>CM062815.1:794309233-796709233 GCA_031772625.1 Pinus tabuliformis | reverse complement strand
GTTAACCAAGTTGAATTGGGATTCTTACTCGGCATACTTGGTAAAACCACACAGCCAGTGCATGACTCTCAAATGCATCATCAATTCTGCCGAGAAGAAGGTGCCAGCTCTCGCTGATTCCGTTTTTGTAGGCAGAAGTGTCCTCAGACACATAATTTTATTAATCAGAAAAAAAAAACAATTACATAATTGATTTTGCAAGAGTTTACACCCGAACAACACAAACACTCTTGCAATGAGCTATATATAAGCTCCATGTCCTAACTACCTCTAATTATGGATCACTTATTAAATAACAAGTGTCCATTTACAATAAATGCTATTCAAACAAACTAGCTAACTAATCTCCTAAAATAGAGCCTAAGATACGACACATTTGGAGAGTCATATCTAGTTACAACAATATGCTAATTCTAAAAGTCTCCATTAAATAATTAAACATTCTAGAATAATAATTATTAATTTAATATCTTAAATTAATAATTATTTTATTCTAATTTTATAACCTATGATAAAATTGTATTTTTGGATCATCTAACATTCCCCCCTATGATCCAAAGATACATTACAACAAATACCAAGTTCATCCCTGAACTTAGTAAATTTTATTCGGCCAAGTGGTTTCGTGAAAATGTCAGAGATCTGATCTTCGGAAGGACAATAAACTGGCTTGAGGACATCTTTGGCAATGAGAGACCTGATATGATGATACTTTGTGTCCACATGCTTTGTCTTTGAATGAAAAACTGGGTTCTTAGCAAGTTTGATGGCTGACTGGCTGTCAATGAATAATGATGTAGCTTCTGCCTGAGAAATGCCCAAGTCCTGCAAAATTCGGCGCAACCAAACAATTTCACATGCTGCTTCCCATGCTGAAATGTACTCTGCTTCTGTTGAAGAAGTGGCCACTATAGCTTGTTTCTTACAACTCCAAGATACTGCTTCCGACCCCATGTTCATTAAATAACCTGATGTTGATGCTCGATCATCAATACTCCCAGCAAAGTCGGCATCAGAATATCCACCAAGTACAAAATTTTTAGTCTTTGTGTAAAGAAGACCAAAATCTTTTGTTCCTTGGATATATCGAAGAACTCTTTTGGCTGCATTCTAGTGGCTGTCTCGTGGTTCCTGCATAAAACGTGAAAGAATACTGACTGCATAATATAGATCAGGACGAGTATTTGTCAAATAAATCAAGTTTCCAATCAATTGTCTGTAAGTTGTACTGTCCACCTTTTCCCCCCCTTCAAATTTTGAAAGTTTCAAGTTTTGCTCCATGGGGGTGAGAACGGGCTTGCAATCTTGCATGCCAAATTGCTGAAGAACCTCTGCTGCATACTTATTCTGAGAAATGAAAATATGATGTGGACGTTGGAAGACTTCAACTCCAAGATAGTAGTGAAGTAATCCCAAATCTGTCATCTTAAAACCTGCATGTAATTCCTTTTTCACCTATGCAATATGATCATCATGGTTGCCAGTAATGATCAAATCATCTACATACATAACAAGAATTACCAGATATTTGCCCTGTTGTCGCACATACAAAGCTCGGGGAGCTTGTTTTAAACCATATAAAGCCTTGATCAATTTGCAGACTTTATGTTCTTGTCCTTCAACTTCAAAACCTGGTGGTTGGGTCATATACACTTCCTCCTGTAAATCCCCATTGAGAAAAGCACTTTTCACATCCATTTGATGAACTTTCCATCCTTTTTGAGCGGCCAAAGCAAGTGTTAATCGGATGGTGTTCCATTTAGCTGTAGGAGAAAAAGTTTCTTCATAATCAATGCCTCCTACTGCGCAAAACCCTTTGCGAAAAGTCGTGCTTTATACTTTTCAAGTTCTCGCTTCTGATTATACTTAATTCTGTAAACCCATTTGCATCCTATGGGTTTAACATTTGCTGGACAATCAACAAGTTTCCAAGTGTTGTTATCAATTACTGCTTGATATTCTTCAACCATAGCCTGTTGCCATTCTTTATGTTTTACTGCTTCTTTGTATGTGGAAGGTTCAGTAAAATCATTTGCTATCAAGGCAAAATTGCCTTCACTTCTATGTGTCCTTCTGGTGCCAGCTTTATTCTGTTCATCAGGCTTTACATCTTTCAAAAGTTGAACTGCCCATTTCGGAAGTTGGTGCTCACTTGTTTGCGCTTATGTAAAGTCCCCATCATTGTAAAGAGGATTAATATAAACTGATGTTCGTCGTTCAGGTGAAGAATGTGGAGAATCACTGTCATAAGAACTGTTGCTACTTGGAGATGCGGATGAACTGCTAGAAGACCCAGATGATGTTGTTGATGTAGATGGACTGGATGACTCATCTTCAGAGGAAGGAAAATCAAGTTCATACCAATTTGGTGAAGTTGGTTGATTTGGCATTTTTCCATTTCTTTTACTTCCTTTAGTTTCTAATCTGTGAAGAAGATTTTCAATTTCTTCAGCACTCTTACTCTCTGTTTCATCAAAAATGACATCCCTGTTCACAATGAATTTTCCATTGGTCAAAAGACGATACCCTTTCTTCTCATCAGAATAGCCAATCATTGTGCATTTTAAACTTCTTGAGTCAAGCTTAGTTTGTTTTTCTTTCGGAACTAAGGCATAACACACTGAGCCAAAATATCTAAGATGTTTAACTCGAGGTTTGAAACCAAACCAAGCTTCATAAGGTGTGATTCTGTCTAAAGAAGCAGCTGGAGATCTGTTTCTTAAGTAGACAGTTGTATGGATTGCTTCTGCCCAATATGTTGGACTTAACCTCTTGAAAGTTAACATGGATCTCGCCATTCCTAACAAAGTGTGATTCATTCTTTCGACTACTCCATTTTGCTGTGGAGTGTAAACATTAGTGAGATGTCGTCTTATGCCATTTTCACTGCAATAAGTTTTGAATTCATTTGAAGTGAATTCTCCCCCATTATCCGTCCTGAGAGTACCTATCTTTTCTTTGACTTCATTTTCAACAAGTTGGCGAAAAATTTTAAACTTATCAAATGCTTTTGACTTGTTCTTCAAGAAGTAAACCCAAGTCATTCTGCTGAAATCATCAATGAATAGTAAGAAATATTTGCAACCACCAAATGAATTTTGTAGTGGACCACAAACATCACTGTGAACTAGTTGTAGCCGCCTGTTTGCACGCCATGAACTTGTTGGAAAACTTTCTCGATTTTGTTTGCCATAAATGCAAGCTTCACATTTTGCATTTTCCCTTTTGAATGTGGGAAGTCCTTTAACCATTCCTTGTTTCTGCAATTGAGAAAGACTGTCAAAATTCAAATGTCCATATCTTACATTCCATAATATTATAGGTGAAATACTTGTAGTCACTGCCCCTGCAAAATCAGAATGCCTTGGAATAACTGTCCCTTTCATCCGTAACAGTTTTCCATCTTCATAACCTATCATGATTGTTTTCAAGTTCTGTTTGATTGAATTAATCTTGACTAAACCATCTTCCATAATCACCTGATGTCTTGCTTGTCGAATCGTGACTAAAGAGAGCAAATTTTTCTTAAAACTGGGTACATATCATACATTAGAAATCATTTTTTCTCCAATGCCAGGGAGAAAAACTTTTACTGCTCCTTTGCCATAAGGAGTATGTTTTGTATCATCGGCAAGAAAAATGGAATTAAGTTGGCAATCTTGAAAATTCCAGAAAAATCATGTCGACAAGTCATGTGCTAAGTTGCCCCAGAATCCAAGATCCATGCATCTTCGTAGTCACTTCTAAGATGGGATGAAATTTGTGATGCTGGTGAGGAAGTAAAAACATATTCGGAGTTATCTTCATCTTGATCATTTGCAAATTGTGCTGAATGCTGCTGAAACTTGGGAATTTTATTAAGTGATGTTCGACAATCTTCAGCATAATGGCCAACTTTGTTACATCTTTGACACACAATTTGACTTAAGTCTCTTCCTCTTCCTGAAGATTGTCCTCTGCCTCTGCTTTGACTTCTATTTTGAGATTGTCCTCTACCTTGATTATTATATCCTTGTTCTTGAAAATTGCCTCTTCCTTGGTTGTTTCCTCTACCTTGAAAATTATTTCTTCCTCATCTGTTAAAATTGTTTCCTCTGCTTTGGCTTCGACCTCGATTATGTGCTGCTTGATTCTGATTCCATCTCCCTCTTCCTCGAGAACTATCTGCTGATGACTTACTAGTGCTGGCCTCTGTGAGAAAAACATCTTCACCAACTTTCTTCTTCTTCCCAAAAGTTTTATCATGTTGACTCAACATTTCACAAAGCTCATCAAACTTTAGTTTCTCTAATTTCCCAGTTACTTGTAGAGTCTCTAAAAAATGCGTATAGGAAGAAGGAAGCCCAGCAATTACAATTGTGACCATAAAGCTATCATCAATTGCGGGAAAACCAGCATTAATAATTTCTTGCCTGATATTCTTAAGTCTTGAGAGATATTCAAGAGCATCACCGCCTTCAATTAATTTTTGTTGCAACAATTTTAATTGTAGATCAACTTTCTTTGATTCAGGCTGAGTATCAAAGAGGTCTTTAAAAGTTTTCAAAGAATTCCATGCATCTATAGCATTTTCTATATGGACATACATTTCATCATTCACAGACGATTTAATAAGAGCTAAGGCTTTAGCATTCTTGATTTCCCATTTTGCTAGTGCAGCTGCATCTGTGGGTTTATTTGGCTTAACATCTCCATCACATATTCCCTGCCATAATTCATTGTAAATGAGTGTGATTTCGATGAGACGATGCCATGTTTTATAAGATTTGGTGCCTTCTAGTTTGTCGGAATCAGAAAACAAATTAATCAACTTAGACATTGTAGTGTTAAGACTTCACACCACGAATCAAACTCCAAAATACTCAAGATGCACAAGACAACAGCAACACACGATGCAAAAAATGAACTATCGGGGCTTGGCCTTGACCCTCGAATAGTCGTCAAAACAGGAGAAAATTGACTGAGCTTTGCACTTGGCTCTAGTCAATTTCTCAAATTTTTACAAGGCAACTTTCAAAATTTGATTTTTACAATGGTGCTTTTGCACAATCTGGTAAAAAAAAAATTACCCCCCCTCAAAGTAAAAATTACTTTGAGTTACAATCTCTCCGAAAACAAATTATAACTAAAGTCTCCTTATTACTCCAAAATTTACAATCCCTAACATTTACAAATATCCCTTATTACTCCACAAAACATAAACACCAAAATTAAAAAAATCATGAGATTTCTCCAAAATACAATATACCTTATCCCTCCAGATAAAAAATATTCCTTGTCTCTCCACAAAAAATTACAAACAATGGAAAAAACTTTTCACTCCATTAACATTACAAAAATTAAAAAAAAAATTAAGAGACTGGAATTTTTTTGTTGCAGGCTCTCCTCCATGTTGGCTGAAGGGTAGATTCTTGTTGGCTTCTTACTCACGTTGGCTGGCTTACGCGGGCTGGCTCACGCTGAGTACGTCACTCTGGCTGGATCTTTTACTTGTAAAACGCTGGGTCTTTTTAACAAACGCTTGCTGGCTGGCACTGGAGCGTTGGCTACGCTGGAGTGCTGGTTGGATCTTCATTAAATTTCGATCCATCCCTTTAACCACTTAAAAACAGTGTTTGAGTGTCATTTATAATCGTCTTTGATTCAGTACAAACCTCCACATCATGATACTTACGCCCACAGCGGCTACCAAGTAACTCGGTCTCCAGAATTGGCTATCCGTTCTAGGCAATACGTCCCTCTGCATTAATTATTTATCTTTGAAATAGATCTTCAACATTATTCCCGCAAATATTGGCAATATGCGTTAGAACATCCGACCCTCTGCGTTTACTGCCATTGCGTACAGCAATATCCACCTTCGCTTGATTTCCGAAGTCACAGGTTGAAAGACTTGAATCCGGCAGCTGCCGTCTACTAGATGGTGAACACGCAATAAAACATGAGCATTTTCTGTTCTCGTATTCTGCATTTCCTTCCTGCTCTCAGTAGAGTTTGTAATGGGCCATTCACGACAAAAGCAGCAACATTTACTTCTGGATCAGCGTTGTGCAGTGGAGCAGCGCTAAATGCAGTAGGGGGCAGGAGGCTCCTGCTCTTAAATGATTTGTGAGACAACAAAGGGTCCAGAAAGAAGAAGAAAACAGAGTGCAAATTTTTGACAATAATAAAAAATGATTTTGAGATTTAAAAATCTAAAATCAAGAACAAAATTCCCTTTCCATTTAAACAAAAAACCAACCAATTTCCATACCAATAATCTGTTGATCAATTCAATGGAGTTTTCCAAGAACTTGTAGAGCTGGAATCTCCTCTTCACATCAGCTGCATTATTGGAGCTCTGATACCACAATAATGGCAGAAGTGTCCTCAGACACGTAATTTTATTAATCAGAAAAAAAAACAATTACATAATTGATTTTGCAAGAGTTTACACCCGAACAACACAAACACTCTTGCAATGAGCTATATATAAGCTCCATGTCCTAACTACCTCTAATTATGAATCACTTATTAAATAACAAGTGTCCATTTACAATAAATGCTATTCAAACAAACTAGCTAACTAATCTCCTAAAATAGAGCCTAAGATACGACACATTTGGAGAGTCATATCTAGTTACAACAATATGCTAATTCTAAAAGTCTCCATTAAATAATTAAACATTCTAGAATAATAATTATTAATTTAATATCTTAAATTAATAATTATTTTATTCTAATTTTATAACCTATGATAAAATTGTATTTTTGGATCATCTAACAAGTTAAAGTCTGAAGTCGGTCAGCTGACTCTTCTCAAGCAAATGCTGAATGCTTGCGATTTCAAGGATCAAATACAGAAATAGTTAGTTGTTAATTTTAGATTCAGTTTTAGTTTTAATTTTTTTTTATTTTTGCCTGAAATGAGGACAGTCATTTAAACCGCATCCTACATTTTTGTAATAAGTTATTTTTAGATTTAGTTAGTAGTATTTAAAGTATTCTCATGCATTTAGAGAAGGGTTCTGAAATTTGTCAAAAACTTATCCCCAGAACATGCACTTTTGTACCCTCTGAGGAGGTTTTGATGAATGAATGGAATAGGATTTATTGATATCTACATTTAATATCTGCTACTCATGTTGTAATTTTGTACTCTTAGTGGATGTTGGATTAAGAAGAGATAAATCATTATCGCTTGAAGCTCATGAGTAGAACTAGTTATAAATGGTACTTCTTTCTCTTAACTATTTTTGCCTTTGTGTTAAAAGTGATATTCATGTTCATTTGTTTATATATTGATGCGTGAATGCTTGAGTTATCATTTGGAACTTTTGTACGGTGATAGCTATTTATTTATGCTTAATGTATGAATAGCTTATTATGCGATATGCCTTTCACAACTGTTTCGTCTAAATTTTTATACGAAGTGGTTCATCTGTATTGAATTCTTTTCTCATAATAGTTAAATGATATTTATTACCAATTGTTATCTAAAATCATTTTAGATCGCATAATGGAAATATTACACCCCGTGTTAGTGTAGACTTAGATATTTCTGCTTATTAGAATACAATTTGCATGTTATTAGATTAGAGTTAGAATTAGAGCATCTCACTTAGGAACTTTTAAAAAGGAAATATCAATTATTCTCACACACACACATAAATTGGAAAACTGGTCCCATATCCCCAGTCGGACCCACTATACCAAACGGAAAAGGAGCTGCTAACCAAGGTCCGAACCGGGTGGGTATCCCCCTTGTTGTAGACCCGATTTTCGGGGCTTCAACATATTTGGCACTAGAAGGAGGGCTTGAACTGTGAATGGCAAGCAAGTCTAAATCTAAATACCATTCTGAGAGTAAATTTCCCTCACCATATCCCCCGACTTCTCCATTGCATTTAGAATCTTTAAATCCAGAGCCAGAAGTTGCAAGAGCAACAGCCGCTGCTACAAACCCTAACATTTTAGAACAATCTACTATTCAACCTCCTGAACTTGAATCTTTGATTCACAAACTCCAGCTATTTTCTATATCTCCTCAAAGATCTGATAAATCTCAAGGCAGCATGACTTCGCAATATAACCCTGCTCATCCTCTTACCAGATTAAAGAGCGAAAAATTTGGCGTTTAGCCAACCGAGTTACCTCTACCCACAAGGAAGAGAGTAAGGAAATCTCCTAAAGGGTCTGATAGCGAGAATCTTTCATCATCATCATCCATCTCAACCTCTCCACCGCGAAGTCAATCATCCACTCCTCCACTTCAAATCATTGTCCATCAGTCCACCGGTACTTCCACATCTCCTTTTCAATCATCTGGAGTCATAATATCCTCATCTTCTCAACCACAGGGATCATCTTCTGCACTTTCCTCTGTTAATAGATCAGCGATGGCCCAATCTCCATGGAATAACCCAAGGGCAGTCTTAATCCCTGCACCCTTGAGTCAGCTACCGGCCCATCCTGAAAAATGGCTGCCTAAGTTTAATCCTGAGGCAGGCATGCTAGCGGAAGAACATATAAATAACTTTATGTTATCCATAAATCTCAATGGAGTTACCAACGAAGATGTCGTCGTCCGACTTTTCCCTTATACTTTGCAAGGAGAAGCCAGATCATGGTATTTCTCATTACCGTCTGGATCTATTACTAGTTGGGAAATTTTCCAAGAACAATTCCTGACTAAGTTCGGTGATGACAGGTCTACGACGACACTGATCAACAAATTGTCTCACCTTAGGGCCAAGTCAAAATAGCCTATCAAAGATTTCAATTCACATTTCAATAAATTGTTAAACAAAATTCCTACTGCTTCCAAGCCTAGCAAAGAAGTGTGAAGTGAATGGTACATCACTGCTTTACCATCAAACATAGCAATCTTTGTTGATAGGGCTAACAAAACAACTTTAGCCGAAAAAATGAAAGAAGCAATAGTAGTAGAGAAACGTATTATATCCCTAGAAAAGAAAAACGCGATAGAAGAATGAAAATCCAAGAAGGTTACTTTCAAGGAAGATCCCAAGAAAAAACAATCGAAAGATCCATTTGATTTAGAAGGATTACAAAATGTTTTGAAGACCATGTCTAACGAGATGGTCGACATTAAGAAACAAGTGGCAGAAACCTCTTGGAAAAAGCCATACAGACCTTTTAAAAGAAACCCTTCGATCGATTCCAAACCCCCTAACGCTATTACAAGTGTTGAATCTGAAGAAGAAGAAGAGGAAATCGCTACTGAAGAACATACCGATGAAGAAGAAGTTGTAGAGTTACAAGGTATGTGGGATTTCATCCTCCCAGATGAAGAGGATCAAGAGGCATCCCCGGTTAGTATTGGCAGTAGAAATCAACTTGATCCTCCTCAACCTACCCCTAAGCCAAAGAGCACAAACTCGATGACTAAGGATAAAGTCGCAGCCAAGAAAATGACACCTAAAGCGACTCAAACCAGCCCAATCCAAACAGACCCATCAACTCCATCTAAAACGTTGATCGTTTCGGATGAAATGGAGTATAATATCATAGAAGACATGAAAAATACTAGGGCCAATATCACTTTTTACGAATTGAGCAAGTTAAAACACCAGCAAAAGATACTTTTGAAAGAATTACATGTTGTACCAGTTGCACCTTTTCCCGCCGCTGTAATCTCTCAAGCTTCCCATGACATGGGAAGACCTACAACTAATACGATTAATAAAGTTGATCCAAATGATATCGCCTTAATTGGAGGAAGATCGAGATCTCATACTCCCCCATTTCTTCTTACTTATGAAATTTTCAATAAAAATTTGCATAATTGCTTAGTGGATTCCGGAGCTTCATCGAATATTTTACCAAAGTCAATATGTGAAAAATTGAACGTTCAACCACAAAAATCCGTTGTACGCATAGTTCAATTAGATTGATCACAAGTCAAAGTGATTGGCGAATTAAATCAGGTTACCATAAGGTTGTCATCCAACCCAAACGTATGTCAAGTTATCGACATTTTAGTTGCTGATATTTCGAAATTTTATGGCTTAATTCTTAGCAGAGATTGGTCAGAAAAACTTCATGGATACTTTGCAACTGACTGGTCGCACATGTGGCTCCCTTACAATGGTAAAACAAATCAAATAAAAGTTGAGCGGGAAAGACATCAGAAATACATAGTAACAAAACTGGAAGGAGAAAATGAACCAGTAGCATACAACAATAACATCATTGGCAACTACTCAGTAGATTATTTCCTAGAAAATTTTAATGCTCATACTTCACCTTACTTAGAACATTCTGTTTTATCTCAAGTAGAAAATTTCTCTCAAACAGATAGTTCTAAATGTATTAATTTTTAGATAGTCCTGTAAATAAATATTTATTTTGGAAATTATTTTTTAAGGGTTCTAAGTCTAACGAAGGAGCAGGAGCAAGATGCGTGTTAATAAGTCCAGAGGGAGATAAAACTATGCTAACTTGCAGACTCGAATTTGATTGCACCAACAATACCGCATAATACAAAGCTTTAGTCCAAGGGTTATACAAAGCAATCGGATTAGACGTCAAATACCTTCAAGTTTTCGGAGATTCTGAAATTGTGATCAGACAGGTACGTAATACTATACATTGTTTATCAGGTAATTTAAAACATTACCAATCTTTAGTTCAAGATCTGACTGAACACTTTATAGCATTTAATATTTCATCAATTCCCAGACTCCAGAATGCTAGTGCAGACCTCTTAGCTAAGGTAGCTTTCAAGCTCATTCCTTCACAAGATTTTAGCCTTGATCGATTTTCAATTGAATTAATTTTTAGACCATCTATTCCTGATAACATTACCAATTGGAGGATTTTCAACGACGATCCTGATATCGTGAGTTTCCTCACATCTGAAGGATCCTACACCAATCAAATAATTGACGAAGACGAACATGACCGACAATTGCAACAAGATAGCACTAAGAATGCCATACCTAATTCAGTAGTCAAGTTAGAAGACCTTTATGATTTAAAAGATCTACCAATTCAAAACTCCAAAGTTCAACTTTGAACTATGAATTAGTAAATCTAGGAACTGATACCAAACCACAGAATATCAATCTAGGCCTCGGTCTAGCTCCTGAAGAAAAATTAGCATATATTCGTCTCTTGAGACAATACAAAAGTGTCTTTCCGTGGAATTACAATGAACTAAAAACATACAACACCTCCATCATCCAACATACTATTCCAATGACAGATGATGAAAAACATGTCTAACAAAAGTTGAGAAAGATCCATCCCAATCTAGAAAACCAAATCAAATCTGAACTCAATAAGTTATTGAAAGCCAAAATAATTTTTCCCATTCGACATTCCAAATGGGTTTCCAATATGGTCCCTGTTAGAAAGAAAAACGGAGACATTAGAATCTGCATTGACTTTTGAAATCTTAACAAAGCCTGCCAAAAGGATAATTTTCCTTTGCCACCCATGGAACAAATACTGCAGGCAGTCGCGGGGTCAGAATTAATGTCATTCTTAGATGGATTCTCAGGATACAATCAAGTGTTGGTACATCTCGATGATCAATTAAAAACCACGTTCATAACTAAATGGGGCACATACGCATATAAAAAGACACCATTTGGTTTGATTAACGCTGGTGCCACATTTCAGAGAGCCATGGACATCACATTCAAGGGGTTAGTTAATAAATCAGTGGTAATCTATTTGGATGATATAACTGTATATTCCAAAAAAAGAAACAATCATCTTAGAGATTTAAAACAAATATTCCAACGTTGTCAAAGGTATGGAATTTCACTTAACCCGAAAAAATCCTTTTTCGCATTAAGTGAAGGAAAACTTCTCGGATTCATAGTGTCAAAATCTGGAATTCACATTGATCTTGACAGAATCAAGGAGATTTCTGCAATACCCCTACCTCACAACAAGAAAGCCATGCAATCTTTTCTTGGCCAAATTAACTTTGTAAAGAGGTTTGTTCCAGATTTTTCAAGAATCGTGTCTCCTTTACAGGCAATGATTAAAAAGAACTCAAACTTTAAATGGAGCCAAGATGAACATGAGGCATTCAATCTGATCAAACAAGCAATTTTTAATGCTCCATCTTTAGCAACTCCAAATTTTTCCGATCCTTTTATTTTATATACATTTTCCTCTGATAGATCATATGCTGCGATACTCACTCAAGCAAATCAAGAAAAGGCAGAAGCCCCAATTGCTTTTTTCAGTTCCAATTTACAAGGGGCTAAGTTAAATTATTCAGATGTGGAGAAACAGGCTTATGCTGTTTTCAAAGCAATTAAATATTTCAGACCTTTTTTACTCAAAACACATACAAAAATCATAGTACCGTTTCCAACGGTAAGAAATCTTCTAGTACAGAAGGATGTGGGTGAGAAAAGAGCCAATTGGGTTACTGCCTTACAGGAATATGATGTAGAAATCAAACCAGCAAGTATTGTAAAAGGTCAAGGCTTCTGCAAAATGTTGGCCGAATCATCGCTTATGTCCGAAATTCCATCTGCAGAGATATAAATGTACGAGGTAAGCCTAAACGATGTTGAGTCATTATACGTTGATATCATTTATTATCTAAAGAATGGATACGCTCCTTCAAACCTCGATCATACCAAGAAAAGAGCTCTAAGGTTGAAAGCCAAACAATATCAGCTCGTGAACGATGTTCTTTTTAGAATAAATTATGATTTTGTTCTCCATAGATGTCTTGAGAAATATGAAGCTGAAAAAGTCTTGCAGGAACTCCACGATGGGCCAGCAGGCGGACACTATGCTGGAGACGCTACTTCTCATAAAATCTTACGCGCAGGCTATTACTAGCCCACATTATTCAAAGACTCACATAACTATGTGAGGAAATGTCAAGTCTGTCAAACCGTTGCTGGGAGACCAAAGAAACCATCCTTGCCACTACAACCAGTTAACATTGAGCAGCCTTTCGATCAGTTGGGATTGGACATAATAGGTGAGATCATTCCTCACTCTTCTAAACAGCATAGATATATCCTAATAGCAACAGATTACTTTACTAAATGGGTAGAAGCAGTTCCACTCAAGACGGCTAATGCTGAACATATCATTAAGTTCATAGATCAGTTCATAATCACCAGGTTTGGGTTGCCTTCTGCTTTAATGTTTAATAATGCATCATATTTTTCTGGTAATGCAATGACTGAATTTGCACTCAAAAGGGGTTTCAAGCTTAAATACTCTGCCAATTACTATCCACAGGGGAATGGATTAGCTGAATCTACAAATAAAAACTTAATCATAATTATTAAGCGAACCACTGACCAAAATCATAAAAATTGGCACAAGTCTTTAATACATGCTTTATGGGTAGATCGGATAACGCAAAAAGCCTCCCTTGGCACTTCTCCCTTTAATTTAGTTTATAGGAAAGAAGTGGTTCTTCCAACTCATTTAGCAATCCCCTCTTTGGCCTTAGTTCAATATATTGATGAAGCACCAACTTCTTCCTTACAACTAAGGAAACTGCAAATAATTAAGTTAGAAGAACAACGAGAACAGGCCAAAATAACTCATGCTCATCATCAAGCATTAGTAAAAGCCTCTTTTGATTCAAACATGATATCCATAAAAGACTTTCAGATGGGAGATCTAGTTTTAAAATGGGACAAGGCTCATGAGGAAAAAGGGAAACATACAAAATTTCAAAGAATGTGGCTTGCGCCTTTTCAAATCGTAGAAGTCATAGGTCCATCCACTTTTATGTTACAGGATTTAATAGGAAAAAGAGATTCTTTACCTGTTAACAGACAGATCCTCAAAATAAATTTTCCATAGGAGATCATCCTTCTGTTATCACTCAGGTTGTTCCCCAAAAGCAATGAGAAAAAGGAATATGGCCGAGGTAACCACTAACCAATCTTTTGGATGCAGTTTCTAGCCAATCTGCAGCCAGAGAGGGCTCTCTCTTTATGATTTAGCTTTTTTTTGCTATATGTTAGGTTAGTTATGAAGCACAGGTAGTTGTTTGATTTTTGGATGGTGACATCCAATAGAACATGGCAACAAAGTATGAGAAGTTCAGACCATTGGGTTAATGGAGTCAATGAAAATAAATTTTTGGGTATGGTTTCTTGACAAAAGGAGGGACTGCAGAGCAAGATAATTAATTCTTGGAACAATTTTCAAGCTTGAATTAGGTGAAATGGAGTCAGGGAATGAAAGGCAATTAAGGATCTTTCATCATGCTAACAGAGGGAAAGTGGGCAAATATTACCAAGGATCAGCTAAGAATTCCTTAATTATATTTAGGGTGTAAGAACCAGGGAAACATGAGCCTTTAAGAATTCCTGCCTATGCTAGTCCTGTAGAAAACATAAAAATTGACAGGAATTGAACACAGAGTACAGCAAAGTAAATTCTGAGCTATTATTTTTTCCTGCAATTTAGAACATGATATTTAGATGATATATAAGACACAGAAACAGTAAAACAAGACTTAAAAGACTTATTGATCCATGAGATAATCCAAGAATTCCGCAACATGGGCTTCTGCCATCAATTCCATAACCAGAGAGTTCATCAGTAAAGCATTCCAACAATCTTTATTCAGAAGAGTTCTCAAATTTACAGCACAGTTCCAGAATGATATTCACCAACCCCTAATACTTAGATTGGGGAGGTATTTGTACAAAAATTTTACAAAAATATCTCCAAGGAGATAATATCTTGTAATAACTTCTTTCACCTACTCTACAGAAGGAGTAAATGCTCTTGGGAACAGAGAGAAATAAATGCAGAAGTAAGAAATGTTGTGCTGGTCGTTTTGTTGGTCAGATGCATTGATTGCTTGCCCAGTAAGTCGGCCGATGGATATTAGTGAAATTCTGCGCTGCTGGCGTTGCTTTCCTGGGTGCTTTTTCCTGCGCTTTCACTAACTGATGTCTAGCGCGATGTTTAATCTGCTCTTTCCTTCACTGTATAACACCTGTAGCATACTGGGAATATGAACAAAACTTTCACATTCTACCTACAAAATCTCCAGCATACTCTGCCACCATTCATTATCTGGTAATTGGTGCCTGCGCATTTTAATTAGAGCTTCATCTGCATCTGTGTACCTGAAAAAAGTCGGCTGAACTGTAAAAAGATGCCTAACTTCATGTTCAATAAAAAAACAAAGTCTCCAAATTGTCATATAGGCTCTGTCCAGATGGGAGTGCCTTCTCTCCTGTAGAACTTGACAATGTTGTGGCCTGAGTATCCACACATGTATTTAATCTGTGTACATAGGCTGCCTGTGACATTAGTCTGTAATCATCAGTTAACAAACTGGGCAGACCCTTTTCCTCCAAAACTCTAAATTTCTGTGTGAAAGCATTTATTTCCATTTGCATTTCTTGGCACTTCCTTTCCAGATTTTGTATGAAATTCCTCATGGTCAGGACCCTTTTAATTATTAGAATAGTGCTTGTCCTATCCCTGATATCCAGTTTTGCCAGATCTTCTTTGGTGTGGGTGTTCATGAAATATATTAGCCTATTGGCCTGTTCGGGCATGTTTCCCAATGCATCCCTGGCCTTTTTCATTTCTTCTTGAGCTGCTGCCACCAAATCAATCTGCTCATGAATTATCTGTATTGATTTCCACATATCAGTGATGGATTGGCTAATGTTGGCCCACAGAATGATCCTAATTTCTGCCAGAGGTTTGTCTAATAAGAGGTCATTTTCCAATGCCTTTACTTTGTTCTCCAATGCTTTCACCTCCCTTGTTTTCTCTGCTACAGTCATCTTGGATTTATCATAACTTACTTCCAATTTTACGAATTGCTCTTTGGCACCTTTTAAATCTGACACCTGGAGTCTTAGATCCTCCATGGCCTTTATCAGTTCTTCAGTAGACATGGTAGTGCTGCTACTTGCTGTTGTTGTTGAAGTGCTTGGTGCTATTGATGCCGGGACAGCTGGGGGGACTGTTCTTGTGACTGTAGAAGGAGTAGCTGTAATTATTGGAGCTGTTTGAGATGGATGAGAGGCAAACTTTCCCTGTTTTCCTTGTAGTGCTTCCTCCAATGCCTTCTTTGTTTCTACCAATCTTTCATTCATTTTCATCAGCAGTTCCATTGCATCTTCCTGTGATTTTTGTTCAACAATATCTGTAGTTTTGGGATGCATGGTAATGGGCAGCCTAAGCGGCTTCCTGAGAGTTGAAATGTCTTCTTCTTTCTTTCTTATTAATGCTTGGATGCCTTTGGGATCCTTGGGATCATGTCCCAGCTCTATGATAATTTCTTCTAAGGATTTAATTCTGTTATCCTTAGCCAAAGAGGAAGCCTTTTCCAATTCCAATTGGGCAGAAGTATTATTTAAAGAATTTTGTAATTTGTGGGCCAGCAATGCCTTGTTTGCCAATGTGGAGTATACCATTTCACCGGTTTGCTTGTGTAATTCAATTTGGTCCATTGGTTGGATATCCTTGGCTAATACTTCTAGATTGGTCCTGATGTAATCAGTTGCTGATTGTGGCTGCAGCATTTTAGGCTTGAAGTGACTCAGGATCATCTTTCCTTCTTGGATGTCATACGCTGACATTAACCTTTGTTGATTTGTGGGTGCCATCTTCAGCAAGTGATTGTAAAGTTGAATCCTTATTGGTTCATTCTTTGCTTTTATTTCAGTGAATGTTTTATTAATGTCTGAGCCTTGCTTACTTTGCTGCCTCACAGAAGAGAATTCCATGCTATGATGTCTTCCAATCTCCTGTCTATGTGAACTGGCTGATGTTTCTGTGACTGGAGATGTATCCTGGCTGACTGCTCTTTCTTCCCTTGGACTGCCTATGATCTCCTGAATGAATTCCTCCTCTGAATGGGGGTTCAATCTTTGCCTTTTTTCCCCTAGTTGGTCCTCAGGACTGCTGATTGGTGTATCTTCTTGCCTATCCCTTTTCTTGCCTCTCTCCTCATTTAGAGGAGTTTGTAGTATAGGGATTTTTGGTGCTTTTTTCTGAGCTGGAGGGACCTGCCCTTGACCTTGTTCCTTTGATGTAGCTGGCTGGTCTGTCATTATCTCCTGCTCTGAACCTATTACCTCCTTGCCCTTTGCTGACCCTGTGCTGGCTTTTTGTGTGGGCTGCTGAGAAGTCCCTGCAAAAGATGTATCACCTCCTGTGTGCTGGGGCAGTTTGAAGGATACCTATCCAAAAGAGTCCAGGTCAAGTGTTTTTTCAAGCTCTTTCATGGCTTTTTCCAATTTTTCTTCTTCAATGATCTCTTCAACTAATGTGCCTTATAGCCATTCTTGTTGGTTAGCATATTGTTGAATTTCAGGGATTTTGTGATGAACATATGCTGTAAGCTTGTTTTTCACCTTTCTATAACTTATGAAATGTTCAGGGTCATAAGATGCCAAATTAAAACTTTGCTTCAGCAAAAGTTGATCTCTTAAAATCTTATTAGCTTCTTCACAGGCTTCCCTTTTATTGAAGATAAAAGGGCCCAATTAATTTCTTATTTTGAGCTGTGCCTTTTTCCTAGCACCATAGAAATGAGTCAAATCTGAACTAATAAATTGCCTGAAGTATTCCAGGGCAAACAGTCTCATAGGGACATACTTTGGCAGCTTGTAGGGGGATAATTCACAGCCATAAATCCTGATCACTGTGTGATTCTGGTAAAAGTACCAGTCACATATACTGTAGTCTTTTGAGAGATGTAAAATTTTCTACATTTCAACAAAGAGCCTAGCAGGAGGAGTTGTAACCAATAAAGAAGTGGCTGGATATATGAATAGGTCAATGAAATCACAATATGTATAAGGAGAGTTATGGACTTCATGGAATACTGAGGTCCAAAAAATTACAGACCTTCTTTCTCCTTTGAGGTCCAACTTTCTAAGAGGAACTTGAAAACTATCAGGTTGATTGTACAGCAACAAATGATATATGTAGGAGGTGTATTTGAACACTCTTTCTCTATCCAGGCTCATGAATTGCTCATGGATTTTATTAGCTATGAAGGTGGCATAATCATATTGGACAGCAGGGGGTTGTCCTGGAGTAAATATGGACATCAAAACTAAGACAGTCTCATCAATATGCTCACTAGTTTTGAATCCCAAAATATAGGAAATCATGTCAGTAATGAATATTCCAGCTTCAAAGAACCAGACCTGATTAAAAGGAGGTGGCTACCTGGGCTGGCTTTCTAGTCTCATGAATAATTGAGCTATTCTGGCTATCTCTGAACTGGGCAGTTTGGCACCTTGGTCAAGCAAGAATTCCATGGTGAGAGGAGCCAGAGGCTGAGTTGGCTTAAAATGAAGCATCTCATTTATGGATTGAGGGGTAATATAGAAGAGGACAGTCCCAGATGGAGCCATAACTACTCTTTGAGTGGGGTCATAATTGGCACAGCATAAATGGATGAGATCAGGAAGCACATTTACTGAAGGGAGGTAGTAGATGGGCATGTTGGACTCCCAAATTCAAAAGACATCAGTATTGCTTCTATAGCTATTCCTAATTTCACAAACAACTTGAAGGTGAGGCTTGTCACCCATCATATACTTAATTTGGAAATCCCTGTCAGCAAGGGGCATCCATTCCAATTCTTTATGTGGTGCATTCAAGGAGGCAACATTCAGGGCCACTGGAGCCTCCATTTTCAAATTATTTTATGGCTTTTTTAATTGGAGTTAGGGCTTTTGCAGCAACAGTATGGTAAAATGACAGTTTGTGGGCTTTTCTGCGGAAATTGCAGGCCGAAACGAGCTTGAATTTAGCTTAATGGGCAATTTTGCAGAGGGAAACAGAGTTCACGGGATTTCTTTGGAAAAAATGGGTAAAACAGTGGCTATGATGCAGAGGTTTGAAGGCAGCACCGCGTTTTAATTCGAATTTTGGTTCTCCGGGTGATTTTTATAGAGAAAGCTAGAAAAACAGGGTTTACGAGCAGGTTTCGGGTAAATACCTGTTTAATGGACGCCTGGTGCGAAATGCGGGTGGCAGACCGAGCTGAGGGGTCGAGCTGTGGAGTCAATTTCCCTGGGCGGCGGTCTGTGCAGTGGACATGTGTTTTGAACGTAAAATCCATGCAAAAATCGTGCAGAAGAAACAAAGAGAAATGGACGAAAAACGACGTTTAACAGCTTTTAAAAAAAAAATTGATTTTGGCGGGTTTTTGGCACGCTTTGGTCGGGTGACGTCAGCATGACATCATCTTTGTCGTGTAGCGGAGGTACGGAAGCTGACTTGGTGGTGACGTGGCGAGCATGGCGGATGATACAGTGGTGAGGTGGCAGCCGATGTGGGTGCTGACATGGGCGACAACGTCAGCGGCGGGAAGTGAGGGTGGTATATGGTTTTATCGCACCGCTTATTGGACAACGACGGTTTTGGGTGGAGCGAACACGATAAAACCTAGTGGCGACGCGTGGATTGTGTACGGTAGGAAAACCACCGATTTCCCCGATGCTATCGTTCGGTCATCGGAGGGGTCGCGATATCGATGTGGATCGTCTAATGGGAAAGCCCGTATCGGACGGTTGACGGACGGGTGGAGTTGGCGGAGGCGTATGGAGTATGGGACCCACGTTAATTTTTTAACATTTTGTAATGTTTTTACGTGTATTGAAACTTTGGTTAAACGTTCGGGCGCAGTTATTTATTCAACCAAACGTTGAATAAATCCCAATGTTATATGCGCGCGGGGAAGGGTTGTCCACAAGGTTTCGGGTAAACCTTGGACCCCCGTAAATATTAACATATGGCTTTATCAAGCCCGGGGCGGGATATTAAGTTTTTTGGGGTTTTTATGTATTTTTACATATAATATGGGTGGGGAAAACTTTACATAGGAGTTATATAGATAGAGTTAGGATGTTAATATGAGAAATGTTTTCAAACAAAGCACTAAGCAAAAGGTGAAACTTAGGCTTAGGGAATAAAGGGATCCAAGTCATGAACTTTTTAGAGACTTAGCATAATGGAAGAAAAATAATTTTTACACAAGAAATGTGGCTTCCTTTGCCTAAGAAAACACAAAGTTTTGCTTAGTCTTTCTCATAAAATGAAGTGAACTAGGACCACTGAGCAGATCCCAATGTCCTTGAGGGGATGTCAGTAAATGTTCTTGGAGAAATGAGAGGGGAGATTAGTCATGCTTCAGTTGTTTTGCAGCCACTTTGCCATGGTACTTGTGATGTCCATGACATAGATCATATTCAAAAAGACAAAATTGTTCATGAACGTGCTTCTGCAACATCCAACTGCCTACCCAGCCTAATACACCTAACATTTTTTCTTCTTTTCCCTTGGGTTCATTTGAACTAGCAAACCCTTTCTCTCTTGTTTTCTTTTAACTGCCCTTCTATCTAATTCTGCCCTTATGTCTTCCAGGGGCTCAGATTTAGCTGTTGAGCACCCTTGCTTCTCTACCTAACTACTAATTAGCCAACCTTAAACTGTTTGAACAGACCTTATTCTCTAGTTCTAAAACCAAGAAATTTAAACATGGACTGACCAATATTGAGCAGTTTGGTCATCCATCAAGTGTGACAGAAGTCATTGATTGCACATTTTGAACTTCTTTACAAAAAATAGGACAATAGTGGCATTTTGACTAGCACACTCTCTTGTTCTTTTATTTGGGGTTCATTTTCTTTGTTTTTTGACCAATTCACTCTTTTTGCCCTTTGATTTTTCTTTTAGGGCATACCCTCTTTTCATTTTTTAAATTTTTGATTTTTTTTGAAAATATGGAACCTTTGCAGCATGGAAATGATGATCATATTTGGCATTTTAACAGTCAATCATGAAACATGACACCTATTGGTATAGGAACCTAATAGTGGCTCCACTTGGGGATGGCTTTTCCAGATGAAAAGCCAAGAACAGCAGGTCAGATGTCCTTACATTCAACTCTTGCTGCAATCTGAAATTTCCTTTTGTTGTAGACAAACAAAGCTATATCTCTATAACATATATGCTTTTCCCATAAGCTGGTTTGAACAATTACAGCTCTGTCTCTGATAGTTCGTCTGAGTATTGTCATTATTTTTATAGCTCCCAAGTCTTCTTCTTTAATACCTCTGATAAACTCAAAATTGTTAGGATATTCCGACACATAGGATATAGTTAAGTTCAACTTGGTCTAGTATAGAGTTAGGTTAGAGTTAGGTAAAGTGTGTTTCTTTACCGTTGTACATTTTGTAACTTACAATCTGACGATCAAGATATGTAGTGATCCGACGGTTCACTCTCACCTCGGTATTACCGACACTTGATCTGTGGCTTGACACCCGATTGGTCCATGAGTTCTATTTAAAGCGCATGGAGGGTCATTGTTCGGGTAATCCGTGCATGAGAGAAGCTTATGTAAATTTTCATTCTTTGATTAATAAATTGCCTGTAGTACCCACATTGGGACAGGCCATGGACTGTTTCCCTCCTTGCACTTTGAGGGTTTTAACCACGTCAAAAATACCGGTGTATTGATTTGAGATCTGGTTGTGAGCGGTGTCCTTTTGGTGTTCTTTCTAAGGAACTTACCCTGTAAATTCCTACATGGTATCAGAGCTATTTGAGGGCCACGTCCGTTGGTGATCCAAATCTGAAGCCGGTAGAACTGCATGCGGCTGTCGTTTCCTAGATCTGTTGTTTCTGACTGCTTTCGGGCCGAGAGGACTGCTCTGTTACGTTCGGAGCATCTTTTCCAGTGAGGAACCCCTTTCGTTTCACGTGAAAAGGTTTCTGGTAGCCCTAGCTGCGTCATTTTTCAGATCGGGAGGTATACAGTGTTTTTTTTGCAGTTTACTGTTATTTTCTCTCTGCTTATTTCGGTCTCAGTTTATTTAGCCTTTTTTTTAACCGGATCTATACCTTTCATTTCTGTGTATGCTCTTTGCCCTGCGACTTTGTGCGATCTGGGCAAATCAGAAACAGAAAGGAAGGATTTTTCTCATGCGTATGCTCTTTTCCCTACACCTTAGTGTGATCTCGGAAAATCAGAAATATTGAGAAAAATATTTAGTTTTTGGGCTAAAGCTAACTTTGAGATTTTTTTTTTTTAAATTTCTAGTTTTTTTTGGCTAAAGCTAACTTCGAGCCGCAAGGTTCGTTTTTCTTTGCATATTCGTGTTGGGTTTTGTGTTTTGTAGGGAAAAAGAGCTTTCTCAAGGCAAGCACGCAAACCAAGGCCCCCCCCCCCTCTCTCTCTCTCTCTCTCAAATTTTTTGTATAGATCAATTGGTTCAAAGCTATTTTAAGAGAGTAGAGGTCTTGGGTTCAAGTCTCTATTTTGTGGGGGCGGATTTTTTTCATTCCCGCACATTCACGCACTTTGCCGGCAACGTCAACAATTTTTTTTTCAAAAAGCCATAACTTCTTCATCCGGAAGCCTTTTTCAGAGCCGTTTTTTTTAAAACCGCCTATTTTTTCGAGATCTATCCATTGGAACACTTACTTTCAGCATCTTCAGCTTCAGTTTTTTTTTTAAAATGGAAAGTCCATGCCAAGTCATTCTTGACAGCACTAACTACTTCCAATGGGTAGCCTACATGGAAGATTTACTTAGAAGTAAAGGTCTCTTCAAAATAGCCACAGACCAAGAGAAGAAACCAAAAGATGAAGACAAGGCTGCAAAATGGGAAAATAGACATGATCAAGCACGTGGTTTGATAGGGATGTCTATTTCTCCTGATCTTAGATTCCACATTGCAGAACTTGAGACTCCTCATGAAGCATTAGAAAAACTCGCTAAAGTTTTTGGGATTAAAAATGAAATTAGAGCCCATCAACTTGAAAATGAGCTGCTTACTTTGGATCCTAATAATTTTTCTTGCATTGAAGATTTCTTGTCCAAATTCAAGACCCTTAGATATCTCTTGGAAGGTGTTAAAGTTAAGAAAGAAGATGGTAACCTTATTTATTCCATCCTTACTAAGTTGGGACCAGCCTACTCTGTATTTGTTTCCACTTTCCATTCTACAAGGGAAGCTTTCATTTGTCAAGGACAAGAATACAAGGCCCCTTCCTTTGACTCCTTTTGTGATTCCTTAATAAGAGAACAAGAAAAACTCTTACACCTTGTTCTTCTTAATCTTGGAAACTCTTCCACGAAAGCGTTAGCCGCCCAGCAGCAACCAAATTCAAAGAATCCTAAGAAGTCATATCCTCAAAAGAATGGTCCTAAACCATCTCAGCCTCAAAATGAAAGATCATTTCAGCAAAATGATAAGACCAATAAAAACAAATGGAAGAAGACTGATAGACATTGTAACTTTTGTAATCGAGATGGCCACTTAGAATCTAAATGCTTTAAGAAGATGGAAGCCTTGGAAGCTGCAATGAAGAAACATAACATACATGTGGAGCCTACTTCAACTTCAACTTCTGGAATGGCACTTTCTGCATGTCATTGTCAATCATCTCAGTCTGGTTATGCATTAAATGTATCTTCTTCTTCTTCTCATTCTCATGAGTGGCTCATTGATTCTGGAGCCTCTTGTCACATGGCCAAAAACAAAGCCATGTTTTCTTCTTTAAATGATTGTAACACCAAAAATATATATGTTGGTGATGATAGATCTCTTAATGTTGTAGGGACTGGAACTGTTCATCTAGACAATGGTCAGTTTAATGATGTATTATGTGTTCCAACTTTATCCTGCAACCTTCTATCTGTCTATCAGATAACTCATTCAGGTGAAGGTAAAATTGTTGAATTTTCACCTCATGATGTTGTAATCAAGGATCTAAAAGATCCTAAACAGATTCTAGCTACTGGTCTTGCTGATGATTCCAAAAGGTTGTATAAGTTTCACAACTTTGGGTCATCAAATCTTCCCTCAGTATTTATTGCTCATAATGATGAAGTGAGCAAACTTTGGCATGAGCGATTTGGTCACTTAAACTATTGCTCCCTTCAGCATCTATGTAAAGAAAATATGGTGTCAGGTCTTCCTATGGTATCTTGCAGAGATGGTGTTTGTTCCGGATGTGTACTCGGAAAACATCATCGTGACAGTTTTGACAAACGTGCCTCTTGGCACGCCTCAGCCCCTTTACAGCTTGTGCACAGTGATTTATGTGGTCCTCTTCCTGTTGCTTCATTCTCTGGCTGCAAGTACTTCTTAACTTTCATTGATGATTTCTCCAGACGCACTTGGGTATACTTCTTAAAACTCAAGAGCGAAGTATTTAACACCTTTTTGGCCTTCAAAGCCTTTGTTGAAAAACAATCTGGACATCAAATTCTTAAGCTAAGAACTGATAATGGTGGAGAATATGTTAAAAACACATTCATCAACTTTTGCACCGAAAATGGAATTCAAATGCAACATACTGTTCCATACACTCCACAACAAAATGGTGTAGCTGAAAGGAAAAATCGCACCTTAAAGGAAATGGCTAATTGTATGCTGCAATCTAAAGGACTCAGTCTTAGTTTTTGGGCCGAAGCAATTAATTGTGCAAATTATATAATCAATCGCACTCCTACTAAGGTTCTAGAGAATATCACTCCAGAAGAAGCTTGGAGTTCCATTAAACCAAATGTAAGTCACTTTCGTGTGTTTGGAAGTGAAGCATGGGCCCATATTCCAGATGAAAAGCATAAAGCTTTAGAACCTAAGAGTGAGAAATGTACTTTTGTTGGATATTCTGAAGATGTAAAAGGTTATAGACTTATTCCATTTAAGTTCAAAAATGTTATCATTAGAAGAGATGTAAAGTTTGATGAAAATAAATCGGCCTGCGAGCCTAGTCCGGCGGATGTGCCACCTCTTCCTATCTCTTCTATTTTTGAAAACATTTCTTCTTCAGATGATGAAAGCGAGGATGATAATCCTCCCCCACCTTCTCAGGATCCTCAACTTCCACGATGGGTCCGTACTACTCGGGATGCAGCAGGTGATCTTGCCGGTGATCCTACAGATCAGCGACGTACACGTTCTCAGTTTGAAAGAGCCTCTTCTTTACTGGCTCAAGCTCCAGTAAATCATGATCCTGACACTTTTGCAGAAGCTTCAGACCATCCACATTGGGAAGCAGCTATGAATGAAGAATATCATTCATTGATGACAAATGATACATGGGATCTTGTTCCTCTACCAAAGGGACGCAAACTTGTTAGATGTAAATGGGTTTACAGAACCAAGTATGGACCAGATGGGAAAGTTGATAAACATAAAGCTTGTCTCGTTGCTAAGGGCTTTTCACAGGTTGAAGGCATTGACTACACTGAAACCTTCTCCCCTGTTGCCAAAATGAACTCTATCCGCCTTGTTCTTTCCCTTGCTGCCTCTTTAAAATGGGAAGTCCATCAGATGGATGTTAAATCTGCCTTCTTGCATGGGGACTTGCAGGAAGAAATCTATATGGAACAACCCATTGGCTTCATACAAACAGACTCCAACCTTGTTTGTCGACTTAAGAAATCCCTTTATGGCCTCAAGCAAGCTCCTCGGGCTTGGTATGCCAAAATGGATAGCTTTCTTTTAGAATCTGGCTTTTCTAGGTGTCATTCTGACAATACTGTCTACACCAAGAAAGTGGGCAACTCTCTTATCATCCTTGTTCTTTATGTTGATGATCTTATTCTTACTGGTAGTGATCCCAACCTTATAAACCATGTGAAGTCCAGCCTTAAAAAGAAATTTGAAATGACAGACTTAGGACACTTACACTATTTTCTCGGTCTTCAAGTCTTGCAATCCCGGGAGGGTATTTTCCTTTCCCAGTCCAAGTATGCTTGTGATATTCTTCGTCATTTTCACATGGAAGACTGTAAGCCAGCCCCTTCTCCCTTTCAGTCTGGAGTCAAACTTTCAGTCTCTTGTACTTCTCCTGAAGTTGATGCTACCTTATACCGTCAACTTGTCGGAAAACTCTTGTATTTAACCCATACTCGTCCTGATCTTTCCTTTGTTGTTGGCCTTGTTGCTCGATTTATGCAAAACCCCCGTGAAAGTCATTGGAGAGCAGCTAAAAGAATACTTCGTTATGTTTGAGGTACAGTACAGTTTGGGATTCATTACAGTGCCAAAGCAGCTCCTCTGTTAGTTGGTTTCACTGATTCTGATTGGGCTGGTGACCATGATGATCGGAAGTCTACTGCCGGTTATGTCTTCACTCTTGGTTCAGGACCTATTACATGGGCTTGTAAGAAACAGGCTGCCATTTCTCTTTCGTCAGCAGAAGCAGAGTATCGTGGTGCCGTGGAAGCTAGTAAGGAAGCTTTGTGGCTTCGTCAGATCCTATCAGAGTTTGGCTTTGAGCAGCAACATCCAACCACACTTTGGTGTGATAATCAAAGTGCCATTCAGCTATGCAAAGATCCAGTCCAGCATCAGCGCAGCAAACACATTGAACTACACATGCACTTCATCAGAAAGCTCATTCATGACCATGTTCTTGAAGTGCAATATTGTCCAACAGATGATCAAGTTGCAGACATCTTCACAAAGGCTCTCACAGAGGCGAAGTTCACTAAACTTCGATATATGCTTGGAGTTCAGGAAGTTGTCACTAAGGGGGGATAGGCTCTAGTGCCTCCTTCCTTCTCCTATTGTGTCATATTTGTAAATCCTTCAATCCTATCCCAAGTTGTTCTTAAGGGGGGATGTTAGGATATTCCGACACATAGGATATAGTTAAGTTCAACTTGGTCTAGTATAGAGTTAGGTAAAGTGTGTTTCTTTACCGTTGTACATTTTGTAACTTACAATCCGACGGTCATGATATGTAGTGATCCGACGGTTCACTCTCACCTCGGTATTACCGACACTTGATCCGTGGCTTGACACCCGATTGGTCCATGAGTTCTATTTAAAGCGCATGGAGGGTCATTGTTCGGGTAATCCGTGCATGAGAGAAGCTTATGTAAATTTTCATTCTTTGATTAATAAATTGCCTGTAGTACCCACATTGGGACAGGCCGTGGACTGTTTCCCTCCTTGCACTTTGAGGGTTTTAACCACGTCAAAAATACCGGTGTATTGATTTGAGATCTGGTTGTGAGCGGTGTCCTTTTGGTGTTCTTTCTGAGGAACTTACCCTGTAAATTCCTACAAAAATGTAATACAAAAAGGTGGCACAATTCCTTGTCTTTTTCTCAAAACTTGCTGCATCTTATTCCCTATCTTATTGCTGAAATAAACTGTAGAAAATAAACACTATTATCTACAAAATACAGTCCTAACACCTTAACAAAGTGGATCAAAATAATTCTTGAGCATCCGATCATTGACTGGCCCATCCCCTACTTTTGTACCGTCCAGGCTTCCTAAAAAGTAGGTGTTGTTTCCTTGTACAGCCTGAATAACAAAAGGTCCTCTCCATAGGAAGTCAAACTTCCCATGTTTTCCTTTGTCTTCCCTCCTAGAATCCCACTTTAGCACTTTGTCTCCTATGAAAAAATCCTCAGCCTTTGTCCTTTTGTCAAAAATCTTCTTAAGTTTCTCTTGTAGAATCTGAGACCTTTGATACACTTCTTCTCTAGTCTTTTGTAAGTGAATTGTTTGATTGATTCTTATCTGAATGTCATTGGGTTCTGCTTGTATATCTTGCAGCAATTTTATCACAGGGATTCCTA
This sequence comes from Pinus tabuliformis, assembly GCA_031772625.1. Lineage (NCBI taxonomy): Eukaryota > Viridiplantae > Streptophyta > Pinopsida > Pinales > Pinaceae > Pinus > Pinus tabuliformis. The sequence continues at coordinate 796,681,674 of CM062815.1, read as the reverse complement.
AAGATGAAGGGAATACAGCCTCCATGCCATAAACCAACTCATAGGGGCTTGTTCCAATAGATCTTTTTGTAGTTAACATGTCTGCCCACAGTGCATTAATAAGCTTTTTGTGCCAGTTCTTCTTGTTTTCCTCCAATACTTTCTTTATAATATTGATCAAGCTTTTATTGGATGACTCAGCTAGACCATTACCTTGAGGGTAATAGGCTATGGAATGGCCTAAGGTAATATGATATTTGTGGCAAAAATTGATCATTCTTTTGGATTTAAAGGCAGCAGCATTGTCAGTTATTATCTTTTCCGGACAGCCAAATCTAGATAGGATATTGGTTTCTAAGAATTGCATGATGACTGAGTCATTGGCTTGCCTACAAGGGATGGCTTCTATCCACTTGGTGAAATAATCTATGGCAGTCAAAATCCACTTATGTTGGCCAAAAGAGGAAGGGTGAATCTCCCCAATGAAATCTAAACCCCATTGTTGAAATGGTCTTTCAGTGGAAATGGGTTTTAGGGGTAGAGGTAACAGTTTTCTCTTGCCTTCAAAGATTTGACATTTATAGCAAGAAACTACAAATTTCTTTACATCAGCAAACAAGGAGGGCCAATAAAAACTAGCTCTTAGGATTTTATCAGTTGTTGACTTCCAATACAAATGTCCACCATAATCCCCTGCATGAAATTCCTTCAGCACTTTGTCAGTTTCATCTTTTGTTAAACAATTCAACAAAATGCCTTCATGATTTTTCCAAAACAAAGCATTATCTATAATACAAAACTTTGAATCTTTCATTTTCAAGAATCTCTTTTTGGTTCTAGACAACCCTGGAGGAGCTTGCAGGTTTAACAATACATAGGCTATATCAGCATACCAAGGTGATTGTAAAAAGGTTTGATTGATCTGTGGAGTCGCCATCTCCTGCTCGTTATCTAGTTCATTGATGTCAAGGGCTTGAAAATTGGTTTCAGTCATCAACTTAGCTAATCCTTGTCCTTTTATCAGCTTTGTTGGTTTAATTTCAATTTCATATTCCAAAATGTTAGCTATCCATTTGCCTCTTTTGCCTTCAATTCCTTCTTGAGTTAGAATGTCTTTGACTATAGTGTTTGGGACATAAGCTATTACATGAGAGTATAAGATATAAACTCTGAAATCCTTGATAGCCTTTACAAGGGCATAAGACTGTTTCTCCATGATTTGATATTTGAGTGGTGCATCTCTAAGTGCTTTGCTGAAAAAAGCAATGGGATTCTCACATCCTTGATCATCTTTTTGTAATAGGACAGCAGCAATAGTATGTTCTGATGCAAATGAAAAGATTATAAAATCTCTATCAAACTTTGGGCTTGTGAGGACCGGTGTTTTGGTTAAAGCTATTTTGATTTTCTCAAAGGCTTGTTTAGCTTCTATTGTCCACTTTACTATGGAGTCATTTTTCGACATGTTATTCAGCAATCTTATCAGTTCAGCCAAATTGGGATTGAATCTTCTTAGAAAATTGAGTTTTCCTAGGAAGGCTTGCAGTTCTTTGATGTTCCTTGGGTGAGGCACTTGGAGAATAGCTTGTATTCTGTCTAGGTCAATTCTAATGCCATCTTTTGAGATTATGTGACGTAAGAGTTTGCCTTCTTCTAGTCCAAACAGTGATTTCTTTGGGTTCAATGATATGCCATATTTTCTGCAAATTATGAACACTTGTCTGAGATGTTCTAAATGTTCTTGGTCTGATTTGGAAAAAGCAGTGAGATCATCAAGATATATGACTAGAAAATCATGGATTTCTTTTGCAAAGGCGATGTCCATTGCTCATTGAAATGTTGCTCCTGCATTTTTAAGTCCGAAAGGCATTTTAACATACTTGAAAGTTCCCCAAGGTGTTGTAAAGGCAGTTTTATCTTGATCATCCGGGTGAACTAGGATATGATTAAATCCTGAGAATCCATCTAACATCCTGAGAAGCTCCCACTACCCTTTGTAAAATGTGATCCATCTTGGGTAAGGGGTAGTGATCTTTGAGAGAAACTTTATTCAGATTTCTTAAGTCAACACACAGTCTTATCTCTCCCGTTTTCTTCCTAGTGGGCACTAGATTTGAGATCCATTCTGAGAACCTGATGGGTGCAATTATTCCAGCTTGGTACATTCTTTTGACTTCTTTTTCAATAAGGGGAAGGAGGACAAGATTCACCCTTCTAAGCTTTTGTTTAAAAGGTTTTTGATTTTCCTTCAAAGGTATTGTATGCTGGATCACTGAAGTATCATAGGACTTGAGGTCTTCGTAGCTCCATGCAAAAACATCTTGAAATTCTTTAAACAGCTCAATATATTTCAGTTTTTGGTCGAGAGGCAAGACTTTGGACAACTTTATCATTTTAGGGTCTTCTGCAGTTCCTATATTACAGTCCTCAATTTCTGCGTTTAAAGGCTCCATTTTTGGCTTCCTTGGAATATCATTTGAGTCAAAAATATCTTCCAGAGGAGTCAAGCCTGTAGGTAAAAAATTATCTTTCAAATCAATTACTTCAGATTCTCCCTCAGCCATTTCATCAAGGTCCATTTGTTTAAGCTCTTGTAAATTTTTGTTGGAAAAGATTGTTGGATGCAAAATCTGATTTTTTGTTTCAGCTAATATATTAGTTTCTATTTTGTATGTTTGTTGTCCTTCACAATTGGTGCTTGTGTCTATGTTTGTGCTTGAAAATTCCTCTTTCAAAGTCAGGAAATTGTTGATTTGTGTGTCAATGTCAAATACTTGCCAATTTTTAACATTTTCTGGAACAGCAGGTCTGTGTTTAATTTCAGCAGTAAAATGATGGTTGGGCTCGATGGTGTTACCGGGAAAAGTGTCTATTTAGAACTGCTCTATCCCACTAAGGTGTGACAGCTGCCTTAGAAACAAACAGAGAAAACTACTTTTGTATTTCCTTTATGAACTATAAATAAAGAGGAATAGGAAGAACCAACCTGTGTCTTGCGCTAATCCTTTGATCCAATCCCTATCCTCTTTGACAGCTTCCAGCTACCTGCTCCCTTACTTGCGCAGCTTCACCAAGTACCTATAAGATCACAGAAGAATAAAACTATACAAAGACATGGATCTATATTCATAAATAACTTAGGATCAGATTTAAGTTAACCATACAAATGTAACAAGCATCAATAGAAACTCAAATAGTTTTTATTGATATACAAGAAGATCCAGGAGGAGTTACAACCAATGATTCCTGACCCAGCATCAACCTCCCAGCAAAGAAGCCCCTCTTCACCTCCAACAAAGCATAGATCACCCAATTCTCTGATGTTTATCTCGAAACCAATAGCAATTCCTTACAATGTGAAAAATTCCAGCCTCTGGATCTTTGGGATGAGGGATCCATATATAGATGTATGCAAGGAGGATGAGTCAGCTTGTGATTTGATTAGTGGCTTCTCTCTGTTAGTTCTTGCTTCCACTTGGAGACTGAAGGCCTCTTACTCATCCTTGGTCGAATTCAGTGAGGCAAGTGTCATAGGAGAAGATTCTGGAAGCTTCCATTGTCTCTCCACCTCGCGGAATGACACTTCCATTTTTCATTTCCCGCTCAACGCACCCTCATAGTGCATTTAGGTGCATTGCAACGACTTAGCCAGTGGATTTAGGTGCCATGCAACGCACTTAGCTAGTCGAGCAACTGAAATGATCCTGTTTTGACTTATTCTAAGCAGTTTCTGGTGGAGAACTTCTGGGAGAAGCTGAAATTTGTTGACCTTGTTCCTTTAGGGGTTAGAACAACAGTTTTAGGGACTTAGGAGCCCTTGGTCTATGGACATTTCATGCTTGGAGCTGCAAGGCACAAAAATGTCTATAACAGTTGCCCCCTAAAGTATGAGGTCGTTAATCGGGTGAAATGCTTTATTATGAGGATCCGAAGTTCTTTCAATGCTGGGAGGAGACCTGTAATAAGATACAATACAATACATTATCTTCATACTATTTTCATGATCTAGCTGAGGCGGGCATTCCCATGCTCAGCTTTATAAATTCATTTTCATGTACATAGGACAGACAATCGTCTGATGGTAGACTGATGATTCTGATAGAGCCATCATCCTTTTGGTAGGATGATTATCTGTGCTACAATGCTGTACATTTTAATGTCTTTATTTTCCTGAATATATATCGCAGCCCGGATGGATGAAACTAGATCTGGGGTCTTCAATCTCGTCCGATCTTCACTTGAAGTACAATTCGATCCATGTCAGAAATGTTTTGAGGTCGAACATGGAAAGACATCGCTTGATTACCAGTCAATGATGTAAATTGTTAACAAGCGCGAGAGGAATCACCGATAATGATAATGATCCTCAAGGTACTGCAGTACAATTCACATGGTGTGAATAAAGGACTTGGCGTCAAACACCACGCAAAATCTTTCGGTCGAAGGTCATTGATGTAAACCTGTCGCCAGAAGTGAGAAACTTTCCATTGAGGCATGCAAGCTTCAAAGTACTGAATGGGGTGTTCCTAGACCAACTTCTTGGATAATGAGCTGATGTCGACAAGAAGTGATCCGTCATAGGAGGGCCTTAATGAATCCCACATCAATGACACGGAACGGAGCAAATTATTTTGATGGAGGTGAAAACGATCTGATGATATACGGTTCAAGGTGGCGATCATGAAAGAATGGAGTATAATGTATAGTAGTGGGTGGGACACAGGTGGCCTTTCTGGATGACTTCTCTTGAACATGTCGGTGACACTTGATGTGATGGATTGGTAGCATTAACCCCAAATGTGGATGGTATGGTGTGACCATGGCGATGTGACCGGTGAATGAAATAACCCAACCCGACTCGGGCACGGAGTGGAAGTGTCATGTTCAAGAGCGACTTGCTACCAATAAAGATTCTTTGAGTTTTATTCCCAATTTTTCCCCAGTCATTTCTGACCAGTACCTCTTTATTTTTTTCAAGCTTGAGGAGGATAACATATGCTTGTTCTATAATTTTCCCTTTGGGCAAACCCATCGCTATGTTTTAACGAGCCTAGCGATAGTGAAACTCGTTCTCGTCTAAAGACAAGTTTGTCGCTATTAATCTTTTTAACGAGTTTAACGACAAAGATAACTCGGTCCTTTTCATTTTTAGAGAGTCTGAAAAGGTACGTAAAGGTAACTCCAAAATTCCTTTTTCGTCATCTAATCCCTTAAGTCTGAAAAAGTATAAAACCATATAGAAGGGATGAATTTTCGATAGTTTTAACGAGCCGAACAAAACAAGCGCTCGATCTTTTCGTGTAATAATCCCTCAGGTCCAAAAAGATTAAAATCTAGATGAGGGATAGCACTTCCTGTCCCTTTAACGAGCTGGAAGGCCAAGGACTCGGCAATCTTTCCATATTTTACGAGTCAGTTGAAAAGAGCTTAAAGAAGACTCGTCTTTTGAGGAACGAGTGATAACATGGGTAGCAGCTGATTCCACGTAAGGTTTGGAATTTTCCAATCACGGCAGTGTCACAAGGATGGCTAGTGAAATCACTCTTCGCAGTTGTTCCTCAAAATGGGTAAACAATCAAATGGGGGTGAACGATCGGCCAATGAAAAAGTGGAGGTGACGGTGCAAACACGACCAATGCTTTAATGGCTGAAGTACTTCATTCACGGTGGTTATTTACCAAGGGATAGTTCATTTTTTAACGAGCTTAAACGCGGGTGGAAACATTTGCTCGGTGCGGGTTTATTTTTTAATGAGCTTGAACCTTGCGGTAACACTGCTCGATTAATCCAATCGTATGATAAGAATGTCTCATATAAAAACGGCAACTTTTAGAGTTTTGCCCCACATCCTTTCTTTATGCAAGTTAGGTAACGACTAATCTAAAAAACAGATAAATAATCGCTCTTTGCTTGCACTCCAAAAGGTTTGCATGCCCCCAGGTATAAAACAGAGTTTCAAGGTCACCCTCTATTCAAGCTGACAAAAAATTTGTTTTATCAGGAAGGGTACCTCTTACAGGTTACCCAAATATTGTTCTATTCACGGCGCAAACAAAACACTTCTTTGGCAATATCTACCGAAATAAACAAAGGTGAGTGGCGGCGCTCGCCAACTCACATAACTTTGACAAGAGAATCATGTACTAGAATAACCCCCTCTTCCAATCACGGATGGGGGTACAGACTAGGCATATTCTCCCGCGGAAACCTACCCTATACCCGAAGTTTTCCTGCCAAAGCAGACCAGGATGCATGCCCCCTGGGTTTCAGTCATATCCCTCCGAATTACTCGCGCTCATCGGGAGGACGGACTGGAGATTGAGACATTTCTTGCGTGAAAAGACCATTTAGGGACAGTATATGACTATTTGCTATGCGTGATCCGGGAAATGAAAGCTGGTCCACGAGCTTGACCACTCTTCCTTCGTGTGGAAAACACATTACTCTAAAGAGTGAGGAGACAATTGCTCCCATGCAATAAATATAGTCTCTTCCAAGGAGTAGATTGTAATCTAGGGGTCCTTGAACTACCATTACGTTCATGTGAACGGTTTTCCTTCTCAATGTTATGGGCACATCGGGAAGGATCCCTAAAGGTCGACTGGTTCCTTTATCAAAGCCCGTCAGATTTCTCATCTCACACAAAAGCGATGGCGAACCAAGCGCTTTCCAAGCAGTTGAGGAAAGGATACTCACAGAAGCCCCCTCATCTATGATGGTACCAGCCATAACCATTCTATATATTTGAACGATGATTCGGAATGGTATGCTTGCTGGTAAACGGGGTCTGCCTAGTTGATTCCAGTCGAAGGAGACAACTAGGTTGCTTGGAGGTGGGACCGAATAGAAGGCCGGGTACGGCTCTGACGAACTTCCTTCCTGCTGTAAAGGAATGGGTAAATTGCCCCCATGTTCGTCGGAGTCTGTGTTTATGAAGAGAATTTGGATGGTGTTATCCTTGTTCTCTTCAGTGACTGTATCATCTGAAGATAAAACCTCTGAAGGCAAGATCGGGTCAACTGCCGCCTCGACCTTTTGACTTTCGTCTGGTATGGATTCAGATGGTTTATCTTCAATGATAGGTGCTTCAACCGACCACCCGAGCGGGCCAGCCGGATTTTCAACTATGACGGACTCGGAAAGAGTTTTTTATATCCAAGAGGAAGTCGTAACGGTGAAACCGGATGATCATCCAAAACTCTTTTAGCTTCATCTAAGAAGGGACAACGGTGGACGGCACGATCGCCTTCGCACAGTTTACAAGGAAATTTACATTTTCCTTTTTGTCCTGGGGCTTCACTTTCACTAGTTGATGGTGTGCTTTCAACATGGTCATCAGAGGTTGACGACACTGGGTTGTGCAAACGAGGGGACCCGTCCCTTAATATCCGAGGGATGCAAGGACAATCTCTGTGAAAGTGGTCTCCTTTGCAAATGACACATGGCGATTTAGGCCTGGTCGGTGCAGTGTGTGGATTTTCACTAGACGACACTCGTTTTCCCCCATTCACCTTTGGCTCCTTCTTCTTCTTCTCTTTCTTCTTCTTTTCCTTCTTCTCCTTAGGAACTTGACTTTTGGCTTTACCAGCCCCATCAAGCGAAGAGGAAGGACGAGAGGAAGAATTAGAGGAAGTAGAAGGTTGGTGGGCAACTCTGGACTCGTCTAAATGTTGATTCAATTGTTCAGGGATAGTGGTGTTCTGAATGACAGAGGTTGAGAAGAGCCATACAGGCAAACCAATTGTCAGCCTTGGAAGCGACAATGTGGCCATATGGGGTGCACCAACATCTCCCCAAGAGGAGAAAGGACTAGGATTTCCACCAAGGGGAATTCCTTGGTTGGTAGACTCCATTTTATCAACCCAAGATCAACGTAGGAAAGGGGTATGAATATTCCGTTTAAAATAAATTTTTATACGCTTTGACACAACTTGTTTTTTCAGTTTTTAAGAGTCGAGAAAAAACAAAAGATGACTCTAGTCTCCTTCGATTTTTAATGAGCCTGAAGTGACAAGTGCTCAGATGGAACTTTTCCGTTAAGGAGTCTGAAAAGGAACGAAAGGGACTACTCTGGAGGTCTAGGTAGAGGGAGTACCAAACCAATTGCAAAACTGCAGAATACTTTTTACGGTACGGCAATCAATCTTCCTGAATGCTGTGTTCAGTGCATTGTGATCAGTAGGGCGGCCGACACGGCTTCCTATGGATAAAGGATTTAAGCCTATAGGGGTCTCCCAAAATATACTCGACGGTACGTGGGAGCACAAGTCCGTACTGGCACTTATCGTCTCAAAGTGGAGGAATCACCCAACCATCAGTAAGGACAACAGTTACCAGGCTTTACGACGTCGGAATATGTCTCTAGCCTAGACCTCTAAATGTTGTGCGTTAAGTTCCAAAGCGTTGTTAGATTCATTGAATTTATTTTAAGTTGATCTTTCTTATGAAGTTTTCCTTTTGGGTTCACCACGAGATGTAGATGTAATTCCTAAAATGCAATCTAAAGATGATAAACAAACTTTTATCTCTTTTCTGCAATGAAAATCCTAGCTACTAAGGGAAAAGAAAGACACAATCTTTTCACAAAGAGCAAAGAGCACATTGTAAATGCACTTTCCTAAATCAAGCCAAACAGACTGTCTATATGCAAATGCACATGCATGTATTTTTTTTTCCACTTTCTTAGTATTGTTGCTAAAAAGAAAGTTGATGTACAAATCTGAATTTGCTTTTAAGCGACAAACACAAACAAGCTTCTTTTTGAAATCAACAGGTAGAGATGATTACGACACTTTATGATTTTGAAATAAATACTCGTTTTGACACTAGAAAGCCACAAATTCAAACCAAAGGCAATAGTAAAAGCATAATCGACCATCAACAGCAAATAAACTTTCTCCTATGATCGAAATCGACACTTGCGACAAATCTAAATCAAAGGACGACAGTACGACTATTATACTTTTGCAATGGAAAACTGTAAACGACTCAACAAACACACAAAAACATCTACAGTTCTTTTGTACAAATGAGGCGGAATATCTGTAAGGAAAATGGGTTTGAAACAGTCATATACTGATCACAGGCTGCAAAATTCAGAGACAAAACTGGAAAGAATGAAGCACAAGAACCTCAGTTGCACAGGGCTAGGCTGGTCAGCGCACTTGTAACACAGAGAAACTGCATTGCAGCGTAGGTTTCCCTTTCGGGAAGTGCGTTGAAATGCAGGATCTCTTCACAGTACATGCGCTAGGCCAGAAACGAGAATTCTATCCGGGTTCTGGGTCACAGTTTGCAGTTTAGTCTTTGGTTTTTGGCCGAAAAAAAGCAATCAGTAATGCACAATCAGGGGTAGATCTAAGGAGAGTCTAAGAGCTATCACAAGGGCAATCAGATAGTCTATGAATCATCTGTTCAAATCATAAACAGATCCAGTGAATGGATTGAAGCAGTAGATGTCTACTTTGCATTTGTTATGGCAAATGCAGTTCGAATGCTACTTATAAGTTTATGAAACAAACAACAAAGAGATACACAAACAAAATAATTAGAAATTCGTCCCCAGTGGAGTCGCCATTTTGTTACCGGGAAAAGTGTCTATTTAGAACTACTCTATCCCACTAAGGTGTGACAGCTGCCTTAGAAACAAACAGAGAAAACTACTTTTGTATTTCCTTTATGAACTATAAATAAAGAGGAATAGGAAGAACCAGCTTGTGTCTTGCGCTAATCCTTTGATCCAATCCCTCTCCTCTTTGACAGCTTCCAGCTACCTGCTCCCTTACTTGCCCAGCTTCACCAAGTACCTGTAAGATCACAGAAGAAGAAAACTATACAAAGACATGGATCTATATTCATAAATAACTTAGGATCAGATTTAAGTTAACCATACAATGTAACAAGCATCGATGATACAAAAGCATGGAGGAGAAACTCAAATAGTTTTTATTGATATACAAGAAGATCCAGGAGGAGTTACAATCGATGATTCCTGACCCAGCATCAACCTCCCAGCAAAGAAGCCCCTCTTCACCTCCAACAAAGCATAGATCACCCAATTCTCTGATGTTTATCTCAAAACCAACAGCAATTCCTTACAATGTGCAAAATTCCAGCCTCTGGATCTTTGGGATGAGGGATCCATATATAGATGTATGCAAGGAGGATGAGTCAGCTTGTGATTTGATTAGTGGATTCTCTCTGCCAGTTCTTGCTTCCACTTGGAGACTGAAGGCCTCTTACTCATCCTTGGTCGAATTCAGTGAGGCAAGTGTCATAGGAGAAGATTCTGGAAACTTCCATTGTCTCTCCACCTCGCGGAATGACACTGCCATTTTTCATTTCCCGCTCAACGCACCCTCATAGTGCATTTAGGTGCATTGCAACGCACCTATCCAGTGGATTTAGGTGCTATGCAACGCACGTAGCTAGTGGAGCAGCTGAAATGATCCTGTTTTGACTTATTCTGAGCAGTTTCTGGTGGAGAACTTCTGGGAGAAGCTGTAATTTGTTGACCTTGTTCCTTTAGGGGTTAGAAAAACACTTTTAGGGACTTAGGAGCCCTTGGTTTATGGACATTTCATGCTTGGAGCTGCAAGGCACAAAAATGTCTATAACAGATGGCAGCTTACAAGTGCTGGAAAATGTTGCAAAACTGTGAGCATGTAAATTGTGGTTCCTTAAGATTTTGGTGAGTTGTGATTCTAGAAAGGTATTAAGTATTTGAATTATTGCCCCTCTGTAAGCTCTTAGCCTGAGATCGTTTGTAACAAAGTTTCCCTTCATCTGTTGGATAATTAAATCTGAGTCCCCTAAAATTGAAATCCTAGTTGCCCCTAGACTTTTAATCAGTTTGAGTCCTAGCAGAAGGGCTTCATATTCAGCCATATTGTTTGTACATCTGAAATTCAGCCTATATGCATGTCCTTCAGCATGATCATTTTGCATATTGTGTACCCAAATCCCTGCCCCTGCTCCTAATTTATTTACTAACCCATCAAATTCTAAATACCATAAGATCTCTTAATTACAACTATCATCAGGAGTTTTGGAAACTGTCTTAGCGGGCAGGTTTGGATTTTGTAACTCATATGGTTTGCCTTGTTTGTTTTTTCCATCAATTACTTCAACAATTTTTAAATCTTGAGCAGTGGATTCTTCATTAATGCTTCTTCCTTATGCTGATTCTAGGAGCTTATCATCGGTTTTGGGACACATTTCAGCGTTGTATAAGATGAAAGAATCCATATCAGAATGCATGGAATAAATGGGGAAATTTTGGGGCTTTTCTTGACTGCTGACCACATATTTCATCAATGTTTCCCAGTACAATCTCTTTGGCTGGCGAAAGACTGAGATGGTGGCATAGGACATGTCTAGCTGCAAAGATCCTTGGAGTTTTGCACCCCAAGATCTGGACAAAAGCATTCCATACTTTGGTGGGATATCAGCTACCACTACATCCATTAAAATAGTCTTGGTAGGGTATTGTACTAGGGATACACACAAATCTTTGATTAGGCCTAGACACCTGACCTGGCTAGAATCAAATGAAAACAAGTCTTTATATGGCCTTGTGATATCTAGGTCCAATCTTTCCATCACAGACTTAGGCATTAGATTATGAGAAGCTCCCGAATCAAACATTATGTTATGTAGTACTTTGTCATGAATGTTTAAGCTTACATAGAATGGAGGAACTCCTCCATCTATTGTTTTACCATTTACTTCAGGACCAAAAATCAACTCTGGTTGGTCATCTAAGACATTCACTGCATCTCTATTCTCTGATATTTGAAGTGACCTGCTGATTTGTTCCCTATAAACCTCGTGTTTAGCCAATTCAGACAGTGGAATGGCTATTTTTAACTTGCCTATTTCGGTTTCTAGGTTGAAAGGTTTTTCCAATTGAATTTTTGCATTCCAGGTAGTAAGGTTTTCCTTTTCTGTTGTGTTTTCAGTGGTTTTTTCTCTATTAAGAGTGTTGTTATGAACTGCATCTGCTTTAAAGTTACTTTCAGGAGAGCTGTTTGCATTTTCTTTTGGAGGAAAGGAGGTGGATGGTTGATTATTTGATGGTTGTAAGTCTGATATGTCCTCAACCGTGGGCTCTCTTAGGTTGAGGTCTGTTTTAGCAGGGAGTTCTGTAGGGGAAGTTTTATCCTTTGCTTTTTTAGGCTGCTTGGTATCTTTCTGCTTGTTGGGTTCAGGGACATCTACCGTTCTGCTTCTCAATTTGTATTGTTTGTGAACCTCATAGACAGCTACATCATATCCCTCTCTGAAATCAAATGATTCCCTGGATTTGGTTTGAAATTGGTTGAAAGTATGAGCCTCTTGGTCATCTTGGGTTAAAAATATTTGTTGTTCAGTGTTTAGACCCATTAGGTTGATTTGAGTATCCTCTGTTGGCTCACTAGAGGTTGAGGCTTCAGCATAGTTTTCTTGGAATGGAGGTCTGATGTTCTGGTCAGGACCAGCCTTCCCGGTGTTAGGATTTTGATTTTTCCTGAAGTTTGGATTTCTTGCAGTGTTACTTGGTTGACCTTCCCAAGAAGATTTCCTCTCAATGGTTTCCACTCTGTCACCCAATCTATCCATTCCTTTGATGATTGCATCTAGTTTTTGCTCAAATGTAGAAGGCTCTTCTTTGAAAGGAGTCCTTCTTTCAGCTCTAGCTCGAGCTCTTTTAGAGATCATATTGGCCTCTATACTAACAGCTATGCTATGCATGTCTTCTAGGCTTGAAGGAGCTCTTTCCCTTAGCTGATATGCCATGTCAGAATCAAATCCATCAGGAAATTTGATCAAGGCCAAGTTTGGTGGAGGTCTAAGGTTTTGAGGAATTGCATTGTACACATTATTGAATCTAGCACAGTAGTCTTGGACAGTTTCTTGTGGGCCTCTTTTCAAGCTTTCATATTCAGATAGGATATGCAATGGGTCCTTCTTCTTTTCCCACCTATTCAGAAAGGCTTGATAAAGGGAATCTGGATCAGCAATTTTGTTTACAGCGAGTGCCCTAAACCAGGTCCTTACATCACCGGTTAAGCTTTGAACAAAAATTTTCATTCTAACATGGTTATCATCAGTTTCATAGTTCTCAAAGTAATCCATCATTTTCTTAGTATGTTGTTGGGCTGCGTAGGTGCCAGTACCATCAAAATAGGTAATTTTGCTTTGATAATCTTGAGGCATAGCCCTGGGATTTGCAGGCAACTACAGATGAGCATATCAGTTTGCCATATTTGCAGGTATAAATGGAATAGCTGGAAGCACAGGAATAACAACTGAGACAACTGGAGTAGGTGGAGGAGTGGAAAAGATACTTTGAAGTGATGATGGTGAACTAGAAGACGTTGTAGCAAAAGTAGGAAGGATTGCTGCTTTTCCGAGAGTAAGCTCAGATTTTGTAAGGTTTTGCTGAAGTATATCAAGGTTTAAATCAGCAGAATCTTCTAGACTCTCTTGTATTCTAAGAATTTTAGAGATCAAGTTAGGATTTTCAAAAATACCTGGAGTATTTGGATCTGGATTTGATCTAGTGTAACAAGTTTTCTTCTTTGGAGCCAGCTTCTAAATCTGTTTTTGGTATTTTCTGGAAGTATTTGAAGGATACTGCTTTTGACAATATCTTTCTAGGAAATTATAAATTGTGAGAACCTTGAAATTTCCTGAAGATCCTTTGAAAACAAAAGGAAACTGATCAAATTTTTGAGACAGCTGTTTAAAGCCTAAAACTAGACTGGAGATTGACTGAAGTAGCTTTTATTTACTCCTGTAATTGCACAGCAAAGACAGTTTCAAAGGCTGCCTGGCTAACTTCAGGCTCCATCTGTAGCTTTAGAAAATAGACAGCAGTAACAAACACAGTCATTCAGTCCCCAGTGGAGTCGCCAATGATGTTATCACTCAGGTTGTTCCCCAAAAGCAGTGAGAAAAGGGAATACGGCCGAGGTAACCACTAACCAATATTTTGGATGCAGTTTCAAGCCAATCTGCAGCCAAAGAGGGCTCTCTCTTTATGATTTAGCTTTGTTTTGCTATATGTTAGACTAGTTATGAAGCACAGGTAGTTGTTTGATTTTTGGATGGTGACATCCAATAGAACAGGGCTGCAAAGTATGAGAAGTTCAGACCATTAGGTTAATGGAGTCAATGAAAATAAATTTCTGGGTATGGTTTCTTAACAAAAGGAGGGACTGCAGAGCAAGATAATTAATCATGGAACAATTTTCAAGCTTGAATCAGGTGAAATGGAGTCATGGAATGAAAGGCAATTAAGGATATTTCATCATTCTAACAGAGGGAAAGTGGGCAAATATTACCAAGGAGTAGCTAAGAATTCCTTAATTATATTCAGGGTGTAAGAACCAGGGAAACATGAGCCTTTAAGAATTCCTACCTATGCTAGTCCTATAGAAAACATAAAAATTGATAGGAATTGAACACAGAGCACAGCGAAGTAAATTCTGAGCTATTCTTTTTTCCTGCAATTTAGAACATGATATTTGGATGATATATAAAACACAGAAACAGTAAAACAAGAGTTAAAAGACTTATTAATCCATGAGATAATCCAAGAATTCCGCAACATGGGCTTCTGCCATCAATTCCATAACCAAAGAATTCATCAGTAAAGCATTCCAGCAATCTTTATTCAGAAGAGTTCTAAAATTTACAGCGCAGTTCCAAAATGATATTCACCAACCCCTAATACTTAGATTGGGGAGGTATTTGTACAAAAGTTTTACAAAAATATCTCCAAGGAGATAATATCTTGCAATAACTTCTTTCACCTACTCTACAGAAGGAGTAAATGCTCTTGGGAACAGAGAGAAATAAATGCAGAAGTAAGAAATGTTGTGCTAGTCGTTTTGTTGGTGAGATGCATTGATTGCTTGCCCAGTGAGTCGGCCGATGGATATTATTGAAATTCTACGCTGCTGGCATTTCTTTCCTGGGTGCCTTTTCCTACGCTTTCACTAACTGTTGTCCAACGCGATGTTTAATCTGCTCTTTCCTTCACTTTATAACATCTGTAGCGTTCTGGGAATATGAATAAAGCTTTCATATTCTACCTACAAAATCTCCAACATACTCTGCCACCATTCATTATCTAGTAATTGGTGCCTATGCATTTTAATTAGAGTTTCATCTGCATCTGTGTACCTGAAAAAAGTGGGCTGGACTGTGAAACGATGCCTGACTTCATGTTCAATAAAAAACAAATTCTCCAAATTGTCATATAGGCTCTGTCCAGATGGGAGTGACTTCTCTCCTGTAGAACTTGATGATGCTGTGGCCTGAGTATCCACACATGTATTTAATCTGTGTACATAGGCTGCATGTGACATTAGTCTGTAATCATCAGTTAACAAACTGGGCAGACCCTTTTCCTCCAAAACTCTAAATTTCTTTGTGAAATCATTTACTTCCATTTGAATTTCTTGGCACTTCCTTTCCATATTTTGTATGAAATTCCTCATGGTCAGGACCCTTTTAATTATTAGAATAGTGTTTGTCCTGTCCCTGATATCCAGTTTTGCCAGATCTTCTTTGGTGTGGGTGTTCATGAAATATATTAGCCTATTGGCCTGTTCGGGCATGTTTCCCAATACATCCCTGGCCTTTTGCATTTCTTCTTGAGCTGCTGCCACCAAATCAATCTGCTCATGAATTATCTGTATTGACTTCCACATATCAGTGATGGATTGGCTAATGTTGGCCCACATAATGGTCCTAATTTCTGCCAGAGGTTTGTCTAATAAGAGGTCCTTTTCCAATGCCTTTACTTTGTTCTTCAATGCTTTCACCTCCCTTGTTTTCTCTGCTACAGTCATCTTGGATTTATCATAACTTACTTCCAATTTTTCCAATTGCTCTTTGGCACCTTTTAACTCTGACACCTGGAGTCTTAGATCCTCCATGGCCTTTATCAGTTCTTCAGTAGACATGGTAGTGTTGTTGCCTGCTGCTGTTGTTGTTGAAGTGCTTGGTGCTATTGATGTCGGGACAGCTGGGGGGACTGCTGTTGTGACTATAGAAGGAGCAGCTGTAATTATTGGAGTTGTTTGAGATGGCTGAGAGGCCAACTCTCCCTTTTTTCCTTGTAGTGCTTCCTCCAATTCCTTCTCTGTTTCTGCCAATCTTTCATTCATTTTCATCAGCAGTTCCATTGCATCTTCCTGTGATTTTTGTTCAACAATCTCTGTAGTTTTGGGATGCATGGTAATGGGCATCCTCAGCTGCTTCCTGAGAGCTGCAATGTCTTCTTCTTTCTTTCTTATTAATGCTTGGATGCCTTTGGGATCCTTGGGATCATGTCCCAGCTCTATGATAATTTCTTCTAAGGATTTAATTCTGTTATCCTTAGCCAAAGAGGAAGCCTTTTCCAATTCCAATTGGGCAGAAGTATTATTTAAAGAATTCTGTAATTTGTGGGCCAGCAATGCCTTGTTTTCCAATGTGGAGTATACCATTTCACCGGTTTGCTTGTGTAATTCAATTTGGTCCATTGGTTGGATATCCTTGGCTAATACTTCTAGATTGGTCCTGATGTAATCAGCAGCTGATTGTGGCTGCAACATTTTAGGCTTGAAGTGACTCACGATCATCTTTCCTTCTTGGATTTCATACGCTGACATTAACCTTTGTTGATTTGTGGGTGCCATCTTCAGCAAGTGATTGTAAAGTTGAATCCTTATTGGTTCATTCTTTGCTTTTATTTCAGTGAATGTTTTCTTAATGTCTGAGCCTTGCTTACTTTGTTGCCTGACAGAAGAGAATTCCATGCTATGTTGTCTACTAATCTCCTGTCTATATGAACTGGCTGATGTTTCTGTGACTGGAGATGTATCCTGGCTGACTGCTCTTTCTTCCCTTGGACTGTCTATGATCTCCTAAATGAATTCCTCCTCTGAATGGGGGTTCAATCTCTTCCTTTTTTCCCCTGGTTGGTCTTCAAGACCGCTGATTGGTGTATCTTCTTGCCTATCCCTTTTCTTGCTTGTCTCCTCATTTAGAGGAGTTTGTAGTATAGGGATTTCTGGTGCTTTTGTCTGAGCTGGAGGGACCTGTTATCACCCCAAGAAACTCACCTAGATTGTAAGTTGGTGATGCTCGGGAACATTAAAAAATTCAATAGTTTTGTTGGATAAAATGATGGATATATGGAAGATGTGTAGCACCTTTAAGCCAGATAACCACTCCTATTATGATTTGCCCCAGACGTGGGTGAAGATCCCCAAACTACAAGGATTTCAACCACCAACTACTCGCAGCTTAAAGTAAAAGTGATGATGGAGAAGGCTGATTGCACCAGCAGATGCACAGTGCTCTGTGATGGCCAGCTGCAACCAGTTAGAGGATCTGTAAGACTATTATTCAATAGACAGCGAGGATGACAGCTCTCTGTTATTAGAACAATAGCAACCTGCAAAACATTTTCAATGAACAACTAAATTTTAACATAGAGGTGGGATGATATCCCCTCAAATGCCAAATATTCACAGTACATCAACTAAATGCAAAGCAGGCAGAGCCTAGAACATAGAAGAAGTGAAAAGCGAGCAGGTGATCGCAAAAGAAGCTTGTATTAATGGAAATCAAGACCAGAAGCTGCAGGTCTCATAGTATTAACAGTCTCCAGAAGTTAAAAGGATACAATAAGCTCTCATTCATCAAACACTCATCAATCCATTACATCTGAGTTCTGAGTATATATAGTGTTACAATACAAAACATCTCTGTCAAACCATGCGTGGAGGAGCCCATAAATGGCCACCAACCATATTCATATTCAGAAATGGGCCTTTGATATAAATTTTTCTGAGTTTTAAATAGATTTGACTCTCTCTGGCTCTCTGCGGTCCTCCTTGGGCAAGTGGAATGAGGTATGGGTGAAACCCATAACCATTGAATGCTTTTATTGGATCTATGGTGTCCTGCTTCCTCCTCGGCCATACTGTTAATTGAAGGCACCTGCCTACTGCGCTATACTGCTGCATGCTTGCTTTAATCATCTTCGCACCACTGAGAAATACCGCCCTCCTTGCCATTTTTAAATATCAAAGGCCCACACACATATATCTTTTCTATCGGGTCGCAATGCATATCTTAACCAGCCAATCCTCTGCTTCATTGTATTTGAAAATACATGTAAAAATGCCCCAAAATCAATAAAAATAGCTTTGGCGGACCTCAAATATTATGCCATTCTGCTATGGAAACATATCGGGTCCCGCCCATCGGGTCGGAGGCATGCATATGATTAAAGCCCTTCCCCCTTCCATTGCCGATAGCGATATTGTTGCGGACCCACGTATTTATCAAAAGGGGTTAATACTGTCGTCGGGTTCGACCCATCGGCAATCACTCATATATGCAAAGGCCATGCTCCATTGAAACGCCGATAGCGACACGGCGATGCGATATCGGCGATACCACATCGCTGCCGCTGCCACTGCCATCCCCCGATCTGTGATATGCCGACGCGATCTGGATCGTTGATGGGCCAGATCCGACGGCTGAGATTGATGCGGACTTATAAGCCTGTGCTTTTGAATTTTATATGGTTCTTTGGGTATTTTCTCCTCCCGATAGTGTAATTCTGCCCTCCAAAGGGTTTCCCTCTTGCAATTTTTTCCATCGGTGGAAGGCCTTTATGCACCATTTGAGGATTTCAACAGCAAACATGGATTTTGGGCATGATTATAAGCATATTTGCAGCCTTTGATAGCTTTTTTGAATCTATTTTTAATCCATCGGCATAGCAAAGCTAACACTGACTCCTTCTGGGGATGAGATCCTCCCTGTGAGGTCTCAAGAACCTGCAGATCAATGCCTT
This sequence comes from Pinus tabuliformis, assembly GCA_031772625.1. Taxonomy (NCBI): domain Eukaryota; kingdom Viridiplantae; phylum Streptophyta; class Pinopsida; order Pinales; family Pinaceae; genus Pinus; species Pinus tabuliformis. Next base: position 796,662,848 of record CM062815.1, on the reverse strand, counting down.
TCTAGCAACAAACAAATTAGCCAAAATTCCTAGTGTTCCATTGGGCATGGAGTCTACTATAGCTACACTAAAAACTGATAAAAGCAGAATATTTACAGCTTTTAAGGCCAAAAGACCTTAAATCACATAGTTCTTTAGAAACCACCCATTAACTGGGCCATCAAAGACTAGTTCTCCTCCCATACTTTTCAGTATGAAGGTATTGTTCCCTTGAACCTGTGAAATGATGAACGGGCCTATCCAGAGAGCATCGAATTTCCCATGATTATCTTTCTTTTCTTTAATAGCATCCCATTTCATGACCAAATCCCCAACCTGGAAGTTGTTTCTTTTTTCCTTCTTGTCAAAGGCTTCCTTGACCTTTTGCTGATGTGCTGTAGCTTTTTCAACCAGTTGTTCTCGAATCTGATGCAATTCTGTTAGATCAGTAATTCTATTTGCCATATCATCTTCTTCATTATGTGCTGTCTGGAGCAGCTTTGCCACAGGAAAGGTAAGCTGAATGGGAAAAATAGCATCAGTACCATATACCAGCTTGAAGGGAGAGCAGCCTGTAGATCTCTTAATGGTCACTCTATCTGCCTAAAGTGCATACTTCAACTTGGCATCCCAATTCTTCTTATTATCCTCTAACAACTTCTTAATAATCTTGATCAGACTTTTATTAGAGGATTCTGCTAGACCATTTCCTTGGGGGTAATAGGAGGTGGAATGGAAAAGTTTAATGCCCATTGAATCACACATTTCCACCAACTCTTTCGCCTTGAAGGATGCTGCATTATCTGTTATAAGCTTATGTGGGCAGTCGAATCAGCTGAAAATGTTTTCTGATAAAAATGTCATTACCACATTATGATCAGCCTTCCTTGCTGGGATTGCTTCAATCCATTTTGTAAAATAATTAGTGGCAACTAATAACCACCTGTGCTGGCCACTGGAATGTGGGTTGATTTCACCAATGAAATCAAAGCCCCACTGCTGAAAAGGTCCTTTTGCAATTATTGGCTTTAGGGACAGGGATTTCAACTGCTGCTTACCTTCAAATCTCTGGCACCTGTCACAAGATTTAACAAAAGAAAATACATCAGAAAATAAAGAGGGCCAATAGTACCCGGCTCTGAGAATCTTTTGGGTTGTAGTTCTCCAATAATTATGTCCTCCACACATGCTGTCATGGAACTGCTGCATAACTTCTATTCACTGTTGTTTATCCAGGCATCTTAAAAGAACTCTAGATAGATCCCTCCAATAAAGCAAGCCATCATTGATGCAATATTTTTTTGCCTTGAGCTTTAACGTTCTTGCTTGACTTTGAGAAAATTCTGAAGGAACTTCTAGCTTTAGCAGGAAATTAATTATTGCAGCATACCAGCTACATGAAGCTAGGTTCTCGGCCACTGACTATCCTCTCTGCATTTCAGCTGTTTCATGCTCTTCTATCTGACCACTTTCCGCTACATTGAACAAGAAATCAATGTCCAAAGACCTGCAATTTTCTTCAGCCAACAATTTAGCAAGCCCCTGACCTCTTACCAGCTTGGTTGGCTTCAGCTCTATGTTGAATTCTATCATTTTTGCAATCCATTTCCCTCTTTTTCCATCAGCATCAGGCTGCGTTAAAACATCTTTTATTGTAGCAGAAGGCACATATGTAACTATTTTGGAATGCAAGATGTATACTCTGAAAGCCTTCAAAGATTTGATAAGAGCATAAGCCTACTTTTCAATAATATCATACCTTAGTTCAGCATCCCTCAGATTCTTGCTAAAAAAGGCCACTGGATGCTCTTGACCTGCTTCATCTTGCTACAACAGGACAGCAGCAATGGTATCCTTAGAGGCAAATGAGAATAGATGAAACTCCTTGCTATAATCAGGGCTTATTAAAGTAGGAGCTTCCATAATAGCCATCTTAATGGACTCAAAAGGTCTTCTAACCACATCAGTCCACTTCACCTCTGCTCCATTTTTCAACACGGAGGTTATGTGCTTAACCAGCTCAGCAAAATTAGGAATGAACCTCCTTACAAAGTTAATTTTCCCAAGAAAAGACTGTATGTCTTTCTTTGATCTTGGAAGAGTCAAGGCCTGAATCGATTTGACTCTTTCTGGGTCAATCTGAACACTTGCAGCAGACACTACATGCCCCAACAGTTTCCCTTCTTCCAAAGCAAATTGGGACTTTTTGGGATTGAGTGAAATTCCAAATTTCCTGCACTTTAAAAACTCCTTTTTTAAATGTTGTAGATGATCATGATGGCTGCCAGAATAAACAGTTATGTCATCAAGATATATCAGCACGAATTTATCCCTTTCACCCACAAAAGCAATATCCATAGCGCGCTGAAAGGTGGCTTCAGCATTCATCAGCCCAAATGGCATTTTGGCATACATGAACGTACCCCATGGAGTGGTAAATGTTGTCTTATCTTGATCATCTTGATGCACAAAAATTTGATTAAAGCCTGAAAATCCATCTACAAAAGACATTACTTTGGCACCTGAGACTTGCTGCAACAAATGCTCCATTTTTGGCAGGGGATAATTATCCTTTTTGGAGCATTTATTCAAATTCCTGAAATCAACGCACAGTCTGATTTCTCCATTCTTCTTCCTCAAAACAACCAGATTGGCCACCCATTTAGAATATCTGAGAGGCATTATAATCTTAGCAGCCAGCAACTTTTTAATTTCTTTCTCCACCAGAGGAAGGAGCATAGGATTCATTGGTCTCAGCTTCTGTTTGAAAGGAATGGTGTCTTTCTCAAGCGGAATTTTATGTTGAATTATGTTCCTGTCATATGTTTTCAGATCACTGTACTCCCAAGAAAACACATCAGCAAATTGCCTCATTAATTTGCAATATTCAGCACTCCGATCAGCAGATAGATTAGTGGACAGATTTATGAATTTGGGCTAACCCGGACCTCCTATATCATGCTTGCAAACTACATACTGATCTTCTTTTTGGGCAACTTTGTAAGGCACATAATTGTGGTCAAACAATCTCTCAAGAGGAATTAGACCTTTAGGGATATGGTTACTAGGAAGCTGGACTATGTTATTCTTGCGAATTTTATTTCTAAGTTGGGCCTTGGGATCCTCTAACAAAGCATCATTATTTTGGTCAATATGCATTTCATAGAAGTCATCAATGACTTGAAGGAACCTATTTAACTCATCATCATCATCAAAAACCTTCCAATGGTGGACATTATCAGGCACAGAGGGTCTATACTTCATTTGTACCTCATAGACTAGTTTGGGAGGCGATGGAGGGGTGAACAAACTAGCAGAGACAGCAAGGGAATCAGCAAGCTGATTTTGGGCTCTAGGAATATATGAAATACAGAAAAAATCAAAGAACGGTTTGACTCTCCATACCTCATCTCTATAAGCTCTCAGCCTTGGATGCTTTGCCTGGAATGTTTTATTTACTTGCTGAATTATCAGATCAGCATCTCCAAACACCTTCAGATTTTTTATTCCTCTATCTTTGGCTTCATGAAGGCCTAACAGCAGTGCTTCATATTCTGCTATGTTGTTTGTCACCTGAAAAACCAGCTTTAGAGACAATTGAATTGTTTCTTGCTGTGGAGACACTAGCACCACCCCTGCTCCTGCAGTCTCCTTGGTACATGCTCCATCAAAGAACATCTCCCAAATTTGACCTCATGTATCACGGTGAGCCTGAGCTGTTGGTTTCCTGATCTGCAATGCAGCCTTCTGAGATTCTTCTATTTGGAGAATGCAAGCTCCAAAATCAGTGTCCACCGCATATATGGGATGGTTTGTAGGATTCTTCTCATCACTAATAACATATGCCAGCTGTGCTTCTCTATACAACCTCCTTCTTTCTCCTCCAAACACTGGAACAGTTGCATAAGATAGATCATTCTGCAATGTCCCTCCAAGCCTCTTAATCCACCCTCTAGACAACAGCATACCAAACTTAGGAGGAACGTCAACCACCACTATATCCATCATCATACTTTTCATGGGAAGCTGGGTTAAGGTAATGGCCAGATCCTTAATTAATCCAAGACATTTTACCTTCCTTGAATCAAAAGAGAACAAATCATGATAAGGTCTAGTGATATCAAGGCCTAACTCTTCCATGACAGTTTTAGGCATTAGATTATGGCTGGCCCCTATGTCTAGCAGGCAGTTGTGGAGGATTTTATCATGGATAGTTAATGAAACATAGAAAGATGGAGAACTATTATCAGCAGGTTCAATCATGGGGCTAAGCACAATAGCAGGCTTGTCATCTTGCAAATTGACAGAGTCAATGGAGGTTTGTTTAGGTTCTAGTTCAAGGGCCTCAAGGATGGGTTTTCTAAATAATTCACTCTTCACCAACTCAGCCAGAGGCATGGATATTTTCAATTTCTAAATTTCTGACTCAAGACTAAAAGAAGAGAATACTTTATCAGCAGTTTTTACCTCTTGAACTGGAGCTTTGAGGGTGACAGGATCAGTTGCTGGTCTTCTTTGCCTGCTATTCTGTGGCGTTGTTTGAGCAGCTGCTTCTTGTGCAACATTTTCTTTGACATTCTTTTCATTGGATCTTAGATTATATCTTTGCTGCTGCTCACCAGATTGCAGAACAGCACCACTGTCCCACCTCTGACTGTTTTGCTCCTGCAGCAATGACTCTTCATATTCAGCCAATGTTAAAATGCAGCGCTGCCTTTATCCTCCAAGCAGTGAATTTCATCATCATCTTCTTCAAATTGTTCCTCCTCCATGAATGCATTCTGAAAAGGGGCTTTTACTTTATGATCTTCTTTTGCTTCTTCTCCCCTTTGCATAATTTGTAACTGCTCATTTGCTTTTCTGAATGGGTTTGGATTTCTTGGAGCAAATGTGCTTTGCTGCCTTGTTTTGCCTGAAGTCTGCTCAACATTTAGCTTAGAGATTTCAGCAGCCAATGACTCCATCATCTTTGTCATTTTGTCTAACTTAGGCTCTGAAATTGAAGCGGGGGAAGAGGAAGTCTCACCTCTCGGCCTTCTTCTATCAGCCTGACTCTTCAGCTTCTCTGCTGACATAATATTGGATTCCACCTCCAGGGCTGCCTCTTGCATATCACCTAGAGTAGCACATCGTCTTTCCCTCAACAATAAGCAGAAATTAGAGTCAAAAGCATTGGCATATGTGAGTTTAGCAGCAGTGGGGGTAGGCTTTACCTCAGCTGGTATTTTACTATACATTCTATTAAATCTTTTATTGAAGTCAGGCAAAGACTCATCCTTTTCTCTTTTCAAGTTTCCAAAATCTGTATGATAATACAATAGGTCCTTCTTATCTCCCCATTGTTTCAAAAATGCATCATCTAATGCTTCAATATCTATTATGGATCTTTGGGGTAATTCTCTGAACCACTTCCTAGCCTCACCATCAAGGCTCTGGACAAAAACTCTCATCCATACATCATTCTCACTTATGTCTAAATTATCAGCATAACTGTAAAAGTCTTCAAGATGTTCTTCTGCTGTCACTCCCTCTGTTCCAGTAAAATTAGGCACATATCTTTGATATTCTCCCACAGGCATAGGATTTAGAGGCACAGGAAATACCAAAGGTCCATATCTAGCAGCAACAATCCTCTCAATCCTAGTAGGTGCTTGTTGTCCTGCCATGTTTGGAATATGTGGAAGAACACTAGCAGATGGAGCAGTAGGAAATAATGTAATGGATGGTAGAGATATTGGGATGTTTTGGACAGTATGGGAAGCTGAGATTCAAAGGGGAGCTAAATGGACAAGGAGCTTTATGAATCTCTGCAGGTATTTCTTCCTTAGCAATACTAGGCTTTAAATCTTCAAACTCTGTATCCTCCAACTAAAAACTTCTCATGCAGAGACAAATAAGATTTCTTGGGCTTACCTGATCCTGATGCTCTTTTCTGTGATGTTTTCTTCGGGTTAACAATCTTCTCATGGTCAGGCACTGGAACAGCTGGAGACTTCTGCGTATTTCTTCTAGTATGCCTCACAAATTGAGCTATAACTTCAAAGTGGAGTTGCCAAAGGATGGCCTTCCTCCAGTGGAGTCGCCAGACAGATGATTACAACCAAAATCTGTGTTCAAACCTTGTCTGTCATCAAAGCTTGAAGCTGTGTCGTCTCCCAGGGAAGCTGAGCTTCGATTCTCCTCTCCCCGGCAACGGCGCCAATTAATGTTATCACCCCAAGAAACTCACCTAGGTTGTAAGTCGGTGATGCTCAGGAACATTAAAAAATTCAACAATTTTGTTGGATAAAATGATGGATAAATGGAAGATGTGCAGCACCTTTAAGCCAGATAACCACTCCTATTATGATTTTCCCCATACATGGGTGAAGATCCCCAAACTACAAGGCTTTCAACCACCAACTACTCGCAGCTTAAAGTAAAAGTGATGATGGAGAAGACTGATTTCACCAACAGATGCACAATGCTCTGTGATTGTCAGCTGCAACCAGTTAGAGGATCTGTAAGACTATTATTCAATAGACAGCGAGGATGACAGCTCTCTGTTATTAGAACAATAGCAACCTGCAAACAATTTTCAATGAACCACTAAATTTTAACATAGAGGTGGGATGACAGCCCCTCAAATGCCAAATATTCACAGCACATCAACTAAATGCAAAGCAGGCAGAGCCTAGAACATAGAAGAAGTGAAAAGCGAGCAGGTGATAGCAAAAGAAGCTTGTATTAATGGAAATCAAATCCAGAAGCTGCATGTCTCATAGTATTAACAGTCTCCAAAAGTTAAAAGGCTACAATAAGCTCTCATTCATCAAACACTCATCAATCCATTACATCTGAGTTCTGAGTATATATAGTGTTACAATACAAAACATCTCTGTCAAACCATGCGTGGAGGAGCCCATAAATGGCCACCAACCATATTCATATTCAGAAATGGGCCTCTGGTATAAATCTGTCTGAGTTTTAAATAGATTTGACTCTCTCTGGCTCTCTGCGGTCCTCCTTGGGCAAGTGGAATGAGGTATGGGTGAAACCCATAACCATTGAATGCTTTTATTGGATCTGTGGTGTCCTGCTTCCTCCTCGGCCATACTGTTAATTGAAGGCACCTGCCTACTGCGTTGTACTGCTGCATGCTTGCTTTAATCATCTTCGCGCCACTGAGAAATATTGCCCTCCTTGCCATTTTTAAATATCAAAGACCCAAACACATATATCTTTTCTATCGGGTCGCAATGCATATCTTAACCAGCCAATCCTCTGCTTCATTGTATTTGAAAATACATGCAAAAATGCCCCAAAATCAATAAGAATAGCTTTGTTGGACCTCAAATATTATGCCATTCTGCTATGGAAACATATCGGGTCGGAGGCATGCATATGATTAAAGCCCCGCCCCCTTCCATTGTCGATAGCGATATTGTTGCGGACCCACGTATTTATCAAAAGGGGTTAATACTATCGTCGGGTCCGGCCCATCGGCGATCACTCATATATGCAAAGGCCATGCTCCATTGAAACGCCGATAACGACACGTCAATGCGATATCGGCGATACCACATCGCTGTCGCTGCCATTGCCATCCCCCGATCTATGATATGCCAACGCGATCTGGACCGTTGATCGGCCAGATCCGACGGCTGAGATTGATGCGGACTTATAAGCCTGCGCTTTTGAATTTTATATGGTTCTTTGGGTATTTTCTCCTCTCGATAGTGTAATTCTGCCCTCCAAAGGGTTTCCCTCTTGCAATTTTTTCCATCGGTGGAAGGCCTTTATGCACCATTTGAGGATTTCAACAGCAAACATGGATTTTGGGCATGATTATAAGCATATTTGCAGCCTTTGAGAGCTTTTTTGAATCTATTTTTAATCCATCTGCATAGCAAAACTAACAGGACCTGCCCTTGACCTTGTTCCTTTGATGTAGCTGGCTGGTCTGTCATTGTCTCCTGCTCTGAACCTATTACCTCCTTGCCCTTTGCTAACCCTCTGCTGGCTTTTTGTGTGGGCTACTGAGAATTCCCTGCAAAATATGTATCGCCTCCTGTGTGCTGGGGAAGTTTGAAGGATACCTGTCCAAAAAAGTCTAGGTCAAGCGTTTTTTCAAGCTCTTTCATGGCTTTTTCCAATTTTTCTTCTTCAATGATCTCTTCAACTAATGTGCCTTCTACCCATTCTTGTTGGTTAGCATATTGTTGAATTTCATGGATTTTGTGATGAACATATGCTGTAAGCTTGTTTTTCACCTTCCTATAACTTATGAAATGTTCAGGGTCATAAGGTACCCAATAAAAGCTTTGCTTCAACAAAAGTTGATCTCTTAAAATCTTATCAGCGTCTTCCCAGGCTTCCCTTTTATTGAAGATAAAAGGGCCCAATTGATTTCTTATTTTGAGATGTTCCTTTTTCCTAGCACCATAGAAATGAGTCAAATCTGAACTAATAAATTTCCTGAAGTATTCCAGGGCAAACAGTCTCATAGGGACATACTTTAGCAGCATGTAGGGGGATAATTCACAGCCGTAAATCATGATCACTGTGTGATTCTGGTAAAAGTACTAGTCACCTATACTGTAGTCTTTTGAGAGATGTAAAATTTTCTGTATTTCAACAGAAAGCTTGGCAGGAGGAGTTGTAACCAATAAAGAAGTGGCTGGATATATGAACAGGTCAATGAACTCACAATATGTATAAGGAGAGTTATGGACTTCATGGAATACTGAGGTCCAGAAAACTATAGACCTCCTTTCTCCTTTGAGGTCCAACTTTCTAAGGGGAACTTGAAAACTATCAGGTTGATTGTACAGCAGCAAATGATATATGTAGGAGGTGTATTAGAACACTCTTTCTCTTTCCAAGCTCATGAATTTCTCATGGATTTTATTAGCTATGAAGGTGGCATAATCATATTGGACAGCAGGGGTTGTCCTGGAGTAAATATGGACATCAAAACAAAGACAGTCTCATCAATATGCTCACTGGTTTTGAAACCCAAAATATAGGAAATCATGTGAGTAATGAATATTCCAGCTTCATTAAACCAGACCTGATTAAAAGGAGGTGGCTGCCTGGGCTGGCTTTCTGGTCTCATGAATAATTGAGCTATTCTGGTTATCTATGAACTTGGTAGTTTGGCACCTTGGTCAAGCAAGAATTCCATGGTGAGAGGAGCCAGAGGCTGAGTTGGCTTAAAATGCAGCATCTCATTTATGGATTGAGGGGTAATATAGAAGAGGACAGTCCCAGATGGAGCCATAACTACTCTTTGAGTGGGGTCATAATTGGCACAACATAAATGGATGAGATCAGGAAGCACATTTACTGAAGGGAGGTAGTAGATGGGCATGTTGGACTCCCAAATTCCAAAGACATCAGTATTGCTTCTGTAGCTATTCCTAATTTCACAAAAAGCTTGAAGGTGAGGCTTGTCACCCATCATATCCTTAATTTGGAAATCCCTGTCAGCAAGGGGCATCCATTCCAATTCTTTATGTGGTGCATTCAAGGGGGCAACATTCAGGGCCACTGGAGCCTCCATTTTCAAATTATTTTATGACTTTTTTAATTGGAGTTAGGGCTTTTGCAGCAACAGTATGGTAAAATGACAGTTTGTGGGCTTTTCTGCGGAAATTGCAGGCCGAAACGAGCTTGAATTTTAGCTTAATGGGCAATTTTTCAGAGGGAAACAGAGTTCACGGAAATTATTTGGAAAAAATGGGTAAAACAGTGGCTATGATGCAGAGGTTTGAAGGCAGCACCGCGTTTTAATTTGAATTTTGGTTCTCTGGGCAATTTTTACAGAGAAAGCTAGAAAAACAGGGTTTACGAGCAAGTTTCGGGTAAATTACCTGTTTAATAGACGCCTGGTGCGAAATGCGGTTGGCGGACTGAGCTGAGGGGTCGAGCTGTGGAGTCAATTTCCCTGGGCGGCGATATGTGCAGTGGACATCCATTTTGAACATAAAAACCATGCAAAAATCGCACAAAAGAAACAAAGAGAAATGGACGAAAAACGACGTTTAACAGCTTTTTAACAAAAATTTTATTTTGGCGGGTTTTTGGTGCGCTTTGGTCGGGTGACGTCAGCATGACGTCATCTTTGTCATGTAGCAAGGGTAGGAAGCTGACTTGGTGGTGACGTGGCAGACACGGCATATGATACAGTGGTGAGGTGGCAGCCGACGTGGGTGCTGACGTGGGCGACGACGTCAGCGGCGGGAAGTGAGGGTGGTATATGGTTTTATCGCACCGCTTATTGGACAATGGCGGTTTTGGGTGGAGCGGATGCGATAAAACCTGGTGGCGACGCGTGGATTGTGTACGGCAGGAAAACCGCCGATTTCCCGGACGCTATCGTTCGGTCATCGGAGGGGTCGCGATATCGACGTGGATCGTCCGATGGGAAAGCCCGGATCGGACGGTTGACGGACGGGTGGAGTTGGCGGAGGCGTATGGAGTATGGGACCCACGTTAATTTTTAATGTTTTGTAATGTTTTTGCGTGTATTGAAACTTTGGTTAAACGTTCGGGCGTGGTTATTTATTCAACCAAATGTTGAATAAATCCCAATGTTATATGCGCACGGAGAAGGGTTGTCCACAAGGTTTCGGGTAAACCTTGGACCCCCGTAAATATTAACATATGGAGTTTTCAAGCCCGGGGCGAGATATTAAGTTTTTTGGGGTTTTTATGTATTTTTACATATAATAGGGGCGGGGAAAACTTTACACAGGAGTTATATAGATAGAGTTAGGATGTTAATATGAGAAATGTTTTCAAACAAAGCACTAAGAAAAAGGTGAAACTTAGGCTTAGGGAATAAGGGATCCAAGTCATGAACTTCTTAGAGACTTAGCATAATGGAAGAAAAAGGATTTTTACACAAGAAATGTGGCTTCCTTTTCCTGAGAAAACACAAATTTTTGCTTAGTCTTTCTCATAAAATGAAGTGAACTAGGACCACTGAACAGAGCCCAATGCCCTTGAGGGGATGTCAGTAAATGTTCTTGGAGAAATGCGAGGGGAGATTAGTCATGCTTCAGTTTTTTTGCAACCACTTTTCCATGGTACCTGTGATGTCCATGAGATAGATCATATTCAAAAAGACAAAACTGTTCATGAACTTGCTTCTGCAACATCCAACTGCCTACCCAGCCTAATACACCTAACATTTTTTCTTCTTTTAGATTGGGTGCATTTGAACTAGCAAACCCTTTCTCTCTTGTTTTCTTTTAAATTCCCTTCTATCTAAGTCTACTCTTATGTCTTCCAGGGGCTCAGATTTAGCTGTTGAGCACCCTTGCTTCTCTACCTAACTACTGATCATCCAAGCTTAAACTGTTTGAACAAACCTTATTATCTAGTTCTAAAACCAAGAAATTTAAACATGGACTGACCAAGATTGAGTAGTTTGGTCATCCATCAAGTGTGACAGAGGTCATTGATTGCACATTTTGAACTTCTTTACAAAAAATAGGACAGTAGTGGCATTTTGACTACCACACTCTCTTGGTCTTTTCTTTGGGGTTCATTTTCTTTTTTTTTACCATTTTACTCTTTTTTCCCTTTGATTTTTCTTTTAGGGCATACCCTCTTTTCATTTTTTAAATATTTTTTTTTTTTTTGAAAATATGGAACCTTTGCAGCATGGAAAGGATGATCATATTTGGCATTTTAACAGTCAATCATGAAACATGACACCTATTGGTATAAGAACCTAACACCTTGTATTTTTTAGATTAGTTTTTGTTTCCATAATAAAACCGGTTGTAAATGGTTACATTTGAGATTTATGAAAAAGACACAAATTCTCTTTTAGATTTTGTTTTCTCAGTTGTATAAATAGAATTCTTTTAAAAAATTGATCATTATTATTGAAAGATACAATTAAAGGATCTACGTCTAGAAATGATACTAGTTTCAACTTTGTAAATTTTGACAAAAAACGATCTTTAGTGGGAAATTGTTTTATATCAGTCCAATGAAAGGTATCAATAACAAAAATGAATATTCTCTGTAGAAAAGCTCTTTCCAAAAAAAAACTCTACCATTGTCGTCCAGAGCTGTCTTAAGGAAACAATGACTTCCTCCCCACCTAGGAAACTTCAACATTCAAAGAATAATCCAATGAAACACTTTAACTTAAAGAGTAAGAGGTCTCATCATGAGCCGGCTTATCGTGATCATAGATATTATAGCTTGCTGACTTCGCCAATACTGCATACTACAACAGGGCAATGACTCAAGATTGTTGCAATCAAAAGACAAGGGGTCTCATCACGAGCCAGCTTGTTCAGCAAAGCCATAAATCAAGTGAATGACTATGTCATAAATTGGCTATCAAACCAAGACATTGTTCTTTAAGGGTAGAAAAAGAAATTGAAAGCAATAAGTATGGATATGGATTTCTCTTTGAAAGTTGTAAATTTCTCTAAGTAGGATACAGGATCATTGTTGGGTAACAGGTAACCCTGTCGAGGCTATAAACGCCTACTGGCAGCAGAGGCTCTACCTACGACAAATGAGCATATTCAAAACTAATTTACAGAGAAGGCTTTGTTTTTATCTTTATAAACCAAGTAATGACTGATGTAAATACAAGGACTAGATTGAGGGAGTAAATAATCAAAGTTGAAAATAGAAGAAACAAAATATCATTGATAGGTAAAAGCATAATGTACTTTGTCTTTCTATAATAAAGTTTAATTTTCTGGAAAATTTTCTGTTTTGGAAGTTTAGAAAATCCAAAAGAAAAGCAGAGATAACTGGTTCTTCCAAGTGAATCGCCAATTGTTGTGGCCAGCAACAACCCCCCCTCTTATTTGGTGTTATTACTAATACCAAATAAGTGGGGACCCTTAATCAAAAAATTTAAAAAGATAATTAGTGCTAGTATTTCCTTTTTAATAAAACTTACCATCATAAACTTAGGAAAATACCCTTGAAAAATCTAAAAAGTTTAAGTTTCATGATAAGGTAAGACAAAATATTTCCTTAAGAAAAATCTCATCGCAAAAAGGATAACAGGGTACCTCCTTGCAAGCCGAAGTCTAAGATTGTGAGATCGCGATGCGGAACTACACATTAAGAAAACATTTATCGCATCACATGCATCAAAGACCGCTTACGCTGAAAAATATTAAATCACCAATATGCGATGGCGCATATCGCAAATCACATTTCGCAGAAAATAAATTAACAAATGATTGACATATATTGTGCTCCAACGATTTGCGATATAGCGATATAGTGAATTTGCGATATTGCGATATAGCAAGCTAGCAACCTTGCGATGTTGCGATCTGCGATATTGCGAAGCAAATCTCAAAATCGCTTCATCGCAGATCTTTCGAGCTCATTGTTCAAAAAAGTATTTTCCATAAACCGAGACCTAGTTATGTGCTTTAATGCTAATTAATGAGTTAGTTGCCAGTCATTAATGGAATATGGTTTTGTGCTTATCAAAAAGCCAGTTCATGTAAAGTGGTATATTTTATATGTCTTCAACATTTAAAGCTTCCCCGTCACCTTTCCTTATCATTATTCTCACTTCACTTGTAAATTGCAAGAATGGAGAACAGAGAAATATACAAAGCAGTACGCAGGATATTATGGGGAAGAAAGGCAAAGCTCCGAGCTCCGATGACAAAGAAATGATGCCCCTATATACAGACACTGCCTGTAACAGAGATGTTGGTATTACTACTTGGGAAGGCATGTATAATCTACTTGAAGAAGAGAATCCCAAGGTGATGGAGGTTACGGCTATTGCAGGTTCACAAGGTTCTTCTGAGGCATCCATTACAGAGCTAGCTTGTTCGTTCTTACACAGGATAACGGTGAGGCCCAAAATTCTCCCATACACAGACATGGTTAAATGGGTACTGGACAGCGCTGACATCAAAAATAGACAATTTAAAACTCAGGGTCAAGAGCTTACGGAATCATTATTTTCACAAAATTTGAGCTTTATATCCGCTAAAAGAAAATGCGCAAAAGGAAAAAAACGCACCAAGGAAGCCCGAATCAAGAAACGGAGGCAATTTCCGATGCACGATTAGCGACATCACTGGGCAAAACTTCCTAAAAAGGAAAACTTCTACTTGCTCAGTCACCTGTAAGCCCATAAATTTGTAAAAAGAACACTAGAGGTTAAATAAAAAGTAAAACTTGAATCCTAAAACCAGTAGTAATTTCCCGAAGCATCTTCAATATGGCATGTACATATGAACAGCAACTGCAGATAGGCTGGAGACAAAAAGCTCAAGAAAAGGCAGAATCAATCCAAAGGTTAACCAAGTTGAATTGGGATTCTTACTGGGCATACTTGGTAAAACCACACAGCTAGTGCATGACTCTCAAATGCATCATCAATTCTACCGAGAAGATGGTGCCAGCTCTCGTTGATTCCATTTTTGTAGGACAGTTAAAGTCTGAAGTCGGACAGCCGACTCTTTTCAAGCAAATGTTGAATTCTTGTGATTTCAAGGATCAGATACAGAAATAGTTAGTTGTTAATTTTAGGTTCAGTTTTAGTTTTAATTTTGTTTTATTTTTGCCTGAAATGAGGACGGTCATTTAAACCGCATCCTACATTTTTGTAATAAGTTATTTTTAGATTTAGTTAGTAGTATTTAAACCCTTCTCATGCATTTAGAGAAGGGTCCTAAAATTTGTCAAAAACTTATCCCCAGAACATGCACTTTTGTACCCTCTGTTGAGCCTCAAACCTGCACCTTCCTATACACCCTCTCAGCCTTCTTTTTCCACTTACTTCATCCACCAAGCTGTTAAATCATTGCATTATAGTCTAAAAAGAGCTTTTTACATGGTTTTCTGACTATGCTTATGACTGTTGTTTGGTTTAGATTTTTGTTCAGACAGCTGCAGAAACTTGTCAGTTTCCGCAGCCAGCACAGGTTTCCGCATCCAGCACAGGATTCCGCAGCTATTTTGTTAAAAGCTATGCTACAGGTGTCCTATGAAGAAACAAGCCACATGGGCAAGCTACAGGTGATGGGTACATGGAATGTGTCCCTTCAAATCAGCCAAATCATCCATAGAAGGTCACGGTCAACAAGGGTCAAAGGCAAAGCCAACCAAGGAATTTAGCGGTGGCACGTCTCTGTTTTGAGCACGTGAAAGTTTACGTGGCATAGTCCTCAGCCCACGGAGACATCGGCACACCTGGAGATCATCCCCGTAACCTGAATTCAACAGCTACCACTCCAAAGATTTAATAGACATGATGACAGTTACGCTAGATCTCGGCTGAGGAGATCTACGTGTCTTTGGCAACGCAGATAACAGCATAGGATTCAGTTAGTTAGTTTCAGCACTTTTTCATTATAAATAATGCGTTGTTGAACGTTGTGTAGAAGCTGTTTGTTGACTGGCTGAGGTGGCAGAGGGCCCCTGCAAACTAAAGCCCTGTATAGTTTTCATTTGATGTTATTATGTTTTTGTTTTCATAATCATTAGCTTGTATATAACATGCTGTTTTGATGTTTTTAATTCACTGTTGTTTACATTTTCACTTCTGTTTTCTTATAGCTGTCAGTTGATCAATGTTTTTCTGCAGGTTTTCTTAGGCAGCACGGGCAAATTTTCATCTTTTTGATAACTATTGACATATGAGATCATTTTGTCCTTCCTGCTAACTTTCATTTTCTGAAGTTTAATTCCAGCACTGTCTTTTTTAAAGGTGTGATTTGCTTATTTATTTTTCTGTTACTGAGACATCATACTACTCATTTGTTTATGGTTTCTTTCTATAGTCAAGTGACTCTATTAGTAAGAAATCAGAATATTACTTATTGTAGTGTGATTTAGTTATCATATTGCTTAAACTTATTCATGATTGCTTCCCACAAGGTAGATTGAGCTGAAGGGTAAAAGATCAGAAGAGTTGAAGTAGTGTGATTAGTTTCCTTTATGCAATTTAATTTCTTGCAATTTAGTTATCATAATGCTTAAACTTATTCATGATTGCTTCCCACAAGGTAGATTGAGCTCAAGGGTAAAGGATCAGAAGAGTTGAAGTAGTGTGATTAGTTTCCTTTATGCAATTTAATTTCTTGCCATTTAGATAGCATATTACTTGACTTGTTCATGATTGCTTCCCACAAGGTAGATTGAGCTGAAGGGTAAAGGATCAGAAGAGTTGTAGTGTGAATTAGTTGCTTTGCTTTGAGTTGCTTTAAGTTCAATTTTTACTTTCTTTTCATTCAGCAGCAAGGATACTGGGCCATTGTCATTAGTTCACTGTTTGATACATTTACTTCTTCTTAAGAATTGATTTCATTACAGTTGTTTTAAAGCTTTCTTTTTGAGCACTTTTAAGTTTTTGAAAATCACTGTAGAAATCACCATCACCATCCATACGTAATTTTCATTTTCGCCATCACACATTAGGGAAAGATAAATCCAAAAATAAACTAAAAAACTCAAAAACGACAAAAGATTAAGGAAATGGTTATCTTGTACATATAGTACACTTCACTTCGTCAGTTTATGAATCCCGGATTGACATTTTAAATAGCAATTTAGAACACACTAAATTGACCAAACATTTTGGCGCCGTTGCCGGGGAAGTGAAATTAGGCAGCCAATTTCTTAAAAAAAAAAACAAGAAAATTTCAAGGAAGGAAAATTGATAACCTCTCAAAGTATGCTCTCCTCTTGCACTTAGTGTGATCTGGAGGATCAGGAAAGAGAAAGTTATTGGTTTAATAGTTTCTTGAGTATGCTCTCTTCTTGCACCTAGAGTGACCTGGAAGATCAGAAAGAGAATTATTAGCCCAACTTGAAGAAAAATAAAAAATGACATGCATAGAGCAAGAGATTCTAGGGGAAGGTTTTTAGCTAGAGCCAAGAGTTCGATTTTTACAACTCCATCAACTTCAAGGAATAGACAAGAGACACCTCCATCATCTCCAACCTACACTCCTAGCCCTAGGATTCCTGGAATTCAAGAGGCAGTAGTTGACTCTCCCACACCATCCATCGAATCTGAATTAGGAATAGATCCTTTCTTTTCTTCTACAGGGAGACACATTGTAATTGAAGAAGTAGAATCACTAGAGGAAGAAGAGGGAGAAATTCCTCCTCGTTCGCCCTTAGTAGAGGAACCAGAGGACTCTGAAGTCTCTGGGCAAACTACCATGACAGAAGAGGGAGTAAACGGATTTGGTAGAGGTAGAGGTAGAGGAGAAGGAGGAGGAAATAATGGAGGAGGTAGAGGTAACAATGGGGAAATAGGGATGGAGATAACTCATTTGGATTTCCTATAGTCGATGAGGATTATTGAGCAACAATGAAAAATATTTCACCATCTTTCCTCCCAAACTTTCATGGGTTAAGAAATGAAGACCCTGAAACATTTCTATTTGAGTTTGAGGTCGTGTGTCGAACCTATGATTATCTGGAAGACTCTCAAAAACTCAAATTGTTTCCTTCAACATTGAAAGGAGCTGCTTTGAAATGGTTCATGGGATTACTCACTCAATCCATTAGGACTTGGAATGATATGAAACAAACATTTTTGGATAGGTACCTGGACTATTGTATGCCCACCAATCACAAGGATGAGGTATTCAAAATGGTACAAAAAGAAGATGAAAACTTGGAGGATTTACTTGAAAGATTTCAATACAACCTGAAAAGAGCAAAAATGAGTAACTTAGATGAGGAGACCTTGAAAGCCCTTCTATTAAAAGCCATTAGAGATGAATGGATAGATATTTTGAACATGATGGGAAAAGGAGACATATCTCAACTTCCACTTCATGACATAGCAGAACTATGTGTCCATCTCTCAAGAGGAAAATCTAAAACTGGAAAAGGGCCTAGAGATCCTTCTCTCATCAGAGCAAACAAATCTGCAACTGGATCAGTAAGTAGGGCTGAGATTGGCAATATGCTTGATGAATTCAAAACTGATATCTTAGGGAGTCTTAGTGAGCAACTAGACACTCTTAAGATCCACAATAAGCAGAAAGAAGAAGTTGAAGCTTTAGCCATCTTTTGCCCAAAATGTAGAAAAAAACATGCTCTCAGGGAATGTCCCTTAGATGCAAAAGTTGTAGAAACATGTGTGATCTATTCAGAGAATCATGAGACCAAGGATTGTCCTTCAATTCCTGGGCTCAAAGCTGTCTTTCAAGAAGATCCAAATACAATTGGGTCTCTCTGTTTTGTTGCAAGGAGACCTTGGCAGGGGCAACAAAATCAAGGGTTTAACAACTCTATGAATGATCCAGGTGGATATTGGTGGCCACCTGCCAAGTCCACCTGGACCCCCACCATTGTCTTTCTCAGCATTTTCAGTTTCCTTAATTGTAGCACAACTTACTATTTTTAGCAGTTTTTCGGGTCTTGAACTTCCGGAGCCGTTTTGAGGCCCTAAACGACGTTTTTTGGGGAATCCAGGGGCAACACGAGTCCATGGAATGGACTGGTGTTGCCCGTTCCAACAATGATAGTGCTCGGATAGATCTTTCTAATGAGCTATTGTACGCATCAAACGGAGATCATATGCCAAAGTTACGACCCCGGGAAGTTGATGTACCAACTTACCCCCAAACGGGGCCCACAGTTTGGCGTTTCATCTCCTAGGGTTAGGTTTTGGAATGTTAAGGGTTTTTCCATTGTTTCTCAACAATAAATAGGCCTTCGAGCCTCATTGTAACACAGTTCAGAGGCATGTAGCCATCACATCTCTTCTCAGAGATAAGCTACCATCGCCCTAGCTAGTTTATTTCCATTTCTGTTTGTAAGCATATTTCAGTATTTTCCATTAATTAAATGAAGTATTATTTCCGCTGCATCTTTGTGTATATGGTTATCTCTGTAATTTGTTGCGTTCCTGTTTAAATCCGGATCAGTGGTATCAGAGCGGTCTGCTTTTTTTCTGTTTTTCTTTGCATGTCCCCAACAAGGTCGGGATATAAGGAGTTAGGGCTTGAACTGGTTGAACCTTTGCAAGACAAGCCTCGAAAATCCCGACGTCCTCCCATGGCGGACGAGAAGAAAGATGAGGGGGCAGGAGATCCCATCAAAATCTTGCTCGAAGAAGCGCTCGAGCGACAACGGAACGTGATGATGGACAGCTTTGCGCAGATCCTTCAGCGGCTACCCAGAAGCGGCGCATCGGCTTCCAGCAGCTCCTCTGGAAACGCCACACCCTTTAAGGTACAAGTTAATTTTGAAATCCCCATATTCGAGGGTCAGATAGACGCCGATGCCGTAGATAAATGGTTAAATCTGCTAGAGGGTTATTTTTCTGTTCATGAATTTTCGAGTCGGGAAAAGATTGTTTTTGCTCTTCTCAAAGCAGCCCCCCATGTCAAGGACTGGTGGAAAACCTACTGCGAGCAGAAGGATGAAAGTACTGGCTCACTATTTTCAGCCGCACCCACCTGGGATTCGTTCCGGGATGCCATCAAGGAGCAGTACTACCCTGTCGGAAGCTATGAGGATGAATACATAAAGTGGACCACGCTGTGGCAGGGAAGGGACCAAGACGTGCCGGAGTTCACCAATCTTTTCCATACCCTTCGCACAAAGTTGGGTATCAAGGATTCGGAGCAACATTTGATACTCAAATACCGTGGCTGCCTGCACAAGTACATCCAGGAAGAAATACAGTTCCTAAACATCCCCTCGCTCGGCGCAGCATACCGGTATGCCGTCAAGGTCGAGCAGAAGTTTAAACCAAAGAAGTGAGACTTTGGATCTGCGAATCCAAAGCAGGGGAAAGGTGCCCCTAAACCACAGAACAAAGGACAAAGCCAAGGCGGGACAGCCCAAGACAACCAGCCAAAGCTGCAAGCAAAGAGCAATGCCGCGAAGCCGAGAAAGGACACTGGAAAATGGTGCGAGTTCCATAAGAGCTCCACTCACAACACAAGTGAGTGTCGGGCCAAGCAGTCACTGGTGGCTGAGCTAAAGGTTTCAGAATCATATGCATGTTCCAACTCTGAGTCAGAACCCGATAAGGGGTATGAAAAAGGGAAGCAGATCATTGATGCGGATCCCAGCGCCATTGTTGCTACCGCAAAGATCCAGAAAAATGAACCCGAAGATCCAGAGGAGGAGGAGCATCTCTTCCACTCCCAGATGTGGGTAAAGGGCTCCCCGATACAGTTCATTGTTGATAGCGGGAGTCAAAAGAACCTCATTTCGGCAGAGGTCGTGAAGCGGTTGGGCTTACCGACCACAGCACATCCACAACCATACACCATTGGGTGGCTTCACCAAGGGCGAGATCTTCGCGTGAGCCAGCAGTGTCGCCTTCCATACAACATCAAGCCCTTCACGGATGAGGTATTGTGTGACATTTCTCCCCTTGAAGTTTGTGATGTATTACTAGGACAACCATACTTGTGGAAGCGACATGCTGTGTATGAATCAAGGCCCCGTGCTGTTATTATTACATTGGGAAATAAGTTGTTCAGGATACCAGAGGTAGCACCACCTGCCGCCATCTCTTTGATTACTGCAAAACAATGCAGTAAGATCATTTCCAAAACTAGGAAATTTGTTTTCCTGATGATACGCCCTCAAGGGAAGAAGAAGACAGTGGCCGCGGCCTCCAAACGAGGTCCCTCTGCACGGCAGCTACAGATGGACAAGATTGTGGAGGAGTACGAAGACATCTTCACCTCCCCGGCAGGGGTTCCTCTGCACTGTCAAGTCAAGCACTCCATCGATCTGACCCCAGGTGCGCCGCTACCCAATGGACCAATTTATCGGCGCTCCGTTCTGGAGAACAATGAAATCAAGAGGCAGATTCAGGAGCTCCTGCAGAAAGGTCACATCCGTCCGAGTTCTTCGCCCTGTGGAGCCTGATAGTGTTGGTACAGAAGAAGGATGGGACGTGGAGACTCTGTATTGACTATCGAGCGCTGAACAAGATCACTGTTCGTAATAGGTACCCGATCCCGCGGATTGATGACCTCCTAGACCAACTAAAGGGGGCGAAATATTTCAGCAAGATCGATCTGAAGTCAGGATATCACCAGGTACCAATTGAACCCTCAGATGTGTGGAAGACTGCCTTCAAATCCAAGGAGGGCCTCTTCGAATGGTTGGTCATGCCTTTCGGATTGACGAATGCTCCTGCAACCTTTATGAGGCTAATGGATGACATCTTGCGGCCATTCACCAACTCCTTTGTAGTAGTATACTTGGATGACATTCTGATCTTCAGCCAGAGTTGGGAAGAGCACCTCCACCACATCCGACAGGTTCTCCAAACACTGCGGCAACACAAGCTATGTGCCAATTTGGAGAAATGCACTTTTGGCATGACCGAGGTTCAGTATCTAGGATACATCGTTGATGAACAGGGGGTGCATGTCGATCTAGCCAAGGTCCAAGTCATTCGGGATTGGCCCTCTCCAACCACTCTAACAGAGCTCCGCAGCTTTCTAGGTCTTGCCAACTTCTACCGCAGGTTTGTGTTGGGATTTTCTCATATTTCTTGGCCCTTGAGTCAAGTCACCAAGGGCGGGGCGAAAGCAAAATTCTTTTGGTCTGAATCTCAACAGAAGGCATTCAGGGAGTTGAAGGATCGCCTTTGCACGGCACCAGTGCTCGCGTTACCAGATTTACAGCAACCATTTGAGGTCGAGACAGATACCTCTGACTATGCTATTGGGGCAGTCTTTACTCAACATGGACATCCAGTGGCATATCATAGTGAAACACTTTCAGACACAGTCTGGAAGTACCCCACTTATGATAAAGAGATGTATTCCATTGTACAGGCCTGCCGACAATGGAAACATTACATTTTGGGGAAGGAAACGGTCATCCACACAGACCACCGACCTCTGTAGTTCATACAGACCCAAGGGAAATTGCAGAATGATCGCCATCAGAAGTGGTCTACATACCTGCAACAGTTTCACTTGAATATCAAGTATAAAAAGGGCAGCACCAATAATATTTCAGATTGCCTCAGTCGACCACCGATCATGGCGCTAACCACCGTGCTCAACTCTTGCGGGCACGAGACTTCTGATTGGCCACTTCTCTACAAAAGCGACCCAGAATTCGGCCACACATACCAGACACTCTTGGAGGGTCGGCAGGTTGCAGATTTTCACCTCCAGGATGCCCTATTATGCCACCTCCGTCACCTTTGTGTTCCTTCAAGCGAGCGTGCCAAGATGATTTAGGAAGCACACTACAGTCGGGTTGCTGGGCATTTCGGGGTCGAGAAAACAGTGGCAGTACTGCAAAACTATTTCTATTGGCCGAATCTTCGACAGGATGTTGGGAAGTACATCTGATCATGTACTGCCTGTGCCATTGCCAAACCGACCATTAAGAAGCAAGGCCTCTATACCCCGTTGCCTACCCCTAGTCGACCTTGGGAATCCATCTCCATGGATTACATGTCAGGCCTTCCTTCCACTAAGCATGGAAATGACTGTGTTTTTGTGGTCGTCGACAGGTTCTCAAAGATGGCCATTATGATGGCCTGCAAGAAGAATATCACAGCAGAAGCCACTGCTAAACTCTTCTTTGAACGAGTGTGGGTGCACTTTGGGATCCCACAGTCTATCATCTCAGATCGGGACAGTCGGTTTCTTAGCACCTTTTGGTCCAGTCTCTGGTCAATGCTGGACACCAAACTCACAAAGTCCACAGCCTTCCATCCTCAAACTGATGGCCAGACAGAGGTTGTCAATAGGATGATTGTGCACATTCTGCGCATGTATAACTCAAAGCATCCACGCACATGGGACGAGAGCCTCCCCTACGTTCAGCACAGCTACAATCGAGCTCTTCACAGCTCCACTGGCCATAGCCCTTTTCAGGTGGGTTTGGGATTCCAGCCACTATGCCCCATTGATGTGGCCATGCCACTTGCAGCTACTCACATGAATTCAGCTCATGTCCAGTCCGAAACAGATAAGGCCACCAGCTTCATTGAGCGCATCCAACATATTCGCCAGCAGGTCCATGACATTCTTGAGAAATCAAATGCCAAGTACAAGCAGCGACATGATCAACATCGGGTGCCACACAAGTTTCAGGTGGGTGACAAAGTCTGGTTGCATTTGCAAAAGGAACGTCTTATTGGAGCCTATCGGAAATTGAGACCACTCCGATATGGTCCTTACACCATTACTAAGGCTATGGGAGACAATGCATTTGAGCTCAGCATTCCCCCGTTCCTTGGCCTGCACCCAGTATTCAATGTGGACCGCCTTCGGCCATACTTTCCACCATTGCTAGACACATCCGACATTGCAGAACAGCTCAAACCCACAGAATTAAATCTAGATTGCATGGAACAAGTTGCAACTGATCGGATCATGGACACACAGATCAAGAACACTCGCCAACAGAATATCCAACTGTATCGAGTTGTCAAAGCGGGCCAACTCCTTCAGCAGGGCAAGTGGCTCACCAGGGAACAAGTTCAGCAGAAGTTTCCTCATCTCATGGAGAAGCTCAACGCAATGGGGACCATTGCTTCCTAAGGGGGGAGGAATGATCCAGGTGGATATTGGTGGCCACCTGCCAAGTCCACCTGGACCCCCACCATTGTCTTTCTCAACATTTTCAGTTTCCTTAATTGTAGCACAACTTACTATTTTTAGCAGTTTTTCGGGTCCTGAACTTCCGGAGCCGTTTTGAGGCCCTAAACGACGTTTTTTTGGGAATCCATGGACTCATGTTGCCCGTTCCAACAATGATAGTGCTCGGATAGATCTTTCTAATGAGCTATTGTACGCGTCAAACGGAGATCATATGCCAAAGTTACGACCCCGGGAAGTTGATGTACCAATTTACCCCCAAACGGGGCCCACAGTTTGGCGTTTCATCTCCTAGGGTTAGGTTTTGGAATGTTAAGGGTTTTTCCATTGTTTCTCAACAATAAATAGGCCTTCGAGCCTCATTGTAACACAGTTCAGAGGCATGTAGCCATCACATCTCTTCTCAGAGATAAGCTACCATCGCCCTAGCTAGTTTATTTCCATTTCTATTTGTAAGCATATTTCAGTATTTTCCATTAATTAAATGAAGTATTATTTCCGCTGCATCTTTGTGTATATGGTTATCTTTGTAATTTGTTGCGTTCCTGTTTAAATCCGGATCAATGAACTTTCAACCCCCACCAAATTGGAATCCTTGGCAACAACCTTGCTCCCAACCTCAAAATCCTTTTCAATCATGGGTACAAGGTATGCAAAATCCTTATGGGAGATTTGCTCAATTTTATCAATATCCTCCATCTTTTCAAAACCAACAAGCTCCACAACTTCCAAATCAAAACGCACAACTATCATTGCCATTTCAACAACAACAACCCTCTCAACAAAACCCAAATTCTCAACTCTTACTTCCATTCCAACAAAAGTCAAATCAACTTCCTTCTCAGCCATTGCCAAACCCCAATAATAAAAACGCTCAAAATGCTTACATGATAGAAGGTCAACAATTTCCTGCCTATATGATTGTTCCTCTCAATGATGTACAACTGAGATCTAGTAGAGTTCTAGATAAACCTTCTATAGATGCCCAAAATCAAAGCATTTCTGAGGAAGAATCTCTTGAAGCCAATAAGGGTTCTAAAGCATCTCTTCAAAACCCAAACACTCAGAAAGAAAAAGAAAAAGAGCTAACCCCCACAACTCCTATAGTTGAGCAACCTGCATCTTCATCCACACCTCCTTTTCCTGAAAGATTACAAATTGACAAAGGGGTGGAAAAACAAATCTTGTTGCCTGACTATGATTTTCTAGATGAATTGAAGAATGTCTGTATCAAGATTCCCTTGTTACAAGCCATTAAAGAGATTCCTATTCTAGCAAAAACAATAAAGGAGTTGAGTCTTAAAAGACCAGGAAGGAAACCTAGAGACACAAGAAGAATCCACCTAGTAGGGAAAATTGCAGACATCATGATGGGAAAAATTACTATGCAGAAGTATGTAGATCCCGGTAGTCCAATTGTCAAAACACATATCAATGGGGTTGAAATTCCAAATACTTTGATTGATTTAGGTGCTGCTATCAACATTATGAGTAGACAGACTATGGAACAGCTGAAACTTCCTAACCTTCTCTTTACACCTACTTTACTGCAACTTGCAGATTGATCAATTATTAAACCAGATGGTGTATTAGAAGACATTTCAGTCTCCTTAGACTCTTGGGAATATCCAGTGGATTTCATGATTTTAACTCCCAAGAGTAATTTAGGAGGACATCCTCTCATCTTAGGAAGACCTTGGCTAGCCACAGCCAATGCTTTCATTAGTTGTAGGTCCAGGGATATGTATATTTCAGATGGTAATTCAACAAAGAAATTCAATCTGTATCCTCCAGCAAAAGCAATTACAGAAATAGGAGATAATGAGTGGATTGATGATGAAGATACTATACAACCTGTCTTTACCATTTCTGAAGTTAGTGAAGATAGTCAAATTCTGAACACATTAGAAAATTTTGAAACATCTTCAGAATATGACCACACACAATTTCAGTTAGATTCCGACATTGAGTATCTATCATCTAGAAAAATGTCTCTTTTCTCTATGGAAGAATTTGGTAGTTCCGCCATTGAGATCTTTCCAGGAAAAACATTGAATATCAACAAAAATTTGGAAAGATCACAACAGGAAGAACTAACCAAAATCTTGCAAAAACATTCTACTGCATTTGCATGGGAGTATACCGATATGAAAGGTATTGACCCTAAGACTTGCATTCATCACATCTACATTGAGGAAAATAGTAGACCAATCAAGCAACCTCAGAGAAGGATGAATCCAAACCTTAGGGAGATAGTGAAAGAAGAGCTCCAAAAGTTACTTAATGTGAACTTCATTTATCCAATATCAGATAGCTGATGGGTTTCTCCTTTGGTTATAGTACCTAAAAAGAATGGTAAATGGAGGGTATGCATTGACTACAGGGAATTGAACAAAGAAACTTTGAAGGATCACTTTCCTTTACCCTTTATCGATCAGGTATTAGATACTTTAGCAGGCAAAAATTATTTTTCATTTTTGAATGCTTTTAGTGGTTACAATCAAATTCAGGTAGCACCTGAAGATCAGGACAAGACCACATTTACCTGTCCATGGGGAACTTTTGCTTACCGAGTACTTCCTTTTGGATTATGTAATGCACCCGCAACATTTCAAAGGGCGGTACTAGGAATCTTTTCCGATCTAATCCATGATTGTGTAGAGGTTTATATGGATGATTTTACAGTTTATGGTAATTCGTTTGAAGAGGCATTAGAGAATTTGGAAAAAGTCCTTATAAGATGTAAAGAAACAAGCCTATCATTAAGTCATGAAAAATGCTATATGATATTTACTGAAGGGATTGTTTTAGGACATCATATTTCAGGAGATGGGATTAAAGTTGATAGATCAAAAGTTGAAGTCATCTCCAAGTTGCCTATTCCAAATTGTCAAAAGGATGTTAGAAGTTTTCTTGGATTTACTGGATACTATAGAAGATTTATTGAAAACTTCACCAAAATAGCATCTCCACTCTTCAAATTA
Source organism: Pinus tabuliformis (assembly GCA_031772625.1). Classification (NCBI taxonomy): domain Eukaryota; kingdom Viridiplantae; phylum Streptophyta; class Pinopsida; order Pinales; family Pinaceae; genus Pinus; species Pinus tabuliformis. The sequence goes on along the minus strand of CM062815.1, from coordinate 796,636,324 downwards.
CTTACAAAAGATTGTGAATTCAAATGGGATCCTGATTGTCAATCTGCATTTGAAACTTTGAAAAAAAGAATATCTGAAGCACCCATTTTGAGAGGGCCGAATTGGAAACTTCCTTTTCATATTTCTACAGATGCTTCAGATACAGCTCTAGGAGCTGTGTTGGGACAAAAGAATTTAGTTCCTTATGTCATTTACTACACCAGTAAAAATTTGACTCCCACTGAGTCAAACTATACTGTGACTGAGAAAGAGTTCTTAGTTGTTGTTCATGCAATCAACAAGTTTAGACATTATATAACATGCTATGAAACTTTTGTCCATACTGATCATTCTGCAATTAGATATCTCATGAACAAAACCTGTTACTAATGGCAGAGTTACAAGGTGGCTTTTACTTCTACAAGAATTCAATATTACTGTGTTGGATAGGCCAGGGAAACAAAATACAGTAGCTGATTTCTTGTCTAGAATCCAAAATACTAACGAAGATTCTCCTGTAGAGGATAAGTTTCCAGATGAATATTTGTTTGCAGTAACTACTAAGACTCCTTGGTATGCAGATATTGCTAACTATTTGGTTACAGGGAAGCTACCTCCACATTTATTTCCTAATGAAAAAAGAAGAATTATTCAGGAGAGTTCGAATTATTCATGGATTTCTAATGAATTGTTTAAAACAAAGCTAGATTGTGTGATCAGAAGATGTGTTGGGGAAGACGAAATGCCTGACATCCTCAAGGCATGTCATGATGAACCATGTGGTGGACACTTTGCTGACAAAAGGACGGCCTATAAAATCCTTTATTTAGGATATTATTGGCCTTCCCTTTTCAAAGATGCAAAACAATATGTCAGAAGGTGTGACAGTTGCCAAAGAGTTGGGAGACCGACTCTTTCAAATGAAATGCCATTACAACCACAGGTGCTCATCGAACCCTTTGAAAAATGGGCTTTAGATTTCGTTGGACACATTAATCCACCATCTAGACAAAAGAAGTATATATTGGTATGCACTGATTATGTCACTAAATGGGTAGAAGCTAAAGCATTGCCTTCTGCCACTGAAAATTCAGTTGTTCAATTTCTTTTTGAGGATATTTTTACTCATTTTGGTGTCCCAAGAGAAATTGTGACAGATCAGGGAAGTCAATTTACATCTAATTTGATGGAGAAGCTTATGGAAGAATACAAAATTAAGCACAGAAAATCTACTCCTTACCATCCGCAAGCAAATGGCCAAGTGGAATCTACAAACAAAGTTCTTGAGAACATCATCACCAAAATTGTTCATCTACACAGAAGAGATTGGGCAGAAAGGTTCCCTGAAGCCTTATGGGCCTACAGAACTACATGGAGGAACACAACAAGACATTCTCCATATGAACTTGTTTATGGGAAAGAAGTCCTGCTCCCCATTGAGTTTCAAGTCAAGACTTTCAAGATGGCAGTTTAGTTGGGGATGAATCTATCAGAAGCCCAAAAGCACAGAATGGAGCAGTTGAATGAGCTAGATGAGATCAGACAAGATGCAATTTTAAGGACTGATCTAGTTCAACATCAAAGAGCTAAGTGGCATGACAGATATATCAAAGAAAGAAAGTTTCAAGAGGGAGATTGGGCGTTACTGTTTGATTCCAAGTTTAAAGACTTCAAAGGAAAATTTCATACTCATTGGCTTGGGCCATATGAGATTGTCAAAGTCTTTAACAATGGAGCGGTAAGAATCAAGACCATTGATGAGTTTCAAACTCCTCTCATTGTGAATGGCCACCGATTGAAAATTTATCATAAGCCACTCTCAAAAGAGGAATTTGTCAAAATGTTCCAAGAGAGTTCTACAATAAGGCTGGTGGAGAAGAATCCTTCTCCCCCATCAGCCTAGCCTTTGTTTCTTTCAGTAAAAAAAAAAAAAAAGAGAAAAAAACGTATAAGCCTGAAAACCAATCATAGATTGGCGGTCTTATACAGGAAATGTAGAGTGAAAATCAGGGACACCTAACACTCTATATTTTCCAAAAAAAAAAATTCCCTCTCCTTCTCTTTCCATTTTCACTCCATCTCATTTGCCATTTCACTTCACCTCCATCTCATTCTCATTTCCATTTCACTTCACTCCACTTCATTTTCATTTCATTCCACTCATTCCATTTCACTCCATCAATAAAAATCCCTTTCAGGACTATTTTCATTCAGTTAGTTCTTCTCTAACTATCTTTGCGCAGTTAAGGAGGTGTTGTCTCAGTTTCCACAGCTGGAAATCGTTTCCGCAGCCGGAAACGATTTCCACAGCCAGCATCACTCTGTTTTCAAAATTTACAGTCCACTGTTAGTGCCGTAATCATGAAATGCAGGTGTAATTGAGCTAAATACATGGGGCATCTCCAAGACATCAAAGAAGAGCAATTGGTTAGAAGCCTTGAGCAAGAAATGACAAAGTTTCCAAAGGTATGATCAAAAATCTTTATCAAATAACAATTCAAGTCATAATTACGCATAGTCATTAAACCATAACAAGTTCTACTATGTGCAATGATTTGATACGATAGCTCCACTACCACTCCTATTCCACGATATCACTCCACAGACCTCGCATTCATTTCTCCAACGGTCTCATGATTATTCCGAGTTTAAACTCAAGATTGACTGCACTTCCATTTATTACCCGTACTTTTGAGACGTGACCTATTGTGTTACGGCTCTTCTTAGCCGTAATTTCCGCAGCCGTTTGTTCAGACGTGTAAAAATTTCATACACAATCATCCGATTCGAAAGAATCCCGCCGTTATTCCACTCGTTTACCACTCCACTAATACCATACTCCTCGCATGCATCCACATTTTATTTTAAACTTGTTCACTGTTGCTCACCCTCTGTTCCTCCGGTAATTTGGGTACTTCCATTCCCTTTTCTCCATTTCCGACTGCAGCCACTACAGTTTGTTCTCCATTTCTGACTGCAGCCACTACAGTTTGTTCTAAACCCCGGCTGCAGTCACTACAGTCTATCCTAAACCCTGTAACAGGGCCATTTTTTTTCTTAACCCTCACACATAGAAGAACTCTCAGTTGGAATTTAAAACAGAGGATGGGAAAATTACTGAGAACCGAGCCAGAGGGACCGAAATACTTGGAGGGTTATCCTCAAACTAAGGAATTGCTGAAGAAAGTCAGATGGCTACGATTTATCCAAAAGTTTAAAGGCCATAACAAGGAGGTGGCCAAAGCTTTTGCGCGGTCTTTTGATGGAAAAACAGTGGAGATAGGAGACTTAAAGTTTACAATGACTGAGGCCACAGTAGCAGCTGCCACAGGCCTACCTCAAGAAGGTGAAAGGTGGTTTAAAAATAGAAGTGTGGACAATCAAATATGGAGAATCATGCTACAAAACCAAGGTATGGATACCACCGTATTTACAAGAGGCATCCCTGTTCATGCACTAAAAGAGGAATGGTCTAGTCTACTGTTAGTCGTCCAGAAATTTCTCCACGTGTGAAGGTCGTTTTGGTTCTATGTATATGTATCATGCTAGACTGATGATGAATTTCATAGAAGGTCACACTCTTAATTTGCCTCATTTTTTGCTATTGAGTTTGAAAAAGATGAGTTTTACAGTTCAAAAACACGTAGGCAATATTGAACCTCATCTCTACCATCATGGACTCATAAAAATTCTTATTGAGGACCAGTTGAAGAAAACTAAGGATACTTGGGAGCAATTCTTGACAAGAAACTACTTCCAAGAGCCGTCTGAGGCCTCTGGAAGCAGTCCACCAAAGATTCCAAGGAAAAGTAGGAGGAAAGAAAAGAACATTACAGTCCAAGACTCCCCTACAATAGAAATTCAAGAAACTGTCCAAAAAGAAGAAGAAGATAGAGCTAAAAATAAGAAACAAAAGAAAGAAAAAGGCAAAAGAACCATTCAAGAAGTCTATCCATCCCCTGAGCAATCCATAGAAGAGGATTATCAACCTCTGTCAGAAAGATTAGTACATCTTCAGGCTGCTTCTATAGCCAAGAAAAAGAAAAAAGGAAAACAGAGTGCACAAGAGAAGAGTACTAGTCCATACTTAAGGAGGAGCACTAGGCTAAAAGGGAAGGGGAATAAAACCCAATAAAAACAATCTCACTTTATTGATTTAGGTGAAGGGCACTTGAGAAATCTCCAGCTCAGCCAAGCATTGAATCAAGTCCTCCGCATGATGAAAGCCCTTTTCGGCCGGAAAGAGAGAGCAGTCTTCCTCCTCCACCAGATTTTGAGCCTAGTCCGAGAAAGACACCTGAGGTAGATCCTAATCAGCAATAGGTATATAACTACCTGGAATCCTTAGAACAATCAGCTGCAGGACCGAGTACCACTCTGCCACTTGATGCACAAGTTCAGTCTTTGAAACAGGAAGTATTTGAATTAGAAGTCATAAATAGGCATATCAAGCAGGAAAATGAAGCATTCAAAGAGCAGAGTAAGGTAGACAAGATTGTCCATGATAACACTATGCTCCATTTAGGACTGTGGCAAAAGAAAAATAGGAAGTTGAAGAAAATGTGCAAAAATTTAAGCAGAGCATTGATTAACCTCAAGTTCAAATGTCTAGTCAGGAAACCAAGGATGATGTTAGCATCAAAGAAGAAGAAAAGAGGGCTAGATGTCCTTGCAGAAGCCTCAGAACATATGGATTAGAGGGAAATAACTAAATTTTGGTTGCATGAGGACATGCAACACCTTCACAGTGGGGGTATGTTGAGCCTCAAACTTGCACCTTCCTATACACCCTCTCAGCCTTCTTTTTCCACTTACTTCATCCACCAAGTTGTTAAATCATTGCATTATAGTCTAAAAAGAGCTTTTTACATGGTTTTATGACTATGCTTATGACTGTTGTTTGGTTTAGATTTTTGTTCAGGCAGCTGTGGAAACTTGTCAGTTTCCGCAGCCAGCACAGGTTTCCGCAGCCAGCACAGGATTCCACAACTATTTTGTTAAAAGCTATGCTACAGGTGTCCTATGAAGAAACGAGCCACATGGGCAAGCTACAGGTGACGGGTACATGGAACGTGTCCCTTCAAATCAGCCAAATCATCCATAGAAGGTCACGGTCAACAAGGATCAAAGGCAAAGCCAACCAAGGAATTTAGCGGTGGCATGTCTCTGTTTTCAGCACGTGAAAGTTTACGTGGCACAGTCCTCAGCCCACGGAGACATCGGCACACCTGGAGATCATCCCCGTAACCTAAATCCAACAGCTACCACTCCGAAGATTTAATAGACATGATGACAGTTACGCTAGATCTCGACTGAGGAGATCTACGTGTCTTTGGCAACGCAGTTAACAGCATAGGATTTAGTTAGTTAGTTTCAGCACTTTTTCATTATAAATAATGCGTTGATGAACGCTGTGTAGAAGCTTTTCGGATGTAATTTTTGAACTATTTTCTATTATCACCCCACTGTACTCTATTTTATATATTTTGCTGCTACTTTAATACATGAGAAGACTACTTTCTTGAGCTCATTCTTGTGACTGTTCATTGACTGGCTAAGGTGGCAGAGGGCCCCTGAGCACTAAAGCCCTGTATAGTTGTCATTTGATTTTATTGTGTTTCTGTTTTCATAATCATTAGCTTGTATATAACACGTTGTTTTGATGTTTTTAATTCACTGTTGTTTACATTTTCACTTCTGTTTTCTTATAGCTGTCAGCTGATCAATGTTTTTCTGCAGGTTTTCTTAGGCAGCCCGGGAAAATTTTCATCTTTTTGATAACTATTGACATATGAGATCTTCTTGTCCTTCCTGCTAACTTTCATTTTCTGAATTTTAATTCCAGCACTGTTCTTTTTCAAGTTGTGATTTTCTTATTTATTTTTCTGTTACTGAGACATCATACTACTCATTTGTTTATGGTTTCTTTCTATAGTCAAGTGACTCTATTAGTAAGAAATCAGAATATTACTTATTGTAGTGTGATTTAGTTATCATATTGCTTAAACTTATTCATGATTGCTTCCCACAAGGTAGATTGAGCTGAAGGGTAAAGGATCAGAAGAGTTTAAGTAGTGTGATTAGTTTCCTTTATGCAATTTAATTTCTTGCAATTTAGTTATCATATTGCTTAAACTTATTCATGATTGCTTCCCACAAGGTAGATTGAGCTGAAGGGTAAAGGATCAGAAGAGTTGAAGTAGTGTGATTAGTTTCTTTTATGCAATTTAATTTCTTGCCATTTAGATATCATATTACTTGACTTGTTCATGATTGCTTCCCACAAGGTAGATTGAGCTGAAGGGTAAAGGATCAGAAGAGTTGAAGTAGTGTGAATTAGTTGCTTTGCTTTGAGTTGCTTTAAGTTCAGTTTTTACTTTCTTTTCATTCAGCAGTAAGGATATTGGGCCATTTTCATTAGTTCACTGTTTGATACATTTACTTCTTCTTAAGAATTGATTTCATTACAGTTGTTTTAAAGCTTTCTTTTTTAGCACTTTTAAGTTTTGGAAAATCACTGTAGAAATCACCATCACCATCCATACTTAACTTTCATTTTCGCCATCACACATTAGGGAAAGATAAATCCAAAAATAAACTAAAAGAACTCAAAAACGACAAAAGACTAAGGAAATGGTTATCTTGTACATATAGTACACTTCACTTCGTCAGTTTACGAATCCCGGATTGACATTTTAAATAGCAATTTAGAACACACTAAATTGACCAAACACCCTCTGAGGAGTTTTTGATGAATGAATGGAACAGGATTTATTGATATCTGCATTTAATATTTTCTACTGATGTTGCACTTTTGTACTCTTAGTGGATGTTGGATTAAGAAGAGATAAATCTTTATCGCTTGAAGCTCATGAGTAGAACTAGTTATAAATGGTACTTCTATCTCTTAACTATTTCTACCTTTGTTTTAAAAGTGATATTCATGTTCAGTTGTTTATATATTGATGCGTGAATGCTTGAGTTATCATTTGGCACTTTTGTACGGTGATAGCTATTTATTTATGCTTAATGTATGAGTAGTTTATTATGCGATATGCCTTTCACAACTGTTTCGTCTAACTTTTTATACGAAGTGGTTCATCTGTATTGAATTCTTTTCTCATAACAGTTGAATGATCTTTATTACCAATTGTTATCTGAAATCATTTTAGATCGCATAACGGAAAGATTACACCCCGAGTTAGTGTAGACTTAGATATTTCTGCTTATTAGAATACAATTTGCATGTTATTAGATTAGAGTTAGAATTAGAGCATCTCACTTAGGAACTTTTAGAAAGGAAATATCAATTCTTCACACACACACACATAAATTGGGAAACTGGTCCCATATCCCCAGTCAGACCCACTATACCAAATGGAAAAGGAGCTGCTAACCAAGGTCCGAACCGGGTGGGTATCCCCCTTGTTGTAGACCCGATTTTCGGGGCTTCAACATGTTCTAGTGTTCAATTTTCTGTGATTAGAGTCTTTTGTTGATACAAGAAGATTCACAGATACTATTTTTGTTGTCAACATTTTGGAGCTACTATCCCACTCCATTGTCAAGACATGTGAAAACTAGAGAGAGCACATGAAAATAAATAGTAGAAAGGTAAGTCAAAGTTTTGAAGCCAACTATGGGAGTTTGTAATTATTTTTATTGTTCATATTAATAATTATTTTGTGCAGATAATAGGGTATGTATATTAAAAATAACATATTATGACATATTTAAAGAAAAGGATTTTTAGTTAAATAACTAAATTAATTAATAAATGTTACATTATTAATTAATTAATTAATTAATTAATCTTCCACCATTAAAATAATTTAAATGTTACACAATTAATTAATTAATTAATGTTATACTTATTACATTAAAGAAATTAATGTTATAATTGTGTTCCTTGTGTTTTAATGGTTTCATGTTATTGCATGTGTTTCTATCATGTGTTTTCCTTTTCCCGGAAAAGTAAAAGAACTTTGTGTCTTTCGATTTTAGTTCAATTTCATTAGCAGTAGAAAATTTATTGTAATTTATACAGTGGTTTGGGTTAAAATCTCTTGAGCCCTGAAATAGCTTGGGTTCCCTTGAGGTTGTGGGTTGAGATGGGATATCTTTGGAGCCCTTTAGTAACTTAGGTTCCCTAAACGTCGTAGTTTGAGATAGAATACCCAGAGCCTTGGACAAATTGAGAAGAGACCAATCTGGTTTGGTGATTAGTGATTTCTGGAAAGGTTAGGTGAAATAACTATGGTTGAGGGTTGAGGTGGTTTGGCCTCTGGAAGCCCTAGTTGGTTCTATTTTGGTTTAACCCATATGATCCCACATTCGTGCTTGGAATATGGAATGAGGGTGATTGGATGAAAGAGAGATTTTGCATCAGCCAATCTATGGTTGGGTGGTATGTGGAAGTCCTTGACTTGATTGGAATTTTCATATGTTAATATGAGATATTTTCCTATTTTCATCTATGAGCACTTGTACTAATTAATGTGTTGGTTTTATGGCTAACCTGGCATTCATTCTATTCTGGTTATATGCAGCCTATATGCACAGTTATATGATGTGATCTTACCATGGATCTTGTTCATGATTTGATAATTTATTGAATTATTGATGAATGCATGGGTTAACAAGTGTTGTTGTAGTTAGCTTGAGAGGGAATTGAGCCTTCTTGATGATTCTATGATGAATTTAAGAAGATTATGATCAAATATGCATTCATGACCCATAACTACTATGTTTACTACATGTTTGACAAAATGTTTATCATTATACTGGCATGTTTTGATTGAGTTCTAGTTGTAGCATTAATTATTTAGACCTATTAACATATTAGACATGATTCTAGAAAGTTATAGCACTTATGGGCAGTGGTCTAAAGTCTAGCCCTGAAAAAGTGGCACAAATCTTACAACTGCTCGCACATAATAGGTATATCTCGGTCATAACCACATGCAGGAAGGCTTATGGATGTGGCTAGAGCTTCATAGCCACATGAAAAATGTGTTATGGGCGTGTTTTCGGTGTCAAGCTTGTGAAAATGAGTTCCATCTCAGGGATTGATCACCAGGGGTGGTTGTTAGGATGTTGAGTGATCTAGTGTCCCTGAGGGGTGGTAATATGTGTTCCAGTTTGTAGGCCCCACTTCCATAACTGGAATTTGGAGGTCGGGTCATGTCATAGTGGCACTCAACTCATGTTTAGCCTCGAGATATTGTAAAATAGGGTAAATGTGGGAGGGGGTGTTACAATTATGAGTGGTTTTGCATGCTTCTTCCATGTCCATCATGCCTAAGAAACATCATTTTATCTAATGTAATTAATTTCATTTTCCAACATTGTGAAGACCCTAAGAACAATCTCTCATTTGCAATGCCTCCTATTAATGATTGTGTAATTTTAGCTAGAGGTAAAAGATCCCCTAAAATTTTCATATGTGGTGATTTGAATCCCCACTCATAGTTGTTAATCCCATGAATTTATCCCCATCCAAGTCATAAGGTCCTTGATTTCATTCTCCAATCCCTATTATGGCATTGTTATATTTGTATTGTGCACAATACATCCTAACAATGCTTGTATTCTCAATAAGAGGTCAAAGATTCTTTGTAGAAATTGCATATCATGGTCTCAAGCCTTGTCCACTCTCCTCAATTTCAGGATCATTGTTTAAGCCCCTAAGAGCTTGATTTCTTCCATGTGAATACTTTGATATGTGCTTATCATGCATAATAAATATCTCCTAATGGTGTTCATATTCCCATGGAAAGATGAAAGATCACTTACAAAGTTTATGAATGGTGGTTGGATGCCTTGATTGTGTGTATTAAGAATAAGAGGGCTCATTCATGCCCTAAGTCATATACTACTATCAAAAAATTTCATGACCCAAATAACTATTGCAATTATGGTTTTCATGGTTGCAACCAGCATGTGTTGGAATTGATGCCAATCTTATGACAGTCTACATGATGCATTGATGTAAACCTTATGATAGTCTACATGATGCATTGATGTCAACCTTGTGATGCCTTGCGATGGTCTAGATGATGATATTGATGTGGTGTGATGACATTGATGTGGTTGATGGCATTAATGTGGTTTGATGCAAAGATTTGATGGTTAGGTGTTAGAGGTGTTGATCCATGTTGATGAGTGTGGAAATTCTAGGTCTTCATGTTTATATTCTTGACTTGTTCTAGAGGTATTTTTGCCTTAATATGATGTTACAAAGATGCTATAGATTTGTGTAGATGCAATGAAAGCTATTTAGGTTTTAACCTTGTACAAAAATTATCTGCAAACGAATTCCTAAAATAGAAATATACAATGATGAGAACATAAAACAAATATACACATATATTTTCCATTGGATCCCAAAACAAGGACTACCAGATTTATTTTTCATTATGTTCCTTTCAATGTTACAATACATATATATATACATGTTGAAGCATTCATAACCCCTAATCCATTAATCCTGGATTAGAACATAACTATAGTTCCCTTGACCGGATCTACAAAATACCATGGGAAGAAAACCATCATGCCAAAAACTATGTGCAAAACCCATGCACAAAACCATGGGTGGGTTCGCCCACTATCTTCAGTTCCGTCCCCCATCCTTGGGTCCACATATATATAGGAATTTTTTTAATTTTTTTTTGAGGCACTTCCCTAGACCCCGTATAGGGGGCTGCCACCACCCTACAAACCTCCCGAAAAGGGGGACTTCCGCCCCCCTGTGACCCCCCTACTGTGCCAAGCACAATGAACACAACCAAGGGGGTGTCTTAAGCCCCCTTGTGCATGCAACGAATCATGGAAATAATATAACACACAACCAAAATTCTCCCACTTGTTGTTTTCTTTTCCACACAGGGGTTCATAGGAGAGCTTAGTCGTTGGTCCAACCCTGCAACACCCATTGTTTCTCTACACCAAGAAAACTTGTCAATGCTCATAGACTTTTGCATTCAAGCTTCTATAATCCATAATGAATTAAGAAAAGTCTTTCGGTAGAAATCACATAAGAGAATTTTTTTGGCCTATTATTAATTGAAATATATATTTCTGTACTTCTGTGCTCCATAATGAAATATTTCTGTATTCAAGCTTCTGTGATCCATAATGAAATATTTTTGTATTCAAACTTTTGTGATCGTTACATATTAATATTTTTAATAAATTAATAAACTAATATCATTATTTAAATATTATTTTTCAAAAACTAGCCATTTAATATAGCCATTACCTATTAATATTTTTAATAAATTAATGAAATAATATCATTATTTAAATATTTTTTTCAAAAACTAGCCGTTTAATATAGCCGTTACTTGAAATTATGTCTCTACATTGCTCTCTATTTAAGCCTTTGCCATAGTCTTCCTCTTCATCTGGTCCTGATGATGAACCACACTTGTTAGTTCGAAATGCGTCAGACAAAAATATTCTCGTATGTGATTTCTATCGAAAGACTTTGCTTAATTCATTATGGATCACAAAAGCTTGAATACAAAAATATATATTTTAATTAGTAATAGGCCAAAAAAATTCTCTTATGTGATTTCTATCGAAAGACTTTGCTTAGCTCATAGACTTCGTCAATGCATCGACAACATTTTCAAAGTGTCCACCTTTACCAGCAACACCTTTTTGTCCTCAACCATATCCCTCACAAAGTGATAATGAACATCAATGTGCGTTGTCTTCTAATGATAAATAGGGTTATTTCCTAAGAAAATTGCACTTTGGTTGTCATAGTCTATCCTTATAGCTCGTTGTACCAACCCCATAATTAAACATAATCTCTACAAACAAACTGCTTCCTTGCTTGCATGAGTGGCTGCCATGTATTTAACTTCTGTAGTTGAAATTTCCACTATAGGTTGTCTCTTGCTCATCCAACTTATTGCTCCTCCAAATAGGTTAAACACATATCCACTTGTAGATCTTCTCTGATCCAAATCTCCAGCCTAGTCTACATCAAGAAATCCATGGATGTCCAAAACTATGTCTAATTTTGGCCTTCCTTGGTAGCACATACCATAATCACTAGTGCCACACAAATACATGAAAACCCACTTCAATGTTGTCCAATGCTCCTTCCCTGGTTTTGACATAACCCGCTCAATACTCCATTGCATGTGCAGTGTCTAGTCTAGTATAGACCATTGCATACATCAGGTTACTGACTGCACTTACATATGGAACACGTGACATGTCCTCTTCCACTTCTTATGTCATGGGACATTGTTCAAAAAATAAATTTACACCTACAAGAATAAGAACCTTCACCGATTTAGTATCCTTCATATTAAACCTCTACAGCATTATCTTGACATACTTCCACAAGTTTAGCCGGAGATTCCTCTTTTCCTGATCTTGTTTAATTTCCATTCCCAAAATATAGTTTCTAGCACCAAGATCCTTCATGTCGAATTTGAAGTACATCTGCATCTTAAAATCTTGGATAATTTCTTTGTCATTTCCAATCACCAACATATCATCCACATACAAGACCAAATAAATAACATGGTCACCAATTATTTTAAAATACACACAGTGATCTGCTTTGCTTCTAGTGAAGCCAAGTCCCCGTATACATGTATCAAATTTCTGATACCACATCCTTGGTGATTTTTTTACCCCATATAGAGATTTTTTTTAACCTGCATACTAGTTCTTTCTTACCCTTCACCGCAAGGCCTTTAGGTTTCTTCATGCATATCTCTTCTTCCAGATCCCCATGAAGTAATGATGTCTTCACATACATATGTTCTACCTAAAAATAAAAAGCAGCAACAACAGATAAAAATAATCTATTAGAAGCAAACTTGTAAACAAGAGAAAAAATATCAACGAAATCAATTCCTGATACCTAGGAATAACCTTTTGCTACCAGTCGAGCTTTGTATTTCTCCACCCTGCCTTTTGCATTCATCTTCTTTTTAAACACCCATTTGTTGCCAATGGGTTTCCTTCCAGCTGACAACCACACCAAATCCCAAGCCTCATTTTTGTCCGAAGATGCCATTTCATCAACCATTGCCTCTTTCCAGAGTTTTCCATCCTTTGACTCCAGTGCCTCCCTGACAGTTCTGGGATCATCATCAATAACAGATAAAGAAAAATTTGAACATAAAGGAGATTGACTATACCTTTATGGTTTCCTTCTCTCACGAACTGATCTTCTCAAAACTGGAGTTTGTGGCTCTTCCTCTTCTAATTCTTGTTCTGATGTAGAGTTTGATTCTTCCTCCTTTAGCTCAAACTCTATTTTCTCGGGTTCTCTTGGCAGGAATTCATGTTTAATAACATATTTGACCTCTCTAAACACCATATCTTGGTTGTACACAACCTTCCTTTTTTCTAGGTTCCAAAGGTTATAACCTTTTAAACCATGCTTATACCCAATAAAGATGCACCTTTTAGATTCAGTATCCAACTTGGCTCTTTTCTCCTTTGGAATGTGTTCATATGTATCATATCTAAATACCCTCATATGTGAAAGAGAGGGTTTCTTACATGTCCATACCTCATGTGGAGTCTTATCCTCCAACGCTGAAGAAAGTGATTTGTTAACCAGGTAAAATGAAATATCTATTACCTCTGTTGATCCAGATCTTGGGGGGAGGCCCCCAAGATCTATAAAATTGCAATTCTAGTAGAAAAGAGGAGAACACACATTCAACAAAACCACCAATAAATGTTTTATTAAAATAGAGAGTAACTATAAAAGCTCTATTGTGGTGGACAATATTTGTCCTTTTAAAAAATGCGACTTGTTACTTATAGCCTTTTTTGGTTACAATACCATAGGTAAATTCCATGGGTGGGTAAATACCATGGGTGAACGAATACCGTGGGTGGATGTCACTTACAATACCATGGGTAAATTTCATGAGTGGATAAATACCATGGGTGAATGTAATTTTCCATTTGGATGATTCCTCCCTCCTTAAGAAGCAATCGTCCCCATTGCGTGAAGTTCCCTCCTAAGGAGCTCTTGTTGAATATGAAGAGTCACAAAAGAGAAAGGTTTTGTGTGGTTAACCCATAACCGTGATGAACAAATATCCAAGGATAGAGATACCATGTAATGCTTGTGACCAACTATGATACTCGCAATGTGCAGCCTAGAAAATGGACTTCGATAAAGTGTGGGTTTGTGGATGACCCATAACCATGAAAAACGAAGATCAGAGGATAGATATACCCTGTATTTCTTGTGGCCAATGGTGATACTAATAGTTTGCAGCCTACAAAATGGACTTTGATAACGAGGATTTTGTGTGGCTGACCCATAATCGTGATGTTGATTTTTAATGAAGTAGAAGGTGCCTACATAGCTTGGGGTTGGAGGGCACGTCTCCAATGAACCCAAGTCGAATGTTGTTATGTTGAAACTGATGAATTTGAAGCAGGTGCCTACTAAAGCAAGGTGGGAGGGCACGTCTCCAAAGGGAACCCACTCTGAATGTTGCTCCAGACTTAAAATGGACATAACTCGGTCGATATAAATCACAATATTTGTTATAACCTTTTTTTTGAAACATAATGACCATTCTTAATCTTCCTATGTGTTTGAAATCCCTATCTGGACAACCTAGAAACTCAGATTCATGCTGCAACAGTTCTGTCATCACAAAAGTTATGAAAAATAGCTGATTTTAAATCAATGACATCTCCCTCATTCGAACTTCGTTTCGACCAATTTTTTTTTTTAATTGGGTGATTTTTTTAGAGGAGCTCAAATCTATAATCATTTTTTTGAAATTCTACATAAAAATTGTAAAAAATGATAGGATAGCCATCGTCCATGAATTGTCGTCAAAAAAATCTCTACAACATAGTTGATTTTAAATAAACGATATCTCCCTCATTCGAACTTCGACTCAGCTGATTTTTTATTTTTATTTTTAATTTGGGTATTTTTTCGCAAGGAATCCAGATTTGTTATCTTTTTTTTGTAAATTTTGCATCAAAAGTTTCAGATCTTATCTAAAAACACACCACCAAAAAAAAATCCTGCAAAAAAATGAAAAAAAAAAAAAAGAAAAATTCTTCCCACTTGACCAAAGAAAGTGCTTTGTGGAGGTCGTAGAATGTCCTTGAAGTTTTTTTAATATTTCTGCAAAAATTTGAAACTGAAATATGCATCAAACCCTCAATCCCATGGAATTGTAACCTGACTCTAATACCATTGATTTGGATCTTGGGGGGAGGCCCCCAAGGTCTAAAAAATTGAAATGTATCTCGGGGGGGAGGCCCCCAAGATCTAAAGAATTTCAATGCCAGTAGAAAAGAGGAGAACACACATTAAACAAAACCACCAAGAAACTTTTTATTAAAATAGAGAATAATTGTAAAAGATAAATTATGGTGGACAATATTTGTCCTTTTACAAAATGCGACTTGTTACTTATAGTCTTTTTTGTTTACAATAGCACAGGTAAATTCCATGGGTGGGTAAATTCCATGAATGGATAAATACCATGGGTGAATGTCATTTTCCATTTGGATCATTTGCCCATAATTCCTTCCCTAATCTAGCATGATTGAGCATGCTTCTTGCCTTTTCCATCAATGTCATGTTCATTCTTTCTGCAACTCCATTTTGCTGAGGTGTGTATGGAGTAGTCTTCTACCGTGCTATACAACACTTCTTACAAAACTGTTCAAATTCCATTTTGAAAAGTTCTCCACCATTATCTGCCCTCAACTCCTTGATCTTATTCTATGTCTGATTTTCCACCAAATCCTTAAATTATTTAAACCTATCAAAGACTTCAGATTTATTCCTGAGGAAATATATCCATGTATTCCTTGATAATTCATCTATAAATGAGACATAGTACACAGGTCCAAACACATCACTGTGCACAAGCTCTAATATCCCTTTTTCCCACTTAGCACTAGAGGGGAAACTCACCTGATTTTGCTTCCCATATACACAATGTTTACAAAAATTCAAAATCTAGAGAGAAATTAGACATACCTTCTACCATACCATTACCATGTAGTATTTTCAGGCCCTTCTCTCTAATATGTGCAAGCCTTTGATGCCATAACATGGTATTTTCTCCACAGACCACTAGATTTTTTGCTCATCTTTCAGGAACCACAGAACTTTTGCACCCATTAATAACAATGCCACCCAAAAGCTTGTACAAAAATTAAATCCAAACTCCCCGCATCAATACTAATGCTCCCTGAACCATCTTGCAGGTATCTTTCTTGAACATTGTTTTTGCACCTGCATCATCCATCTTACTTACAAAAATCTGATTTTTTGCCAATGGAGGAATAAGTAGAACACCTGGAAGTGTTCTAATCCTTCCACCTTGCAACTTCATCTTGACTTTTTTGCGTCTGATGATTCTAGCCTTCCTATCATCCACTAAGATATCACCACCATCATATTTCTCATACTCTTAGAACCACTCCCTTTGGGGAGTCAAGTGAAAGGATGCACCTAATTCAATCAATGATGCCTCATGATCTACATGTGTACTTGAAGAAGAAGCCAAGTACACATCCCCACCTTCACCTGAGGTGGTTTTCACCTCTGCAGAAGGAGCATCATCAGATCTCTTTCCTTTCTCAGGAGATTTAGATCTACATTCCTTTTTGTAGTTCCCTTCCTTTACGCATTTCCAACATACCTTTACAGGTTTTCCTAGAGATTTAGATATCCCTCTAGATTTAGATCTCCCACTCAAGGAATTATCTTTGTTTATGTTCTGGGACCATCCTTGTACAAAAAAGGCATCTCCATTATGGCTCTCCATATTTTTCCGTCTCATCTCCTCCGACAACAAGGATGAGACTATTTCATCAAATGTCAAGGTAGTTTTATTGCTACCTATTGCAACAACTAGACTATCTCATGAATTTGGTAGAGGACACAACAAAATGATGCACTTATCTTGATATTAAATTTTTATATCAACGGATAACAACTGGATTAACATAGTATTAAAGGAATTCAGATGCTCTCTCACCAATTCTCCATTCTTTATCCTCAGGTTATAGAGATTTTTCCGCAAGAACAATTTTCTCACCAAAGACTTAGATTGGTACAACGTCCCTAACATGACTCACAAATCCTTTGTCGTAGCTTCCCCTGATACATTCACCAATACTAAATCTGAGATACACAACCGTATTGTGCTCTTTTCCTTCCAATCCAACTTCACCCAGTATTCTGCTGACATTATCATTGGTTTAGTACCCAGATCTACCGCAATCCACTGATCTTTATCCACCAGTAGATCCTCCATCTTGAGCTTCCACAACTCAACACTATGACCATTAAGTTTCTCGATCTTTATCTTTCTACTACTCGCCATCTTATTTCACCGCAAGAATCGATCCCACATATCTCCCACTGAACAAGGTATACCACAGGCCCGAGAAAAACCCCTCAGCAGCAAAGGCGTCCCCTTGAAGCTGAAATAGCTCCAATACCAAATGTAGGTTTTAACCTTGTACATAAATTACCTACAAACGAATTTGGAAAATAGAACTATAAAATGACGAGAAAATAAAACAGATATACACAAATATTTTCCCTTGGATCCCAAAACTGAGACTACTAGATTGACTTTTCATTATGTTCCTTTCATTGTTACAATGCATATATATACACATTGAAGCATTCATAAAACCCAACCCATTAACCCTAGATTAGAATATAATCGTAGTTACCTTGACATGATCTACAAAATACAATGGGCAAAAAATCATCATGCCAAAAACCATGTGCAAAACCCATGCACAAAACCATGGGTAGGTATACCCATTATCTTTGGGTCCACCCCCCATCCTTGGGTCCACATATATATAGAAAAACAAAAATTCACTAGGCACTGACTCAGACCCTGTACAGAGGGTTTATCGCTCCCCTGCAAAACCCCCGATAGTGAGGGTTGTTGCCCCCCTATCACCACCCTGGTGCGCCCATAGCAACAAATAGGGGAGTCTTGTGCCTGCCCTTTGACCCCCTCACATATGTAACTAATCGTGGAAATAAGTTATGTGGGTGTTTGAGGAGAGTAGATTGCTTGTTAGCTCTTATTTCAACCCTTGAATTGTTGGCTTATAGGCCAACTTGGTGGTGGCACTTGGTTTTGATGTTAACCTACTTGTTGAAGTGTCATAAATGTTGGCAAAGGTTTGGAGGTGTGTACATGTGTTGATGAAGGTGTGCAAGCAACTGGCATAAGTTCTCAGCATAGGATCTCTTGTTTTCTCTTATCCTCTGCCATAGTCACTGAGAGAGAGTGTCATGAGTGTGGTAGTAAGCCTTAAGCTAATATCTTATAGTATCATGGGTGGAACTATAAGCTTTTAATCCAATATTTTCTAGTTTTTTCCCTCCATTTGTGGCCCAACACAAGAATTTCTTCGCATTCCTCTCGCACATTAGAAGTATTTTGACTTGGTAATTCCCAGAAGATTATGAATTTATTGGATAAGGTCAAAAGTGGTTGAATATATCCTCCATTAGGTGTGAATGTATTTAATGCAAAAGTAGATATGGTTATGGATGAATTTCATCAAAATTGTGCACCTATGACCTCAACCCAAAAGTGGAATTCATCCAGCACATTATATAGATCTCATTTTGGAACTGAGATTTGGTTAGTTAGATTGATTGACAGTGAGAGAGGGTTGTAAAGAGGAAGAATTCTCCAACCATATTGGTGAGAAAAGAAACATTACTGCATGACTCTAAATGGAAATGGAGTGAGTAGATCAAAGGCTTTTAGCAGAGAAATGAAGCTGATATTTCAGCTATGCAGTTTAGATTGATGGCAAAAGAAGAATTTGCATAAGAGGCTATTGCATTTACATGCTAATTGTTTGTGTGTGTAGGGAATGATGTGAATGGAAATGTGCATAATTTTTTATATGATACTATAGGGTTTGATGATTTTATTGTTGCATAATTTGGTTTTTATCTGTAGATTAGCATTAAGGGTCGAGTATTGTATTCATATTTGTTTTCTTGATGATAGAGATGTTTTTGATATTAAGCATGCATGGATTGATTTATGGTATGTATATTTATATTGTTGGTTGTTTTTATTGATGATGAGATTGTCTTTTTGTTGAGGTTTGATATTGCAGAGTTGAGTCTTGTTGAACATAGTCTTGGTGATCCAGTTTGAAAATGAATGAAATAGAGGTCCACATAGAGTTATGGAGTGGTGATCTCTAGCAAGTGGGTTCTTGCTAAATTGGAGTAGTGATTTCGTGCTAGTGGGAGCTAGTAATAGTGTTGCAACAGTGGTCGTTTATGCTCAATGGGAGCTAGAACAGTTGGTGGTCTCCAACTATATCTTTTGGATCGATTCTCCTAGATTGTGGTGGTAGGCTAACTATTGTTTGAGGTCGTGTCTCTTAGCTGGTGGTAGCCAAGAATATATGTAAAAGACAATACTTGCTTGACACAATAGAAGATTAAGAGCAACACAACAAAAACAAGGTGATTTTCCCCTGATATGGTTTCCACCAGATATCCTTGTGTCTCATGTGTGTGATTATTGTGTTGTGAATTGAATTGTTTCTCTTATGATTGTTTTAGTTTATGTTCCTATGATTCACATGTTATGATCTGCTAATTTTCAATGGGTTGTTTGCTAATTTATGAATGAATCAGTTGAAGAATAAAATTCATAAATTTATATCACAAGGAACACTACTGATTCACACACCTCTATCAGTAGTGTCAATCTTTCTAACAATTGGTATCAGAGCGGGGCTCTTGGTTGTAGCTTAATACCTAGAAAGTAATTCTAGGATTTGCTAGTTGGAAATTGTAAATTTTTTATTTTTTTTTCCAGAATGAATCATCTAAGAGTATTTGTCCTCACTTCTGCAAAATTCAAGGTATGGCATGAGAATGTTGAATCTAAATTATTTTCTTCTAGATCTAACATTTAGAGACAAGTATGTGAAGGATGTGGTGAGGATCCATTGAAACATAAATTTGTGTAGCATTATGCTCAAGATAGATGTATAATTTATCAAAATATTCATGATACATATTAGTAGAAGTTAGAAGATCTAGAAGATGCTAGAGAGATGTGGGATAGGCTAGAGACCATGTTTGGAGATGGTAGCAACAACAATAAAAAGGATGATAAGAAGAGAAAGAAGAAGAAAAATAAGAAGGGCCTTTAAAAACAAGAAGCTCAACCACACGAGTCTTATCTTCCGAGCGCAAATGGTTCAATTGATAATATGAAGAAATCAAGAAATTAAGAACCATAGGTATTGCAAAAGAATGAATCCAAAGATATAGATACTAATGAATTTCTTTTGAGTTATGCTTTGGATGTTTCACATTCTAGTCATGTTAAATTTCCTAGTGAAGATGAGGATACTAATAATAATTCCTTTAGAGTTGAGTATGAGTCTACCATTGAATTTGTAGAGAAATTATCTGTTGAGATTAGTAGACTAACAACTACATGCAAAGATTAGGAAAGGTTATTATAGATTTGTGCTAATAAGGAGGCTAAGCTTGAGGAGGAGATTATCATCTTGAGGACTTAGTTGGAATAATCTAAAAGAGTTGAAGAAGGTATGAGAAAACAATACATAGAAAAGGAAGATCAGTGTGAGAAGTTAGAATTTGAAGTGATCTCCTTGAGAAAGCAGCTGAAGATGGAGAATAGCACTACAAATTTGGACACTTTTCTTGAGATCCAAAGATCGCCATTGGATAGATCTAGTCTTGGATTTCAAAATGAAGAGTCCAGTTCACATTCAGGAAAGAAAAACAAAGAAGAACCAAACAGAACTATAGTGAACACTAGCAATAGTAACAGTAGAAAAGAAGGAAACAAGCAACAGATCCAACAACAACAGAGAGGAAAACCTCAAGGAACTCCTACATTCAAAAGATATTTCCCCCCGAGAGAGAATCATGGCAGATCTGTTAAATTTCAAAGGAATCAAAGTCCCTTTATTCTTTTCATGCACAAGATAGAATGTTATAGTTGTCATAAGTTTGGACATGTTTTAGCTAACTATAGGAGAAAAGTGTAAAAATGTTATCAGTGGAGCTTGCAGTAGTATGAGTAGCTAAGGAGATTGACCATTAGGTATAATTGTGATTTTTATGGTTATTGTTACTCATGCAACCTGTTTGGCCATAAGGAAATTGATTACATATCTAACCAATGGAGGAGAGATACATTGCATACAAGATATAGGTCTAGCATGAGAAACATGATATTTAATCCTCTTTCTTCATATCTTGGCTATGTGGAGTGTTATACTTGCCATAAATTTTTCCATATAGTGAGAGACTATATGCTACCTAGTTATTAAAGGAAAACCTAACAAGAGAGGTAGAATTAATGTAGAAAACCAAAGAAGAGTGAAAAGAACCACCCTAATACTATGTGGAGAAAGAAGATGCAACAACCCATGAAATTGTGAGATCAACCCCCACTACAGTCCATGGTTATCCCATGCATATTTATAGAGGATTGTAGAAGTTCATGAGAACTGCATCACTCAGGGGGGTCGTATAGTAGATTGATGAGAACAAGTTGTAGCAGTAACATATGATGAGTTCATGGTTACCTCATTCACTTTTAGGTCTGCAGGATCAACCTTCCTATTGGAGGTATATTGATCTTAGGGGGAGTTATGCATGGTATGAGATTTGCATGGGTTATTTGAAATTTTCTTCATTACTTTCACTCAATTATTTGTAGCAGTTACTTATATGTTTCCATGAGTGAAAGAGTACAATTTTTAGCCATATATGTGTTCTTGGTTCTCACTAACAATTGGTTGAAAAACGCATGTTCTATCAATGCATAAAAGAAGACAATTGTTTCAACCATGTGTAGAGGATGGTAATGTCTTCAACCATATGTTTCTACATGTTATGTTTGATATTATAGCTGAAATGACCTATGTGCATAAATTTTATTTGGATCATTGGTTTCAAAAACTTTTGATGATGGTATGCAGTAGATACAATAGATCCAACAACAGCAGAGAGGAAAACCTCAAGGAGATCCTATGTTCATAAGATATTTTCCTCCAAGAGAGGATCATGGAAGATGTGTTAAATTTCAAAGGAATCAAAGTCCCTTTGTTCCTTTCATGCACAAGATAGAATGTTATAGTTTTCACAAGTTTGGACATGTTGCATCTAAATGTAGGAATAAAGTGTACAAATATAATCCGCAAATCTTGTAGTAGTATGAGAAGCTAAGGAGATTGGCCATCAGGTACAATTGTGCTTTTTATGGTTATTATTACTCATGTAACCTGTTTGGCCACAAGAAAATTGACTACATATATAACCAATGGAGGAGAGACATGTTGCATACAAGGTATAGGTATATCATGAGAAATAAGAGATTTATTTTTAGATAGAGAGTAGGAATGACCTGTTACAGAGTTTTGTGAACCTAACGTTTCAGACTGCCAGGTGAGTCCATCATCAGGGGATGCGACAATAGATATTCTCCTTGCTTCAATCTTGTCCATGTGGAGTGTTATACATGCCACAACTTCGGCCATATGGTGAGAGATTATATGTTGCCTAGTTCTTCAAGGAAAACACAATGAGAGGGGAAAAAATACAGAGGAGCTAGTTGAAAACCAAAGAAGAGTGAAAATAACCAGCCTAAGACTACGTGGAGAAACAAGAGGCAGCAACCCATGAAATAGTGAGATCAACCCCCACTACAGTCCATGGTTATCCCATGCATATTTATGCAGGACTGTATAAGTTCATGAGAAGTGCATAATCTCAGGGGAAGCGTATGGTAGCTTGATGAATACAGGTTGTAGCAGTAAGATATGATGATTTAATGGTTACCTCATGCACTTTTAGGTCTACATGATCAACCTGTCTATTGGAGGTATATTGAGCTCAAGGGGAGATAGCATGGTATGATATTTGCATGGGTTATTTGACATTTTGTTCATTTCTTTCACTCATTTATTTGTAGAAGTTACTTATATGTTTCAATGAGTGAAAGAGTACACCTTTTAGGCATATATGTGTTCTTGGTTCTCACTAAAAATTGGTTGAAAAGCACATGTACTAGCCATGCATAGAAGAAGATAATTGTTTCAACCACGTGTAGAGGATGGTGATATCTTCAGCCATATGTTTCTACATGTTATCGTTGATATTATGGTTGAAATGGCCTATGCACATGAATTTTATTTAGATCATTGGTTTCAACAACTTTTGATGATGGTATGCAGTAGGTGAAGACATTGTGGCAAGTGGCATCCATAGAGGTGACTTGAGATATGGACCAGCCATGTGTAGGATTTTATGTGGTTATCATGTTAGCCATGTACTTATTATTGTTTCATCAATTTATGTTGGTTGAGAGTCCAGTCATTCGTGGTTTGAGTCTTCATGGTGATAGGCATGTTTTGGAGGAGTCTCATAAAGTCTTATTGCAACAATATATATGGGCTAAGGATGTTGTAATAGGCACGTATTGTCATATTTTTGGCTCATTGGTCCATAGGAGATTATTATAGCAACTATAAATTTTATTGATAAAACCATTTATAACACTTATGAAGCCATGTACTTGTATTGTCTTTATCATTGGGTCTTATAGTGGATTAGAAAGAGATTCATGAGGTCATATGATAGTCATGTATGAGGTCTTATCTCGCTGCTACAACCATGCATTTCCAATTTATATGTCTTTTAGTCATGGTCTTATGGATTCTTGGTCCATAATGTGCTTCTATTCGTGGCAAGGAATCAATGTTTACAATAGAAGTGGTTCATTGTAGTTTTATAATGATGTTGGAGATGGAATGTGTTCAGGGGGAGCATCTTATGTGCTCTTGTTTACTTCAATCATCCGTTTGCATTATGCTCCACTCCAGTATATTGTGCTACTAACATGTGTTTGGTACTATGGAAAGTATGGGTTGGTGCCTCATGTTGCATATTTTTATTGATGTTGCTTATAGATGCAAATATTTTTATTCATCGTGTTGCTTATGGTTTCCTCGTGTGCATATTGTTGCTGCTACTAGAGTTGATTGGTTTGACATGCTTCTCAAAGGAGACAACTTGTTGATTGGCTTGTTATGTTTCTTGTTGATGCTAATGTGGAAAGCATGGTTAATTTTCATATGCATTACTATTCAAACATCTAGAGATCAGATGTTCCATGGCATATGCTTGTGTTTTTGGTGCCTTATTAGATGGAATTGTCCCTTTTCCATTGATATCAAAGGGGGAGTAAAAGAAGAGAAGATTGGTCTGGAGATTGTGTGTGGTTGCCATAAATGTCAAAGGGGGAGATTTTTGGCATTATGGTTTTCATGGTTGCAGCTAGCCTGTGTTGGCATTTATGTCAACCTTATGACAATCTACATGATGCGTTGATGTAAACCTTATGATACTCTACATGATGCATTGATGTCAACCTTGTGATGCCTTGTGATGGTCTAGAAGATGGTATTGATGTGGTATGATGGATGTCAAACAGGGAGTAAAAGAAGAGAATATTGGTCTAGAGATTGTGTGTGGTTGCCATCAATGCCAGAGGGGAAGATTGTTGACATTATGGTTTTCATGGTTACAGCTAGCTTGTGTTAGCATTGATTTCAACCTTATGACAATCTACATGATTCATTGATGTAAACCTTATGATAGTCTACATGATCCATTGATGTACACCTTATGATTCGTTATGATGTTCTAGATGATGGTATTGATGTGTATGATGCCATTGATGTGGTTTGATGCAAATATTTGATGGTCAGGTGTTCGAGGTGTTGATCCATGGTGATGAGTGTGGAATGTCTAAGTATTCATGTTCATTTTCTTAACTTGTTGCAAAGGAATTTTGGTCTTATGATGATGTTACAGAGATGCTACAAAGTTGTGCAGAGGTATTGTAGGTTGTGTAGGTGTTTGAGGAGAGTAGATGGCTTGTTATCCCTCATGTCAACCCTTGGCTTGTTGGCTTCTAGGTCAAATTGGTGGTGGCACTTGGTTGTGATGTTAGCCTAATTTTTGAAGTGTTACATAGCTTGGCATAGGTTTGGAGGTGTTTACAG
This sequence comes from Pinus tabuliformis, assembly GCA_031772625.1. NCBI lineage: Eukaryota > Viridiplantae > Streptophyta > Pinopsida > Pinales > Pinaceae > Pinus > Pinus tabuliformis. The sequence continues at coordinate 796,611,244 of CM062815.1, read as the reverse complement.
GTGTTTATGAAGGTGTGCAAGCAACTGGCATAAGTTCTCAATAGAGGCTCCCTTGTTTTCTCTTATCCTCTACCACAACCGTTGGGAGAGAGTGTCATGGGTGTGGCTGTAAGCCTTCAGCCAAGATTTTCTAGTGTCATGGGTATAGTTGCAAGCCTTTTAATTGAGGTGTACTAGTATACTCCCTGTGGTTGTGGCTCTACATGAGAATTTCTCCATACTCCTCACACACATCATAAGTATTTCGTCTTGGTAATTCCCAGAAGCTTCTAAATTTATTGGATAAGGTCAAAAGTGGTTGAATAAGTCCTCCATTGGGTGTGATTTCCTTTAAAGAACAAGAAGTGATGGCACAATGATGGTTATGTATGGATTTCGTCAAATTTGTGCACCTATGACCTCAGTCAAAAAGTGGAATTCGCCCAATACTTTATATATATCTCATTTTCGATCTGAGATTTGGTTGGTTAGAGTAATTGAGAGTGATAGAGGGTTGTAAAGATGAATAATTCTCCATCCATATTGGTGAGAAAAGATACATTAATACATGAGTCCAAATGGCAATGGAGTGAGCAGATCGATGGTCTGTAGCAAAAAACTGAAGCAAATATATTAGTTATGCAATTCAAATTGATGGAAAAATAAGAATTTACACAAGAGGCTACTATGTCTACATGATAATTATTTGTGTATGCAAGGAATGATGTGAATGGAAATGTGCCATACTTTTTTATATGTTATTTCAAGGTTTGGTGAGTTTATTTATACATAATTTGGTTCTGATCTATAAATTGGTATTGAGGGTTGAGTATTGTATTCAATTTTTCTTTTTGGATGATAGAGATGTTTGTGAGATTGAGCATTCAAGATGATTGACATGTGTATGGAAATTTATACTGCTATTTGTTTTTATTGATGATGAGACTATCTTGTTGCTGAGGTTTTATATTGCAGAGCTGAGTCTTTTTGTGCATATTGTCTTGGTAATCTAGTTTGAAAATTAATGAAATTTAGTTCCGTATAGAGCTGTGGAGCAATGCTCTCTGGTAAGTGGGTGCTTGCTAATTTGGAGCAGTGATTTTTTTGCTAATGGGAGCTAGTAACAATGTTGCATAAGTGGTCCCTTTGGCCTAGTGAGAGCTGGAATAGTTGGCGGTCACCAACTCACTATATTTTTTGGATCGATTCTCATAGCTTGTGGTGGAAGGTAACTATTGTTTGAGGTCAAGTCCCCTAGTTGGTGGTAGCAAACAATCTATGTAAAAGATAATACTTTCTTGACATAATAGAAGATTCAGAGAAGCACAACTGTAACAAGGGTGGTTTTCTCCTGAAAGGGCTTCCACCAGATATCCTTGTGTCTCATGTGTGTGATTATTGTGTTTTGCATTGTTGCTCTTATGATTTTTTTGGTTTCTTCTCCTATGATTCACATGTTATGATATGCTAATATTCAATGGGTTGCTAGTTAATTTATACATGAATCATTTGAAGAATAAAATTGGTAAAAATATATCACAAGGCACACTACTGATTCACCCCCCAGTAGTGCTCAAGGTTTCTAACAATAATAATACTCGTCTATTCATATTTAATTTTAATAATGATAGTCTCAATGGCTTACATTAGTAAAATATAGTTTACAATGCTTCCATGTTACAAGGAAGTATGTTTTGTTTTATATGAGTTTTAAATTATGAATGGGCTTACTATCCATAATTAATAAGGTGTTGTAGCGGCTACAACCACCCTCTAAAATTTTGCCTTAGCTTTGTTTTGGAGCCTCCCTACCAACCTTTCACAGCACCTTGTCTTGCTTCATCAAGTACACAAGCTTCAGTGTTTTGCTTGCACAAAGGCAGTGTGTCGATCATAGCTTGATGCATTCCCCTCACACGCTAATCACCCGGACTTGGTCCAGTTGTAGGCTGAGCATCTCCCCCAAGAAATTGCGCATTTCTGGAGGGAAACCAAACTTCCCTCCAGAAATTGTGCAATCATGTTTGGCAGCCTACTGGGCTCCATAATTACCCAATTTTGACAGTCAACACTCACAGTGAAAATTGCGCAATTTTCCCTAGTAGGGCTACTCAACCCAGAATTTGCACAAATTTGGGCAATAGTCAGTTGCTTTGCCCAAAAATTGCACAAATCTCTTGGGCAGCCAGCCCAGCTCCCAGCCGGAAATGTACATTTTCTCCCAGCAGTTTAGCAACCTCTTGCATGTGCAGCTGAGTTGACCATTTCCCTCTGGGACCAAGCAAAACAGACTTTCATGCATGGGCTGATTCTCCCGAGGCAACATGCAAAGGCATCCATTGATTCATGGATCTGTTTTTAGTAATTGGATATTACATGCAAGGATCACTTCAGAAACCTCCCATCAAGTGTAGCTTTCCCTAGATTTGTGGCATGCGCATCAAAACTTTGATGTTATCATGACTCATCAACCAGATGTTGAAGATCTCATTCCTCACATCAACCTTGCAGCTCTGACATCCCACATCACTTCTAGGAGTTGTTGGCACATTTGGCTTAGCTTTTTTGGGGTAAGCCCACCTTCCATGCCTTGTGTTGCATTTCTGTCGCTTTTTGTGTATTCGCTTGTGTGAGTGTTGTTTGATTGATTTCTTTAAATGCTTGCTACCGTTTACATGTATACTAGCTTGTCCTAGCACTGTTTCAGTTTTCATTGCTATCTCACTGTTGTCGGATGCATGAAACTGTTTTGCACGAACAGTCACCGATTCAGCGACTCAATTCACTCACATGCATGTTGATATTTTTACTAAATCTTACATTCAATTTTTTCATGCACGATCAATCACTTCTACTTTCACTTAGTGTCACCATGCATTCACTGTCATATTTGCTTTCTGTTTCCCGTTGGCGAGTTTGGCCAATCTTGGCCCATACTCTACCTTCACTGAGACAACATTACACAATCCGGGGGAGGAAGGCTCTATATTCCTCTCCAGAAATGCACATTTCTACCCAGGCACTGTCCTACAAGACTGTTTTTCACATTTCTGAGGGACAGTGACTGATGGTGCAGAAAATTACGCAATGCAGTCACTGAGCCTGCAACCATTTCCAGCTGAGATTGCGCATTGCGCAATTCCAACAGTCAAAAGCTCGACTAGACTGTGCATTGCGCAGTTCCAATAGTCAGTCAGTCTCCAAGTAGCCCGCCCTGTTCCTTAAGCATTCTTGGTAGTCAGTCTTCTGACCTCCCGGCCGAAATGGCGCAACCTTCATGATCAGTCACACAAGTATGTTGCAAGTCAGTTCTCAAGTTCATTTTGGTTTTCCACTGACACATTGCTTTCCATGAGTGTTGCCATGTCTCCAGGTATTGCAGGTGTTCATCTTCCTCTCATCAGTGCAGGTACAATGGTTTCAAGAGAGTAGAGTCGGAGACACCATTCAGAGCACACTTGGGGATGCAGTCGATCAAGTGTCTATGAACTTGCCTACCCATGAATACATCAAGTTATTCATAGATGAGGGCATCAATATATGATGGCAGAAACATCACCACAAGCAGCATCATGAATAGCAGCTGAAGGTAGCATACTGAATGCAATGAATGCAAGAGGAAGGTTGTTGACAACACAGAGGCAGAACAAAGTTGCGAGCTCAAGCAGATCCATTGATGATGAAAGAAACTTTGGAGACTTGGGCTATGAGGTGATGGCGTGACATGAAGATCGCACGAAGATAGAGAATGGAACAAAGAAGGAGTTGCATGTGCTGAAGCAGCAACTCAAGGAAGAACATAAAGTTGCATAGACAGATGAATGAGTTGCAGCAAGAATAGGAACAACAGTGGGCGCAACATGCACTCATGGATGAAACTGTGCCCGTACAAGTTAAAGATACATCCCAATAGTTGGCACGGAGCAGACATGGTGAGAAGTGTTTTTGATCACATCCAAGGGATTCAACAGCATGCATGTTAGTGTGTGCATGCATGCGATCCAAACCATTCAGCACACTCACCAAGGAGAAGACAAGAAGCAAGTCCAACTAGAGATGAACATGTACTTTGGCAAGTTGATGCGCAACACCACCAACACACACTTGAAGATCAACATATTATGCATCAATGTGTTGTTTCTTCAGCCGCACCCAAGAAGACCATGCGCATGTTAGCGGACGAGTTGGACGAAGGATTTGAACCAATGCACTGGTTGCAATGGAGGCAAGACTTCACTTTAGCAAGATGTCACCATGGGGTGCATGCACACCATCACAGATGACCAAGCTTGGCATCAGCTCACCACCTTCGCCATCACAAGCATGTCAAAGAGTTGGTCCCCTCACAAAGGATTGAGTGTCAATGATGTCTTGCATGGCTTACTCAAGCCATGTTGCCTCACATGAGTACATGTGCATTGTAATGTAACATCATGTCAAGTGTAAGTCAAGTGTCGATAGTTGGATGTCATAGTCATAGAGTAGATGAAGAGTTATGAGGGTAAATGAACTATCACAAAGTGGAATGTCAAAGGTCACCCCACCCTTTGCTATAAATAGAACCTCATAACTCATTGTAAATTATTTTGGTCAGCCAATCTTCGATAGGACTATCTTAGAGAAAGCTTGGACAATATTGTAACGAGCCTTGGCTTCTCCAATGCACAGAGTTAGTATATCTCTTTGGAGGAGCATGAGGTTGTGGCTGTAATGTTCCACTATTGGAACTAGCGGGTGTACATGGATGTATTGTATGACTAGAACTTACACTTCTTAATAAAACAAAGCCAACACGTTTTCATGCATATGTTGTTATTATAGTTGGACTATTCTGGTTTTTGTAGCAATGTATGTTGTTTAACTTACGTATTTGTGTATGAACTATTTTGTATGCAATTGTATGAATCTTGTTGCAGATGTGTTGTTGGTTTAACCATCACTTTGGATTGCCAACTAACTTGCTTTCCAGCTTGTGATTCATCTTTCCTCATGTGTTCCCTTCTCATCTGAGTGAATGAGGAACAACCCACTGATGGAGTTGATGTTGCACAACCAACATGCGTTGTCATTCATGAAGAGTATGATCACAAGCTTGAGCATCAACACTCGGTGAATGATGATTCCCTTCTATCTGAACCCCCTCCATTCTTTCCTAACATCTTTTGCAAACCTACCATCCATGATTTTGCATGTGTGTCTTCATCCACAGATGCACCCATTGTTGATCACTCGCAGGACTCACCGAATGTTGGCCCATCATTCGACAATGGATAGGATAAGTTATTCATTAAAAATCCACTTGTTCTTTCGTCTTTCTTTTCCATAAACACAGAGGATGAGTTTGTTCGCTTTTCATCTACCCCTCTGTTTGACTATCATGATCATGGCTCTATCACAATTGATCTTTCGAAGCCAGTGGTTTATGATGATCTATCTGATGATGAAGTTGAAACACCCAAGCCTATCGAGGCACTTCAGCCCAAGCTGATGGTTATGTCAGGCCCTCGCTCTCTTGGGGTTAGTCTCACTTCCGATCATGAAACTGTTCAATCACTCAAGGCTCCTCATCACTCATATGTATGCATTGAAGATCAATCTCACACACAGATCATACTTCCTCCACTCGAACTGCACGATCCCATCACTCATGCATTGGAGAAATCTTACATTGCAAGCACTCGTTCACGACGTAATTTATCTTTGTTTCTTTCGTTTTCTTGCATGTCACAGCCAAGAGTGTGCCTATGCTTCAAATTTGCGCTCAGTGTCACATAACACCATGATAAGTCCATGGACTGCTCGTCATGCGCTTGCGCTCACTTATGTCCTGTGAACACTTTGAAAAATGAAGTGTGGTTGTCTTCATTGTTATATCTTTCTTGCTTGCTGGTTCGCACAACTAGGTTTCTCACGGACCAAGCCTTCACCAACATTGGCCAACCAATGCACCAGTGGTTACATTGGAAATTTCACTTCATGTAATCAGGCCCATGCACCGTTAGTGTAGGAGTAGGAGTAGTGTTTGCTTTCAGTCAGTTTTCTTACTAGCTTTGTTTGTTTGTTTGTTTGCTTTCTTGTTTGCTTACTTGCTTTTCTTTCACTTTTGCTTTTGATCTTGCTTTTCTTTGTTGTTTGTTAGTTCACTTGTTTCATTCGTATAGTTCGCTTGTTTCGTTTGTAGGTTAGTTTCGCATGAAACCATGTATGACTCTTGAAACGAGCTGGGTGAAGTACAAGAGGGCTTGTACAACTATCACTACTTGGTTATTTGTCATCTTGCCTCTGTATGAAGAAATTGTTACTTTTAGTCCATGATACGTCGAAGGAAAATATGTATTATTCGAAGTGAACTTTGGTGAAAATACAACGCTTGCACGCTAACTAGTGTCACCTTCTCTAGTCGGTTGTTTTTGGTTTAACCCTTGTCAACTCAGTCAAGTAGAGTAAGGTGAGGGGGAAAACCTTAACAGGCAAGTCAGAGATATAATAAAATACTTCTCTGTTGAAACAACCTCTTCTGCTCTCAATAAGTCGGGATCCCTCTTCCGCCTCTGAAATGAATAAGTGTTATGCACAGTTAAAAAATGAAAAATGAAAAGTTAAAAAATTTAAAATGAAAATGAATAAGGTGAAAGAAGAGAAAGGCTTCCTGCGTAGAGAAGTGATGCAAGTAACTCTTCCAGGGTAATGACCAGGCTCACTGGAAGCAGAGCCATGCTTTTGTTCTTGTGTGACTCCGTCGAGGTACTGACCAAGCTCGCTAGCAATGGAGCTATGCTTGTGTTCCTATGTGACTCCGCTGGGGTAATGTCTAGGCCTGTTGGCAGCGGAGAAACACCAGAGATGAAACTAAGGCCTTGACGACTATACTTCATGTGCACCAATATACCCTTCAACCCCAATCAAAAAAACTGTGTTGCTTGGAATGTGTGTTAATCGACCAAGAGCTTGGGCAGATGCTACATCTTACACTCAAGCTAGTGTGAAACCAAGATGAGCTGAGAACTGAACAATACTTTCGGAGGTGTTAGACTTTCTTTTCACAAACAAGGTACATTCATAGAGCTGTAGTTCTATCAGTGCATCGCCAAGTGTTGTAGTAGCTATAACCACCCTCCAAAATTTTTCCTTAGCTTCGTTTTGGAGCCTCCCTACCAAAATTTCACAGAACCTTGTCTTGCTTCATCAAGTACACAAGCTTCAGTGTTTTGCTTGCACAAAGGTAGCCTTTCGATAATAGCTTGATGCATTCCCCTCAAAGGCTACTCACCCGAACTTGGTCCAGCAATAGGTTGAGAAACTCCCCCAAGAAATTGTGCATTTCTGGAGGGAAACTAGTCTTCCTCCAAAAATTGTGCAATCCTGTTTGGCAGCCTACTGGGCTCCAGAATTGCGCAATTCTGCCAGTCAACACTCACAGTGAAAATTGCACAATTTTCCCCAGCAGGGCTGCTCAGCCTAGAATTTGCGCAAATCTGGGCAGCAGTCAGCTACTCTGCCCAAAAATTGCACAAATCTCCTAGGCATCCAGCTCAGCTCCCAACCAGAAATGTGCATTTTATCCTAGCAGTTGAGCAGCCTCTTTCATGTGCAGCTGAGTTGACTGTTTCCCTCCAGGACCAAGCAAAATATACTTGCATGCATGCACTACTTCTCCCAAGGTGGCATGCAAAGTCATCCCTTGATTTAGGGATCTGCTTTTAGTAGTTGGAGGTTACATGCAAGGATCACTTCAGAAACCTCCCACCAAGTGTCGCTTTCCCTAGATTTGTGGCATGCACGTCAGAACTTTGATGTTATCAAAACTCAACAACCGGATGCTAAAGAGCTCATTCATCACATCAACCTTGTAGCTCTGACATCCCACTTCGCTTCTAGGAGTTTTCGGCACATTTAGCTCAGTTATTTTGGGGTAAGCCCGCCTTCCATGCCTTATGTTGCATTTCTGTCACTTTTTGTGTATTCTCTTGTGTGAGTGTTATTTGCTCGATTTCTTTGAACGCTTGCTATCATTTACATGTATAGTAGCTTGTCCTAGCATTGTTTTAGTTTTCGTTGCTATCTCAATATTGTCACATGCATGAAACTATTTTACACGAACGATCACCGATTCGGCGACTCGCTTCACCCACATACATGTTGATCTGTTTACTAAATATTTCATTCAATATTTGCATGCACGATCAATCAATATTTCTTTCACTTAGTGTCGCCATGCATTCACTGTCATATTTTATTTCAGTTTCCCGTTGATGAGTCTGACCAACCTTGGCCCAAACTCTGCCTTCACTGAGACAACATTGCACAATTCGGGGAAGGAAGGGTCTGTCTTCCTCTCTAGAAATGCACATTTCTACCTAGGCATTGTCCTCCAGGAATGTTTTTCACATTTCTGAGGGATAGTGACTGTTGGCCCAGAAAATTGCGCAATGTAGTCACTGAGCCTGCAGCCATTGCCAGCTGAGATTGCGCATTTCACAATTCCAATAGTCAGCAGCCAGACTGGATTGTGCATTGTGCAGTTCTAGCAGTCAGTCAATCTCCCAGTAGTCCAGATTGTGCCTTGCGCGGTCTTGGCAGTCAGTCTTCTGACCTCTCGGTTGAAATTGCACAACCTTCATGATTAGTCACACAGGGATGTTGCAAGTCAGTTCTCAAGTTCATTTTGGTTTTCCACTTATAGATTTCTTTCCATGAGTGTTGCCATGTTTTTAGGTATTGAAGGTGTTCATCTACCTCTCAGCAGTGCAGGTACAATGGTTTCAAGAGAGCAGAGTCGAAGACACGTTCAGATCACACTTAGGCATGCAGTTGATCAAGTGTCTATGAACTTGCCTACCCACGAAGAAATCAAGTTGTTCGTAGATGAGGGCATCAAGATATGATGGCAACAGCATCACAGTGAGCAACATCATGAACAAAAGCTGAAGGCGGCATACCGAATGCAATGAATGCAAGAGGAAGGTTTTTGACAACATAGAGGCGGAACAAAGTTGCGAGCTCAAGCAGATCCACTAATGATCAAAGCAACTTTGGAGACTCGAGCTATGAGGTGGCAGTGTGCCATGAAGATTGTACGAAGTCAAAGAATGGAACAAAGAAGGAGTTGCATGTGCTGAAGAAGCAACTCAAGGAATAACATAAAGATGCATAGATAGACAAATTACTTGCAACAGGAACATGAACAACAGTGGGTGCAACATGCACTCATGGAGAAACTGCGCCCATACAAATTAAAGATCCATCCCATCAGTTGGCAAGGAGCAGACATGGTGAGTAGTGTTGTTGATCGCATGTAAGGGATTCAGTAGCATGCATTTCAATGTGTGCACACATGCAATCCAACCCATTCAGTACACTCACCAAGGCGAAGACAAGAAGCAAGTCCAACTAAAGATGAACATGTACTTTAGAAAGTTGATGTGCATGACCACCAACACACACTTGAAGATTAGCATGGACACTATCCATCAATGTGTTGTTGTTTCATCCGCACTAAAGAAGACCATGCACATGTTAGTGGATGAGTTGGATGAAGGAGCCGAACCAATGCACTGGTTGCAACTGAGGCAAGAGTTCGCTTCAGCAAGATGTCACCATGGGGTGCATGCACACCATCATAGACGACCAAGCTTGGCATCAGCTCACCACCTTCGCTATCACAAGCATGTCAAAGAGTTGGTCCCATCACAACGAACCGAGTGTCAATGATGTCTTGCATGGCTTGCTCACTCCATGTTATCTCACATGAGTACATGTGCATTGTAATGTAACATCATGTCAAGTGTAAGTCAAGTTTCGATAGTTGGATGTAACAGTCATAGAGTAGATGAAGAGTCGTGAGGGTAAATGAAATGTCACAAAGGGGAATGTCAAGGGTCACCTCACCCTTTGCTATAAATAGAACTTCATAACTCATTGTAAAGGCTTTTGTTCAACCAAGCTTCGATAAGACTATCTTAGAGAAAGCTTGGATAGTATTGTAATGAGCCTTGGCTTCTCCAATGCGCAGAGCTAGTATATCTATTTGGAGGAGCAGGCGGTTGTGGCTATAACGTTCCACCATTGGAACTAGCGGGTGTACATGGACGTATTATATGACTGGAACTTACACTTCTTAATAAAATGGAGCCAAAACATTTTCATGCATATGTTGTTATTGTAGTTGGACTATTCTGCTTGTTGTAGAAATGTATGTTGTGTAATTTACGTATCTGTGTATGAACTATTTTGTATGTAATTGTATGAATATTTTTGCATATGCGTTGTTGGTTTAACTATCACTTTGGATTTCTAGCTAACTTGCTTTCCAGCTTGTAATGCATCTTCGCTCGTTTGTTCCCTTCCCATTCGAGTACTATTACAGGTTTCCAAGGGGCGCACTCATCTCAACCTACGTGTGTTAGAACATCTCATGCACCTTCCTTGACACACTGTAGTTGTCACACCCTTTATACCAACATAGTTATCTTACATACCTCTGTGCAAAATCACAGTCAAGGCATTATCATACGACCCACTGCTGGGACTCCTACACTAAATGGTCTGAGGTCTAATTGGGACTTCTTACCGGGGAGATCCCCTTGACATGTTGGCAGGTCCAACACCATCAACATAAGGATACAACAAGGTTAGAAAGAATTAACTAAATAAACGAGTGGGTTTTATGGTCAATGTTAGCTCTGCTATGCAAAAGGGTCAAAAATGGATTCAAACAATTCTCAAAGGCTGCAAATACACTTATAATCATGCCAATGGATCCATGCATGCTGTTGAAATCCTCAAATTTTGGCTATAAGCCTTCCGCCGATTGAAAAAATTGCAAGAGGGAAGCCCTTTGGAGGGCAGAAATACACTATCGGGAGGCGTAAATACCCCAAAAACCATGTAAAAATCAAAAGCGCAGGCATAAAGGGCAGAATTAATCTCAGCCGTTGGATCTGGCCGATCAACGGTCCAGATCACGTCGGCATATTGCAATCGGAGGAGGCGGGCAGTGGCAGCGACAAAGGAGACTTCGTCGATGAGCGATCGCCGATATCGCATCGGCGCTTTCAAAGAGGGTTGGGCCTTTCGCATACATATGAGAGCGATCGTCGATGGGTCGGACCCGACGGCATTATGGATTATTTTTGATAAATTATCGGGTCCGCAGCGATATCGCTATCGGCGTTTTGAAAAGGGACAGGGCCTTCACATCTGATATGTTCCGAACCGATAAGCTGGACCCGATGGCCATACAACACTCCATTTTATATCATTTCGGGTCTGCGGTAGTATCGCTATCGGCAGGGGCTTTACCATATGTTGCGATGCAATAAGCCGGACCCGATGTCCATACAGCGCTCCATTTCATAATTTTTCAAATCCGCGCTAAAGCCATTTTCAATGGTTTTGAGCGCATTTTCTGTGTATAAGGAAATATAAAAAAAAAAATACAAAGGATGCCTGGGCAGCTACTGATTGCGATGGGTTTCGGATTCGAAAGGGTTCAGAAACAAAATATATATATGGTTCAAATCTGCCAAAGCCTTTTTTCATGGTTTTGCAGCAGTTTTGCGGGTATTTCTCAAATATTAAAAAACAAAGGGTTGGCCTGTTTAAATATGTATTGCGACCCTAAAGGCAGACCCGATAGTTGATGAACCATGCATGCACCTCTTAAAAGTCAAAGTTGAAGCAATGATGGGCGGGAATGAACAGTTTGGGCAGCGTTTCACTATTTAAAAGCAACACGGTCATGATTGAGCCGCTTCAATGTTCAGCAGCCGCAATTAATTAGCAGAATGGCCGAGGAGGAAGCAGGACACCGCTGGGGAGTTCAGAGCATTCAATGGTTATGGTTCCTTTGGTATTTCACGCCACCTGCAACAGAAAGGTCAAATCCATTTACAGCACAGCCAGATTTGTATCAACGGCCCATTCCTGAATGTAAATGCGGTTGGTGATCATTTATTGATCCCTCCACGCATGTGTAGCAGAGATATTTTGCAACGTAACACCATATATACCTAGAACACAGATGTAATCAGTTTGATGAGTGTGAGATGAAGGTGACTCTGTTGTAAGGTTCAACTTTTGGAGACTATAACTACTTTGTAACCTGCAGCGTCTGGTCTTCATTTCCAACTAATACAAGCTTCTTTTGCTATTTATTGCTCACTTTCCACTTCTCTTTCTTGTTCTAGGTTGTGCATGTTTGCATTTGTTCTATTGCTGTGAATGTTTAGCATCAGAGGGGTTGTCATCCCACCTCTGTGTTAGGATTTAGCATGTATCATAGAACATGTGTGCAGGTTTCTGTTGTTTAATGCATAGAGAGCTGTCATCCTGTCTGTGTATTAGAAACTAGATTTATAGACCTCTTAACTGGTTGCAGCCGGCCATCACAGGGTCCTGTGCATCTGCTGGTGTGGTCAGTCTTCTCCATTATCACCTTATCCTCAAACTGTAAGTAATAGGTGGTTAAAATCCTTGTAGTCTGGGGGTGTTCACCCATGTCTGGGGTCAATCATAGTAGAACTGGTTATCTAGCTTGAATATGCAGCATTTTTTCCATTCATCCACCATTTATCCAACTATATTTGGTTGAATTTGTAATGTTCCCGAGCATCACCGATATGCAACCTAGGTGAGTTTCTTGGGGTGATAACATTAAATGGCGCCGTTGCTGGGGAGAGGAGAATCGAAGCTCAACTTCCCTAGGAGACGACACAGTTTCAAGCTTTGATGACAGACAAGGTTTGAACATAGACGTTGGTTGTAATCATCTGTCTGGCGACTCCACTGGAGGAAGGCCATCCTTTGGCGACTCCACATTGAAGTTCTGGTCTAGTTCGTGAAGCATGCTCGGAGAAACCTTCAGAAATCACTAGCTTGACGGTGCCTGATCCTGAGAAGATCGATAAGAAGAAGAAACTTTGCGGAAGGGAGCATCAGGATCAGGTAAGCCTTAAAGAATTTTTATGTGTCTCTGTTAGTGAAGTTCACCTTCAGAGATTCATACAGCTCCCATTTATTCATTTCCTTTCGGACCTCAGTAGAAAAAAGCATCCATGCTGTCTATCGTATTCCTCTGTTTCTGTCATTCTTTTCATTGATTCATTCCACTCAGTCCACCAGTATCCCTTTAGAATACCTCAGTCATGGCAGGCTAGCAAGCCCTTTCAAAGATAGAACGAATAGTTGCTGCTAGGTATGGACCCTTAGTCTTGCCTACACCTTTGAATGCCATGCCTGTAGGAGATTATATGGAATATATGCCTAAGTTTACTGGGGCAGAGGGAGTATCAGCTGAAGAGCACCTCGAGGCCTTTTATTGTTATGCTGATAATTTGGATATCAATGAAGAGGATGTTTGGATGAGGGTTTTTGTTCAGAGCCTAGATGGGGAAGCTAGAACATGGTTCAGAAATTTACCCCCTAGGTCTATAGCAGATATTGAGGCCCTAGATGATGTATTTTTAAAGCACTGGGGGAATAATAAAGATTTGCTCTTTATTCATGATGAATTTGGAAACTTGCAGAGAGAAGAGGGTGAGTTGTTGTCTGATTTTAACATCAGATTCAATCATTTGTACAGTAGAATGCCAGCAGAAATAAAACCTACCCCTACTGCTGCCATGCTCACATATGCTAATGCCTTCGATTCTCAGTTCTGCCTGTTGTTAAGAGAAAGGAGATGTGCTTCTCTAGCTGATATGCAAGATGCATCTTTTGAAGTTAAATCAAACATTCTAGCTACAGAGAGACTTGAAGGAGATGCTGAAAGCAGAAGTCAGGGAGGTGAATCCTCATCATCCTCAGAGCCTGAAATTGATAAATTAGCTAGGATGATCGAGCTTTTGACCTCTGAAGTTTCCAAATTAAAAGCTGAGCAGTATTCTAAGGAAGCAGGAGCTCCTTGTTCCATTTCTCTTCCAGCTCCAAATCTAGATAAAGGAGCACAGGAGCAATTGCAGATTTTGCATAGAAAGAGAGTTAGAAATGAAGATGAAGGGGTAAGGCCCTTTTTACATAATGTAGCCATGAAAGAGGAGTTGTTTGAAGAGGAGGAAGTCCATGTTTTGGAAGGTCCTCCTTTCCTGACAAGGGCTGCTTATGAAAAAGCAATGTCCAAGTGCATTGCTCAGCAATTTGTTGTAGCTGCAGAACAACAAGCTGATCAGCAGCAACAGATGGCAGCAGGTCCCTTCCTCCATGAATCTGAGCCCGAAGCTAGCTCATCTTCACATGGCTATTCAGATCTGCAAATTTTCCAGCCTGCTTTTGTTCCCGACCCAGTGATAAAGAAGGGAGAAGAATGCTCCCCATCATCTTTTGTTTCCTTGTCTGCTCAAAAGGAAAGCCCTCATTGTTGCCCCTTGAACACTGAGGCAGAACATGATTCAGTGCTCAAGACTGAGACTGATCACCTCAGTTTTGATATTTTGATACCTGCTCAGATGGCCTCCACACAAACTGAAAGGGCAGCTTGTCAGATGATAGAGGAAGAGGATGCGCAGTCATGGGTTTCCTCCTTAGAGGAGGATTGTTCAAAGGAAGATTCAGGAGCAGAAATTATCTCGGTGTCATCTGCACAAGAAAATAATGATGCATCATTCATGTTTATTTTGCAGGCCACAGAAGATAAAAATAGATACACAATATTCATGATTATTCAGCAGGTGTACAGAGGCTCCTCTAAAGAACATCCAAGGAGGAAAATACACAGAGAGGGAATGAAGTATAGATCATCTCTACCCAATAATCTCAAATGCCCCAAACTGTTCAAGGTGGATGATCAAATCAATCCTGTTTTGTTGCTCTATGATGAAGGGGGCTGAGAACAGGAGAAACAATTTTGAGGGCCTATCAGTGGCCAAATTTTAAGTAATTGTGTTTATTGTAATTATGTTCTTTTACAGTTTTATGTTGTATGCTTAGTTGACTCCATGCCCAATGGACACTAGGAAAATGTTTTTATAGCTGTTTTTGTATGAAGGCATTGGTCTGCAGGTTCTTGAGACCTCACAGGGAGGATCTCATCCCCAGAAGGAGCTAGTGTTAGCTCTGCTATGCAAAAGGGTCAAAAATGGATTCAAACAATTCTCAAAGTCTGCAAATACACTTATAATCATGCCAATGGATCCATGGATGTTGTTGAAATCCTCAAATTTTGGCTATAAGCCTTCCGCCGATTGAAAAAATTGCAAGAGGGAAGCCCTTTGGAGGGCAGAAACACACTATCAGGAGGCGTAAATACCCCAAAAACCATGTAAAAATCAAAAGCGCAGGCATAAAGGGCAGAATTAATCTCAACCGTTGGATCTGGCCTATCAACGGTCTAGATCACGTCGGCATATTGCAATCGGAGGAGGCGGGCAGTGGCAGTGACAAAGGAGACTTCGCCGATGAGCGGTCGTCGATATCGCATCAGCGCTTTCAAAGAGGCTTGGGCCTTTCGCATATATAGGAGAGCGATCGCCAATGGGTCGGACCCGACAGCATTATGGATTCTTTTTTATAGATTATCGGGTCCGCAGCGATATCACTATCGGTGTTTTGAAAAGGGACAGGGCCTTCACATCTGATATGTTCCGACCCGATAAGCCGAACCCGATGGCCATACAACACTCCATTTTATATCATTTTGGGTCTACGGCAGTATCGCTATCGACAGGGGCTTTACCATATGTTGCGATGCGATAAGCCGGACCCGATGCCCATACAGTGCTCCATTTCATAATTTTTCAAATCCGCGCTAAAGCCATTTTCAATGGTTTTGAGCGCATTTTTTGTGTATAAGGAAATATAAAGAAAATACAAAGGATGTCTGGGCAGCTGCCGATTGCGATGGGTTTCGGATCCGAAAGGGTTCATAAACAAAATATATATGGTTCAAATCCGCCAAAGCCTTTTTTCATGGTTTTGCAGCAGTTTTGCGGGTATTTCTCAAATATTAAAAGACAAAGGGTTGGCCTATTTAAATATGTATTGCGACCTTAAAGGCGGACCCGATAGTTGATGAACCATGTATGCACCTCTTAAAAGTCAAAGTTGAAGCAATGATGGGCGGGAATGAACAGTTTGGGCAGCGTTTCACTATTTAAAAGCAACACGGTCATGATTGAGCCACTTCAATGTTCAGCAGCCGCAATTAATCAGCAGAATGGCCGAGGAGGAAGCAGGACACCGCTGGGGAGTTCAGAGCATTCAATGGTTATGGTTCCTTTGGTATTTCACGCCACCTGCAACAGAAAGGTCAAATCCATTTACAGCACAACCAGATTTGTATCAGCGGCCCATTCCTGAATGTAAATGTGGTTGGTGATCATTTATTGATCCCTCCACGCATGTGTAGCAGAGATATTTTGCAATGTAACACCATATATACCCAGAACAGAGACGTAATCAGTTTGATGAGTGTGAGATGAAGGTGACTCTGTTGTAAGGTTCAACTTCTGGAGACTGTAACTACTTTGTAACCTGCAGCGTCTGGTCTTCATTTCCAGCTAATACAAGCTTCTTTTGCTATTTATTTCTCACTTTCCACTTCTCTTTCTTGTTCCAGGTTGTACCTGTTTGCATTTGTTCTATTGCTGTGAATGTTTAGCATCAGAGGGGCTGTCATCCCACCTCTGTGTTAGGATTTAGCATGTATCATAGAACATGTGTGCAGGTTTCTGTTGTTTAATGCATAGAGAGTTGTCATCATGTCTGTGTATTAGAAACTAGATTTACAGACCTCTTAACTAGTTGTAGCCGGCCATCACAGGGTCCTGTGCATCTGCTGGTGTGGTCAGTCTTCTCCATTATCACCTTATCCTCAAACTGTGAGTAATAGGTGGTTAAAATCCTTGTAGCCTGGGGGTGTTCACCCATGTCTGGGGTCAATCATAGTAGAAGTGGTTATCTGGCTTGAATATGCAACATTTGTTCCATTCATCCACCATTTATCCAACTATATTTGATTGAATTTGTAATGTTCCCGAGCATCACCGATATGCAAACTAGGTGAGTTTCTTGGGGTGATAACAGTCAAATGCAATACATGCCCATTATAATGCATATATGTTATGTTTTTATAAATAAATTCTTTGTTGGGGATTGCATTATTTTTTGCCTTTGATTAAAACCACATATATACTATTTCTCACTTGCATTTTATATTCTTCTTCATTGCATGAGTGTTAGGCTCCACATTCGTAAGGATGAGAAACAAGACCACATTTACACATTCATATAGTTAATTGAGACACATTTTGGAATCTAGAGTACCCCAAACAATGGACTCAACTTCATGCATAGGCCCTTATGTGAAAAAATGACTTTTTGAATGACCACACAAAGTTGGTAGAACAAATGAGATAGTAAGTAAACATATGAAGATAAGATTCAACATGTCATCCATCATGCTAAAATTTTAATTCAAAGAACATCCCTTTTGTATATCATTGCTAATTTTTGCATGTACTTTCTATGATGATATGAAAATAAGAGAAAATGAAATTGATTCGTATTCTAACATTGTCAATAAATGTACAATAAAGCAAACAAATTTTATGTTTAAGAAGTGCACTTACATCTAAAGGAATGCACTACTCAATTTTCATATGTTTACAAAATAGGTGTGATAATATAACTTGAGTGTTAACATAACTTGAGATAAAAAAATGTAAATAGGAAATTGTTGGCTTGATGGGCCCTAACCCAGGTTCAACGTTAGTTAGCCAAGAAAATCCCTACACTACTGTCCCTTTCGGCATCAGTCCACAAAACGAGCAAAGTCTCACCCAAAGCAGTATGGGGGGATGCAGGAACCAAGTTTCTGCACCCTGAGATGGTTGTGATGTCGGTTTTATACCTTCAACTATGTCCTCGCACAGATCGATAAACCTTTTAGGGCTTATCGATATACTTCTCGTATTCGTCCTCTGAACCTCTGCGAAGGTATACGATCGTTCTTCGTGCAACCCTAACAGGTGAGTCAGGCACTTACGTGCCTCTGTAACTACTCTACTGTATAATTACCTGAATTATCTTAAGTATTGAACCACTTTAACATGCATTATGATTATCTTCGCTAAACATATGTCTTTACTTGCATTCATATAACAAAGGGAAACATATAGATTCACGCAACAAAATGGCATTGAAACATAAACCCAGTGCATTAAAACATAAACCCAGTGCTCAACATAACATAATTGCATACAATTAACAGAAGTAAAATACACAGGAATTTCAGAATACTTCTCTTTATTAATGATCCAAACCTCTAGTACAGATTCTAACTACTCTGCGCACACAGCTGCAGGTGTCTGCGCACACAGCTGTAGGCATTTGCGCACTCAACTGCATAATTTTACCCTAGGCCTCTACACACTTAGCTACAGATCCTCTTTCCTACACTGAAACTCTCTCTCTTAGATATTCACAGACCCATTTCCATCAATGACTCAAACTTACTTAGCTAATACTACTACTAAGAGAATCTTCTAATACTTCTTTTTATACAATCGATCTCTAAAGATGACATGACTTACACAAATGAAGGGTGGAAAACCCTTGGTGACTCTTTACATCTTCACGCCCCATGGCCACAAAATGCGGAGACTTTACATTCTTTTATACAAATTTTGAGCTTTTGACCCCAAAAATGACTCTAGGGGAACTCGTTCCTAGCAGGCCCCCAACACAAACATGGTGACTCACCCTCGAGTCACTCTGCTGGTGCGGAGATCTTGTCACGAAGACCTCCCAACTCCACTTGGACTACTGCGACTTCAGCGATGCACTGTGTTGTCACCTGCTTCATCTGCTCCACCAGCTTCTCCGTCATTGACCCTGCGCTATCTCCCCTTTGCCTTTTGTTGTGTTCCTTGCAGACTAGCCAGTTTTCCTTCAATGGTGACTGTGAGCACATATGCTTTGTCTAGCTAAGGCTTCAAGCGAGCCTTTAGTACTGCTTCCTTGTGTTGTGCTGCGTCCACCTGCTCTTTCAGTGCCTTTGCTTCCCGTAGCTTCGCTAGCCTTTGGGTAATGGTGATGGTGCACGTCATCGCTTTAACCTTGTCATATCACTGCTACAGCTCCCGCACCTTTGTTTCCAGCGTCTACACATTGGGATCCTTTTGCAGGGTGGTGACTACTTCGAGTGACTGCTCGAAGAGCGCATTGCAATCCTTTACTATGCTATCTACTGCTGCAATGACGTCCTTAATAGATTCCTCGCACTACTCTCTGAATTCTGGAGGATTTGAAGTCTAGACCTTCTACTGCAGTTCTGCAATATTAAGGTTCAGGTCAAATTGAACCTTCACTAACTATGTTCTTGCTTCGCGCACTCTAGCAGTGAGCTTTCGCATCCGCACATCCACTGGCTCATCTTCAGGAATCTCCAGCTCTGGGACAGACTTGCATGCCTCAGCCACTACCTTGGTCATGTGCTCATTCTTGTCTATGATGGCCTTAACGAGATCAATAGCGGACCTTTTTTGTGCAACCATCTAAGCGTTGCTCACGTTCTGCTCATTGATCATGTGTAGTGTGCGTTGTTTGTGGGCCTAAAGTTCCGCGATCACACCATCATGCAAAGTGTGAAGGGCTTCACTTGGAACTGTGGCCAAATTGAGTCCAACCCCCTTGAGGGCGCTAACATCGGGCCTGTCGAGTTTTGTTTCTATAGTCAGCGTGCCATCTGACAGCGTTATTGCCCGGGGATCCAGTGTGCGCACCATGCCTGCTACTTCTAAGGTGCCAGGAACCAAACCAGTTGACACCACGCTGCTCCATCCCACACTGGTCTGTACCTATGATGCTTGGATCTGCAGCTCGCACAGACCTGTCTAAATGGTGCCCAAGGCCTATTTTTGTTGCTTCTCTAACTGTTGTAGCAGTTTCGTGGTTGCATCCCTCACCGCATCACCGATGTCATTCAAATCACCTTCTATCAAGGTGATTGGGTTGAGGGAGGTTTTTCTGGCCTTGATCTTCTTCCCAACCCTACTTTCTCTTGCTCTCTGTTGTGGTTGACCAGGAATGGAGTAGTTTCTGGGTCCGCTCCTCCATTCTCTAACTATTGTTCTTCCACCTGTGTCTCTGGGGAAGGCGACTTCTGACTCCTGTCAAAGCCACGATCCTCCTCTTCTTCCCATCCTCCTGTTTGCTTTGTGGTAGAGTGCTCTGCCTTGGCTTTGTCTTCAACCTCCTTCTTCCTTTTCTCAGCCAGCTGTTCCATCTTCAACCTAGCCTCTTAGTTCTTTCGCTTCGTTGCAGACTTGCTGGACCCGATTGTTAAATCTGAAGCAGTGCGCCAATCTGTTGGCCAATGGTTGAGGATCACTGCGATCACGTCGTCTATGGCTAGGTATGAAATGTCATGCCATTTTTGTTCAAGGTCTTTCCGCACGTGCATGGAGACATGGTGGAAGTCCGCCTTGAACTCCAAATACTCTGCCAGCTAATCAAAAATTGTCAGTGATAACCTCGGCTTGCGGTTGATGGCCATGTGGATACTCATCTCCATCAAGATCCAAAAGATCTTGTTGTCCTTGACCCTTTGGGGATCCTTCGTAGCCTAGAGTGAAGCAAACTTTGCGGCTTCCAGTAAATCCTGCACGATCGGAGGAAACTGGTTGTCCTCCAGCAACTCCCATGCAACCAGAACTATGCACAGAAGCAACCGTGCATAGTGGAACGTTTTTCTTTGATCCTGCACCTCTCTGCAATTCGCAAGGAACTCGCTACAGAGGTAGCACTCCCAGTTGAACTATATGACCTCCGTGCACCAAGCTGCTAATGATACTACTGGTGATGAAACTTCATCTGCGCGACACTTCCACATAATCTTCCCTGCCAGGATCTGAGTGGCTACATTGATTGCGAGTTTGGTTATGCTAGTGATGGCATAGTCGCGCGACTTCTTCGCAAGCTTAAATTTATCCTTCATTGCTTCAGCGAGATCGCGCTCACCTATATTTCCGCCAAAATTCCATGGCCATATTTTCCCCTGAGTGCGACAACCGGGTGATCCTATGGATCAACATGTCAATGATGGGTATCGGCTCTTCTAGCCACAGGCACCCATCGTGCACCAAGCACAACAGCTGCTTGATCATTATCATGGTTATGGGCGCGTAGTTGTAATGTGGCACCCATAGTAGGTTTAGCAGTCCTGCCTTTTCGATCCCTTTTAGCCACTTCCTTGGCTCGAGGGCGGTCACACTAGATTTTTTGTAGAAGATGAAGTGCATGAGTTTCTTTGTCACTAAGTGGGGGAAGCACTCCATATCAGCCAAATCCCAATCCTCCAATTTTAAATGGGAGACACGCCCCAGGCGCGATCCTTCAAACACAATTTTTTCCGGTAGTAAGGGTGTATGCAACATGACCTTACTTTCATCAATGTCCTTCAAAACCTTTGTCTTACCTCTGCATGGAGGAATGTACTTGATCAATTTAGAGATAGGGTTGGAACCCTCCACGTCAACGTCCTCCGCCCCCATGTCAATATATTCCTCACCCATATGGATTTATTCAACATCTTCTTTAGGCTTCAGGTCAACGACCTTACCCTTCTCCTGCGCGGTGGGCTTTTCCTTCTGTGGGTGTTCCTGGGTGATGCGTGCACCGGCAGTGTCACTGCCTGCTTACCTTTCTTAGTTTTTGGACCCTCTTTGGTTGGGGTAGGCCTCAGCCTAGGTGACCTTGGCAATTTAGGCACTTTTTCCAATACTTCAGCACTCGCAACCTCCGGGGCAGCTCCCTCTGTTGCCATTTCTACCTCTGGGGTAGTTCCCTCAGGTTCCATTGTTTCTCCACCACTTGTGATCTCTGCGGGACCTGGTCATAGTATAATTTCACGGATGATCTTGCGATCGGACTCTGGAAATCGATCAAACATTGGGCAGTCAAGAAATTCTTCGAAGAATGCGTGGTTCATGCACAGCAAATAACACACCTCAAAATTCTGAACATGCAAAGTTTTTCCCGCTGGGTAGCCATCTGTAATTTATAGGAACTTTCAAATTCAAATTTGATTGTTCCCCCCAAAATTTGATCATAAATTCTAGATTGGCGGCAGATATTCAAATATCTTGCCCTTAAATTCCAACTTAAATGTCGCCCCTGCTCCATTTGGTCATTTTTTCACCGTCAAATCATGAATAGTGACTATAACGGTCACTTTCTGGCTGCCCTACGTGGTTTTTTCTTCAATAGCATGGCTTCCCATGTGCTTTTGCTGACACTGTGACACTCCTTTGTTCTGCACAGTTCCCCAATAGCACAACTCCCCAACCCGAGCAGTGTAGTTTATAGTCCCGCACCTCCTTTCAGTTGCCTGGAGTGCTAAGACTATGCTTCCCTCATGTAGTCATCTAGCTGGATCACCGATGTATGGCTTAAATCGACTACCATTCACGTTCCTTGGGAAGGGTTCTCCATTCAACTTTACTAATTGAACTACTCCACCATCTGTACTTTCCTTGATGACATATGGCCCCAACCAATGCATCCTAAATTTTCCTAGGAATTTATCAAACTTGTTTTCATATAAAAAAACTAAATCATTTACCTTGAAGATGCGCAGTTTGATGTGCCGATCGTGCCATGCCTTTTCACGCTCCTTTTAAACTTGTTGATGGAATCCAACTAGAAACCTATCCTCTTCAAGCGCTGTTATCTGTGCGAGCCTCTCTTCTAGGTCTTTGTGATCCACCATTCCTATGAATGCTGCTATGCACAGACTAGGTACAATGTCTCAATCGACATCACAACTTCTATGTCATAAACCAGCTTAAAAGGAGTTTGTTCAGTCAACTTCTTGCAAGTCGTTTTATAAGCCCATAACACCGCGGGTATGTGCACATCCCAGTCATTTCTCTGAGAATTCCAAACCTTTGTCAACGTGCTCTCCAATATTTTACTGAACGCTTCCACTGTCCCATTAGCCTGTGAATGATAAGGCGTACTCTTCTGATGGTACACCTGAAATTCCTCCGTTAGTGCGCTAGTCCTCTCATTAAGAAAATGTGTACCACGATTGCTCATCAAAATATCCGGACACCCAAACCTCATTAGTACATACTCAAAAATAAACTTTGTTGTTGTTGCACCTGTATAGTCCTTCACAGGCTGTGCCTCCACCCATCTGGTTAAATACTCAGTCGCGGTGATGATGTACCACACACCCGTCTTCTTTCCTAGAGGCTAAATCGGTCCTACAAAGTCAATCACCCATTTCTCGAATGGTCGTAATGTCACCTACAGATTAAGAGGTAGCTCATCCCTCCGCGATGGCCTGCCAGTCCTTTGACATGCATCACATGCCCTATAATATGCTTTCGAATCCTTATGCAGGGTGGGCCACCACAACCCTGCGCGTAGAATCTTCTGTGTTGTTTCTTTTCCTGCATAATGTCCTCTCGCGGCTCCCCCATGAGCCTCAACAAGGATGTTGCTTCATTCAAACTCTGGTACATAACGTCGCAGTATTTCATCCGATCCCATTTTGTATAAGTGCCCTGCAATGACATAAAATTCTATCACAGGCACCACCAATTCCTTCTTCTGTTGGCTTGTATATCCTTCTAGAGTTGCTCCCATCATCAGGAAGTGTATTATATCTTCAAAGTGACTATTTGCGATGTGTACTGCAAAGAGTTGCGCGTCAGGTATTCCTTCCTCTAAATTAGTAGGCTCTTCCCCATTGTCAATGCGCGACAAATGATCAGGTCTCGCATTCAATCATCCTAGTTTCATAATGACTTCAAAGTCATACTCCTAGAACAACAAAAACCACCTACATATCTTCCCCCCCAACACAGGCTTGTTGACCAGGTATTTCAACATGGAATGGTTCATATACATCTTAAAATGTCTGCCCAACAAATAATGCGTGAACTTTTGGAGCACATACACTATAGCTAGTCCTTCGCGTTCTGTTGTGGAATAATTCTTCTCAACTTTGGACAACTTCCTACTTGTGAATGTTATAGGATGATCCAAGTCCCCCTCACCGACCTGTGTCAGTATTTCTCCCAACGCAATACATGATGCATCCACATGTACATGAAATTTCTTCTTCCAATTCGGGAAGACTAGGATCGGCATGGTGACCATTTTATCCTTTAGCACATCCAAGCTCTTCTGACATTCTTCATTCCAACAAAACGTACTATCCTTCTTCAATAGTTTTTTCATCGGCGTGGTGATATGGGCATAGTTATTGATGAATTTCCTATAGTATCTGATATGCCCCAGCATTACACACAACTATTTCACACTCCTTGGTGCCTCCAAATTGATTATAACCGTGATCTTCGTGGGGTCTACCATCAAGCCTTGTCTGCATACAACATGACCTAGAAAGATCCCAAAAGGTACACAAAATAAACATTTCTTTAGATTGAGCGCGATTTGGTACCTCTAGCATGTATCTAGCATCAAACGCAGGCTTGCCACGTGGTGCTTTACCAATCCAAACATTGTCCAATCATCAATGTATACCTCTAGAAATTTATGGATGAAGTCGTTGAACGTCGCAATGACTACGCGCGAGAAGATCGTCGGTGCATTCTTCAGCCCAAAAGGCATTACAGTGTACTGAAAGCATCCCCATTCAGTCATGAAGGTCATCTTACTTCTATTTTCAGGTGCGATTTTGATTTAATGGTACCCAGAGAACCCATCAGTGAATGAATATGCTTCCTAGCCTCCTACATTATCCAGTACCTCATCAGTAAATGGAGTTGGGAAAGGATCATGCATGTAATCGTCATTCAAATTTTTGAGATCTACACATATCCTCATTTCATCCTTCTGCTTCTTTTCCTGGACTACAATTGGGCTTACCCAATCAGATTCATCCACTGGTTCAATAATGCCTGCCGCGAGCATCTTATTGAGCTATAAGCAAACCTTCTCTTTATACTTCAGATTGAGGTGGTAAGGCCTTTTCTTGACTGGCTTCGTGTCTAGCTTACCCAATCATATTCATCCACTGGTTCAATAATGCCTGCCGCGAGCATCTTATTGAGCTATAAGCAAACCTTCTCTTTATACTTCAGATTGAGGTGGTAAGGCCTTTTCTTGACTGGCTTCGTGTCTAGTTTTAAAATATTCTTCATAATGCCTAGATCCCCTATTATCCCTTTTAGGTATGAAAACTTTGTAGGGAACAAGACCTGGTATTCGCGGAGCAATTCAGTGACCTTATCTACTGTTGCATCATCCAAACAGTCTCCTATTATTGAAAATTTCGGCTCCGCTTTCGTGCCAATGTTTACTTGTCTAGTTTTGAGCGGCGAGGTTATGTCAAGATTCTCTATTGGAGGTCCTTCAACTTCGCGGTAACCTTCAGTCTCCAGAATATTAATCCTTCTTGGATATGTTAACACCCAGGTTGTTCCCTATGACTCCCAAGGGAATACGGTCGGGGTAACCACTAACCAGTCTTTGGATTGCAGCTTCTAGCCAAGCTGTAATCAGAGAGGGCTCTCTCTTTAAGGTTTAGCTCTGTTTTGATAGTATTTTAGGCTAGCTATGATATTCAGGCTTTTGTTTTCGGAATGTGTTTGGTGATGACTTTAGTCAACATGTATATGTTCTCACTAGTATGTCCTAGTCCATTGGGCATGGAGTCAGTGGTCCTTTAGTTTGTCTGAGATGCTGTGTGATACCTTAGTGATGCTGCAGAGCCAGATTTGTGTCTGAGGAAAAAACGTTCATAATAGTTATTAAGTGGGGTGTATCCAGTTTATGTAAGGCAATTAAGAATCTCACAGAAAACTGCTAAAGAAAAGACGGTAAGAATATCAATCTAGAAGCAATGAAGAATTTCTAGTTAACATTGACACATATAGAATTAATAGACACATGAGCAGTTAAGAATTCATGTACATCGTTAATCCTGAAGACAAACATTCACAGCAGTAAAAATTGAGCACAAGGTGTAATAAAACAAATCCTGTACTATTCTTTTTCTTCACTGCTAGCTTAGTACAACATGAGTATGGTTTGATAAACATAAGAAGACAAGAAACAGAGATTGAGGAAAACTTGTTATTTCATCAGACAGCACAGGAATTCTGCATCAGCACACCTAGCATCATCCAGACATCAAATACTTCAGGAAATCACTGAGCTGGTCCAGCCCTTTGTATTAGATAAACTGAAAGTATACAATAGATTCTCCTTAGAGTCAAAAATCACCAACCCCTTATGCGTTACTAAGGGGAGTATTTATACAAAATTTACATGTAAAAATATCAAGAAAAGGAGTTAATGGCTCATAAATGTTATGCCAACTCCTGGAGCTTGGTAGCTGAGAAAGTAAAAGCTGCAGTAACTTTTTATTGCTTTAGCTGTCAAAAATAGTCAGAAATTGATGACTTGGTGGGTGTCGAAGTCGGCTGAGGCTAAGCTGTCCAAATATGCGTATTTTCTTATCCTTTAGGCTAGCTGTCATTGTCCTTGTGCTGAGTCACCCTTTCAGCTGCCTTTATTACTGACTTTGTCATGCTGTTTGTTTTGTAGTGACCTGGAGCTGGCAGTGGCCGAACAACTGAGGCTACCGTGGCAAAATCTGAAGCATCGCTTGCCACCAATCCTCCTTAGGCATTTGATGTCTCCGAATTTTTATCAAGGTCTCATCGGCCTCTGTATACCTATAAAAGTTAGGAGGAGTTTCAAACAGATGATTTACCTCATTTTCAATGAAGAACAGGCCTTCAAGTTTATCATACAAGCTCTGTCCTGTGGGGGGCCCTGTTTGCTCAGATGTACTACCAGATGCAATA
The DNA here is from genome assembly GCA_031772625.1 of Pinus tabuliformis. Taxonomy (NCBI): domain Eukaryota; kingdom Viridiplantae; phylum Streptophyta; class Pinopsida; order Pinales; family Pinaceae; genus Pinus; species Pinus tabuliformis. The sequence continues at coordinate 796,584,482 of CM062815.1, read as the reverse complement.
ATTTGATTTTCAATGGAGGTTGTCATTCTGTTGGCAAATTGATCTCGAGAGATCAGTTTTCCTGCACCACTTAGGAGGCTGGGCAGTCCCTTTGCTTGCAGTACTGCCATCTTAACTTTATATTCCTCCACCTCAGCTTGGATCTCATAGCACTTCCTCTCCACAGTTTGTACATAGTTTCTGAGAGTTAGTACCTTCTTAGCAGTGAGGACAGCCTCGGTTCTGTTGGCAATGCCTATGGCTGCCAGTTCCTCCTTTTCTTGCCTGTTCAAGAAGTCTATCATCCTGTTGGCCTGTTCTGGCTTGTCTCCCAGTGTTGTCTTGGCCTTATGGATTTCTGCTTGTGCTTGGCCCATTAAGTCCATCTGTTCATGTATTGTTTTGATTGACCTCCATTGTTGACTGATGGATTGGCCAATTTTGGCCCATAGAATCCTCTTTATGTCGGCCATGGCAGTCTCTAGATTTAGCTCCTTCTTTAAGGCCTTTATCTTGTCTTTTAGGGCCTTTATTTCTCTGCCCTGCTCTGCTACAGTTACTTTTGATTTGTCATATTTGGCATCCAGTTCTGCCAATTTTTCCTTGGCCTTCTTTATTTCATTTGCCTGGAGCTCCATTTCCTTGATGGCCTTAGTCAATTCTTCTACACTCGCGCTGGCATCTGGAGTTGTTGTTGTTCCTGCTGCTTCTGTTGTGGGGGCCACTGCTGCCCCTGAAGTTGTTGTTGTTGTTGAGGTAGTTGGAGGAGCTTTGGAAGTGGTTTCTCCCTGTTTATCTTGTAATGCTCCTTCCAGCTCTTTCTCCAAATCTAGGATCCTCCGGTCTAGCTGCATTATGAGGTCCAGTTGGTCATCAACCTATTTTTCCTTTTGAACCTCTGCGGTTTGAGGGTGCTCTGTGGGTAGCAGCTTCAACCTCTTCTTTAATGCATTCAGGTCATCCTCTTTCTTCTTCAGAAGGGCCTTTACACCCTTTGGATCACTAGGATCATGTCCTAGATCAATGATGATGTCCTCAAGAGATTTTATTCTATTGTCTTTGGCCAAGGAGGACATTCTCTCAAAATCCAACTGTGTGTTGGTGTTTTTCAGGGACTCTTTTAGCTCATGGGCCATGGTTGCCCTCTCCACCAAGGTTGCATAAACCATTTCTCCAGCTTGCTTGTGGAGTTTGATTTGGTCCATGGGATGGATGTCTTTGGCCATGACCTCCACCCTTGTCTTCACAAAATCTGCAGCTGACTTAGGTTGCGGTATTGTAGGCTTAAAGTGACTGAGGATTATTTTTTCCTCTTTAATGTCATACACAGACATTAGCCTTTCTTGCTGGGCTGGTGTTGCATCTATAAATTGCTTGTAGACCTCAGCCCTCAGCAGATCATTCTGAGCCTTTATTTGTTTGAAAGAAGCCTTAGCGCTCTTAGGCTTCTTACTCTGTTGGGAGGAGGAAGACACCTCCAAACCAAGTTGCAATCCTTGCTCCTGCTGAAAGGAGCTTGTCCCTGTTTGCTGGCTGCCCTCCCTGTTTTTCCTTGAGTTGTCAAGGAATTCTTCAGTGATGTCCTCTACCTCTAGGGAGTCTAGCCTTTGCCTTTTGGCTCCTGGTTGTTGGGAGGATCCACTAATAGGGGTGGACTCTTCTCTATCTCTTTTCATACCCCTTTCCTCATGTGCTGGGGTCTGCAAACTTGGAGCAGTCAATGGCTCAGTCTGTGGAGGTGGAGTTTGCATTACTGGAGCTGCTGGTAGCTCCGTTTGTAGAGGGGCAGTCTTCTCTTGCTGTTGTTCTGTTTGTTGCCCTTGTTGGGGCTCTTGATGCTGCTCATTTGAAGGGGCAGGCTTTTCTTTCACTGTTTCCTGTTCTGCACCCATTATCCCTTTGCCTTTGTCTGCAGCTGGTGCTGCTGTGGAAGGTGCTTGTGTGACTGGTGCAGTCCTTGAGGCCGAGGTCCCTTCTCCTGTTGAATAAGGCCGTTTGAAAGGTACCTGCTGCAAAGAGTCTAGGTCAATGGTTTTTTCAAGCTCCTTTATATTCTTTAGCATTATCTCTTCTTCAGTTAGCTTTTCAACTAGAGTACCCTGCTGCCATTCTTGCTGGTTGGCATATCTTTCAATGTGTGGTTATTGACAATGCCTATAACCTAGAAGCCTGTATTTGTTTCTTCTGGCAGTAATGAAGCCCTCAGGGTCATAAGGGACCCACCGAAAACTATATGATAGTTTATATTTGTCCTTGAGGATGAGGTCAGCATCTTCCCATCCTTCTTTCTGATTCATGATGAAGGGGCCCAACTGGTGTTTGAACTTGAGGTGGGCCTTCTTTTTGGCGCTGTGGAAGTGGGTGAGGTCGGACTGAATCAGCTGCCTATAATACTCCAAGGCAAACAACCTCATAGGCACATATTTTGGGAGTCTGTATGGACAGAGCTCACAGCCATAGACTCTGATGACTGTATGATCCTCATATAGGTACCAATCACCTATTTTATATTTTTTGGAAAGCTGGAGAGCTTTCTGTATCTCAGTTGATATTCTGGGAGGAGGGGACTGTTGAGTCGTTAATATGCCATGATTATTGTCACTTGTGAACGTTTATTCCACCCATTTCCACCATTCTTCATCATGACATTTATTATAATTTATCATTTAATCCATTTTATAAATGATTTATGCTCTCATGGATGAATATTATTTATTCTCCTTTATTTCTAATAAATTGATTATTATGTATTATTTTATCAATGATAGTTCTAATAAGTTGGTTGTAACATTATCTACCATTTTTAGCCTCCAAAGTAACTTCCAGATTGAAGATTTGATTTCTAAATCAGCCAACTCAGAAATTCGTTGGTTTAAGGAGTGACAATTTTGCGGTTAAGATTCGGAGCAAATGAAGACGAATTTGGAAAATCCGGAACATGGGTTTTGTCCAGAACGGGCCCAATTATCTTCCAAACGAACAGTTTGCCCAAATTCGGCTTGTACAGGGAGAAACGCAGGGTTCTTTGAGCACGATTTTCTGAGATTTGCTGTTGCGGCCGCCCTCCAAATCTTAACTGCAAAGCCAAAATTCGCCTTGATCTGGTTGATCAATTGGTTAGGATCCATCCAATTCTGTAAAACAAATCATTTTGTAATTATCCATGCTCTGATATTTCTCTATTTAAATGAAACCCAAGATCAGAGACGGGGGATGGAGAACGATTGTATTTTGTAATTATAAGTTTTCAGAACAACTGGGACCATGGAGTCTCGGTGAGATCTGCTTTTGTATACTTTTGTTAATGCAATCAATATAAAGGAATTGGTGTTCACTTCGTTGCTGCATCTGAAGTAAGTTACGGCGGTGCCATTGGAAGCTACGGGCCCGGCTCCAACGGACACTTGCAGCTGTTGTATCATACGGTGATTTGTGTGGTTTGTTTCTTATAATCTGATATATTTACATGTTGTTCCATACTTGTTCATCCGTAGTTTTCCTGTTGTAAATCTCTGTAACAAGTTTACATCATACTTTCAGGATTAATCGCATAGTGTTGTTCTAAGCTGTTTACTTCAGTTACAGAATTCATAAGTAGAATGTTCCAGCTACAGATGATTGGAGTAATGGACTACTGGTGATTATCTCAGATAATATATATATGATTGACGTTTCCTATTTATAATGATTTGCTGTTTCATTTGATCAAGTTGCCTACTTGTATAAACAATTGTTCTTTCTTTGTATATAAGTTGATGCCAAGAATTGAGAGTGTCGAACTCGCGAGATTTAGTTCTTTTGATTGATGTTTCATTTACTGCTGTCTACTTCCTTTTGTTATTTCATTTCTACTTGTTGCCATTCCATTTCCTTGCATTTATTGCTTTGGTGTGAGAGGAGGGTCAAGGCTGTTGTGAGACACAGCAGACGCTATTATGCTCCCAGAACCATGATCCATACTCTAATTCTTTTTCCTTCATCAATTTCTGGAGGATTGAGTTATTGCTACCATATCCTCGATTGATGGTTGTTTGAATGAATGATTTAGTTTCTTGCTGTTCCAATTAGATTTCTTTTTCAAGCGTTCATCTATTTTTGGGTTTTAAGCACTATATTGCACAACATTGCTCTTAAGAAAATAGCCGCCTCAGACAGAGTACACTCTTGAAATAAAAAGTCGTCCCTGGGTTGATAATTAATGTGAGGTAATTAGGAGTTCACAAGACACCTTTTTATCGCTCCACATTTTGGCGTCGTTGCCGGGGAAGAGTGTAGCCATTTCTAAAGAGTAGTGTGAATCTGATGAGTGCCTGCTAGGGAAGAGTTGGATCTTAAAAACGGAAGGTAAGAACCTGCGTACGGAGCATGTAAAAGCCCTGCTCCACCGTCCGCTTTCCAGCAGGACTCTTAAAGAACCTAGGGTAGAAATAGATGTTTGAATTTTTGTGAATGATTAGGAAAAAAGATAGGAATTTAAAAAAAATGAATCACATGATCTCACACAAGTGGTGATGTAAGCACCACCCATTTCACTAACCGATTGACAGGAACATTTGAAGAAGGAGCCTCGAAGAAACACATGAAGAACGTCTTAAACTATGGTAAGAAATGGCTCACGTTTCTACTTTTGAATTTCCTATCAAAGATCTAGGAGGAGTAACACAAATGCACATAATTCCCCCATCTTTACCAAATTTTCATGGTTTAGCAAATGAAGATCCACATACATTTTTGTTTGAGTTTGAAATACTTTGTAGAGGATATGATTATTGTACTAATGATCAAAGATTGAAAGTGTTTCCTCTTACTCTAAAAGGAGCAGCTCTCCGATGGTTCATGAGCCTAGGTGGGAATTGCATCCAATCATGGGAGGACATGAAGAACATATTCTTGAAAAAGTACCAAGACTATTGCAAAGCCAATGAAGATATTTTCGATATGATACAAGGGGAAGATGAAAGTTTGGAGGATTATGTAGATCGATTTCATTATAACCTTCAAAAATCAAAATATAAGCATTTGGAAAAAGAGATCTTAAAAACACGCCTTCTTAAAGGAATCAAAGATGAATTTTTAGAACTTTTAAATCTGATAGGAAAAGGTGATGTTTTTCAGTTATCATATGATGATGTTTGTGAGTTGTGCATAAGGTATTCAAGAGGAATCTCCAAGGCTGGTAAGAATCCTAGAGATGTTTTTTCTTTGTTTTCCAAATCTGCTACAAGAACAGGAGACATAAGAGCTGAAATCAATGTGTTGTTTGAACATTTTAAAGTTGATTTTATTAGCTCTCTAAATGAAAAATTGGATGTTTTGCAGGTTCATAAAAATGAAGAATGTGATGAAATGTTTTGTTCTCATGACCGAAAGGAGCATCTTATAGATATTCACTCTTCCTTACCTAGGATGGAAGTAGCATATCAAAGAGGTAAGAAAGTTGCAACAAGGCCTATAGGTATGGTTCAAAACACTCTTTCTTCATTGTCATACTTGCATAATCCATTATGGAATGCTAATGTGTTAGGGCAGCCATGTCAATTTCAATATAACCACCTATCTTGTTTACAAGTTGGGCATGGTTCATCTTATGATGGCATGACTACTCTCCCTCATCTTGTAGCACAAGCACATTCTCCATATTCTCCACCAGCTCTTTCACAACACCTTGCTTGCCCATTCACATAACCCAATCAGCCACATCATCAAAATGCTCCTGCTCAACTAATTTCACAACCCCACCATAATAAACCAGTACAACATGCTTACAATGTTGAGCTGGAAAATTTACCCACCCTTCCCACCCATTCTATCTCACATGTGTCATTAGAGAAAACCTACAATGAGATTCAGAATGTTTCAAATGCAAAAATTGTAGAAGCTAGGGTTTCTTGTAGGATGCATCAACAAGTTATTTTTAAAGACCAAGGACTTCATGATCTGATGGATATGAAAAATCAACAAAGTAACGCATACATTGAAGATTGGTTTCACTCCATCATTTATTTGCAACATCACTCCATGCTTCAACAATTTTTGATACCATTTTTTGAAGGGAAGTTGGCTTCTCATACCCTAATATCCATTAACATGCATTTTTCAAATCTGGGTATGTGCATACGTGAAGCCGTATTTCGAAAATGGCTTCACTGGAAGTATTCATACACGTAGTCATATTCATTTTTCAAATCAAAATAGGTTAGTGTAGAAAATAAAATAAAACAAAATAAAGACATAAATAAGTGCATTTTGCTCTTTTGTAAAACTAGGGTTTTTGTTGCAACATGCTATGCAAATTAACATCGGTGATAATTCTTTTTATAATTTGTGTATGTAGATGAATCATAATGGAAATAATAAGTTCTACAAACACTCATTTTCATTTTTATCACCAATTTGAAAAAATGCTTGAATTTCATTTTTTTGGCTTGCGGGCTTGATGAACTTTCTGGAAAAACAGTCGGGACAGTCATGTTTTGAGGGACCAAAAGTGAATATTTTTAAAACCTGTTTCTATCCTAGGTAGCCCTTGATTTCTACTTTCTAACCCAATTTGAATCACTCAATTTGGATTTGAAACGAAAAAGTTAGAACCAAAACATTGACAGGGTGTCTAGCGGGCAGCTCAGGAACAGAGTTGGGACAGTCAGTTTTTGGAGGCCTAAATGACCATATTTTTAAAACCTGTTTCTATCCTAAATAGCCCTTGATGTCTAATTTCCAATCCAATTGGAATCACTCAATTTTGATTTGAAACGAAAAAGTTAGAGCCAAAACATTGACCGGATGTCTAGCGGGCAGCTCAGGAACAGAGTTGGGACAGTCACTTTTTGGAGGCCTAAATGGATGAATTTTTAAAACCTGTTTCTATGGTAGATTCCCCTATGAATCTAGTTTACAATGTAATTAGAATCACTCATTTTCGATATCGTATGGGGAAGTTATGATCAAAATATTGACTGTCTATCGTAAATCAGCACCCTTAAAACTATGTTTTTCCGGCTGTTCCTTACAATATTTGACCTATCAATTATTCTTGTCTTCAAAACTTGTTTCTATTGGAGATAAATAAATGAATCTACTTTCATTTCCAATTTGAATCATTTGAATCCGACATCAAACGAAAAAGTTACGCTTGAAATATCAACTGTTGGTCTAAGCCGGGTAATCGAAAATGACTCTATTATGCAGGTTGTTCTAAACAAATTTGACATATCATATCATTGAGTTTTTAAAACCTGTTTCTATCGGAGATAAACCTTTGAATTAGCTCTCATTTGGCTTTGGAATCACTCAATTTGGACGAAAAACAAAGAAGTTGTGATTAAAACACTGCTGGTTAGTATGGTCGACCACTGCTCTCCTGCAGGTAACAAATAAATTTTATTTTGTTATTTTCTCTATGGATTTGTTATACAGAGTAACTACTTGTTGTTTTTTGCATAATTCTTGGATTAGGGGAGCCCGCGCACCTCTCTTTCTCCATGATTGAATGTTTTATTGCAGGTAGACACTCGTTTTTTTGCAGGTCCTGGGAAAATAAAGAAGGTCAACTTATGGACGAGTGATTTTTCAAAGAAAATTTTTATAGAACAAAGGAATTTTATCCAAATCATTACCCAACGGATTCATAATAGAACAAATGAAGAATTGATTTCAATTTCAAGATTCATATCTTGTCACTGCTGCCAAAACATTTTTCAAATAGATCATTTTTTTGACATAACATCATAGTTGTTGCAACTCAATTTATTTATTTACATACTGCTTTTTGTTGTTTCTTTTCTAATTTCTTTTATATTTTGTGTTTCAGGTGTTGCTTCATTCAATCTGTGACCCATCCTCAGCTTCAATACAGTGAACAGCTAATTCATTCTTTGCGTGCTTGTATTTTATGGTTGTATATTTTGTTGTTCATTTTCTGAAGGAACAGCATTTGTGTGCATTTTTTGTCGTTCCTGCTGTTCCTTTTTCAAAAGGACATCATTGTCGTGTTGCTATTTATTTTCTAAAGGAATAGCACTTTTTGGTTCAGCCATTCATTTTGTTGTTCCTTTTTCACAGTACATTTTGTTGTTCTTTTTTCACAATTCATTTTGCTGTTCCTTTTCAAAATGGAACAACACTTTTGCATTTTCATGTTTTGTTGTTCCTTTTCGAAATGGAACAGCACTTTTTGCACTTTTACATTTTGCTGTGGAACAGCACCTTTTTGCACTTTCACGTTTTGCTGTTCCTTTTCGAAATGGAACAGCACATTTTTGCACTTTCACGTTGGGTGTGTTTTTGTTGTTCCTTTTTCAAAATGAACAACATTTGGTGTGTTTTTGCTGTTCCTTTTTCAAAAGGAACAACAGTTTGAGTTTTTTCGCTGTTCCTTTTTCAAAAAGAACAGCAGTTTGAGTTTTTTGTTGTTCCTTTTTCAAAAGGAACAGCAGTTTGAGTTTTTTACTGTTCCTTTTTTCAAAAGGAACAGCAGTTTGAGTTTTTGCTGTTCCTTTTTCAAAAGGAACAGCAGTTTGAGTTTTTTGCTGTTCCTTTTTCAAAAGGAACAGCAGTTTGAGTTTTTGCTGTTCGAGTTTTTGCTTGCATGGATTCTTCTCTTTCAAAAGGAACGACATTTGCATTTTCACGTTTTCTGTGTGTATTTTTGTTTTTTGGTGTGCATTTTCTTTGATGTTCCCTACACGGAACACCACTTTTTGAGTATTTTTGTTGTTCATTCAAAAGAGCAACACTTTGGGAATATTTTTGAGGGAAACCCTTTCCTTTCTCTTGTGGGATTATTCATAGCTCAGCTCAACCACATTCTCCTGATTCTCTTTCATGACATGAAGTACACTACTTTTATGAGGACAGGAATTATGGATTCTTTTGAAGCAAAGTTAATATTATTCACGTTATGATCTTTAAAAGGACAGCTCCTTGATGATAGATTCTTTTTAAAAGGGACACAATTATTTATATATTCCTTTACTGCATTGTTCTCTGTTGTACATGATACTGATTGATCATCTTAATACCATGCTGGTTCCACCCTTCCTGGTTATAATATTCTCTGTCTGTAATAAATGAGATTATGGGTATATTTTTTTATATTGACATCTTCAACTTCTTCCGCCATCCCTGCTCTTAAGGAGTATTGAGCCTCCCTCTTTTTATCATAACAATATGTAATAACAACAAAATTTGGTTCGCAGATGGAGGATAGGGGGTCTCATTACGAGCCAGCCTACCATGTTCATAAGGCTGTAACAAAGTGACATTCCCATTATGGCCACCACACCAGGGTTATGATCCATTGGATAGCCAAATTATCCTTGGAACAGGAGGTCTCATCACGAGCCGACCTGATCACTTTTGCTACCTCCTAGTGAATGGCAGTGTGGTTATCTGGTTACCATGCCAGCACACTGATCTCTTCTGTAGAACAACACTAAAACTCTCCATTTATAAATGGAGGATCCTGGCTCATATGGGTTAAAAAGCAACCCTGCCGAGGCTATGGACGCCTGCTGGCAGCAACGGCTCTGCTTATGGTATTGAAGTTATATCTTTTCGTCAATTATTATTATAATACCCTTTTCTTATTTTCTTTTTATCAGAGAAGTTATTTCCTTAAATTTTTCCCTGTTTAATTGTTTTATGATCAATCACATCATTTTCAGCTAGAATACCGTCGGCAGAGCATCTTTTTAGCATATTGTTGTCCTTTTCCGTTTTGCATAAACTATCATCACTCCAAAGCATCCTATCTCTTATTCATAACTATCTTTATACACTTTGCTCTCAAAATAACCATAACTTTCACCGTCTTATCATTGATAAGTGTACTCTGCCTCCCTTACTGATATATTGTTCATTCCATTGCCTTGCCGTCAGCACCACCCCTTTCATATGCTTTATGGTTATGGAACCCATTTTCCAATTGGAGGGGGGAATGTATGCATTATGGGATTGCATGCGATATGATTACCGCACTTTGCCATACCTTGTTGATTTGACAACATAGTAGTATTGCATGTATACATAAGTTTTTCTAATTGCAATTTTGCATGCATTTTCTCTGTTGCTATTCAAAGCTACCACTATGGATTCAAGAACATTGTATGCAAAATAGTGCTTTGTTTACAGGAGAACAATAAGTATGGGCAGAATTCTATTCGTAGCATGACCACACTATTTCACTTCACAGTGGAGGCTCGTGAACGTGAACAATTCTTCAGACATGATGTGCTTCCCTGGATTCCACCTTTTGCATCACTTCTAGCACCAACTCCGCCTACATCAGCTTCAACAACTGCCAGTCCATATATGTCATTCCACATTTTTGGAGGTAAAACTTGAGGTAAAATTGCATAGTTTTCTAATTTATTATAAATTTAGGAGAATCTAATGACAATCCATTTTGAGCATTATTTGTCATCTTTCATTCCACATCTTTACCACTTTCCCTTTTTCAACAGCATATCATTTTCGAGTATGGGGGAGTGTTCCTTTCATTCATTTTTTTTCTTATCACCACGCCATTCATATTCTTTATCCTCCAGTGCTATTCTTATTCACTCTCACCACCTCCCTTATTCCATGTTGTTTTACACCAAGCGTAGAATTCAACAGCTGGTAGCAACCACCTCTATTTGTTTTCTAACATCGCATGAGGACATGCTAATTTTTCAGAGAGGGGGAGGAATTGCTACGCATGATGGATGTTTTCTATTTTCTCTCCTTTAAGGCATACAATTTCAGTATAGAAATTGATTTCCCTGATATTTTCAAAACCTGTGAACTCAATTCTTGTGATCTCTAGGAAACACAGACATACTATTAAAATACACATACCTAGATAAATTCAAGATAAATTGGTTCATAAAATTTCGGAAATCATGCACTCTCACCTACAGCCATTTTGTTTATATCTCATGATCCGTGCATCAAAATAATTTGATTTTTGGATCATAGAGACATTCATGTATCGTAAATTTACTTGCAACATTTCAACAAAATTTGGTTTGTAGTTTTAATGAAGTTTGCTGTTATCTATATCACATTTTGTTGCAACTTCATAGTTGACTGTCAATGTAAAAATTGTTATGCCTTCATCAAGATTACTAAAAGTGAATATTCATTAATTAAGGAAGAATTCATTTGGTCTATCCATTTCATGCGCTGAAATGAACATATTTATTTTATTGCTTGGTTAACACATGGGTTTTTGTCTTTTGGGGTGCATGAGGACATGCAATATATTCAGTTTTCGTTGCATGAGGACATGCAACATATTGAGTGTGGGGGTATGTTGAGTCGTTAATATGCCATGATTATTGTCACTTGTGAACGTTTATTCCACCCATTTCCACCATTCTTCATCATGACATTTATTATAATTTATCATTTAATCCATTTTATAAATGATTTATGCTCTCATGGATGAATATTATTTATTCTCCTTTATTTCTAATAAATTGATTATTATGTATTATTTTATCAATGATAGTTATAATAAATTTGTTGTAACATTATCTACCATTTTTAGCCTCCAAAGTAACTTCCAGATTGAAGATTTGATTTCTAAATCAGCCAACTCAGAAATTCGCTGGTTTAAGGAGTGACAGTTTTACGGTTAAGATTCTGAGCAAATGAAGACGAATTTGGAAAATCCGAAACATGGGTTTTGTCCAGAACGGGCCCAATTATCTTCATAAAAACAGTTTGCCCAAATTCGGCTTGTACAAGGAGAAACGCAGGGTTCTTTGAGCACGATTTTCTGAGATTTGCTGTTGCGGCTGCCCTCCAAATCTTAACTGCAAAGCCAAAATTCGCCTTGATCTGGTTGATCAATTGGTTAGGATCCATCCAATTCTGTAAAACAAATCATTTTGTAATTATCCATGCTCTGATATTTCTCTATTTAAATGAAACCCAAGATCAGAGACGGGGGATGGAGAACGATTGTATTTTGTAATTATAAGTTTTCAGAACAACTGGGACCATGGAGTCTCGGTGAGATCTGCTTTTGTATACTTTTTTTAATGCAATCAATATAAAGGAATTGGTGTTCACTTCGTTGCTGCATCTGAAGTAAGTTACGGCGGTGCCATTGGAAGCTACGGGCCCGGCTCCAACGGACACTTGCCGCTGTTGTATCATACGGTGATTTGTGTGGTTTGCTTCTTATAATCTGATATATTTACATGTTGTTCCATACTTGTTCATCCGTAGTTTTCCTGTTGTAAATCTCTGTAACAAGTTTACATCATACTTTCAGGATTAATCGCATAGTGTTGTTCTAAGCTGTTTACTTCAGTTACAGAATTCATAAGTAGAATGTTCCAGCTACAGATGCTTGGAGTAATGGACTACTGGTGATTATCTCAGATAATATATATATGATTGACGTTTCCTATTTATAATGATTTGCTGTTTCATTTGATCAAGTTGCCTACTTGTATAAACAATTGTTCTTTCTTTGTATATAAGTTGATGCCAAGAATTGAGAGTGTCGAACTCGCGAGATTTAGTTCTTTTGATTGATGTTTCATTTACTGCTGTCTACTTCCTTTTGTTATTTCATTTCTACTTGCTGCCATTCCATTTCCTTGCATTTATTGCTTTGGTGTGAGAGGAGGGTCAAGGCTGTTGTGAGACACAGCAGACGCTATTATGCTCCCAGAACCATGATCCATACTCTAATTCCTTTTCCTTCATCAATTTCTGGAGGATTGAGTTATTGCTACCATATCCTCGATTGATGGTTGTTTGAATGAATGATTTAGTTTAGAACATTTTAGTTTCTTGCTGTTCCAATTAGATTTCTTTTTCAAGCGTTCATCTATTTTTGGGTTTTAAGCACTATATTGCACAACATTGCTCTTAAGAAAATAGCCGCCTCAGACAGAGTACACTCTTGAAATAAAAAGTCGTCCCTGGGTTGATAATTAATGTGAGGTAATTAGGAGTTCACAAGACACCTTTTTATCGCTCCACAGGGACCTCATCAATAGGCAAGAGACTGGATACACAAATTGGTCAACAAATTCACAATAGGAATAGGGTGACTTTGTGACTTTGTGATAGACAGAGGTCCAGAAGATCACAGATCTTCTTTCCCCTCTATAATCCAGCTTTTTGATATAGCATGGAAAAGCCTCAGACTGATAGTACATAAAGAGGTGATAGATATAGGCCGAGTACTTGAAGACCCCCTGTCTATCCACTGTGCCCAATTGATCATGGATCTTGTTAGCTATGAATTTGGCAAAGTTATATTTGCGGGCAGGGGGTTGGCCTGGGCTGTAAACAGCTAGTAATACTAGCATTGTCTCATCCACATGTTCGCTGGTTCTGTATCCCAGCACATAAGCAATCATGTCCAGGAGTAATCTGCCTACTTCAGTGAAGTATACATCTAAATAAGGAGGTGGCCCTGCAGGCTGGCACTCAGGTCTCATGAATGTCCTGGTGACCCTTTGAATCTCCTCACTGGTCATCTTGGCACCAGTGTCCAGCAGATAGTTCATGGAGAATGGGATTAGCATCTCTGTCTGATCAAAATGTAGCATTTTGTTGATGGATTCAGGATTAATGTAGAAGAGGATCCTCCCAGATGGAGTGCTAATCGCTCTGTGCTGCACATCATAGTTTTCAGCACATAGGCAAATGATTTCAGGAAAGACATTTACAGATGGGAGACAATAGTATGGTAGGTTTGACTCCCATATCCCATATGTATCATGACCATTCAGGTAGTCCTCTCTCAACTGCCTGAAGGTCTGCAGAAAGTCCCTGTTTCCCACACAGTCTTCAATAAGGTAGTCCTTGTCAGCAAGAGGCAAGGACTGCAGGTCTTTATTGGGTGGATTTAATGGAGCAACACTGAGAGCTGTGGGTGCAGGGGCAGCCATTGTATGATTTGATTTTGAATAAGATGAGTGCAATGGTTTGCAAAGTTCTTAAGAGCTTAAATGATAGGCCAACTGTAGACAATGTCTGAAATGTTTTTTACAGTGGAAAAGCAGGCTTGCTTCTGCAGTTTTTGGTAAATTCACAGGGGTTGTGAATTGCTAGGGGTAAATTGCAGAGGGTATGTGAGGTTTACTTTGGTAAGAAACTGCAGCTGGTCTACACCCGGCAAAAGGGAACAATGCTGGGCACCTTGGGGAAGAATTTGCAATTTTGGTGCGCGAATTTGACTGTTTCAATGTCGAATTATAGGGTTGTGGCAATGCAGGTTTCTTTAGCTCTCATTTAACTAGCAGACAATGATTAATTGTGGAACTTGACAGGTGTTTTAATGGTGAATTTGCAGAGAAATGGTATGCATGGGCGAAATGGGGGAATTATGGTGAATACCTGTAAAAATCGCTTAGAAAGCCTGCGGGCCGAACTGTGAAGGCTGAATGTAGCTTGGTTGATGAGTTGGCACGGCCGCAAGTTTGAATTTGGAGGTCTGGAGGCGATTTGGCAGTGAACCAGCAGCAACGGCTATGTCTTTTTCGCTCGAAAATGACATAAAACGGCCCAAACCGCGACTTTTAACGACAAATTGGGAAAAATTGAGTAATTGGCGCCTTTCTGCCGATGACGTCAGCATGACATCATGGCAGGCCCGGGTACGGAGGTGACGTGGGCGCTGAGCTGGCGGCCAGAGTGGACTGACACGGTGGCGGGCGGATAGGGTGGCAGGGCTATGTGGAGGGCCACACGGCGCGGGGGCGGGGGGAGGGTGCTACGTCATGATGACGTATGTATGACGTAAGGGGGAGGTGGTAACGGGGATGGTGGTAAGCGGTTTCCCCGCACCACCTTTGGGCAAAGGCAGTATCGGGGAGGGGGGCTCCGAACAACCCCGCCGCCTGCCACGCGTCCCGAGTACGGCGCCCAATACCGCCTTTCCCCGGACGTTAAAGGGAGGCAGGTTGGGGAGCGAAATCGACCGCCCACCGTTAGATCTGGGCGGCGGAGATCGGACGGCTGGCGGGTAATGCCAATGGTCGCGCAGCTTTCTGAGTTGGGTCCCGCCCATATTAAAATATTCCATTTAATTTAAATGCACGGAACTTTAGGATAAAAGGGTTTTGGTGGGTTTTTTCGGGATTTTTGGGTTTTTTCAAGGGCTTTTCAATAGGAAAAAGAGGTTAAGAGTGGGTTTAGCAAGGGGAAGGGGGTTTTCTATGGCATTTTTGAGCAGAGGGAAGGTGAGGGCTTAGGAGGAGGTTTGTCACACGGAAAGAGTCGACGGTGCGGACACAACCGACCTCCCTAGAAGCCTAAGACTTTCTAGTGACAAACAAGACAAATGAGAGCAATCCTTCCCTAAATATGCATTGCAATATGAGAAATCAAGTGTCTAGATCTTACCTGTAACCCAACGCTGTTGTAGTAGCCCAGCTTCGTTGATCCGGATGAGCTCCTCCTTCTCTTCAAAACCTGCATTCACCAACAGTCACACAATTAAATAGCACCTGAATATCACATAAAACAAAGCATATTTAACATATAGACCAAGGAGTATATGAAACAACTCATAGATGACAAATTGTTGAGAAGAATGGACTAATTTGTATTAAAGGTAACAAAAGGAACCATTACAACCTGAGCCTTGGTGTTGTGCAAGTTCCTCCCAGGGTCCACAAGAGTCCTCCTTTACTCTGATCAGCTCACCCACCTCCCAATGGAAACAAGTAAAGATGGTAATCTCTCCTCACAAGTTCTCATAAGGAAGTCTTAATTGCTGCAGCATCTACCCTTAGGATTGTTCAGCTTTCAACCTCCCCTCCTTCTGGCCTAATGCATGTATTTATAGTGCTGTAGAAGAAGTTAATCAGGTCCACCATCAATGGGATGAGCCCCTCTTTTGGGTGGGTTAGCTCCCCTCTTGATGGTATAAGTTCCTCTTCTATTGGGATACATGAACCATCTGGAGGCGCTTCATACACATCAAACAAACTTCTAGAATGCTCTAGAAATGACCACAAGTAACTTTTTAAAGATGAAACTTGCGCCTTTTGACCTTTACAAGAGTACGCACCCATCCCTTTACATACAGAGCGTACAAGTACGCAGGTATTGTGAACTTGGGTTGCGTATACGCAGGTAAGGCTGAAAGAAACTGCGTACCAGAGATAACTTGACTTTAGATGACTTTTCTCTCTTTCTTTGAGTTTGACATGGAAGGCAGAGGCATAAGACTTGCCAAGGAGGATAGTATGAGAGTGGATGGAGCCATACTAACTGCAAATAGTCATGGTGACAATTTTTAGTGTAACAGATTGCCCCCTAAAGTGCGAAGCCTGTAGTAGATTAGGGTTTTATATGATCTAGGAAGGGTGAAGTACTTTATCATTTCAAGGAGTATCTTGCGGAGAGCTTGGTCAGAACCTGCAAATATTCAACACAAAATACATATATAGGATGATATCATCGCTGAGGTAGGCATTCCCATACTCAGATTGAAAACTTTAACTAACAATCTAACTACCTATTGTGGGGAAAAGTATCCAACACGGAATGACCCTATCCCACTCTAAGGGTGATAGTTCCTTAGCAACAGCTGAAGCAAAGCTATCTAAAGTTACTTCTTTATGACATGCAAGAGATGAAAGGAAGAGATCCACTTACCGATGTCTTGCGCAAATGGTCGATCCAATCTCCTCTATTTGCCGCTCGCTCCCAGCTCCAAGTCTTCTCACGGGCCCAGCTACACGAGATCCTGCGAACAAGACAAGAAAAGGAGACTACAAGAAGCATGCATTCATAATTGATTCAAGGATTAGCATAAATCAAATACGCAAGTAAGACAATACACCATTGAAACACATGCGAATAGAAGAACCTCAAATGCTTCATTAATATTAGGAAGTAAGGTTCAGGCGGTGATACAACCGTGAGAGGTCCAATCTAGCATCACCTTCCCGACGGAAAGAAATCTCCTCTTCACCTCCCTCAAGCAATCACCCAATACTCTCAACTGTAAACCAACAACAATTCTTTGCACAAAATTCCGGCCTCTAGATCCCATGGGATGAGATCCTTATATAGAGTTTTGGAGTGAATATAAGTCAGCTCGATGTGTGACTTGTTGTCCTCTTCAACTCCAGTTGTTCTTCAGTCCTTGAGTCCACTCGGAGTTTCTACCTTCCACTTGGAGTTTTAGAAGCTCTTAACTCATCATTAGGCGAATCTTTTGATCCAAGTGTCATTTTGGAAGCTTCCTGGGCACTGGCACATTGAGAAAAGATTCCTCCACATGTCAAAGTACGCCCAGCGCAGGTAGCCTTTGTTGCACTTGCTATGCAGCGCAGGTACACCATAGAGCTTTTGACATTCAGCGCAGATGCTTAGTGGAGCAGCTGCTTTGATCCAAAATTGACCTGTTTTTGAGTGTTTTTCAGTGGAGAACTGATCTGAAGTGTTGTGGTTTGCTGACCTTGTTCCTCTAGGGGTAGGAACTTCATGTTTAGGGACTTTGGATCCCTTAGATTATTGACATTTCATGCTCTATGTTGTAAGGCACAAAAATGTCTATAACAGTTGCCCCCTAAAGTATGAGGTCGTTTATCGGGTGAAATGCTTTATTAGGAGGATCCGAAGTTCATTCAATCGTCGGGAGGTGACCTGTAACAAAATACAATACAATACATTATCTTTTCATACTTTCTTTTCATGATCTAGCTGATGTGGGCATTTCCCATGCTCAGCTTTATAAATACATTTGCTGTACATAAACAGACGATCGTCTGATAATAGACTGATAATTCTCTGCTTTTAATTATCATCCTTTTAGTAGGATGATCATCTGCTGCACATGTCTATGTTTTTATCTCCTGAATATATATCGCAACCCGGATGGATGAAACTAGATCCGGGGTCTTCAAACTTGTCCGATCTTCACTCTAGTACAAGTCGATCCATGTGAGAATTTCTTGAAGTCGAACATGGAAAGACATCGCTTGATTACCAGTCAATAATGTAAATTGTTAACAAGCGCAAGAGGAATCACCGATAATGATGATGACCCTCAAGGTACTGCAGCACAATTCACGTGGCGTGAATATAGGATCTAACGTCGAACACCACGCAAAGTCTCCTGGTCGAAGGTCATTAATGTATACCTATCGCCGGAAGTGAGAAAATTGCCATTGAGGCATGCAAGCTTCAAAGTACTGAGGGGGTGTTCCTAGATCAACTTCTTGGATAATGAGCTGATGTCGACAAGAAGTGATCCGTCAAAGGAGGGCCTTAATGAATCCCACATCAGTGACACGGAACGGAGCTAGTGATGATGGTGAAAACGATCTGTGAAATATGATTCAGGGTGGCGTTCATGGAAGGATGAAAGATGATGTATGGTAGTGGATGGGACCCGATTGACACTTTCTGAATGACATCTCTTGAACATATAACGACACTGATGTGATGGATCGGTAGCATTACCCCATGTATGGATGGTATGGCGAGACCATGGTGAAGGGACCGGTGAATGATAATAACCCAACCCGATATTTACGGAGGAAAAAGTGTTATGTTCAAGAGCGACTTGCTACCATTAAGCTTTGAGGTTCTCCCAATTTTTCCCCAGTCATTTCTGACCAGTACCTCTTTATTTTTGTCAAGCTTGAGGAGGATAACATATGCTTGTTCTATAACCTGCCCTTCGGGCAAGCCCATCGCTATGTTTTAACGAGCCTAGCGATAGGGAAACTCGTTCTCGTCTAAAGACAAGTTTGTCGCTATTTAATGTTTTTAACGAGTCTAGCGACAAAGACAACTCGGTCCTTTTCATTTTTAGAGAGTCTAAAAAGGTACATAAAGTTAACTCCAAAGGCCCTTTTTCGTCATCTAATCCCTTAAGTCCGAAAAAGTATAAAACAATACAGAAGGGATGAATGTTCGATAGCTTTATCGAGCCGAACTAGACAAGCGCTCGATCTTTTTGTGCAATAATCCCTCAGGTCCAAAAAGATTAAAATCTAGAGGAGGGATAGCTCTTCCGATCTTTTTAACGAGCTGGAAGGCCAAAACTCGGCAAACTTTTCATATTTTACGAGTCAGTGAAAAGAGCTCAAAGAAGATTCGTATTTTGAGGAACGAGTGATAAACAGGGATAGCAGCAGATTCCAGGTACAGGTTGGAATTTTCCAATCACGGCAGTATTACAAGGATGGCTAGGTGGGATCACTCTTCACAGCTGTTCCTCAAAATAGGTAAACAATCAAGTGGATGTGAATGATCGGCCAAATGAAAAGTGGAGGTGACGGTGCACAAACACGACCAAGGCTTTTATGGCTGATGAATTTACGGTCTCAAATGGTTATTTACTAGTTCATTTTTTCTGGATGATCTTGAACTCTGGGGGGAAGCTTGCTCACATGCTTATGTTTATTTTTTTAACGAGCATGAAGTCCGCGTTAAAACTGCTCGGTTTTGCGTTTATTTTTTAACGAGCATGAACTATGCCAAAACTGCTCGTTTTTACCAGTCATAAAGTAGGAAGGTCTCCTGGAAGATTGCTATTTTTTAAGGAGCTTCATCTCCCTACGCTTTGCTCCATATCCTCTCTTTATGCAAGCTGGGTATCGGCTAATCCTACGAGTTTAACGGGTTAGACCTACAGGTTTAAAGGGGGGGACCTAAAAAACTAAAAAACAAAATAGCCGCCCGTGCTTGCATTCCAAGAGGTTTGCATGCCCCCAGGTGTAAGTTTAATTTCAAGGTCGCCCCTACTTGTCCGTAAAAAACCCTTGTTTTCAACGGGTGAGGCTTACCTCTTTCTGGTTACCCAAAGAATGGTTTTGTTTGCTGCCGCAAATGAAACTCTTTCTTCGGCGATGTCTATCATTAGGTTACACAAAGATGGTTACAATTTGTTGCAGCAATAGAATCTCTTTCTTTGGAGGCTGCCCCTACTTATCCTTTAAAACATTTGTTTTAATGGGTGAGGCTTGCCTTTTACCCAAAGATGGTTACTACTTGCTGCCGCAAACGGATCCCCTTCTTTGGCAGAGCCTACTTATTTAGACAAAGGTGAATGACCTTTGTCAAACAAGTAACCTTGACAAAAGAATCCTTTTCCAGAACATCCCCATTCCTAACTGCCCCTTCTTCTGCATGAGAGCTCTTGCCGGCTCTTCTGTTTTACGAAGATGAAGGAGGGGACGGGGTACGGACTAGTCATATTCTCCCGCGGAAATTCTACTTTACACCCAAGGTTTTCTCTGACCCCAGCAGACCAGGATGCATGCCCCCTGGGTTCCGACCCTACTTTCCCGAATCACTCGCACTCATCAGGAAGAAGAACCGGAGGTAGAGACCTTTCTTGATCAAATAGACCATTCAGGATAGGTATGTGACTATTTTCGATGCGTGATCCCGGAAATGAAATTTGGTCTACGAGCTTGACCATTCTTCCTTCGTATGGAAAACACATTATTCAAAAGAGTGAGGAGACTATTGCTTCCATGCAATATCTGTAGTCTCGTCCAAGGAGTAGGTTATAATCCAAGGGTCCTTGGACGACCATCAAGTTCATCTTGACAGCCTTCCCTTTCAAGGTAATAGGCACATTAGGTAGAATCCCTAATGGTCGACTGGTTCCTTTGTCAAAACCCGAGAGATTCCTTATCTCGGGCAAAAGCGTCGGGCAACCCAGTGCTTTCCAAGAAATAGAGGACAGGATACTCACAGATGCCCCTTCATCAATGATAGTTCCAGCCATCACCATTTTTTATATTTGGACTATAATTCTAAATGGTATACTGGCTGGTAACCGGGGTCTGCCTAGTTGGTTCCAATCAAAGGACACAACCAGGTTGCTTGGTGGTGGGACCGAATATACGGCCGGGTATGACCCTGACGATGCTCCTTCCTGCGATAAAGGAGTGGGCACATTGCCCTGATGTTCATCAGAATCGGTGTTGATGAAAAGAATCTGGACGGTGTCATCCTTACTCTCTTCGGTAGGGGTGTCAGCTGAAGATGAATCCTCAGTGACTGTGGTATTTGGAGATGAAACTTCTGAAGGGAGAACCGGGTCAATTGCCGTTTCGACCTTTGGACTTTCGTCCGGTCCGGATTCAGTAGGTTCACTTTCAGTGACTGACACTTCAGCTGGCCCTATGAGCGGGGCAGCTGTATTTTCAACCAACGAAGGACTTGGCGTGAGTTCTTGATATCCAGGAGGAAGTAGCAACGGTGCAACCGGTTGATCTTCCAAAACTCTCTTCGCTTCGTCTAAAAAGGGACAACGGTGGAGGGTGTGATTGCCTTCACACAGTTCGCAGGGGAATCTCATTCCCCTTCGTCGTCTAGAACCTTCACTTTCATTGGTCGACGGTAAGCATTCAACCTGGTTGTCAGAGGTTGACGCTTCCGAACTGTGCAAACGAGGGGACCAGTCCCTTAGTATCCGGGGAATACTGGGACAATCACGGTGGAGGTGGTTCCCTCTACATATGACACATGGCGATTTGGGCCCGGTCCGTGCTGTGTGTGGATTTTTGTTAGATGCCTTTTGCTTGCCCCCAGGCGCCTTTGGCTCCTTCTGCTTCTTTTCTTTCTTCTTCTTTTCCTTCTTCTTTTCTATGGGAGCTCCGCTTTCGGCGGCTTGACCTTTCGAAGAAGAAGGATCGGAGGAAGGCTTATAAGAAGCGGAAGGTTGGAGGGCAGCTCTAGACTGGTCTAACTGTTGACTCGATTGTTCAGGAACCGTGGTGTTCTGAACTACAGTGGTTGAGAATAGCCAAACTGGCAGGCCAATTGTCAGTCCTGGAAGCGACAATGTGGCCATGTGGGGCGCACCAACTTCTCCCCAAGAGGAGAAAGGGCTAGGGGTCCCATCATGTGGAATCCCTTGGTTGGTGTGTTCCATGTTCTCAACCTAAAGATCAACGTAGGAATAAGGGGTGATTATGTTCCGCTTAGAATGAATTTTATATGACGACGCTTTAGACACAACTTGCTTTTTCACTTTTTAAGAGTCGAGAAAAAGCTAAAGATGACTCTAGTCTCCTTCGATGTATTAACGAGCCCGAAGTGACAAATGCTCGGATGGACTTTTTCAGTTATAGAGTTTGAAAAAGGCCAAAAGAAACTACTCTGGAGTTCTACGCAGAGGGTGTGCCAAACCTTTCGCGAAACCACAGAATACGTTTTACGGTACGAGTGGTCGATCTTCGTGAATGCTGTGTTCACTGCATCACGATCAGTAGGGCGGCTGACACGGCTTCCTATGGATAAAGGCTTTGTTCCTATAGGGGTCCCCCAATATACGCGACGGTACGCGGGAGCACAAATCCGTATTAGTGCTATCGTCCCTCAGGAGGAATCACCCACCTTCGTAGAGATCGACAGTCACTATGTTTAACGACGCCGGTTCACGTCTCTACCTAGACCTCTACTGTGTTTCGTTATGTTTCAAATCATTGTTAGATAAATTCAGTTCTTTTTAGGTTGATCTTGCTTAGCAATTTGCCTTTATGGATCACCACGTGATGTATGATACAACTCCTAAATGCAGTCTAAGAATGATAAGCAAGCTTTTTCAATTCTTTCAACTTATGAAAATCTTAACTACTGAAGGAAAAGAAAGACATCATCTTTTCAAACAGATCATAGAGCACACACTGATGCACTTTCCTAAATCGACATGCAAATTGTCAAAAATGCACATGCACAATGCAAGTATTTCTTTTCTTCTTCCTTAATGTTGATGTATTACAAAAAGAAAGCTGTTGTATAATTTCGAATTCAATTTCAAGCGAAAGCAAACAAGTTTTTGTCCAATAATCAAAAGAACACCTTAAGATTCACTCGTTTTAACACAAGAAATAATAAAATTCGAACCATATAACGAAAGCAAATGCTCAAGCAGCTATGAACAGCAATAAACTAGCTCTTAGAATCACAACGACACTTTCTCATAGGTCTAGATCCAAGAGGTCATAGGAAGTCCTAATTCCTGCAGCATCTACCCTTAGGAATGTTCAGCTTTCAACCTCCCCTCCTTCTGGCCTAATGCATGTATTTATAGTGCTGTAGAAGAAGTTAATCAGGTCCACCATCAATGGGATGAGCCCCTCTTTTGGGTGGGTTAGCTCCCCTCTTGATGGGATAAGTTCCTCTTCTATTGGGATACATGAACCATCTGGAGGCGCTTCATACACATCAAACAAACTTCTAGAATGCTCTAGAAATGACCACAAGTAACTTTTTAAAGATGAAACTTGCGCCTTTTGACCTTTACAGGAGTACGCACCCATCCTTTTACATACAGAGCGTACAAGTACGCAGGTATTGTGAACTTGGGTTGCGTATACGCAGGTAAGGCTAAGAGAAACTGCGTACCAGAGATAACTTGACTTTAGATGACTTTTCTCTCTTTCTTTGAGTTTGACATGGAAGGCAGAGGCATAAGACTTGCCAAGGAGGATAATATGACAGTGGATGGAGCCATACTAACTGCAAATAGTCATGGTGACAATTTTTAGTGTAACAGATTGCCCCCTAAAGTGCGAAGCCTGTAGTAGATTAGGGTTTTATATGATCTAGGAAGGGTGAAGTACTTTATCATTTCAAGGAGTATCTTGCGGAGAGCCTGGTCAGAACCTGCAAATATTCAACACAAAATACATATATAGGATGATATCATCGCTGAGGTAGGCATTCCCATACTCAGATTGAAAACTTTAACTAACAATCTAACTACCTATTGTGGGGAAAAGTATCCAACACGGAATGACCCTATCCCACTCTAAGGGTGATAGTTCCTTAGCAACAGCTGAAGCAAAGCTATCTAAAGTTACTTCTTTATGACATGCAAGAGATGAAAGGAAGAGATCCACTTACCGATGTCTTGCGCAAATGGTCGATCCAATCTCCTCTATTTGCCGCTCGCTCCCAGCTCCAAGTCTTCTCACGGGCCCAGCTACACGAGATCCTGCGAACAAGACAAGAAAAGGAGACTACAAGAAGCATGCATTCATAATTGATTCAAGGATTAGCATAAATCAAATACGCAAGTAAGACAATACACCATTGAAACACATGCGAATAGAAGAACCTCAAATGCTTCATTAATATAAGGAAGTAAGGTTCAGGCGGTGATACAACCGTGAGAGGTCCAATCCAGCATCACCTTCCCGACGGAAAGAAATCTCCTCTTCACCTCCCTCAAGCAATCACCCAATACTCTCAATTGTAAACCAACAGCAATTCTTTGCACAAAATTCCGGCCTCTAGATCCCATGGGATGAGATCCTTATATAGAATTTTGGAGTGAAGATAAGTCAGCTCGATGTGTGACTTGTTGTCCTCTTCAACTCCAGTTGTTCTTCAATCCTTGAGTCCACTCGGAGTTTCTACCTTCCACTTGGAGTTTTAGAAGCTCTTAACTCATCATTAGGCGAATCTTTTGATCCAAGTGTCATTTTGGAAGCTTCCTGGGCACTGGCACATTGAGAAAAGATTCCTCCACATGTCAAAGTACGCCCAGCGCAGGTAGCCTTTGTTGCACTTGCTATGCAGCGCAGGTACACCATAGAGCTTTTGACATTCAGCGCAGATGCTTAGTGGAGCAGCTGCTTTGATCCAAAATTGACCTGTTTTTGAGTGTTTTTCAGTGGAGAACTGATCTGAAGTGCTGTGGTTTGCTGACCTTGTTCCTCTAGGGGTAGGAACATCATGTTTAGGGACTTTGGATCCCTTAGATTATTGACATTTCATGCTCTATGATGTAAGGCACAAAAATTTCTATAACACTACCGCTCTCACACAGGAATCATTTTGCAGTATATTACAATTATAGACTTTTGTAGACGCAGTATGGACGCAGCCACCTGTTTATAATTAGTCCACTATATAATGAATACAAAACACCTCGTAGCCTGGATGGTAGAAACTAGATCCAGGGTCTTCATTTCTCTTTTCAGAATTGGTACGATTCTATCCATGCGAATAGATGAGTCGATGTCGAACATGGTAGAAACCACTTGATTACCAGTCAATGATGTAAACTGTTAACAAGTGTGAGAGAGACCACCAATGATGTCAATGGTTCTCAAAGTACCCAGTACAATCCATGAAATGTGAATGAATGGGTTGATGTCGAACACGTCACGGAGTCCTTTGATTGAAAGTCAATGATGTAAATTGTCTTCAAAGGCGAGAAGACTGCCATTGATGCATGCAGACTTCAAGGTACTGACGATTTCTAAATCATATTTCTAGATAATGTGTTGATGTCGATAGAAAGCGACTCGTTGCAGGCAAGCCCACAACACGAAATCATTGTTCAAGTTGAATAAATGTTGCTGTAAGGACTGACTCAGGGATGGTAAAAATGGATGACAAGTATTTTGCATATGAATGGTTTATTTGCAGAGACCTCTCGAACACATAACGACACGACAGATGGCTTGGTGACGATTGACCCAAAGTTAATACCCAGAAACGGTTGAAGTCTTTCAAAGTGGTTTGACAAACTTTAAGGCAAAGGATTTCCCAACCCAGGTGAATGTAAAGTGTCGTGTTCAAGAGCGGGTATAAGGTTCTTTTGTATCAAAGGATAACAAATAGGTTCATTCTTCTCTCTTTTCCCCCACCATTTCTGGCAAGTACCTCTTTATTTTTTACAAGCTTGAGGAGGATAACATATGCTTGATTATAAGCTCATCCTTCGGATGAGTCCAACTTAGTTTAGATTCGGACCCTAAGAAGGAGTGGTCCGTTCCCGTTTGTAATCGAACAGGTTCTTTACTGTGAAATTTTAACGAGTCCAGTATAGGAGAAACTCGGCGTTTTTCAATTTTTAGAGAGTCTGAAAAAACTAAAGAAGACTCCAAGGTGAACTTTTTCGTAAATTTGTGTCTCCCAAGCCTGAAAAGGTATAAAATAATACCTGAGAGAACCGCTTGATCTTGCGACCAAGGAGTACTTTCATGTTAGTGTCGTTGACCTGAAAAGTAAAAAGCGATCAAGGACACGTCGTTTTATTTCCAATATTGAGTTTGAAACGACAAAAACCCGGCAATCTTTTCGTGTTTTTTACGGTCAGAAAAGGGCTATAAGAGGACCGTATTTTAATTCCATTTTAACGAGTGTAAAAGAAAATCTCGGCAATATTTTCATGTTTCAGGAGTCAGAAAAGGGCTTAAAAGATGACTCTGACGTGAAAAATGATAATTTACTCTAAAGTCCCTTTGTCCTGCACAAAAACAACACATTACTCATACCTGTTTAAGATGGGCAAAAATACATTGAAAAATATCTTTTCATGGTGAAAAATAAACAAACTTAGCATTCATTCATCCAAAAAACCTATAAAAAGAGCTTTTACCCTGTCATTTTTACCATTTTACTGTTGAGGTTGAGAAAAGGGCTTTTGGCAAGAAAACTTCCCGTGGACATTGCGGAGAATCCGACCGTCAGAATCGAACGTCGTCTCTTTCAGGTATTCCACAACATCCTCCTCTTCAATTTCATCCATTTAGAATTTCATTTCCAGTTTTAATTTGATTTTTTAGGGGGTTTAGGGTTTTAAGATATGTTTCTCGGGGTACGCAGGTGCCCTAAGGGTGACCCGCGGGCCCCAACCTTTTTTGTATATAGGAAAAAGGTCGGGGTACGCAGCCTGCCTTCAGACCAGCTGTGTACCGCCGCTCTGTGTCCTGAACGCGGGGTGCGTACCCCGTGAAACACGCATATTGAAACCCCAATCTCCAAATTCAACCAACCAAATTTAATTTTATGAATTCTAACAATTGTTTTTTGGTGTGTAGGGCATTCACCATGCTAGATTGGAGAGAAAGAGAACACGAGAACGTTGATTTGGCCGCAATTGGTCATCAACCTTCTATTGATGCATTAAAAGCATGCGGTCTGTACAAGTACTGGGCCATACCCGGCATGAGGGGCCAAGTGACATTCCTTGAGTGGCTGGTTGAAAGGTGGAATGTTCAGGATCGATGTTTCTACATCGGAGAGCACCAGCTCGAGATAGAGTCCTCCAACATATATTTTCTCACTGGCTTGCCTAACAGGGGCGAGAAACTCTCTCTATTCGGGACTAGGCCAGGTGGCCAATCCCTTACTAGTCTCTGGCTAGAGTGGTGTAACAACCAAAACCAGGAGAAGGGAATAGAAATCAAGTATATATCCCGACCTGAACTTATGGTGATAGCCTTCACTGTTACCAGACTTTGCGGCGCGGCCGCTTTGCACCATGCCACCGGGTCCCAAATGCGGATGGCTATAGACTGTTACCAAGGCACCATTTTTAACTGGTGTGATGTTGTGTTGGCCAATATGAAGGGCCAACTGACTAGGGCAAAGATCGGACGACTGAAGACCTTTGGATATGGGCCTTTGGTTGTGAGCTTTTCCCTAGAGAGAGTTCCAATGATGGTCCCCCAGCATCTTACTGTTCCAGTTGGGCCTCCTCGGGAGCCTAAGTTGACGAGATGGGTTGCGGTAATGGCCCGGCATCCTGATGAGGGAGCAGCAGTTGTTCGATTTCCTGATGGTTACTTTCACTGGTTGGAAAACCAGGTCTTTGCTATTCAGGATTTTCCTTATGCCGGAATGGATTTTCGGAATGATCCGGACATGGTTCTTCCACAGGGAGAACAATGGGATGACAGAGGTACTTTCATTTTTCACGAGTTTTTTAAATTATCTATTTTTTTTGTGTTTTATATATATCGTCTCAAACTGACAGTAAAATGTTTCAAAATGCGGATGTAGGTCCACGGCGTCCGGCCAATCTCCGGGCTTTTGAGAGGAGACATCCAGTTGCACCGGCACCGGCCCCACAGGATGCAGCTGCAGAGACACTGGCTGAGTTAGAGCAGGATCTAGAGCGTCTAACGGCGGGTATACCGGAGATGACTATAGATGACATTCCTATCAGATTGCAGTGCTATGTAGTCGCAGTCCCGGGACCCTTTAGGAGTTTTTTGTGTAGAGTAGCCCGTGCAGTGGTGTCGTATAGAGAGCATCACCAGTGATTGGCTAGTTACTTTGTAGACACATGTGACATTTTGGTTTTTTGTACTTATCATTTTTGCCGGCCATAAGGTGTTTTTCAACCTATGATCGAAGACGATGTATATTTTTTGACACACTCCTATCTATATATATCATTATTACAGGCTTATTTTGTTAAACATGTGTGATGAAATGTTTATAAATTTACATTTATGATTGTTACAAATTTCTATTTAACATTCGAGACGCCATTGCATCTGCTAATGTATTTAAAGACCTTGGAATATGCTGATATTCAATGTAATCAAATTCACGTTCCAAGAGACGCACTCTCAAAAACAATCTTAATAACACTGGATTTCTAATGGCATAGACTCTATTAAGCTGTAATACAACGAGTTCCGAATCTAACCTCACTATCAAACTCTGAATCCCAAATGAAATAGATTCAGATAATAACTCAATCACTGCACTGTATTCTGCAATGTTATTTGTTGTTTGACCGAGGCTCACCCCATGCATAGAAACTAACTCGTCAGAGGGCGAGTAAATAACCCAGGCTGCGGAAGAGATATTCCGTGTACTACGACAAGCACCATCAGCAAATCCAATGTATGTTTGGAGAGGCGTCGACATCTGCAATATTAAGAGTAAAACCAAGATAAGCCAGAATAACGACGAAAACACACTTTTTAAACTAAGCACACTGACTAAACTAAGCATACAGTCTAAACTAAGCACACATAGCAGCTAGAAAGAGAAAACTATCCTAACTAAAAATCTCCATACCCATCACTTAAGCATAGTACCTCTTTAGGTAAAGGCCATTTCTGGGTTTACCCAAAGAGTCCCCGTCAAAGTCTACCAGCTCATAGGCCCCTTTTGCTAGCTTTCGCTTGACAATGTAGGGCCCATGCCACATAGGAACGAATTTTCCAGCACCTAACTTATCATTAGCTTGATCATACAACAACACTAGGTCTCCTTCCGAAAAACTTCGAGGGGTCACATTCCGGTCATACTGAGCTTTCATTCGTTTTGCATGAGTCTCGATTGCTAGGGCAGCTTCACGTCGAGTCTCATCTAATTTAGCTAAGTATAACAGACGCTTCTCTTCTTCGGAAGTAGCTGGGAGTAATTCGATGGCCATTTGCAGTGACGGGATTTCGCATTCAATGGGTAGCACGGCTTCCAAACCATAAACTAGCTGGAAAGGAGTGAACCCTGTTGATGTTTTCACTGAGGTTCGGTATGCCCAAAGCGCTGAAAATAACATGTTATGCCAATTCGACCGATGAATACCAATGATCCGTCGGATCATGATAACTAGAACTTTGTTGATAGACTCAACCAGACCGTTCGCTTGGGGATAATAAGGAGTAGAACTATCGTGACGTAAACCAAGCTGGCCTGTAAGTTCTGTCATCATAATGTTTCGAAAATGACGCCCATGGTCAGTGATTATCGCTTGTGGAACACCAAACCTAGCAATAATATGATTGAATACGAAAATTGTTGTTGTCTTGCCGTCTGCCTCGAATGTAGGCATCGCCTCGGCCCACTTAGTAAAATAATCAACCGCAAGGATGATATACGCATGCCCCCCGGCCGAGTGAGGGTTACAAGTAATAAAGTCGATACCCCATTTGGCGAAAGGACCAACGGCAATTATAGGATTGAGAGGAGCTGGTGGTGCGCACATCTTGCGATCAAACACTTGACAGTTGTGGCATTTTCAGACCGCAATGATACAATCTTTAAACATGGACGGCCAGAAATAGCCAGCACGCAACACCTTCTGAGTTGTGGCATACCCAGACATATGACCGCCACACGCCCCAGAGTGACAGTCATTCAAAACCCTTTCAGCCTCTTCGTGAGTTAAACAACGTCGGAAAACCAAATCCGCCCCACGGCGATAAAGAGTATCTCTAATTATTTTGTATTGTTGGGACTGGAATCGAATTTTCCGACGTTCTGACTTTGAAGCTTCGGGCCGAAAGGATTGGGTTTGGAGATAGACAATTATATCTCCATACCACGGATCTAAAGTGCTGATAAGAAACAAAGAGTCGTCCGCAATGGGCTCCTCTACCACTGTCTCTGTGTCAACACGCGGGAAAACACACATTAACTCGGCAAATACTAAGGATTTCTTAGACTTGGACTTCTCGAACTCCTGCAGGATAACAATCCATTTGGAGTACTTGCCCCCTAGCAATTGTTTTGTCAGAATATAGATCATAGGGTTGCAATCCGAAATCACTATAGTTTTACGGAGAAGAATGTAATGACGAAAACGCTGGACAGCTTGAACGGCTGCCAGTGCCAACTTTTCCACATGCGAGTATTTTAGCTCGGTTGGATTTAACGTCCGACTAAGGTAATATATCACATGTTCCATTCCAAATTCGTCTTCCTGAACTAAGACCATCCCAATGGTGGAGTGGGCGGCGGCGAGATACAAAAAGTAATCCTAGTTGTAGTTGGGAGGATGCAGCAACAGTGCATGGGTCAACGAGTGCTTAAGTGCATCAAAAGATTTTTGAACTATCTCATCCCAAGAGAATTGAGTATTTTGTTTTAACAACCGGGTGAAACCCTTTGTAATCTCGGCGTAGTTAGGAATGAATCGACGTAAAAAGTTTGCTTTCCCTTGCAAACTCTGGAGTTGACGCAGACTCGAAAGGAGGAGGCAATTTTATGATAGCTTCTAGCTTCGAGGGATCGAAGCGGATACCGGCTTTTGAAACGACAAAGCCTAGAAATCGTCCCACTTCTATGCAGAAGACACATTTGTGTGGATTCAACCGAATTCGATAATGCCTACACCTCATAAAAATGGCTCGTAAGTGGACAAGGTGATCAGCTCGATGTAAATAATGAGCAGGCAAATCATCGAGATACGGCTGCACAATGTGTTTGATGTCGTGAAACGCATAAGACATAGCCCGCTGGAAAGTGGCTCCGGCATTCTTAAGTCCAAAAGGTAATTTTCAATAAGCAAACGTTCCCCAAGGACAAATGAAAGCCGTTTTTGGTTGATCGGCAGGTAGAATATTGATTTGGTTGTAACCGGAAAAACCGTCCATAAAGGAAAATATTTCACTGCTGGCACAATCATCAATTATTTGATCAATATAAGGAGTGGGATAGTTGTCTTTTGGACAAGCACGATTAATATCCTTATAGTCGATGCATATTCTTATTGTTCCTTGTTTCTTGTTCACCGGAACAATATTCGATACCCAATCCGTTAACGGGATCGGATAAATGAAACCCGCTTTCAACAGCTTCTCTACTTCTGCTTTAATCGCAGCCGCTTTCCTAGGGTGTATCTGACGCAGACGTTGCCGAACGGGTTTAGCGTCTGGGTAAGTCTTGATTTCATGAACAACAATGGCAGGATCAATTCCTGGCATTTCTTCATAGGACCAGGCAAACACGTCACGGAATTCTTGAAATAGGGCCTTGTATATTTGAATTTCGTTATCTGTACACAAGGCACCTTTATGAATGTTCTCAATAATTCCAACTTTGACTGAAATGTCAATGGCAATAGTTCGGGAAATGTTCCCTAAATTCAACTCTGAATCAGGATGTTTCGTGGGATTCTGAGCGTCCTTAACATATTCAGCCGTAAAGATTGATGAAAAATCATTTTCAAAGCCATCATCCTCAGGTAAAAACGAAGATCTATGATGGAGATCTTCCCACGGTAGATCGTCTACACTTAGGATTTCGCGAAGTTGTTCGTCAGATGACACATCTTCAGGAAATGCTATCCGTTCTGAGGTTGATGTGAAAAGTGATTCTTCACCGACCACATTCATTTGGTCAATTTGGGTTGAACGTGAGTCGGTAAAAGACTGCACAGCTTCATAAGCAATTTCATATGGACTCAAAGGCATAACATCACCGAATGAGTCTACCTCAGATTCAGATGGGACAATCCAAGGATCATCATAAATAATAGTGTCTGAAGTAATCATATGAATGGAAGCGAACGAAGAGTCTGCGTTGATTGGAGGAAAAGGAAAAGTTCCCAGTAAACCGGAATCTTTAACTAATCCTACGCCAACATCCCTGTAAGGGATAGTCGTCTTACCGACATGCTGGATACTCTCTGAAGAGGCTGGGTCGGATGAAAAGAAAGTCAGCTGGTCTATTGTCATGATCTTGCCATTATGTGGAAACTTTATAACTCTGAAGACCGATGAGACGACCACTGTCATAGCGTAAGACCAACTTCGACCCAAGAGAAGGTTGTAGTCTAGAGGGGCATCAACCACTTCCACATCCAGACTAACGATTTTTCCTTCAACCCCTATAGGAAAATCCTATAGAATGCCAAACGGATGGAACCCACGGCCATCGAAGGCCTTAAGAATAGTCGGGGACTGGTTCAGTGAAGGAGAACCAAGTGATCTCCAACACTGAATCGACATAATACACGTAGAAGCTCCTTCATCAATTACAGTTCGATGAATAGACCTGTTTTTGACTATCACTGGAATCTGGAAAGCCATCTGATGAGGGAGACGTGGTGTACTATTTTCTAGATCAAAGATTATCAGGTTCGGGTCCTGAATATCAACAGTTCCTATAGCCGACAAAAGTAATTTTCGTTGTGCTGGGCATGATTGCAGCACTTCCAAGGCCGACATTGCTGAGGGTGAAACAGCTAAGTCCTCAACAATGTTATAATTCTGAGCTGCTCTCACATGTGGATTGAAAGCAGACTTTCGAAGTATACCCTTAGTGGGCGGCTTGATTACCAAGTCCGGGTTAGGTTTCTCAGTCTGTAGTGGATCGGAACCGGGAGCTGAGGTTGATGGATTAGAATGAGAAGATTTTGCTTCTTTGCCATCAATAGGACTCTTACTACCATAATCGTGTGATCGAGTCGCAATCCGTACATGAGACATCATCAATATGGGTTCTTCACTGGCACTCGAGGAAGAACCTATCATCTTACTCTCCTGCTTTGGAAATGGATCTTTCAAAACAGCAGGAGTTGGGGAACCTTTAACGATTTTCACAACCTCTGCCCGATGAGGGCAATCTCTTGTGAAATGATCTTCTTCACAAATTAAACAAGGATAGTGAGGTTTGCGTTTCTCGTCGTTAGATTCCGACTTCTCTTTTTTCTCCTTTGGAGCCTTGTCTGCTTTATCCTTCTTCTTACCTTTCTTTTTACCACCATTTTTTGATTTAGCCGTAGATGATTCTACAGCGTGAACGTCGGCGGTAATTTCAGGA
This sequence comes from Pinus tabuliformis, assembly GCA_031772625.1. Lineage (NCBI taxonomy): Eukaryota > Viridiplantae > Streptophyta > Pinopsida > Pinales > Pinaceae > Pinus > Pinus tabuliformis. The sequence continues at coordinate 796,551,263 of CM062815.1, read as the reverse complement.
GAAGATTCTCCTGTCGGGGAATCTGGTAAGGTTATGATTGGAGAAGAATTCTTTGAGGACTTCTTCTTACTTTTGGTGTTCACCGTACCAATCATGCCATCAGCAGCATGAGACCCCGAAGGAGCAGTAGCGATTTGGTTCGACTTCGGAAGATCTGGGATCTTCTCGTGCAACGTACCCGACTGAGTGTAAACTAAGTCAAGATACTGGGCTTGAGCAATGACTTGCTCCTCAGTAACTACTCCGGCCTTGGCCACATCTTCAGTAATCTTCGGTAATAATGATTTGACAAACCATTCAGCTAAGATTTGGTCTGGGATAAAAACTTTCACTAAACGTCGTCGACGTCTCCATTCATGGATATGATCAGAAATATAAGTGGACGTCGATTGTTTTAATGAAGTTAATAACTCAGTACCATTGTCGTATCTGACCGGCAACTGAAAATGAGTTAGGAACGAGGTAGCTAACTGGCTAAAGTTATAAAAAGAGGCCCGTGGTAACTCAATGTACCACTTGGCCGCGAGACCAATGAGCGTACGCTGGAAAAGACGTAAGCGGATCGAATCATCCAAGATAGAATTCGAAGCACACCAGAGGTGGTAAGTCATCACGTGATTGGATGGATCCTCTCCAAACTTACCTTCGAACTTGGGTATATCGCTGGGCAACTTATTTGGCATTGGCGGCCAGAACGGAAGATAATTTATTGGATCGTTCGTTAGGTGCGTCAAGTCGGGTAAATCCAAAGTTGCGATAAACGGCAATTGCCGGTTAGGATCTCTAAAACTTTGGGTCACAAGACCAGTCCCAGGAGGAGGATATCCAGGATAACTTGGAACAGGAATCGCATTCGGGATATTATATCCTCCTGGAAAACCAGGATTAACCGGACCGTACTGGGGTTGTTGAGGTTGTTTATAAGTATACCCAGGATACGGTTGATACTGGTAAACTGGTTGTTGGACAGCAGGCCCGTATTGGTACTGTCCCTGGTGCTGTTGATAAGTAACTTGTGGTTGACTTGTTACAAAAGTACTTAAACCAGGCTTCCCTACAGGCATCTGGACCGTGGTTTGAATCGTAGATCCGGACAACGGTAAAGATGTCTCAGGGGTGGTTGCAGAGACAGTAGAAATCGGAGTTGTCGATACTCCATAAGTAAGTGTGGTAGATGTTGTGGTAGTTGCAGCAGTCGTTTGAGATGGAGTACTAGGTGCGATTGGCGGTTGAGTAACTACCGAGACAGAAGTTTGAACGTTTGACTGGACAGGTTGTGGTTGCTGGGGTGGACCAGAAACTACAGGTTGTCCAGTTTGAGGTAACGACTGTATACTTGGCTGCAACACCTGTTGACCTTGTGATGGATCCCACACTATCATTCCGGGGTATTGACCCGTAACAGGTTGAGGATACTGAGATCCGTAACCAGGTTGAGGGTAGGGTTGATAATTGAAAGGTACATTTCCCATACCTTGAACATAAGACTGACCCTGAGGTGGTTGATAACCTTGACTCGAGTATTGACCTTGGGGTAGATACCCTTGAGGCAAGTACTGATACTGGGGTTGACCTTGAGGCATAAATTGATACTGAGGTTGACCTTGAGGTATATATTGAGGTTGGGGTTGACCCTGAGGAACGTATTGCACGATAGGTACATATTGTCCTTGAGGTTGCCCCCCAGCCGCAACTTGAGTACCTTGAGGTTTCCCCCCAGGCATTAATTGAGGTTGCCCCCCAGGCGGAAATTGACCACCTTGAGGTTGAGAACCGGGAATTGAACCTGACATCATATAAATGTCTCCTACACCCAACGGTCTATTACCATTGTTTCCAGATAATGAACCATGTCCAATGGGTTGAGGAGATGCTCCTGCAAAGGTACCAGAAAGTGATTGATACCCAGTAGGAACAGAAGGACCATCGTACAAGAAAGATTCAGGAGATTGAGTAGACACGGACGATGGACTAGACATATTTACAGGAGTATAAATACCTCCGGGTGGATAAGGAGTACGAGGTGAAGAAAAACCTATCCCTGAATTGTCTAAATAATTAGTTAACGAAAGGTACCAAGTAGTACTCCTAGGTGGACTGTAAAAGATAGATTCACGCTCTCTTAGGTCAAGAGTAGGTTGATTTTCAAGAACAGGGCCTACCTATGTTAGAAAATTATATATTACGGAGCAATGGAACACATAAAATATTGCAGAAATATAAACACAGAAAACGCACAAAACAAGAGAGACACAGATATATGTGGTTCACCCAGTTTGGGCTACGTCCACCCCGAACAGCCAGTCCTTCCTTTCTATTATCCAGCAAAATGAAGAGATACAACCTACAGCAAAACCGCTGTAATATCCTCTGTTTTCTCTCACAATCTCACCTCTATGTTTCTCGCTCACCGAATACACATCTATATATCACAGCCTCAAATACAATGCCCTCATATAAAGAGAGGGGTTGCCTTCTAGGGCAAAAAACGCTAAACTAAACATAAGTTCTACCGTCAGATCATCCGCCTAATGAACGGCCCAGATTGACTAGAAATTACTATACTTTTACAAGGCAATTTTACAGCTGTTTTTAGCTTCGGGGGCGCTGCCCCCGAAACCCCCCGCCAGGGGGGAGCTCCCAAAAGTCGCTGCCGCCCCCCCCTGGACCCCCCATGGCAGCGATTATTTTACGGGCGGCGTTGCCGCCTCATTTTGAACTGGGGTCCAATATGTCGGTACTATAGAAGATAATCAGGCTCCACACCCAACAATCTCCCACTTGGAGACTGATTGTAGTAACTCCACCGCTGCTCCATTTGCTGGACAATGACTCCTCTTTGGACCTGGTTGTTTCTCATCTTCATCGTCATCCTTGAAGACCAACTGAAACTGAGCATATTCTCAGTTTCTCCCTGGTTACAACTTTTGTTAGCATATCTACAGGGTTCTGGCTAGTGTGTATCTTTTCCAGCTTCAACTCTCCATCTTCCAACACTGATCGTATGAAATGGTACTTGAGCTGTATGTGTTTTGTCCTGGAATGAAATGTTGAGTTCTTTGCAAGATGAATGGCACTTTGACTATCACTGTATAACGTGCCCATATCATGCTCCTTACCCAATTCACCCATAAACCTTTGTAACCAAATCATTTCTTTACTAGCCTCTGTAGCAGCAACATACTCTGCTTCTATTGTTGAAAGTGCAACAACACTTTGGATTTTTGAAACCCAACTGACAGCTGTTCCTTCGACAGTAAATACATATCATGTAGTGCTCCTCCTATTATCTCTGTCACCTACCATATCTGCATCAACATATCCTTGTAGGGATATGTTTGAACCACCAAAGCATAATGCCTGATTTGTGGTACCTCTCAAATATCTGAGAATCCATTTCACTGCCATCCAATGTTCCTTTCCTGGATTGTTCATGTACCTGCTTACAATTCCCACTAGATGTGCAATATCAGGCCTTGTGCAGACCATTGCATACATTAAACTTCCAACTGCTGATGCATATAGAACTTTAGACATATAATCCATGTCTTCTTGGGTCTTTGGGCACATTTCTTTGCTAAGTTTGAAATGGCTAGCAAAAGGTGTACTAACTGGTTTTGCATTTTGCATGTTAAATCTTTTCAACACCTTTTGTATGTACTCATTCTGAGACAATGTTAATTTTCTATTTTTTCTTGTCTCTAGTTATTCTCATACCAAGGATTTGTTTTGCAGCACCCAAATCCTTCATTGCAAATGAATTTGCCAATTTTCTTTTGAGCACATTTATTTCCTGCATGTTAGATCCTGCAACAAGCATGTCATCTACATACAATAACAATATAATATAGCTGCCATCATTTTGCTTTTTCAGATAAACACAATGATCAGAGTGACATCTAGTATAACCTTGTTCAGACATAAACTTGTCAAATTTTAGATACCACTGCCTTGGAGCCTGTTTTAAACCATACAAGCTCTTCTTCAACCTGCACACAAGTTTCTCCTTCCCTTTCACCTCATATCCTTGTGGCTGCTGCATATATATCTCTTCCTCCAAATCCCCATGGAGAAAGGTTGTCTTTACATCTAACTGCTCAAGATGCAAATCTTCAGCTGCTACAAGACTTAAAATAGTTCTGATTGAAGTCATTTTAACAACAGGAGAAAATATTTCATCAAAATCAATACCTTTCTTCTGTGCAAACCCCTTCACCACAAGTCTAGCTTTGTACCTTTTCTTTCCTCCATCTTCTTCCTTCAGCCTGTAAACCCATTTATTCTTCAATGTAGTTTTTCCTGCAGGCAACCTGACTAAATCCCAAGTCTGGTTATGCATTAAGGAGTCCATCTCTTCTTCCATGGCTACCTCCCACTTCTTCTTGCTTTCAACCTGCATTGCTTCTTCATAACATTCAGGTTCACCAGAATCAATCAACAATAAATAATATAATGAAGGAGAGTATCATTCAGGAGGTCTACTTGTCCTGGTAGATCTTCTAACACCACTTTCAGGTGTTTGGGGTGCTTGTTGTTGTTGTGATGGTTGCTGATGTTGTGGTTGTTGATTATTATTATTTTCAGGCACCTTTACTTTTTCAGTAATTTCATCAAGAACTGCGTATTCCTTGTTTTCTTTTTCTTGTTTCTTTTCCTGCAACTGATTCTTATACAAGACCTTTTCATTGAATATTACATCTCTGCTCCTAATGATTTTGTGATTTTCATAATCATATAATCGATAACCAAATCATTAACACCATATCCAATAAAGGTACATTTCTTTGACTTTGCCTCAAGCTTTGTTCTATTTTCTTTATCAATATGGACAAAGGCCTCACAACCAAAAGGTTTTAAAATAGAGTAGTTTACCTTTTTCCCTGTCCATGCTTCCTCTGGAACACCACCATCCAAGGAACTTGAAGGTCCTCTGTTTATTAAATAAACAGCAGTATCTACAGCATCTGCCCAAAACTGTAAAGGCAATCCTGCATGAAATCTCATGCACCTTGCACGCTCCATGATTGTTCTGTTCATCCTTTCTGACACACCATTTTCTTGTGGTGTTCTTGGAACTGTCTTCTCTCTGCGAATTCCATGCTCTGAACAGTACCTATCAAACTCTTTGCTGCAATATTCACCTCCATTGTCTGATCTAAGACACTTCAATTTCTTTCCTGTCTCAATCTCAGCCAAAGCTTTCCATTTCTTGAAAGTATCAAATACATCAGATTTATTCTTAATACAATAAATCCAAGTTTTTCTAGTTGCATCATCAATAAAGGTAACATAATAACGAGAGCCACCGAGAGATGATACCTGAGCAGGTCCCCATACGTCTGTATGCACAAGCTCTAATTTTTCGTTCTTCTTTTCTTTCCCAACTCTGAGAAATCTGACTCTCTTCTGTTTTCCATAAATGCAGTTCTCACAGAAATCCAAATCAACATTCTTCAAACCTGGCAACAAATTCCTTGAGTGAAGAATCTTCATCCCTTTTCACTCATGTGTCCGAGCCTATGATGCCATAATGTTGCATCTGCTCCTTTGGAAGTCAAAGCATTAACATAGTTAGAAATACCATTGCATAAATACAATGTACCAACCTTTTCACCTTTTGCTATTACCAGGGCTCCTTTTGTGACCTTCCAAGCTTTATCTGTGAAAGTTGTCACACAACCTTCACTGCCTAACTGCCCTGTTGAAATCAGATTTTTCTTTAGATCTGGAACATGCCTTACCTCCTTTAGTAGCCATTGGTTTCCATTCTGCTGTTTTACAAGAACCTTACCCATTCCAACAATTTTACAGGGTTTGTCATCACCCAGACGAACTTGTCCAAAATCTCCTTGAACATAGTCATAAAAGTATTTCTTTTCAGGTGTGGCATGGAATGAGGCCCCTGAATCTACCACCCAGGAATCAGTAATATTTTTGAAAGAAAGAATCAAAGCATCTTGTAACACCTCACCTGTCACATTTGCTTCATGATTGTTTTCTTGTTGTGCATCTCCTTCTTTTCCCTTCCGAGATCTACAGTCTTTCTTTAGGTGTCCTTTCTTTCCACATTTCCAGCACACTATCCCTGATCTGGACTTGGATCTGCCTTTCCTTGATTTACTGCGATATCCTGAGCTCTTTCCTCTTTCCATTTTTCTTCCTCTAGACTCTGCACTCAAAGCATTTCCTGATGTCTCACCGGAGCTTTTCCGTCGCATTTCCTCACTAAGGATAGCACCGACAACATCATCAAACTTTAAAGTACTAGATCCAGAAACGGAGTTACTAATGGCCATTACCAAACCATTCCAACTTTCTGGTAATGAGCATAAGAATAACAGAGCTCTAACTTCATCATCAAAGTTTACCCCTACAGAACTTAACTGACTTGTAACTGTATTAAAATCATTTAAATGGTTTGCAACAGATCCACCTTCCGACATATTCATATTAAATAACCGTTTCATAAGAAATACCTTGTTTGAGGCCGAGGGTTTTTCATATAGTTTCGACAACGTCTGCATCAAACCCTCTGTCGTGGTTTCCTTCGAAATGTTGAAGGCGACTGACGCAGCAAGGCACAACCGTATTGTTCCGAGTGCCTTTCTATCGAGAAGGTTCCATTCTTCGTCTTTCATACCCGTCGGCATCTTTGTTTTTCCGCCCAATGGTAGGTATAGATCTTTCTGATACAGATAATCTTCCATCTGCATCTTCCACAACGAGAAGTTTTGGCCGTTAAATTTCTCGACCCTAAACTTACCATCTTCCGCCATTGCTCCCACTCGAACCAGGAACCCTTCTTTCCTGCGAGTTTATTAGCCAAATAGACCTTCGGCTCTGATACCAGTTGTTAGAAAATTATATATTACGGAGCAATGGAGAACATAAAATATTGCAGAAATATAAACACAGAAAACGCACAAAACAAGAGAGACACAGATATACGTGGTTCACCCAGTTTGGGCTACGTCCACCCCGAACAGCCAGTCCTTCCTTTCTATTATCCAGCAAAATGAAGAGATACAACCTACAGCAAAACCGCTGTAATATCCTCTGTTTTCTCTCACAGTCTCACCTCTATGTTTCTCGCTCACCGAATACACATCTATATATCACAGCCTCAAATACAATGCCCTCATATAAAGAGAGGGGTTGCCTTCTAGGGCAAAAAACCCTAAACTAAACATAAGTTCTACCGTCAGATCATCCGCCTAATGAACGGCCCAGATTGACTAGAAATTACTATACTTTTACAAGGCAATTTTACAGTTGTTTTTAGCTTCGGGGGCGCTGCCCCCAAAACCCGCCAGGGGGGGGCTCCCAAAAGTCGCTGCCGCCCCCCCCTGGACCCCCCACGGCAGCGATTATTTTACGGGCGGCGTTGCCGCCTCATTTTGAACTGGGGTCCAATATTCCGGTACTATAGAAGATAATCAGGCTCCACACCCAACAATCTCTTTTTCTGGAGTAAGTTCTTCAATAGCTAACAAACCAGAAAGAAGATTCTCGGTTATGACTCTTTCAATCCTAGGTGAATCCGGAACACTAGAAGTTGGAGTAACAGGTTCAGATATTTCAGGTTCTTCGTCTATATCATTAGTAGATGAAAAACTACCAGCAAGCTCAGAAACTGCAACAGCTTCAGGATTGTAACCTGTCTCTAAACCTTGGTAATCTGGATGGACTACCAACGAAGACTCTCCTTCTTCAGGAGAACCTACTCTACTGCCACTATGAGGAGTTACGAGGACTTTCAAACCTTCTAAATTACTCGGGTCGTCTCGAGGAGGATCACCCCGAAGTCTACAGGATCTCCTCAACAATTCGGCCACGCAAACAATCTCAGGATATTGGCCCCGAAGTCTACGGGACTGTCTCGGTAATTCCGCCACAGCTAACAACTTTTAACTACTACACACGAAAACAAAGTAAAATCTCAAATCAAACCACCTAAAGTCTCTAAAGAACCAAACAAATTTGAAGCACACGCCTAAAGAATCTAGGGCGTCAAACCAAGCACAAACAGTAGCCTTCCGGACCGAAAACACTAGTTGGTGATGAAGCCCAACATCGCCGAATTCAGTACAGAAGTGGTGGGTGGAACAGTTACCCCGGCAACCTGCTTAATGAATAGACCGGCACAAGTTCCTCCACTTTAACCGTCTCAAGTGAAGTGAACCCCCCGGAAAATCCAAGTGAGTCTAGCCGACGTCTGCTCCAGGTATAGTGGGATCTTCCCTCCACCATCACCTCGGGTAGAATCCTAAAGATAATGGTCACTAAGGTTACCAACAGCAACAAATACACCTGGGGGAACAGTCTACACTCCGACAGCACGCAAGGGCGGAGTATCAAGCTCAATCCCCTTGCCGACTCCTTGACAACAATCCAAGGTTTACCGACAAGTGACCCCTGGCTCCTCGACAATGGTTAATCCGAGGTTTACCGTTTGTAATACGTGCGTGTCTGGCATCTTTCCCAACGAGGGAGGATTGATCCCCTCACTGGTTTGGACACGAGCTCGTGCTTCTCCTTTAAGAGGAGCTTTCCCAGAGTATAAATGAAACAGTTGGATTTATCCTACCACAAGATCAGCTACTTGTTTGGTTTTGTTGTCTTGGAGAGTTAATTACTCACCTATTCCAAGACACTAGCCTGATCTATATTGGTGTTTCAGAGCCCTAGTAAATAAAAGTTACTACGTTGGTTTTACTTTAAGCGTTAATTTTATGGTTTCCTTAAAATAAAAGGTAGTGGAGATGAAACTGGTGGTGTGTAGACTCGACTCGCAACCACTACAAAAATGCACCTAAGATGATTTGCACTACTTTCCTTTTTCAATGAATCTCCTAGCTAAGAGAGTTGAGAGAATGCAAATTTTATAGAAAACAACTTTCTTAACAAAGACAATCAAAGAAACAATTCTCTTTATCTTTTCAAAACATGCAACTCATGACCACTAATTATTCACACGAAAAACCCTTTTCTTCAAAAGACTACAAATGCAACCAAAGAAAACTTGTTTCCAAAGAATTTTTTTTTTTTATTCTTCCTATATTAATCAAGCATGTTAAAACTATTTATCGAAAATCAAATGTAACAATTCTAAGGTAAATCACTCAAAAGTAATGTAAAGGGAAATTTACCTAAAAATAAAACTAACAAGGACAAAAGCCTACAAGGATGATTCCTGAGTGTTTTACTTGACCAAAATCAAGCCAAGGACCAGCTAATGCAGAATCAAAAACCCAGTCAAAACAAAACTCAAATCTTTTTGTTCTTTTTGTAAAATGGAATTCAATACTCAATCAACAAGCACTTCGAAATTTGCCAAAGAGACAACTCAAAGGTAAGTTGCTCACACAGGTAGACTTTATGACAGGTCCGACTCCTAAGAAGGCTGACAAAACCAGAGAGATCTAAGGCTTGACAACTTCCACCGCCAAAGTCACTACAGGACCTACTCAAAATTCAAACCCTAGGGCTTAAACTTCTATGAAATCCACTAAAACACTCAATGCTAGTGAAACAAGTTCAGGTGAAGATCTTAGACAGTAGACTAATGGATCTGGGCAGTAAAAACTAAGAAAAAGAAAAATCTAAGAGAAAAAATGTAAAAAATGGAAATTTCTTTAATTTTTAGCAGGGTACGCAAGCAACCTGTTAAGATAGGTGCGGGCCTGCTCTGTGCACACAGCAACAGTGCGTACAGAGACGCATTGTGCAATAATCAGAGGGTGCGTACTACTGAAAAAACCAAGAAAAACTAAATCTAATTTAACCCTAAGCTAGCCCACCCAAATACAAAGTCACACAGCCAAAAACCAGAAAATAAATGATTTTTCTCAGACCAAAATATCAAATCAAAAAGAACTCAAACACATTCATGGAGTCCCCAGCGGAGTCGCCATTTTGTCACACGGAAAGAGTCGACGGTGCAGACACAACCGACCTCCCTAGAAGCCTAAGACTTTCTAGTGACAAACAAGACAAATGAGAGCAATCCTTCCCTAAATATGCATTGCAATATGAGAAATCAAGTGTCTAGATCTTACCTGTAACTCAACGTTGTTGTAGTAGCCCAGCTTCGTTGATCCGGATGAGCTCCTCCTTCTCTTCAAAACTTGCATTCACCAACAGTCACACAATTAAATAGCACCTGAATATCACATAAAACAAAGCATATTTAACATATAGACCAAGGAGTATATGAAACAACTCATAGATGACAAATTGTTGAGAAGAATGGACTAATTTGTATTAAAGGTAACAAAAGGAACCATTACAACCTGAGCCTTGGTGTTGTGCAAGTTCCTCCCAGGGTCCACAAGAGTCCTCCTTTACTCTGATCAGCTCACCCACCTCCCAATGGAAACAAGTAAAGATGGTAATCTCTCCTCACAACTTCTCACAAGGAAGTCCTAATTCCTGCAGCATCTACCCATAGGAATGTTCAGCTTTCAACCTCCCCTCCTTCTAGCCTAATGCATGTATTTATAGTGCTGTAGAAGAAGGTAATCAGGTCCACCATCAATGGGATGAGCCCCTCTTTTGGGTGGTTTAGCTCCCCTCTTGATGGGATAAGTTTCTCTTCTATAGGGATACATGAACCATCTGGAGGCGCTTCATACACATCAAACAAACTTCTAGAATGCTCTAGAAATGACCACAAGTAACTTTTTAAAGATGAAACTTGTGCCTTTTGACCTTTACAGGAGTACGCACCCATCCCTTTACATACAGAGCATACAAGTACGCAGGTATTGTGAACTTGGGTTGTGTATACGCAGGTAAGGCTGAGAGAAACTGCGTACCAGAGATAACTTGACTTTAGATGACTTTTCTCTCTTTATTTGAGTTTGACATGGAAGGCAGAGGCATAAGACTTTCCAAGGAGGATAGTATGACAGTGGATGGAGCCATACTAACTGCAAATAGTCATGGTGACAATTTTTAGTGTAACAAGGTTATCACTCCAACCAGAGGTTGCAGCAATCCCATTACAGGGTTGACCATAGTCCCTGTTGGACTAAAGTCCCCCAAGACTAACTTATTTAGCTATAGTGCTAAAGAGGGAGGATATTTATACAATGCTGGGATTTATACACCGTAGTGTTATAATAGTAGGGAAAGGGTGACATAGGAGATTTAGATAATAAAAGTTAAGGGTTAATATGGATGAAAAGGTGAATGAGGAGTGAAATCACTAAGTTTATTTGAAAACCACTTAGCTTTAAGAGTAGATCAAAATGAAAAGATTTTTACACAGGAAATGTGGCTTTTAAAGGCATAAGAACCAGCATAAAACCTCAAATTCTTCCATGAATCTTAGCTGATTAAGGGATGTTAGTAAATGAATGCAAAGGGGGAAAATGGGAAGTTAGACATGCTCCTTTGCTTTGCTGCACATGATGTAGAAGAGGAGCCTCTCCATCCACTGATTTGCCTTTGTGACCAGGTTATCAAACCCTCTATTGAAAGGAATTATATTTCTGCAACCCCATCTGCTTACCCATCTATTTCCTAGCATTTTTTGTTACTTCCTGGAGGGTGCACTTAGACTTGCAGACCCTTATATGCCTTTTCTTTTCCTTGGCTTTTTCCTTTTGATTTTCTATCTAATGCTACCCTTATTGCTTCCAAGGTCCCAGATTAAGCAGTTGGGAACCTTAATTCTCTACCTAAGCTACTAGTCTGCCAAGATTTAACAGTTTGGACAGACTTCTTTCTCTATTCTACAACAGAAAATTGAAACATGGCATGATCTAGATTAGGTTGTTGGAACATCCATCAAAATTGGGACAACATCAAGCTATATACACACATTGTCTTCTCTTGGAAATATGGGATCTTTGCATCACCAAAGCAGAGCATATTTGGAACTTCCTTTGCCAATCATGAAATATGAAACCTATTGGTATAGGTGGCTAACAGTGGCTCCACATGGGGATGGTTTTTCCATTTGAAAGACCAAGAACAGCAGGTCAGAATGCCTTGGCCCTTGACTGCTTTTACCAAAACTTGAAGTATGCTGCTTTGACATGCCAAATTGTACTCTTCCCATCTTAGTAAATTTTTGAACTCATGAGCTTTTTGCTGAGAACCAATAAAACTTGAGAAACTACATTTTTACATTTTAACAGAAAGTAATATATACACGTGATTATGTACAGGGGAAACTCAGGCTGCACTTATGGATGGTAGTCAAAATAGTGCTTCAACATCCTGCCATTCACATGACCTTCATCCAAATCAGCTTCTTTAAGACCTTTAAGGAAATAAGTATTGTTTCCTTGTACTGCTTGAACAGCAAATGGTCCCCTCCAAAGGGAATCAAATTTTCCATGTTTTCCCTTATCTTCCCTTCTGGAATCCCACTTGAGGACTTTGTCACCAACTTTGAAATCTTCTGCCTTAGTCCTTCTATCAAAAGCTTTCTTTAACTTTTCTTGTAACACTTGCACTCTGCTGTAAACTTGTTCTCTAGTTTGCTGCAAACATATTATTTGATTTACCCTTCTCTGCATATCATTTGGTTCAGCTTGACTTTCTTGCAGTAGTTTCATAACAGGAACCCCTAGTGATGAAGGGAATTTGGCCTCTAGTCCATAGACTAACTCATATGGGCTGACCCCAATTGATCTCTTGGTTGTTAGTCTATCTGCCCATAAAGCATTCACAAGCTTCTTGTGCCAATTCTTTTTATTTTCCTCCAATACCTTCTTTATGATGTTTACCAGGCTTTTATTTGATGATTCAGCAAGGCCATTTCCTTGAGGATAGTATGCAGTCGAATGGCCCAAGGTAATGTGGAATTTGTGGCATAAATTTACCATCTTCTTAGATCTGAAGGCAGCAGCATTGTCTGTTATTATTTTATCAGGACAACCAAATCTAGAAAGAATATTGGTCTCAAGGAACTGAATGATAGTGGAATCATTTGCTTGTCTACATGGAACAACTTCAATCCATTTAGTAAAGTAGTCGGTAGCTATCAGAATCCATCTATGTTGGCCTGAAGATGAGGGATGAATTTCCCCAATGAAATCCAAGCCCCATTGTTGAAAAGGTCTCTCTGTTGCAATAGGCCTCAAGGGAAGTGGCAGTAACTTTCTCTTTCCCTCAAACACTTCACATTTATGACATGAGGTGGTGAATTTCTTGACATCAAAGAAAATGGTGGGCCAATAGTAACCGGCCCTCAGTATCTTATCCACAGTGGACTTCCAATACAAGTGTCCACCACAGTCACCTGCATGAAATTCTTTGGTGACATTGTTAGTCTCATCTTCAATCAAGCAGTTTAACAGTATACCCTCATGGTTTTTCCAAAGTAAATTACCATCCATAACACAGAATTTAGAAGCTTTCATTTTTAGGAACCTACACTTAGTTCTGGACAACCCTGGTGGAGCACACAGGTTTTGTAATACATAACATATATCAGAGTACCAAGGGGATTGTTCAAAGGCTACATTGATCTTTGGAGTCGCCAGCCCCGGTTCATTGTCCAGCTGGTTTATGTCTAAGGCTTGGAAATTAGCTTCTGTCATTAGTTTGGCCAAACCTTGCCCTTTTATCAGTTTAGTAGGTTTTATTTCAATGTCAAATTCCAAGATGTTGGCAATCCATTTTCCTCTTCTGCCTTCTAAATTTTCTTGAGTGAGTATGTCTTTTACAATTGGACTTGGCACATAAGCTATAACATGGGAATAAATGATATAAATCCGAAAGTCTTTAATTGCTTTGACCAAAGCATAAGCTTGTTTTTCCATGATCTGATATTTCAGAGGTGCATCTCTAAGAGCTCTACTGAAGAAAGCAATTGGTCTCTCATTTCCTTGGTCATCTTTTTGTAATAGAATAGCAGCAATAGTATGCTGAGAGGCAAAAGAGAAAATGATAAACTCTCTATCAAATTGAGGATTTGTTAAGACTGGGGTTTGGGTAAGGGCCAATTTTATACCTTCAAAGGCTTGATTTGCTTCCACTGTCCATTTCACTTTTGAATCCTTTTTTAGCATGTTGTTCAATAATCTGATTAGTTCTGCTAAGTTTGGGATAAACCTTCTTAAGAAATTAATCTTCCCTAAGAAGGCTTGCAATTCTTTAATGTTTCTAGGGTGGGGCATTTGCAGGATAGCTTGTATCCTATCTGGGTCAATTCTGATGCCATCCTTTGAAATGATATGCCCTAAGAGCTTTCCTTCTTCCATACCAAACAGGGATTTCTTTGGATTCAATGAAATTCCATATTTCCTGCATGTTAGGAAGATCTGCCTTAAGTGCTTCAAGTGTTCTTGGTCTGATTTTGAGAAAGGTGTAAGGTCATCTAAGTAAATGACAAGAAAGTCATGAATCTCTTTGGCAGAAGCAATGTCCATTGCTCTTTGAAATGTTGCCCCTGCATTTTTCAATCCAAAGGGCATTTTAACATATTTGAAAGTTCCCCATGGGGTTGTGAATGCAGTTTTGTCTTGATCATCAGGGTGCACTAGGATTTGATTAAAGCCTGAGAATCCATCAAGTAATGAGATCCTTGATGCTCCTACCACTCTTTGGAGAATGTGATCCATCTTAGGTAAGGGATAATTGTCTTTGAGGGACACTTGGTTTAGATTTCTCAGATCAACACAAAGTCTTATTTCACCAGTTTTCTTTCTTGTAGGCACCAAGTTTGAAATCCAATCAGAAAACCTTATTGGTGCTATGATACCAGCTTTAAACATTTTTTGTACCTCTTTCTCAATTGCAGGGAGAAGCATAGGGTTTATTCTTCTCAATTTTTGCTTAAATGGCTTTTGATTTGGCTTGAGAGGGATTGTGTGTTGGATAACAGAGGTGTCATAGGATTTTAAGTCCTCATAACTCCATGCAAAGACATCTTGGAATTCTTTGAAGAGGTCAATGTATTTGGGCTTCTGATCAGGAGGTAGGGATGCAGATAATTTTATTATCTTGGGTTTCTCCACTGTTCCTATGTTGCATTCTTCTATAGCAGAGTTAAGGGGCTGCATTTTTGGTTTCCTAGGGACATCATTTGAATCAAAAATATCCTCTAGTGGAGTCAGGCCTGTTGGAAGAAAGTTATCTTTCAATTGTATAACTTCAGCCTCAGCATCAGCCATTTCCTCACAACCAATTTGTTGAATTTGTAGTATATTGTCTTTGTTGAAAATTGTTGGATGTAGGATTTGGTTGGCTGTTTTGGGTGATATTGGCTTATGATTCTGTTGATTAGGTATTTGTGATTGACTTGCTCTTTCAAGTATTTGTGATTGACTTGCTCTTTCAAGTATTTGTGATTGACTTGCTCTATCAGTGTCAATATTTAGTCCTACAAATTCTTGTTGCAAGGTCAAGAAATTATTTATTTGTGCATCATCTTCAAATACTTGCCAGTCCTTGACATTGTTTGGGACAGAAGGTCTGTGTTTTACCTCAGCTGTGAAGCAATGGTGGGGCTCAAAAGGTAGCTTGTAGGTACTTGCAAATGTGGCCAAGCTATGGGCATGCAGATTATGGGTTCTAGGAATTTTGGTAATCTGAAATTCAGTGAAGGAGTTTAATATTTCAGCAACAGCAGTCCTATAAGACCTCAATCTTTTGTCATTAGTGACAAAATTTCCCTTTACTTGTTAGATGACTAAATCTGAATCTCCCATAATTGAAACCTTTATGGCTTGTAAGAACTTTACTAGTTTAAGGCCTAGTAAGAGAGCTTCATATTCTGCCATGTTATTAGTGCATCTGAAATTTAGTCTATAGGCTCGGCCTTCTGCATGACTGTTTTGTTTATTATGTATCCAAACTCCAGCTCCTGCCCCTAGTTTGTTTACTGACCCATCAAATTCAAGGAACCACAGGATATTTTGTTCTAGGGAAGAGTTGATGACCTCTTCATGAGCTGGAATTGTGAGTTGAAGTTCTGGTTTGTCCTCTGGTTTGTCTTTTAGGACTGTCTCATCTCTTGATTGGATCAATTTGACTTCTAGAGTAGCAGCTTTGTTTGATGATTGATCAGCCATTATTTCTGGGGTAACATTTGGTTGATTGATGTCCTGCTCTTGTTTAGGTGTCTCAGTTTCTTCATTGTTTACAAGACCTGTGTTGTCATTGAAGAGAATGTATGAGTCTATATCAGAATGAACAGCATATATGGGAAAATTTTGAGGTTTTTCTTCACTGCTGACCATGTATTTCATAAGTGTTTCTCTGTATAGTCTTTTTGGTTGCCCAAAGACAGAGATAGTGGCATATGACATGTCTAACTGCAAAGAACCTTGGAGTTTAGCCCCCCATGACCTTGATAACAGCATCCCATACTTGGGTGGGATGTCAGCAACTACAACATCCATCAGGATTGTTTTATTGGGATATTGGACGAGTGAGACACAGAGATCTTTTATGAGACCTAGACACTTAACTTGGCTGGAGTCAAATGAGAATAGGTCCTTATATGGTCTTGTAATATCTAGATTCAATCTTTCCATGACTGATTTGGGCATCAAGTTGTGAGAGGCACCTGAATCAAACATTGCATTGTGTAATATCTTATCATGAATATGTAAACTAACATAAAAGGGTAAGATACCTGCAACAGCTGCTTTTCCATCAACTTCTGGACCGAAAAGCAATTCTGGGGTGTCATCTAACACATTCACATTATCTTTATTACGAGTTAGCTGAAGGGACTTCTTGATTTGTTGCCTATAAATGTCATGTTTGGCCAGTTCTGAGAGGGGAACAGCTACTTTCAATTTTCCAATTTCAGCTTCTAAGTCAAAGGGTCTGTCAGATTGGATCTTGGTGTTGTGGGTTGCAGCCTTTTCCTTGTTTACCAAGTCCTCCTCTTGTTTCTTTTCTTGATCTGGACGCTTGTCCTTCTTACTCATCTCTTGAGAAGTGGTACTTAGATTGGGCTGCAAGGGTGATGTAGCCATAGGCTGTTGTTCGGTTATTTCCTCAACTATCACCTCATCTGTAATTGGACCAGTTTTGTTACTTGGTTCTGTGATAATGGCTTTCTTGGGCTGCTGGGTATCCTTTGTTTTTTCAGGCTGCGTCACATTTATAGTTCTACTCCTTAGTTTATATTGTTTATGAACTTCATAAACAGTTGTATCATAGCCTTGTTTAAAGTCAAATGATTCACCTGACTTAGTTTGGAATTGTTGAATGTCATCATGTTCATGATCTTCTTGACTTAGAAAGACTTGTTGCTCATCATTCAGGCCCATCAGGTTGATGTGGGTATCATCTGTTTGTTCGTCTGAAGTGGATGCCTCAGTATAGTTTTCCTGGAAAGGAGGTCTTATGTCTGGATCGGAACTGATCTTGCCAACATTGGGGTTTTGATTTCTCCTAAAATTTGGATTCCTATTAGGGTTGTTAGGTGGTGCTTCCCATGATGATTTTCTCTCCACTGATTCTACTCTATCTCCCAACATCTTCATACCAGTGAGTATTGCATCTAATTTTTGATCAAAGGCTGAGGGTTCATCTTTAAAGGTAGTTCTCTTTTCCAATCTTGCCCGGTTTCTCTTGGCAATTAGGTTAGCCTCTACTGTGACAGCAACCTTCTGAGCTTCTTTTTGGTATTTTTAAGATATTTTTTAGGACTGTTTTAAGGGACTGCTCAAGCTTTTAAAACCACTGTCTTGGCAGACAACAGTTGAAAAACAATATGCTCAGCTCCCCAGTGGAGTCGCCATTTATGTTAACACCCACGTTGTTCCCTATGACTCCCAAGGGAATACGGTCGGGGTAACCACTAACCAGTCTTTGGATTGCAGCTTCTAGCCAAGCTGTAATCAGAGAGGGCTCTCTCTTTAAGGTTTATCTCTGTTTTGATAGTATTTTAGGCTAGTTATGATATTCAGGCTTTTGTTTTCGGAATGTGTTTGGTGATGACTTTAGTCAACATGTATATGTTCTCACTAGTATGTCCTAGTCCATTGGGCATGGAGTCAGTGGTCCTTTAGTTTGTCTGAGATGCTGTGTGATACCGTAGTGATGCTGCAGAGCCAGATTTGTGTCTGAGGAAAATGTTCATAATAGTTATTAAGTGGGGTGTATCCAGTTTATGTAAAGCAATTAAGAATCTCACAGAAAACTGCTAAAGAAAAGACGATAAGAATATCAATCTAGAAGCAATGAAGAATTTCTAGTTAACATTGACACATATAGAATTAATAGACACATGAGCAGTTAAGAATTCATGTACATCGTTAATCCTGAAGACAAACATTCACAGCAGTAAAAATTGAGCACAAGGTGTAATAAAACAAATCCTGTACTATTCTTTTTCTTCACTGCTAGCTTAGTACAACATGAGTATGGTTTGATAAACATAAGAAGACAAGAAACAGAGATTGAGGAAAACTTGTTATTTCATCAGACAGCACAGGAATTCTGCATCAGCACACCTAGCATCATCCAGACATCAAATACTTCAGGAAATCACTGAGCTGGTCCAGCCCTTTGTATTAGATAAACTGAAAGTATACAATAGATTCTCCTTAGAGTCAAAAATCACCAACCCATTATGCGTTACTAAGGGGAGTATTTATACAAAATTTACATGTAAAAATATCAAGAAAAGGAGTTAATGGCTCATAAATGTTATGCCAACTCCTGGAGCTTGGTAGCTGAGAAAGTAAAAGCTGCAGTAACTTTTTATTGCTTTAGCTGTCAAAAATAGTCAGAAATTGATGACTTGGTGGGTGTCGAAGTCGGCTGAGGCTAAGCTGTCCAAATATGCGTATTTTCTTATCCTTTAGGCTAGTTGTCATTGTCCTTGTGCTGAGTCACCCTTTCAGCTGTCTTTATTACTGACTTTGTCATGTTGTTTGTTTTGTAGTGACCTGGAGCTGGCAGTGGCCGAACAACTGAGGCTACCGTGGCAAAATCTGAAGCATCGCTTGCCACCAATCCTCCTTAGGCATTTGATGTCTCCGAATTTTTATCAAGGTCTCATCGGCCTCTGTATACCTATAAAAGTTAGGAGGAGTTTCAAACAGATGATTTACCTCATTTTCAATGAAGAACAGGCCTTCAAGTTTATCATACAAGCTTTGTCCTGTGGGGGGCCCTGTTTGCTCAGATGTACTGCCAGATGCAATAATTTGATTTTCAATGGAGGTTGTCATTCTGTTGGCAAATTGATCTCGAGAGATCAGTTTTCCTGCACCACTTAGGAGGCTGGGCAGTCCCTTTGCTTGCAGTACTGCCATCTTAACTTTATATTCCTCCACCTCAGCTTGGATCTCATAGCACTTCCTCTCCACAGTTTGTACATAGTTTCTGAGAGTTAGTACCTTCTTAGCAGTGAGGACAGCCTCGGTTCTGTTGGCAATGCCTATGGCTGCCAGTTCCTCCTTTTCTTGCCTGTTCAAGAAGTCTATCATCCTGTTGGCCTGTTCTGGCTTGTCTCCCAGTGTTGTCTTGGCCTTATGGATTTCTGCTTGTGCTTGGCCCATTAAGTCCATCTGTTCATGTATTGTTTTGATTGACCTCCATTGTTGACTGATGGATTGGCCAATTTTGGCCCATAGAATCCTCTTTATGTCGGCCATGGCAGTCTCTAGATTCAGCTCCTTCTCTAAGGCCTTTATCTTGTCTTTTAGGGCCTTTATTTCTCTGCCCTGCTCTGCTACAGTTACTTTTGATTTGTCATATTTGGCATCCAGTTCTGCCAATTTTTCCTTGGCCTTCTTTATTTCATTTGCCTGGAGCTCCATTTCCTTGATGGCCTTAGTCAATTCTTCTACACTTGCGCTGGCATCTGGAGCTGTTGTTGTTCCTGCTGCTTCTGTTGTGGGGGCCACTGCTGCCCCTGAAGTTGTTGTTGTTGTTGAGGTAGTTGGATGAGCTTGGGAAGTGGTTTCTCCCTTTTTATCTTGTAATTCTCCTTCCAGCTCTTTCTCCAAATCCAGGATCCTCTGGTCTAGCTGCATTATGAGGTCCAGTTGGTCATCAACCTGTTTTTCCTTTTGAAGCTCTGCGGTTTGAGGGTGCTCTGTGGGCAGCAGCTTCAACCTGTTCTTTAATGCATTCAGGTCATCCTCTTTCTTCTTCAGAAGGGCCTTTACACCCTTTGGATCACTAGGATCATGTCCTAGATCAATGATGATGTCCTCAAGAGATTTTATTCTATTGTCTTTGGCCAAGGAGGACATTCTCTCAAAATCCAACTGTGTGTTGGTGTTTTTCAGGGACTCTTTTAGCTCATGGGCCATGGTTTCCCTCTCCACCAAGGTTGCATAAACCATTTCTCCAGCTTGCTTGTGGAGTTTGATATGGTCCATGGGATGGATGTCTTTGGCCATGACCTCCACCCTTGTCTTCACAAAATCTGCAGCTGATTTAGGTTGCGGTATTGTAGGCTTAAAGTGACTGAGGATTATTTTTTCCTCTTTAATGTCATACACAGACATTAGCCTTTCTTGTTGGGCTGGTGTTGCATCTATAAATTGCTTGTAGACCTCAGCCCTCAGCAGATCATTCTGAGCCTTTATTTGTTTGAAAGAAGCCTTAGTGCTCTTAGGCTTCTTGCTCTGTTGGGAGGAGGAAGACACCTCCAAACCAAGTTGCAATCTTTGCTCCTGTTGAAAGGAGCTTGTCCCTATGTGCTGGCTGCCCTCCCTGTTTTTCCTTGAGCTGTCAAGGAATTCTTCACTGATGTCCTCTACCTCTGGGGAGTCTAGCCTTTGCCTTTTGGCTCCTGGTTGTTGGGAGGATCCAATAATAGGGGTGGACTCTTCTCTATCTCTTTTCATACCCCTTTCCTCATGTGCTGGGGTCTGCAAACTTGGAGCAGTCAATGGCTCAGTCTGTGGAGGTGGAGTTTGCATTACTGGAGCTGCTGGTAGCTCCATTTGTAGAGGGGCAGTCTGCTCTTGCTGTTGTTCTGTTTGCTGCCCTTGTTGGGGCTCTTGATGCTGCTCATTTGAAGGGGCAGGCTTTTCTTTCATTGTTTCCTCTTCTGCACCCATTATCCCTTTGCCTTTGTCTCCAGCTGGTGCTGTTGTGGAAGGTGCTTGTGTGACTGGTGCAGTCCTTGAGGCCGAGGTCCCTTCTCCTGTTGAATAAGGCCGTTTGAAAGGTACTTGCTGCACAGAGTCTAGGTCAATGGTTTTTTCAAGCTCCTTTATATTCTTTAGCATTATCTCTTCTTCAGTTAGCTTTTCAACTAGAGTACCCTGCTGCCATTCTTGCTGGTTGGCATATCTTTCAATGTGTGGGTATTGACAATGCCTATAACCTAGAAGCCTGTATTTGTTTCTTCTGGCAGTAATGAAGCCCTCAGGGTCATAAGGGACCCACCGAAAACTATATGATAGTTTATATTTGTCCTTGAGGATGAGGTCAGCATCTTCCCATCATTCTTTCTGATTCATGATGAAGGGGCCCAACTGGTGTTTGAACTTGAGGTGGGCCTTCTTTTTGGCGCTGTGGAAGTGGGTGAGGTCGGACTGAATCAGCTGCCTATAATACTCCAAGGCAAACAACCTCATAGGCACATATTTTGGGAGCCTGTATGGACAGAGCTCACAGCCATAGACTCTGATGATTGTATGATCCTCATATAGGTACCAATCACCTATTTTATATTTTTTGGAAAGCTGGAGAGCTTTCTGTATCTCAGTTGATATTCTGGGAGGAGGGGACCTCATCAATAGGCAAGAGACTGGATACACAAATTGGTCAACAAATTCACAATAGGAATAGGGTGACTTTGTGACTTTGTGATAGACAGAGGTCCAGAAGATCACAGATCTTCTTTCCCCTCTATAATCCAGCTTTTTGATATAGCATGGAAAAGCCTCAGACTGATAGTACATAAAGAGGTGATAGATATAGGTCGAGTACTTGAAGACCCCCTGTCTATCCACCATGCCCAATTGATCATGGATCTTGTTAGCTATGAATTTGGCAAAGTTATATTTGCGGGCAAGGGGTTGGCCTGGGCTGTAAACAGCTAGTAATACTAGCATTGTCTCATCCACATGTTCGCTGGTTCTGTATCCCAGCACATAAGCAATCATGTCCAGGAGTAATCTGCCTACTTCAGTGAAGTAGACATCTAAATAAGGAGGTGGCTCTGCAGGCTGGCACTCAGGTCTCATGAATGTCTTGGTGACCCTTTGAATCTCCTCACTGGTCATCTTGGCACCAGTGTCCAGCAGATAGTTCATGGAGAATGGGATTAGCAGCTTTGTCTGATCAAAATGTAGCATTTTGTTGATGGATTCAGGATTAATGTAGAAGAGGATCCTCCCAGATGGAGTGCTAATAGCTCTGTGCTGCACATCATAGTTTTCAGCACATAGGCGAATGATTTCAGGAAAGACATTTACAGATGGGAGACAATAGTATGGCAGGTTTGACTCCCATATCCCATATGTATCATGACCATTCAGGTAGTCCTCTCTCAACTGCCTGAAGGTCTGCAGAAATTCCCTGTTTCCCACACAGTCTTCAATAAGGTAGTCCTTGTCAGCAAGAGGCAAGGACTGCAGGTCTTTATTGGGTGGATTTAATGGAGCAACACTGAGAGCTGTGGGTGCAGGGGCAGCCATTGTATGATTTGATTTTGAATAAGATGAGTGCAATGGTTTGCAAAGTTCTTAAGATCTTAAATGATAGGCCAACTGTAGACAATGTCTGAAATGTTTTTTACAGTGGAATAGCAGGCTTGTTTCTGCAGTTTTTGGTAAATTCACAGGGGTTGTGAATTGCTAGGGGTAAATTGCAGAGGGTATGTGAGGTTTACTTTGGTAAGAAACTATAGCTGGTCTACACCCGGCAAAAGGGAACAATGTTGGGCACCTTGGGGAAGAATTTGCAATTTTGGTGCGCGAATTTGACTGTTTCAATGTCGAATTATAGGGTTGTGGCAATGCAGGTTTCTTTAGCTCTCATTTAACTAGCAGACAATGATTAATTGTGGAACTTGACAAGTGTTTTAATGGTGAATTTGCAGAGAAATGGTATGCATGGGCGAAATGGGGGAATTATGGTGAATACCTGTAAAAATCGCTTAGAAAGCCTGCGGGCCGAACTGTGAAGGCTGAATGTAGCTTGGTTGATGAGTTGGCACGGCCGCAAGTTTGAATTTGGAGGTCCGGAGGCGATTTGGCAGTGAACCAGCAGCAACGGTTATGTCTTTTTCGCTCGAAAATGACATAAAACGGCCCAAACCGCGACTTTTAACGACAAATTGGGAAAAATTGAGTAATTGGCGCCTTTCCGCCGATGACGTCAGCATGACGTCATGGCGGGCCCGGGTACGGAGGTGACGTGGGTGTTGAGCTGGCGGCCAGAGTGGACTGACACGGTGGCGGGCGGATAGGGTGGCAGGGCTATGTGGAGGGCCACACGGCGCGGGGGCGGGGGGAGGGTGCTACGTCATGATGACGTATGTATGACGTAAGGGGGAGGTGGTAACGGGGATGGTGGTAAGCGGTTTCCCCGCACCACCTTTAGGCAAAGGCGGTATCGGGGAGGGGGGCTCTGAACAACCCCGCCGCCTGCCACGCGTCCCGGGTACGGCGCCCAATACCGCCTTTCCCCGGACGTTAAAGGGAGGCAGGTCGGGGAGCGAAATCGACCGCCCACCGTTAGATCTGGGCGGCGGAGATCGGACGGCTAGCGGGTAATGCCAACGGTCGCGCAGATTTCTGGGTTGGGTCCCGCCCATATTAAAATATTCCATTTAATTTAAATGCACTGAACTTTAGGATAAAAGGGTTTTGGTGGGTTTTTTCGGGATTTTTGGGTTTTTTCAAGGGCTTTTCGTTAGGAAAAAGAGGTTAAGAGTGGGTTTAGCAAGGGGAAGGGGGTTTTCTATGGCATTTTTTAGCAGAGGGAAGGTGAGGGCTTAGGAGGAGGTTATCACTCCAACCAGAGGTTGAAGCAATCCCATTACAGGGTTGACCATAGTCCCTGTTGGACTAAAGTCCCCCAAGACTAACTTATTTAGCTATAGTGCTAAAGAGGGAGGATATTTATACAATGCTGGGATTTATACACCGTAGTGTTATAATAGTAGGGAAAGGGTGACATAGGGGATTTAGATAATAAAAGTTAAGGGTTAATATGGATAAAAAGGTGAATGAGGAGTGAAATCACTAAGTTTATTTGAAAACCACTTAGCTTTAAGAGTAGATCAAAATGAAAAGATTTTTACACAGGAAATGTGGCTTTTAAAGGCATAAGAACCAGCATAAAACCTCAAATTCTTCCATGAATCTTAGCTGATTAAGGGATGTTAGTAAATGAATGCAAAGGGGGAAAATGGGAAGTTAGACATGCTCCTTTGCTTTGCTGCACATGATGTAGAAGAGGAGCCTCTCCATCCACTGATTTGCCTTTGTGACCAGGTTATCAAACCCTCTATTGAAAGGAATTATATTTCTGCAACCCCATCTGCGTACCCATCTATTTCCTAGCATTTTTTGGTTACTTCCTGGAGGGTGTACTTAGACTTGCAGACCCTTATATGCCTTTTCTTTTCCTTGGCTTTTTCCTTTTGATTTTCTATCTAATGCTACCCTTATTGCTTCCAAGGTCCCAGATTAAGCAGTTGGGAACCTTAATTCTCTACCTAAGCTACTAGTCTGCCAAGATTTAACAGTTTGGACAGACTTCTTTCTCTATTCTACAACAGAAAATTGAAACATGGCATGATCCAGATTAGGCTGTTGGAACATCCATCAAAATTGGGACAACATCAAGCTATATACACACATTGTCTTCTCTTGGAAATATGGGATCTTTGCATCACCAAAGCAGAGCATATTTGGAGCTTCCTTTGCCAATCATGAAATATGAAACCTATTGGTATAGGTGGCTAACAGGATATTCATCTTCTTCTTCAACAGTCACGTTGTAGCATTCCAGCACGTGGCTCAGCTGTGTAGCCCAATCAGGTTGAATCGGATCTAAAGGATCCTCTAGTATCCTAAAGATCACTACTTTGACCTCTTGTAGCGCTTCATCAATACAGTCAAATCCATCCTCAAAGTTGAACGTCATTACGAACCCTTGGTGAAAAATATCCCATTATTCAATACCATGGTGAAGCTCCATCTCCATGTACCAATTCATCGGTATCACATCTAAAGTATGGCAAAACAGATGCACCCATTCTGGCTAAGCCTCCACTTCATAAAATTTAGTCCATTTGGAAAAGTGGTCGCACGGATCATCCCTTCCATCATATTTCTCTGTTAATTGCACTTTCAGTTGTCCAAAGCGTATTCTCATCATCCTCCTATATTCGCGCCAATCATCAAAATCATTCTTGTGTGTAGCCCACCACCTTGCGGGCATAGCACGCAACGCCCAACCAAAGGCCTGGAAGTGATGATTCTCTAGCACTTCCCTTTCAAATGCATCCAAGAATGTATCCACATCAGTCAAACCATCATAAGAGGGCAGATTCCTTACCTCCGATGACACACATCGCAGCAATTTAGTCATCATATTATAGCGCAGTGTAGACACTTCATGTAATCGATTCTACCAGTGCTCCAATTCTTCGTCTGAATCTAATGTGCAGGAACTTTCGCGGTCCCTTGCAATTTGTCCATCTGCTGTCAGATTCACCCAGTCTTGATCTCGTGTTGTTATCTTATATATATGGTCCAAATGATAATCACTTTCATAATCACGGACTGGTTCGGTATAGCGCGGTCCTTCTTTAGGATCCATGGGTACTACTACGCGAAGCGATTTATTTTCAAATGTCATCTTTCACTTCTTTAGGTTAATTGTTATGAAACCAGCTCAATAAAAGATAGAAAAGATAGATCAACGCCTTAGAATTCAGCCTCTTCGAGGGGGAAACCTCCTTTACATTACATAAATGAACAATTCTTGGATGCTTCAAATGACAAAACCTCCTTTCTATATATAGGAGTCTAAGGAGTCACAATATAATCCATCCGACCTAATAATAATAATATAAAGCCACAAAAATAACAATAGAGGGATTCTATGGGGCATAGTAATAACAATATGGGGGCAATAGGGGCACAACAATATTAATAAGGGGTATAACTACAATAGTAATGGGGTAATCACTAGTATTATGGGGACCCAACATGCCCCTCTCCTTCAAAAAAGTGTTGTCCTCAACGCTTGAGTAGTTCTGGATACTTCTGCATAAAATTCTCATCCTCCCATGTGGAATCTTCAGCGGATAAGTTCTTCCACTTGATAAGATACTCTGAAATTGATCGATTTCGTAGCTGTCGAGTTCTTGTTTCTGTGACTGCTTCCGGTTCCAATATAATTTTTCCTTCCTCGTCAAGTTTTGGCAATATTGTTTGAACTGGGAGCTTGTCGCCTATAACCTTCTTTAAACATGAAACATGGAAAACTGGGTGCAATCGAGAAGCTGCAGGAAGCTCCAATTTGTATGCCATAGTACCAATCTTTTGCAACACCTTGTACGGACCATAATACTTTGGTGATAATTTATTATCCTTCTTAGCTTGCTTGAGGGACATTTTCTTATATGGTTGTAGCCGTAGGAATACCCAATCACCTACATCAAAACTTCTTTCACTGCGATGTTGATCTACCTGTTGTTTCATTCTATTCTGTGCCAACACGAGGTTATCCTTTAAGAGTTGGAGGACTTGTTGTTGATGTTCAATGTGATGTTCCACTGCCTGAACCTTAGAATTTTCTCTTAAATATGATGTGATGGATGGTGGTTGATACCCATAAAGTGCCATAAATGGGGTCATTTTTGTTGCTGTATGGAAGGAAGTGTTATACCACCATTCAGCCAGAGGCAACCATTTGACCCATTGTGTCTATTTATCAGATACAAAGCAACGAAGATATCCTTCCAAACATTTGTTTACTATCTCAGTTTGCCCATCAGATTGAGGATGATAAGATGAGCTATGAGCTAACTGAGTACCAAGACAAGAAAATAATTCTGTCCAAAAATTTCCAGTGAAAATGGGATCTCTGTCACTTACAATAATCTTTGGGTTTCCATGTAGCTTTTGAATTGTTTCCATAAATGCAGTAGAAACTGTACTGTCTTTAAATGGATGTGATAATGCACAAAAGTGTGCATACTTGGTAAGTCTTTCAACTACCACCATGATGACACTCTTTCCCTCAGACTTGGGTAAACCTGTGATAAAATCCATTGAAACCTCCTCCCAACGTTGGCTTGGAATGGATAAAGGTTGTAATAGACCCGGTGTCTTAATTGTTTCAACTTTATTTTGTTGGCAAACCAAACATTCTGCCACAAACTTTTGAATATCTGATTTAAGGCCATCCCAAAAAAATTCCTTCTTAACCCTGTGGTAAGTTTTTAAAAATCCTGAGTGCCCTCCTAAGGGAGAAGTGTGCAATTCCATAAGAATTTTTTGTTTTAGCTGGGAATTCTTACAGAGGTATAAGCGATCTTTGTACCATAACGAATCATTTTGCCAGCTAAATGTATCAGATGTACTGGAATCTTGTTGTAACTTTCGAATAAGTGCCCACACTTCTTCGTCATTCTTCCATTCCTCCCTTGCTTCATTTATCCAATCTGGTTGGATAATAGAAATGGCGCACAACAATGCTTCCACATCCTCATCCTTTCTTGAGAGTGCATCTGCCACCACATTTTGCTTCCCTTTTTTGTAGATGATTTCAAAGTCATAACCCAACATCTTTGTGACCCACTTTTGTTGCTCTTCAGAGGATAATCTTTGTTCTAAAAAGTATTTAAGGCTATCATGATCTATTTTTACCTTGAAGTGTCTTCCCATTAGGTAGGGTTGCCATTTCTTAAGTGCATGGAGTATTGCCAACATTTCCTTCTCATAAATAGCTTTGCTTAAAAACTTTCCCTTGATTGGACGACTTTCAAAAGCAATGGGTCTTTCATCTTGCATTAGAACAGCACCAATTCCATTTCCTGAAGCATCACATTCCACAATAAAGGTTTTTGTGAAGTCAGGTGTAGCTAAGACCGGTGCTTGGCACATTGCCTCTTTAAGATGTTCAAAGGCCTTTGTTGCTTCCAGAGTCCATGAAAATGCATCTTTCTTCAATAATGTTGTTAGAGGTGCTGCTATTCTCCCATAATTCTTAACAAACTTGCGATAATACCCTGTCAACCCGAGAAATCCTCGCAGATGCTTTATGGATGTGGGGATTTTCCATTCCTTAATGGCTTTAATTTTGCTAGGGTCTACCTTAACTCCTTCATGAGATACAATATGACCCAGATATTCCACCTCCTGGACTCCAAAGAAACATTTGGATCTTTTTGCATATAATTGTTTCTCCTCCAATAGTTGTAGCACCCTGTCAACATGTTCAACATGATCCTTCCAAGACTTGCTGTAGATTAGTATATCATCAAAAAATACTAACACAAATTTTCTAAGGAATGGTTTGAAAATTGAATTCATCAAACCTTGAAATGTTGAAGGTGCATTGGTAAGGCCAAAAGGCATGACCAAAAATTCATAATGACCCTCATGAGTTCTAAATGTTGTTTTCGGAATGTCTTCAATCTTCATTCTGATTTGATGATATCCTGAACGAAGATCCAACTTGGTGAAGTAAATTGATCCATGCAATTCATCCAGTAATTCATCAATGACAGGAATGGGGAACTTATCTTTAATAGTGAGCTTGTTGAGCTCCCTATAATCCGGACACATGCGCCATGATCCATCCTTCTTGTGCACCAATACTACTGGAGCAGAGAAAGAACTTTGACTCGGTTGAATTATACCAGCCTCTAGCATTTCTGCAACCATACGTTCAATTTCACTCTTTTGGACATAGGGATATCTGTACAGCCTGATGTTTGGAGGAACACTTCCTGGAATCAGATGAATAGCATGATCATGATCACGCATAGGTGGGAGACCTTTGGGAGTCTCAAATACCTTGGAATGATTGTCCAGGACTTTTTGGAGATCTGGAGAAATAGATGATTTCGATGTGGAAACATCTAGCGAACATAATTGTGCAATTACACCTCTTTGCTCCTTTTTTAGAAGCTTTGTCATACCATTAGAGCTGATTATCTTTCCTGGTTTCCCTGCAATACCCCTTAATTCAACTTCCTTTCCTTCCGTAGAAAATTTGATGAAAAGTTCTTGAAAATTAAAAGCTATTGTACCCAAGGATTGTAGCCATTGGACTCCTAGTACAACATCAGCACCTCCCATTGGAATGGAAAGCATTGGGCTAGTCAATACATATTCTCCCATGGATAGCTTGATATTATGGCACTTTCCAGAGCAATTTATTGTTCCTCCATTTGCAATCATCACTTGACACTCTGGTGCTGGATATAGGAAGCAATTCAATTCTTTTGCTACCTTACAATGAATAAAATTGTGGGTGCTTCCTGAATCAATCAACACTATTACCTTTTTCTTCTTGATTTGTCCTTCTATCTTGATGGTTTGAGGAGTGGTAATTCTCGCCAATGCATTACAAGATATGGTCGGATTTATTTGTTCTTCATCTAGGCTTTGTTCCTGGAGTATATCCTCTTCTTTTGACCTTTCTTCCTCTTCACAATCTATGTAGAATAATTTCTTCTCAGCACACTTATGACCTTTAGTGTATTTGCTATCACAACTGTAACAAAGCCCTTTTGCTCTTTTTTCTTCCAATTGTTGTGGTGTCAACCTTATAGGTTGTGGAAGACTAGGGGCAACAACACTTCCGTCTTTATAGTTGTGAGTGGTATGCTTCCTGGTTGCCATAATTTTGCTTTCCATTTTTCTTGCTAACCTGAATGCCTTCTCTAATGAATCAGGTTCCCAAAGGTGAACATCATGTTGGATTTTATCCTTTAAAGACCCTATGAACACATCATTCTTATGCTCCTCTGGAATATCTTTTACCCTTATGTTCAATTTTTGGAACTCCTCAATGTGCTCCATTATTGAACCCTTTTGTTTGAGACTTATCAATTGGCTTAAAAAAGTGTTGCTTTTTGTATCCTCATAATGTGCTATTAATTCTTCCGTAAAAATTGCCCAAGTGATAAATTGTTTACGAGAGCAAAGCCATTGATACCATACAAACTGATTTGGTTCCAAATATAAAGTTTCCATACGTACCTTTTGTGTGTTTTGCACATTATTGAGATCGAAGAATTGCTCCATTTGTAATATCCATGTTGCGGGATCCTTGCCATCAAACTTCCTCATATCGATTTTTGGAATATGGTGGGTCTTCGATCCAACATTAGAGTCTATAGAATCATGATTAACATTTCTCTTGTTCTCATCATGAGTTTCCTTTACTACCCTTTCACCATTAGTGACCCTTTCTTGTAGTAACTTCTTCAATTCTTCCATGTCTGTCTTCAAATATATCTTCAAATCGTCCATATTAGCTTCTACGCCTTTCTGTAAACCATCCATCTTAGATTCTACATCTTTCTTTAAACCATCCATCTTAGATTCTATTCCTTTTTGTGCAAGTGACACTTGTTGCACTTGGTCTCGTAATTTTGCTATATCATGTTGCATTTCTTCCTCTTCTTCATAAGTCATGCTAGAGCTTTCAGGGTTCTTACTAGGTTTTTGCATTTTCTTTCCTCGGGGCATCAATTACCGATAATAATGCTTTACTATGCCCTTTGAATTCCCTCAAACCAAGCTTACGCAAAAATTTAAAAAAAAAAAACGACACACCTTTTTTCACTTTGTAGAAGCCTGATATTGAATCTGATGTATCTCTGTAATTTCGAATCATCCAGTTCTGAAATTGTGACCTATAGTAGCCTTCTGTGTCCTCTTTCCAATGCCACTAGTCTTATCCAAATTGGATTCTCCAAGAAAGAGTTATGCACAATCTCCCGCAGTGACCTGATTGTAGACTAGTTCAGTAGAGCGAACTTATATGAAGTGACACGTGTCACTGTTTTGACCTTTGACTGTGAAAAATATATAAAAGAAAACTACAGTCCGTCCTCTTTCTATAACTTCTTGCGCAATTTCAATCTGATTCTCAGAAAGAAAGTTATGAATCTTTTCCCCAGGTCACCTGTTTGGAACGTAATTCAGGAGTCTGCAAAAAGACCAACTTCCTCAGATCATATCTCCGCAAATATAGCACTAAAAGCTCTGAAATTTGGACCCGAGGTTCAGCGCGATTTCTTCTCAAATGGGTTTTTTCTGCAACTTTTGAAACATCACAGAAAAAAGTTATAGCGAAAATGCCACTATGACCTGTTTGGAGCAGCGAAACCCTAGAATCCAAAGCTTTGATACCAAATGGTATGAAACCAGCTCAAGAAAAGATAGAAAAGATAGATCAACACCTTAGAATTCAGCCTCTTCGAGGGGGCAACTTCCTTTAAATTAAATAAATGAACAATTCTTGAATGCTTCAAATGACAAAACCTCCTTTCTATATATAGGAGTCTAAGGAGTCACAATATAATCCAGCCGACCTAATAATAATAATATAAAGCCACAAAAATAACAATAGATGGATTCTATGGGGCACAGTAATAACAATATGGGGGCAATAGGGGCACAACAATATTAATAAGGGGTATAACTACAATAGTAATGGGGTAATCACTAGTATTAAGGGGACCCAACATTAATCACCCCATTCATGACAGTAGCCCAATCAATCCCAAGGAGTTCAGGGTAGGGGTTGCTATCATCCATAATTTCTATCACTTCGAAGTCAGCCAACATGCTCGCGCCTTCAATATCCATGGTTACTCCCTGCAGTCGTCCCATGGGGATGATCTTCTGTTGATTTGCCATCCTTAACTGAATCGGAGACCACTGCAGTGCAGGTCTTCCCATCCATTCCCATGTTTTTTTAGGAAAAACTTTTGCGTCTAACCCTAGATCCAAAATGATGTGATCCGTTTCATATTCTCCTATCTGCACGGTGAGTCTCATCTCTCGTCCTTTCCTTGCCTTATGCTTAACAATCTTTCTGACTAGGCGCGGTTCACCAGGAGCGTTTTCTTTTCCAGCACACCTATTTATCAGCTCCTATGATCCCTTTACAGCCTTGCTATCATGTAGCATTCATGTAGGTCTCTAAGAAGGTAGTAAGAATAGAAGGATCCATCTCTTCAACTAGCTTATCCTAGCTTCCTGAGGTAGAGGCCTCAGCGAAGCTTTTATTTGCTTCCATAAATGTTTCGCATGCGCGCTCCAGATCAAATTTAGCCTCTTTTTCTAGAGCTTTGAGGACCCACATATTCTCTTACGGATTCTTCCCCTTATCTTCGCCCGTTGTAACTCTGCTTCGCAGCACTATATTCATGTTTGGATCCTCTTCGCAAGGCTCAGCCCTCTTCATCTACATGTTCTAGGTCGATTGCAGAGGTTGTGCCCCCTTCTCATGTATCCTTGATAGCAGTACGAGGAAATATTCAGTCTCGAGGTCGAACTGAGTACAATATCGACATGATAGACAGGTCGGTTTTGTGCATTATCGTGTGTAGTGTCCTGGTCCTCCACAATTATAAAAAATTACCTATCCCTGACCTCTACCAGGTCCTCCTCCGCCTCGGCCTCGTCCGTGCCCTTGAAAGCCTGTTCGCGCTACCCCAACGCCCTGATCAAGAGGCCGTGTCTCTGCCTGAACTCTATATGTGTGTGTTCTTTCCATCATCAACTCGTAACTATGGTAATTGCGCTCATCATGCCCCACCAATTGACAGAAGTTGCAGAAGAGTTGTTGCGGCATCTGTACAATTTTTTGCAGCAAATGGCAATTGTCAATCACATGTTTTCCTGCTACCTGACAAATAGCACACCATAGCAAAGGCCATGTGCTTGGTCCTACTTGAGCTTCCGACCTCAGAGGCAGTGATCCTCCTGCTACAACATAATTCTCGAAGACTGGGCAGTGATCTTTGTCATGCCCTTGACCTTTGCATTTTAGGCACCAAACTTCTTCGCGCACCTCTGGCTGAACTATTCTATTGTTCTTCAGACTCTGTAGTTTTAAGAAAGGGTTCTGCAACTGCGTATGAATCTGTTTAACCCCCAGATTCGAATCTTGCATTGGTGTTTCATGCAGTCTCATTACAATCTCCAAGGCTTCTGCCTAGGTCCCAATCTTCTGTTGCGATAACGCAACCCTTAAGTGAGGCAGGAGCGAAGCCACAAACCATTTGCGGTGTTGCCCATCTGTCAAATTCATATTATCCTCGCGGATTTTACACTTCAATCTCTGATCTAGCTCCCAGGGTATTTCCCCCGGTTTCATCATGATTTCTTTGAACCTCGCAATTGACTGCGCTTCAGACTTAGGTCTATTGAATTCCTTATTCAATGCGGTCTGGATATCTGCCAACGTAGCTGTTGGGTTATTAGTACAGTACTTAATGTACCAATTTAGCGCACGTTCCTGCAAAGCACAATCCAAGGTCGCCTTCTTCATTTGATCATCTATGATACCCTGAGCTTCCCATATAGCCTTTGCGATGAACCAGAATTGGTCCGGATCCTCATTCCCCAGACCTTTGAACACAGGCAGCTTTACTGAATTTTCCATACTGAACTGTGGTGGAGGTGGCGATGGTGTGGGTGAGGGTGTCAGCGGTGGAGGTGAAGATGGAGGCGGTGTGGGTGGATGTGGTATTCATGGGAACCCCTATTTTATCAACTGAATAGCGCTCTGCGGAGAGGTCTATGATGCTCCCTCATCATCACTCAGAGGAGTTTCAATCAGTAAGCTATATTCAAGGCCCCTTCTCCCTTCGTTCCTGTAAACCCTTCCACTTCTCATAGCCCAAAACATCAAGGTAACTGCATAACCCACTTTTCACACAATAGCATCTTAATCCAAGTATTTAAAGACCTCAAATACTTACCTCGCGGTCCTTTGAAGAAACGTCGCTCTTCTTCGTTGTAACTGACCAAAGTATCGACCATGAACTCTGTTACAAACCCTCCTATGATATGATCGAGCCAGTGATCGACAGTTCATGTGACCTTATCTTTAGAGGATTCCAATATCCACACTAACTCTAGGGTCCAAACAATCAGACCGTCAAGCCTCCACCTCCCTGGGCCATTTGCTAACTTTGTGATCCACTCGTATAGCTCAACTGGGAAGGAACGGAAGAATATTTCATGTATCTCTTTGTACATATATATGTCCAACCACTGTTCTTTCGTCAATCGCGGATTCTTGTTCTCCTATGCCGCGAATTCGTGGATCTTTCTATCCAACCAGTCTTCAATCTGTTTCTTAGTTGGATTCCAGTGATGCGACATCACACATCTCTCATGCAGATCCCGGCCCTGGCAACGGAACCATTTGTTGGCTTGATGGGCCCTGACCTAGGTTAAACGTTAGTTAGCCAAGAAAATCCCTACACTACTGACCCTTTCAGCATCAGTCCGCGAAGCACGAACCGAAGTCTCACCCGAAGCAGTATGGGTGGATGCAAGAACCAAGTTTTCGCACCTTGAGATTGTTGTGATGTCGGTTTTATACCTTCAACTCTGTCCTCGCACATATCAATAAGCCTTTTAGGGCTTATCGATATCCTTGTATTCATCCTTTGAACCTCCGCGAAGGTATATGATCGTTCTTCATGCAACCCTAACAGGTGAGTCAAGCACTTGCATGCCTCTGTAACTACTCTACTGTATAATTACCCGAATTATCTTAAGCATTGAACCAATTTAACATGCATTATGATTATCTTCACGTAACATATGTCTTTACTTGCGTTCATATAACAAAGGGGAACATATAGATTCACGCATCAAAATGGCATTAAAACATAAACCCTGTGCTCAACATAACATAATCGCATACAATTAACAGAAGTAAAAACACGAGAATTTCATAATGCTTCTCTTTTTTAATGATCCAAATCTCCAATACAGACTCTAACATCCTTGTGCACATAGCTATAGGGGTCCGCTCCCTTAGCTGCAGACTTCTACCCTAGGCCTCTGCGCACTCAGCTGCATAGCCTCTTTCCTACGCTAAGGCTCTCGCTCTTAGCTCTTCACATACCCATTTACATCAATGAATCAAACTTACTTAGCTACTACTACTACTAAGAGACTCTTCTAATACTTCATTTTATACAATCCCATGGTCCGCGGACCATGGGTAGATCTCTAAAGCCGACATGACTTACAGAACAGAAGGGCGGAAAACCCTTGTTGACTCTTTACATTTTCGCGCTCTGCGGCCACAAAATGCAGAGAGACTTTACATTATTTTATACAAAATTTGGGTTTTAACCCCAAAACTTGCGCTTTTGACCCCAAAAATGGCTCTAGGGGAACCCATTCCCCACAAAAATATTGAAGAGCAATTTCTAAGTCATTGGAGAGTAATCTCCTACTTCTTAATAATTCTCAACCATGACAATTTATTTTGTTTATAAGGAAAAATTTGAAGATAAATCTAAAGAATATTTCCCCACATTCACAAATGACATCCCTAATAAATTGTCAATATAAACTAATATACTCATCTTAGAAGAATTTAACCAAATACGTACTACCTGAACTAAACCAAATACATGCTACATGAACTAGGAAAACGCTCATCACAAAAGTAACTCCAACTAAACTCTTAAGCTAAATAACCACAATATTATTAAAAACATATTCTATTAATTTTATTTGCTTTAATTAAATGCTTATTTCAAAAATTTCCTATGTGATATTAAACCCTTCATTCTTTCATACCCTAAAGTTCCATTTAAACGACTTAAAACTGAAGTAAAGACATAGTACAGGGAATAAACTTGCACCAGGAAAAAAACGTAAGGGGATTGAAAGCAGTGATCAAACTTGAAGGGTTGGTCTTAATTTCAATTAGAAGGGAATATATTCATGCTTCTATTCCATTATGAAAAGATTAAAAAAAAAGGCATTTCAATTAATAATAGTATATTATCTTCATATTTCATTTTCACAAGAAGAAAAAAAAACCAACAATATTCATGTTAATGAAAAATTGTTACATATCGCAGAATTTTCAAAATATACCCCATTTTACATATAGCTTCATAGCAATTGTTAGAGTGGAGATTAAAGTCTTAACTATGTTTGAGCGTGCAACAAAAAATAGTGACAACACAAAGTATTATGAGATTTTGGGTGTGTCAAAAAGTGCCACACTTGATGAGTTAAAGAAGGCTTATAGAAAAGTTGCCATCAAAAATCACCGTGATAAGGGTGGGGATCCAGAAAAATTCAAATAATTGGCTCAGGAATACAAAGTCTTGAGTGATCTAGAAAAAAAGGGAGATATATGATCAGTATGGAGAAGATGCGTTGAAAGAGGGAATCATAGGAGGCAATTCTTCCCATAATCCCTTTGACATATTTGAGTCATTCTTTGGAGGTTCTTTTGGATGATCTAGTTTTGGAGGTGGTAGCTCAAGGGGCAGAACACAAAATCAAGTTGAAGACGTTGTACATTATGAAGGTTTCTCTGGAAGACCTATACAATGGAACATCCAGAAAGATATCACTCTCTAGAAATGTTATATGTTAAGCTATTACTCTCCAGAAGTGTTATATGTTCAAAGTTTAAGGGGAAATGCTCTAAATCTGGTGCTTCTAGGTGATGCATGGGAGTCGGTAGTTTAAACTTTCCTAAATGAAAATATATAGCACACTTTCTAATAAAATATTTATTGGAGTTAAAAATGTTAATGCAATGGTCAATTTTTAAACTTTTTGAAGAGTCGAAAGCATATAGATTCCCCCTCATGAAAAGTATGAAATCTATTTTGATAACCGTTAAACCCATCACAACATTATAAATGTTTGGAAATCTAGTAGATTAAGTGTCATGTTAGATTTGAATATAAAATCTAATGAAATCAAATGATATCACACACTCATTTAAAACATTCTGACAATTTTCACCAAACTTTCTTATAAGATTGATTGTTTTATCCATTTCCCAACTCATCAGAACTCGGTAGAACTTTTGTTGTGTAAGAGAATTAATATTAAATATTCTACTATAGTGTGTTTAAAGCCTTTCCAAGAGTAAATTTTCCCTGTATTGTATCCATCAAATTTTAGCATTATATTCAGTTATACATTGCTTTGCTATAAAGAGATGCCAAGGTTCCAGTATGAAGGTCTCTATTAGGCAACTAGTTTGGGGATGATACAATAAATGCAACATGTCTGCCCTGATTATAGATGCTCAGTGATAAGGATAATTGTGGTCACTAGTAGTGTAAAGGGACCAAATTTGTTCAAGACAAGAAAGTACTAGAGGTACACGTTGAGAAGGGAATGCAACATGGAAAGAGGATAGTGTTTCAGGGTGAAGTTGATGAGGTGTCGAACACTATAACTCGGAACATTGTTTTTATACTGCAATTGAAAGACCACTCTAAGTTCAAATGAAAGGGTGATGATCTCTATGTTGAGCACACACTAAATTTGACAAAGGCATTGTGTGGATTCTAATTTCCCCTTACTCACCTTGATGCAAGGCCACTAGAGATAATCAAACCTGGCCAATACAAAGCAATAAATGAAAGTATGCCTTAATATCAATGGCCTTTCATTAAAGGTCATCTGTACATTCATTTCAATGTTGAGTTTCCATATTCTAGAGTAATTTCCCCGTAACAATGTAAGGCATTGGATGCTATCCTTCCACCACATCTAGCTACTTATATGATAGACATGGAGTTGGATGAATGTAAAGAGACAAGTCAATATTGAGGATGAACTAAGAAGGAAGTAGAAACAACGGTAGAAAGAAGCATATGAAGAGGATGACGAACCTCAAGGTCACTGTGTGCAATGTGCACAACAACAATTTAGGCTAGTTTGTGAGAGGTGATCGTGTGCAGTGTGCATTGTATTATGTGATTAAGCATCTTCTTGGAAATTTTATTCAGTTGAGATGAAGGCGAATAAATAAATTAATTCTTATGAATTTCGTCACAATTTAATGAATGATTACAAATGGTTGCGATGATTCGCTCTATGTGAAGCATGGATCTAAGTTTCATTCATCAAATTGAGAAGTAGATGCAAGACACATGGTAATAATGCTCATCTCGTGGAATAGACAGTTAATATCCCCCAGTTGGAAATACATTTTTTGCATAATGTATTTGTAACAACTTCAACTTGTAAATGGTGTTGACAAAGATAGTCAAGTGAGTCTATAACTTAGGTCAAAGATCGATTCTCTAAGGATTTCTTTGCGTTAGTAAAAAAAAAAATCAAATTTCTGGTTGTTGAGTCATTGACCAAGGCGTGGTCAATTCATGAGATTTGGTGCAATTACAAATGGGAAATTGTCATTGTTCGCATACTAAAATACCCACTCCCAGTCCCAGGTATACTCCATTTATTTAATGAGATTGAATGATGGTAAGAATTGTGTTTCTAGTTATATGGTGTCTCTATAAAATATAGTAAAAACCCATTTCAGACCAAGGTTGTAAGGCGATAGAATTCACATGGCCAAATATTTCTTTTGGGTTTTAGAATTGGCATATAGATAAATACTCTTTTGGGTTGTCGAGAAATACCTATAAAAATGGCTCTTTCGCAGTTTCAAAAATGGAAAATGGCTCTTTCGCTGCTTGTAGTAGGAAGGACTGATAAATTCCTTCCCCCCATGTTTGAATGATTGATAACGCTTTCCCGAGTCTAAAAGAAAAGGATTGTTACCACTCATGATACACCCCATACCCGACATAGATTGATTGGAAAAGATATCAATTTCCCTTTCAACAAATGCAACCAGATGAAAAGGAAAACTGCCTCATTCATGGAGAAGAGTTGCTCCCCGACCACTGGGAGGGCAGCAGATTTGTATTAATAAAAATGCTATTTTGAGGAGTCCTAGATCCCATCATTGGGAACTCAAACTAGGTTTTATTATCTATAAACTATACCTTTTTGGAACGTTTATCTTAGATAACTAGTGTTTTCCAAGCATCAAATTGGGAAATAAAAAGAAAATCCTCGGCAGTGGGCACTTGCCCAAAGTAATAGTAACCAAGTAAGATTCTGGAACCATTAATTAGGTTGATAGGCCTTCTTTTCAATCAGTGGACTGTCTACATTTTTAATATCTGACATCTGTGCACAGATTTTTAGGGCCACCCTTCTGCTCTTCACTGACATCTGTGTGCATTTTCTGAATATTCGTCATGGTCTTCATCCTTCAGTTACTTTTTGTGGTCTTCATCCTTCACTTGTCATGGTCTTCATCCTTCAGTTACTTGTATTGGTCTTCATCCTTCACTTTCCATGGTCTTCATCCTTTAGTTATTGGTGAAACTTGTCATGGTCTTAATTTACGGTGGAATGGTGGGCATTTCTGTTATGGGCAGAAACAACCGATGGATGGCAACAACCAATGGATGCCTTCCACTCGATGCCTCATTAGAGATTGTAAACTACCCTTCTCTCTTAAAATCCAAGCACTTTAGCTACAGAGATCGTCAATCACGCATGACCTTATAGTTCTCTTGTATAACCCCTAACACAGAAGCCTAATTTGGTGTATTCGAGCAGTCAACAGGAGCCTTATTCTAGCAGGTAACGACACCAAGAATCAGAAAGCCTCTCTCATTATTTTCTATGGCCTGTCCCTAGCCGAAGTGCATCTGTTCCTGCTGTTACACTAAAAAATGTCACCTTGACTACTTACAGTTAGTATGGCTCAAATCAACAGTCATGCTACCCTCTTAGGCAAGTCTATGCCTCTGTTATCCATCTCAAACTCAAAGAAGAGAGAAAGTCTTGTAAAAACTATGTTTATCTCTGGGGTCGCAGGTTCTCTCAAGCCTTACCTGCGGGGACGCTGACCATGTTCACAAAATCTGCGTCCATGGACGCTCTGTATGTTAAGGGACAGGTGCGTCCCTCTGTAAAAGGCAAAATGCGCGAGTTTTATCTTGAAAAAGTTACTTGTGGTTACTTCTAGAACATTCTAGAGGTCGGTTTGATGAAATGGATGCGCCTCCAGTTGGTTCATGTATCTCTATTAAGGGGGAACTTATCCCATCAATAAGGGAGCTATCCCACCCAAAGAGGGGGATGATCCCATTGATAGTGGACCTGAATAACCTCTTTACAGCACTATAAATAAAGACATTGAGCCAGAGGGAGAGGAGGTTGGAGCTATACATTTTCTTTGGGTAAATGCTGCAGGATTTAGGTCTTCCATTAGAGCCTTTGTGAGGAGAGATTGTCTTCACTTGATTCTACTTGGGAGAGGGTGAGCTTTGTCAAAGTAGAGGAAAACCCTTGATGGACCCTGGGAGGAACTTGCACAACACCAAGGCCAGGTTGTAAGAGTTTCTTTGTTTCGTTATTAATACAAACTGGTTTATTTTTCTCAATAGCTTGTGTTAATGAGTTATTTCATGTGTTCCTTGGTCTGCATGTTGAATATATGTTTTATTATATGAAATGCAAGTGCTTGGTAATTGTTTGATTGTTTGTGGTTGCAGGAATTGACTTGAAGGAGGAGCTCATCCGGATCGTCAAGAACGGACTTCAACAACAGCGTTTTGGAA
Source organism: Pinus tabuliformis (assembly GCA_031772625.1). Lineage (NCBI taxonomy): Eukaryota > Viridiplantae > Streptophyta > Pinopsida > Pinales > Pinaceae > Pinus > Pinus tabuliformis. Next base: position 796,510,723 of record CM062815.1, on the reverse strand, counting down.
TAAGGTAAGCCTAAACACTTGTAATCTTCATGTTGTAAAAGGTGTATTTAGAGAAAGATCACTCCATTTTGTCTTGTTTGTCATTAGAACGTCTTAGACTTCTAGGAAGGTCAGTCGTGTCCGCACCCTTGACCAATTCCGTATGACAAATTGGCAACTCCGCTGGGGAAGATTCCATTGATGAGAAAAGTCTTTTCCTTTATGTGAACTTTGCTTTGAGAAAATTGGTTTATTTTTCTGGTTTTGGCTCTGTGATTCTGTCTCTGGGTGGGTTAGCTTAGGATTAGTTTTATTTTGGTTTTTCTTGAGTTTTTCAGACGGACGCACCCTCTGAGTACTGCACAGTGCGTCTTTGGACGCGCTGTTGCCGTTTGCACAGAGCGGGCCCGCGCCTGTTCTAACGGGTTGCCTGCGTCTTCCTGTAAAAATTTAGGAAAACTCCATTTTTGCTTTAATTGCTTTTAGATTTTGTTTTTTCTTAGTTTTTTCTGCCCAGATTCATTAGTCCCTTGTCCAGAATCTTCACCTAAGCTTGTTCCTGCTCTTAGCTTTCATCAATTGGGTGTTTTGAGTCTCTTTTTTGAGAAATTCTTGATTTGATTTCCTTTGATCATTACTTGGAGGTTTGTCTCAGTCTTTTCACAATTTTGCATCTTTTTGCTTTTGTTTTTGCAAAAAAATTTCCCCCTCATTCGCCGGGGGGGGCTAAATTGTGTATGAGTGTTAATCGCCTTTGAGTGTTTTTATGTTTTGATCTTTGGAACTCTCACCCAATTTTCTCGACTTGCACTTGATTGGTTCTTAGATTACATTAGAATCATCTTGTGTTTGAGAATTCTCTTGCATAGATCACATTTGCATAATTAGAGTTCTCAGTTTCAGAATATGAATGAAAAATGTGCATAGATTACATTTGCATACTTTTCATGTGAATTGTGCATAGATTACAATTGCATAGTTTACATTCTGAAAAATCAATCGTAGATTTAGATCAGCTTTCTTTGATTTGAATTTACACAAAAATAAAAATAAAATAAAAATTGGTTTGGAATTGATTTGCATTAGTTTTTCTTGATGAAATTAGTGCATTAGAGAATTTGTTAAAATTTTCTCTTAATGATCAATTTTTTGCATTGTTGGAAGTGAATGGAAACTCTCTCCTTACTCTAGTTAGGATTCATCGAATTGAAAGGATTGCATTATCATATTCGATTGCATTCAGTTGAGTCGGGTCATAACACCATTGGTTTCATCTCCATTTACCCATTTGAGTAATAACAGCCTTAATAACACAGCGCTTAATTAAAATTCATCTAGTAATTTTTACATTTCTAGGGCTCTGAAACACCAACATAGCTTAGGCTAGGGTCTTGGAGTAGGTGAGTACTTAACTCTCCAAGACTACAAAACCAAACAGATAGTTTATCTTGAGTAGAATAAATCCAATTGTTTCAATTGCACTCTGGGAAAGCTCCTCTTAAAGGAGAAGCACGAGCTCGTGTCCGAACCAGTGAGGGGATCATTCCCCCCTCGTTGGGAACGACGCCAGACAGTACGTATTACAAACGGTAAACCTCGGATTAACCATTGTCGAGGAGCCAGGGGTCACTTATCGGTAAACCTTGGATTGTTGTCAAGGAACCGGTAAGGGGATTGAGCTTGCTACTCTGCCCTTGCGTGCTGTCGGAGTTTAGACTGTTCCCCCAGGTGTATTTGTTACTGTTGGTGACCTTAGTGACCATAATATTTAGGGTTCTACCGAGGTGACGGTGGAGGGAAGGTCCCACTGTACCTGGAGCAGACATCGGTTATACTCACTTGGATTTTCCGGGGGGTTCACTTCACTTCGAGACGGTTAAAGTGGAGGAACTTGTGCCGGTCTATTCATTAAGCAGGTTGTCGGGGTAACTGTTCCACCCGCCATTTCTGTACTGAATTCTGCGAGGTTGGGCTTCATCACCAACTAGTGTTTTCGGTCCGGAGAGCTTACTGTTTGTGTGTGGTTTGACTCCTAGATTTGATAGCGCGTGTTAATTTGTTTGTTTTTACTTTTAGAGACCATAGGTGTGAATTGTGAATTTTAGTTGTTAAGTGTGAATTGTGAATTGTTAATTTTAGTTTTAAATTGTTAATAAAATTCACTGAAGTTGAATATAATGGCAAATGCTCCGGAATTTATCAACCTAGGAACCCCTCCTAATGAGAATCCTAGTACTTTTCCTTACTTTGGAAATGTTGGTCCTCCTTATATGGCTACTTTGTCATTACCTGGATTTACAATAGGTTTACCGATATGGTTATTTTCAACTTCGTTGGCCCAAAATACTCCAATTGTTCCATCTCAACCGGATGCTTCACCTCAACAGAGTTCACCGTCTCAACATCACCAACCTTCTGTTGACCCTTTACCTTCTTCGCCTAATTTTTCTTCCTCCATTTCTTCCTCTTCGCCTGGTAAAAGCCTTGATGTTAGTAACCAGGAGGCTAAGAAGAAGAAGAAAGGGAAGAAGAAGAAGAAGAAGAAGAAGCAAGATAAGAAAGAAGTCAACCAACCAACCATGGTTGTAAGTGTTAGTTGTGTTGAGGAAAATTCCGACATGCATCGTAAACCCAAATACCCTTGCAGGCTTTGTAAGGGTGACCACTTCCTTGTCAATTGTCCTGGTATTCCAAAGGTCTTGGAAGTATGGTCAGAAAAATCTCATCAACTTTCCATTGATCCATCAACCAGTGATAGTCAGGTTCCTGGGAAAAAGGGTAAAGTTAGGTTTCCTTGTAAGTTATGCAAAGGGAGTCATCAAACTCACATTTGCCCTCACATGGATGAAGCCTCAACATTGTTGGAAAACCTTACTGTTCCACAGCAAGAATTTCCAACTGGTTACCGTAAACTTTCTCCCAACCTACCGTCAACTGACGGAGTGATTGATCTAAATTCAAGTACAGTCGATCACACTCTCCCATTGGAGAGTGAAACTCATGTCACTCAGGTTGATGATCCATTAGTTGATCAAGTGGTCGATTCAATTTCACATTCGGTCGATCACACTCTCCTTTTCGAGAGTAAATTTCATACCGCTGATGTTCTTCTTGTTACATCAGATTCTTCTATGCCGGGGGGCATTTCACCTGTTTCTATAGAACCCCCTCCAAGTACTGAGGTCTTTTCCTTTGATTGGAATAGAATGACAGAACCTCGTCTTCCTTCCTCCATCCCTTTCCAAATCATTGTCAAGGCTGGTGGTAGGGACATACATCGTACTCAGGTAGATGAAGGTGCTTCTGTTAGTATTTTATCCTCAGCTGTTTGGAAAGCTTTGGGTTCCCCTCAGCTTGCGCCTATTACGCAGAATCTGAAAGCTTTTAACAGAACAATTAGTGAACCTTTAGGGATCCTTCCTAAGTTTTCTATTACCTTGGAAGGTAAAACTGTTTGTGTTGATCTTATGGTAGTTCGAGGTCCCTTGGATTTCAATTTACTCCTTGGGCGAGACTATGTTTATGCAATGAAAGCTGTCGTATCGACACTCTTTCGCGTGATGTCTTTCCCTCACAATGGCAGTATTGTGACTGTAGACCAGCTTTCGTTCCCTAGTCTTGTTTCAACTACCAATAATATGACACCCCTAGATGTTTCTGATTCTAAAGTGGTATCTACCCTGCCACGGGTGAATTATGTGGCAACCGGTCCCATGTTTTCAGTTACCAATGTCAGTAAGCCTCTCACTGTTGATTTAGATCCGGTAATTGACATGGAAAACTCTATGGGATTACTTGAACACGATGTTCTTATCCCTTTTGAGTCCCTTGACATGTGTTCCTTCCAAAGAACTGTTCTTCCGTCTGATGAAGATCTCTTGGAAGCCATGATCAAGGTGTGTCCATTGACATGTCTTTCTTCCAGTTAGAAGCCATGCTCAGTGTGTACGAGGAAAGTTCCTTTTACTGTGTCAACCTCGTTAAAAAATGAATCAGTGTATGAGGATAGTTCTTTTACTGAGTCAACCTCATTAAAAAATGAATCAGGTAGGTTTTAGGATATGTAGGTAGATTGTAGAAAGTCAGTGTGTACAAGGATAGTTCCTTTTCCTGTGCCAACCTCGTTAAAAAATGAAACAGGGTGCCGCGAGGACAGTTCCTTTTCCTGTGCCAACCTCGTTAAAAAATGAAACAGGTGTCCGCGAGGATAGTTTTTTCCTATATCAACCTCGTTAAAAAATGAAACAAGGAGTATCGAGGAAAGTTCCTTTTACTGTTTCAACCTCGTTAAAAAATGAATCAGTGAGTACGAGGATAGTTTGTTCCTCTCTCAACCTCGTTAAAAAATGAAATTGGATGTTACGAGGATAGTTTGTTCCTCTCTCAACCTCGTTAAAAAATGAAATTGGATGTTGCGAGGAAAGTTCCTTTTAATGTGTCAACCTCATTAAAAAATGAATCAGTGAGTTCGAGGACAGTTCCTTTTCCTGTGCCAACCTCGTTAAAAAATGAAACAGGCTAGTATGAGGATAGTTCTTTTACTGAGTCAACCTCATTAAAACATGAATCAGCTAGATTTTAGGCTATATAGATTGTAGAAAGTAGGATTTTGAGGATAGTTCCTGTTACTGAGTCAACCTTGTTAAAAAATGAATCAGGTATGAGGATAGTTCCTGTTACTGAGTCAACCTCGTCAAAAAATGAATCAGGTATGAGGATAGTTCCTGTTACTGAGTCAACCTCGTTAACAAATGAATCAGGTAAGAGGATAGTTCTTTTCTTGTGTCAACCTCCTTAAAAATGAAACAACTCCCTTTTCAAGTTAAATATTGAAAGTAAACCTTCATTTCATCCAGCCGGTTGAATGCAATGAAGCTTGGGGGGCATGTACCTCGCTTTGCATCATTATGCTGGGGGCATGCGAACTTTTTGAGCATAGTTCCTTGTCTTGTGTCAAGCTCGTTAAAAAATGAAACACGGGTAGGTTAAGTAGGTAGATTGTAGCGAGTAGTCATGAGCATAGTTCCTTGTCTTGTGCCAAGCTCATTAAAAAATGAATCAAGGATTTTAGAGCATAGTTCCTTGTCTTGTGTCAAGCTCGTTAAAAAAATGAATCAAGGTTTTTAGAGTAAAGTTTTTGTTAGGTAGATTGTAGAAAGTAATTATGAGCATAGTTCCTCGTCTTGTGTCAAGCTCACTAAAAAATGAAACAACTCCCACGAGTCTTTCCAAGATTTTGAAAATAAAGCTTCATTCCATCCACCTCATTGAATGCAATGAAGCTTGGGGGGCATGTACCTTGATTTGCATCATTATGCTGGGGGCATGTGAACTTATAACAAGCATAGTTTTTCGTTTCAAGCTTGCATAAACATGAAACTGAATCCGAGCATAGTTCTTTTCCTGTGTCAAGCTCGTTAAAAAATGAAACAAATCCTCCTCTAATTGAGTCGAGAGTTTGACTAGACCTCATAGATGTTAGGTTGTACGTTTAGGTTAGTTATTTCAGTTTTTGCATAATTTTCTTACAGTTTTAGGTCGAGTCTTTCAAATGATCTCGTTCTTGAACCTTCATTTCATCCACCTTAGTTGAATGAAATGAAGCTGGGGGGCATGCGCTCTAACAGTTATGCTTAGGGGGCATCAAGCACAGTTTTATCTCTGTTTCAAGCTTGTGTAAAAATGAAACTAATTTGAAGCATAGTTTTTATCTGTTTCAAGCTTTTGTAAAAATGAAACCTATCTTGAGTCAATTTTAGTTATTTTCAAGACTCGTTAAACTCATGAAAATACCGAGATTATTTTGCTATCTTTCATTCTCGTAAAACAAATGAAAATGCCGAGTTCTTTCCGTCTTTTCCTGCTCGTAAATTAAATTGAAAGTCGGCCATATGAGTACATTTTTATCATTTTTTCGAACTCATTAAAATTTACGAAAAAGTGAAAACCATGAGTACATTTTTATCCCTTTTTCGAACTCGTTAAAACTTACGAAAAAGTGAAACCTTGGAGTTCTCTTTTAAGCCCTTTTCAGACTCCTAAAATATGAAAAGATTGCCGAGCGTTTCTTTTACACTCGTTAAAACGGAATTAAAAGACGGTCCCCTTATGGCTCTTTTCTGACCGTAAAATCAGGAAAAGATTGCCGGGTTTTTGTCGTTTCAAACTCGATACGGAAATAAAACGACGTGTCCTTGATCGCTTTTTACTTTTCAGGTCAGTGACACTAATTATGAAAGTACTCCTTGGTCGCAAGATCAAGCGGTTCCCCCAGGTATTATTTTATACTTTTTCGGGCTTGAGGGACACAAATGTACGAAAAAGTTCAACGTGGAGTCTCCTTTAGTTTTTTCAGACTCTCTAAAATTGAAAAACGCCGAGCTTCTCCTATACTGGACTCGTTAAACTTTTACAGTAGAGGACCTGTTCAATTACAAACAGGAACGAACCACTCCTTCCTAGGGTTCGAATTTAAACTAGGTTGGACTCGTCCAAAGGATGAGCTTATAATCAAGCAATGTTATCCTCCTCAAGCTTGTTAAAAATAAAGAGGTACTTGCCAGAAATGGTGGGGGAAAAGAGAGAAAAATGAACCTGTTTGTCACCTTTTGTCTCAGAAGAAACTTTATTACCGCTCTCGAACACGACACTTTTTATTCACCTGGGTTGGGAAATCTTTTACCTCACAGTTGACCAAACCACTTTGAAAGTCTTTAACCGGGTTCCGGGGATTAACTTTGAGTTATTCGTCACCAAGCCATCTGTTGTGTCGTTATGTGTTCAAGAGGTCTGCAAGAAAAACTTTCATCTGCAAAATACTTGTCATCCATTTGACCATCCCTGAGTCAGTCCTTACAACAACATTTCTTCAACTTGAACAATGATTTCGTGTTGTGGGCTTGCCTGCAACGGGTCGCTTTCTATCGACATCAACACATTATCTAGAAAGATGACTTAGGAATCGACAGTACCTTGAAGTCTGCATGCATCAATGGCAGGTTTCTCGCCTTTGACGTCAGTTTACATCATTGACTTTCGATCAAAGGATTCCGTGAAGTGTTCGACATCAAAACATCTATTCACATTTCACGGGTTGTGCTTGGTACTTTGAGAACCATTGACAATACTGGTGGTCTCTCTCATGCTTGTTAACAGTTTACATCATTGACTGGTAATCAAGTGGTTTCTAACATGTTCGACATCGAATCATTTAATCACATGGCTAGAATCGTACCAATTCGGGAAGTAGAAGTGAAGACCCTGGATCTAGTTTCTACCATCCAGGCTGCGAGGAGTTTTGTATTCATTATCTATGTAGACTAATCATAAACAGATGGTTGCGTCCATACTGTGTCTACAAAAGTCTATAAAATGATGTACTGCAAGATCATTCCTGTATCAGAATAGTTAGTCCATTAGTTAAAGTTTTGAATCTGAGTATGGGAATGCCTACCTCAGTGACGATATAATCTTATACATGTATTTTGTGTTGAAAATTGCAGGTTCCAACCAGGCCATCCACAAGACAATCCTTGAAATGATAAAGCGCTTCACCCTTCCTAGAATTACAAAACCCTACTCTATTCCAGGCTTCGCACTTTAGGGGGCAATCTGTTACACTAAAAAATGTCACCTTGACTACTTACAGTTAGTATGGCTCAAATCAACAGTCATGCTACCCTCTTAGGCAAGTCTATGCCTCTGTTATCCATCTCAAACTCAAAGAAGAGAGAAAGTCTTGTAAAAACTATGTTTATCTCTGGGGTCGCAGGTTCTCTCAAGCCTTACCTGCGGGGACGCTGACCATGTTCACAAAATCTGCGTCCATGGACGCTCTGTATGTTAAGGGACAGGTGCGTCCCTCTGTAAAAGGCAAAATGCGCGAGTTTTATCTTGAAAAAGTTACTTGTGGTTACTTCTAGAACATTCTAGAGGTCGGTTTGATGAAATGGATGCGCCTCCAGTTGGTTCATGTATCTCTATTAAGGGGGAACTTATCCCATCAATAAGGGAGCTATCCCACCCAAAGAGAGGGAGATGATCCCATTGATAGTGGACCTGAATAACCTCTTTACAGCACTATAAATAAAGACATTGAGCCAGAGGGAGAGGAGGTTGGAGCTATACATTTTCTTTGGGTAAATGCTGCAGGATTTAGGTCTTCCATTAGAGCCTTTGTGAGGAGAGATTGTCTTCACTTGATTCTACTTGGGAGAGGGTGAGCTTTGTCAAAGTAGAGGAAAACCCTTGATGGACCCTGGGAGGAACTTGCACAACACCAAGGCCAGGTTGTAAGAGTTTCTTTGTTTCGTTATTAATACAAACTGGTTTATTTTTCTCAATAGCTTGTGTTAATGAGTTATTTCATGTGTTCCTTGGTCTGCATGTTGAATATATGTTTTATTATATGAAATGCAAGTGCTTGGTAATTGTTTGATTGTTTGTGGTTGCAGGAATTGACTTGAAGGAGGAGCTCATCTGGATCGTCAAGAACGGACTTCAACAACAGCGTTTTGGAATAAGGTAAGCCTAAACACTTGTAATCTTCATGTTGTAAAAGGTGTATTTAGAGAAAGATCACTCCATTTTGTCTTGTTTGTCATTAGAACGTCTTAGACTTCTAGGAAGGTCAGTCGTGTCCGCACCCTTGACCAATTCCGTGTGACACCTGCTAGAGAAGGTCTACTGGCAATGGAAGATCACTGTATGAAAGTTTCTATTACAAGTGAACACAAAATATGGCTTCAGTGATTCAGAGCTCCCCACGATTCGACGATTTTTCTATGGCACATATTTGCAATGTGTCAATGGAAGTGTTTTCGATGGTTTGAAGATGGAATTTGTGTCATGCAGCATGGAGCTACTGCAGTCCTGCGATATAAGTGATCGACAGCTGACAGGGGCTCGAGTTCTGTCGACGCTTGTGAGTAAAGATGAGTTTTCCGATGACACTTTGAGGGCGATCATAAGCATGCGAGATGTGGTGGAGAGGCTAATCGAGATGCTGAATTGGAAGAACCATCAGGAGCAGGGGATTCGAAGAGCAGCTGCAGAGATCATCTCCAAATTGGTTAAGAAAGACAAGAATCGCGTTCGGGTCATGACCATCACTGGGTCCATGGAATCTATAGCGTCTTTGCTTTACGATAGCAAACAGATTGAAATCCATTCGAGGCAGTACGGGGATGCATACAATTACACGGTTTTCAGTATGCTGGGACTGCGGATACTGAAAAGCTTGGCCATCGAGCACGAAAACTGTGCTAAAATCGGAAGCAGCAGAGGGCTGCTTCCCAAAATCATAGGACTCACAAAACTAAATCCTAATGTGCCTGAATCCCAGATCAAGATGACAGAGCTCGCTCTGGAGCTCATGAAAATGTTGACAAGCAGTACAGGCTCGACTAGAAAGGCCTTAAGGAGAGGCATCTCGGAGATAGTCTTCTCCATAAGTAATCTAAGAGACGTTATTCATTACAAAGAAGTAACTACGCATGGTCTACAAATCCTGGCCATTGACACATTGACGAGTCTGGCTCTCAAAGAAGAGTGTAAGGACCTGTGGTCCGAATTACTACCACCGTGCGAAGTGCGACGAGCTGAGGCTAAGGCATGCGAAGGAACACATGAAAAATGCGCGTGGAAGGCTTGGCGAGGTGAACTTATAGCGTGGGGACGAGTTGGCATCACCCACGGCCCAACTTCATGTGAAATGCAATTCGGGCGAAGGATTGTTGGCTGACCAACAATAGCAAATGAATTGGCAAAGAGATGAGGGCGTCGGTGCACGCGGTGGACGAGTCGGTCGGGCAGCTCGACTCGCCCAACCGCCCATATAAACATAGCATGTGTTGGAGCATTGGAGAATCATTCGAAGGGACATCGCTCATCATCGTAGAAGAAGTGCGAAGGTGTTAGGAGGCCGCAGCAAGGCACAGGTCTATGCGCCTGCTCTTGGGCAGCTCTACACAGTGAACAATGCGAGTTTTGGTGACGGGTGAAGGTGTGGGTCGTGGGTCGCACGAAGGTGCCCGCCCACCGTTTGGAAGGAAACACGGGTGAAGCCTTGGGTGAAGGTGCCCCCCGTGCAGAGGTAAACATTGGTTCGGTTGAAGTCTCGGGTGGCAAGGTGCGTGAGAGCGCCCGCCCGCTGGTTGGAGACTCGGGTGGAGAGTGCGGTGAGGTGCTCGCCCGACGATCGTAAGTGCGGGTGGAGGGTGCACGAAGGCACCCACCCGCTGGATGAACAAGGTGTTGCCAGGTGACACGACACGAAGTTCGGTTGAGGAGTTTTGGTTGTCGGTCCTTGTGAGGGCACACCCGCCCAACTCGGGCAAGGTAACTCGTGTGTTGAAACGGTGAGGCTACACGGAGGTGTTGCCGGTTGTAAATTTGGCTAAGTATGAAACTTGGGGTTTCTCAAGTATACTTGTAAAATTGTAAAGTTGTATAATATATTGAAATTGGGCAGACTCATTGTTCAGGGAGTTGCCCCTCCCTTTATACTGTGCAATTGTGTTCTTCATGTATAATTGTTGTGGATAATGAATGTGTATGGGTGTTCATTAGTATAAAGGAACAATAATAATACTTGGTGAAGAAAAATAAACTAAGTATCGAATGTTAAGGCGTAGTCCATGAACATAAGTATTGGTGAAAAGAAAGTGTTTGGTGGTGCCGCACCTCGCTATAAGCGGTTGGAAGACTACCGTAGGTGTAAGGGCGTGATAGTTGGTATCAAAGTAGATTCAGGGTTGAAGAAGCTTGACGAAGAGTTGATACACACCTTGACAGTTGGTATCAGAGCAGATTTAGGATTGAAGAAGCTTGACAAAGAGCTGATACACACCTTGACAGTTGGTATCAGAGCAGATTCAGGGTTGAAGAAGCTTGACGAAGAGCTGATACACACCTTGACAGTTGGTATCAGAGGCAGCTGATTTAGGCATTGAAGGTTGAAGCTGCTACACAACTACACTGAAGTGCAGTTGGTATCAGAGGTAGTGCCGGAGAGCTGGTGCTGGTGTTGAAGGTTGAAGGTGATACACACCTTGATGAAGTGACAGTGGAATCAGGGTACTTGCAAGTGAAGGAAGCTGGTTTCACATACAAGTGGAACAAGAGCTAGTTCAGTTTTGCAGGGAACTTGGTGAAGCTGGTGGATGGTCTATACTAGATCACAAAGGAGGAAGCAGTTAGCAGAAATGGCAGGTGAATCTCAGGTTGGGGAATCTAGTCGTATTGCGACGGATGCTTTCCTTGAGAAAGTGTTGGAAAGAATGGAGGAATTGGAATCTTACTGGACTACGAAGATGAACTTGGTCATGAAAGATCAAGAGGCTAATTCGAAGATGAGGGAAGAATTCGATGAACTCTAGACTCAAAATGAGTACATTGATCTTAAGTGTACACAACTTGAAGATAAAGTCAAGGAGATTGAAGAAGCGAGAGATCAAGGTTTGGTAGAAATCTTGAACTTGCAGAAATCTCTTGATGAAGCCAGAGATGAGATCGTGGTGTTGAAGAAGGCCGTGAGGCATAACTCAGGTGGAGGAGTGCCTCATGTGAAAGTCAAGGAACCGGAATCTTATGATGGTGCAAGGAGTGTGAAGACTCTTAGCAACTTTCTTTGGGATATGGAGAAATACTTGGAATGCTTGGGTCTATCCAATGATGAGACAAAGGCGAAGGTAGTTGCTCAATTCTTGACGAAGGATGCTAAGATGTGGTGGCGAAGGAGGATGGATCAAATTGCTAATGGCAGTGCTGATGACATAACTTCGTGGGATGACATGAAGAAGCCTTTGAAAACCCACTTCAGTCCTCAGGATGAAACATGGGAAGCAAGGATGAAGATTAAGTTCATAAAGCAGAAAGGGAACCTACAGACATATCAGCGGCAGTTTGCAAGTGCGGTTCTAGAACTTCCTGACATGGCGAAGAGGGACAAGGTGTTCAACTTCATTATTGGAATGAAGCCTTGGGCACACAATGAAGTGAAGAGGCAGAAGATTAAGACACTTGAGGAAGATTTTGCTGCTGTGGATCGTTTGGTGGAGCATTATGATGAAACTTCTGATAAGAGAAAGAAGTTCGATAAGCTGAAAGAGAAGAAGAAGGATGATGCTTCGAAATCGGATGATAAGACGAAGACGAAGAAAGCCTTGAAGTGTTGGATATGTGATGAACCACATACGGTGAAGAATTGTCCTTCAAGACCGAAAGTGGCCGCTATTGCACAGTCTAATACAAAGAATGAAGAAGCTTATGTGGGGATGATGCAGATTCTTGGAGCTGTCGCTGCTACAGAGGTGGTCTCTCGAAGAGATCCTGAGAGGAACAGTTTGGAGTATGTTCAGATGAAGATTGGGAGTGTTGATGTACTCACTATGGTGGATAGTGGGGCTACTCACAACTTCATGAGTAAAGATACTGTGAGAAGGATTGGGCTAAAATTTTTACCAGTGAAGGCACAAATGAAGACAGTGAATTCTCCCCCTGATTGTGTACTTGGTGTAGCTAAAAGAGTGGACACAACACTAGGTGAGTGGACCGGGAAAGTCAACTTCACTATAGTGCGGATTGATGACTATGAAGTTGTACTGGGGATGGAATTCTTGAAACAATATGATGCTATGATTGTTCCACATTTGAAGAAGTTGTACATTTACAATGGAAGGGAAGATGTACCCATTGGTGTTCCAACAATTGGTGTGACCAGACCTAATTATAAACTAGCAGTGATGCAGATGGAGGATGAGAAGCGCATGGAAGACATGTGTAAGCGATTTTCCACTGTTGAGGCAAAGCTTACCGAGCAATCATTGGTTATCAGGACACTATCCGATAGTATCTTGGATTTGTCAAGAAGGCTAGAGGAGGTTGAGGATGATGATGATGACGAGGAGGTTTATGTGAGACCAAATGTCTGAGAGGAGGATCGGGTTGCATATCTACAGAGGATGGAGATAGAGAATCTTGACAGATGGATTGAGCTTATTAGTGAGGGTGAGCCTTCAGGCTCTACTCCCTCTACATCTTCTTAGATGACATAGAAGATGGGGCTCATTGTTAGCTACTCATGGCAGTGAGTCCTTAAAGAAGGTTGAGCAGGTATGACAGATGGTGCAGGAATGGTTTGGCATTAGCATCATGACATGTTGCAGATGGGATGGAGTTTCCATGGACCTGAGCATGGGAGAGATTCTTGGTGAGTCCAGGATGTGGCAAAATCTAAGAAAGACTGGTGTAGGCATAAGGATGGACATTCTTATGATTTGAGCGTGACAGTTGGACTGATCACCCGACTAGTTCGAGTCATGAGGGCTAGCAGTGTACCAGAGAGATGTTGGCATTATGTTGGAGTATCTGATGACAGTTCACAGGATGGGATGACACATGGTGGAGACAGTGGTTTTACATATGTTGCAGGGATGTTGCAGTGTATGGACTGATTGATATCATGGACCAAGGATGAGACAATTGGAGATGATGATCTTGGTGGCAGGATGGTTACCGGGATGACATATTGTCGAGGACAACAATGACTTCAGGTGGAGGAGGATGTAAGGACCTGCGGTCCGAATTACTACCACCGTGCGAAGTGCGACGAGCTGAGGCTAAGGCGTGCGAAGGAACACATGAAAAATGCACGTGGAAGGCTTGGTGAGGTGAACTTATAGTGTGGGGACGAGTTGGCATCACCCACAGGCTGACCTCATGTGAAATGCAATTCAGGCGAAGGATTGTTGGCTGACCAACAATAGCAAACGAATTAGCAAAGAGATGAGGGCGTCGGTGCATGCGGTGGACGAGTCGGCCAGGCAGCTCGACTCGCCCAACCGCCCATATAAACATAGCATGTGTTGGAGCATTGGAGAATCATTCGAAGGGACATTGCTCATCATTGTAGAAGAAGTGCGAAGGTGTTAGGAGGCCGCAGGTGTTAGGAGGCCGCAGCAAGGCGCAGGTCTATGCGTCCGCTCTCGGGCAGCTCTACACGGTGAACAACATGAGTTTTGGTGACAGGTGAAGGCATGGGTCGTGGGTCGCACGAAGGCGCCCGCCCACCGTTCGGAAGGAAACGCGGGTGAAGCCTTGGGTGAAGGTGCCCGTCGTGCAGAGGTAAACGCTGGTTCGGTTGATACTTCGGTTGAAGTCTCGGGTGGCAAGGTGCGTGAGAGTGCCCACCCGCCGGTTGGAGACTCGGGTGGAGAGTGCGGTGAGGTGCTCGCCCAATGATCGTAAGTACGGGTGGAGGGTGCACGAAGGCGCCCACCCGCCGGGTGAACGAGGTGTTGCTGGGTTACACAACACGAAGTTTGGTTGAGGAGTTTTGGTTGGCAGTCCGTTGAGGGCACGCTCGCCCAACTCGGGCAAGGTAACTAGTGTGTTGAAACGGTGACGCTACACGGAGGTGTTGCCGGTTGTAAATTTGGCTAAGTATGAAACTTGGGGTTTCTCAAATATACTTGTAAAATTGTAAAGTTGTATATTATATTGAAATTGGGCAAACTCATTGTTCAGGGAGTTGCCCCTCCCTTTATACTGTGCAATTATGTTCTTCATGTATAATTGTTGTGGATAATGAATGTGTATGGGTGTTCATTAGTATAAAGGAACAATAATAATAATTGGTGAAGAAAAATAAACTAAGTATCGAATGTTAAGGCATAGTCCATGAACATAAGTATTGGTGAAAAGAAAGTGTTCGGTGGTGTCGCACCTCGCTATAAGCAGTTGGATTCTCTGCGTTTCACATGGAGAGGATTAATATTAATACTAATACTACAAGAGGACCGGGCGACGATGAAATGAGCTCGTGAGGAAGGTAGGAGAAGCCCCGGCTCTGCTTTCATTGGAGAATAAACAAAATCGCAGAAGAATGATGAGCATTAAGCTACGGAAAAATCGCCCGAATTTGATCACGAATCTCATCTCTGTGTTGGACGACCCAATTCGGGGTTTTCATGCTGTGAGAATTCTTCGGAATCTGTGCTCATATTTAGAGGCAGATTACGTTGAATTGAGGAAAATCACTGCAACGGCAACAAAGGTAGAAGAATGTATTCAATTAATAGCATTTCTTTTTGAAATTACAACTCTACACTAGGGCTCGATCTCACAACAGTTTTATCCGATGGATTAATTTATTGTGATATTTTTTGTCAGGCCTTCAAGTTTCGATGGAGAAACGAGGTGAGCATGAGGAAGCAACAATAGGACTTGCTGCTTAGATCTTCAAGTTCATCACCAAATTGGATTTCAATCGTCTGTTCGAAGAATCCGACGGTATAACAAGGAGATCGCTGATTTTGGAACTTGTAAGGGTTATCCGGAGGCACCCACGTCTGTCAAAGGAGTTTTTGGGTATTACAAGATTAAGCATCGAGCTTCTGATCGGTGTCATGGAGATGGACAGGGTTGCAATATTAAGCAGTTTAAGCATGGAAATGAGATCAGAATTGGAGGCGGTGATGGAGACGACGTCGGAGTTAGAGAGTTACAATACATTCTCCGGCAGCGTGGGATTGAGCAGGCATCATCTACCTATTTCATCCCTCGTAGAGTCTGCCATGGACTTGCTTCGTGATTAATCGCTCTGTCATGATTAGATGGAAAAAGAGGATTCATGATGAATCGCTCTGTCATGATTAGATGGAGAAAGCAGAAGTGGCCGATGGCCCAATTATGGGAGAAAATATCCATAAAAGACAAAATATTTGGGAGAAAATATATGTAAAAACAAAATATTTACTGAGATATACTTCCGAACGCTGGTCATGACTACATGTAGTCGGGAGATAAGAGTCATTGAAATTTTGTAAGCTGCTAACCGTAACTTTAGATCAACTCAAAACATGTTTTATTTCATTTCACTTTAATATTTTTATTTAAGAATAAGTTTCAATCAACCTATCAAAATAGGTATATTTATATGATCAATATATATTTATTTTAATTTTTTATTTATCTGAAGTTTATAGAAATTAAATCTTTCAATATGGAAAAAAAATTTACATAAAATTTGAAGAAATTTTTATATGGTCAAAAATTTGAATTTTTTTTAGCTTTTAATATGGTCAAAAATTTGAATTTTTTTTTAGCTTTTAATAGATTTCAAGTTAAAAAATTTACGATGATTTTGAGCAACAATAATAAAATATATAAAATATTTTAATTATAATATTTTTTTCACTTAATTTATATATATATAGTTGACATATGTTATGTTAATACTTTTTCTTATATTCAAAAATAAATAACATATATCAATAAAATATAATATCTATGTTTTTGTTATTGATATATTTTAAAAAGTTAGATATAGCCAATATATTAAAAAATTGCAAATCTATATTATATCTTTAATTAGAAAACACCTCACCTATAAATGAAAAAACATTTTCTGGCTTTTTATATATATGATGGTTAAATTCATTTACTGAATCTGCATACTGAAATATTTGATTTAGAACTCTCATGAAATTTTTTTTGGGTTAATAATATTTTTAAAATGTTATATATCAATTTCATATTAAAAATGGAATAAATTATACATTTTATTGGAAATGGAAAATCAACATATAAGAAAAAATTTAGTTTTAATTTTAATTATTTTAATTTTCTCTTACATAGAATTGATATAAAATTATTTTATTTAATATGAATATAGAAATATTTTATTTATGAATATTATTATTATTTTTTTATTAATATATCTTTTTAAAATATTACATGTCAATTGAACATGGAATGAGTATACATCATGTAAGATTAATAATATTATTTTCACATGCCATCTGCAAATATATATTAAGTAGCGAAGGAATTAAATATCTTTCCCATACTAAAATGTAAATTTTTTTTATAACTTTAAGTCACTTTATATCTCTATATAAATTGATGTAAAATTAACGTGGAAGTTAAATTATTTTATTTGTAGGCAATATTGATTTTTAGGCCCACAAGCCTTCTTTTGAATAGTCGACCATCTACACTTTTAATGTCCATCTGACATCTGTGCACAAATTTTTAGGGACACCCTTTTGCTCTCCACTGACATGACATCTGTGCGCATTTTCCAGATATTCGTCATGGTATATATAAAATTTAAATTTGCCAATACATATGGTATATGGCATAGATATCTACAAATGCGATTTTCATACCATTTTTCCGATTTTCATACAAATTTTCTAATTTCAAAAACTTATCGATCTCTTTTTGCTCCTTTTGGGGCAATTGCTAGTTAGGTTCTTCTCTAGTAACGAGCCCCTGTCTTCCTAGACGATAGACCCAGACGAGGTATATCAAATGCATGTGGGAGCAAGAAAAGGCTAGCAAGTTAATGTAAATAGATTTCTATCTTTTGAATTGCACAACACACCCCACCAGAGGCATAGTAGGGAAAAATATTAGTGTCGCACCCGCGATTATGACTCTTGGCCTAGAAAATTCAATGCAACAACTTCCATTACAAGTTACCCATTACTTTCTTTAATGCTGCAAAAACCTCCCCTAAGTACCACTACCCTAGACTCTAGAGTGACTCTACACATTTGTCAAAGAACAAGGCATTGAGGAAAGTTACAACCAAGGCCTGGTGCCGACAACCGACCCAGATGATCGGGGTAATAGGTAATAAAAAATTTCAAAGATAATCTAAATTTTCAGAAATTTTAGGTGGACATGCAACCCTTCACACGACATTTTATAGTATGATTTATTTGATTTTTTAAATTGGTAGAAATCAATTTTATTTTTTTTATTGATCCGAGAAGCTCATTCTACAACTCAATATGATGTGTAACAATGTATGTCTGTCATCATAATTAAAATTTTGGTCACACCAAAATAAAAATTTAAAAAAAAATATATTAAAAAAAAAAACTATATAAAACATTTAAATAATATTAACTCATAAAAAAAATTGCACTGGAAAAAAATTAGATTCCTCTCGACTTATACTAAATCTATGAAATCTATGGTGTAGGTAAATTTTGATGAGTACTTATTTGATATACCACCAACCTCTTGAAAAGCTATGACGTGTTAAATTTTAAACACTGATTGAAAGGATATGTTCACCTGCCTCATCATCACCATTAACTTTGGCATTCCCCTTTTCTAGCACTCACCTACCATCACATAACACGCTATGGTAGGGTCTCACACACCTTTTCAATTCACGCCATTAACTTTGGCATTGCCCTTTTCGAGCGCTCACTTACCGTCACATAACACGCTATGGTAGGGTCTCACACTCCTTTTCAATCCGTGGCGTACCATGGGAGGGTACCGCAGATTATCTCGGATTCCCCACAAGCGATAACATTATATATCTCCTCGTCCCTAATAATATGGATAGAAAACTACAGTGCATCGTCTAGCATTTATGAGTGGCCCTTTGCGTTGGGTTCGAATCCCATCGTTGCAAAGAAAACGTGAAAATAAGCTCGAGAAGTTACTACAGTGTGGGCACTTTTTGTGATCCTAGTAACACACACTTTCAAAAGTTATGTAAGCAAACATAAATGGGAGTTTTAGACAGGAAAGAAGCCATTTACTTTATGTTTTTTAATTGGAGTTAATATTTCTATATTTATTTGTTGGTTGATACAACAAAAAGTAAAAAGTAAAGTAAATATTTATATATTATAATAATATATAATAACTTTTAATGGGGTGTGTTAATTAGTAGATAGGGAAGGAGTTTATTTATTTTATGTTATTTAATTGAAGTTAATATTGGTTGATATCGTATAAAGTAAAGTAAATGTAGTTATTTTTTTTTTTCTTTTATAATTATTGTTTTAAGATGGGTATAATTGTTAATATCAATAAGATTAAAGTCATGATAATTAAATTTAAAAAATCAATTTATTATAATTTTATTTATGATAAAAATTATTTGGAGAAAGTTTTTTCGTACAAATATTTAGGTATTGACTTTCATCGTTAGCTCAAGTGGAATTATAGCATTGAGAAAATGCTTATTGGAGGCTAGAAAATTTATTATGAGCTTGGAAAAAGTTGTAAGTTGACTGATATTTGAGTTTGGAGTAAAATAAAAGTTCTTCTTTGAGACTCTCATCACCCTTGTTATTTTGTATGGTTGTGAGGTGTGTGGTTGCAATATATCTAGAGAATCGTGGAGGAAGATTGAATTGATCCAAAAGCGATTTATAACCTACAACCTCACAATTAAAGGAAATAGTCAATGTTCTATCCTCTTGATTGAAGCTAGCATTTCCCCCATTGAAATCATGACTATGTTTAGGTATTTAATGTATACGAAGAAGCTTTACAACATGGAAGCGAAGAGGTTCCCCAAAATTGCTTCTAATTCTAGCCACAATCCCCACCTCTAGTTCAAGTGGGATGGCACAAGGATGCCCAATCTTGGCTTAGCCATTAGGGGATAAAGGTGGAGATCATCTTGGAGAAGAAGGATAATATTAAAATACTATTACTTCCAAATTTAATGATAAGTTGTGGGATGATAAGATGTTAGAGGGGAAAAGAAAGTTAATGTGTTATAAGGAGGTGATCAACATCACTCTTGCTAACCAGAATTATCTTTCTATCTTGACCAGTGCTAAATAGAAAATGAACATTACAAAGATAAGAACTAATTCTCATGAGCTTCAAAGTGAATCCAAACATTGGTCCATTCCCAAAACACCTTGGCATGAAAGAACCTATCATTGTTGCAATACTAAGAGGGTTAAAGATGAAAAACACTTTCTTTTGGATTGTTAATCTCTCACTCACATATGTTCTCATTTCCAAAACATTTGCCACACTACCAACCTTTTTAACTTGTTAAGTCAACAAAATTATAGTGATCTAGGAATGCTTCTTTCCCTTCTTTTTGATCATAAAAATAAAATATTGAAGAGTCCCAATTAATCTCTCACTTTCTTAAGGTCCGACCACATTGGTCTCAATGGATGTTAATCATCATGATAATCAATTTTTAATGAGAGACGTTAATTAGTAAATAATTTATATATTTTTTATTAAGTAAAATTTTATGTTAATTTATTTTTTAATAATAATTTAAATTATTTTAAAATAATTTTTTGACTAATTATTAATTTTAAAATATATTAAAAATTATATTAATAAATAAAATTGTAATTAAATATTTTTCATTTAAATTTATTTAATAGTTAACTCATTTTTATTAATGGTGAACTTCATACATTCAACATAAAGAAAATAATCAATTTTTTTTTGTAAGTTTTAGAAAGATATTTATATTACGAAACAACTAATGTTACATTGATAGCTTTTGTTTCCCACAAACTCAGTGGGAACCCATATACATGTAGACTGAAGAAAATATGTTCCCATGATCCCAAGTTTAGCCAAAAAAGAGAACAAGACAAACTTACTAATGTTCAAACTATCTAGCCCATCAATAATTACATGCATTGGTGTGTGTTGGGAAATCAAACAAAACAATGTTCACATATAACATACTTAGAGCCATAAAAACATAGGAGAAGTAGACATAACATATACAAAAAAAAGAGGATCCAAGTGTCATAAAAGATTATTAGTCTAGTATAATGACTAGAGAAAGATCCTTGTAATTGCCTTGGGGTGAATCCTCTGTTACAACATTGATAACAACTGGTGTGTGAGGTTGTGATTCTAATCCAAAGTTTGAATCGGAGACCACGTAACGTTCCACCCATGTTAATCTAGTGGCATATCATCCAGATTGTACCAGATGTCCTATAGGATCCGTTTTATCTCCACTTGTTAAGCAAATAACTGGTAGTGGTCAACTTACTTGTCATGGATGACCATATGAAGCAATGTTTCTAGTTGATGGTGCAAAGCCACTGAGTGGAGGAAATGAAGTATCCTTTTGCAAAATTTCCCACGATCCATAGTCTACTTGAAGGTGTTGCCACTGATTTCAGTATCAGAAAAATATGTTCGATCGCCAAATTCCTTGGCTTCCAAGTGAAGGATCTCATTCCTCACTTATGGGGGAACAAAGTCGAAGTGGTAAGCCACTAAGTTCCAACCAAATAGATGTCAGCGATGAGAGGTCGATACTCTTATGACACCACCCTGACGGCTAGATTAGCCCAACCGAGGAGTCATGAAAACAATTGTTGTAAACAGACTTGGTTAGGGTGACCAAACTAGGGTGAAACAAATGTTGTAACAAGGCGCAATTGGTATAACCAGAAATCGAACTCTGAGAATACAATAATGGAGAGGTGATATTTCAGGGATGTAGGAACTAGAATGAGACCAAAGATGAAACGTTAGAAGGACGTCATCGACCAAAGACAGGATGAACAACCCTACACACCTATGAAAGGAAACTTGCTTTTGACACTAGATTTGCATTTGGGAATGATGTGTGAGGACTATAAAAAATAACCTTTGGAAAGCTAAGCTCATAATTGTATCAGAACCAAATTGAAAATGTGCCCGAGTACCAAACACCACATACAAGGACTGGACAACTAAATGATATACCTGGAAAATCGACAATTTGGGAGGACGCAGAAGGCAACACAACAGCCATATCAAATGAAGGACTTGTCATTATGTTGTGTACAAAGAGAAAAAACACATGGGCACCAACAATAACTAGCCAAAGTACCAAACCAAAACGATACACAAGAACCCGTTAATTGATAACAAATGCTGAAGCAGAAAGGATGTAAATATATAGAAAGATCTTGACCGAGTTCGCAGAGCACCAATGTTGGTGAGAAATATAGACTTGGAACCATTGAAGACCTGGAAACAATCATGACAATTCGCCACCTTGGGGTGAGATCCATGTGCTTATAAATAAAACCCATGACCTGAAGATTGAACAGGCAGAAAAGATTTCCTAGGCGCTCATAATCTAGAGAGGGACAAGTGTGTGTTATGGAACTCATGTTAACACTCACATTAAACACACAATTCATGTGCACTCTTCCTTGAAATGCATCCATGATAAACTTCAATGGTTGGAAACTGCGAACTAGGAGAATGTCAGGCGGAGGTCCCTCTCCCACCACTTGCATGCATTTAAATAGATTTGAAAATTTTTGTTGTGGTTGAGCCTAAAGGTGGTATGAACACCACGTGTGGATGATGTCTAGATAAGCGGTGACATCGACTCTCTTCCCCAGTCACAACTTCCTCTTCACCATTATCCTTTTGTGCATGCTAGTTGACACCCTTAATAACCTTAAATACACCCATCGGGAAAAAAATCTCCTTAAATACACCCATCGAGAAAAAATAAAATTCATTTATAAATATAGAATTGCTATTCATATATAAAGTATTAATGTGATATGTTCACTATATTTACCTAAATATATATTAAAATGCTAATTAAAAAATAAATAAATGAATCAAATATGAAATATAAATCTTTATTACTAAAATTTAAATGAAATTAATTGTTATTTATATAAACATTCCTTTATTACTAATTTTATTTTGTTAAATAAATAACATTACTTCAATTTTTTTGCGCTAAATAAGTAACATTACTTAATGTTTTAGATAAAGGCTAACATATCACTTTATTTCAAAAAAATATTGCAAACATGTTTGGTGACTCTTTTTCTATATTTTTAAATGTACTCCTCTTTACATCAAAGACGACTTTCAAATATAATTTTTTCAAAATTCTTGATCGTATTCAAAGTAATCTTTAAGAGTAAACCTTTTCAACAATTTATATTCTCCCTTAAATGGCATATTTAAAACTTCGTTTTTTATCTGAGTTATATGTGCATAAATTCAAAATTATGTATTTATTTGATGATGCTATGTTTATTTATTAATAGATTATTTATAAATATAGATTTATTTTAAGTACAAATTTAATATGAATAGAGAAGGATTAAATTTTTTCATGTGCAAATTTTTTTAGAGTGTAAAATAGAATGTGTTAATTTTTATTGTTTAAATTATATTTTTAAATGTTAAATAAAATATATAAAACCAAATAAACATTTTAACCTTAAAACTTATTTTTTTCATTATATATTTATAATTTTTTAAATGATATATAATATATATATAATTGACATTATACTGTTTTACATAACAGGGAAATCTAAACATTTTATTAGGCAAATTAAAATGGTTTTTTATTATTAATATATTTTTAAGTATATGTCAATATTAATTCCTATTAAAATATTTTATTGATAACCCACATTAAATATTTTTTTATATCACATTAAAATATTTTATTTTAACAACTTTTTTTTTATATATATAGATATATGTGAAGTTGATATCCACATAAATTAGTTAATATAGATTTTCAAATAGTTTATTTAAATCTTTTGTTGAAATAGATTTGAAAAGTATAAAATTTAAACATCTTACTTGCACGTATTTCTTACTTCTAATTACTCTACAACATATTTATTTTTTATTTATTTAGCCAACATTATTTTTCTATTTATAACATAATTTTTATTTTAAAAAGGGGTGGACGGACGGACATACTTACACATCCCCTCATACTGGGTTGTAGAATGAGCCTCTCGGCTCAACCAACATAGATCCATAAGTACGGATCTAACATGAAGTGAGAGGGATCAAATTTCTTCATGTACAAACTTTTTCAAGAGTGTACAATACAATCTGTTATTTTTCATTGTTTAAATTGTATTTTTGAATGCTATATAGGACCAAATATACATTTTAATCATAAAAACTTAATTTTTTTCATAGTATATACATAATTATTTTAAAACGATATAAAATATATACATAATTGACATTAAATATTTTACATAACATGTACATCAAGACATTTTATATTGCAAATTATAATGTTTTTCTATTATTAATATATTTTTAAGTATTGTTGATATTAATTCGTATTAAAATATTCTATTGATAACCCACACTGAATATTTTTTTATATATAATATTAAAATAATTTTTTTCTATATAAAGATATATATGAAGTTAATATCGACCTAAATTAGTTAACATAGATCTTCAAATATTTTATTTAAATCTATTGTTGAAATATTTTGAAAAGTATAAGATTTAAACATTTCACTCACTCATTTTTTTACTTCTACTTACTTTATATCACATTCCTTTTTTATTTGTTATAGACGACATTATTTTTATGCCTAATTTTTATCTTTATTTTAAATGGGAACAAACGGACGAACAAACTTACACATCCCCTCATACCGGGTTGTAGAATAGACAAAACTACACATCCCCTTATACTAGGTTGTAAGAGCCTCTCGACTCAACTAACAGAAAATTTACAAATAAACTAACTAAGAAATAAACACATACAACTCATAGAATTTAATTATACAACTCGGAGAAGTGAATTATGGACTTGATTTTTTATTTTCCACCATTTCAACCCAAATCTAATTCAATTAGATTTTCCTAACAACTTTAAGAATACAACTTGTCAAAATACACATAAATTCTCCTATATATACTTGAAAAATGAACATGGCAAGAGAATGCTCCATTTCACACACTTTAAGTCACCTAGAAAATCATCTTCTTCTCTTTTGAATAGATTTCTAATTTCTTCAATGGGGTAGTGCTTGCATTCATAATCATGCCAACATAACCTTACCTAAAAGGATCATCACCTTTTAGATTGCCATATTCTTATTAGTCCCTGCCGCTGGCACAACTAGGACTATAGTAATCGATATCACGATGTTAAACATTAATTGCGCTGCTTGTTGAGTTGCTTGTTAGCTTTCCTCATCACTTATAATCAAAGTTTTTAATCACATATGGTTTCACCATGTTATTTGGCCTTTTCCCGAGGCAGACAGAGATGAACCATATATTATTTGCTTTTTAAAAGTGTTGTATTAATGGTATAAGTTCATAGCCTAGACTAATGTTAGCATTAGTCTCCAGTGTTAAATGCTATGTTATATGTTATCCATTGTTAAATGCTATGTTATATGTTATACTTGTTTGGGTAATTGGCTATGCCATATAACTTGGCTCTGCCACCTGCACACCATGCATTAGTCTGTCTTATAATTTCCACTTTCACACCATGCATTGCCACTTATGGTTCCATTGCCACCTATAGTTCCAGTTTAACCTAACTTCCACCTGCACTTTTCCTGTTCGTGTTCACTTTTCCTGTTCCTGTTCAGGTGTTCACCTGCACTTTTCCTGTTCTTGTTCAGGTGGATAGGCTTCAGGCGACTTCTTCAGGTGCCCAAGCTTCAAGCAATTGAATCAAGAACTCTGGTCATGGGAAACTGGAGCTTGCCCAGGCTTCAGGGAATTGAATTAGGAACTCTGGTCATGGGAAGCTGGAGCTTGCCCAAGCTTCAGGCAATTGAATTAGGAACTCTAGTCATGGGACGCTGGAGCTTGATTTTAGCTCGGTCAATTTTCTACTCGAACTGTTTTCAAACTGAAACTCAAAATAAGTGACAAACTATCTTTTTCATTGATGCCTCTCCTACCTTTGCTTGCTATATGTTTTTAGCATGTGAGAGACCTCTTCTTGTGGTTGTTATCTCTTTCTTCTGGTATATGTGTAGCTATCGTTACCCTTTCTTGTATATACTCAATTGTTGTAGGCCTGCAAAAGATTAAGGCCAACCAACATCTAGTAATGGATTTGATACTGCTGAAGATTAAGGCCAACATCTAGTAATGGATTTGATAGTGCTGAGATCGAATAAATTGACGAGTCTAATGTATCTAACTATGAACTATTAATTACACTCGCTTGAATCTCTCATTGTGTAGTAAGCAATGATATCGCTATTTACAAGCTAATAGGATAAGATAAAAGAGAAATGGTAGTGAGACTGATAAGCTAACTATCACCTTTGTAAAGGTTTGAAAATATTTGTTCAACACTGTAATCATATTGATATTGATATTTACATATTGATATTCTATGGTGTCACCATTATACATATTCAGGTTTATAACTCCATGGATATATCTAGGAAAGACTGTATAAAATATCTTGAATACAAAAATCCTGAGACACTTGAGCAAAAAATCTTGAATACAAAAATAAAAAAATCAAAACACTGAGGCATTTAAGTTTGAATTTGAATTTCTATGAAATCAGTGCTTTGAGATATTTGATAGTATGGATACAGTGGGTTGAAAAAACAAATATTAAATCTATACAAATTTCTTTGAAAAAGAGAGATACTTAAATTCTTAAAAAGACAAATATTAAATCAGTGTTAATTTAGAAACTTGAAATATTTCATATATGCTCAAGGATGCCATCTTAGAGTTAGAAAAACATTCTAGAACCAAAGAAACATTCTGTTGCAGCTCAGCACAGAGGAAACTAGATAAAGAAGCTAAGCTACATAGAACATTTTTAAGAAACAAAAAAATCTTTTAAGAAACAAAAAAATTAAGAGACAGAGTATGCAATCAACACCTTCAAAAATTGGTAGGTGAAACCGCCTCAAAATATTATGCAATCAACACTTTAACCCTAACGCGGCTATCACCTAAATCAATCTTATTCTCTGAGTAAGTGGTCGAAAGCGCTGGTAACCCCATGTAAAACGAATCAAAACGAGAGCAAGCGGTGGTCACTCTAGGAATTCTGAAAAGTGATTCAAGCGCATTTACTAGCAAATGAGTGGTTTCAAAACCAGTGAAAAGCTCAGCTCAATAAATAGAAAAAGAGACATTTTTCTTGTAGCTATGGATAATCAATAAGAAGATAGAATTGGTAACCAATGAATTCTTGTCTTATAAAATATAACCTTAATACCATTTTAAGAAATACGTATACATATTATTAAGCAATGGTTACAAGGCTGCTAACTCCATTGATTCAGCCCAACCCAACAATAATACCTGAGAACCATACCAGGGGTCAAATAAACCAATCCCCATTCACGCTGGAAAGAATGGGTTCATTACGCCTCCCACTGAACCGCATGAAACATACCCTCCCCTCTGGTGGCTGTGATGCTTAAACGAATGCTTCTACCTAAAATAGTGTTTTAACTAGGTAAACTGTAGCATAGTGGATTAGCTGCTTAATCATGTATATGCTTCTTGTCCTGCCTCCAAAGAATATACTGCATGTTTAAAATGGGATGCGACACTACCTCACTGCTTCTTAGAGCATCGACTGTTATTCACCATCCGCTGTCTCAGATCTTGTGTAGCGAATGGATCCTGTGTTAGTAACTTTTCTCCTGCGTTCAGATAAGAATTTAATGCCAACGAACCCAGGAAGGGCAAGGAAAGATATGGATGGATGGGCTACACGGATGTGATGCTGGGTGTGGGATTTCCAAAGAAATCACGTGGGGTACATGCAAGCCTGAAATGCTTACCATACAACTTTTATAATTTTATTACACTATTTAATGTTTATTTATATGTGGCTAATAACATAATGTTATACACCAAGGATTGTCATCTGTCCAGCAGGCATGTTAACCACTTTGCATATCATATACTTGTGTTCTACGCGCTTTTATCGATTTCCCATGTCTGGAAGGACGAGGTGGCGGTTTTTCTATGTGCCTTAACTATTCTCTTTAACACGTGCCAAGTGAGTCAGTGGGTGAGGTGATATTTATGTTTGATGTTTGTTCCACTGCAAGCACCTAAGCAAGCAGCGAGAGTAAAAAAAGCAATATATGGTTTAGTCAATAGGGCAGAAAAAGCAGCGAGAGTAAAAAAAGCAATATATGGTTTAGTCAATAGGGCAGAAAATTTCAGACAATTTAAAATTTGAAAGTGTTGAATTTTTAATTTTTTTAACCATTTTTGCGTTGTGTTCTACAGACAATTTAAAATTTGAAAGTGTTTGAATTTTTAATTTTTTTAACCATATTTTGCGTTGTGTTCTACATTAATTTCTGTTGAAACCAGAAATATTTTCCAGACAATTTAAAATTTGAAAGTATTGATTTTTTAATTTTTTTAACCATATTTTGTGTTGTGTTCTGCTACTAAAGAGTTTAAGAGTTTACATAACCGTTAAACTATATCTCTGAAGAGTTTTAAAGGATTTCACAGAAAAACTGAATGATGAGAAAAACCAGAAATAAAACGCTGAAAAAAACAAAGTTGAAACGAGAAATATTTTCCAGACAATTTAAAATTTGAAAGTGTTGATTTTTTAATTTTTTTAACCATATTTTGCGTTGTGTTCTACTATAATTTCTGTTGAAACGAGAAATATTTTCCAGACAATTTAAAATTTGAAAGTCTTGATTTGTTATTTTTTTTAATCATATTTTGCGTTGTGTTCTATAGTAATTTCTCTTTGAAGACAGATTTGCTGCTACTAAAGAGTTTAAGAGTTTACACAACCCTTAAACTATATCTCTGAAGAGTTTTAGAATTTATTTTACAGAAAAACTAAATGATGAGAAAAACAAGAAATAAAGTGCTGAGAAAAACAAAGTTGAAATCATGTCGCGCGAATCTGGCAAAGAACTAACTTATACATACCTTATACATACCTTGATGCAGCGCAGCTACTAGTTGCAAATGGAGCCGAACAACATATCTCAACCAATTGTTCTCCGCAACTTTGCTGAATCCACGTCGAACCATGTAAAAAATTGCCTACTAAAATCGTTTCCTTGATTGTACATTTAAATAAAAAGCAAGCCTCGCCTTAACTCTATCACGTACTGTTCATTATAACGCAACTCTAGTGTTTAAATTAAACTCTGTATCCAATGGAAACAACAATTTCAATTAAACAAGAACAATTGCATTTCAATTTGAATTCTGTTAACTTTATACTCATTGCGAATATGGAAGAAGTGCATTGAAATCGAACTTCAGGTTGTTGAAAGTATAATTTCAACTGTGCGACAGCTGAGGCATGCGGCAGCCTAAGGACAATAATCCGGGCGTATCGGCAAAGTCGAAGTGAAATGGCCGATATCGCATATCGGCAAGTCGGCATATCGGTAAAATGAAGTGAAGGCATTATAAAGGAGCCTTTGTGTTTTGCGATAAGCGAACGCCGATATCGCATCGGCAAAGTCAAAGTGAAGGAGTTATGAGGAAGCTCTTGTGTTTGCGATGAGCGATCGCCGATATCGCATCGGCACATCGCTATCGGCAATGTCATAGAGTTGAAGTCTTTGACATGAGTAAAGTTGCGATGCGATGGAGTGGACCCGATGGCTTCCCAAAACCAAATCGCATAATGTTTGAAATTCACCCGACGGCAAATATTAAATGTTGCGTGGAGTAAATCTAAGTTTTGGTTGACCATACGTCTTAATGAAATGTCATAGTGGTAGGTAAAATATTAAAGTTTTACTTAGAGTTCGTAAGTTTTTTATGAAAAGTTATGGGCGTATGTACTTATTACATAAATTCTGTATGGGATAGGTGTATGTAATTAATTACTGTGTTGACCATTGTTTCATGTATGGCACACGGGAAGTTTAAGTGTGCATTCACAGTAGAGTAAATAAAATAAGAAGTGGTGAAGCGAAAACCATGTGTTGTATGCATTGAACACACAGCAGTGTGAAAAATGTGAAGAACCAGAGGGTGAATGCACAGCAGTGCACAAATGTATTTGGTAATGTTTTGTAAGGAATTGTAAAATAGAGGAATAGCAAAAACCATGTGTGGTTTTGCATAAAGGAAATGGTGGAGCGTGAAATTTTGTAACCCTGTGTGAATTTTGTTTACAGCAGTAAACTTATGTAAACTTTTGTTACAACAGTAAGTTGTTTTTCACAGCAGTGAATATGAAAATAGTTTTACAGTGTTAAATCCCTCTCAGTAAAAGAGGATGAAGCTTGTATCGGTTTTTAATGAATAGAAATTTCTTATGGTGAATTACTCTGTTTCTCTGAGTGAATTTTTTTTTAAGTCTTCTGTGCATAAAAGATCCTGGAGCAAAGTAAAAACAGAGCATTGCCTCTGTGTGCTTGTTTATTTGGTTTTTGGTATTTTTCCCATTTTGAAAAATACCCAACAGTGGTATCAGAGCTGGCTTAGGCTCTTGAAGGTGTTCAAGAAGCTGAAGGGAGAAGGTTGTTGCTGCAGCAAAACTTCAGTCAGACAGAAGACTCAGACATCAAAGGATTCAGGTATTTCAAAAGTTTTTTTTGTGTTGCTGAAGAAGCAGTGATTTGTTTTAAATATACAGGCAAGGAATGGTCAGCACAAGCACTGGTATGGGTTTGTTTAACACCCAACTCCCACAGTTTAATGGGAAGAACTATGACTACTGGTCAATAACTATGACAGCCCTGCTTGCTTCCCAAGATTTATGGGAAATAGTTGAAGAAGGTTTTGAAGAACCAGCAGATGAAACTGAGTTCAATGCATTAACTCAGGGAGAGAAGGATCTGCTGAAGAACAATAGGAAGAAGGACTCAAAAGCCCGTGTGTTGTTGTATCTAGCAGTAGACCAGAGTATGTTTCCAAGGTTAGCAGCAGCTAAGACAGCCAATGAAGCATGGCAAACCCTCAAGACAGCCTATCAAGGCATGGAGAGAGTGAAGACAGCAAAACTTCAATTGCTGAGAAAGGATTTTGAGAATCTGAATATGAAGGAGTCAGATAACATTGACTCATTCTTCACTCATGTGATTGGTGTAATCACACAAATGAGAACTCATGGAGAAACCATTGAAGATAGAAGAATAGTGGAGAAAATATTGAGGGTCTTACCCTCAAGGTTTGATGCCATAGTCACCACCATTGAAGAGACAAAGGATCTCTCAAGCTATTCAGTTGATGAGCTACATGCATCACTGATAACACATGAGCAGAGGTTGAGTAGGAATGAAAACTCATCTCTTGAGCAAGCCTTCAAGACCCAGATGTCCTTTGGAAGAGGCAGAGGTCAAGGCAGAGGAAACAAGAGAGGAAGAGGCAGAAGCCAGAACAGAGGTGGAAGGAACAGCCCATCAAATGCACAAGGAAGAGGCAGCAATCCAAATCAGAACCAAGGCCAAGGCAGCAGCCAACAAGGAGGACAACATCATGCTCAAGGACAAAGGTATGATAAATCTAATGTTCAATGCTATTATTGCAAAAAGTATGGACATTATGCAAGTGATTGTAGAAAGAAACAACATGATATGAACACTAGACAAAATGCAAATGTTACAAGAGAAAACAACAGTCAAAATAATGTCCTGTTAGCTTGTAACATGGCTGAAACACATAGTGAGGACATATGGTTTTTAGACTCAGGTTGCAGCAACCATATGACAGGGAATATAGCCCTCTTCTCAGCCTTAAATCAAAACTTGAAATCAGAAGTCACACTAGGAACTGATAGCAAAGTCTCTGTTATGGGAAAAGGGGAGATAAAAATATTTACAAAACAAGGAGAAAGGAAAACCATAGCAGATGTCTACTATGTCCCCGGAATGAGATGTAACCTATTGAGTGTTGGACAGCTTATCCAAAAGGGTTACAATGTTTACTTTGTAAATGATGTGTGCACCATCATGGACATACCACCCAGCAAAAGATGCATTGCTGAAGTGAAGATGACAAGGAACAGGATGTTCCCTCTCCGGATCAGGGCAGACATGAAAAACAAAGGAGAAATTGCAGCAGTCACCCAAGAGGCCTTCCAAAGCGTGCCAAAGGATGAGAACTGGTTATGGCACTTGAGATTCGGACATCTAAATTTTGGAGGCCTAAACCTATTGAGTAGAAAAGGAATGGTAAAGGGATTACCATTGATAGAGAAGCCGGACAGCCTTTGTGAAGGTTGTATATTGGGCAAACAACATAGAGAGAGTTTTCCATCAGGGAAAAGCACAAGGGCAAAGACACCCTTA
Source organism: Pinus tabuliformis (assembly GCA_031772625.1). Lineage (NCBI taxonomy): Eukaryota > Viridiplantae > Streptophyta > Pinopsida > Pinales > Pinaceae > Pinus > Pinus tabuliformis. The sequence goes on along the minus strand of CM062815.1, from coordinate 796,478,945 downwards.
GAGATTATCCACTCAGATTTGTGTGGACCAATGCAAGCTCCATCATTAGCTGGCAGCCTATATTTCTTGACATTCATTGATGATTTTACAAGAAAGACTTGGATATATTTCCTCAAGAACAAAAGTGAAGTCTTTGAGAAATTCCAAAATTTCAAAGCACTTGTGGAGAACCAAAGCGGGCTGCATATAAAAGTATTGAGAACTGATAGAGGAGGTGAGTATATCTCCAAGGAATTCCTAAGATTCTGTAGAGAAAATGGAATTCACAAACAGTTCACAACTCGGTACACCCCACAGCAAAATGGAGTTGCTGAAAGGAAGAACAGGACCATCATGGATATGGCGAGGAGCATGTTGAAGGCAAAACATTTGCCAAATGAGTATTGGGCTGAAGCTGTACATTGTGCAGTTTATATACTGAACAGGTGTCCTACAAAAGCAGTCATGAACAAAGTGCCAGAAGAGGCATGGAGTGGGAGAAAGCAAGGAGTCACCCACATGAGAGTTTTTGGGTGTGTGGCCTATGCACACATACCAGATCAGCTAAGGAGGAAGTTGGACAGCAAAGGGGAGAAATGCATCTTCATTGGATACAGTGATGAATCCAAGGCATACAGGCTGTACATTCCATCTACCAAGAAGTTCTTTGTAAGCAGGGATGTTCAATTCATTGAAGAGGAAGCTTGGGATGGAAGCATAGAGAAGACAGTTAATGTCAAGAACTGTTTGTCTCATGATGAAGATGAAGAGGAAGTGGCTGAAGTACATCCCCAAACAGCAGCGCCAACACAAGGACAGCAAGGTACACCATTGAGGATCAATGAGAGTGCTTTTCCAAGCACACCACAAGGAGGAAACTCAAGTGCATCTTCAAGCACTTGCACACCAAGTGAACGAGGTAAGAAGTTTAGAAATCTAAGTGACATTTATAATGAAGGAATGAATTCCTTATTTGCCTTGTATTGTCATGTTGATGATCCTATTCATTTTGAAGAAGCTATTAAAGATACGAAATGGATAGAAGCTATGGATGAGGAGATGAATGCCATAGAGAGAAACAAAACATGAGATTTGGTAGAGTTACCAAAAGGCAAAGAAGTCATTGGTGTGAAATGGGTCTACAAGACCAAGAGCAATGCTGAAGGCAAGATTGAAAGACACAAGGCAAGGCTGGTTGTCAAAGGGTACAAGCAGCAGTATGGGAGAGATTATGAGGAGACTTTCGCCCCGGTTGCAAGAATGGAAACCGTGAGAGCAGTGCTGTCCATAGCAGCACAAAACAAATGGAAAGTCTACCAAATGGATGTGAAATCAGCATTCCTAAATGGAGTGTTAAAAGAAGAGGTTTATGTTGAACAACCTCTCGGATATGAGAAGAAAGGTGAAGAGCACAAAGTGTGCAAATTGAAGAAGGCTCTTTATGGGCTGAAGCAAGCGCCAAGAGCATGGTACAGCAGGATAGATTCATATCTATTAGATAATGAATTTGACAAATGTGAAGGAGAACCCACAATCTACATCAAGGAAAAGGATGGTAAAATTTTAATTGTTGTCTTGTATGTAGATGATGTTATTTTCACTGGAAATGATATTTATCTTATTGAGAATTTTAAATCAGTCATGAAGGATGAATTTGAAATGACTGACATGGGTTTGTTGAGATACTTCTTAGGCATAGAAGTAGAGCAAAATGAAAAAGGAATTTTTATATCTCAAGCAAGATATGTAAATCAAGTTTTGAGCAGATTTAAGATGGAAGAATGCAAGGCAGCAATCACTCCCACAGTGATGGGATTAAAGCTCAGCAAAGAGGACAGCAGCAAGGACTTTGATCCTAGCTTGTATAAAAGCATTGTGGGCAGCCTTATGTATTTAACAGCAACTAGGCCTGATTTAATGTATGCTGTTAGTTTGATTTCCAGATTCATGGAGAGGCCAAAGGAGGCACATTGGCAGGCAGCAAAGAGAATTTTGAGGTATGTCAAGGGTACCAAAATATTTGGCATATTATATAGTGTCTCAGAAAGTTCAGATTTAATTGGTTACACAGATAGCGATTGGGCTGGAAGTGTAGATGATCGGAAGAGCACTTCCGGTTATGTTTTTCATATGGGTTCAGGAGCCATTTCATGGGCTTCTAAGAAGCAGTCCATTGTAGCATTGTCTACAGCAGAGGCTGAATATGTGGCAGCGACAGCAGCAGCATGTCAGGCAGTGTGGATGAGAAGAATGTTGAGAAGCTTAGGCCAAGAGCAGGCAAAAGCGACAGTGATATTTTGTGACAATAGCTCAGCTATTGCATTGTCAAAGAATTCAGTGTTTCATAAGAGAACGAAACACATTGATACAAGGTTTCATTATATCAGAGAATTGGTAAGCAATGGAGAAATCAGTTTGCAACATTGCAGCACTCAGGAACAGGTCGCAGACATCCTGACAAAGCCATTGGATCAGAAAAGCTTCGAATTTTTGAGGAAGTGTTTGGGTATGATTGAATGCCCGACAGTTGAAATTAAAGGGGAGTGTTGAAAGTATAATTTCAACTGTGCGACAGCTGAGGCATGCGGCAGCCTAAGGACAATAATCCGGGCGTATCGGCAAAGTCGAAGTGAAATGGCCGATATCGCATATCGGCAAGTCGGCATATCGGCAAAATGAAGTGAAGGCATTATAAAGGAGCCTTTGTGTTTTGCGATAAGCGAACGCCGATATCGCATCGGCAAAGTCAAAGTGAAGGAGTTATGAGGAAGCTCTTGTGTTTGCGATGAGCGATTGCCGATATCGCATTGGCACATCGCTATCGGCAATGTCATAGAGTTGAAGTCTTTGACATGAGTAAAGTTGCGATGCGATGGAGTGGACCCGATGGCTTCCCAAAACCAAATCGCATAATGTTTGAAATTCACCCGACGGCAAATATTAAATGTTGCGTGGAGTAAATCTAAGTTTTGGTTGACCATACGTCTTAATGAAATGTCATAGTGGTAGGTAAAATATTAAAGTTTTACTTAGAGTTCGTAAGTTTTTTATGAAAAGTTATGGGCGTATGTACTTATTACATAAATTCTGTATGGGATAGGTGTATGTAATTAATTACTGTGTTGACCATTGTTTCATGTATGTACTTATTACATAAATTCTGTATGGGATAGGTGTATGTAATTAATTACTGTGTTGACCATTGTTTCATGTATGGCACACGGGAAGTTTAAGTGTGCATTCACAGTAGAGTAAATAAAATAAGAAGTGGTGAAGCGAAAACCATGTGTTGTATGCATTGAACACACAGCAGTGTGAAAAATGTGAAGAACCAGAGGGTGAATGCACAGCAGTGCACAAATGTATTTGGTAATGTTTTGTAAGGAATTGTAAAACAGAGGAATAGCAAAAACCATGTGTGGTTTTGCATAAAGGAAATGGTGGAGCGTGAAATTTTGTAAGCCTGTGTGAATTTTGTTTACAGCAGTAAACTTATGTAAACTTTTGTTACAGCAGTAAGTTGTTTTTCACAGCAGTGAATATGAAAATGGTTTTACAGTGTTAAATCCCTCTCAGTAAAAGAGGATGAAGTTTGTATCGGTTTTTAATGAATAGAAATTTCTTATGGTGAATTACTCTGTTTCTCTGAGTGAATTTTTTTTTAAGTCTTCTGTGCATAAAAGATCCTGGAGCAAAGTAAAAACAGAGCATTGCCTCTGTGTGCTTGTTTATTTGGTTTTTGGTATTTTTCCCATTTTGAAAAATACCCAACACAGGTCCCTGTATCGTGATAAATTTTTTTTTACATAACCACGCACTTGAAATATAGAAATTAAAATCTACAAGTCTACATTCATCAACATCAAAAAGAAAATCAAGATAAGAATGAATTCAACAATCTATTAACCTGTTTGTATTACTTTTTCTCAACCAGAAACGATAGACATTTGAACGAAACCCTCAACCCATTAGCAATAGAAACTTATCAATATGCCTAGAACCCATAAACGATATTCGAGTCTAGAGCCAAAACCATACAAAGACAGCTAGCCAAAAGGAACAATATAAGGGCAAATTGTCCATCCCATACCCTTAAGCTATGATAATGGAAATGTGACTGCAATTCTGCAATAAAGTAAAGAAAAATGGGATAGCACATGAGTAGAGCCAGGAATGGAGTGCAAACCTTACATGTAGCAAGAATGGAATAGGTAGCTTCTTGTACGTTGGCTTAAGTCTTAAATCCTTTGTTTATTGCCCGACAATTAATACGCAGAAACTATATATGCAGACTATTAAATCTAAACAAATAAATGATCCACCTTTTCGCAGAAACTATATATGCCGACTATTAAATCTAAACAAATAAATGACCACTTTTTCGAGAACCACCAGTAACTAATCTGAAACAAGGAGGGCAACTGAGCAGCAAGTCCCTGCCTTGAGTGAGGGCAAAACATGTAAGAAAGAAATAACAATTGCTTGATGATCTTGCCTCTTGCCGCTGGAAAGACATAACAATTGCTCGGACCGGACCCATAGTAGGATTGGGTTAGACTAGCGATGTGTAATTCAACAGTAATAGATGCTGAGACTGAAACATAAATCTATGTCTATTGGAAACTGAAACAGAAATCTATGTCTATAGGATGGGGGGGAATAGTGGAAACGAAATACCAAGGTTTTTCTAGCACATCAGAATCTGTTGAATTCGCACCACAAAGATTAGATTAATCAATGACATTGAAAGTTAGCTGAAAATCAGAACTTCTGTATGCCTAAGAACCCTTGTAGAATGACCCATCTGTCAAAGCAAAAGATTTGAATGAGAAAGTGGGTATATGGGATGGATGGGGACGTAAAGGCCAAATAATACTGCACTGGACTGCTAGGTGTCTTAACTACACAGGATAGTCAATCTTTGCAAATTTTTAAACTAGTGTGACCTTTATTGTCGCAGAATGCTAATTTTTCCTAGCTACAGAACTGAGCAGACACCTTCCGCAAGATATGAAGGCCATTACCGTCCAATGCTCTGCCCATTTACCCAAGCTTGGCCTTTTCCCATGGTGCTTAAAACCAATCCTAATGGATCTTCGCTGGCTGGTGCATCAAACATGGCCTGTACAACAGATAAATTTAGACTTTGTACAAATAAACGTCGGGGAAATCTTTATCTTACTCAATTTTTTCCATCCATGTATAACCAGAAATATGTTGCTGATACGAAATCTAGTGACCAGTACCTTATACCATGTTAGAGGCTGTCTTTGAGGAATCGCTACATCTTTCATCCAATTAGTAGTGTTATCTCCACTGGTGTGGAGATTCATTGATTCACCTTTCAATCCACCCTGCATGCATAAAGTATAAAGAAACAAATTCCATGTATTAGGCATGATGAAACCAAAGATGAGATTATTCTCCGGAGAATTTATGATAGATATTTAGATTCAGCACATTAATTATTTACTCTTTTAGAGTTCTAAGGCCCGGTAAGTCATCCCAAGGCCATTGAAATATTTTTCATTTGTTTAGATTTCAAGAAAGTAGGACCCAGTTGCTGCAGAATCTCAATGAGAGAACAAGAAAGCACCTTTCCCTTGTTCATTATCTTAAAAAGTAGTAACAGGCAATCAGATATTGCTGTAACATTGGTCAGTTACCTACTAATGTAAAGTTATTATGACCCTAAATATTACAGCATAATTTCACCTTTGACTACTGATCTTTGTTGTTTGTATAGTTCTCCTTGAATGTCATTTCAAAATATGTAAACACAGAAAACAAACTGGGATTTGTAGGATAAGCAGAGACATAAGTTTGGCAATGAAAAATCAGTACTAGAAAGAAAAACTGACAAAGGGAATAGCATGACGTTGTATAAGAACAGATTCTCCTTAAAATAAGCTTTTTCTCAGTGTTCCAAGTAATTATTCATTTTGTCTTGATTCATGATATGTATATCCATGTATTTCTACAATAACCATATGCTTGAGTTTCAGTTCAAACAATTTCCAGAGAAATTTATCCCAACGATACCCAATCTATTAATAATTTAATATAATATCGAGCATGTGACATGCTACAATATACATGCAAGCCAGGCATCAGAAAAAATATAACAGAAACAGAATGATTATTTTCTGTTTTATTATCAACTGCTATCTGAGAAATCAGATACGCATTCTTTTGTCTACTATCAGCTAGACCAGTGGGGAACTTAATTAATTGTTTGGTGCACATAATCAGTTATTATAACCTTGAAACAGCTTGCAACAAAAGGGATCAACATCCAGATACTCCAGGTTTGTGCATCAACTTTAACAAGTTGCATGAGACGTAATGCTTTAAGATAGAAAAAAAAAGATAGAATCACAACTCTAATAACTCAAGCTTATCACCTTTGCAGTATTGAAAACCACATTTCTGCGATCAAGGAGAATGCTAACAGACCACAGAGCTATTTTATAGTGCTGACCATTAAAGATGAATCTCCCAACATTATTTGAATCAAAATTTACAAGAAATGTAGCGGCACAATTTCCAGCTCCTGCATAATATGCATAACCCTGAATAGACAACACGTAAGTCAGTTCTGTCTTGCATAGCATCCTTTAAGAAAGTAGGAGAAACTTCTCTATGTCTACACCGAAAATATATATGTATAGTGCAGTCAAAGAAAACAAGTCTTACTTGGTGGAAGTGCCCAAGGGACGTAACAACAGGATCACCACTAACTAAAGCAGTCTCACAGAGCTTTATGGCTTTGTGTAATTCCTTAAGATGACCCCATTTTGGCTGTCTAATCAGCCTTGCCAAAGACAAAGAGTCGAAAGCAATAGGTTGTGTTCCAAAGGTCATAATCCATTTCACTATTCACAAGGCTGGATATTGAAAGGAAAAGGCAAGCATTAAGTAAGACTTGAAGAAATTCACATCGTAGCAAATGAACAGTAATTCAAGCTTTCTGTTGTTTTTTAATCTTCTGACAATGTTTTTTCTATTGCAGTTGCTTTATATTGAGCCCGAGAACAGAAAAGGCATTACAACAGAATTCAATTCCCTTGCCAAATAAATAGATAACCTTATAGATTGCCCAAGGATGACATTCAAGTCCTGAAAAAACTTCTCTCAATTCTGCACTACTGTGATACAAATTCAAGTGAAGATTGTCAGAAAATATCACATCCAAGATATAATGTACCATATTCATCTATGGGTGCATCATAGTCATAGGAGGTTGCAATGAAAGGCCCACCTACTGTGCGGCCAAAATTTGTTCCTCCATGGTACTGCAATAGAAACAAATCCGAATCATACATAATTTAGTAAAAACTTCCATATATGAAGGTCACTTGCTAGGGCAGTCCAATTGTTAATGTGAAAATCCTACCATGTAGTAGTTTACAAAAGATCCACGCTTCACTAAAAAGCGAGCAACTGCAAAGGCCAGATCTTCCACCGGTCTACGAGGAGTTGCACCTCCAAATTCAGTATACCTAGAAAATCAGAGACAATGTTTCGGATACTATAAGTTCAAATTACATTTACAACTGATTATAAACATTGCTGCATATCTGCATTTTTCAATTTGTTGCAATAAAGACTTTACTGCAGAGCCTAGAATCTTCATCATATCAGTTTATTGAAGGACGCATTTCCAAATTAATTTGAATGTGATGTAATGGAAGCTGTTATTCCACCAGCTAAAAGAAAGTTCAAAATAATCTCAGTACCAGCCACTCCAGGCTTCCGTCCACATTGTTGGCTTGTAATGCTTGTTAGGTACAAAGTTGTCACAATAGAAACCATTGCAAGTGTTTACCTGTTACAAATATTAAACAAGAAATAAGGTAAAACAGTGGAAGCTCAGATATCACTACATGGATTATTACAAGAAAAAGAAAAACAGGACCCTGAAAACCCCACAATCTATTACATTGCAACTATCCCCGAATACATGTGATCAGGTCTTCTCCGAATAGTTAAAACTTATTAGAACAGAGATTGCAGCACCAAAAATCAGTCAAAGACCTCTTTAGACAAAGTAAATATGCAAAGCTAACTATCGATTTAATTGGTGCAACATTTTCTTATAATTTGACAAGTTCATCGAGAGACAGGAGTCACCAAGTGCCCAGATGAAGATATTATGATATAAACATATAAGTGGGTATTGATTGTTGGAAATAATACTGAGAGAGGGGGGTGAATCAGTATTATCATATTAATAAAACTTTTTCATTTCCATAATCAGATTCATATATGCTACTTCCACAACTTCTTATGATTAAGTTAATCGATCTTCAATGAGTGCATTAAAACATTATCAACCATATTATCAATTAACAGATGCAGTAACATAAATTAGATCATCACACATAAGGCACACACATGAACACAATGATGTAAGGTGGAAACCCAATGCGGGAGAAAAACCACCTGCTGCAAGTCATCTCAATCTTCTTCTTAATAAGAAAATTCTTTTACAATATTTGTACTGGTGCAGCCTTATACCAGTACGGGAGCTACAACCCCCTTTGCTCTTGTACTAGCCGATCCATTTACTAGTACGCAGGCTACTACCTGCTACAATGCTCCAAAGATTTCCTTTAGCTCTTGTACTAGCTTAGATACTAGTACTTAGGCGCCGGCCTACAATCTTCTCTCCTTCAAGTACCACGTTTCATCAATTTTCATACTGGATACACTGAAGCACAACCCATACACTGAAAGGCCACATTTCATCCAATTTTCATACTGGACCCAACAACAACATTGAAGCTCAAACAACCTTCTGAAACACCCAATCAACTGAAGTAACCAGATCAACAATAATAGGACCAAACCCAGAATACAACAATGATAAACAAAGATTTTAAGAGAAGGAAGCACCCTGCTCAACTGCTAGCCTGAGTCCGGACTCACCCTGCTCAACTGCTAGCCTGAGTCCCGGACTCACCCTGCTCAACTGCTGGCCTGAGTCCCTGGACGCACCCTACTAAACTGCTAGCCTGCGTCCCTCGCACTGAGTCTACTGAACTGCCTGCGTCCCGACGCACCTGAACCCTTCTGCGCCTGCGTCCAGCGCACCTGAAACTCTTCGCTCCTGCGTCCCGGACGCACCTGAACCCTTACTGCACCTGCGTCCCTCCGGGCATAGATGATTTCAAAACTTTAGAAGTAACCCAGACAATCAGATCCACAGATCTGAACATGCGCCAAGAGATCTCGGTCCATTAATAGATTCGCCTTCATTAGATCTAGACCAGATCTCACCTCATAAGATATTCAACCTTAGACATACTCAATCCAAATGATCTCCTTTGCTTTATATAGGCAAGCTCCTCCTCAAAACATGGAACAATACCACGAGCCGACACCATAGAAACACAAAACCGTCGGCTAGATACCACACAAGAAACCCCCACGTGCTTTTCTCTGCCTTGAAATGTGTGCACTGGGTGGACGCACCCCCTGAACGGCTGGCCTGCGTCCCTGGACGCAGTTTCTGCATGATGTACCTGCGGGTACGCACCTTCTGAACTGGCTTCCTGCGTCCTTCATAATTTTTCAATAAGATGAGAGCTGATCATCAACTTCTGCTGCTGACTTGAAGAATAATGAACTACCACCTGAATGGGTTGCCATCAAGGACAACACTTTAGCCATAATGCCAACAATCTCCCCCTTTGGACTTGATGGCAAAGCTTACTAAGAACTTGCCATTTGATTCCTTTGAGTTGTCCTGCATCTATGTATTATGTTACATCTGATATCTCTTCTGAATGTATATAAGTGAGATGGTCTTCTATGATGGGGGTTGCCATCAAGTACAACACATGCATCATAATGCCAACAATCTCCCCCTTTGGACTTGATGGCAACAACACCAGATCACTCTCCCCCTTTGACATCAAGGGCAAAGGGGTATGCTCCCCCTAAGAACATGCTCCCTTTGACTATAAACCAGATCTGCTGAAGTCTCTGAATGAGCTCCCCCTTTGAATATGACATGGTGCTCCAATCTGATAATGGTCTTTCTGAGAACAAGCTGAGATGTCTTCTCTGCTATATAGTGCTGTTCATGCTCAAGCTCCCCCTGACTGTAAGCAAGGTCTGCAAAAAGATGTTCTACAAGAAGAACATGACTCTATAAAATACATACATCCATCACCCATCACAATAAGGATCATCCATCCAACCAAGTGGGAATACATCAGAAATATGAAAACCAAATACATTACATCTTCATCCTATGCATAGTGGGGGGACATAGGCCGTTACATGACCTGAAGAGATGACGATAATAGATAGACTATTACAACATGAGTCTTGCTACGACCTTCCAAACATCTAAAGATCATGACAAACAACAACACTGTATAATCTGCTCCATGGTATCTGTTAACATCAACTCATAACCATCCAGATCTACATGAATCAAGAGCCATCAAATAAAAGCATCAGCATCAATCAACATATGTATGAATAATCATCCCTGTATCCAGCCAACAATCCTCATCCATTTGTGCCAAGAAAGAAATCATGCATCTTGCTCGTGTCAACATCATCATGAAATGCATATGAGTAACTCATCATCATCATGTCTCCAACAATGCGACTTTGAATAATCATCCACGAAATCAGCCAACCTCATCCATATATGTGCCAAGGATAATAAAGACTTCATGCAAGCATCATTAGAGAATCAACCATACATCTGATCATGTGACCAACTCATAATAGCAAGATGAATCATAAGCATTGTCACCAAGGACCATAATGCCAACAATGAATTTAGGACATATGCTCCCACTGAACCAGTGCCATCTGTTAAATCTGATCATGCATATTAAGAAGAATCAGCCAATAAATGCTTTGAGACAGGTACGCACTTCATCTTCTGCTGCGCTGCGTCCTGTTGCTGCAGGGACGCACCCAAAAACACTATCGCGCCGCGTACTTTTACTCAGGGACGCACCCAAAATTACTATCGCGTCGCGTCCTTTTGCTTCAGGGACGCACCTGATCCTCAGTCGCTCTGCGTCCCCACGCAGATCTTCAGTTACTGAACTGCGTCCTGGACGCACCTGCCCTTTACAGTACCTGCGTCCCGGCGCACTTTCCCTTCATCTGATTCTGGTATGTCTGTACATTGTACTGTGCCATCCTTTTCTGACTGTACTTCCTTTTTCCTCCATATCTTCAAGCGTGATGATGACATTTTCTCCTTTTGATATGGTGCCCAAACTTTGTTCCTGCATTCCTTGGCTATATGTCCAAGCTTGTTACATGCATAACATCTTACATGTTTCATATTCCTCCTGTAACAATCAATAGCTTTGTGACCAAACATATTGCAAGCAAAGCAATATCCATAAAAGTACCTTGATTGAGATGACCTTTCTGCATAACGGTCTTGAACTCTTCTTCTTCTACATCTAGCTGCAACATGTCCAAGATTATGACATACATAACATTCAACATTATTCATAGGAGGAGTAAAGGATTTTCTTTGAGGAATCTCTTTCCTTGGTTGATGATGAGATTGATCTTTCACTTCTTCGTTGATCACTTTAGATTTCCTTTTAGAGTTTCTTGCCTCACCTTGTGAACTAGATTCACCTTCAACAGATTCATGGAAACCAAGACCAGTCTTTATAGCAGGGGACCTTTGACTACTAAGAATATCATCCAATACTTTAGAGCTATCTTGAAATCGTAAAAGCTTATCCTTTTCTTCTAGTTTACCTTTCAAGATATTTACCTCAACCTGAAGCTGTTCTTCCTTTTCAAGAGATTTCTCTTTCAAAACTTCTTCAGCGTTCCTTCCTTCTTCCATTTGTTCCCTTAGTTTGAGAATTTCTTTTTCTTGTTCTTCATACAGATCCTGCTGCATTTGACGAACTCGGAAGGCACATTCCAGTTGAGATTTTAAGCTGGTGACTTCGTTTTCTTGTTTTGCAATAGCTTGGAGCAGATCTGTATTCTGCTTCTTTGATTCTTCAAGATCTCCTTTTAGTGAGAGGATTGTAGCTTCAAGATTTTCATAGTAGCTGGATCTATCTTTGAGTTTCTTGATGGTTGTGCTTCTTTCGTTGACTTCTTTTCTTAATGATGTCACTTCATGCTGCAATTTTTGACATTGGTCTTCCTTGTCCTTGAGTAGCTTTCTTACCTTGTTTCCTTCTTCTAGTTGTGCCCTTAGTTTGGTAGATTCTTCTTTGAAATCACATTCCTTTTTGTTCAATAGATCTTGTTGATCTCTAATTTTGTCTGTCAGCCTTTTAAATTCTGCCTCTATTTGATATCTTTCTTGTTCACCCATAAGAGAAAATTCAGTAGTTTCGCTATCACTTTCATCTCTTTCACAAGGAAATATAGCTGGAATATCAGAGGATAACACATTCATACCTGATAATGACTCTGAATCTGATTCTGAATCTGAAGAGCTTCTTATGCCTAATCCCCAATCGATTCTTCCACTGTCATAGTTCTTCTGAGATGACTTCTTTTTCTTATTAGCTTTCTTCTTAAGCTTCTTTCCCATTGTTCCACGGATCTCCTTCAAGCGATCAAGCTTCTATCAAAGGACCTGCTCTGATACCAATTGTTGGAAATAATACTGAGAGGGGGGGGTGAATCAGTATTATCATATTAATAAAACTTTTTCATTTCCATAATCAGATTCATATATGCTACTTCCACAACTTCTTATGATTAAGTTAATCGATCTTCAATGAGTGCATTAGAACATTATCAACCATATTATCAGTTAACAGATGCAGTAACATAAAGTAGATCATCACACATAAGGCACACACATGAACACAATGATGTAAGGTGGAAACCCAATGCGGGAGAAAAACCACCTGCTGCAAGTCATCTCAATCTTCTTCTTAATAAGAAAATTCTTTTACAATATTTGTACTGGTGCAGCCTTATACCAGTACGGGAGCTACAACCCCCTTTGCTCTTGTACTAGCCGATCCATTTACTAGTACGCAGACTACTACCTGCTACAATGCTCCAAAGATTTCCTTTAGCTCTTGTACTAGCTTAGATACTAGTACTTAGGCGCCGGCCTACAATCTTCTCTCCTTCAAGTACCACGTTTCATCAATTTTCATACTGGATACACTGAAGCACAACCCATACACTGAAAGGCCACATTTCATCCAATTTTCATACTGGACCCAACAACAACATTGAAGCTCAAACAACCTTCTGAAACACCCAATCAACTGAAGTAACCAGATCAACAATAATAGGACCAAACCCAGAATACAACAATGATAAACAAAGATTTTAAGAGAAGGAAGCACCCTGCTCAACTGCTAGCCTGAGTCCAGACTCACCCTGCTCAACTGCTAGCCTGAGTCCCGGACTCACCCTGCTCAACTGCTGGCCTGAGTCCCTGGACGCACCCTGCTAAACTGCTAGCCTGCGTCCCTCGCACTGAGTCTACTGAACTGCCTGCGTCCCGGCGCACCTGAACCCTTCTGCGCCTGCGTCCGGCGCACCTGAAACTCTTCGCTCCTGCGTCCCGGACGCACCTGAACCCTTACTGCACCTGCGTCCCTCCGGGCATAGATGATTTCAAAACTTTAGAAGTAACCCAGACAATCAGATCCACAGATCTGAACATGCGCCAAGAGATCTCGGTCCATTAATAGATTCGCCTTCATTAGATCTAGACCAGATCTCACCTCATAAGATATTCAACCTTAGACATACTCAATCCAAATGATCTCCTTTGCTTTATATAGGCAAGCTCCTCCTCAAAACATGGAACAATACCACGAGCCGACACCATAGAAACACAAAACCGTCGGCTAGATACCACACAAGAAACCCCCACGTGCTTTTCTCTGCCTTGAAATGTGTGCACTGGGTGGACGCACCCCCTGAACGGCTGGCCTGCGTCCCTGGACGCAGTTTCTGCATGATGTACCTGCGGGTACGCACCTTCTGAACTGGCTTCCTGCGTCCTTCATAATTTTTCAATAAGATGAGAGCTGATCATCAACTTCTGCTGCTGACTTGAAGAATAATGAACTACCACCTGAATGGGTTGCCATCAAGGACAACACTTTAGCCATAATGCCAACATTGATAACAGAGCTTACCACAGGGTCTGGTGCATCATCTTGTTTGCACATAACCCAAGGTACACCCGTATTCATTCCCACAGCCATCTGAGCAGCCCAATTCATATATTGCACTCCAGCAGACCCATACTCCATTTCTTCAGGTTTATACTCATTTTCTACCTGTAAGAACACTTTGTCATTAGTCATTATATTAGGAAATCAAACCATGAGTATATACAAAGTTCAAACTATCCATGCGGATCACTCTTTTCTGCAAATATAATGAATCAAGCAATTGACTACCAATCAAAATTTAACACATTTTACCATGAGGGATCAAAGTATACCTGGGCCATAATAATTGGTCCACCTTGCGATTCAAACAGCCCTTCACTTTTCATCATGTCGACAACCTTTTTTGTGAAACCTTCCATTGCATTCTGTAAAATACCCAAACGGGTAATCATAAAATGTATTCAAAAGAAATAAAAGGGTATTCATAGAGGTCAACCTTGAAAGGCTCATTATCTGTTCTGAAACTGATGCCAGGAACATATTTCAACCAAACTGGAAAGCCTCTGCGGATATATCAAAAGATTCGTGTCCAATGTTATAAAGACCTGGTAGATTTGAGTAGAGAGGACCTTGCAGAAAATCAGTCAAAAGGAAATATACCCGAAATTCCATTCTGCGCAAACATAAGGGCCAATGCGAAGATGAACATAAAGTCCTGCCTCCTCCAAACGAATGAGCCTTCATGAGACCAAAAGCACAACGCTAGTCACCCGAAAGCTCTACGTCTCCAAAGCATTAAACACGCTATATTCACCATCCAAGCGGGACCAAAATAACACTAACTTATATAGATCTCTACGGTCCTTGTTCCTGCCTATGCCCTTATTACCTTTTCTTTTGATGCTAGTGATGCCTTTGAATTGGGTGCTGCTCCGGGTCAATGAATGAGGTCAACTGGCTTTGGGACTGCTTCATTCTCCTCCTTCGCTTCTGGTGCCTCTACCCCTAACACTGAGGGTGGTGAAACCCCTGCTACTTCTAGGCCAACTGGGTCAAGATCAACTGAGTCCATTGGGTATGAATCGAATCAGCAACCACTTGATAAATAGGTTATGGATATCGATATAATAATAAAGGGTGCTGGACGAAGTGCTGGTGCGCGCTATGATTCTTCAACCGCCTCTGTATATGCGTAGACTCGGTCAAATGCTACTGCTTAAAGCCTGTTTTCTAATCATGCCGTGAAATCCTGATCAGTTGGGGCTTGGATGGGCCTAATTTTAGATATCTAAGAACACTGGGCTTGCTCAAAATTGCAAAAACAATGTCAAGCACAAAAACAATGAGGGAAGATGGTAGTGCATACAGAATTCTCAAATTCCAGATCGATTTTCTTGCATCAGCGGTATCTTTTCTTGGGGCAAGAACACTTGAAGGGATTGAAGCATTTTGATTCCCTTCAAACCTTCATCTTGAATCATCACCAGAGCCATTGACAAGTACAATTAAGCACAGACACATCAGAGCCACCAGAAGTCCATTCAAGCCCAATCAAGGCCTTGCATTCCCAAACTTATTTTTCCCCATTTTCTGCTTATTCTACTTTAATAGCGTAGTCGAACCTTAAAAAAAATAGGGTATTTTGCTGTAATCAGACAAAAACAGATAAAATCGTTCAATTTGTAAACGCTGACCTTAGATTCCGGGTTTTGCAAAAATATTTATTATGTCCATCTCTAGCTAGATGAGGACGTTCAAATATCTGTCCATGCTAGTGACTGCAATGCTCTTTTCTTAGGTTTCCTTGTAGAAGTTGTTGAAGGGATTGGAGGCTTGCAAGGTCATGGCCGTGCCTGTGCGTTTGGAATTAGGGGGGTTGTGGCGAACTGGGAGCAGTACATGGAGTGGCGAAGACACTGCATTATCTGGGTCTTTTAGTAGAAGGAGCATCCACGCAGAGGACGATGAAGAGGCCCTCAAATGGGCTGCTCTTGAGAAGCTCCCAACTTATGATCGGTTGAGGAACTCTGCTCTAAGCAAAGTTGCAGAGATCGGGAGTTTCAAATATCACGATGTGGATGTCACCACGCTTTCCAATGACACTTGCAAGAGGTTCATTGAGAGAGTGTTGCAAGTGGCCGAAGTGGACAACGAGCGGTTCTTTGACGAAGCTCAAACAGAGGATTGACAGGTAAAGCAGAATATCTGCCGTCGAGTTTGAGCTTTTTGCAATGATGAAATTATACTAATGTCATGGAATTGCAATGATGGAGGCAATTTTTCGGTTGCACAGAGTTGGGATTGCGATGCAAATGATAGAAGTTCGGTTTGAGCACCTGAACATTGAGGCAAATGCCCGCGTCGGAGGCAGAGCCCTTCCTACTCTTTTGAATTTTCGTATTCGGCTGCCCAAGCAAGCGGGAATGAGGGAATCTATGCCAGTCGACGTTTATGCTGTATGGAGGATGTTAATACTATATGGAGGTATGTCCTTCATAGTCATCCATCTGCCTCTATTAATGCATGAACTACGCTCGCCATATGCTTGAAATTCATGGAAGCTGGCTTATATAAGAAGCTATCTCGTACCTTATTTATGGCCGTGTGAAGAAGGTGAAGGTCTAACAGGAAGCCGGTTTGAAGCCCCCTGCCAACTCAGTGCCCACCGGCATACCCGAGGTCTGTACTAGAATGAAGTCCAGGATAATCCGTTCTCTCTAGCACTCCAGCTTCAGTTCCCTTATGATCTTCTTCTTCTATAATCTTCTTCTGTTCTCTCCAGCTTCAGTTCCCTTGTGATCTTCATTTGTTCTCTCTAGCTTCATCTGTTCTCTCCATCTTCATTTGTTCTCTCCAACTTCATCTGTTCTCCACAGCTTCAGTTCCCTTCCTTTCAACTTCACTTCGATTCCATAGACACCACAGTAACATGCAGCAATGCCACAGTAAACACAGTAACAAGGGGTGGCAACTTTAGAGAATAAGCCGCAACAGGTGGAAACTTCAGAGAATAAGCAGCAACAGGTGGCAAGAGAGCAAGAAAGCCCATCAGTCACATCCTTCATAGCAGGAAGGATGTACCAATTCCAATAGACAATACCCGAGAGCTAGCTAGCATTTTATACTAGTAGACTAATGTCAACATTAGTCTAACAGGTCAAAAGAAATGAACAACAAATGAACAAATGAATAACACAAAGCCAGATAATATATGCTTTTCAGCCTCTGACCTCGGGAAGAGGCCAAATAAGATAGTTAATGACTATTTATCTAAAAACTTTCATTATACTCTATCAAATGGCAGTAGCAAACAGCTCGCAAAAAGGTCAACTAATGTTAAGTTCATCCGTTCCGATTATTATAGTCCCTGGCCATTGCCAGATGGTAGGGACTAATAACACCCAACGAACAATGACTCTGTTCACCTCATCTTACTCCCCAACTAAGTGCAAACACGGCTGATTTAAGCGAATCCATTTGTAATGTGCATATGTCGTTGTAAATTAGATGATAAGTCACTCTTAAATTTAATTTTGGAACCCTGGGTATCATGTCACTGCAATTATTTTGGTTTGGATTTTTTAGCAGCATTTTTTGGACTAGATGTTGGCGCTTTCAAACAACACTCTCCACAGCAATAACACGGGTTGGCAGTTTGAGCAAGCAAGGGATGGCAGAGAACAAGGAGAGGGAGATCTGTCTATTCATGGCCATATCCAGTTCCAGTTGTTAAACCCGTCGCTTCTTTCCAGTAGTGAATTATTGGATTAGCTAGTCTAGTGTGCAGTAATCATTTCGCCAACATAACCTTGAACTAAACTAAATTTACCTTTAATGTTGTTCATTAGTGCGCTTGCAAATCTTCGAAACCCTCCTTGGATTTTCGCAACACTAATATCTATTTTTCTTCCAGCCCAAGGCAGGGACTAGCTGCCATGCAGCTTCCCTTGTTTATTATGGAAATTTGTTAAGACAAAATGGTTAGAATATCATTTTAGCAAACATTGCTATTATTAATATGCATTGTGATATAATTATTTTTGTTTTCTATTTCTCCATACACACTCAATGAGGTTACAATATAAACATTAGAATATGACATGTAAGTTTCTCAAATATAAATACAGTAGTGTGTCATATCACAAATTTTGAGCCAAAAGAAAGAAAATATAGGAAAACATGTTATTATAGATAACAAAATTCCCATGCCCTTTCTAATAAAATTCAAATCCAAACTTTCAATGAAGAAAACACTAAAATAAAATTCAAATCCAAACTTTCTAAAATGATTCATGAATTTTAGATATTGCGTGCTTTTTGTTCACACTTCTTATCTCTATTGGTTGTCTTTACTACATCTACTTGTAATCGATCCACTTAAATGTATGTTTTAATCAAGCCCTTCCCATCCTCAATTACATATTGAAATATACAATGAAAATAAAATAAATGAAAGGGCTAAGAAAATATGTATTTTCCAAGTTCATATTATATTCAACATGCCAATCACTTGATTTAGTGTATTCTTCTATAATTATTTACCATAAACATATTATTAACTATTTTATCTATATCAGTGTTGCATTCTTAGAATATATCCTTAAGGATTTCCATCCGCATCATGTCATTAACTTGCATTACTTGCCTTTTGTGGCATAGCCTAAAGATATTGTGCATTAATAATTTAAACATACACTAATGATTAAACTTATAATATTTATAGTATAGGAAAATTCTCCTCATAACGCCGAAACATTTCATTTCATGATAATATCATAACATTAAAACACCCAATTATCACATACAATAAAAATTCAACAAATAATCATTCATCACACAACCATCATTATTAGTCCCTGCGTTCAGCAGCGCAGGGACTATAGCGATCGATGGGTATTGACCAAACATTAAATTGTTTTGACCAACTAATGTATTCTTATTTTAACGAATGGTCCCTGCCTTTAGCAGCACAGGGACTATATCGATCGATGGGTATTGATTAAACATTAAATTGTTTTGACCAATTACGGTATTCTTATTTTAACCAATGTTTGAACAGAAATGTTGGATCAATTAAATTTTTATCCAAAGTTTTACTTTGCACCTTTTATTGCAGGCAAAAAAGTATAATTTGATAATTCGTTTAAAATTTCACTTCAAAACTGTTTAATATTAAGTTGTAGTTAGCATTACTTGAGAAACATTTAATGTTTTCTCTCACTTCAATCAAGACCACCCTATTATGTATGTCGTACAGTTTACAATGTCATATACATTGTAGTCCACAAGCCACCGCATCACATATCCACAGCGTGGTGGCACGCTGCATGTCCCTCCATGATGGGCATCAATTCTTGGCTCATCTCTTGGATCGGCTAGTGGCATCAATTGAATCTAAACTATTCATCGAGTTGCTCTTGACAAATACCCGGCTAGTTGGTGCAAGCTGGATAGATTGATGGTCAGAAGAACACACAACCAACTATATCTTCTTAAGCTAGCTAGCCAGTCCATATTCTGTTCAAAGTCGGTGCATGGATTAGAGCTGCATGTCCCTTCTTCATTTGAAAGAAGTCAAATCGCTTCCCATCTTTATGGCAAAGAAACTCGAGAAGTCGGTTCTTTGTCCATTGATTTACGCAGGGTAGGAAGAGAGCGAATCCATCAAACACTTCTGTTGGATCTTTGCCCAAAATTCAAAATTCAGGTATAACGCCGACTATTCCAAGAGCAATTATGTCAAACACATCGGTTGGATAGTTGTCCAAAAATTTTAATTTAATTTAATTTATTTATTTATTCTTTTTTTCAGCAAGAAAAAAGTGGGATAATATATTATTTCATAAACTATATGACATTTACATATAATAAGCATTCAACAAAATGTATATGATCTTCCAATCACAACATTAGGAGGATGAGGTGTGAACTAGGTCACCACCAAAAGCCCAGGATAGATGA
Organism: Pinus tabuliformis; assembly: GCA_031772625.1. NCBI lineage: Eukaryota > Viridiplantae > Streptophyta > Pinopsida > Pinales > Pinaceae > Pinus > Pinus tabuliformis. The sequence goes on along the minus strand of CM062815.1, from coordinate 796,458,891 downwards.
TCATTTCAGCTGAGAGACATTATATTCAAAATTTCTGAAACACTAGTAAAAACCATATTATCAAAACATACAGTCCTGTCTATATGCCTCATTCCCTCAATGGGTAGCAAAAAAACTAGATAATAGACATATACACAAAATTTACAAAAAGAGTGAGAACAGAAAAACTAGAGATTTAACCAGGAAATGGGAAATCGCCCATATCAAAGATGTATTGTTCCCAAGTGATCTCCTAGTACCATCTGCCAATCGACCCCAGTAAACCTTTCTTGGATAGTCTGTCAGCTTCTTTGTTCAGATTCCTTCCAATATGCTGGATTGTGGACACGCCATAGAATTTCAATCCTTTCCATCCATCCTTGTAGCATGGGATTATTGATGGAGGCCTTCCCCATGACCTGATCAATGACAATCTTCGAATCACCATAAATATGAAAAAAGGGGTTTCCAAGGAATTTGTTGAACCATAGGAGTCCCCAGAGGGCTAATGCTTCTACTTTGGTGTTGGTACCACAACCTCCATTCCAGTAGACCCTGTATGACAAATCAACAATCATAGCTATCCAAAAGCCACATCCACGGGAATTCCTTTGAGTTGCCCCATCAAAAAATCCCATCAGGTACATGAACTGTATATTGATTTTCTTTTATGGACTGATATTGGTGCATGGGGATTGAGTAGAATATATTGAAAGATTAGTGGTGATTCTTTCAACAACCAAAAAGAAACCTTCCAGAGAGTTATGGAAAATATACATGTTTCTCCAGTTCCAGATGGCCCAGAAAAGGAAAAGTGGGATGGCTCTCCAGGAATATTTTTGTGCACTCCACCATTTTAGGGAGTCCCCGATGCAGTTATGGTGGATGTATGGGAAGCCAATAAGGGAAGCTATCTTTTTCCATACCTGAACAGTGTATTGACAGTGAAGAAAGATGCGGTTGTTGTTCTCGGCATCACTTTTGCAAATAATGCATATCCCAGGACCATGCCATTTCCTTTTCTGCAAATTCTCCCATACAAGATTTCTGTTATGATAGACTAACCATGTGAAGAGTATAACTTTAATTGGAACTTTTTTTTTTCCAAAAAGCATATAAAATTTGGTGCCCCCCTTGTCTAGTGACCAAGTTAGAAAGAGTAGAGTATGTGTCAGCAACAATGATGTTATCAGATGCCATCTTTCTCGACCATATAATTTTGTCCTGTGATCCTATGCGGCAAACGCCGAGGTGCTTCATTGCAGATATTGTTTGATTCCACTCGAGTTCCATTTGTCCAAATAACCCCAATTCCTGGGTTTTTTTTCCATATAGGGAACGGTCCTTGTCAACCATTTATGACTTGTCCCCAGAAGTATATGCCGCGTCCATTAAGATGGTGGGTAATCCTCTCAGAGATGGTGAATTCCATTCCAGCACCCAAGATTGGGTCAATGCCGATGAGAATACGGTTGCCTGATTGAAACTTCCATGCAAGATGGTGGACAAATGTTTTTTCAATTTTCAGGAAGCTAAGCCAGATAGTCGATCCCTGTTTGATGCCAATGGTGCCATTCTTATACCAAAAACTGAAATCGTTATCCTTAAGATACTTGTGTTAAATGATCTTGCTCCATGTGCCATATCCAAATAAGCCCCTCCAAAGGGATTTTATCAGCAGTGATCTGCCAAAACGACGGAGGTCCATGATTCCTCATCCCCCATACCCTTAGGGAAAGTGATGTTGGACAATTTGGTCAAGTGGTATTTTTTCCCATTGTGGCTTCCCCCCAGATGAAGTTAGCCATTAAACAGTTAAGAATGTTTATGATGGATGCAGGAATATGGAATAGATGAGCCCAATAGACCCCATCTGTGACAAAATATCTTGGGTGAGAATAACCCGCCCCCCCAAAGACATGCATCTAAACTCCCACCCAGAGATCTTTTTGAAGAAACGATCAGCAAGCCATTGCCAGTCAGCAATTCTGTAGCAGGAGGGTTTGATACGATAACCAAGATATTTCAAACCATTTTGTATTGGCATTGCCTCAATACCAAATAAACCTTTGATATATGAAACAATCTCCAAGTCAGATTGTCCATGATATAGGACAGATTTATTAACATTCATGTGTAAACCAGAAGCATTAGAAAATCTACTGAAAATGTGAAAGAGACATAACCAAGAAAAGCGACAGAGCATACCCATGATGAGAATGTCGTCAACAAAGAGGTTATGAGAAATGTTGATGTTATTTCCCATCTTCAGTGGCTGAAATTGGTCCTCCAGGACCGCTTTTTTAATATGCAAGCTTAGACTATCCATAACTAGGATGAATAGAAGAGGGGATAATGAACATCCCTGTCGGAGACCCCTACCAACTCGAAAAAGCTTTGATGGATACCCATTAATGATAACAACATAGTTGACATTATCCACACAAGCCATAATCCAATTAACACATTTGGGTTGCAATCCAATCTTGATAAGGACAAGTCGGAGAAAGCCCCAATCCAGGCAGTCATATGCCTTTTGAAGATCAATCTGTAGAATAGCAGCATCAAGATGCCTGGTGTGAATCGAGTGCATTCCTTCCTATGCATTTGCCACAACATCATGGATGAGTCTATCCGGGAGAAAACCATGCTGTTCAGGGGTGATATAGCGAGAAAGTGTTCTGTGCATGTGGCCAGCAATGGTCTTTGATATAATTTTGTAGATGACGTTGCACAAAGAAATAGGCCTGTAGTCAGAGAAGCCCTTTGTAGTGTTGTTTTTAGGAATGAGGGCGATATATGTAGAAGTGATATGGTGATGGATGAAGCCCGAGGTCCTAGATTCCTCAACCATGCCCAGAAGATCTCCTTTGAGGAGTTCAAAAAAATGGGTGAAAAGTTCAATCATCCATCCATCAGGACCAGGGCTTTTGTCACCCTTAAATGACTTGAGAACGCCCAATAGTTCTTCTTCAGTGACTTCCTTAAAGAAATCATCATTTTTCTTAGCATCATACATAATCGGATAAGGATCAGTGCCCCGTACTAGGTCCTCAGTAGAAATATTATCATTGTTTCCATATACCATTTGGAAGCATTGAACAACAACATTGCTGATCCCTTCTTGTGACCGGTGAATATGTCCATCAACGTCCATAATCTCCCATATGGTGTTTATATTGCGACGATGGTTGGCATATCGGTGAAAAAATTTGGTGTTGCAATCACCTTCCTTCAACCATATCGCCCTGCTCTTTAATCTCCATGAGGATTCCTCAATAGAAAGGAGTTGCTTCTTTCTGAGTTCCAGTGAATGAATACGGGACCGAATGTCAGCAGAAAGACAATGGGTGGACATGGTGGGCAAAATGGAATCCAATTTATTTTGTATATTAATGAGTTCCTTTCTATTATCCCTGATCTTCTGTTTCTGCCAGTGTTTGACGTTCCCCCGGAGGGAGTCAAGTTTATTAAGAATGTTGACCATGGGGGAGTTTCTTGTTACACAAAGTTGATCCCAAGTTTCTAGCACAAGTTTGTTAAAATCAGGATCCTCCAATACAGATCTGTTGAATTTGAAAGGGATGCCCGTGTGAATATCCATTTTCCTCCATTGTAGAGTGATAGGTCTATGATTCGATATATAATTGCTTATGATGTTTGCCCGGACATCCCCCAGATGACGAACAATGACTTTGTTCACCTCATCTTACTCCCCAACTAAGTGCAAACACGGCTGATTTAAGCGAATCCATTTGTAATGTGCATATGCCGTTTTAAATTAGATGATAAGTCACTCTTAAATTTAATTTTGGAACCCTAGGTATCATGTCACTGCAATTATTTTGGTTTGGATTTTTTAGCAGCATTTTCTGGACTAGATGTTGGCGCTTTCAAACAACACTCTCCACAGCAATAACACGGGTTGGCAGTTTGAGCAAGCAAGGGATGGCAGAGAACAAGGAGAGGGAGATCTGTCTATTCATGGCCATATCCAGTTCCAGTTGTTAAACCCGTTGCTTCTTTCCAGTAGTGAATTATTGGATTAGCTAGTCCAGTGTGCAGTAATCATTTCGCCAACATAACCTTGAACTAAACTAAATTTACCTTTAATGTTGTTCATTAGTGCGCTTGCAAATCTTCGAAACCCTCCTTGGATTTCGCAACACTGATATCTATTTTTCTTCAAGCCCCAGGCAGGGACTAGCTGCCATGCAGCTTCCCTTGTTTATTATGGAAATTTGTTAAGACAAAATGGTTAGAATATCATTTTAGCAAACATTGCTATTATTAATATGCATTGTGATATAATTATTTTTGTTTTCTATTTCTCCATACACACTCAATGAAGTTACAATATAAATATTAGAATATGACATGTAAGTTTCTCAAATATAAATACACTAGTGTGTCATATCACAAGTTTTGAGCCAAAAGAAAGAAAATATAGGAAAACATGTTATTATAGATCACAAAATTCCCATGCCCTTTCTAATAAAATTGAAATCCAAACTTTCAATGAAGAAAACACTAAAATAAAATTCAAATCCAAACTTTCTAAAATGATTCATGAATTTTAGATATTGCGTGCTTTTTGTTCACACTTCTTATCTCTATTGATTGTCTTTACTACATCTACTTGTAATCGATCCACTTAAATGTATGTTTTAATCAACCCCTTCCCATCCTCAATTATATATTGAAATATACAATGAAAATAAAATAAATGAAAGGGCTAAGAAAATATGTATTTTCCAAGTTCATATTATATTCAACATGCTAATCACTTGATTTAGTGTATTCTTCTATAATTATTTACCATAAACATATTATTAACTATTTTATCTATATCAGTGTTGCATTCTTAGAATATATCCTTAAGGATTTCCATCCGCATCATGTCATTAGCTTGCATTACTTGCCTTTTGTGGCATAGCCTAAAGATATTGTGCATTAATAATTTAAACATACACTAATGATTAAACTTATAATATTTATAGTATAGGAAAATTCTCCTCATAACGCCGAAACATTTCATTTCATGATAATATCATAACATTAAAGCACCCAATTATCACATACAATAAAAATTCAACAAATAATCATTCATCACACAACCATCATTATTAAATTCAACAAATAATCATTCATCACACAACCATCATTATTAGTCCCTGCGTTTAGCAGCACAGGGACTGTAGCGATCGGTGGGTATTGACCAAACATTAAATTGTTTTGACCAACTACTGTATTCTTATTTTAACCAATGGTCCCTGCTTTTAGTAGCGCAGGGACTATAGCGAGCGATAGGTATTGACCAAACATTAAATTGTTCAACTACGGTATTTTTATTTTAACCAATGTTTGGACAGAAATGTTGGATCAATTAAATTTTTATCCAAAGTTTTACTCTGCACCTCTTATTGAAGGCAAAAAGTATAATTTGATAATCCGTTTAAAATTTCACTTCAAAATTGTTTAAAATTAAGTTGTAGTTAACATTGCTTGAGAAACATTTAATGTTTTCTCTCACTTCAATCAAGACCACCATATTATGTATGTTGTACAGTTTACAACGTCATATACATTGCAGTCCACAAGCCACCGCATCACATATCCACAGCGTGGTGGCACGCTGCATGTCCCTCCATGCTGGGGATCAGTTCTTGGCTCATCTCTTGGATCGGCTAGTGGCATCAATTAAATCTAAACTATTCATCGAGTTGCTCTTGACAAATACCCGGCTAGTTGGTGCAAACTGGATAGATTGATGGTCGGAAGAACACACACAACCAACTATATCTTCTTAAGCTAGCTAGCCAGTCTGTATTCTGTTCAAAGTCGGTGCATAAGTCAGTGCATGGATTAGAGCTGCATGTCCCTTCTTCATTTGAAAGAAGTCAAATCGCTTCCCATCTTTATAGCAAAGAAACTCGAGCAGTCGGTTCTTTGTCCATTGATTTACGCAGGGTAGGAAGAGAGCGAATCCATCAAACACTTCTGTTGGATCTTTGCCCAAAATTCAAAATTCAGGTATAACGCCGACTATTCCAAGAGCAATTATGTCAAACACTTCTGTTGGATAGTTGTCCAAAAATTTTAATTTAATTAATTAATTTATTTATTTTTTTCAGCAAGAAAAAAGCGGGATAATATATTATTTGATAAACTATATGACATTTACATATAATAAGCATTCAACAAAATGTATATAATCTTCCAATCATAACATTAGGAGGATGAGGTGTGAACTAGGTCACCACCAAAAGCCCAGGATAGATGATCGTTTCAGCAGAGAGACATTATATTCAAAATTTCTGAAACACAGTAAGAACCATATTATCAAAACATGCAGTCGTGTCTATATTCCTCATTCCCTCAATGGGCAGCAAAAAAACTAGATAATAGACATATATACAAAATTTACAAAAAGAGTGAGAACATAAAAACTAGACATTTAACCAGGAAATGGGAAATCGCCCATATCAAAGATGTATTGTTCCCAAGTGATCTCCAAGTACCATCTGCCAATCGACCCCAGTAAACCTTTCTTGGATAGTCTGTCAGCTTCTTTGTTCAGATTCCTTCCAATATGCTGAATTGTGGACCCGCCATAGAATTTCAATCCTTTCCATCCATCCTTGTAGCATGGGATTATTGATGGAGGCCTTCCCCATGACCTGATCAATGACAATCTTCGAATCACCATAAATATGAAAAAAATGGGTTTCCAAGGAATTTGTTGAACCATAGGAGTCCCCAGAGGGCTAATGCTTCTGCTTTGGTGTTGGTACCACAACCTCCATTCCAGTAGACCCTGTATGACAAATCAGCAATCATAGCTATCCAAAAGCCACATCCACGGGAATTCCTTTGAGTTGCCCCATCAAAAAAGCCCATCAGGTACATGAACTGTATATTGATTTTCTCTTGTGGACTAATATTGGTGCATGGGGATTGAGTAGAATATATTGAAAGATTAGTGGTGATTCTTTCAACAAGCAAAAAGAAACCTTCCAGAGAGTTCTGGAAAATATACTTGTTTCTCCAGTTCCAGATGGCCCAAAAAAGGAAAAGTGGGATGGCTCTCCAGGAATATTTTTGTGCACTCCACCATTTTAGTGAGTCCCCAATGTAGTTATGGTGGATGTACGGGAAGCCAATAAGGGAAGCTATCTTTTTCCATACCTGAACAGTGTATTGACAGTGAAGAAAGATGCAATTGTTGTTCTCGGCATCACTTTTGCAAATAATGCATATCCCAGGACCATGCCATTTCCTTTTCTGCAAATTCTCCCATACAAGATTTCTGTTATGATAGACTAACCATGTGAAGAGTATAACTTTAATTGGAACTTTTGTTTTCCAGAAAGCATATAAAATTTGGTGCTCCCCCTGTCTAGCGACCAAGTTAGAAAGAGTAGAGTATGTGTCAGCAACAATGATGTTATCAGATGCCATCTTTCCCGACCATATAATTTTGTCCTATGATCCTGTGCGGCAAATGCCGAGGTGCTTCATTGCAGATATTGTCTGATTCCACTCCAGTTCCATTTGTCCAAAGAACCCCAATTCCTGGGTTTTTTTCCATATAGGGAGCGGTCCTTGCCAACCATTTATGACTTGTCCCCAGAAGTATATGCCGCGTCCATTAAGATGGTGGGTAATCCTCTCAGAGATGGTGAATTCCATTCCAGCACCCAAGATTGGGTCAATGCCGATGAGAATACGGTTGCCCGATTGAAACTTCCATGCAAGATGGTGGATAAATAATTTTTCAATTTTCAGGAAGCTAAGCTAGATAGTCGATCCCTGTTTGATGCCAATGGTGCCATTCCTATACCAAAAACTGAAATCTTTATCCTTAAGATACTTGTGTTAAATGATCTTGCTCCATGTGCCAGATCCAAATAAGCCCCTCCAAAGGGATTTTATCAACAGTGATCTGCCAAAACGATGGAGGTCCATGATTCCTCATCCCCCCATACCCTTAGGGAAAGTGATGTTGGACAATTTGGTCAAGTGGTATTTTTTCCCATTGTGGCTTCCCCCCAGATGAAGTTAGCCATTAAACAGTTAAGAACGTTTATGATGGATGCAAGAATATGGAATAGATGAGTCCAATAGACCCCATCTGTGAAAAAACATCTTGGGTGGGAATAACCCGCCCCCCGAAAGACATGCATCTAAACTCCCACCTAGAGATCTTTTTGAAGAAACGATCAGCAAACCATTGCCAGTCATCAATTCTATAGCAGGAGGGTTTGATATGATAACCAAGATATTTCAAACCATTTTGTATTGACATTGCCTCAATACCAAATAAACCTTTGATATATGAAACAATCTCCAAGTCAAATTATCCATGCTATAAGACAGATTTATTAGCATTCATGTGTAAACCAGAAGCATTAGAAAATCTACTGAAAATGTGAAAGAGACATAACCAATAAAAGCGACAGAGCATACCCATGATGAGAATGTCATCAACAAAGAGGTTATGAGAAATGCTGATGTTATTTCCCATATTTAGTGGCTGAAATTAGTCCTCCAGGAACGCTTTTTTAATATGCAAGCTTAGACTATCCATAACTAGGACGAATAGAAGAGGGGATAGTGAACATCCCTATCGGAGACCCCTACCAACCTGGAAAAACTTTGATGGATACCCATTAATGATAACAACGTAGTTGACATTATCCACACAAGCCATAATCCAGTTAACACATTTGGGTTGCAATCCAATCTTGATAAGGACAAGTCGGAGAAAACCCTAATCCATGCAGTCATATGCCTTCTGAAGATCAATCTGTAGAATGGCAGCATCAAGATGCCTGGTGTGAATTGAGTGCATTCCTTCCTATGCATTTGCCACATCATCATGGATGAGCCTGTTGGGGAGAAAACCATGCTATTAAGGGGTGATATAGTGAGCAAGTGTTCTGTGCATGTGGCCAGCAATGGTCTTTGATATAATTTTGTAGATGATGTTGCACAAAGAAATAGGCCTGTAGTCAGAGAAGCGCTTTGTAGTGTTGTTTTTAGGAATGAGGGCGATATATGTAGAAGTGATATGGTGATGGATGAAGCCCGAGGTCCTAGATTCCTCAACCATGCCCAGAAGATCTCCTTTGAGTTCAAAAAGATGGGTGAAAAGTTCAATCGTCCATCCATCAGGACTAGGGATTTTGTCACCCTTAAATGACTTGAGAATGCCTAATAGTTCTTCTTCAGTGACTTCCTTAAAAAAATCATCATTTTTCTTAGCATCATACATAATCGGATAAGGATTAGTGCCCCATACTAGGTCCTCAGTAGAAATATTATCATTGTTTCCATATACCATTTGGAAGTATTCAACAACAACATTGCTGATCCCTTCTTGTGACCGAAGAATATGTCCATCAACGTCCATAATCTCCCATATGGTTTTTATATTGCGACGATGGTTGGCATATCGGTGAAAAAATTTGGTGTTGCGGTCACCTTCCTTCAACCATATCGCCCTGCTCTTTAATATCCATGACAATTCCTCAATAGAAAGGAGTTGCTTCTTTCTGAGTTTGAGTGAATGAATATGGGACCGAATGTCAAGAGAAAGACAATGGGTGGACATGGTGGGAACAATGGAATCCAGTTTATTTTGTATATTAATGAGCTCCTTTCTGTTATCCCTGATCTTCTGTTTCTACTAGTGTTTGACGTTCCCCCGGAGGGAGTCAAGTTTATCAATAATGTTGACCATGGGGGAGTTGCCTGTTACACAAAGTCGATCCCAAGTTTCTAGCACAAGTTTGTTAAAATCAGGATCCTCCAATACAGATCTGTTGAATTTGAAAGGGATGCCCATGCGAATATCCATTTTCCTCCATTGTAGAGTGATAGGTCTATGATCCGATATATAATTGCTGATGATGTTTGCCCGGACATCCCCCAAACGACCTAGCAACTGTTCATGGATCAGAAAGCGATCCAGTCTCTTAGCAACATATGCCATGCCTGTGCGTCCATTGTCCCAGGTAGGGGCAATTTTAGTAGGGAAAATATCCACAAAGTTGTGCATGAGAATAGCATCTTGTATCTTCCCAACTAGGGGGTCAACTTTCCTGAAGCATCCCCAAACTTCATCCAGATTGATAGTGCAATTTAGGTCCCCCGCGATGATGAGTGACTCCAGGTCCATCATGCCAGAAGATAAGAAATGGTCCCAGAAGTTGCATCTATCTCTGTATGGTGCATATATGTTGAGGATGTGCACATGGCCAGGCAGGCCATGAATGTTGCCTTCCAGCAATATACCAGCAAAACACTTATAGGCCTTTATATTGATCCAATTAGGGTCCCATAATGCCACCAATCCACCAGAGAGACCCGTAGCAGCAGTAGCAGATATATACCAATTCAGAAACATTTTCCGAAAGTATTGGATAGTGCGAGGAACATTATGCATAGTTTCTTGAATGAGGATAATGAAGGGATGTAGAGACATTAAAAGATGTTTGAGGGCCAAGTATTTAGGGGAAGCCCCCAGACCCCAGATATTTAGGGAAATAATGCACGTCATGGGAGATATTTCTCGGGCAACCGTGCTCTAAGGGCCCATGAGGGGGAGATGTCAGCAATGGGAATGTCAACCAGAAAGTGATCCGTTGGGGAGGAAAATGGGTTTGTCTTGGGGCGTCCCCGAAAATGACGACTACCTCAGTTTTGTTTCTTTCGCACAATAATGTTGCCTGCCGAGGTAGGGCTGATGTGGGGAGAGGATTGACCCCCCGGTTTATGGATAGTGAGGGTACGAAGGTCTAAAGTCTTCCTTTGTAATAGGAATTCCATATCACTCCCGACAGAAATTGTAGGCGACGCAGTAGGTGAATTTGGGGGTGTAATGTTGAGGCAAGGGCCTTTGTCCTTTGACTGACGACGAGGTGGTATCGGGGGAGCTACATATGCAATGTGTGAGGTGGAGGGTATGTCGTGATATGGATGTGGAGCAGAAAAAGGGGTAGGAATGTCCTGACAGGGGGTTGGTTCAGGTGGCGGATGACATATGAAAGGGGGAGGACTGTCAGATAGTGGGAAGTCCAATTTTGGAGAGGCACTCGGGGAAGACGGAATTGAGATGGGTGATGAAACGATGGAACCAAAAGCATGTGGATGATTGGAATTTTTGTCCAGTGGCATACCTGGATACTGTGAATGTTGATTATGTGGCGCAACCCAATGACCATTGTGGCTCAGTCGACCTGTGTCAAAGCGAGACACCATGCCACCATTGTAACATCTTCTACCATGAAGACATCCACCCAGTCGAAGAGGGCACTGAACCCGCAGATGACCCATTCTGTGGCAGAAAGAACATCGAAATGAAACCCCCCAATAGTCCAGCCTTTGTTGGAGATAGGTGTTGCCCTAATGAAGTTCAATATGATCAAGAAACCCTCCATGATAATCTTTTTCGATGAGAATCCAGGCAACTCTCTTGTCATGTGCCCCTAGAGAATGTGGGTCAACATAGATAAATTTGTCGATGGAATTGCCAATATCAGTAAGTCTGTTTGGTCCATAATTCAAGTGGCAGGCTTGGAAATTTGACCCAGACCAGTTTGTTTGAAGGCGTATTGTGCAGAGGATTATACCCTAAGTACCATTTATGAAGAGCGAGTAAGCCTTTTCCATGAATCCATGGAATGGATTTGATTTTCTCCAAGTCCTTCTGGCTGAGAAAATGAAAGTTGTACCATCCCTTCAACAGTCTCACAACCATTGGCAAGTACCCGAGCATAGTCTTCCACTTCTTGTCAATCCATTTACGCATCTCAGAGTCCTCCATCTCCGAGAAATACCACCTTCCAACGAGGGCGCGTTTCTGGAGACTATTAATACGATCCATCGGAGTATCATTGTCGAAAGCTAGAGCCGGAGGTGGTGGAGCAGTTTTAATAGAGTGGTGTTTAGATCGATGTTGGTGAAGTGCATGCCCACCACCCTGTTGTCCATGAGGCGCATGTGCGACATCTGGCACTCTGTTGTCTCCAAGAATAGTACACCATGCATCAAGAGAACGAGAGCTACTTTGACAGACGTGATCAGAACAACCAATATGCCGTGATTCAGCTTCCATGGTGGCATGGATAAGTGCCAAGCTGGCAGACACATCAAAGACATAGTTCGCCATGGGATAGAAGTTTGAGGGAAAAGTGGTGTAAAAAGCTACAACTCCTGACAAAGTAATAAATGTAGGCAGGACGAAAGAGGGGGAAAAAGGTATGTCAGACATGAAATCAGAGCCCTCCTAGCTTTGGGATCACCAATCCACAAAGAACAAAGCGATAGTGAGTGAGTGAGGAATAAAATATAATGAAACGGGAGGTTGGACGTCATCAAGTGGACAGTCCAAAACGGGAATATGATGTGATACTGACAGAAGGAATTTAAATCCTGATTTGAAATGATGTGAAATTAATGATCACATGGAAAAGTGTCTGGATGATGCATTGATTTTTAAAACATGGAGGTGTCATATTATCCAAGTGCCACCGACTAGCGGGGAATTTTAAACAATCTCCCGGAAAGATAACCTAGCCAACGGAAAATTGAAAGCCAAAGAAATAGGCGGAAACGTTGAAGGTGACGAGCTCTTAAGAAAATGAAGCAGAAAATGTGGGAGGTTCATCCAAGCATCCAATGAAGATTCAATGAGACAGAGGAATCATGAGCCAAATAGACGAGGTGGGGAGGTGTTCATTAACAAGAAAGTGGCCAATGAACCCAAAAAATATGGAAGTAGATACTAGAGTGACCAATAAAATGTGATGAGACCCGAGAATGGTTTTAGAAACCAAAGTCACAGCAGCAGCAGTAACACCCTCTGCAATTTACCCAAAGATTGCAAATCCGAAACCCGTACTGCTTGCAGGGTCTAGTAATGACTATGTGGTTTGTTAATTAGAGCCACGATGGAATTTGTGTATTAAACTGGATGGTAGTAAGCCTCAAAAAAGAAAAAGATGAGTAATACTCCCTAATGGCTTCAAACCCTCACGACATAAGGAAGTGTGTGAGGACTTTTAAATGGAGGAAAAAACTAGTCTATGAATTAATTCAGGGATATAAAATTAAGTAGCACTATGTGCATTAACCTAGAAAATAGTGAACATTTACCCGGTAAGAAATATGGAAAAAAGATGTTTTCACATTATGGTGCATTTATAGAGCAGTTGAGGCATACCTGGTGATAATAAACGAGTGCTCTTGCAGACGCAGCGCCCATTTTGGAGGACAATGATATCCACCCAAGAAAAACCACGAAGTAACTGAAACATCCAGTCAAGATACTATTTACTTCTTGTTCAGTGAAAACACAGAAATAGCCACCAAGAAAACACCATCTAACAAGGAGATATAATTAAACCAGTTAAAAGATTAACCAGTTAATTATAGGGATATAACTAGTCAATCCTCGTAGAAGACTCTGTAAGCCCAGTGGCCAAGCATAGACATGGTAGCTTTCACAATATCCTTAGAGAAATTCCAGCACTCTCGACTGCTGCCCTAAACCGTGCGTAACCACTCAATAGTTGCCCAAAATTCAGGCATAACGCGGGCTATACCAAGCACTAGTTGCCCAAAATTCAGGTATAACACAGACTATACCAAGCACCAGACAAAGTAGGTCTAAAGCCTACTATTCCAATTCTGCCAACTTCATCAAGAAGGGAAAAAACAAGTGGGTAAGCATATGATTTACTATTGAATACTAAGTATGCATTTTCTCCCTAAATTATACCAACTATACGTCTAATTTTCTAAATATTTCCGTGTACATTTCTGAATTTGTCTGTGCATTTTCTGGATGTTTCTCCCTCAAGTTCTGCTTGAATGGTTCTTACAGTGAGGTGTAGAGCCCCCAATATTTTTGGGGAGCACAATAGGAGACAAAGCTATCATATTACATGTAGCCAGTCAGAACTATGGCTTTTCTTCATTGAGTTGCCGAAATAATACCCTAACATACATGTCCAACATCCTTTATAACAATATTTTTATTTATGAAAAATGAATGTAATTTTCTAAAAGTGGAGGCTGAGAACATTTATGTCTGGGCTGCAGAATGAGAATGAGGAGAAGAGGTTTCGCCTTTCATACTAGTTTTTCCATGCGTGATGGAAGGGACAATAGACTAGCTTCGGCCGACCCCATGACCTCCCAGGATATCAACATCGAATCCTCGATCTAGCATTACATCCAAGCTAGAGACCCCATGACTAAGGCGACACCATTGAAATAAAGGCATCCTTGTTGTTGTTTGTACAGGAACATTTGGAATTACTTGGAGCGTTACATGACGGCCACAACCACGTGGAGTGCATGCAAAAGTTTATGGAGCTGTTGTTGACTCCAATGTCGTGCCCTCTTTTTAGAATCAACTGTTGAATATTAATATTATTATATATTTTTGATTTATATATATATATATATATTTTAACACATGGTGAATCGGTAACTGCCAGGCCTAATCTATGGGAGACCCAGGATCAATCCTTGTAGCTACCTCTATAACACCAAGAGTACATCCAACTACCTACAAGTCAGATACACTAAGATCCTATGATTTTAGCAAGAGCAGACTCTACATGCCGCCAAGGCGGGGGTGGGGAATCTATTCCTTTAGTTGCCACCACAATAGGTCAGTGTACTTAATGAGATTTGAACCACGGTATCTTGAGCTTTGCCCAAGTAGACTTATCATCAAACCACACATCACTGTACATTTATATTAATATATATTAATGTCAAAGTGTTTTTGAATTATGGGGCAGTTTTGAACTAGTCCTTAATTCGTGTTACCGAGTTGATGGGAAATGACACTAATCACGCGTCTTCCTTTATGGGATACATAGGCACTCTTAAGTGTAAATAAGGTATCTAATGTTAAGTGTAAACAAGGTTTCTAATTGAACATTAGATGTAAATATTTGAATACCTTAACAGATTGAAATCATGTGATTCTAATCCAGAGAAATTTGATTTACAATCATTTGGGTCATTCTGTATACATTTTGATCCATGATGTTGGAAGATTGAAAATATTGTTGTCACAGTGATATTGAAGAGTTTAAATGGATGCTTCCCCAAAGACAATTTAGCATGTGAAAATTTCTTTCCTTCAAAATGGTCTATTCCAATGCTCATTGGAAATCTGAATTGGATTTTCCATCTCTCTTTTTGTGAATTGGCTTGAATATGCATGCAGCATATGGGAGTTTCTGGGATGGTCTATTATTCCCCTTACTACTTTTTATTAGTGCATGTTGTCAACAGTGCCCTTGTATACATTTTTATCATTATATGTTGTCAAACTACTTTTGTATGCTTTTTGGCCAGTGCATGTGTTGAGGTATAAAAGGTGTCTTTTTAACTCCTATTCATCCTACATTAATTATCAATCCAAGAACGATTTTCTATTTCAAGAGTGTACTCAGTTTGAGGTGGCAATTTAATCCAAGAGTAATGTTTTCCAATTTGCAGTACAGTGCTTCAAATACAAGAGTAAACGGATGCTTGAAATAAAACCTATTTGCAAATAAAAGAAACTCAATGCTCTGAAACTAAATCATTCACTCAGGAAATTAACAACAACTATCAGTCAAGGATGCAATAGCAATAACTCTTTCCTTTGTCAACTGATGAAAATGAAATCAAACATAAACAAGATCCACAATCTGAGAACTCTGACAATAGTAGCCAATGTTCTTTACAGTTGTTGATCTCACACTCCACACTAAAGCGACTAATGAGAAATGACAAGGAATCAAATCAACAATGCTGCTAATGGAATAAATGCGCTAATTGTAATGATGCTAAAAGGCAAAACCAAATACTTGCAGAAAAGAAATGAACAACAATGTTATCTAGTAGAAACGAACAACGATATCATTCAACAGAAATGAACAACGATAGAAACGAACAACAATCTACAATGAACAGCAAAGTCAGTTTACTAGAATGAACAACAAAGCTTTATAATTGAAATGAACAACATAACAATATAGTTTCTCAAGATAATAATCTTATTATGATGAAAAGGAACGACAACGCGATTCAGTTACAGTAAGACAATTCATAAACTCTGGAAACAAAGAACAGTAAAGTAATGCGATTTAAATGAATGAAAACCAAACCAAACCATCACACGACTACAATTGAAAGTAATGGTACAAATAGAAAGTGGATCCACCAGGGCCGCGCCCTTAGCCGCTAGTGAAGCACCGACGAACTACTTCAATATAAACGAATGCAACAACAACCGACTTATGTATTAATCATATGAAAATGTTACAGGCAATCGTACTATATTTTAATCAACGAGAGTCGATAATCAAAGTAGGAATACAACAATGAGTTCTAAATAACGATAATTGATAATCCATCCCCTAATATTTAAAAGTGTTGTCCCTTTTATAGTGGATAAGTGGATAAAACAAGGAATAACAGATAGACTGTAAAACAACGATCCCTCAGGATCAAGAGATCCTGAGGGATACGCTCCATCTTCTAACTCTAGTCAATCCCTTTGTCTTCTTGCACTGATGCTGTTATTTTCCATCCTTATCCTTAACTGTGCGCTCCGATCTTGATCTACTTGTCTAGATACGACTTCCTGGTGAAGGAATAGTAGTTACTTTGTTTTGTCTTTTCCTTCAAAATGGTAGTTTTCCATTTATTTTATTTTTTGCACGGAAAAAGACAATAATTAACTAATTCGCAATAATCAACAACTCCCTAGTTTTTGCTATAATTCTTTGATATATTATCATCTTAGGAATAAAAGGAGTTATGATAAAAGAATAAGGAAATAAATGGAAAATTCATACCTTTTCCATAGCTCAACACACCCCCTGCTTACCCTTTTTCATGGCCTCATGAAAACCATGTAATTTGCATGCAAAGCAGTCAAAGAATAGGCTGGAGAGGGATTATCATGCAGTGGTCTAAAACCATGATTTGTAGCTAAAACTTAAATGATGGGCCCTGTCTGCCCTTCAGGAAACTCATATATGGCCTTGTACCCTTATGCAGGATACCAGATAATAGGGCTTTGAAACCTACAACCAAGCCAATACGGGCCTTCCCTCAAAATGAGGTTACTATAGGTAACCAGGTGATCTGCAGCTAACTTGAAGTTCTTGTAATTGAATGGCTCTCTGTCTTGTATATTCCGATTGGAAGTCTTCCATCTGAATTTAGTTGCTGCCAAGGAATTGTCTTTGATAGAGAGGAAATATTCTACCCCTTGCTGGACAATTTCTTTGTGGATGGGTCCTAGGGTTTGGATCACTCCTTCCCTTTTCATTAAGCTTTTATGTTTAGCCAGCAGCTGTAATGGGTTTT
Organism: Pinus tabuliformis; assembly: GCA_031772625.1. Taxonomy (NCBI): domain Eukaryota; kingdom Viridiplantae; phylum Streptophyta; class Pinopsida; order Pinales; family Pinaceae; genus Pinus; species Pinus tabuliformis. The sequence continues at coordinate 796,441,521 of CM062815.1, read as the reverse complement.
TCGGTTCACCCCTAACCCAAAGGTCCAGCCCATTTTCTTGTCTCTGAAAAGTATTATGGGCCTTGAGCCACTTTAACTGGTTAACAACAAATGAAATAAATGCTTGAAATTGTACATCACCCACAAAAGGACTGGGATTCTTCTCCATTTCCTCTTCCAATATAAAATTATGTAAATAAAACTCACAGAGTAATCGTTGAACTTTTACTCCTTGGTGTTTACAGGAATTTTTAAAAATCATCAACAGTTTTTAATTCTATAGATTTCCCTGCCTTAACAGCGTTAATTTTTAACTGTAAATATCTTTCTAACAGAAATAAATCATAGTTTTTGGCAGGTGACCTACATGTTAGAACATCTGTATATAAAGAACATAGAGTATCCATTTGACTCCTGACTATTTTCAGGTTGTTCTTTACCTCTTCAACTTTTTCTTCTGCCCTTCGATATTTATCGAAGGCTTTGTTTTCTAATGCATTGATGTTCCTTAATTGCTGCTGTAATTCTCGGTATTTCTTCTGAGGAGCAGTCTCTTCCTCAAGCTTCTCTATAGTCTGCTGAGCTTGTGCCAGATCCTCGTGGAGTTTTGTTATACCAAGGTGGATGTTTATCAAAACATATTTGGGTTGAAGATTTATCTGGGTACTCTTATCACAATTCCGAGTGCCCATAGTCTGTGTCTCTTTATCACGGAATGTCTGGGTGGCCGTATTGCTGGAGGATAGTGCCTCTGTTTGAACATCTTTATTGCAGACATATGCATTTTCTATTTGGGCAGCTGCGTCTGTAATAGCTGCATGCTATTGCTTACCATCTTGAATTCGTATGGGCTCGGTTTGAGTTTCCACGGCCTTTGTATCATGGGGTTTAGTTTGTATGGATGCATCCACTTTTTTCGGGGCTTTTCTTGAGATTTTCCCCCTTTTCAGTGCCCTTATCTTCCGTCTGAGTTGTTTTACTAAATTTTTCAATTTTTGTTGTTCCTTTTGTAGCCTCTTAATTTCACTTTTCTTCTTCTTCTCAGGAGGAACAACTATTTCCCTAACTGTCTCTATTCTTTCTAGGCTCGGCTGTTCAGTTGGATTTTTCTCTTCAAGGGTTGTGCCTTTGCCCTGGCTAGTTTCCATATCCTTTGTTTGGAGCGTCTCTTTAGTGTTTACATTCTCCGGACTAGGTTCCTCTGGAGGGGTAACCCTAGTTTGGTCTGCCACTTCCTGAGTGGCTTCTGCTCCTACTTCTACCTCATTATTTATTTCTTTTAATGAATTCTTGGTGCGGGCAGAGTGTTCTTGTGATTGCTCTGCCTCAATATTGAGGTTGAGCAGACTTTGGGGCTGAATATACTCACTCATATTGGCCAAAATTTGGGCCAATTCATCCTCCTGCAATGGGTTTTGTGGTGGACTTGCGCTAGGGTTTAAAGGAAGTTCAGTTCCCTCCCTCTCTTCTTCACTAGTGCGTTCAGTTTCTTCCTCCAATTCCTACTCTTGGTTATCTCTTCCTTCAGGTTGTGAAGGTTGCTCGTTTTCAGAACTGAGTAATTCTAAGGGTTGGCTACTACTACCCTGGAGGTTCTCAAACATTCCCCTGCCTATTCTTAATCTGGAGGAGTGTCTGCGTTTCGAAGGCCTACTTGCTGTGTTGGCAGTTCTTTTTCTTTTTGGGGTTAGTAAGGCTAGTCCCCCGTCTATGGAAAACACCAGTTCTTCCCAACTGGTTTGTTGTTGAGCAAGGCTATAACTTACTATTAATCAAATTAAACAATGGTGGCTCACTACAGTACCTATATGACGAGATTTCTTTATACTCTCAGCAGCATCATGCAACAAAAAATTTAGATATGCAGGCAGATTTACGACACATTTATGTTTTAATACTGATAATAATTTGAGGTGGCGTGGTCTTACCACATCCTTTCTCCCGTCGCATGTAATGTAGCTCTGCACTATTCTAGCTAGTTCCATCCATGGTTCCCCCAGAGATGAAGGCTGGACTCCTTTTCCTTTAACGATCAGGTTCTGTCCCTCGTCCCGAAAGGTGGCCATGGCATCTTGAAGTCTCACTTTCTTATGTGTCCATATGGGACCAACTGCTGGTAGTCCAGATACTTCTGCAATTACTATATCTGTCACTGTTATTTGCCTTCCTCTTACTATGGAATGATCGTCCTGCAAATTCTGCAGAAATTCGATAGCCACAGTTTCATGGGGCTGTTGTAACCGTGTAAAATAGGCGATCCATCCTGCTCTTACCAAAATTTCTCATGCAGCGTCGGAAACTGTTAGTACCTGTGGCTCGCTGTGTACTGATCGACCTCCCATTTCGTCTAAGTTCTGCACACTATTAATTTTACACAGCAATACACAGAGATAACAATGGAACAACAAACTGTGCATATCGGATAATATCCCTTTTTTTTAACATCAATACCGTTAAAACTTGCTATTAAGGGATCTGATGCAGTCTAGTACCTCCAAATAGGAAACTGACACATATGCAGGAGTATTTTGGAAGTCACCCACGCCCCCCTGAAGTATGATAGGTCGTCCTCAACCGATTTAAATGGAGGAGCAGCGTATTGGATGGCAATCGTACAGTATAAAAAAGGAAAGGTGTACATATCCATGACAAGATCACAAAAAGTATCGAGTTGCTGAAATCGAGGCTTATGATGAAAATCGTGAATAGATATGGAGATGCTATGGAGTGATGTGAAAAAGGGAAAAGGACAACTAACGTAGGTAAAATGCTTATGTGGTCCTCATCCCACTTAAACTGTTATGATTGATTTTTTTAAATGATATTCATGCATAAAAGGTTCAAAAAGGAATTTGGGAACATAACCTCTTTTGAAAATATAAAGAAATAAGAAAAGGGTTTATAATTACTATTGGTGTTGAAAAATATGACTCCAATACCATCAGCAGAGCTCTGTTGCCCATAGGTGTTTATAACCTTGACAAAATTGCTTTTTCACCCTTGGAACCATAATCCTTTATATATGCCCAAGAAGGTGCTTTGTGATGTCAGAATGGAGGCCATTGTGCTGGCTTGGTAACCAGTTGGATCACAATGTCATTCACCAGGAAGGAGTGAAAGGTGGGCAGGCCGGCTCGTGATGAGACCTCCTGTTCCAAGGACTTTTATTTTTTTTGCTGTGCCCATTGGATCATATCCCTAGTGTGGTGGCCATAGTGGGAATGCCACTTCACTGCTTTCTTATGATCATGGTAGGCTGGCTCTTGATGAGACCCCCTATCCTCCATCTGACAAATCATAGAATTGTTAGTAATCATATAGATATATTTTTTCTTTCTTTTTCTTTTCTTTTATATAGCACTTCCTATTTATATATAGAGGATGGCTCAACACTCCTTAAGAGTAGGGATGGTGGAAGAAGTCTGAACATCTCAATAGGGGAGAATATGCCCTTATTCTTATTCAATAATAATAATCAAAGAGAATTATGAGAATTAGGGAAGAACCAACATGATAACAATAATCAATCAATTTAAGTTTAAGTGAAGATAAAGATAGCAAAGTGATATAGATAGTTGTGTCCTTTCCTTTTTCTTATCAATACAAAGCAATCTCTTGAAAGATGACAATTTTTCTTTGATTTGCTTATTTCAGTAACCTCTAATTTTTGTGTCCTTGCATGTATTTGTATCTTTTCCTTGAAAGGATCATGAAGAGTGAAACATTATTCACAAAGATTCTCAAAAAAATGTTGTTCTTTAAGAGAAATAATGAAAAATGCACTCAAAAAGTACTGTTCCTTAGATGGAACAGCTGCTGTTCCTTAGGAGGAATAGCAAAAAGAACATCTGCACATAAAACTGCGGTTCCTTTAAGAGGAACAGCAAAAAAAGAAAAAATTACACACGAAACTATTGTTCCTTAAGAGGAACAGCAGTTGTTCCTTAAGCGGAACAACAAGTAAAGAAAGCGCAAAATAAAGTGCTGATCCTTCGGCAGAACAACCAAAAAACACTCCAAATCGAAACTGTTGTTCCTTAAAAGGAACGGCAAAAAGTAAAAAAATAGCGAAATTGTTGTTCCTTTAAAAGGAACAGTAGCTGTTCCTTAAGAGGAACAATGCAAATGTAAGCAGGTAGTATTTTTGTTCCTTAAATGGAACGGCTGTTGTTCCTTAAGAGGAACAACAACTGTTCCTTTAATAGAACAGCTAAAAAAAATGCATGCGGGTTGTTGTTCCTTAATTGGAACGGCTGCTGTTCCTTAAGAGGAACAACAACTATCCTTAAATGGAACAACAAAAATATGAATCACACAGAGTTGTTGTTCCTTAAGAGGGACGGCTGCTGTTCCTTAAGAGGAATAACAGTTGTTCCTTAAGAGGAACAACAAAAAAATAGAGACACGCAAAGTGTTGTTCCTTAAGAGGAACGACTGTTGTTCCTTAAGAGGAACAACAAAAATAGAAACACGTGAAAATGTTGTTCCTTAAGAGGGACGACTGCTGTTCCTTAAGAGGAACAATGAAAATACAATCACGCGGAAGTGCTGTTCCATAAGAGGAATGACTGTTGTTCCTTAGGAGGAACAACAGCTGTTCCTTAAGAGGAACAACAAAAATACAACACGTAGAAGTGATATCCCTTAAGAGGAACGGTTGTTGTTCCTTAGGAGGAATAGCAGTTGTTCCTTAAGAGGAACAACAAAAATATAAAAATGCAGAAGCGTTGTTCCTTAAGTGGAATGACTGCTGTTCTTTAGGAGGAACAACAGCTGTTCCTTAAGAGGAACAAAAAAAATGCAAACACGCGAAAGTGTTGTTCCTTGAGAGGAACGACTGTTGTTCCTTAGGAGGAACAATAGCTGTTCGTTAAGAAGAACAACAAAAATGCAAACGCCAAACGGGACATACAAAAATGTTGTTCCTTAAGAGGAACGACTACTATTCCTTAAGATGAACAACAAACAAATATAAGCTTACAAGATTGTTGTTCCTTAAGAGGAACAGCACGAAAATAAAATAAAGAAATCATCTGCTGCTCCTTAAATGGAATGGCTACTGTTCCTTAAGAGGAACAACAGTTGTTCCTTAAATGGAACAACAATAAAAATCTGTACAAAAAACCAGTTTATACAAGCGAAATTTAAAAAGAAAAGTTTATGTACAAAATTCAGAAACAAAGGAATTGTTCAGTGAATTAATGCTGAGGAGGGGTTATCTTCCTCAGTAAGAATCTGCATAGTGGAATCTTCTCGTAATTTCTGGTAAAAGGATTCTCGAGTAAGCGGTTTGTGATAAAGTCGCACTCGATGACCGTTTGCTTTGAAAGAATGTCCAGATCCATCAATGGTAGTCAATGTAATGGTGCCATTGTCATGCACTTTCTGTATCTCATAAGGTCCAAGCCATCGTGTCTGGAGTTTTCTGGGAAAATCCTGAAACCTGGAATCGTATAGGAGTGCCCAATCTCCTTCATGGAAGATCTTCTTTTTAATAAGGGCATCATGCCATTTTGCTCTCTGCTGTTGAATTAATGTAATGTGTTGAAGAGCTGAGAGCCTTATTTCATCTAACTCATTGATTTGCTGTAATCTATTAGTCTAGGCCTCATTTAAATTCAAGCCCACCTCCTGTGCTGTTCTTAATGTTTGAATTTTGAATTCGATTTGAAAGATGGGTTCTTTTCCAAATACTAATTGATATGGTGAATACCTAGTGGTGTTTCTCCACGTTGTTCGGTATGCCCACAAGGCTTCCAGCAATCTTGAAGCCCAGTCGCGTCTGTGTGATGCAACTGTTTTTGTCAGTATTGCCTCAATTACCTTATTAGTTCTTTCTACTTGGCCATTTGCCTATGGGTGGTATGGGGTTGTAATTTTGTGCCGAATGTGGTAATTTTTTAATGTTGTAGTGATTTTATTACCTACAAATTGCGGTCCACCATCTGTAATTATCTCCCTTAGGAGGCTATATTGCACAAATATTTGAAAAAGAAAATGTATTATAGAATCCTCTGTAGCTCTTGGTAGTGCCTCTGCTTCAACCCATTTGGTAACATACTCTGTTGCAACCCGTATGTATGTTTTTTGATTTGACGATGGGTTAATAGGACCAATAAAAATCGAGTGCCCATCGCTTAAATGGCTCGATTACTAACTGTGGGTTCAGAGGCATTTCATCAGATTGTCCAGGGCGTCCTGCCCTCTGACAGCTATCACAGCCTTGAACAAACTTTTTAGCTTCTTTAAAAATAGTGGGCTAGTAATAGCCTATCTGTAGAACCTTGTGACCGATCCTGCAGTCTGCAAAATGTCCGCCACACGACCCATCGCAGCATGCTTTCAGAATGTCAAATATTTCATCTTCTCGGACGCATCTTCTGATGTGCATATCTGCCCTTGTATGAAATAAGTAGCCCCCAATCCAAGAGAATCGGGTATTACGCTGCACTATCTGCTTTCGTTCATTAGGCGTTAAATGCTTAGGTAATTTGCCTACTGATAAGTAATTTGCAATGTTGGCATACCATGGTGTTCTGACAGTAACAACAAACAAATGTTCATCCGGAAATTGATCTTCGACTGCTGCTGCGTCCGCTGGTGTTACACAGTAATTTGTCACCATCCCTGTTACTCCTCTTGTCGTACCTTGGAGGACTCATCCCGGGAGTTATAAGAAGTGACAAAGTCTAAAAACACTTGCATTATGTTCCCCTGAGTATGTACTTCATGTTCCCTGAAGACACCTCCTACAGATTATCCCTGAAAAGTGCTCTTTTTCCATTGGCGCAAGTCCACAGTATCTTACCCGTGCCAATGATGGAGATCCTCAAGAGAGGGCGCGACCATTGGCACTCTGTCTTAGAGCAGCAGTCGCGCCAACCAAGTTTGGTCATGCTTTTTGCCTTAACGCACGTCCGACTGTTGTTTCCTTCATTACATGGAGCTTTTCTGAGGATAAAAAATCAGTCTTTTGTCGAGCTTTATCCTATATCCATCTTTAATGGCTTTTGAGGATAATGTTAATCCACAAAAGGTGTCGCGGTTCATCGTATCCTCCTCCCTTCTTCATCTATATAAGCTTGTCACTATGCATTTGACAAGCTAGTGATAATGATTAGTCATGGAGTGTTAGATGTTGAGTTCTTGAGTTCTTGGAGGAATGCTAGTGAGTGCTAGAGAGGTTATGCTGCCGGAGAGGAGATGCATTGCAAGACACATATAGTTACTCGCCCAGCCAGGAGAGGGTCAGCGTCAGAACAATGGTTGTAACTCTTCCTGTTTATTATTAATTGATGAGCGACTTCTATTATAGTTCCAATCTCATTGTCTATTATGGTGATGTGTTGATTTATTTCCTTTCTGACTGAAATATAGTTGTGCCTTGGTAGCTTTTATGTTGGTATCTGTCTCTTCCTTTGCATGTGCAGGTGTTCGTTTATAATCTGCTGGAGCGAGGGAGCGGGGATATCAACTCTGCTTCAATCATAGCGTTGGACTCCAGGTTGGTCTTCTTGATTCACCTTTGATGCATAACTAGGAACTTGCGTAGCAGCGTGGTTTGATTGTGGCTAGTTCTGTTATAGGCTAGTGGGATCGCCTCTGTTCGCAGAGGGGATTTACCTATCCAACAATTTGGCGACTCTGCTGGGGATGTGCTATTTGATTTTTGTCTTGCATGTTAATTTTCTTCTGCTTGCTTGAGTGAATGAGCTTCCTGAGTCAGTTTTGAGTTTATTCTTTACTGTTTGACCCATCTGAGCACTGTCAACCCGACCTGAGGTCGTATTATCTATTTTTCTAGCCGGCAAGCTTGATTGGCGCGGTTATTACTCTGACAGTCGCGCCAGTTGGCGCATGTTGCTCTAAAGCAACTCGCGCCAAGCCTGTGGTAGCGCAAGTTGCAGGCTGACAGTCGCGCCAGCCCTGTAAATTTTGCCTGTGTGTGGGTGGAAAGCTCTTTCAGTCTCTTTTTATATCTCTTACAGCCTCTGGAAGTGTGTCGAACCTCTGCTTGACTGGTCTTAGCCTTTATCCTTCAGCTGTTTGCCTATTTCTATTGCTTTTCATCTCAGCCCTAGGACATCTAGTGACTTTGCATGTCTAGCCTTCTGTGGGAAATTTCGGTCTTTTGATTATCCAGTCAGCTTGTTGGTTGTGTTCTGCACCTATCCAGTGATTTGTTAAAGCTTGATCTTCTATACTCTGAGTACTTCACTTCTAGCCTCTTTGGATTTCACTTGACTTCATTCGAACTTAGATTACATGGTTCAGTGAAAGTCTTTGTGTTTTTCCTTGCTTGCATGGTTCATTTTGGTGTTTCAGAATTGGTTCTATTTCATAGACTGAACTTGGATTGTGCATATCTCTTAAAATTTGTTTAAATGCATCATGCCATCTTAAAGGAGAGAAAAACAAAAAATCTTTTGCATCATAGTAGTTATCATTTATTGTTATTTGTTGCTATTAAAAAGAAAAAGAAAAATTTCGTTTCTTGTTATTAGCTGCATTAGGATATTTGTTGTTTGTTGAGTGATCATTTCGTTTGTAAAAAAGATCTCAACCCTCCTGTAGATAGAATTCATCGAATCAAATGATATAATCTTGGCATATAGTTTGCATTTAAGAGGTTTTTGAGATATCACATACGGTAGGACCAAAAACTGAAACATAATCGAAGATAAACTTTAAAATGAACTCAATGAACATAACAACGCATTGGAACATAACGCAAATACTCTAGAGGTCTAGGTTAGAGACGTGTTCCGGCGTCTTTAAACCTGGTAGTTTATCGTCGAGTGGTTGGGTGATTCCTCCACGGTGAAACGATAGGTGCCAATACGGACTGTGCTCCCACGTACCGTCGAGTATATATTGGGAGACCCCTATAGGAATAAAGCCTTTATCCATAGGAAGCCGTGTCAGCCGCCCTACGATTCGCAATGCAGTGAACACAGCATTCACGAAGATCGACCACCCGTACCCTAAAAAGTATTCTGTGGTTTTGCGAAAAGTTTGGCACACCCTCTACCTAGAATTCCAGAGCAGTCACTTTTGATCCTTTTCGGACTCCCTAAACGAAAAGGTGCCTGTGAGCGTCTTGTCACTTCGTGCTCATTAAACATTCGAAGGAGACTAGAGTCATCTTTTATCCTTTTCTCGACTCTTAAAAAATGAAAAGGTTAAGTTCAGTGTCTTAAAATTTATTGGCCACGATAACATATACCCAATTAGATTTTGTTTGCGTTAGCTTGAGTAGGGTTATTTCTCGTTCAATGGCAGCCTTCTCGGCGCCCACCGGCCAAGGTGTTCCTCCCGATGGGAACCCTCGTCCATTTCCTTCTGTTGGAAATGTCGGTGTTCAGTATATCGCAACATTGTCTTTGCCTGGGTTGACCATTGGTTTACCCGTATGGTTGTTTTCAAACTCGGTGGTCTCAAGTGTGATGACTCCTGTTCCTCCACCACCTCCTCCACCCGAACAACACCATGTTGATTCTAAGGTGGACCCCTTCCCTTCTTCGCCCGTTGCTGCGTCCTCATCTTCTACTTCGCCTGGTGAAACCCTGGATTTCAGTAACCAGGTGGCTAAGAAGAAGAAGAAGAAGACCAAAAAGAAGAAGTCTCCTAAGGGAAAGGTCGTATCTACCACGAGACTATCAGAAGTGGAACCACTTTCTGCTCCTCCATGGAAGCTTCGGTCTCCTTGTCGATTATGCAAGGAGGACCATTTTCTTTCTGATTGTCCTGGTATTCCCAGGATCCTAGATATATGGTCCCATGACCCGACTCACCCCTTGTTGTCGCAGATCGACGATACCTTACTAGTTGGTAAGAGAAAAGGGAAGGTTCATTTCCCTTGTCGACTTTGTGAAGGTAATCATCTCCTTCACCTTTGTCCACTTATGGATGAAGCTTCCCGTCTTTTGGCAAGTCTGTCGGCTCCCTTACCCCAACTACCCGCTGGATATCAGCGTCTTTTTACAATTGCAGATCATCTCTCCACTAACCAAGTGATCAAACATGATTCCTCTTTGGTCCAGCTCTCTCTTCCTGAACCTACCTGTGCTCCGCCTGCTCCAGACCAGTCCCTGGTCGGAACGAGTGTTGATTTATATTCATCATCTACGCACCACTCTATCATCAAAGATGAACCACCTGAGTCCAAACCAAACGAAAGTCCACAGTTCCAGATTACAGTGGACCCGGTCTTTCAAAAGGTCCAGATTACAAGTGACCCGGTTTTGCCTACAGAAGTTCCATCTTTAGATGATCTTACACCTGAATCCAAACCAGACAAAAGTCAAAAGGTCCGGCTTACAAGTGACCCGGTTTTGTTTTCAGAACTTCCAGCCTTAGATGATCTTACATCTGAATCCAAACCAGACAAAAGTCAAAAGGTCCGGATTACAAGTGACCCGGTTTTGCCTTCAGAAGTTACCTCTTCAAATGATGTCATCACTGCCAAGAATGAAGATCCCACCGTCCAAATTCTATTCATCAACATAGACGTTAATGATCAAGTGAGCGTCCCTCTCATTCCTTCGCAACAGGAAGAAAGTCCATCAGAATCATATCCGGCTGTCTATCTAGTCCCACCTCCAAGCAACCTAGTTGTTTCCTTCAATTGGGATCAACTAGTCAATCCTCGGTTACCAGCCTCCATACCATTTCGAATTATAGTCCAAGTCTATCGCATGGTTATGGCTGGTACAATTATTGATGAGGGATCTCCTGTGAGTATCCTTTCTTCAACAGCTTGGGAAGCACTTGGTTCCCCACTGCTTCTGCCTGAGATAAGAAACCTTACAGGTTTCCATCGAGAAATCACTCGACCTTTAGGAATTCTTCCCAATGTACCTATCACGTTAGAAGGGAAGACTATCCAAATGGGTGTCATGGTAGTCCAAGGTCCGTTAGATTACAATTTACTCCTTGGACGAGACTATATTTATCGCATACGTGCTATTGTGTCCTCACTCTTCAGAGTGATGTGTTTTCCGCATGAAGGAAGGACGATCAAAGTCGTAGACCAACTTTCATTCCCCGGTTCACACTTCACATATAGTCATCTACCATTCCTAAATGGTCTTATTTCCACAGGAAATACCCCAGCCTCCACTCCATCATTCTGATGACGGCGGCTGGCCCCCGGAGGCATGCATCCTCCTTCAAAATCGAGTTTTTCCAACTAAACCTTCATTCCATCCACTCCGTGAATGCCATGAAGCTTGGGGGGCATGTATCTCGATTACAACATTACCATGCTAGGGGCATTATCATGCTGGGGGCATGCAAAAAAAATTTTTAACAAGCAAAGTTCTCCATGGTTCAAGCTTGTGTAAAAATGAACCCATATCTGATTTACATCCCGTGATTGCCTTTTATCTGCTAAATTTTGCTAGATGAGCCTTGGTTGTTTCATTCCATCGCCACCATCTCTTTGGTCGATCATATGCTCTCACTTGGTTGTTTCTCCTTTCCTGAGGAACCGCAGCGATGAGTGGTTTTATTAGCCAGCCTCTTAACCTTTACATGTTTCGAGTAAGTTCCACCATTACCGGAACCAGTTGCTATCCTTTATACCACTCGTTCCTTCAGGACGAGTCGCCTTTACGCTCTTTTTTGACTCGTAAAATATGAAAAGATTGCCGAGTATTTTTCCTTTTTTGACTCGTTAAAGAAAATAAAAATGGAGGTCCGCTTTTAGCTCTTTTCTGACCATTTAAAGAGGAAAAGATTGCCGAGTCGCTCCTTTTGACTCGTTAAATGGTAATAAGGGGCGGTCGTTTTAAGTTCTTTTTGTCGACTGTTAAAACATAAAAAGATTATCGGGTTTTTGTCGTTCCAAACTCGTTAATGGTTACGAAACGACGTGGTTTTGACCGCTTTTTTACTTTTTCAGGTCGAAATCACTAATTATGAAAAGTACTCCTCGATCATAATGATCGAGCGGTTCTTTCGGGTATTATTTTATACTTTTTCGGGCCCGAGAGACACAAATTTACGAAAAAGGACACCCATGGAGTTTCCTTTTCTGCTGTCTTTTCAAACTTTCTAAACGTGAAAAGACGCCGAGTTATTCCTTTGTCAGACTCGTTAAAACTTAATGACATCGGATTTTGTCACAACACAAGCATATGCTATCCCCATCAAGCTTGTTAAAAATAACTGGGGTACTCGCCAGAAATGGCGGGGGGAAATAAAATTTTTGAACCATAATTATTACTGTGACGACAGTATGTCGCTCTTGAACATGGCACTTTTCTGCTTTCGTGTCCAGGGTGGGAATATCTCATCTCATATCTTTCACTTGCTTCCATGGACTTGGGTACCTTATTTGACCTCTCATCCACTCATTGCCTCGTCATCATGACCTTTGATACATTGATGTCGAATACTGCCAATTTCGTTAATGTGCCGCCGATATGTTCAAGAGAAGTTGACCCCTGCAAAGAAACAACCTCCCTTTGATAGTTCGTACAATCTTGATTCACAACATTATCTCTCTGTCTCGTGTCGATGATGTGGGAAACATTATGGCCCACCTTCGATCAAGGTCACTCCCTGTCGACTTCAACTCATTATCCAGGAAGTTGATCTAGAGACTCCCTTCCGGTGCCTTGGAGCCTGCATGCCTCAATGGCAGGTTCTTCGTGTTCGACGTGAGGTTTTCATCATTGGCCTCCGATCGAATGATTCTACGGGCGTTCGACTTCAGATCATTAATTCATGCGCCGTAGATTGTACCTATAGTACCTTGAGGACCATTGTCATTATTGGTGGTACCTTTCGCGTCTGTTAACAGTTTCCACTATTGACTGGTAATCAGACGATGTTCATGCATGTTCGACTTCAGCTCATATATTCACATGCTTGAACTTGTACTCTTGTTCGAGTCGAGATGGAGCGCAAGACCTGGATTGTGTCTGTTGTAATCCAGGCGTGATTCTTGATACTTGACTCATTCACTGGATGGCTGCGACCATACCTGAGTCAATTCATTGATCCTAACCAGATGGCTGCGTCCATACTATGGATCTAGAATATTTATGTACTCTCTTATGGATGGCTGTGACCATACCACATACATCATGTAATTGAACTATCATTCATGTCTCTTAATACAGATCCTCGGTGGCAGTAACTATATGTGTTCTTATGTGTGTTCTTGTAAAGCATTTCACCCCTCTCCACCTCTCGGACTTCATGATTTAGGGGGCATCTGTTAGACAGTAATTTGTCACCATCCCTATTACTCCTCTTGTCGTACCTTGGAGGACTCATCCCGGGAGTTATAAGAAGTGACAAAGTCTAAAAACACTTGCATTATGTTCCCCTGAGTATGTACTTCATGTTCCCTGAAGACACCTCCTACAGATTATCCCTGAAAAGTGCTCTTTTTCCATTGGCGCAAGTCCACAGTATCTTACCCGCGCCAATGATGGAGATCCTCAAAAGAGGGCGCGACCATTGGCGCTCTGTCTTAGAGCAGCAGTCGCGCCAACCAAGTTTGGTCATGCTTTTTGCCTTAACGCACGTCCGACTGTTGTTTCCTTCATTACATGGAGCTTTTCTGAGGATAAAAAATCAGTCTTTTGTCGAGCTTTATCCTATATCCATCTTTAATGGCTTTTGAGGATAATGTTAATCCACAAAAGGTGTCCCGGTTCATCGTATCCTCCTCCCTTCTTCATCTATATAAGCTTGTCCCTATGCATTTGACAAGCTAGTGATAATGATTAGTCATGGAGTGTTAGATGTTGAGTTCTTGAGTTCTTGGAGGAATGCTAGTGAGTGCTAGAGAGGTTATGCTGCCGGAGAGGAGATGCATTGCAAGACACATATAGTTACTCGCCCAGCCAGGAGAGGGTCAGCGTCAGAACAATGGTTGTAACTCTTCCTGTTTATTATTAATTGATGAGCGACTGCTATTATAGTTCCAATCTCATTGTCTATTATGGTGATGTGTTTATTTATTTCCTTTCTGACTGAAATATAGTTGTGCCTTGGTAGCTTTTATGTTGGTATCTGTCTCTTCCTTTGCATGTGCAGGTGTTCGTTTATAATCTGCTGGAGCGAGGGAGCGGGGATATCAACTCTGCTTCAATCATAGCGTTGGACTCCAGGTTGGTCTTCTTGATTCACCTTTGATGCATAACTAGGAACTTGCGTAGCAGCGTGGTTTGATTGTGGCTAGTTCTGTTATAGGCTAGTGGGATCGCCTCTGTCCGCAGAGGGGATTTACCTATCCAACAGCTGGCTTTGGAATTTGTGAGAGAAAATTAGCTACAGGATTCTCTTTTCCAGGTCGATCCTTAATTGTGATGTCAAATTCCTACAAGAGAATCAACCATCTTGTTACTCTTCCATTTGTAACTGGTTTATTTGCTAAATATTTTATGGTAGAGTGATCTGTATTTAAAACCACAGGATTCCCAGTTATATAATGTCTAAACTTATTTACAGCATGTATTACAGCTAAAAATTCTTTTTTAGTCACAATATAGTTTAATTCAGCAGGAGATAGACTCTTGCTAATATAATAAATGGCATATGGATTTTTATCTTCTTCCTGCCCAAGAACTTCTCCAATTGCTGTGTCTGAAGCATCAGATGAAATTTGGAATGGCAAATCCCAATTTGGGCCCCTAAGCACTGGGGTTGTCAATACAAGCTTTTTCAGATCCTCAAAAGCACGGTCACACTTATCTGTCCAGATGAAATCAACATTCCTTGTTAGTGCATATAAAGGTGCAGCAATTTGAGAAAAATGTTCTATAAATCTTCTATAATAACTAGAAAATCCCAGAAAACTGCGTACCTCTGTTTGTGTGGTAGGAGTAGTTATTAACAAAATTATTTGAATTTTAGTCGGATCTACTTGTATTTCAGCTGCTGAGATATAATGACCTAAGATTAATCCTTCGGTCATCATCATATGACACTTTTCATGGCTCAAGCAGAGCCTGGTGGCAATACATCTTTGTAGCACTTTTTCCAGTGTTTGTAATGCTGGCTCAAAATCATCTCCATAAGGTGTGAAATCATCCATATATACTTCGATCCCTTCATTTATTAGATCTGAAAAAATGCTGAGGATGGCCCTTTGAAATGTGGCAAGAGAATTGCATAACCCAAAGGGTAAGACTCTGTAAGCAAATTTTCCCCAAGGATAGGTAAAAGTGGTTTTATCCTGATCTTCAGGGGCAATCTGAATCTGATTGTATCCACTGAAGCCATCTAGGAAAGAAAAGAATTTCTTTCCTGCTAATGTGTCTAATACCTGATCAATGAATGGAAGGGGAAAGTGGTCTTTCTGGGTTGCTTTGTTCAATTCTCTGTAGTCTACACATATGTGCCACTTCCCATTCTTCTTTGGCACCACTACTAGTGGAGAGACCCACTTGCTGTCAGATATTGGGTAAATAAAGTTTACATCCAAAAGTTTTTGTAATTCAGCTTTCACAATATCCTTAAGATGAGGGTTTAATCTTCGTTGGGGTTGGCGAATGGGTCTAGCGTCCTTTTCTATATAAATGTGGTGCGTACACAACTGGGGATCAATTCCTTTCATGTCTGGGTAATCCCATGCAAAAGATTCCTTATATTTTCTCAGTAGTTGGACTAGCTTTTCTTCTTGTTCAGCAGTCAGATTTTTGTTAATGTTCAAAGTTTTTCCTGGTTCAATTTCTATATTTTTGTTGTTGTAAACAGAGGTGGTAGGTATTGATTGATCATGAGTGTATTTCAGGGGATCTTCTTCTACATCATTATCAAATGCTGTCTCAATCATGTGACATTGTAAATGGGATTTGGTTTCTGGTTGGTTAATGAAGCTGTTAATGATGTCGTCCTTTGTTTGGTCTTTAAATTCGAGGGCATCTTCAATGGTTAATGGTGATCTAATTTTTTCCGTCAGGTATGATACAGGTTGTTTCTTTATTTTAATTATTGTGAGGCTTGCCTGGGCTGGAGGGTATAAGGCTAAATTCTTGACATTACTCCCTCTTGCTATAGTCATGCTGCCTTGTCGACAACCAATGTAAGCGTCAACAGTTGCCAGCCAGGGTCTACCTAAAATTAAAGGGTGTCCATCTAGTCGGTTTTTGGGATTAATAATCAGAAAGTCTACAGGGTATTCCCAGGAGTCTATAGATACCATTACATCATGTAGTGTACCTTCTTGTCTGACTACCGATTGGTCAGCCACCTCTAATAAGGTTATGGTTGGGTCTAATGATGTAATGCCAAGCTTTTGGCAAGTGGTGGTTGTTAAAATATTGATTGTAGCTCCTAAATCAACCAAGGCATTTGGGAAGGAGCATCCATTGATTTGCACCGTAACTATAGGATTCCCTGGGTCCTCATATTTTACAGGTGCTTCTCTTCCTGATAGTAAGTCAGATAGGGTGCCGACTACTTGGACAATTGGGTTAGTTGTTATTCTCCTCTTTGGCTTTTTTATACATAATTATTTGATGGTTTTTGCGTAAATTGGGATATCTTGGATAGCTTGGAGGTGTGGAATGTTTATACAAAAATTTTGTAGTTCTCCCAGAAGATCAAAATCAGGATGTTCTATTGGGCGTAGTATGATTAATCGTTCTGGGAATGGAGGAGAAGAGGTGGTTGCTTGTTCATGAGTTTATTGTCTAACCAAATTCTCTTCTTGTAGTGTTTGTTCTAAAGGTAACGAATTTTCAACTTGAGCATTTTTATCTCCCTCTGTTTCTATTATGCACCCAGATCTTAATTGAATGTCGTTGCACTCCCTTAACTCAGTTTCTAGTTCTGGTCCTTTGATTATTTGAACAGATTGAATTGGTCTATTGTTGGGGTTCGGGTTGGGTTGGGTTGGGAGTTGTGGTCTTAAGTTAGTCTAGGGATTTTGTTGCAATGTATAAGGTGTTGGCAGTGTAGGTTAAGGGAGAGGAATCATTCCAGCTAGTTGATTCATCGGTCTTTGCCAGTTCGACTGCCAGGTTTGACTCTATGAGGTGGAGGGTGACCATTGTGTTGGATATGCATTGTTTTGCCAAAATGGTGGACAGTAAGGAAAGTTCGGCCAATTGGTTTGATTTTTGATTTGGCCATGATGATATGGGAAATGGCTGTTGTGACCAGCTAGGGAAAGGAGGCTGATTCTGCCATATTCCATTATATTGTTGAGCATTATATTGAGGATGTTGAAAATAAGAGGATGGAGCGACTGGCATACCTGTTTGTCGTGGCTGCCACTGGCGGTGCTGATTGAGTAGGTAAACCGGTTCTGTTTCTTCTTCTGCTTCCTTGTAAACTGCTTTCAATCCTGGGAGTGAGGGGCAACTTTCTGTGGAGTGATATTTCGTGCAGATGGCACAGACTTGGACTATTTCCAGCGGGCAGGGTGTGTTTCTTTCTGCATCTGGGGCAGAATATTGCCAAATTTTGCTCTACTTCTGCTTGCTTTTGTTTAGCTTGCATGATGTCGAACTGCGTTGACAAAGTCCCTAGAATATCAGTTTTGAAATCTTCTAGTAGATTGCCGATTTCTGCGCGGGTTATACCTCCACTGGGGACCTTACTATCCCTTGTGATCATGTCACATTCTGTTGGCTTTAGTCTTGTGCTGCCTCTCGAACTCTTGATACATAAATCAATGATGTCAGCAAAATTTTCTTGATATATGTCACCTTTGCCCATAATGTTTAATGCTTCAACCCATTGTTCTTTCATCCCATTAATTAATGTAGTTTTTAACACATTATCAGGCAAGGGTAAAGAGGCATAAGGAGATCTCTAAAGATTGTATTGAAAGCGTTCTACATATTCCTCTAGTGTTTCATTAGGTCTTGCTGTCATTTGAAATATTTCATCCTTTAATTCTCTAGACCTACAATAATCCTGATATTTCTTTAGAAAAGCACCTTTCATCTGATCCCAGTCATTTATAACACCTCCACCTAGCCCCATAAACCATCGTAAAGCTGCTCCTTTTAATGTGGAGGGAAATAGTTTTAGTTTTTGGGGATCAGTGGTATAGTCATACCCTTGACATAATACATCAAATTCAAACAGAAATGCATCTAGATCTTCCGATGTTAGGCCATGGAATGTAGGAATATGCTGGAGAGGAATGGCCTTCATAGGTGCATTAATTGCAGTGTCCACAATGGGATATTGTAGTGTGGAGGTTTGAGGTGGTTGCTGGTTTTAGGCCATTTGATCAAATATGTGCCAATATCCTTCTAGGATTTGTAGGGAGTTATTCCCAGGTTGACTAGAAGGAGTAGCAATGGCCTTGACAACACTTCCTTGATCTGGGATAATGAGTAGTCCTTGCTGAACTATTATCTGGGGGGATTTTGGCTCTTCAGGTTCTTTTGTTTTGTTTTGGATGATCTTAACAGCACTCCCCTTATCTGGGCTGCTGAGTGTTAGAACTATTTCGAGAGGGGATTTTGGCTCTTCTATTTCCCCTATTTCTCCTCCTCCTTCACGGAGATTACTAGAGTTCCCTTCTTGAAAAGAAATTGGGCGAGAATTCTCAATTTCTTGAAAATATTTCTCAGTCTCTTCTATTTTGCTGTGCACCTTAGAAAAGGCTACAGATGGTGAACCTGTGGCCCGAAGGGAGCCAGTAGGTTGTCTAGAAGCAACTTTTCTAGGGCCCACTGATGGCTGAGATTTGGCTTGCTTAATGATATCGTCTATGAAGGTTGATTGACCAAGGGTCACCGGTCCCTTGGCTTTGTCAGGTTTGGGTAGCGGTTTTGGAGTATTTTCAAGTTTTTCCTTCTTAGTCATACACACAACTCAAATGTTTATTTCTAACCACAAAAAATTAACAAATCTGCTGGAAAGCGGGCGGGGGAGCAGGGCTATTACATGCTCTGTACACAGGTTCTTACCTTCCATTTTTAATACCCAATTCTTTCCTAGCAGGCACTTATCAATGCACACTATTCTCTGAAAGAAAAAATCGCTACACTCTCCCCGGCAACTGGGCCAAAATGTTGAGGTATAAAAGGTGTCTTTTTAACTCCTATTTATCCTACATTAATTATCAATCCAGGAATGATTTTCTATTTCAAGAGTGTACTCAGTCTGAGGTGGCAATTTAATCCAAGAGTAATGTTTTCCAATTTGCAGTACAGTGCTTCAAATACAAGAGTAAATGGATGCTTGAAATAAAACCTATTTGCAAATAAAAGAAACTCAATGCTCTAAAACTAAATCATTCACTCAGGAAATTAACAACAACTATCAGTCAAGGATGCAGTAGCAATAACTCTTTCCTTTGTCAACTGATGAAAATGAAATCAAACATAAACAAGATCCACAATTTGAGAACTCTGACAATAGTAGCCAATGTTCTTTACAGTTGTTGATCTCACACTCCACACTAAAGCGACTAATGAGAAATGACAAGGAATCAATTCAAAAATGCTGCTAATGGAATAAGTGCGCTAACTATAATGATGCTAAAAGGCAAAACCAAAACTTGCATAAAAGAAATGAACAACAATGTTATCGAGTAGAAACGAACAACAATATCATTCAATAGAAATGAACAGCAATAGAAACGAAAAGCAATCTGCAATGAACAACAAAGTTAGTTTACTTGAATGAACAACGAAGCTTTATAATTGAAAAGAACAGCATAACAATATAGTTTCTCAAGATAATAATCTTATTATGATGAAAAGGAACGACAATGTGATTCAGTTACAGTAAGACAATTCATAAACTCTGGAAATGCAGAACAATAAAGTAATGCGATTTAAATAAATGAAAACCAAACCAAACCATCACATGACTGCGATTGAAAGTAATGGTACAAATAGCAAGTGGACCCACTAGGGTCGGGCCCTTAGCCACTATTGAAGCACCACTGAACTACTTCAGTATAAACGAATGGAACATCAACCGACTTATGTATTAATCATATGAAAATGTTACAGGCAATCGTACTCTGTTTTAATCAACGAGAGTCGATAATCAAAGTAGGAATACAAATGTGAGTTTTGAATAACGATAATTGATAATTCATCGCCTAATCTTTACAAGCGTTGTCCCTTTTATAATGGATAGGCGGATAAAACAAGGAATAACAGATAGACTGTAAAACAGTGATGATACGCTCCATCTTCTAACTCCAGTCAATCCCTTTGTCTTCTTACATTGATGCTGCGATTTTCCATCCTTATCCTTAACTATGCGCTCCGATCTTGATCTGCTTGTCTGGATACAACTTCTTGGTGAAGGAACAGTAGTTACTTTGTTTTGTCTTTTCCTTCAAAATGGTAGTTTTCCATTTCTTCTATTTTCTGCATGGAAAAAGACAATAATTAACTAATTCGCAATAATCAACAACTCCCTAGTTTTTGCTATAATTCTTTGATATATTATCATCTTAGGAATAAAAGGAGTTATGATAAAAGAAAAAGATAAGGAAATAAATGGCAAAGTCATACCTTTTCCATAGCTCAACAGCATGTTTAAAATAGTTGGGTCTATCAAGATTTCACATCGTACTATTGAATTCAATATCATGCGAGATTCACATCGTACTATTGAATATCATGCTATTGCATTGAACTCTAAATTTTTTTGCCACTTAAATTGGTTAGTTATGGTGGTAGTATGTTTGCACATGGAATTATTTATGTTGTCCAATTTTAGTTATGGTTGTAGTATGTTTGCACATGGAATTATTTATGTTGTTCTTGGACATGAGAAAAAATGTATCTTGTGTGGAGCCCAATGAAGCTATAAAATCCTAATGAAGCTATAAATGTTTTGTAACAGTGCAACTGCCTCTTTTCCTTCTGGCCCTGTTGGTGTCAATTGAGATGGTTATCTTTTCAAATACAAGCGTCAAGTGAGATGGCTATCTTATCACAAAAAAATTTCAAAATTATGTGAATCACAAAATAAATCTTGATTTTTTTTGTAAAAAATTTAAAATTATGTAAATCACAAAAGTTAATCTATGCAATAGCATTCATTAGAAAGCTTGGATATCTTTTCAAATACAAATTATGCAGATCATTTTTTTTTTCAAAATTATGTGAATCACAAAATAAATCTTCTTCTTCTTGTTTTGTTTTGTTTTTTGTTTTTTGTTTTTTTTTTTAAATTACATAAATCATAAAATTTAATCTGTACAATAGTTAATCTATGCAATAGCATTCATTGTGAATCACAAAAGTTAATCTTGACAATAGAATTCATTGGGGTACACTGATCTTACTTTTGAACACTTCAAAGTGTATCCAATAATAATCTATAGGGGAGAGATGTCTAATGTTGTGCAGGGACCAGTAATTGATATAGTACTGGTCCCACCAAACCACCAGAAATTGAGACTTTTGCAACCAATATTTAAACAAAGATAAATAACATTAAGTGCAAATAAGTATTAATTTATGTCCAAAATTTCCCAAAACATTGATTGGGCCCACAACTGTCCATAAATAGTATCTTAATACTTAAGAGTGCAAACCATATTGACCCAACTAGAAAATAGATAAAACCATAAATGCTTCCAAAATGGTCTATTCCAGAAGTACAAAGTAGCAGTCACTTCAACCCCCACTCATCAGAATTGAAGCTTTGTATCCCAAATAAATTTCCATACCTACACATAATAAAATCAAATGTATGTCAGCCATAACTGTTGTGTTGTTCAACATTTAAACCCCTTATGTTCAATAAATGACACCCAACCCAATAACATTTAAACCCACTTTGTTCAATAAATGACACCCAACCCAATAACTTCAATAAATGACACCCAACCCATTCTATTTCTCATTAAAACAAATCAAAGCACATGGATCAACAAATAACAAATTCCCAACCATTGGATCACATCAAATTAAATCCAGATCACACATTCAAAATGAAGCCATTGCAATCCATGTCCATCCTTACCACCAATTAAATTCAAGTGCCAAAAACTATAAAAGAAGTTCAACCACTGTTGAAGTTGCATGTTATGCTTTCAAACTATTCACCAACCTTGAAGACAAAACATCACAGAACAGTTGCCAATATATCCAGGTTAGTTATATCAATTACAACACATTTTTCTTACAGTTCTATTTTCATTTCTCACAGTTCTTACAGTTTCAGTTTCATGAAAATCAACACACAACCTAGGGTATTCTCTCTTAGGTCCATAATTCTTATTTTAAGGGATGGATAAAGACTAACAATATAGAAATATAATGGGATGATATTAATAGTATCAAGTTGGTAAATTAAAAAAAACTGGTAGATGAGACAAATTAATGAAGAAAACGACTCTAGTGAGTACATGAAGAGAAACATGGTGTCGCTTGGTGTCTTTAGCACATCAAGAATCTCATGTTTAAATACAAAAGCAATGTGCAACAATAAAAAGTTGAGTGAAAAGAGAGGAACATGTTGAATGGGGATTTGGACAAAGAAAGCCTTTAATGTCGTTGAGACATTTGGACCCATTACCCAGGTAAAGGCTTCTCATTCATATCTGAACAATTTAGATATCCTATCCACAATGAACAAACAAACCTAGAGACAAAGTTTCAAATACATTTCTATCTCTACTGAATGTAAAAAATGCGTTTATAGGATACCACTCCAAATATCAGAGTACATAGCATAAATGAGGTTAGAAATGCCATGCATCTCTATGAAATTAACATTCGAAATTTAGCATTTTTTATATGATTTATGAATTAACACACCAGACTAGATTATTCTGAGTTCTCTCTTAGGTCCATAATGCTTATGTTAAAGGATAGATAAATATTAAAGACTAACACTATAGAAAGCTAATGGGACTATATTAATAGTTTAAAGTTGGTAGATAAGAACAAAGAACTGGTAGATGAGACCCATTAATAAAGGGAACAACTCTAGTCAGTAGATGAAGAGAAACAGGGTGCCGTTTGATGCCTTTAGCACATTAAGAATCTTGTATTTAAATTATAGAAGCAACATGCAACAATAAAAAGTTGAGTGAAAAAAGAGGAACATGATATCATAAGACAACATGCAAAAATATGTAGGAACATGATGATCAACTCAATTGAAATCTGTTAACCCATAATTTCACAAGGCAATTTCTTTCTGAGAATCATTTTTAACAAAAGCTTAATGAAATTTTATAATAAGAAACAAAAACTATGGCCCAATTGGAAGATAAGCATAGATTTATTTTCCTTGTGTTGGATGTAAAATAGATCAGAAGCTTTAGATGAGTTGCTTAATTAGTGGTCAAATATTGCAATACAACTTTGGGTGTTGGAACTGAAAACCTTGTATGACGCCACCAATAAACATCATCAAGACTAATGGTAGCATAAACAAGACCTACAAAATAAAGTGAACAAAAAGTTGAAAGGAGAAAATGAAATGGGGGTTTAGATAATTCTTGAAATATGCTATTCATTTGATTCCAGGAAGTGTTCCTCCAAACATCAGGCCATATAGATATCCCTATGCCCAAAAGAGTGAAATTGAACGTATGGTTGCAGAAATGCTAGAGGCTAGTATAATTCAACCTAGTCAAAGTTCTTTCTCTGTTCTAGTAGTATTGGTGCACAAGAAGGATGGATCATGGCGCATGTGTCCGGATTAAAGGGAGCTCAACAAGCTCACTATTAAAGATAAATTTCCCATTCATGTCATTGATGAATTATTGGATGAATTGCATGGATCAATTTACTTCACCAAGTTGGATCTTCGTTCAAGATATCATCAAATCAAAATGAAGACTGAAGACATTCCCAAAACAACATTTAGAACTCATGAGGGTCATTATGAATTTTTGGTCATGCCTTTTGGCCTTACTAATGCACCTTCTACATTTCAAGGTTTGATGAATTCCATTTTCAAACCCTTCCTCCTTAGAAAATTTGTGTTAGTATTTTTTGATGATATACTAATATACAACAAGTCTTGGAAGGATCATGTTCAACATGTTGACAGGTGCTCAAATTATTGGAGGAGAAACAATTACATGCAAAAATCTCCAAATGTTTCTTTGGAGTACAAGAGGTGGAATATCTGCGTCATATTGTATCTCATGAAGTTGTTAAGGTAGACCCTAGCAAAATTAAAGCCATTAAGGAATGGAAAATCCCCACATCCATAAAGCATCTGCGAGGATTTCTCGGGTTGACAGGGTATTATCACAATTTTGTTAAGAATTATGGGAGAATAGCAGCACCTCTAACAACATTATTGAAGAAAGATGCATTTTCATGGACTCCAGAAGCAACAAAGGCCTTTGAACATCTTAAAGAGGCAATGTGCCAAGCACTGGTCTTAGGTATGCCGGACTTCACAAAAACCTTTGTTGTGGAATGCGATGCTTCAGGAAACGAAATTGGTGCTGTTTTAATGCAAGATGAAAGACCCATTGCTTTCGAAAGTCGTCCAATCGAAGGAAAGTATTTACACAAAGCTATTTATGAGAAGGAAATGTTGGCATTACTACAAGCACTTAATAAATGGCGACCCTACCTAATGGGAAGACACTTCAAGGTAAAAATGGATCATAATAGTCTTAAATACTTCTTAGAACAAATATTATCTTTAGAAGAATAGAAAAGATGGGTCACAAATATGTTGGGTTATGACTTTGAAATCATCTACAAAAAAGGGAAGCAAAATGTTGTTGCAAATGCACTCTCAAGAAAGGATGAGGATGTGGAAGCATTATTTTGTGCTATTTCTATTATCCAACCCGATTGGATAAAAAAATCAAGGGATGAATGGAAGAAGGATGAAGAAGTGTGGCCACTCATTCAAAAGTTGCAGAAGATCCCAGTTCAAACAATATTGCTAGAACTTGACGAGGAAGGAAAAAACATATTGGAACCTGGAGCAGTCATAGAAACAAGAACCCGATAGCTACGAAATCGATCAATTTTAGAGTATCTCATCAAGTGGAAGAACTTACCTGTTTAAGATTCCAAATGGGAGGACAAGAATTTTATGCAAAAGCATCAATAACTACTCAAGCATTGAGGGCGACACTTTTTGAAGGAGAGGGGCATGTTAGGTCCCTATACTACTAGTGTAACCCCTTATTGTTATTAGTACAACCCCCTTATTATATTGTTGTGCCCATGTAGTCCCCATATTGTTATTATTGTGCCCATAGAAGCCCACTATTGTTATTATTGTGCCCTTACATTATTATTGTTATGTCAGGTTTGATTATATTATGACCCCTTAGACTCCTATATATAGAAAGGAGGTGTTGTCATTTGTATCATCCAAGAATTATTCATTTGTGTAATGTAAAGGAGGTTTCCCCCTCAAAGAGGTTGAATTCTAAGGCGTTGATGTATCTTTTTGTGAGCTGGTTTCATAACATGAAACATGGAAAACATCATGGAATTTCATTGTCGAAGGAAATGCAAGTTTGTATACCACTGACCCAACCCTCTCAAGGATATCGAAATGCCCTCAATACCGAGGTTCCAACTTCGCACATGACCCAATCCTCAAGGAGCTCTTCTTGGGCTTGATGGAAAAATACACATGCTCCCCAACCTGAAACTCCTTAAATTCCCTGCGTTGGTCTGCATAACTCTTCTGCATGTCCTATGTTGCCTTTAGATTCTTCTTGATAACCTACATTTCTTGTTCAATCTCTGCCAACATGTTCATTCCAATCAACACCTTGTTCACTGGATCACTCCAGCTGAGGGGAGTACTGTAGCTCCACCCATAGAGTGTCTCGAATAGAATCATCCTCAGTGACTCTTGATACCCATTGTTGTAAGAAAACTTGACTAGTGGAAGATAATCCTCCAACTTCTTCTACTAGTGCATAACATACATCCTTAGTATATCCACCAAGATCCTGTTGACCCTCTTTGTCTTTCCATCTGTTTGCGGATGATAAGTTGTACTGAAGGCCAACTCTGTACCCAAACCTGAAAAAAAGCTCCTTCAAAAACTTGGAAGTGAACTTAGCATCTCTATCTGATATGATCTTCAGGAATACCATGCAATCTCACTAGCTCTCTGATGAAGATCTGAGCTACCTCACTGTTGAAAAGTGTGCAACAAGAAATGCTTGTTGAGAGTGCAAAAAGATGATGGAGCTTAGTGAAAAGAGTCGCCTTCACTAAGTGGGCCCGCAGGCTATTTTTGGCGCAAGTCTATTTTTAGACATATGGATCATGTCTATGGATTGCAGGTTGTTGTTTATGGATGATTGATCAAGTTGGGAAAAAAAATAGATGGACTTCTATTTTTGATGAAAGTGTGAGTGATCAAAGTCAAAAATAGAAAAGTCAAATATTATTATCTCACAATAATATTTGGACTATAAACTTAATTTTATTCTCTTGGAGCACTTCAGGATGAGCTACGGATGTGGTACATGCAGATCCCAAAGGGAAATACGTGGTTACTTATGGGATGACTAATATTTGCATGCAGGACTTCAGTTAGAACTCAAGTGAGTTGAGTTTAGTGGACTGGAGGTGCAGTTGATGGAGTTGTGTTCAGTTTAGCTTTGTTAAACTGGTTGTATTTAGTCTAACTGATCAATAGACTAGAGATGAGTTGGGTGAATTAGTTATTAATTAATTCACAAGTTATTAACTCATAATACAACTATAGAATACATCAGTTAACTCAGTTGCATGTCAGTGCATGTTTAGTTCAACAGGGACAGGTGGTAGAGAATCAGATTGCTATCAGTTGTGACTATAGTTGTGCACCAGATCTTGCACAATCAAGGGTTTGAGTATGCCAATGAGTTTGCTCACATATTTGCCCACATTGTAGCCTTTGCTCACGTCCAACAAAGTGTGAGTGACTATTTTGCAGGTGAAATACGAGTTTGGGAAGCCATTCTCATCAATTCTTGAGCAGGTATTGAGCTGTGGAGGCAGGCAAGCAGCGGGGGAGATTTGGAGATCAAATATGAGCTGTATTGTGTGTAACAGGTGGAGATGGTACTGGATTTCTTGTGATAAGCATTTTACTTTGTAATGTTACATGATTCAATCAATATAATATACAGATAGTTGGAGTTTTTAGCGAGATGCTTTCCCCGGGATACATACTGTGTTAATGAGTTTGATTGATGCTTCTATGTGTGCCTGTGAATGTTTCTGCTTCTGTAAATTGATGATCAACGTAGAGGAGATTATGTATTATACATGTTCCGCTTATAATTGTATGATCAGGATAATCTCTGTGAATATGTGTCATATTATCCAAAATTTCTACATGGTATCAGAGCTGCTTGATTTGTAGAAGAGATTTTTACAGGATATCAAGCGAGCTGTTGATCATCAGATCTACTATTCAGGAAGTGTCTACATTCTATTTCTTCAGGCAAAGTCTGTAATCGGGCTAGGTAGCCTCTGGATTCATCCTTCCTTTGGAAGGTGAGCTGGTGAATGCCCATACAGTCAATCTCTGTACGAGAAATATTGTGTTCTCATGAATTCTAGATCGGAAGTGGTTGAGTTTTTGTGCTGGTGGAATTCGAATTTAATTCCAAAGCAAGAGATAAAACTTAGAAACATTCAGTGTGAGAATGGAGACAATATACCCCAGTATTTCACGAAGTTCACCCAATGCCAGGATGAGCTGGGAAGTGTGGGGGTGACTGTCGGATGAGGATGGTGAGTCTAGCACTCCTTGACCTTCCTAAGAGTTGGCATAGCTACCAAAACTCAGTGAATGGAAGGGAGAAACTGCCAAATTGGGAACGACTATGGTCGGATTTGATGCAGGAGGAGATTAGACGGTGCACCAGAGACAGTTCTTCATCTATGCATGATGAGGAGAGTTGTGCCGTAGCGAGTAAGGCGAAGAAGGGGAAGGGGAAGGTTTCTCTTTCTAAATCCAGTTCTTCTAATGATGGGAAGAAGGTTGACAAGGCGAAGGTGAGATGCTTTCGTTGCCATGAGTTGGGTCATTATGCTACTAATTGCCCAAAGAAGAAGTCCAAGAAGGGATCTGGGGAAGGATCTGAAGGTGAGGCAACCTCACTTGCTTCACAGTTTGAGTTGGACTTCACACTCTTCGCATGCATGGTTTCATCCATGGTGGGAAGTGGTTGGTTTCTTGACAGTGGAGCTTCTTTCCACATGACCGGTGACAAAAGTTTGTTTAGTACTTTGGAGGAGAAAGATCTCCAGATACTCATAGGGATGGGTAATGATGAGAAGTATAGTGTCTCAGGTGTAGGCACGGTTATTTTTCAGAGGGAGCATGGAGCTCGCCTTACCTTGACCGATGTCAAGTATGTGCCAGGACTGAAGAGAAACTTGGTGTCGATCGCGATGTTGGAAGACAGAGGCTATGATGTGGTCTTTAGTAAGGGAAAGGTTCTCCTTAGACACATCATCACTAGACAGGTGAAGCAAATTGGTTCACTGGTCAAGAACCTGTATGCTCTTGAGGTTCAAGATGCATGCAAAGCCTTGAGCAGCGAGGCAACTGATGGAGACTTGGTGGTTGAGAGGGAGTGTATATTACCTCTCAACATGCAGAGCCAGAAGAAGTCTCAGACGATTGTGGAGGAGCCACAATTGGTGCAGCAGCTTCAGGAGATTGTGGAGGAGCCACAACAAGGGAAGCTGAGAGGAGATTGAGTAGGGACATCTACTCATCCAGAGACCTCCAGTAGGGGGAAACTTCAAGCCAGGTGGGCTGAGAGATCGCATGCAGCCATACCTCCAGGTAGGAGGTGGGGTGATGTGGATTGATTGTCCCAAGGAGGAGGGGCATGATCCTTGAGGTACCCAACCTCTTGGATGAGACCTTGCTACGGGAGCCCCAGATGTGTAGTAGCAGGAACTGACTGATTGGGTAGAGACAGATGCGGATGGAGCAGCAGAGAGAGCGACAGTGCAGGGAATCCCAGGACAGCGCATAGCTAGCAGGCTGCAACAATGCGAGAGGCACAGGTGTTTTGCACAGTGCTAGGTGGCACAGAGAGGTGTGCAATGGTGCGAGATGCATGGAGATGTTGCAGTAGCGCAGATGTCAGAGAGGGAGCACTTTTCAACAAAAGGTAGAGCTTCAGCATCAGAGGGTGTTTCTATCCCAACAGGGAGGTCAGTTGGGAGGTGCAGTGTGGATGCAATGCTAGGAGATAGAACCAACAACAGCACAGATGCAGTCAGAGATCAAAGTGATAGAGGCTAGAGCAGTCAGATACTGAAGAGCACAGAGATGCAGAGTTTCAGTCGATAGAGGCAATAGCAGTTAGAGACTTTGATGACAGAGCAAGTGGACCGGCCAGATGTGTTGCATGGAGAACATTCCAGAGTTACAGGATCGGGTTTGAGAGGAAGCCTTTCTTGCTGAGAGGGAGTGTTGAAAAGTGTGCAACAAGAAATGCTTGTTGAGAGTGCAAAAAGATGATGGAGCTTAGTGAAAAGAGTTGCCTTCACTAAGTGGGCCTGCAGGCTATTTTTGGCGCAAGTCTATTTTTAGACTATGTCTATTTTTAGACATATGGATCATGTCTATGGATTGCAGGTTGCTGTTTATGGATGATTGATCAAGTTGGGAAAAAAAATAGATTGACTTCTATTTTTGATGAAAGTGTGAGTGATCACAGTGTGAGTGATCAAAGTCAAAAATAGAAAAGTCAAATATTATTATCTCACAATAATATTTGGACTATAAACTTAATCTTATTCTCTTGGAGCACTTCAGGATGAGCTACGGATGTGGTACATGCAGATCCCAAAGGTAAATACGTGGTTACCTATGGGATGACTAATATTTGCATGCAGGACTTCAGTTAGAACTCAAGTGAGTTGAGTTTAGTGGTCTGGAGGTGCAGTTGATGGAGTTGTGTTCAGTTTAGCTTTGTTAAACTGGTTGTATTTAGTCTAACTGATCAATAGACTAGAGATGAGTTGGGTGAATTAGTTATTAATTAATTCACAAGTTATTAACTCATAATACAACTATAGAATACATCAGTTAACTCAGTTGCATGTCAGTGCATGTTTAGTTCAACAGGGACAGGTGGTAGAGAATCAGATTGCTATCAGTTGTGACTATAGTTGTGCACCAGATCTTGCACAATCAAGGGATTGAGTATGCCAATGAGTTTGCTCACGTATTTGCCCACATTGTAGCCTTTGCTCACGTCCAAAAAAGTGTGAGTGACTATTTTGCAGGTGAAATACGAGTTTGTGAAGCCATTCTCATCAATTCTTGAGCAGGTATTGAGCTGTGGAGGCAGGCAAGCAGCGGGGGAGATTTGGAGATCAAATATGAGCTGTATTGTGTGTAACAGGTGGAGATAGTACTGGATTGCTTGTGATACGCATTGTACTTTGTAATGTTACATGATTCAATCAATATAATATACAGATAGTTGGGGTTTTTAGCGAGATGCTTTCCCCGGGATACATACTGTGTTAATGAGTTTGATTGATGCTTCTATGTGTGCCTGTGAATGTTTTTGCTTCTGTAAATTGATGATCAACGTAGAAGAGATTATGTATTATACATGTTCTGATTATAATTGTATGATCAGGATAATCTCTGTGAATATGTGTCATATTATCCAAAATTTCTACACTCACTGGCTAAATTAGTATTCTTTACGGGAATGAAGTGAGCTACCTTTCTCAACCTGTCAACCACAACCGTGATGGAATAATTCTACTTTTATTTCCTCGGAAAACCTGTAATGAAATCCATGGAAATGACATCCCATTTCCACTCCCAAATCAGAATAGGTTGTAGCAAACCAGCTGGGTGCTTACACTCATTTTTCAACTATTGAGAGTTTAAAAATCTAATAACAAATCTTGTCACTTCCTTCTTCAAATTCAACCAATAGTAGAACTTCTTCACAGTTGTCAATGCCTTCTCATATCCTGGGTGACCAAAATATGGATTGACATGAAACTCCCTCAAGATAAACTTCTTGAGCTCATTGTCATTTGGCACATAGATCATGACTCTGAATCTCACCAAACCATCTGTCATGAGATGATAGTCCACATTTTGTTCACTTGTACCTTGTTTTAACCTGTGCCTAAGCTTCTTATACCTACCATCTTGTTGTCCTACTTGTAAGATCTGATCCTTGTAAATCTGTCCCATTAGAGCTCACAACCACAACATGGTTTACCTGCACTCTCCTACTAAGAGCATATGCAACCTTGTTCTCCTTTAATTTAATCTGTTTAATCTCAAAGTCAAACTCACTGAGTGTGTCCAACCACCTAGTTTTTCGGTCATTTAGATTAGGTTGGTAAAACAGATACCTCAGTCCACTATGGTCACTCATCACCACAAACCTCCTACCAAGAAGATAATTCCTCCGCATCTTCAAGGCATGAATAATAGCTGCAAACTCAAGATCATGAGTCACAAAATTTTGCTCATTCTCATTCTTTTTCCTTGAATCATAGCATACCACCTATCCCTCATACATCAGGACTGCACCAATTCCTCTCTTGCAAACATCTGTACTCAGCAAAAACTCTTTATTTGGATCTACAATATTTAACATTGAAGCATTTGTAAGCAATTGCTTCAACTGCTCAAAAACTAGTTCCATATTCCTCTGTCCATTCAAATTTCCTTCCTTTCCTTTGCAATGATGTAATAGGACATGTAATTCATGAGAAGTTCCTGATGAACCTTTGGTGGTAACCTACTAGTTCCATGAATGATTTGAACTCATCCACATTTCTAGGAGCCACCCACTCCATGATAGCTCTAATCTTTTCCAGGCCCACTGCTATACCTTCCTTGGAAACAACATGTCCCAAGTAATGTACCTCGGTTTGAAAGAAACTACACTTGATAACTTGGCATACGACTAATTCTCTCTTAGAAATCTCAATACTGTTGCTAACTGTTCTACATGCTCTTCCTCATTCTTAGAATATATCAATATATCATCAGTGAATACAATCACAAACATGTCTAGATAAGGATGCAACACATTGTTCATCAAGCACATGAAAGTAGTTGGAGCATTAGTCAAACTAAAAGGAACCATAACAAACTCATAATTCCCATACTTGGTCCAAAAAGTAGTCTTGTCGATATCCTCTTCTTTGATGCACACCTAATGGTATTATGATCTCAAATCAATATTTGAGAAGACTATTTCTCCATTCAACTGATCAAACAAGTCATCGATCCTTGAAAATGGGTACCTGTTCTTGATTATCACTTTGTTTAGTTACCTATAATCAATGCACAATTTGAAAGTACCATCCTTCTTCTTCACGAACAATACCAGTGCACCCCACTTGGCCTAATGTATCCCTTGTCAAACATTTCCTTCAACTGCAACTGCAACTGCAATTCATCTAACCCTGGAATGCTCATCCTGTAAGGTGCCTTTGATGTTGGTGTTTCCCCTGGTAATAATTGAATAGAAAATTCCACTTCCCTATGGGGAGGAAACTTTGAAATCTTTGTTGGGAACACCTCCTGAAACTACTCCAAGACAAGGTACCTTTTGAGGAATTCCGCATCCTCAACATCCTTACCCTTGTCAATGGAAATATGAATTGCAAACAATACACATCCCTTCCTGCAATTGCATTTATCCTTCATAGATGTAACCATCCTCATTGATGTCTCTTTCTTATTACCCTACAAGATTCTCTCTTCTCCATTGTCATCTAAGTACTCAATAGTCTTTTCATAACAATCCACCTTAGTCCTGTGAAGATACAACCAATCCATACCCAAAAGCATACTATATGAACCCAATGGAAACACATTTGGATGTGCTGATGTAGGCATACCATTCAACTCAAATGAACAAGATATTGCATAATGATGAACTCACTTCTTAGTACTTGTATCCAACTACACAAAACAAGACTCCACACACACTTCTTTTTTCAAACCATACTTATCAACCAGGTCATGATTAACATAACTATAACTAGATTCAGGTTCAATCAAAATACAAACAACTCGACAAGAGAGATTACCTTCCATATCAATAATGGATGCCTGGTGATCTTCCTACTTGTTGTCCACAACTGCATAAATATGAGGAATGCTATGATCAACATCCCCAACTATTTGTGCCTCCTGAGCACTATCGATCTAAGGCTTTCCATCTAATTACAATGGTAAATCCTTCTTGCGATGATCTTTGCGACAAATCCAACACTACACCATTCCCCTACCATCACCTCTATTATTCTTCTCTCTAGGTTGCGAACGATGTCCCTTCTTAGCTACATTAAACTTCTTGTAAGGAACAACATTCTCTTTCTCACCTACATGTCTTGAGGTATTCCCCACTTCATTGGCCATTTCCTTTTAACTTTCTCATTCCCCTTCAAATCACACTTAGGCTTAGATTTATGCTTTTATTTCTCATAACAAAGCTTCAGTTTCCTGATTCCTTCTTCCAATGTCCAAGACTCATCAAACTAAATCAAGTCTCTATATGCTACTGGTAACCCACTGATGAACCTTTGAATATTTTATTTTTTCATCCTTGAGGTAAGTCACATACCTAAACAACTCTAGTAACCTCCTAGTATACTCATCATCTGTTAGAGAACTCATCCACAGCTCATAAAACTCCTTAGCTCTGTCATCATAATATCTTTCAAATATGCACTTCTTCTTGAAGAGTCTATCGAGCTCATCCCAAATCAAATCTTATTCTCGAATGCCTCTGACATTATTCACATCTTCCCACAAAATATATACCTTTCCTTTAAGAATGAAGGTAGCTATATTGGCTTTCATGTTCTCTAAGTAGTTATGTAATATAAACAATTTTTTCATCCAATTTAAACAACCATGCCTCTGCATATTCTAAATTCTTCATCTCTCCATCGAATGTAGGAGGCTTGACTTTCTTGAACTCCTCAGGAAATCACTCATTCCTCCTATAAGGATGATGGTGGTGATGATGATGATGATGTCTCCTAGATGAGGAACTAGAATGAAACCCATACATACCAATCCTCCTGTCAGGTGTACCCAATTATCTTCCACCTATGACTATGTCCCATATATCCGACTTGTATCTTAACCGAGATCTACTACCATATGCCCCATTAGTATTCTCTTCTTGTTCTTCACTAATCCTTAGTTGTCCCTATCTTTGCAAGTCTAACAAACTCTGAAGGATCATTGCATTGAATTTTACCTTCTTTTATTGAGCCTTTACAAGTCTTTCATGAGCCTTAACCATCCTGTCATTGTATTCCTTGCAACTTTTGATCTTTTCCTTTAAAATCCTCAATGTATCTGCTATATCAAAAGAACACTAATCTCCTTGCTGCCTAACAAATATGTAGGGAGAGTCACGTGAACTGTAACCCACCATTTTTTAAGCATGTTATGTTAGATAAACCAAATATATACCATAACTAAAATCACACCTCAATGACGTTAAGGGAAGGCTTATCTCATCTGCAGAATTAGTCAAAATTAGCACAATACATGTATAATCATAATCATATCAATATATCAACATCATGCATGACAATTCCAAGTGCATACCATGACCTCATGCATGAAAACGATAACCATGGAAATGCATGCATAACCACATGCATCTAGCCCACCCTGT
The DNA here is from genome assembly GCA_031772625.1 of Pinus tabuliformis. NCBI lineage: Eukaryota > Viridiplantae > Streptophyta > Pinopsida > Pinales > Pinaceae > Pinus > Pinus tabuliformis. The sequence goes on along the minus strand of CM062815.1, from coordinate 796,406,984 downwards.
CCAGGTGTTTGAACCATGCTCTGATACCAATCTGGTATCAAATACACCCAAAGAGAACGAAACTTTCTTTGATACCACTCTGTAACCCATCCCTCCCACATTCACTCATTTTCATTGGGATTCCTGGGGTAAACAAGAGTCAAGGGCTACTATGACATGACTCAACACCCTAAATATAGTTAAGGAAGTGGAATTGACAAACCAAAACTTTATTGACCTCCCTCAGGTGCTATAGGACCCCAGGAGCTAACCAACCACTCCAAATTCCCAAACCCTAAGTTAAATTTCTTTTTCAGTGATCTAGACCCTCAGTCGCTCTGATGAAAATGAAACCCAATGATTGTAACCCTCCAGTCACATGGATGACTCGTCCTCTCAGAAATTGTAGTTTAAAGCTTCTAGTTTTGAGCTCCTGACCCCAAAATATGAACCACATTTTCAGGGCCTCGGTCCCAAGCACTGCCCAAAACTTGATGCTACCTTCAAAAATGATAAGTGACACAAGGAAAAATCCTTTAACACAAAACTTGATCAAGGACTCAACCCAACCTATCCTAACCATGACAACCATTCTACCAAATACATTGATAACATGTAATCTACAAGTCACGAATGCATATCTAGACATAGAAGTATGAAAATTATCTAAGGTTTACAAAGAAGGACTAATTCCATCTCACAATAGCTGTAATAACATCTATTAGGTGATGCATTCAATAACCATTCATTTATCAATCAACACATGCTAAGAGCCATAACTTGAAACTGTCAGAAAAAACATGCTTATAACCAGAATATAACCAGAATAATAGCAATGATATAACAACCATCAAAGCCACATAATAACATGTGCATTTACTCATAAAATACAAGATGAACTTAGCTATTGTTAACATATGAAAAATCCAAGCAAGTCAACGACTTCCACGCACCACTTGACCATAAAATGGGCTGAGCCAAATCTTTCTTTCAACTAATCACCTCAATGCCATATTCCAAGCATGAATGTGGGATCTCATGGGATAAAACAATACATAAAAAACCAAGGGAATCCAGAGGTTAAACCACCTCCACCCTCACACTACCATGATCTCACCTAAAACGACCCTGAGATCACAAAACCCAACCAAGCTTGGTTGCCTCATAATTCCTTCACCATCCCTTGAGGAGTTTTCCTGTCTCCACCCACCTGTTGAGGGATTCGTGGAGAATACTATCTTCACACCCAACCATTGGGATTTTCCTGAGACCACCTCACCTAGATCCAAAATCTTCCAACAATCCAAAGCTCAACCAAGAATTAATCCATCACACCATGGCTATTCGAAAAAGGAAAGGCGAGGCTGAAACCACTATAAAACACGGAAAATTCCATGCCCATGACAATAAATGAACCAAATACACACATGCATATACCATGAATGCCAAAACTAGCTAGAAAATCACACATGCATATACCATGAATTCCAAAACTAGCTAGAAAATCACACATGCAACCTGTTACCTGCAAGTATTCCTGCTGAAGTTGCTTTATCCAACTCTTCCTTGCCTTATCCTTGATTTCATTTTCTTTATTTTCCTTCCTTTGCTTGCTTACTTTCATTCTTTCTTTCTCCTCTTGGTGCTCTTTTCCTCTTTGAAACCAATTCCAAAGATAAATGGACAAAAGGCTAAACCAAAAATGAAAAAAGTTGTGAATTTCTCCTCATAATCCTTTTTATCATTGAGGCCTCTGTTTTCTTCAATTTCCTCCTCACATGCAACCTGTGACCTTTCATATTCCTTTTCTCCCGTTTTCCTTTATTTTCATAAAATAAATGCCAATAATGCCTTTTTTTCCTTTTGAATGCCCTTTCCAATATCCCCTTAGCCATAATAAACAACAAGTGATACCCACCAAGATATTTTTCCCAACATTCAACTTGGAATACATGTCCCATGACCTTGGTCTTCTTTTTACTTTATTAACTTTATTACATGAAATTTTAACACGGGGCTGTTGTTGAATCTCTGAATTGTCGTATTTTCATCCTATTTTCCTTCCGATATTCCTCACATTTATCCATGTTATATTTCTCCATTCACCATTTATCATACCATTTTCATGTTAAATACGGGTCTCCCTTGTTATTTTACAGTTTATTTATTTTCATGCATTTTAAGAGAACTTGTGATTAATTATTAGAGAATTAATATATTTTCATATATATATATCTCAAAAGTTGTGTGAGGTTTGTAATGTGTAGGAATATTTCAATAAAGGATTATTCAAAGATATTTGAGGAGATAATCATTCAAGCTCATTTCAAGGAGAAAATATTTCAATAAAGGATTATTCAAAGAGATTTGAGGAGATAATCATTCAAGCCCATTTCAGGGAGAAGATCATGAGGATATGGATATCTCATCCAATATTTGTGTGAGGATTTGAAGGGATCATATTTTGTAATTATGGAAATTTGTTGAGAGAAAAGTGGAGTTGTATTTATGAGTTTCTTATCCCCTTTTCAAAGCAACTCATGTATAAGTATGAATGCTTTCTCTCTATTTGAGTATGTTATGGTTGGAGAGGATTGTAAGTCATTATGATGTAATAGATTGAGATTTGTTTATTGTTAATGCGATCTCACATGTGTTTGTTTTTGTTATTTGCTATTTGTCCTTTGTTTCTTTTCACATGTTGTTTTTATTTTATGCAATTTCATATTTCTAGATTAATTTAATTCATGCAATTCAATTTCAGTCGTGTGTTTAATTTCAATCATGTGATTCAATTTCAGTTGTGTGTTTAATTTCAATCATGTGATTCAATTTCAAGCATTAGATTAGGTTAGTTTTGCTTCAATTATTCATATATTGTGCATGTGTCTTGTAAGTCTACCAAATCCTCGGGTTGACAATTAATGATTGGGAAATTATTAAATGACAATATTTTCAACCAACATTTTGGCGTCATTGTTGGGGAGGCACAATGAATTGAAGTTTAGTTTTCTTTTCCGCAAGAGTGATTTCATTTCCTAGATTTGATTTGTTTGTCATTAAACTGCTTGCTTACCAACTATCCTAGTTTGCTTGCTTGACAACTAAATCACTAGTTGTTATTTACTACTTTCTAGATTCTCATAGTTTGCTTGCTTGATAACTGCAAGTGTGTTTAAATTCTGCAAAGTGTGATTTATGGTTTTCGCAAGAATATGTTTATGCAACTAGTTTATTTTCATTTAGTTTTATATCCATATTTTAGTTTTGGGTGCTGTAAGAACCCCTCTCCTACTAATCCACATGTGTGTCAGCAAGATGATTTAACGATGAGTATAAGTTTGGAACAACTCAGTCAGGTCCTAGAAAAAGCCATGGTCTCCTCTTCTCAAGAAGAAGATATCTTGACAACAGTCAAAATCTTAAATACTCCTCGAGAAGTAAACAAAGAATCAACATTCGAAGAATCCTGTACATCTAATAGAGGACAATTATTCGAATAGGAGATTGAGAAGGACAAATATGAGCTACAACATGATCTGAATCAGAGTAGAAATCACGCCTATGAAAGCCTTATCGAAATATGGTTTCGATGGTTTCAAGAAAGTATCGAGTTAGATCAATTTCGTTTTTTTATTTTATTTCACTAAATCACATTCACAACAATTAAATTCAATCATTCTTGTATATTTTCGTTTTAAAATTGTGAAAGTGGAAATGAATATATTTTTATTATTATTGCATGAATGGTTACATTAGAAATTTAATTATATGTAACGATTTATAATTTCCAATTAGCATAGAGTAGGTAGGATGCTATTTTTAGTTTTGAATAAGTATGCTCTCCTCCTGTTCTTTCGCACAATCTCGAGGATCAGAAAATAGGATAGTAGGATGTCCATAAACATTTTCAGGAATGAATAAATTAAGAGTTTACAATATGCCTAATCAATTTTACCTAAAAATAAGTTTGCCTCCATTAGCTAAAAATGGGAATGTGACACTTTTAACACACATTGACATATCTTTCTTACTAACTAGGTAGTCTGAAGAAGTTAAAATTTAGGAACCTTTTGAAAAATTAGGAAATAGAATCACTATTTTCTAATACCCATTAAGAAAATCGAATGCAATTACTATATAAGCCAACTGATGTGCAACCTCACTACTCGCAATCAAATGTGATAATAACATATGGAAGGCTTTTCTTCGAAAGTCTGATAGTCGATTGCTTGGTGGTGGTAAAAGCGTGTACCAAGTTTGAAATATAACTTCACAAACACACAAACAATGAAATAAAGTTTATTTTGATTTAGTTTTTTTTTAAACCAATGGAAAACATGTCCTTCAACCCCGAATCAACCAGATTATCTCGTAATTACTTAGGAATTAACTCCATCTGGCCTTGCTATTGATAGAGGTGCAACGATATCTTTGTTTGATGACAACAAATCCTGGAAATAATTGTGATCTCAAAAAAAAAAAAAACCGAAATCTTGTTGTTACAGTTTCAAGATCCTTGAAAATCCATGAGGAAAGTCGAGTTCATTAAAGACAATGACACAAAATTTAAGGGAGAAATCTTGTTTTGAAATCTTTACGATACAACAGATCTCTTTATTAGCATTAATTCCTAGTTCTTCTTACATGGGTTCGCTGAGCTCACCACTCCCCTATGAAGTTGGCAAGGTTTCCAACCTGAGCATGAATAAGCTGGGACTGGTTCTCAACTTTGAGTGATATATTTAGAAGTCAATAGGGTCAGTGGGGGAGAAAAATCCTTGAAAACCCATTTGTCCATGAGGAAAGTGAGTTTCAGTTCGTAGAATAAGGAAGAGATCACACCAATTCCTCATGCAACAACCCTTTGTTGCTAAAATCAGGCTTTCGCTCTCATCACATATTGATAGAAGACATCCATAAAATACTCATTCCTCCTTCTTTCTGGATGTTGAATCTTCTAATATCAATGAATAACTAAGAAGTTTGACAATCGTTTGAGGGGCTAAAAAGGAGTGAAACCATTCGTAAGGTTTGTCTCATGTTCGTCCGAGGACTCGAACGATGAGATCATTGATGCCCATCTCTCACCAAGGAAACACCTATATGGTGCTCACCAGATAATGTAGTTGAGGGGCTATGAACTCGATCTCTTTAATAACACACCAACCTCCTCTCGATATGGGTTGATCGTTGTAGCTCACTTCACACAACTGACTGTGCTAGAGATTTGCTGCATCTTCCCACTCTAGCCAATGAGAACTACAAAGCTCTCATCTGGGTTACCAGTGCACCTTTCATTTCTACTTGGAGTATGGAGGAGGAAGTTTGATGCCACATAGTCGCAATATTGTTGAATGCAAACCTTCACACCATTGTTCAAAATTACAGTCCAGGTGTTAACATGATGAATAGGGAATTGGAGAGATGTCTCTCTACTTCTCACAAAATTTCCCTGTAAAGTTCGAGTTCTTATGTTAATTCTAGTTCTATCAATCCAAAAGACCTGCGTTTTACACAGAAGGATATAAATGGGTTCTTCAACAAGGGCCACAAAAGTGTAAGTGTATCAGATATGGATATGGATATTAAGGCTAGAAATATTGATCTGTTGTATTTAGGCCTGCTTGATGTGCACATAGGCAACGATCGTGAAATTTGGTGCCATGACAACCGAAAGCTCTGGGAATTTCAACAGGATGACGTATTGTCGATTGACATGAACAACGATTTCAAGTCTCATTGTCTCGATGAAAAAATGAAGGATAAGATGAGGGAAGACCATATCAATCAAAGGAGAAAGTAGTAGACTTGGACTTCATGGTGCCAAAGTTGGAGATGAAAGAAAATGAAAACTAGCCATTAACGCTTTAATTTCGAGAAGAGTATGAACCTGATTCTCATATAATTTCCTGTCGTCGGGTTATCTGTGTTTTGTTTTCTCATGGAATAGATCAATGCTCCTTCTTATCCTGCTTTTCGTTTGTTATTTCTCTATACTCTACGATCCTTACCCAAAGCACCCCAAAGATTCCTTTCCCTAACATCTTGGCTAACGACCTCAATAGATTTAGATCCTCCAACTCAAATTGGTGAGTATAGGGATTAATATAAAAATTGGGATAGGATTGCACTCGACAGTTTCTTTATTTTACCCCAACATTCATGTTTTTTTTTTGCAAGCTCGTGATTTTGAATAATTTGACAATGGAAATCAATTTGTTCCCTTTGGGAGCATTAACAAATTCCACATCAGATTTGCCCATCGATGTTAATGAAATATTTCTGCTAATGGATTTATTTGTTTCATAAAGGGTTGTGTGAAAAATTAAAATAAAATTAAAAACAAAAATATTTCGCAATTGGACATTTCATAATTCTTGGAAATGATTTATGCTAACTTGTTTCTTGGAGTCGCTTCAAAGGAACTTGCGCACAAAGGCAACAGGTAAAAAAATTCATTTTATTTTATTTGGTTGTTGGCATTCATACTCATTCTTGCATTTTATGTCTTTCAAATGATCTCACAGTTTTCATGCAGGATTTGTACTAAGCTTTTACAAGTGCGCAAAAGATCCAAGTTCATGTAGATGTGATCTCTAGAAATCACAATAAAACATGCATCATTAAAGCTTGGAGGAGCTAATTCTTCATTATACATGTCATGACATTTTCCGCTACACAGAAACCTTTTGCATCATGGTACGTTTACCAACATTTCTCCTTCAAAGCTCATTAGTCATCCATGTTGGAGTCCAATGATTCATTTCCTTATCCATCCCGATTTCACACATGGCTACTTTTCTAAGTAGCATACATTTTTTCCTTCTTTTCAATTCATATTTTTGCCTTACGAATAAAACCATCCATCTCTCTACATTGAGATCTTTTATCCATAGTCCTACCAATAATTTTCTACGAACTCATGTTGACTGATGTGGGATTCCATAAAGACCACCTTTCAGCAAGTCTTGACCCATCGACCTCAACACCTTATCTGGGATAGATATTAGAGTCATTATTAGTACCTTGAGGCTTGTATGCCTTAATGACAAGTTCTCTTGCCAAAAATCATGGGAATAAATCAATGTCCCTTGATTGTTGGATATTGCAAGTGGCTCGACATCAACTCATCTATTCACACTTCGGAAGATGTACTTGGGTACCTTGGCACTCATTGACATTAATGGTGAGTTTTCCTCACATTGGTTAATGACATTCATTAATGGCCGGTAATCCAATGAATTCTCTTCATGCTCGACATCAACACATTTATTTGCATGACTAGAATCGTACCATCGAGTTTTGTAGCAAGAGAAGACTATATATTGTTCATGACTCCACCAGTAGTTGCAGAAGTATGCTTCCAACCATATGAGAGTACCACAGTTCCACTTTCAGACTTCATCTTTTGATCCATGATCCAGGAGCAGCAGCAACCACATTTTCCATGATCCAGCAACAGAATCAGCCACATTCCTATTGCATAGTTCATCAACTTTTTGGGTAAGTGGAGGTATGTTATTTTCTAATCATTAATCATATGATTCCTTAATTGCTAGAAATGAATGAATTTGGAAAATTCCCTCACCATGTTCGATTTCCTTTCTTTCGTAAATATAGCACATCTTGAATTTGGTGGTGGGTGGGGGGTGTTAGCGCTCGAATTTGGCCTCAGGTTGAAGAAGGCGAAATCCAAGGCAACATCAAACCACTTAGCCTCGTAGCTAGCCCTACGAGGACAGGAGAGGGCTCTCTCCGGGTCTATCTCGGCAAAAGGTCTTCAAAGGGCTGAGATGACCAATAAAGAACACTGATTTTAGGCTAGTAAACTGATAGGGAAAGTTTGATTTCAAATTTTTAGGGTTTTGTTGGAAAACTGAGCACGGCAATTTTGGGTGCGGGGATGAGACATAGTTTTTGCAGAGGTCTTTTTGGGGCAAGGTAGGAGATTGTCTTGATGCCTTTGAAAGAAGTGAATGGATAGGTATGACTGGTGAGGAGCTAAGGAGAGCAAGAAACCATCAGGAGTTCTCCTTAAACAGATGAAAACATAGATATTAAGAAAACTTAAAGGCAGAGCATAGAAACCATTAATTCTACCTTAACACTTCATTTACTTAATTTGCAGAAGAGAAGAGTAGGAAAATGATACACATAACAAACTTAAAAGTACATGAGAGAAACACACCATCAACAAAAATCACCACAGGAATCCCAAATAGTGCTGCAAAACCCTGGTCTTTCCTTTGCCAAAATTGCAGAGATACAAAGAGTAATACAGTCTAAGCTTATCCCTCAAGAGTCCAACCATGAAAATGACTAAGAAAATACATAATATAGGAAATCTAACACATTCCCTTGCCTCTAGGGGTCGAGCTCATCATCCTAGGAGCTGTTTCAACCAATTCTAAACTGAGCACTACAATCTAGGCAATCAAAACAACTTGCCTCTATAAGCTAGGAAACCAATTCATTCATTAAATTTTTGCCATTTTATGAATGAATCTTCTAGAATAGGTAAATAAGTGTCATGTCAACATAAAATTACATTAATTACATCAAGGAGGGTGAAAAATCCCACCAAAAGTCAAAACTGGTCAAATGCTGCGTTTTCCTGAGCTGAAGATGAAAAATTGAGAAAATGTCCTGATGCGTAGCGCGCCATTTCTCAATGCGTAGTGCGCCTTTGAGTCCACTTTCGGGGCACTTCCCGGCATCCAAATGAGGCTCAGGTGGGCTTTTTGGAAAGGTATGGATGTCTACTTTCCAACCCAAGTGGAATTTCTCAATTTGGTGCCCATTTGCCCCTCCAAAAATGAATTCTCCCAAGACTGCTTCCTGTGTGTCCAAAAAGGGGCAGAAGGTCATTTTTTGCATTTTTTTGACCTTTTGGGGGCCCAAACCTTGATGAAATGTCTTGGCAGTGGCTGAGTAGATGTATTTCATCATGAAAAATCCAAAAATGCAAACCTTTCTTGAATTGGACCTCCCCATCTTCAGGGTAGTGCGCAGTGCGCTACGCGTTGAGGGCAAAAACCTGTTTTTAATACAAAAATTTCAAAATTGACAAAAAATTCTCCAATTTTTTTGAAATTTGGGTTGGGGGTCCCCAATCAAGTATTATGCTCAGTCAAAGAGGCTTCGGCCAAAATTTTGGAGTGGATCGGGCCTTTTCCGCCGTTTTAGTGCCTTGCTCAATCGCCTTTTAAGGATCTTCTTTTTTGCTTTGCAAACATGCATGCGAGCCCAATAGTGAGTTTTCATATGACGAAGCATGTCCTTGTCTCTGTTTGCCTTCGCCAACAATTTCTCCAAATGAGTGTTCACCCGGATGAGCATAGACTCTCGATCAATCGGTGTCAAATCACCGGGTCTCTTTCGGGCCAATCCTCGGTCTTCCCGGATTTGCCGCAGCTCATAAAGTGTGTGTTCATCTTCCAGCTGTTTGTTGCGCTGCTCCAAGTAGTTGATCACCCACTTAGCCATCTGCAATTTCTATTTGTTGACTGAACCTGTTGCTGATAGCATTCTTGTCATTGCCTGAGCATTCTTCATCCTCTTCAGCTCCAAGATTGTTGCTGTGTGTTAATACCAAACTTATCGATGAAATTTGCATAGCCATGAATTTCGAATAAGTTTTTGATATCTGAATTGTCTCTCCCCAGGATGACCTAATGCATCAATTGCTACTATCTTTGTTTCTCGCCTACCACAGAAATCATGACACCTTGTATCAACATAGTCACCAGCAAAACAAAATCCTGAAGCATATCCTTCATATTTTGAAAACCTTTTCCATACTAAGTGCACCACCTCCAAGGTATGCATTAGCAAACTTTACCTGTGTTTTAACTGAGTTAGAGGAGGAGTTGCACACTTGCTGGCGAATTTCTGAGCAAAAATCCCAACGCGTCACGCGCCTCAACCAATGCGTAGCGCGCCCCTGGTGCGTAGCGCACGAGTAAATTTACACTGAGAAAAGTGTGCTGATGCGTAGCGCGCCCCTGGTGCGTAGCGTGCCCACCCTGATGAGTAGCGCGCACCCAACTACATAGTGAATTTTGCAGGAGGCTTTTGGAGGCCTTCCCGGTGTCGAAATCAGGTGCAGGATACCTCGTTGGAAAGGTATTTAAGTCTAATTTCCAACCCAACTAGAATTTTTCAATTTGGAGTTTATTTGCCTTGTCAAAAATCAAATCTTCCAAGACTGGTCAAAATGTGCCAAATGAGGCTGCCTCAAGGCAGAGTGATGTTGCAGTCAACTTTTGAATGCCTTCCTCAACTCCACATTGAGCCCATGATAACTCATTGGAAAGCTCTTTGTGTCTAGTTATCATTTGACTCATCACGACAGTCATTTGGCCAACCAAGCTAGGAGAAAAACTGATTTTCCCAAGGTCACTTTAGAGGTGCATTCGATTCTCCTGAGGCAACGATATTTTTGACATTTCTCTAAAACCATGACACCTGTGTAAAAAGTGACAGAGGTTTTTCTTCTTTGGCATGTTTTGGACAAAAACCTCTCTCAGTTTTCCAAAATTCATCTTTGATTGCTCTGAAACATCTTTTGAGTGAAACTTATCCCAATGTGTGGAAGAAGGGATTTTTTCGAAATGAAGCGAAATGAAGGGGATAAGGGGCTTCTAAATTCTTGAGAAAATTTTTGGAAGTAGGGAGGGATGTTAGGAAGCAGGGGAAAGTGGAATCTCAGAGATCGAGTGAGGGGAAGGGGTCCAAAAGGGCAAAACACAGGCCCAACCTAGAAAATTGCCAGGTTGTAGCAAGAAACTAGGGTTTGTGCAAAAATGAGGAATTTGGGGGATATCAGTGATGGGAAGCATTTGATAAGGTACTTTAAAGATAGGGGAAGGTGTATGAACATCAGGATACAAGTTTTGCCGATGATTTGACCGTCCAAGAGAAATTGCCTTCAAAACCCTAGGAGAGGGAAATGACCTTACCTAGGCGCAACTGAAGCATGAACAAGGTGTAAAATGACTCATTAGACATTGACATGATAATGACAACCCTATGAATGATGATAGACTCAGCTGAATAGTGACATAGATTGGCATTTGGGCAATTTTGAAAAGAGTGAAAGCAAACCCTAGACCTAATGCCTAGTGACCAAATTTTGCTTGAAAACTCTTTGAAATGACAAAATTTGACCTTGACACTCTGAGACCACTTTGTAAGAGCATATTTGATCACTGGAGGAAGGCTGGAAAGACTGACACTAACAGGGGGCGGGGGGTGGGGTGGGAAACTATATTCATTACCATCTCATAATTCCATATTCTTTACCATTGACCAACATGTCTCTTCGAATTACACTTTGTTGCAAAAACATTGATATATATATTGACATGATTCACAAATATGAAGACAAGAGATTTCTTATGTACATTCATAACTTATCATTTCCAGTGCAAGTATTTTTAAAATATTATTGTAGCAAACAAACTAAATGAAATAAATGTTGTTAACACAAGAACAAACATTTGTCATATTCATGGTTGACACACAAGAACCAACCATAAGAATTATCAGCTTCTACTCATGTACTTCACATCATGGAATGATTTATTGTTAAAAATACATGAAAGCCAAAGTTAAGAAGCCAAAAGCCTACAAGAAAATTCATGCAATGTTGCATGAGGACATGCAACAAGTTCAGTTGGGGGGAATGTTGAGTTGTCGAATTCTGCTAACTTCTACAGGATGATCTACCATGGGAGTTTTAGGTGATGGTGAAGTGATTAAGTGGTATGGGTGGATAGGTAAGATGGAGATGGAGCTGGTGATGGCTCAGGGGCAGAGAAATAGGACAGAGGAAGAGTGCACGAAGTGGTTGGTGGATAGAAGGATGGGATCAACGAAAGGTCAAAAGGATGAAGCTACGTGGGAAATGAAAGAGTTGGAAGATGAGCGAGCTGAACAGAGGTCGAGTAGATGGCTTTAGGTGTGGTTGACAAGAAGAGGAAGGAAATGGAATGATGTGGAGCAGTGTAAATAAAACAAATTGCTTATGAATGTCACCAAAACGAGAACTCATTAACCTAAGCTACTTGTGATATAAAATCGATGAACAACAATGTAAATTGTGAAGGAAACTCGTGCATGGAAGTGAAATGAAGAAGTAATGCTGAAGATCAGAGTGCATGGATGGATTTATGATTAAGGTAACTATGTTGCAGCTTGCATGAACGTAAGAAGACTGCGTTGTTTTGGTGGTTGATATGGACTGCACCCCAATCCCTAAACAGAGATGGCAGTGAAGACACTAACAACCCTTTTCTTGGAGCTCTAGTGATTACAAACTCTCCTATCCTGATCTAAGCAACTGAAAGCAAAGTAACCATAAGCTAATCCTACTCAATCACATAAAACTAAATCAGCAGACTGTAAATTCAAATGGCATGTCAAAGTAAAGAAACAAAGTGCTGGAACGAAAGGCAAATAACACTACAAAACAGAGGAGGTCTATTGCTCTCAGGTTGGGCCCTAACCTGAGAGCTATAGCTCCCTTAGACACTCAGAATTAGATCCAAATCTGCTTGCCTTTATTCATAATCAAAATTCTAATGTCATGCCAAAACTGGCTTACAACAAAAAACCGAGCTGTAACTCGTGCTCAGAGATTACAATAGTAATTCCCAAAAGTCAAAAAGATTCTAACAAAGGTTACGGCCTTCATATTTATACAAAATGAGGATCAAGCTGGCTGCCTTCATTCGTGGAGCTTGGTTGTCCAACTGAAAGTCAAACTGCTGTAAGACTGCTGATCCTGTAGGATGTGTTGGCTGCCTCTAAGCTCGGTGGGGAGCACTGTTAGAGCTCGGAGTTAAGGTGAAAATCACGAGGGAAGTCATTTAAAGCTGTAGACAACCTCCCTATAAACATGCAATGCCACCTTTGCTGTCTCCTTGTCTCCTTCTGCGTGGTCTTTTGCTCTCTTTAATGCCAAAAACCTGAAATCATCATGTATTAGTCACGTAGATATAATGCCTGCCCTTCTTCCTACAAACAACACAAATATACTAAGAAATGAATGCATAAGTGGTAAAAGATGAATGGTTGAACAAGGTAAGTAGGCCAATATGAGCCCAAATTGCACCAAAAATTGGGGCTCATCATCACCCCCCAGCTGAAATATTTGCTCATCCTTGAGCAACTTTGCTCTGGCTCCTCGTCTTTGGCCGAGAACCAGAGCTCAGAGCATGCTCTTCCTTTCCTGTTTTTGGTGGCCCTGCCTTTTCTGCCCCTGGTGGTGACGAGGGTGGCGCTTCTCCCCTCTTTTCTGTTTCCTTGAGCCGGGCTTCGGAAGGCGATTGGCCTATTTTTCGTGTCTAGGAGGTTATTTTTGGGCTTCCCCTCTCGGGGGTGGCCGATGTTTTAGAGGGTGTTCTTGCACTAGGTGAAGTAGGGACACCCCCTAAAATGGTTTGGCTGCTGGGTGGAGGCTGCGGCTTGCCCGTGTTTATTCTCTTACTTCTGGCTTCAAAAGGTAGAGGGATCTCCCTCTCTCTCTTCTCTTTCGGCTTTGGAGGCGTCCTGAGGGCGGCCAGCACAGTTGCTGCCTCCCTTTCAGGAATACCAGCCTTCTCTTCCCTGCATTTCGCTTTCTCAAGGCTCCTTGTAGAGGGCCCCTTCTTTTCAGATTTCGGGCTTCCTGTAGAAGCCCCTGCTTTGCCCACTTCCGGGCCTTCTGTAGAAGATCCTTTCTTTACCAATTTTGGGCTCCCTGTAGGAGACCCTGTCTTAGCCACTCTCGGGCTTCCTGTAGAAGCCCCTGCCTTGGAAATTTTTGGGCTCCCTGTAGAAGCCTCTTTCTTATTGATTTTCGGGCTTCCTGTAGAAGACCCTTTTGCCAATTTCGGGCTTCCTGTAGAAGCCCCTATCTCTGTTTTCGGGCTTCCTGTAGAAGCCTGTTTCTGCTTTCCTGTAGACACGGGTGTCTCCACCTTTGCTTGCTTAGCTGCGTGGGTTTTGCTTTTTGGTTTGGTGGCAGGTGCTGACGAGGTACTTGGGCTGATGTGGACCACCTCAGCTTTGTCCGTTCTGCTCTTCAACCTCTTTTCTCTTTCTGATAGGATGGGTGTGCCACCTTCTTCTTTGTCATCCTTTTCCTCGTGCCTCTTCTTTTGTTCTTTCTTCTGCACTGTGGTCGGGGTCTTCTGGCCTTTTTCTCTCTTTCCCTCGGCCACTGCTTCTTGTTCCTCACTGCTGGAGGAACCACTTTCTTCAGTGAGCATCCTTATGTCTCCATCTCTGGTTAAATTCCTGAATGATTCCCATGAGAGGGGAACCTTATATGAATGAAGTGCATCCTCCACAAGAATTTTGATTAACCCATGGTGGGCTATCTGATCTGGTATGCCCTCTTTCAGTTTCGTAGCACACTCCATCAAAGACTGTAGCAGGAAATAAGGAATGCTGAGTTTCTTTTCTACAGGAAGATCAATTCGGTGCCTTAACTCAGTAAGCAACCGAAAGTGATACTCGTAGACGATGCTATAACGGCCTTCACATGTTATATATTTCATTATTTGTAGGCTAACTTCGTTCCATGGTGGCAACAGACTTGTTCTTCGCACCCCATTTTTGTCCTCCGAGAATTCCTCCTCAGGTGGAAAAAATTCTTTCTTGGCCTGCTGGCTCAACTTCCGTTCTTCCTTATCCCACGGCAGACCCATTGGAAGTTCAGTGATTCGACTGATATACTGCGGGGTGAGCTTGAGGCTTAGGCCCCTGAAAGTCACTGTGGCTAGTGTCTTGGATTTCGGCCTCAGAGCCTGCAAGAATTCTTCGGCCACTTCATCGTCGTAACCCTGCAGCTTATCACAAAAGGATATCCATTGTGCTCGTGTGAAGAGCTCTACCACCCCCTGGTTCTCCCTTAATTTGGCTGAATCAGTGGGTTCTCGCCTAATAAACCCACCCAGCATGATAACACAGTTGTGTTAACCAGAGGTGGTGACTGTGGAAGAGGTTTTGGTTTACTGAGACAGAGCGTAGGATATCATGCACATAACCCACAAACTTATCCCTGAGGAACTTTAACACAATTTAATTACTCGTCATCCTGTAGAATGACAGTATAGGCACAGCAGACAACAATTTCACCGTTTTTCTATGACCCGACTGTGGACAACAATTCCGCCACCTTTAATAACCAGTTGCATGAAGAGTTCAGGGTTACCTCTTTAATTGGCCACCTTTTTTCGTGAGGCACCCGCTTTCCTGTAGAAGACTGCGTTCCTGTAGGATGACAACGTTCCTGTAGAATGACAGCGTTCCTGTAGAATGCAGTGCGCGATTTTCGGGAGAGACTGCAGTCGGTCTGCGCCTTGGGTGTGCTTCTCAATCGCTCTGATGGCCAAAGGCTCGGCGTATCATGCTGCAGAAGGATCCGGATCGCTGCTCGAGTTCAAAACGGTGGTTGATAATTGCATGAATGCAATCTAGCCAATTAGATTTTGAATTCGGCGGAATTCGTGGCGCGGGGGGTGAGATATCCCCGCCGGACCGTTGGGTGACGTCACCCCATCATTCAACTGCGTGTTCACTTGCTGCCGCACTAATTCCCGCAGATCTGCCGCCGCCTCCTTGGTTAAACTCGTTCTCTTCGACGGGATCGTTCTCACGTGCATGCTGCCCATTCTCTTTGTCATGGCCGCCACCCACACATCCAACTAGACCATTAACTGGCCGACGTGGCCGGCCAAATGGCCACACACCCGCTCAACCAATTCACCTTTACACCTAGCAATCAATCAAAGTAACATTCATGCAGTCTGATAGAAGGAAGGGTCGAGACACTTACCTGCGCGACTGCACACGATGTTTCGGCTCTTTGGACGCTGATGAGTCGATTTACCTGCTGCTGGCGAACTTACACAGGCGCGGAGGTCTGTGTTCATGAGCTGCCGTCGATGGATGGGATGCTTCAGTTACATAAACCCACGTTTCTTTGCATATGGCCTGTGCTGTGAATGGCATCCACTCTAGCAGGCTCAACTGTTACAGGACTCCCGCGGGATGTCTTGGAACAGTTCTCCCCCCTTGGGTGCATGCTGCACGATGATGGATGGCCTCACGATCATGCTCTCGGGGCTTCTGGCTAACTGTGATGAATATGGTGTGAGATCTCTAGCGCTTTTTCCATTTACACTTTGCTTTTTCTCGAGACTCATCGATTTGCTTTGCTGGTGCAGGAAACTTGGTTGCATGTCGACAAGGATGGTGGAGCAAGATAACAGCAAGGTGCATGGTTGACAATAGTGGCATGCATGCGTCCAAACCGATCCTTAGCCTTTAGATCTCTTCATGAAATGAATTCTGGGCTGTTCTGAGCTTCTACAGGAAGTTTCCTGTAGAAATACAGGGCTTCCTGTAGAAGATCTGCATCTTCCTGTAGAAACTGTGCATCTTCCTGTAGAAACTGTGCATCTTCCTGTAGAAAATCTGCGTCTTCCTGTAGAAGACTCAAGCTGTAATAAAATTGCACATACCTTGGAAAAAATGAGTATTCTTGGAGGGGGTGCTGGTGAGGTGTCTTGACTGCATGATGAGGACCCTTGGCTGTGAGTTGAGAGGCTTCCTCTCCTCCATAGAACACCTGCATGCAATTTTACATAATGAATCTGCTGACCTTGTTTTTTTCTTTTTCTCTTTTTTCTTTTTTTTTTGAAAGATAATAGGGGCGCCTCAATGATGTTTTCACCCTTGCCATCTACCCTGAGCGCCTCGGAGAGGTTTTCACTCAAGGATCTTTTCAAATCTTTATCTTTTTTTTTTTTTGAAAGACAATAGGGGCGCCTCAATGAGGTTTTCACCCCTACCATCTGCCTTGGGTGCCTCAGAAAGGTTTTCACCCAAGGATCTTTATTATTTATTTATTTATTTATTTTTAGATTCTTCAGGATATGCCCAAAACAGGGGCAGAACCCTTCTCTATGACCAACACTGCCTTCTCCATAGTTTTGATGAACTCTTGTCTTGAGAGAGGCTTCCTGTAGATCTTCAATCGATGCCCATTGACAAGCATGGGGATGCCTTCCTCATCAATGGTCCGGATAAGAACAGATCCATTGTCATGACATTTTTCCACTGAATATGGCCCTAGCCATCTGGTTCTCAGCTTCCCATTGAAATCTTTGTATCTGGAGTCATACAACAAAGCCCAATCTCCCGGCTGAAATTGCTTGTCATGGAGATGTTGGTCATGCCACACCTTTCTCTGAAGTTGAACCACTTCCGAGTGAAGGAGGGCCTGCATTCGGTGCTCATCCAGTCCATTCAGCTGCAATAACTTCTCTTGTTGTGCATGGCTGAGATCTAGATCCAGCTGAGCTGCCATCCTCAAAGTGTTGTATTCAAACTCAATGGACAGCAAAGCTTTCTTCCCATAGACCAGCTCATAAGGTGTGAAGCCGGTGGTGGTCTTCCAAGTGGTGTTGTAAGCCCATGTGGCTTCAACCAGGCGATCTGCCCAGTCCTTTCTGCTGCTGCTCACCACCTTTGTCAAGATCCCTTCTAATGCTCTATTGGTGACTTCCACCTACCCATTTGCTTGAGGGTAATAGGGGGTGGAAGTCCTATGCTTGATCTTGTGATGAGCTAGTAGATCTTCAACCAGGTTGGATGTGAACTGGCTCCCTTGATCGATGACCAGCTCTCTTGGATAGCCAAACTTATAGAAGATGTTTTCTCTTAGGAACTCGACCACCTTTTCTTCTGTTGCTGCTTTGATTGCTTTAGTCTCTGCCCACTTTGTCAAGTAGTCAGTACACACAATGATGTAAGACCTTTGCCTCGAAGGAGGGTTGATTGGGCCCACAAAGTCCATGCCCCACTTCTCAAATGGCTCAAGAGTCACTTGAGGTTGGAGAGGCATCTCATCCCTTTAGGTCGGTTTCCCCATTCTTTGGCATTGGTCACACTGACTGACATATCTTCTGACATCTTGATGAAGTGTGGGCCAATAGTAGCCTGCCTGCAGGATTTTGAAGGCAGTTCTCTTTGCTGCAAAATGTCCTCCACAAGGCCCATCATGACAAGTGAGGAGGATGTCAAAGACTTCCTCCTCCCTTACACAATGCCTTAAGATCTGATCGGGGCCAAGCTTGAACAGGTTGCCCCCGATCCAAGTAAATGAGGCACTTTTTCTGATGATTCTGCTCTTCTCTCTTGAAGATAGGTGCGGAGGGAACTGTGCTGAAACAAGGTAGTTTTCTATATCAGCAAACCATGGAGAGAGTACTAAAATAGCAAACAGATGTTCATCGGGCATCTGGTCATCCACTGTTCCATCCTCATCTGCAGACAAATCCAATCTAGATAAAAAGTCAGCAACAACATTTTCTCTACCTGGTTTGTCAACAATGGTCAAATCAAACTGCTGCAATAAAAGTAACCATCTAATAATACGAGCATTCACATCTAGTTTATTCATTAAATATCTAATTGCAGCATGGTCTGTATGTACAAAGGTCTGGTAACCAGTAATATAATGTCGGAACTTGTTCAGTGCATGGACCACAGCCAAGAATTCTTTCTCGGTTACAGTGTAATTTAGCTCGGCCTTGGACAAGTTTTTGCTAACAAAGTAAATGGCATATGGAAGTTTTTTATCAACTTGTCCTAAAGCTGCACCTATGGCTTTGTTCGAGGCATCAGTGTGGATGTGGAAAGGTAGGGCCCAGTTTGGACCTCTCAGGATTGGGGCTGACACCAACTTGTCCTTCAATTCATTTAAAGCCCTCTGACAATCGTCAGTCCACTTAAACTCCACATCTTTTGCCAACAGGCCAAACAATGGCAAGGCTAGCTTGCTGAAGTCTTTAATGAATCTCCGGTAATATCCTGCTAATCCCAAGAAACTCCGGACATCCCTTACCTTTTGAGGAGGTGGAACCTTCTTGATGAGAGCAATTTTGTTAGGATCCACCTGTAACCCTTGGCAAGAAATGGTATGGCCTAGCACTGTCCCTTCAGTCATTAGGAATTCACATTTTTCAGGACTAAGGGACAAGTTCATCTCAATGCATTTGGTTAGGACTTTTCCGAGATTGGACAATGCTTCCTGGAAGTTGGCCCCATAAGGAGTAAAGTCATCCATATAGATTTCCACTACATCATGGACCAGCTCCGAGAAGATGCTCAAGACAGCTCTCTGGAAGGTAGCAGGAGCATTGCATAGCCCAAAGGGAAGAACTCGGTAGGCAAACGTACCCCAAGGACAAGTGAAGGTGGTCTTATCTTGGTCTTCCGGGCTGATTTGGATTTGGTTGTACCCGCTAAACCCATCCAGGAAAGAGAAGAACTTCTTTCCTGCCAGTCCATCCAACACTTGATCTATGAAAGGTAGAGGGAAATGGTCTTTCTTGGTAGCTTTGTTCAGTTCTCGGTAGTCCACACAGATTCTGCATTTCCCATTTTTCTTGGGAACCAACACCAGAGGGGACACCCATTCACTATCTGAGATAGGGTAGATGAATCCTGCATCCAACAGTTTTTGCAATTCTTCCTTGACAATGTCCTTAAGAGCTGGATTCATTCTCCTCTGGGGTTGCCTAACCGGTTTACAATCCTCTTTGATGTATATATGATGGGTACAGACCGAAGGATGGACTCCTTTCATCTCCTTATAGCTCCAAGCAAAAGCATCTAGGTGGTTGGCCAACAGGCTACACAGCTCCTTTTCCTGGGAAGGAGATAGGGAGGAGCTGATCTTCAATGCTCTCTCAGGGCCGAACTCCACATTCTTGACTCTGGGAGTAACAGGGTTGGTTGTACAAAGATCCACTAAGGTGCTAGCTTGGGCATCCTCCACCAATCTCTTTAAGGGTAGTGCACTGGAAGGTGGATTCTGGATCAAGGTCTCGATCAAGTCATCCTCGGTTGGGGGATCTCTTCTAGTGGTATCTAAGGTGCACAGAGGTGCTGAGTACACCTCGTCTTCCTCTCCTTCTCCCAACCAGAGTGGTAAGTCATGCTCTAAGGAGGGTTGGGCAGGAGGGTATAGGACTAGCCGCTTGGACATGGGACCATTTTTGATGGTCATGTTTCCTGCACGACAACTTATGTAAGCATCTGCAGTAGCTAACCAAGGCCTTCCCAAAATGAGAGGATATCCAGTAAGCTTTGCCTTTGGTTGCAGAACCAGGAAGTCTGCAGGGTATTCCCAAGAGTCAATAGAGACCAAGACATCCTCCACAATCCCTTCGGGAGTCACAGTGGAGCGATCTGCTAGTTGTAGTACTGTCGAGGTCTTCCTCAAGGAACCCTGAAGATTAAGTTTGAGCATGGTATCCCTGGTCATCACATTAATGGCAGCCCCCAGATCAATCAAGGTGTGAGGTATGATGGTGCCATTGATGTGTACATCTACTACAGGACTTCCAGGATCTAGGTAATTTGGGCAGATGACTTGTCCTAGCATAAGGTCAGACAGTTGTCCTATGACATTAATGGTGGAAGCATCTTTCTTCCGCCTACCTGGGTGTTTGAAGCACTTTTCCTTAACCAGTTTGTTGTATATTGGCACATCCTTGATGGCTTGGAGAAGTGGTATTTTCACACACAACTGCTTGAGCTCACCCAGAAGCTCATCCTCCTCTGGGTTGGGTTGTGTGGTGGCTGTTAGTCTCTCAGGAAAGGGTAGAATAGCCTTTGGTTCACTTTCCTGTTTGTCTTCCTCATCCTCTGGGGGAGGAGGTTGGCGATCTGGTAGAGTCTTTCCAGATCGAAGATTGATCTCCTGGATCTCCACAGCATAGGTAGGGCATGAGGTTTCCCCAGTGTATACCCGTTGGGCCTGTCTATTGTTGGGGTTCGGGTTCGGTTGAGCAGGCATTTGAGGTTGCCTTGGAGGAGCAGGAGGTAATGACTGAGGTTGAACTGGTGGTGGAGGCAAAATGGCAGGAGGAGTGTTGTATTGGGGCCTCCACCCCGACTGAGGTGCATTCCATTGAGGCTGTGGCTGGGCATGTGAATGGTATGAATGAGAAGTAGGTTGAGTAGGGTACTGAGGTGGATAAGACCATGGCGGAGGCATGGACCAGGAAGGATGACCAGGGGGACCCCAGGAAGGCATAGGAGTCGATTGGTTGGGGCTGTAATAAGCTTGAGGTGCCCCTTGCATTCCCTGCTGATAAGGTCTAGATCCTTGTGGCCTCCTTTGGTTGAGATAATAGAGAGGTTCAGTGGGAGCTTCTGTCCCTTGGTACATGGCTTTAAACCCTGGTAAGGTTGGACACTGATTTGTGGGATGGTCCTCCTCACAAACGAAACACACTTCAACTGAATGCAATGGGCATTCGTTCTTAGGGTGTCTCCTTGTGCACCTAGGGCAGAAGACAGCCAAGGCTCTCTCAGCTTCCTCTTTCTTTTGCTGGATCCTGAATGTGTCCAGCTGCATGGCAATGGTCTGTCTCACCTCACTCTTGAGATCTTCTAATTGATTTGCAAACTCATGTTTGGAGAAAGGGACACTAGTTGAGAGGAGGTTTCCTCTACCTCGTTTCCGAGCTGCCCTAGAGTGGTTTCTAAACACAGTTTTGATGTCCTCATAAGGCAGTTGGTAAATGTCCCCCCCAGCTAACATGTGAAGGGTATCTAAGAGGTCTTCAGGGACTCCTCGGAGCAGGACCAACTTGAGGGATTCAGGGTCAAGTGTGCACCTGGCCCGCTTATAGCTAAGTTGGAACCTCTCCTCATAATCCTCTAGGGACTCATCATTTCCCATGGTCATCCGAAAGATTTCCCCCTTGGTTTCCTTGGACCTACAGCAGGGAAAATTTTAAGAACCCCCCCTAAATTTATAAATATAATAAATGGGCGAATCTCCATGGTATATAGGAAAAATGGAAGGCGATTTTATCAATAATATAATATGTATATATAATTTTTTGGCGAATCTCTCACCAGGCATGGCGAATATTTTACTCAATTATAAAATCTTGTAAGATCTTGGCGAGTCTTTCACTAAATAATAAAACTTTGTAAAGTCCTAGTGAATCTTAGCATAGGCTACATGCTGGTTTAATTCCCCCATTTAAATAGGCTACATTCCAGGTGAATACCATGGGTCAATACCATGTGCCATTTTGGTGAATACCATGGGTCAATACCATGTGCCATTTTTATTTTTATTAATTCTAATATTAGGGTTAATAATGGCTTTTTGCATGGTATTAATAACAATCTAGTCCATGGTATTTGTTCCATAGTATTTTGGCCATAGGTTTCACCTAAATATAACCCATTTTTTGAGTGTTCGTAAATATAAGGTGACTTATGGAGTAAATATAAAAAAATGTTTTATTTGTTTACCATACCTCTCGTTTATTTATATTTTTATTAATTTACCATACCTCTTTTACAAATATGGTATTTGGCCCATAGGATTCACTTAAATAAAACCTATTTCTTGAGCCTTCATAAATAGAACAAGGGTTATGGACTAAATATAAAAAGAGGTTTTATTTATTTACAATACGTCTAGTTTATTTATATTTTTATTTATTTACCATACCTCCACTTTACTTATATTTTTATTTGTTTACACCCTTACATGTATATAAGGTGACTTATGGAGTAAATATAAAAAATGTTTTATTTATTTACCATACCTCTCATTTATTTATATTTTTATTAATTTACCATACCTCTTTTATAAATATGGTATTTGGCCCATAGGATTCACTTAAATAAAACCTATTCTTGAAAATGGGCGAATGGATTCACTTAAATAAAACCTATTCTTGAAAATGGGCGAATGGATTCACTTAAATAAAACCTATTCTTGAAAATGGGCGAATGGAAGGTTGTAAGTCCTAATTTCAAGGGCTAAATTTACCTTTTTTACCCTCTCCCTTAAAATAAGGTGGGCTATTTGAGGTGATTTGTAAAAATGTACTATGATACAAAATATTCGCCCACTAAAAATTTAAAACCCCTTAATTTCGCCAAAGGGCGAACATTCGCCCCTAAAATTATCCTTGACCTATAGTAATCCCTGTACTTGGTATTGAAAGCTTGCTGCATCTGAGCCCAAGTGGTGATACTATTCCTAGGTAATCCCATGAACCAGCGCAATGCTGCATCCTTAAGAGTTGAAGGGAAGAGTTTCAGCTTTTGCTCATCTTCAGTATAGTCATAGGTTCTACAAAGGACAACAAACTCAAACAGGAAGGTATCAGGATCTTCAGTAGTCAGTCCATGGAAGTGAGGTAAGGCGGAGGGGCTAATGTTCTTCATTTTCATCTCTCCATTGGTCTCTCGGATGGGGAAGGCACCTTCTATTCTCTCATCTTCTCTTCTATTGTCAGCCATAGGTTCAAATGGAGTGGTCTCTAACTCTTCTTCTTCTATAGGATCTTTTTCTATCTCAGGATGTTCACCTATAGGTTCTTCTGGGTCACTGTCACCAAAGAAGAGAGAAGGGTGACTCAGTGATGTGGTGGGGGTGTTTGGTAGGAATTTGCCTGATTTATCTCGGTTCCTACGAGGCATGAAAGGAAAAAAAGGCTTTCTTTTTCTTTTGATTGCTTTTGCTTTTTCCTTTGGTACCTGCAAAACTGAAACAGATTGATCTACAACTAAGTATAAAAGATGCAGAATTAAATTGAAAGTAGGAAAGAACTAATCTACTTTGCTCAAATGAAATTGCACGAATGGAAATGCTAGTCTACGCTTGCAGAAAGGAAATGCTAATCTATGAAAGTAGGAAATGCTAATCTATGAAAGCAGGAAATACTAATCTATGAAAGCAGGAAATACTAATCTATGAAAGCAGGAAATGTCTATGCTACTTTTGCAGAATGGAAATGAAATAAACTACTGAGCAGAAGGCAAGAGTAAGAAAATAGAAGAAAAGCAACAATTACTAATACTCTGACGCTTCCCCGGCAACGGAGCCAAAAAGATGGTGGGCTCCAGTATTGTAGCAATAATGCTACAACTCCTGGAGCTCCCTATCTCTAATTTTATCAACCCGGTAGTTCGTACAAACTTGGAAGCGACGGTGCTGTATGCACAAGTACTAGCTCTTGTCGCAGCTGTCACTTGGTCAGCTGGCACAAGTCCGCTAGGGCTCAAGCCAACTTCTATATGCTCTCAGAAGAAGCTTGCTAAATGATGGACGAAGGCTATCTTAAAGGAAACTAATCTATTTTGCAAAAATGAACTGAAAGCCAACAAAGCATGGAAACCCTAATAAACCCTAATTTGACTAGCTTGACCCTTACAATGCAAAAATGTGAATGAAACTTCTACCAATGATGCCATTACTTGCAGTGAGTTGAAATACATGAATCTAAGCTACTTGCATCTGAAAAGACATGTTTTTGTATTTTTTCATTAAGTGGTTGGAGTTATTATGATGGTGCTTTTGATTAGGGTTTGACTGTGCAGGAGCGATTGGAAGGGAAGGAAAGCATGGGAAAGGTCAGGGGGGCTAGGAGAGGTCCCAAGGGATCCTTAGCATCAGTCTACAGAAGTCTACAATGTTTGGATGCTCGGCAACCAAGTTTGCAGGCTCCTACAGGATGTCTGCAGGGGATCCTACAGGAAACTCAGGGATTCTACAGGAAGTCTGCTAACTTCTACAGGATGATCTACCATGGGAGTTTTAGGTGATGGTGAAGTGATTAAGTGGTATGGGTGGATAGGTAAGATGGAGAGGGAGCTGGTGATGGCTCAGGGGCAGAGAAATAGGACAGAGGAAGAGTGCACGAAGTGGTTGGTGGATAGAAGGATGGGATCAACGAAAGGTCAAAAGGATGAAGCTACGTGGGCAATGAAAGAGTTGGAAGATGAACGAGCTGAACAGAGGTCGAGTAGATGGCTTTAGGTGTGGTTGACAAGAAGAGGAAGGAAATGTAATGATGTGGAGCAGTGTAAATAAAACAAATTTCTTATGAATGTCACCAAAACGAGAACTCATTAACCTAAGCTACTTGTGATATAAAATCGATGAACAGCAATGTAAATTGTGAAGGAAACTCGTGCATGGAAGTGAAATGAAGAAGTAATGTTGAAGATCAGAGTGCATGGATGGATTTATGATTAAGGTAACTATGTTGCAGCTTGCATGAACGTAAGAAGACTGCGTTTTTTTTGGTGGTTGATATGGACTGCACCCCAATCCCTAAACAGAGATGGCAGTGAAGACACTAACAACCCTTTTCTTGGAGCTCCAGTGATTACAAACTCTCCTATCCTGATCTAAGCAACTGAAAGCAAAGTAACCATAAGCTAATCCTACTCAATCACATAAAACTAAATCAGCAGACTGTAAATTCAAATGGCATGTCAAAGTAAAGAAACAAAGTGCTGGAACGAAAGGCAAATAACACTACAAAACAAAGGAGGTCTATTGCTCTCAGGTTGGGCCCTAACCTGAGAGCTATAGCTCCCTTAGACACTCAGAATTAGATCCAAATCTGCTTGCCTTTATTCATAATCAAAAGTCTAATGTCATGCCAAAACTGGCTTACAACAAAAAACCGAGCTGTAACTCGTGCTCAGAGATTACAATAGTAATTCCCAAAAGTCAAAAAGCTTCTAACAAAGGCTACGGCCTTCATATTTATACAAAATGAGGATCAAGCTGGCTGCCTTCATTCGTGGAGCTTGGCTGTCCAACTGAAAGTCAAACTGCTGTAAGACTGCTGATCCTGTAGGACGTGTTGGCTGCCTCTAAGCTCGGTGGGGAGAGCTGTTAG
This sequence comes from Pinus tabuliformis, assembly GCA_031772625.1. NCBI lineage: Eukaryota > Viridiplantae > Streptophyta > Pinopsida > Pinales > Pinaceae > Pinus > Pinus tabuliformis. The sequence continues at coordinate 796,381,269 of CM062815.1, read as the reverse complement.
AGCTCGGAGTTAAGGTGAAAAGCACGAGGGAAGTCATTTAAAGCTGTAGAAAACCTCCCTATAAACATGCAATGCCACCTTTGCTGTCTCCTTGTCTCCTTCTGCGTGGTCTTTTGCTCTCTTTAATGCCAAAAACCTGAAATCATCATGTATTAGTCACGTAGATATAATGCCTGCCCTTCTTCCTACAAACAACACAAATATACTAAGAAATGAATGCATAAGTGGTAAAAGATGAATGGTTGAACAAGGTAAGTAGGCCAATATGAGCCCAAATTGCACCAAAAATTGGGGCTCATCAACATGTTGTTTTTCTTTTCTGCAATTTCATATTTCTAGATTAATTTAATTTATGCAATTCAATTTCATTCGTGTGTTTAATTTCAATCATGTGCTTCAATTTCAAGCATTATATTAGGTTATTTTGGCTTCAATTATGCATATTTTGTGCATGTGCCTCGTAAGTCTATGAAATCCTCAGGTTGATAATTAATGATTGGGAAATTATTAAACGACATTATTTTCGACCAACAACTGTTATAGTTGGTAAGCATGATCGACTACATATAGGGAGGGATGGTTGGATGTATAGGTTGTTCCTCCCTGTAGGCATCTTCTTGGCCTTCCAATGCTTCATGCTTCTAAGGGAGAATGGGACACATGAGTGTAATGACCATATGTCCCACAACAAGCACATGGTTTATTGGTTCTCAGAGCCTTGATGTTCTTAGGTTGTCTACCCTGTTGATGGGTTACGGATTGGACTGATCACCCTTATTGGCATTAGTTTGTCTGCATTGGTTTTCTTGATTTACCTAAGATGGTTGAGTTTGATTACATTTCCCTTTGTTACTTCGCTTGGGATTGGGGGGAATGGTAGCACTCTATTGAGTATATAGTTTACTTTGTGGAGGTGGTTATTTCTACAACAAACATAGTTGAGGCATGGGAGGTTGAGGTGCTGATTTCATTGCGACTCAAGCACTAGGAAATGCATATGGATAATATGGGTTCACGGTAACATTTGGGTATCCAGGATGAACAATAGTTAGCCCTGGCATTGACTAATGTGAATGGGAAAATGCATATGATGTGCTTGTACCTTGCTAAGAGTTGACTTGAGAAGGGTTAGAAGGAGGGTAAGCATAAGTGGAATCGGTCCCTCCCTGAGGTTGATCATAACTCGTATGAGGTTGAAAATATGTCAATTTGTGAGGGTAAGAAATGGATCCAACAATACTGTCGGCAACATGAGATGCCCCCAGTGTAGAAGCAGCACCGCGCTTAGGAAGATTGGGAAGGACAGTATAGACATAACCTGACTAGGCATTTACTAGATCATATTTCAAAGCTATCTAGATGGGTTATTCCTTGATTTGAGGGAAGTGTGAGGTGACATATTTACTAATGGGGGCTAGGAAAGTTTGCAAAAACTAGTCCATGTAGACACATTCCTCAAATTCAGGAGATTTAGATAGGCTCCTCCTTCTGTGCCATTCTTATACACGGTTAGAAATGCGAGTGACAGAAGTTTGATGGAAGGAACTCAAAATTTTGGTACTGGTGTCATGTCGAATAGGTAATTGAAAATATGATAGGAAGGCGTTGGTGAGATTCGCAAAGGTCGAATGAGAGGCATGTGGTTGATCCACATACCATTTAGCAACAACTCTAGTTAGAGTGCATTGGAAAAGGTGAAGAAGAATGGAGTCTTCGGTGATGGAGTTGGAAGAGCACCACATATGGAAAGAGTGAACGTGGTTGGTAGGATCATCTCTAGATTTCCCTTCATAATTTGGGATATATGAGGGAATTTTGATTGGCATGGGAGGCGAATTCTAGTCATGGAGAAGTGGATCATTAAAGAGCTAGTTTAAATTGGGGAGGCTCAAACCAACCATGTAGGGAAGCAAGGGTTGATTAGTAGTCATACCTGAAGAAATTTCGATATTGCCTCCTTGAGGGTTACCTTGGTTAGGATCAGTGTTACCACCTGTGTTTCAACCACCCACATTAGTGCATGACATGGTAGCAGTGTGGGGTTGGGAGGATGCAAAATCTGAGGATGAATTAGGGGAATTCTAATAACTAGAGTCTGTATGTGGACTAGGTGGTGGAGTGGGTGAAGGGATCCTCACTTGTCAAGCAGGGGTGAGAGGATTTCCTAGAGGAAACTGGGGGAGAAGGCCATGAATTCTCTATGGAAAATGCCTAGGGGGCGCAATGGTGTTAAGAAAAAATGAAAATCCGAAGGTTGAAGGGTAAGGATAGAGAAAGAGAGTAAAAAACAACAAGAAAACACCTAGTGTAGTGGTGGAAAGTGAAAACTAACTATAATGATATGCTACTCTAATTTAGGAAAATACGTCCTAGCAAAGAAAAATGATCTCTATCTTAAATATTATATAATTCTCAAACAACTCCTACTTCTACTATTTTATATGGCCTTCAAAAATATTTCTTACTTGACGAGGTCCCATGTCTGCAAGTAGAGATTTCCAGGGGAAGGTAAGGTAGAGGGATGGTTGCTACCCACAACCACTCCTATAGGGTATTTTCCTAAGACTAACCACTAAGGTTACCTTCATCCCATAGGGTTGCACGAATCATGGGCTTCTTGGTAATCAACCATTAGTACAGGATTCACTGCCTACGATTTGGTTAGCCTTGAGGAGAACTGATCGCATGGTGACCTAAACCTAACCCTGTCTCAAATAGGTTTTTGACGTGACTTTGGTTTTGTCATGAGATGGTGAAGGATTTTCAAGATCCCTACAAAGACAACTTTTATGTCTCGATGTAGGTGATCCATGGGTATGGGCACTGATCCTAAACCTAACTATAAGATTGTTTTTCCATGGTGCCCAAGTGGGCTTAAATCTATGCAAGTTAAGTTATTAGTTTGGAGTGTTTAAAGTCTCCGCTTGGAAATGCTAACCAAGCTCTTGTTCACTTAGGGTGTGAGCATTTGTGTAGAAATGTGTTTTTCGATGGGTTAATTTAAAGCATGTTTTATGATGCCAATGCTATTGGGAACGGGATCCCCCAAGGACAGTTATGGGGCTAAAAGCCCATGTTTTGGGTCGAATTTTGTAATAAAGTTGTAAAGTCTCCGCATTTTGTGGTCGCGGAGCGCAAAGGTGTCATGAGTCATAAAGGGTTTTCCGCCCTTATTTTTGTAAAGTAAAGTCGGTTGTAAAGATCTACCCATGGTCCACGGACCATGGGATTGTATAAAAAGAGCTAAGTAAGTAAGATCTAAGTAGTCTTAAGGAGTCATGAGTAGTAGAAGAAGTCTTGAGCGATAAGGAGAGAAGTCTAAGTTTTGGGTTGTAGCATAGGTAGAGGCTTTGCAACTGAGTGCATAGAGGCCTAGGGTAGAAGTCCGCAGATGAGTGCGTGGACCCCTGCAGCTGTGTGTGTAGGGCGAATAGAGACTATAATCATCTGAAGATATCAATAAAGTGAAGTATTCTACAAATTCTGTGTCTTTGTTTCCTGTTAATGCACCTTGTCATATTATGTATGAAATTCATTTATAATGCTTATGTGATGTGCGAATGTATGTAATTACGTTGGTTAATCAAGCGCAAGTAAGAATATCTGTTTACGTGGCACTAACTGTGATTGTTTAGTAAGATAATTAAACACTTAAGGATAACTTGGGAATCTGTTCTATACGCTACTTTAGCAACGTGAAAGTACCTGAACCGTAGGTTAGGGTTGCGTGAAGGCCAATCGTACCCATTTGCAGAGGTACTGAAGGGAAAAGTAAAGGGTTAGACAGAGAGAGCCCTAGAACTTAACGACCTACGCGAAAGTAGGAATAAGAGGAGTAAACTGACATCACAACCATCTCAGGGTGAGGAAACTTGGTTCCAGCATCCCCACATATTGCTTCGGGTGAGACTTTAGTTCGCTTTCTGCGGGCTGATGCCAAAAGGGCCAATAGTGTAGGGATTTGTTTGGCTAACTAATTCTGAACCTGGGTCAGGCCCCACCAAGCCAACAAATGGTTCCATTGCTGGGACCAGAATCTGCATAAGAGATGTGTGATGTCATATCACTGGAATCCAACTAAGAAAGAGATCAAAGACTGGTTGGATAAGAAGATCCACAAATTCACAACGTAGGAGAACAGAAACCCGCGATTGAAAAAGGAACAGATGTTGGACGGGTACCTATATACAAAGATCCATGAGATATTTTTCTGTCCCTTTCCAGTTGAGCTATATGAGTGGATCACGAAGCTAGTAGATAGCCAAGGAAGGTGAAGACTTGACGGTCCTATTGGTTAGACCTTGGAGCTAGTACAGAGATTGGAAGCATCTAAGGATAAGATCACCCACACTGTCGATCATTGGGTCATCGCGTCATAGGAGGATTTGTAACTAAATTCATGGTCGACACCTCAATCATCTACAGCGAGGCGGAGCGACGCTTTTTCAAAGTTCCGCGAGGTAAGTACTTGAAATCTTTGAATACATGGATTAAAATGTTATTGTGCAAAAAATGGGTTATACAACTACCTTGATGTTTGGAGCTACGCGAAGCAGAAAAACTTAGAAGAACGAAGGAATAAAGGGTCCTGAATATAGTCCATTGATTTCACCTCCACGAGGTGATGAAGAAGGAATAGCACAGGCTTCTCTACGAAGTGCTATTCAATTAATAAGACAAGGATTCCCGCAACTACCACCTCCACCCACACCACCACCAACTTCATCACCATCACTTGCGACTTCCCCCGTACCACCTCCACCTCCACCGAAGTTCAGCATGAAATATATAGTGAAGTTTCCTTTGTTCAAAGGCTTGGGAAATGAGCACCCAGACCAATTCTAGTTTGTTGTGAAAGTTGTATGGGAAGCTCAGGGTGTTACAGCTGATCACATGAAGAAGGCAACACTGGTTAGTGCTCTGCAAGATTGCACGCTAAACTGGTACATCAAGTACTCTAATGATAACCCAAATGTTGGGGTGGCAGACATCCAGACCGCGATGAAAAAAGAGTTATGTAGGCCTAAATCTAAGGCACAGTCGATTGTAGGGTTAAAGGAAATCATGATGAAACCAGGCGAGAGCCCTTGGGAACTAGATCAAAGATTGAAGTGTAAAATTCGTGAAGCTAATATGAACTTAACAGACGGACAACACAACGAATGGTTCATGGCTTCGCTCTTGCCACACCTAAGGGTTGCGCTGTCACAACATAAGATAATGACTCAGGTAGAGGCCTTGGAGATTGCAATGAGACTGCATGAAACACTGATGCAAGATCCAAATTTGGGGGTTTAAAAGATCCATGCGCAGTTGAAAAGTCTTTGCCTAGAGATGCAAAGTTTGAAGCAGGACAAAACAGTTTGACCAAAGGTGCACGAAGAGGTATGGTGCTTGAAGTGCAAGTGTTAGTGGCATGATAAAGACCATTGCTCGGTCTTTGTGAACTACATGGTAGGAAGAGGACCGATGCCTTTGAGGCCAAAAGCTCAAGCAAGACCAAGCGCGGGCCCTGCATTATGGTGCGCTATATGTCAGGTAGCAGGAAAACATGCCACGAATAACTATCATTTGTTGCAGAAGTTTGTACAGACACCGTAACAACTATTATGCAACTTCTGTAGCTTGGTCGGGCATGATGAGCACAATTGCAGAAGCTATGAGTTGATGGCGGATAGAAGACCTACTTATAGGGTATAGGTAGAAACGCGGTCCCCTGACCAGAGTGTGGGGACGGCGCGGATAGGATTTTAGGGGCATGGACGAGGCCGAGGCAGAGGAGGACTGGGCAAAGGTCGGGGACAGCTCATCTGTTACAATTGCGGAAGACCAGGACACTATGCCCATGATTACACTAACCCAACACGTCCGTTGTGCAAATATTTCACCCTGTTTGATCATGAAATGGAGGATTGTCCTACGCTGATGGCAAGGATACTTGACAAAGGGGTGCTACCACCTCAGCTGACTCAGAACTTGTAGATGATGAGGTCTAAGCCACGTGAAAAGGATCCGAATGTGAATAAAGTGCTCCGAAGTGGAATCACAACAGGAGATGACAAGGGGAAACAACCCAAAGACATCACATGGGTTCACAAAGCTCCAGCGAAGAAGGCTGAGCTTGATTTGGAGAGCACACACGAAACATTCATGGAATCAAATAAGAGCTTTGCTGAGGCCTCCACCTCAGGGAGCAAGGATAAGCTTGACTAGAAGATGGACCCTTCTATGCTTACAACCTTCCTGGAGACTTGCATGAAGTTACTACGCGATAGCAAGGTTGTGAAGGGTTACAGGAGCTCATAAATAGATGCGCTAGAAACACTCTGAGTGAGCCACACATAGTATGAAATATTGGTAAGCATAAAACAAGGACGAGACAGGAGATGAGGCTGACCGTGCAAATAGGAGAGTATGAAATGGATCAGGTTATTTTGGACTTGGGGTCAGATGCGAACGTCCTACCAAAGTAGACTTGGGAATGAATGGGAAGACATGTGCTGTAGTGGTCTTTGATTCATCTAAGGATGGCGAATCAGCAGAAGATCATCCCCATGGGGCGGCTGCACGGGGTGACTGTAGATATTGAAGGTGCGAGCGTGCTGGTTGACTTTGATGTAATAGAAATTGTGGATGATAGCAACCCCGATACTATGCTCCTTGTCATTGATTGGGCTACTGATATGAATGGGGTAATCAACCTAAAGAAGCGAAAGATGATATTTGAGAAGAAATCGCTCCGCGTAATAGTACCCATAGATCCTGCTGAAGGATTGCGCTATACTGAACTAGTCTGTGATTATGAGAGCGATGACGATCTGGACTGTATCTATAAGATAACAATGCGAGACCAAGATTGGGTGAATCTAACAATGGATGGATGAATTACATGGGATCACGAGAGTTCCTGCACCTTGTACTCTGATGAAGAATTAGAGCGCTAGTAGAATTGGTTACAAGAAGTAACCACACTGAGCTGTAACATGATGACTCGGTCGCTAAGCTGTGTATAATCAAAGGTAAGAAATTTGCCCACTTATGATGGCCTCAATGATGTCGATATATTTTTGGATGCATTTGAGAGGGAGGTACCAGAGAAGAAGTGCTTCCAGGTGTTGGACTGGGCACACGCGCTATGCCTGCAAGATGGTGGGGTACACACAAGGGTAGCTTTGATGATTGGCGCGAATGTAGGAGGATGATGAGAACATGCTTTGGGAAGCCAAAGGTACGAATAATAGACAAATATGATTGGTAGGATGATTCGCGCGTGCACTTGGCCAAATGGGCTCAGGCTTATGGAGAGAAGCCCCAACTTGAATGGGTGCCTTGTCTTGTCACACCCTGGATGTCATCCTAATGAACTAGTACTTAGAAACAGAGCTTCGCCATGGTACAGGTGAATGGGATATTCTGCGTGAAGGATTCATAATGACATTTAGCTTTGAAGACAGGTTTGACTGTATTGACGAAGCGCTACAAGAAGTAAAAGCAACAATCTTTATGATACCACATGATCCTTTGGACCTAATTCAGCCTGATTGGGCTACTCAGCTGAGTCACACACTGGATTTCTATAATGTAACCGCTGAAGAATAGGATGAGGATCTGCGAAAGATTAACATCCCTGAAACAGAAGGTCACCGCGAGATTGAAGGACTGCAGATTAAAAATCCTGATATAACCGTGCCACTGAAAAAGAAGTAGATAAACATTGGTACGGAGGAAGAACCCAAATTCGCGAAGATTGGAGATTATTGGGATGACGCACCAGTGGATAAGGTCACTGAATTGCTCCGCAAATACCAGGATTTTTACCCTACCAAGTTTACGAATCTAAAAGGGATAGTAGGAGACCTGGGTGTTATGAAGATCACGTTGAAGGCTAACGCGAAGCCGGTTAAGCAAAGACCTTACCGTCTCAATCCGAAGTATAGGAGAAGGTCTGCTTAGAGCTAGACAAGATGCCCGCGGCATGCATCATTGAGCCTGTGGAAGAATTTGACTAGGTAAGCCCAATGGTGGTACAGGAGAAGAAGCAGAAGGATGAAATAAGGATATGTGTTGATCTCAGAAATTTGAATGACGCTTGCATACATGATCCTTTCCTGACTCCGTTCACTGATGAAGTGTTGGACAATGTAGGTGGCTAGGAAGCTTATTCCTTCACTGATGGGTTCCGTGGGTACCATCAGATCAAAATCACGCCAGAGGATAGGAGCAAGACAACATTTGCAACTGAGTGGGGGTGTTTTCAGTACACTGTAATGCCTTTCGGATTGAAGAATGCACCTGCTATTTTTTCGCACGTAGTCGTTGCGGTGTTTAAGGAATTTATTCATAAGTTCCTAGAAGTGTCCTTTGATAACTAGACTGTGTTTGGGCTGACAAAACACCATGTAGCAAGCTTGCACCTGATGCTAGATACTTGTCGAAGATACCAGATCATGCTCAATTTGAAGAAATTCCTGTTTTGTGTTCCTTTTGGGACCTTGCTGGGTCATGTGGTTTGTAGACAGGGATTGATGGTAGACCCCGCGAAGATCGCAGTGATACTTAACTTCGAAGCACCGAGGAGTGTGAAATAGTTGTGCGCTACCCTAGGACATACAGGATATTACAGAAAGTTTATCAAAGGCTATGCCCAGATCACCGCGCCTATGGAGAAGTTGTTGAAGAAGGATGTCACATTTTGCTGGAATGAGGATTGTAAGAAGAGCTTGGACGTATGGAAAGAAAATATGGTCACCGTGCCAATTTTAGTCTTCCTGGATTGGAAGGAGGAGTTTCATGTACATGTCGACATGTCATGTATAGCGTTGGGAGCAGTACAGACACAGGTTGACGGAGGAGACTTGGACCATCCTATAGCGTTTGCAAGCAAAATGTTATCTAAGGTAGAGAAGAACTATTCCACCACCAAGTGCAAAGGGTTAACCATGGTATACACACTCTAGAAGTTTAGACACTACTTGCTGGGTGGCCATTTTAAGATGTATACAAATCATTCCATGCTGAAATACCTAGTCAATAAGCCTGTGTTGGGGGGGGAGAATATGTAGATGGTTGTTATTGTTCCAGGAGTATGATTTTGAAGTTATTGTGAAGCCTGAATGAGTGAACGCAGGACTAGACCATCTATCATGCATCAAAACAGGGGAAGTGTTGTTGGGAAAAGTATCCAATACGGAATGACCCTATCCCACTCTAAGGGTGATAGTACCTCAGCAACAATCAAAGCAAAGCTATTTGAGATTACTTCTTTATGAGATGTAAGAGAGGGGAGAAAGAGATCCACTAACCGATGTCTTCCGCTAATGATTGATCCAATCTTCTCTCCTTGCTGCTTGCTCCCAGCTCCTTGCTCTTTCACTGGCCCAGCTACACCAAGATCCTGCAAAATGGCAAGAGAGGGAAACTACAAGAAGCATACATCCATAAATGATTCAAGGATTAGAATAAATCAAATACACAAGTATAACAATACACCATTGAGACACATGCATATAGAAGAACCTCAAATGCTTTATTAATGGAAGAAGTAAAGTTCAGGAAGTGATACAACCATAAGAGGCCCAATCCAGCATCACCTCCCAGCAGAAAGAAATCTCCTCTTCACCTCCTTCAAAGCAAATCACCCAATAGTTCTATACTCAAACCAACAGCACTTCCTTACATTCACAAGATTCCAGCCTCCCTAGACCTCATGAGAGAGCTCTATATATAGGAGTTTTGGAGAAAGGATGAGTCAGCTTGAGCTTGGCATGAAGCTGACTAGTGTCCTCTCCCACTTGAGTTATTCTTCAGTTCTTGAGTCCACTTGGAGGTTCTTGCTTCCACTTGGAGATCTAGACCCTCTTACTCATCACGAGTTGAATTCCCTGATCCAAGTGTCATTTTGGAAGCTTCCTGGGCATTGACACCTTGAGGAATGACTGTGCCACTTGTCCAAACTCGCCCAGCGCAGGTAGCCTTCTTTGCAGTTGACCTTCAGCGCAGGTACACAGTGGAGCAGTTGACATTCAGCGCAGATGCTCAGTGGAGTAGTTGACATGATCCAGAATTAGCTTGTTTTTGAGTGTTTTCAGGTGGAGAACTGATATTCAGTGCTGTGGTTTGCTGACCTTGTTCCTCTAGGGGTAGGAACAACATGTTTAGGGACTTTGGATCCCTTAGATTATGGACATTTCATGCTTCATGCTGTAAGGCACAAAAATGTCTATAATAGTTGCCCCCTAAAGTATGAGGTCGTTTATCGGGTGAAATGCTTTATCAGGAGGATCTGAAGTTCATTCAATCGCTGAGAGGTGACCTGTAACAAAATACAATACAATACATTATTTTTCATTCTGCTTTCATGATCTAGTTGAGGCGGGCATTCCCATGCTCAGCTTTATAAATTCATTTTGGTACATAGAACAGACGATCGTCTAATGGTAGACTGATAATTCTCTGCTGAAATTATCATCCTTTGATTAGGATGATCATCTGCTGCAATGATGTACATGTCAAATGTCTTTATATTTCCTGAATATATATCGCAGCCCGGATGGATGAAACTAGATCCGGGGTCTTCAAACTCGTTCGATCTTCACTCTAAGTACAAGTCGATCCATGTGAGAATTGCGCTGAAGTCGAACATGGAAAGACATCGCTTGATTACCGGTCAATGATGTAAACCGTTAACAAGCGCGAGAGGAATCATCGATAATGATAATGACCCTCAAGGTACTGTAGTACAATTCACGTGGTGTGAATATAGGACTTGGCGTCGAACACCACGCAAAATCTTCTGGTCGAAGGTCATTGATGTATACCTGTCGCCGGAAGTGAGAAACTTGCCATTGAGGCATGCAAGCTTCAAAGTACTGAGGGGGTTGTTCCTAGATCAACTTCTTGGATAATGAGCTGAAGTCGACAAGAAGCGATCCGTCAAAGGAGGGCCTTAATGAATCCCACATCAGTGACACGGAACGGAGCTAATGATTTTAGTGGAGGTGAAAACAATCTGTGACATATGATTCAGGGTGGCGATCATGGGTGGATGAAGGATAATGTATGGCAGTGGATGGGACACGGTTGACTCTTTCTGAACAACATCTCTTGAACATATAACGACACTGATGCGATGGATCGGTAGCATTACCCCAAATGTGGATGGTTTGGCGAAGACCATGGTGATGAGACCGGTGAATGAAACAACCCAACCCGATGTGATACGGAGGAAAAGTGTCATGTTCAAGAGCGACTTGCTACCATTAAAGCTTTGAGGTTCTCCCAATTTTTCCCCAGTCATTTCTGACCAGTACCTCTTTATTTTTGTCAAGCTTGAGGAGGATAACATATGCTTGTTCTATAACCTGCCCTTCGGGCAAGCCCATCGCTATGTTTTAACGAGCCTAGCGATAGGGAAACTCGTTCTCGTCTAAAGACAAGTTTGTCGCTATTTAATCATTTTAACGAGTCTAACGACAAGGAAAACTCGGTCCTTTTCATTTTTAGAGAGTCTGAAAAGGTACAGAAAGTTAACTCCAAAATTCCTTTTTCGTCATCTAATCCCTTAAGTCCGAAAAAGTATAAAACAATACAGAAGGGATGAGTTTTCGATTACTTTAACGAGCCGAATAAAACAAGCGCTCGACCTTTTTGTGCAATAATCCCTCAGGTCCAAAAAGATTAAAATCTAGAGGAGGGATAGCTCTTCCGGTCACTTTAACAAGCTGGAAGGCCAAAACTCGGCAAACTTTTCATATTTTACGAGTCAGATGAAAAGAGCTCAAAGAAGACTCGTCTTTTGAGGAATGAGTGATAAACAGGGATAGTAGCAGATTCCAGGTACAGGTTGGAATTTTCCAATCACGGCAGTGTCACAAGGATGGCTAGGTGAAATCACTCTTCGCAGCTGTTCCTCAAAATGGGTAAACAATCATATGGAGGTGAACGATCGGCCAAATGACAGTGGAGGTGGCAGGTGCAAAAACACGACCAAGGCTTTTTATGGCTGATAAATTTATGATCACAGTGGTTATTTACCGGGATAGGTTCATTTTTTATTTAACGAGCTTGAATGTGGCAAAACACTGCTCAATCTTATGTTTATTTTTTAACGAGCATGAACTATGTGCTAAAACTGCTCGGATCTCACTTTTCTATTTTTTAACGAGCATAAATTCCGCGGTAAAACTGCTCGATATACCAGTCATAAGATAAGAAATGTCTCCTGTGAGATCTCTATTTTTTATGGAGCTTCATCTTCACTAAGCTTTGCTCCATCATCCTTTCTTTATGCAAGTTCGGAAACGGCTAATCCCAAAAATAGATAAATAACCGCTCTTAGCTTGCACTCCAAAAGGTTTGCATGCCCCCAGGTATAAAATACAATTTCAAGGCTGCCCCTCCTCTCCCCCACCTCTGCTTTTCTTTGGGTGTTCATAGCTACTTGTCGTCTTGCTAGTCTAATGTTAACGATACTTGTCTTCTCGTTATTTTTAACGGGTCTTATGCAGTACGTGTCTTCCCGTCAGCCCAACTTTTAACAGATCTTTTGCAAGATCGCAAGAGAACAGCTACTTGCGACAAGAGAGCAGCTACTTGCGACAAGAGAAGAACACTACTCAAAGACAAAACATTTGTGTTATTGAGGGAGGCTTGCCTCTTTCTGGTTACCCAAAGGTTGTCTTGTTAACTTCTTCAAACGAAAACATTTCCTCGGCACTGTCTATCGAAATAGACAAGGGTGAATGACCTTTGTCAAACACGTGACCTTGACAAAAGAATCTTATTCCAGAACAACCCCTCTTCCATCCACGGACGGGGTACGGACTGGTCATATTCTCTCGCGGAAATTCTACCTTATACCCAGGGTTCTTTCTGCCCAAAGCAGACCAGGATGCATGCCCCCTGGGTTCTAGTCCCATCTTTCCGAATCACTCGCACTCATCGGGAAGGAGGACTGGGGGTGGAGACATTTCTTGATTGAATAGACCATTCAGGGTTGGTATGTGACTATTTGCGATGCGTGATCCCGGAAATGAAAGTTGGTCTACGAGCTTGACCATCCTTCCTTCGTGTGGAAAACACATTACTCTAAAGAGTGAGGAGACTATTGCTCCCATGCAATATATATAGTCTCATCCAAGGAGTAGGTTATAATCCAAGGGTCCTTGAACGACCATCACGTTCATTTGAACGGTCTTCCCTTTCAATGTAACAGGCACATTGGGGAGGATCCCTAATGGTCGAGTGGTTCCTTTATCAAAACCCGAGAGATTTCTTATCTCAGGCAAAAGCGCCGGGGAACCCAGTGCTTTCCAAGCAATAGAGGAAAGGATACTCACAGATGCCCCTTCATCAATGATAGTGCCAGCCATTACCATTCTATAAATTTGGACTATGATTCTGAATGGTATACTGGCTGGCAACCGGGGTCTGCCTAATTGGTTCCAATCAAAGGACACAACCAGGTTGCTTGGTGGTGGGACCGAATACACGGCCGGATATGACCCTGACGATGTTCCTTCCTGCGATAAAGGAATGGGCGCATTGCCCTGATGCTCATTAGAGTCGGTGTTGATGAAAAGAATCTGGATGGTGTCATCCTTATTCTCTTCAGTGAGGGTGTCATTTGAAGATGAATCTTCATTGACGGTGTCATTTGAAGATGAAACCTCTGAAGGTAGAACCGGGTCAACTGCCGTTTCGACCTTTGTACTTTCGTCCGGTTTGGATTCAGTAGGTTCATTTTCAATGACTGACGCTTCAGCTGACCACTTGAGCGGGCCAGCTGTATTTTCAACCAACGAAGGACTTGGCACGAGTTTTTTGTATCCAAGAGGAAGTCTCAACGGTGAAACCGGGCGATCTTCCAAAACTCTCTTCGCTTCGTCTAAGAAGGGACAACGGTGGATGGCGTGATCGCCTTCACATAGTCTGCAGGGGGATCTTGCTCCCCCTCTTTGTCTTGAACCTTCACTTTCGCTGGTTGATGGTAAGCATTCAACATGGCTATCAGAGGTTGATGCTCCCGAATTGTGCAAACGAGGGGACCAGTCCCTTAGTATCCGGGGAATACAGGGACAATCTCTATGGAAGTGGTCTCCTTTACATATGACACATGGCGATTTAGGCCCGGTCTGTGCTATGTGTGGATTTTTGTCAGATGTCTTTTGCTTGCCCCCAGTCGCCTTAGGCTCCTTCTTCTTCTTCTCTCTCTTCTTCTTCTCCTTCTTCTCCATGGGAGCTTGGCTTTTGCCGGCTCTACCTTGCGAAGATGAAGGATTGGAGGAAGAGTTATAGGAAGTAGAAGGCTGGTGGGCAGCTCTAGACTGATCTAACTGTTGACTCGACTGTTCAGGAACCATGGTGTTCTGAACTACATTGGTTGAGAATAGCCAAATTGGCAGGCCAATTGTCAGTCCTGGAAGCGACAATGTGGCCATGTGGGGCGCACCAACTTCTCCCCAAGAGGAGAAAGGACTAGGATTTCCATCATGTGGAATTCCTTGGTTGGTGCGTTCCATGTTCTCAACCTACAGATCAACGCAGGAATAGGAGGTGATTATGTTCCGTTTAAAATAAATTTTATAACGACGCTTTAGACACAACTTGCTTTTTCACTTTTTAAGAGTCGAGAAAAAGCTAAAGATGACTCTAGTCTCCTTCGATGTTTTAACGAGCCCGAAGTGACAAATGCTCGGGTGGACTTTTTCAGTTATAGAGTTTGAAAAAGGCCAAAAGAAACTGCTCTGGAGTTCTAGGCAGAGGGTGTGCCAAACTTTTCGCAAAACCACAGAATACGTTTTACGGTACGAGTGGTCGATCTTCGTGAATGCTGTGTTCACTACATTGCGATCAGTAGGGCGGCCGACACGGCTTCCTATGGATAAAGGCTTTGTTCCTATAGGGGTCTCCCAATATATACGCGACGGTACGTGGGAGCACAAGTCCGTATTGATAATTATCGCTTCACCGTGGAGGAATCACCCAACCACTCAACGCTAAGATATCACGTTTAACGACGCCGGAACACGTCTCTAGCTTAGACCTCTATGTGTTTGCATTATGTTTCAATGCGTTGTTATGTAAATTCAATTTATTTTAAGGTTGATCTTGTTTAGCAGTTTGCCTTTATGGATCACCACGAGATGTATGGTACAACTCCTAAATGCAGTCTAAGATGATAAGCAAGCTTTTCAATCTTTCAACTTTGAAAATCTTAACTACTGAGGGAAAAGAAAGACATCATCTTTTCACACAGATCATAGAGCACACACTAATGCACTTTTTCCTAAATCAACATGCAAGCTGTCAAAATGCACATGCACATGCACAATGCAGGTATTTCTTTTCTCTTTCTTAATGTTGGTGTAATACAAAAAAGAAAGCTGTTGTATAACTTTGAATTCAATTTCAAGTGAAAGCAAACAAGCTTGTCCAAAATCAAAAGACACCTTAAGATTTACTTGTTTCGACACTAGAAATATATAAATTCAAACCATATGACGAAAGAAAAAGCTCAATCAGCTATGAACAGCAAACAAACTAACTCTTGAGATCAAAACGACACTTATCACAGGTCTAGATCTAAGAGGCCACAGCAAGACTAGTTCACTTTCGTTATGGGAAACTGCAAATGATGTAAGAAATACACAAAGAACAAATACAATTTCTTTATACAACCGAGGCGGAATAGTGGCAAAGAAAGGTGGTTTCAGATAGGTACATTGACTGATAACAGGCTGCAAAAACAAGGATGAAAACAGGGCAATAAACAGCAGGGAACCCCAGTAGCACAAGGCAAAACTGGTTCAGCACAGGTGGTACACTGTCAGTTTGACATTCAGCGCAGGTAGCCCCTTCGGGACCTGCGATGAAATGCAGACTGCCTTCACAGTGCCTGCAATGAAGAGATAAACTTTCGTTTTTCTCAGTTTCCGGGTCACAGATTGCTCAAAAATTCACAGTTTTTGGCCAAATCAGAAGCTATCAATCAAGTACACACTAAGGGATGAAAAGGAGGATGAAAAGCTGTCACTAAGAGCTGTTCAGAGTCCTTGTGGATCAGCTCTTCAAATCATAAACATGCCCAGAAATTGAGCTAGAGTAGCTACCCTCTACTTTGCATTTGAAAGCTCCAAATGCAGTTCGATTCGGTACTCCCTGTGTTTATGAAATGAATAGAAAAAACACAAACAACCAACAAGATATGATCCCCAGCGGAGTCGCCAATTTGTTGTTGGGAAAAGTATCCAATACGGAATGACCCTATCCCACTCTAAGGGTGATAGTACCTCAGCAACAATCAAAGCAAAGCTATTTGAGATTACTTCTTTATGAGATGTAAGAGAGGGGAGAAAGAGATCCACTAATCGATGTCTTCCGCTAATGATTGATCCAATCTTCTCTCCTTACTGCTTGCTCCTAGCTCCTTGCTCTTTCACTGGCCCAGCTACACCAAGATCCTGCAAAATGGCAAGAGAGGGAAACTACAAGAAGCATACATCCATAAATGATTCAAGGATTAGAATAAATCAAATACACAAGTATAACAATACACCATTGAGACACATGCATATAGAAGAACCTCAAATGCTTTATTAATGGAAGAAGTAAAGTTCAGGAAGTGATACAACCATAAGAGGCCCAATCCAGCATCACCTCCCAGCAGAAAGAAATCTCCTCTTCACCTCCTTCAAAGCAAATCACCCAATAGTTCTATACTCAAACCAACAGCACTTCCTTACATTCACAAGATTCCAGCCTCCCTAGACCTCATGAGAGAGCTCTATATATAGGAGTTTTGGAGAAAGGATGAGTCAGCTTGAGCTTGGCATGAAGCTGACTAGTGTCCTCTCCCACTTGAGTTATTCTTCAGTTCTTGAGTCCACTTGGAGGTTCTTGCTTCCACTTGGAGATCTAGACCCTCTTACTCATCACGAGTCGAATTCCCTGATCCAAGTGTCATTTTGGAAGCTTCCTGGGCATTGACACCTTGAGGAATGACTGTGCCACTTGTCCAAACTCGCCCAGCGCAGGTAGCCTTCTTTGCAGTTGACCTTCAGCGCAGGTACACAGTGGAGCAGTTGACATTCAGCGCAGATGCTCAGTGGAGCAGTTGACATGATCCAGAATTAGCTTGTTTTTGAGTATTTTCAGGTGGAGAACTGATATTCAGTGCTGTGGTTTGCTGACCTTGTTCCTCTAGGGGTAGGAACAACATGTTTAGGGACTTTGGATCCCTTAGATTATGGACATTTCATGCTTCATGCTGTAAGGCACAAAAATGTCTATAACAAGAAGAGCCCACTAATTTGGAATAAGGATTGCCTGACGTGCAACTATTTGCAGTGCGCACCGTGGATGGTCATTTTGAAGATATCATACACTTCCTAACAACAGGAACTGCCATAAAAGGATACACCGTCTAATAGAAGAAGGAGTTAGTGGTGCGCGCGGTAGATTTTTTTGTCATTACTGGGAATCTACACAAAATTGAGTCAGATGAGATATTGCGACGATATGTACCATAGTTTGAAATAAGCAGTGTCCTCATGGACGCTCATGGGGTGCCGCGGGAGGACATTATGTAGGGAGAGCGACCGCGCATAAGGTTCTATGCGCAGGGCTGTGGTGGCCAACCCTCCATCAAGATTCGAAAGCTTACTGCAAAGCGTGTGATGTGTGTCAAAGGACTGGTAGGCCATCACGGAGGGATGAGATGCCTCTAAATCCACAGATGACATTACAACCCTTTCAGAAATAGGCTATTGATTTTGTGGGACCCATCTAGCCCCAAGGAAAGATGAGAGTGAGGTACATTATCACCACGACGGAGTATTTGACTCGATGAGCGGAGGCACATCCTGTGAAGGATTGCACAAGCGCAACTGTTGCGAAGTTCCTCTTTGAGTACGTACTCATGCGATTTGGCTGTCCAAAGATTTTGATGAGTGATCGCAGTACGCACTTTATAAATGAGACGATTAGCGTGTTGACAAAGGAATTTTAGGTATATCACTAGATGAGCACACCTTATCACCCGTAGACTAATGGGATGGTGGAAGCATTCAATAAAGTGATGGAGAACGTGTTGACCAAGGTTTTCAATGCTCAATGAAGTGATTGGGACCTACGCATACCCGCAATACTATGGGCCTATCAGACGTCATCCAAGAAGTTGACAGGACAAACACCCTTTATGCTTCTCTATGGTGTTGAAGTAGTAATGCCCATGGAATACATTGTGCCTAGTCTGCGCATAGTGACACTCACAGGTATAACGAATCATGGAGCCCTGGAAGAAAGGCTCACACAGTTGGCTGAACTTGAGGAAGAAATATTTTTAGCTAGATTTCACCAACAGTTCCAAAAGCAGCGTGAAAAAGCATGGCATGATTGATACATTAAGCTACACACCTTTAAGGTAAATGACCTGGTTTTTTTATATGACAGCAAGTTTGATAAATTTCCAAAAAAATTCAGAATGCACTGGTTAGAGCCCTATGTCATTAAGGAGATTACCGACGGAGGAGCGGTACAACTGGTCAAATTGAATGGAGATCCCTTCCCAGAAAGGTGAATGATAGTCGATTGAAGCCATACACTAGTGGTTTGACCATGTGACTAGATGAAGGTAGCACAGTCTTAGCACTCCAGGCAGTTGAAAGGAGGCACGAGACTATAAACTGCACTGCTCAGGTTGGGGAGCTACACGATTAGAAGATTGTTCGAAGCAAGGAAGTGTCACAAGGTTCGCAGTAGCGCGAAGGGAGCTGCGCTACCCAGGGTGAAATCATGCAGGTCGGCCGGAAAGTGACCGTTAAAGTCACTGTTCATGATTTGACGGTAGAAATGCGGCCAAATGGAGTGGGCGACCAACATTTAAGACATAATTTATGGGGAAGATCCTTGAAAATATGTCGCCAATCCTGCATTAATGAACCAAATTTGGGGGGAATAGTCAGATTTGAATTCAAAATGCCCTATAAATTACAAGTGGCTGTCCAATGAAAAACACTTGGCATTTTGAGAATTGAGTTGTTGAGCTCTCAAGCACACATGAATCACGAGCACTACGAACTTCTGATAGCCAGTTCAGTATTTGAGACATTACCGAAGGAGACACAGAATTTCTTGCATAACATCACGTCGATGCCAACAGAAGCTATAGATACTGAAGTAGAGGAGTCGGTGCTGAAAATTGAGATGGAAGCAGAAGTAGTTGTTCTAGAGGTTGCCGAAGTATTAGCGAAAGTACCCAAATCACTGAGGACATCGAGACCAAAGCCGACCCCAACCAAGGAGATCGTGAAGGATAAAAAGGGCAAGTAGCATACAATACCAGTGCACGCATTGCCGAGAAGAAACCCACGGAAGCCTGCCGCATAGGAGAAGGGAAAAACCATCAATCTAGAGCTGGAGAAGGAAGAAATCGAAGACATCCCAATGGATGATGAGGATGTGGTAGTAGATGTGGAGGAGGTTGAAGCCCAGGGTGCTGACCCTATCACTCAGTTGCCTAAATACGTCCCTCTGTGCAAGGGCAAGGCCAAGGTACTAAAGGATATAAATGAGATCAAGACCCCCTTGCAAACCCCTCTGTTGCTAGATGAAATTGTTTTTCAAGGACCACACTTGGGGTGGGTTCCTCTGCTAAAACTCGAAGACTGGGACTTGGCTGATCATGAGAAGTTCCCACACATGGCTACCGAGTAGCTGATGCATTGGATTATTGACACAACCACCAGAATGACCACATTGGAGCCACGAAGGTGGCTCAGAGGAGTAGACAAGGCAGGGTTGCTCAACCTGCTTTGGGTGCCACACTACAACTGCACCTCGGTTACAGTATTGGTCATCAAGCAGCTGCTATGCTTGGTGCATGATGGGTGTCTATGGCTAGAGGAGCCAATACCGACCACTGACAGATTGATCCATAGGATCACGCGATTACCTTACACTGGAGAAAATTCGGCCATGATATTTGGCAAAAAAGGTGGTGAGCAGGCCCTCGTGGAGGCCATGAAATAAACATTTAAGCTGGTGAAGAAGCCGCATGGATATTCCATATCCAACATCTGCAACCCTGCTGTAAAGGTAGCTACGCAGATTTTAGTAGCGAAGGTGATGAGGAAGTGTCGCGCCGACGAGGTGCCAATGCCTGTCATTGCATTAGCAGCCTAGTGCGCCGAAGGAGTTCAATTCAATTGGGTGGACTATATATGCCGTGAGTTCCTTGTGAATTGCTGTGAATCACAGGAGCTCAGCAAGCCAATCCACTACATGTGGCTCTTGCTGTTGATTGTGCTAGTAGCATGGGAGCTGCCAGAGGACAACCAATTCCCTTCGGTCATGCCAGACCTGCCAGAAGTAGTGAAGTACGTTTCGGTGTGGGAAACCAAGGACATGCAGCGCATCAAGGACAAAAAGATCTTCTGGATCTTGATGGAGATGAACATCTGCATGGCCATCAATCGCAAACTGCGGTTGTCGCCTACGATGTTTTCCAACCTACAGGGCTACGCCGAGTCCAAAGCAGATTTTCACCATGTGGCCATTAGGGCATGGAAGGACCCTGAGAAAAATGGTATGACTTGCCTTACCTGGCAACAGATGATGCCATTGATGCAGTACTTGATCGATGGCCGATAGAGTGGTGTACCATAGCAGACTTGGCGGTGGGAGGGAGCAAGTTCACTGCATAGATAAAGAAGGAGGAGGCCAAGCTAAAGATGACGCAGTTGGTTGGAAAGAGAAAGAAGGATGCCAGTGACAAGGCTTGGGTGGAGTGCGATGCCACTCAGCAGACAGAGAAGCAAATAGGTGGAATAGAGAGAGGCTTTAACAAAGGCGCAAGGTCGCTTTCACTTGAGACAGAGGAGGAGATGGACGAGCAGGCATAACAACATGGTGCGGACCCACAGGTGACGTCCGCCGCATCAAGCGTCCAAAGGAGCAGGAGAAAGGAGGGTCCACGAAGAAATCAAAGGCTACTAAGACATCACTGGACCCTATCACGCTAACAGAGGGCGATCTACATGACATCAGTGACATGGTGTGGGATGTCACTACGAAGGCCCTACAACAGTTTGAGCAGTAGCAGTAGCTAGTATTGGGGGCTATACATATAGGTTTGTAGGAGTTGCAGACCTGCACATCACAGGCTAACACAGTGTCTACCAGCCTTGCTATCGGCACTTCAAAAGCTGCTGAGATGCTGCTCGCAAAGGCCTCCAACACGATAGTGTTGCCTGATGGAGCACTGACCACGGAGAATGAAGCTGATAGGCCCACTGTCAGCACCCTCAAGGGAGTAGGGTTGAATCTGGCAGCGGTACCTAGTGAAGTGCTCCACCTCTTGCAGGATGGAGTGATTGCAGAGCTGAGGGCCTATGAGCACCGTGCCCTCTAGGTGATTAGTGAATAACAGATTAAAAATGTGTAGATGGCACTATAGCGAGACTTTGACATTACTGCTATAACCGAGGTGACCAATCAGAACAAGCGTATAATACAGGTTGTCGAGGAGGCATGCCGAATGGTCCGAGAGTTGGCCATTCCTGAGGAGGAACCAATGGAGGTACGCGTCTGCAAGCTGGCCATGGGGGTGCACGATGAATGTACAGAGATGGCAAGGGTTCAGTTGGAGTTGAACCTGCAGATCACAGAGTTATAGTTGAAGGCCTAGCCTTCAACTCCACCAGAAGTAAAGGATCAGCGGGCAACCACTGCCACAAAAGCTGCAGCGGTGGTTGACAGTGCAGTAGCAGACTGCACACAACTTTTTGAGTAGTCGTTTAAGGTCCTAACAAGCTTGTAGGAGGACCACAATATACAACAACTAGAGATAGAAGTGCGTGAGCTACAAAAATGCTATGATTAAGTCAAAGGCACAATTCCAACCGTCGCGCTCACACAGAGACTAGCAAAGTTGTAGGAGGCCAAGCAGTTGAAGGGACAGGTGGATGCAGCGTTGCACAACGAAGCAGTGCTGAAGGCACGACTAAAGCCCTAGCTGGATGAGGCTTACACGGTGACAGCCTCTATTGAAGGAAAGCTTGTGACTCTGCAAGCAACTCAGCAAAAGCTTCAGGTTGACAGCTTAGGAGCAGTGACCGAGAAAATGGTTGAAGATGCGAAGCAGGTAGCCGCACAATGCATTACTGAGGATGCGGTCGTATGAGTTGAGCTAGAAGGTCTTCGTGCTAAGATCTCCGCACATGCCAATTGACTCGAGGGCGAGTCACGATGTTTGTGTTGGGTGCCTGCTGGGAACAAAATCCCCCAAGGACAGTTTTGGGGCTAAAAGCACATGTTTTGGGTCAAATTTTGTAATAAAGTTGTAAAGTCTCTGCATATTGTGGTCACGGAGTGCGAAGGTGTCATGAGTCATAAAGGGTTGTCTACCCTTATTTTTGTAAAGTAAAGTTGGCTGTAAAGATCTACCCATGTTCCGTGAACCATGGGATTGTATAAAAAGAGCTAAGTAAGTAAGCTCTAAGTAGTCTTAAGGAGTCATGTGTAGTAGAAGAAATCTTGAGCAATAAGGAGAGAAGTCTAAGTTTTGGGTTGTAGCGTAGGTAAAGGCTCTGTAGCTGAGTGCACAGAGGCCTAGGGTAGAAGTCCGCAACTGAGTGCGCAGACCCCTGCAGCTGTGTGCATAGGATGGATAGAGACTGTAATCATCTGAAGATATCAATAAAGAGAAGTATTCTACAAATTTTGTGTCTTTGTTTCTTGTTAATGCACCTTGTCATATTGTGTATGAAATTAATTTATAATGCTTATGTGATGCGCGAATGTATGTAATTACATTGGTTAATCAAATGCAAGTAAGAATATATATTTACGTGGCGCTAACTGTGAGTGTTTAGTAAGATAATGAAACACTCAAAGATAACTTGGGAATCTGTTCTATACGCTGCTTCAACAACGCGAAAGTACCTGAACCGCAGGTTAGGGCTGCGCGAATTCCAATCGTACCACTTCGAAGAGGTACTGAAGGGCAGAGTAAAGGGTTAGACAGACAGAGCCCTAGAACTTAATGACCTACGTGAAAGTAGGAATAAGAGGCATAAACTGACATCACAACCATCTCAGGGTGCGGAAAACTTGGTTCTAACATCCCCCCATACTGCTTCGGGTGAGACTTCGGTCCGTGCTCTGCGGGCTGATGCCGAAAGGGCCAGTAGTGTAGGGATTTGTTTGGCTAACTAACGTTGAACCTGGGTCAGGCCCCACCAAGCCAAAAATGCTACAAAGAAATAAAGTGTAAAAACTACAAATGATACTGAAAATGAAAAGTAATATAACAATAAGATTATACACACAATTCCCCACCCAAAAAGGCTATGAAGCAACAAGATAAAATGAGGACAAAACAAGTAACCCAAGTAAACTAAAATTCCAAAATATCTACTGTATAAAGGGATTGGGATCTAAGGCCAAATCTACTGAAATGATTTAGAAAAAACCATCAAAGACAAGTTGCTAAGAGCTAGAAAATGGCAGAAAACAAACTACAAGAAAGAAGGATACTCAAGAGGATTCTAAAGGGAGAATGAAACAAAAGTCTCAAGAGGAAAAAAAGTGTTGTAAATATGGGCTAAAAAGACTAAAAATAAGGGAAAATAATGCTGAAAAAGAGTGAGTGAAGGTTTTGAAAACAAGACTCCTCAACTCATCAAATTTTCTAGTAAATGGCAGATGTGTACTCCAAACTCCAAGGGGTGGTTTCTTTTCTCTAAATGATAAAAGCTACTAAAAGAATATAGGCATAGGGATGAACAAGAATAGTGAATAAAACCTTCCCAACACACAGGCATAACTCTCAACAAAATGCAGAAATTTGCAGAAAATAACTGGAAAAAATGGGAAACACAAATTTTGGTCTGTTTTATGCACTATGGTGCAAATATTGGCCCAAAATATTGTTGGAAACTAGATAACTATTGAGAGGGGGAGGGAGGCGGGGTGTGAATTAGTAGTGAAGGCACTTATCACTTTTTCTCCACTTTATTAATAATCTTTAAACATGAATAAAATGAAACACACAAGTAGAGTTCATAACATAAAAAATAAACTTGAAAGCATGAAAACCATTTAACACATAGACACAAGTATATCTATAGGGAAACCCTCTCGAGGGAAAAAAGCCACCCACTGCTGCTGCACTGCTCAAATATTCTATTATGTCAAACATTTCTTTACATAAAGATTCAAATGGATACTATCAAATGGAGACTCTTTGTTATGCGGATCTATGGACTACCATCTGCTAAAGACCACCACGATCAATGATCCTTGCCTGATTACTCCTAAACTATCAGTCAGCTCTACAGACTCTGATCTACTAGAATTTGTAGAAAATATGATGGTAGAATAACCCGATAATGAAATATAAATCAAAGCAGAATACTATAACCTACTTTTACTATCAATTTGCAGAAGCTTAAAGATCGAATTGAAAAATATAATCAGAAGAAGAAGAATCAATGGCATAATACACATGAAAATACTTTGGGGAAAGCCTCAGCTAAAAACCCCACATAATTGTATTATCATACATGGTGGAAATACATAGGAATTATATAAAGCCTTAGCTCTCACAGCTAGCCAGCTCTCAGTACAATCCTCACAGATGCTCACAGGAAATATTGGCTTCTCTCTAGCCTTCCTCTCTGCCCTCTAAGATCCTATTTCCTTGCGTTGTTCCTTGTGGATGATTACCTATTACCAAGTGGATGATCTCCTTCAAAATTACGCAATCCTCAAGGATTAAATCCTTGACAGAATGCATGAGTATTCTCCACGAGAAAACACATGCAACTGATAGTACACTATCCTTGAACATTAATCTCAATTGGGTCTTTCTCAGAATAAATATGCATGAGTTTCTAATGAGGGAATCTTCAGTTAACTTGAGTAGCACTAGTTGAGTGCATTAACGCATCAACTGACTGTTAACTCACTATTAGTTCCTCAAACAGTTTGGAACTAATTTAACTGGACTTAACTCAGTAAACTGAGTGAACTAATTACAAATCAAATATAACTCAATCTTATCTCCTTAATTTAAGGGATAACTCTTGCATGACTTCAGAAAGACTTCTAACTTGAATTTCTCCAACTAATTAATTTAAAATAAATTAATTAATTATTTCCAAGTAGTTGTTAAGACTAAATTTGATATTAATTTACAAAAAAGGAAAAATTAAATTGGAATATTCTTGTTGCCATATTTCAACACTCCCTCTCAACAAGAAAGGGATTATCTGCCACCCTGATCCTGTCTCTATGGAACTCAAATTTACACTTTGACAATGCCTTTGTCAAAATGTCAACATCTTGCTCCTCTGTCGAAATATACTACAACAACATGATCCTCTCGACTTGTGAAAAGACACGGGCAACAAATCTTGCCTTATGCTTCTCCACACTACCATCAAAAGCTTTCTTTACCTTGTAAAGCCAACGTGAACTCACAACTGACTTGTTCTCCGATCTCGGAACAATGTCCCAAACACTATTATGAACTATGGAGTCATACTCCACCATAGCATCAACCCAAATCGGCTACTGCATTACTTCCTCAGAGGAAGATGGCTTGGTCTCAACACATTCCCCAACAAGGGCCATGTATCCAATGTACGTCTCAGGTGACCTCCTCTATCTGTGCTGAGAAGATGGTGCTCCCACATTCTCTCTCGCATCCTCCAACAATCTTTCAACTTCTCTTGTGCACTTCCGTCCATCTCTGGAAGACTCTGCTTGAGTGGATGTCTCCACTCCTAGAGCCTCTGCATGTGGTTGCTCCACATCAATCTGAGGCTCCTCCTCCTTAGGAACCAACAGTTCCTCCACAGCCTATAGTTGGAGCTCCCTCTCAAGGGAAACTCGCATGGCCTTCTACTCATCAAACTTGAGATCTCTGTGAACCACTGTCCTCTGACTAGTAGGAAAGTACACCCGATAGTTGTGAGGTGTATCAGTGTACCCCATAAATATCCCTAACTCTACTGTTGGCTTAAGCTTCTTTCGTGCATCCTTTGTCATATGGTAATATATCGACGAGCCAAAGATCCTAAAGTGACCCACATCTAGTCTCTTATCGGAGAAAGCTTCCTCTGGTGTCTTCATCCCAAGTATGCAATGCGGGATTTTATTCTGGAAATAGACCGCTGTGTTGCATGCCTCAGCCCACAAGTGAAGTGGTAGGCCTTGGTCATGCAACATTGCCCATGTTGCCCCTACAATATTTATGTTCTTCCTCTCAACCACCTCATTCTATTGTGGGTTATGAGGTTCCGTCAACTCTCGTTTAATTCCTTCTGCTGCACAAAAATCCTTAAACTCTTGAGAGACATATTCTCCACCGTTGTCGCTTCTCAAGGCCTTGATCTCCTTCCCTGACTCTTTCTCGACCAAAGCTTTGAACTCACAAAACTTTGTGAAAGTTTGGTCCTTCTTCTGCATGAAATAAATCCAGCATTTACGAGTATAGTCATCAATTAAAATCACATAATACCTTTGCTTCATTTTGGATGCCATCGAGAATGGTCCACACAAATCAGTATGAACTCGCTCTAAGATAGCCTCTTCTCGACTGTCTCGATCATGAAAGGAAGACTTGGTGTACTTTCCCAAGGTACAACTTTTCATGTGTCAACTTGCTCAAGTTTACCTTTGGGAAGTCCTGTAGATATCTGTTGCATTATCTTCAAAGCCCCATGATGCAAATGGCCCAACCACCTGTGCCACAACTCGCCAATGTCTTGGCTTTGCACCAATTCTACTTTCGTACTCAATGCTGCATAATCATCTACCTCTAGTTTATAGAGATTCTTCACCCGAATCCCTATCCTCTTGGTCTGACCCATGGCTATGTGTCTTAGGAACGCCTTTCCTTTACTGAAGACAACATCGTAGCCTTTGTCCTCCAACATCACGACCGATACCAAGTTCTTCTTCAGTCCAGACACATACATCACATTTGTCAAGGTGAGAGGAGCTCCATGCTCCCTATGAAAAGCAACCATGCCCACTCTTGAAATACTATACCTTCTGTCATCACCCATCTCTATGCGCATCTTGAGGTCTTTCTCCTCCAAGGCACTGAATAAATTTTTATCACCGGTCATGTGGAATGAGGCTCCACTGTCAAGATACCAGACACAACCCATCATCGATGACACCTTGCATGCAATGAAGCTAAAATCCATTTCGAACTAAGAGGCTAATGCCTCACCTTCTGATCCCTTCGAGGATACCTTCTTGGACTTCTTCGATGGGAAATTAGTCGCATAATGTCCCATCTTGTGATAATTAAAGCATCTTACTTTAGACATGTCACCCTTCTTCCCTCCATGAGAAGAATTTGATTTGAAATGGGAAGCCTTCCCCTTCCCTTTCCTTGCCTTACTTGCTAAGGCTAGATTTTCTTCATCATCATTCTTGGATGAAGAACCATCTCATGTGCTCCTCCTACATAAGATCCGACCACATTCGTTCCAAATATGGCCGTTTCTCCCTTCCATTCACAGAGTCCTGGTAGCTATTCTAACTCTTTGGAAGGCCAAGGCAAGTGAGACTCACCATATCATCATCGGCAGTAGTTATTCCCACACTTTCAAGCTCATCTCTGCAGGTGGTGAGCTTGTCTAGATATGTGGAAATAGTATCACCCTTCTCCATCTTGATTCTTTGAAGCTTATCCTTGAGCACCAATTTCCTATGGTCGCTATTGTTCTGGTAGAGGTCCTTCAATGTCTTCCACATTGAAAATGGAGTATCCTTCCCATGGAGACTCAAGACAATATGGTCTCGAACTCCATCAAGGATGATCTGTCTCGCCTTTGCCACACACTTCTTCCACTCAGCCAACTCTTGTGCATTAGTTAAAGCTGGCTTTGGGATTTCTTGATCAATGAATTCCTTCAAGCCATTGTCTTCTAATAAACCTCCATTCTATCTTTCCATGCTATGTAATTCGAGCTACCTTCCAAGGCATACTCGAGTCTCAATCCATAGAACGCCATTGGCCAACCTTGAAGTATGATATGAATTAGATTTGCACTTGCAACCCCAAACTTCAAACTTTGAATTCTCTTCTCAGTATACTATTCATAGCTCTGATACCATGTAGAAAATATGATGGTAGGTTAACTCGATAATGCAATATAAATCAAAGCAGAATACTATAACCTACTTCTACTATCAACTTGCGGAAGCTTAAAGATTGAGTTGAAAAACATAACCAGAAGAAGAAGAATCAATGGCACAATACACATGAAAATACATTGGGGAAAGCCTTAGCTAAAAACCCCACACTATTGTATTATCATACATGGTGGAAATACATAGGATTTGTATAATTCCTTAGCTCTCACAGCTAGCCAGTTCTCAGTACAATCCTCACAGATGCTCATAGGCAATCTTGGCTTCTCTCCAGCTTTCCTCTCTGCCCTCCAAGCTCCTATTTCCTTGCGTTGTTCCTTGTGGATGATTACCTATTACCAAGTGGATGATCTCCTTCAAAACTATGCAATCCTCAAGGATTAAATCCTTGACAACATGCATGAGTTTTCTCCATGAGAAGAAACATGCAACTGATAGTACATTGTCCTTGAACATTAATCTCAACTGGGTCTTTCTCAGAATAGACATGCATGAGTTTCTGATGAGGGAATCTTCAGTTAATTGGAGTAGCACTAGTTGAGTGCATTAATGCATCAATTGATTGTTAACTCACTATTAGTTCCTCAAACAGTTTGGAACTAATTTAACTGGACTTAACTCAGTAAACTGAGTTAACTAATTACAACTCAAATATAACTCAAGCTTATGTCCTTAATTTAAGGGATAACTCTTGCATGACTTCAGAAAGACTTCTAACTTGAATTTCTCCAACTAATTAATTTAAAATAAATAAATTAATTATTTCCAAGTAGATGTTAAGACTAAATTCAATTTTAATTCACAATTTAATGCAAGGACAAATTAAATTGGAATATTCTTGTTGCCATATTTCAACAGAATCCACCATGACTAGCAAGCCTTGCCCAACTTTTGTCGAACTATCCAACCACCATTAGATTGAGAAATTTTCTCACTTATATTGATTTTACTGGAATCACCCAACTCCACTTCTCTATGTGGTTCTCATTTCATACATCTTCAAACCAGAACCGAGAACTTCTCAACATGAGCACTAAAACAACCTATCATCAAGGCACACAATAAAAAACTGAATCCACACTACAAATTGCAACATAATCTCTCCACACACTACATAAAATAATCTGATCAATGCATAAGCTAAAATCCACTACGATACAAATATAACTACTCTCAAATGACTATTGGATACAAACAATAAACTAAATAATATACTAGAAGAAAACAATCTCCAAATACTCCTGCAATCAAACTCTAATCATCTCCTCACTAGTTGCACAAAATATTGGTTGAAACATCATCTAACTGTTGTAAATTGTTGTAGATTTTCTGAAAAAATTCTTTGCACGACCTGCATACAATATTCTTCCCTCACACACACTCTTCCTTACTCACTCAACCATCACCAAAAAAGAAAAGAAAACCAATACTTTTTTCTTTTCCTTTTTTCTAGTATATGCCAAATTCTCCTCAATTATCTCCAAACCAATACCACAGACAAATACCATGGTTATTTCAATACCTAGGACACTTGTACTATGGTAATATTCAAATCAATACCACAAGTAAATACCATGTTTATGCCAATACCATAGACACCTATACCATGGTAATATCCAAGTTATTTCCACGAGTAAATACCATGGTTATGCGAATACCACGGACCCTTGTACCATGGTAATATCAAAGTCAATACCACAGGTAAATACCATGGTTATGCCAATACCATGAACTCATGTACCATGATAATATCCAAGTCAATACCATAGGTAAATACCATGGTTATGCCAATACCACAGACTCCAATACCATGGTAATCTCTAGAACAATACCATGGGAAAATACTATGGTTATGTCAATCCCAAGACAATCTGCACCAAGGTAATATCACATGCCAAATTACTCCACACATATCAATACCATGGTAATGCTAATGCCAAGAATACCTGTACCATGCTAATACTCTACTCATGAAATATGTAAGATGTGCAAGGAAACCAGAGAAAATGCTCAAACAAAACCAAAAAAAACTCAACTCCAAAACATATGACATAAACCAAGTCAACATAAACCAAGCTAAATCACCTCCAACAGCTGTAGCAACATCTCCAACAACTGTAGCAGCAACATGAAGTCATCCAATGGCCTCCAATCCTTGTAGATGCACCTCCAACACATGCAACAACATCTCAACACATGTAACAAAAACTCCAATGCTTCCAGCACATGTAGAAGCATATGCAACACCTATAGTAGCAATCCAACCACCTACAACAACAACATCCTCAATCATATATAGAAACATCATCAACCTATGACAAGCCAACATACCATGCCTTGGAGCCATCTCTACTCAACTTCCAAAACCATGTTGACATCAATGCCAACTAATAGGACCATGAAGCCAAACACTCATCACACATTAAGAGGACTATTAACATCATAAGGCATATAAGAAGAAACACCATGACCATGTTGACATCAATTCCAACACTACAATGCCAACAATCTCTCCCTTTGGCATTGATGTCAACCTCAATCCAACATCTAAAGTTGATATCCATACACTCCAAATCTCTCCCCCTTTTACATCAATGGAAAAGGTTCATACCAAAACTGAATAAAATTCCAATAATGTGCCGGATGAGTGAAGTTCTCCCCCAGTTATGTTCAACACCATGGAGATGCAAACCAAGAATTATCTCCTGAAAAATAAGCATGTGAAACGAGAAAATCTGTTGCCAACACCTCTAGCCAATTCCATGCAATATCTGAAACTGAACATGCTCCCCCTAAGCATGTAATGGAGCTGCAATCACATACTCTTTTGTTGTTGTATAAGCACATCTACGTGCTTCAATAAGCCTTGTTCCCAAGTGAAAGAGACTACTCCTCACGAACCATGATTCTAATTGACTTTGGACAAGATATACAATGAATTATAATACATATAAAATGCTTCATGGAGAAAATACATAGTTGTGACTGACACGTGAATCCTCTATAAACTCACCTATCACCAACCAAATACTTTTATGGACCAAAGTTTACATCATGCACCCAATATAGTGGGGCTACATCAATGATATACAAAATAATACATGACTTGGACTTCCATTGACCCATACATAACTAATGACAAGACATACTAGACACCATGGGTCTCTCCCTGAGCAATGTGCTAGCATGATAGAAAATTAAAGGTATGTGGATTTTACAATTTCACATAAATATGATCACCACTATGCATCCCAAAAATAATGATATCATATGAGTACATGGCAACAATGAGCAACAAAATATGCTTCATATAGCAACAACAATGATAATACAAACCATGTTAAATTATGAAAATACAGTAAAATTCCACTTTTGAAAACTCATTTCATGGATATTATGATTTCATTGAATTCCTTTTTTCGAGAGGACCAAAATCGACCTAAAGATCACTCAAATCGGATAAGTGGAAGTGTACTTATGAAGGACAACCCACAAATGCATATTTAAACAAGGTCGGCCCTAAAGAAAATTGGTCAACCATGGAAGCCTATAAATACAAGTGACCTCAAGCTCATTTGTAAATCACCAATCATCTACTTCTTCTCTTCTTCATTGATTGGCTCGAATAGGTCTGAGGAAGGGACAACAACAAAATCTCACAAAAGTCTGAAATTACAGGGTCTAAGGCTCACATCTGTTTTAGGGTTTTTGGATTACATTCGCACGCACATCACAAGGAAATTTGACCATAGTTGTTGGCTTGTAGAAATCAAGGGAGTGACTAAAAGACTTTAATCACTCTCACAACTCCTCTTGCACGCGACTGGGAAGTTTGACTCCAATTTGACTAAAGACCGAAGTTGACCACAGTTGACTGCGAATGGGAAAAGTTGTCTTTGATATATTATTATGTTGGAAACTTATTTCTGAATGTTATTGGGTGAGTTTGATGATGATATTGTATTGGTCTCATTTTACTCTCTACGAAACATTTTCTAAAAATCTAATAGAAGAAGAATTTCCAAGGGTTTTCTCCCTTGTGGGATTTTTCCCTAGTCTTTGACCAAACCTGGTGTCTCTTGTTGATGTGTTGATTATATCCTTTGTCATTTCATTTATTGTTCTATCTTCAATTACTGTTGATGAATGGAAATACTAATTGTAATAAGAAATATTTCTAATTGAAGTAATGAATTGGGATAAAGTAAATGATACAACATAGAAAAATATGAAAATTTAACATGGTATCAGAGCTAAGGTGAAGGAAAAGACTAAAAGGAAACAAGCATTGAAGCAATCATCTTTGGAATGTTGAAAGAGATGATATAGCCATTTCAATATGACTTCCTTCTTCAAAGAAAATGAGAATTTGGGAAACTCATCCAAATTTTCTGCATGGAAAGTCAGGTTGGATATCAAAGGTGATAACAATGATGTTTTGGAGTACATTCAAGGAAAAGTACCTGAGCCTCTAGAGAATGTTTCTACTGCTTCTAAGAACAAGCACAAGAAAGGTGAGTTAAAAGCAAAGAAAATCATAGATGATGGTTTACAAGATAATTTACTTGCATATGTTGGAAACCTGAGAAGGTCTAAGGCCATGTATGATAAGGTAGCTGACATGTATGAAATCAACAATTTGAATGAAATCATATCCTTGAAATATCAACTCAAAGACACAAAGATGAACAAAGGAGAGTCTGCACAATCCTACATAATGGGGATATCGCGTCTTAGAGATCAATTGCAAAGAGTTGGGGAATCTGTGCCTGACCAGGAATTGGTGATTGTGACTTTAAGAGTTCTCCCTCCTATTTGAGAAATGTTCATTACTACTATAAGCAACAACAATGTCCTATCATCATTTCATGAAATTGTTGGAAATCTCACGCAAGAAGAATCAAGGATGATATCAAGAGGAAGGATTCCAAAACATGAAGAAGGAGAGTCTTTTTCATTCATCACTCATGACAAGAAGAAGAAGAAAGGAAAAGAATGTCCATCACATTCAAGAAAGCCTCCTCCCCGAAATCCAAATAAAGGGAGAAACTTTTGCACATCGAATGCTATAATTGTCATAAGAAAGGCCACTATGCTCGAGATTTTCCTTGAGAAGAATAATGGACCGCACTACAATACTAGAAGAAACAACAATAGGTTCAATGATCAAAGAAGGAGAGATGACCGTAGGAATGATCACAATGGAAGAGATGAAAGAAGAAGAAGAGATGCTCCAAGTGATAATGAAGAAGACTGTTGTCCACAAAATAAGTCAAAATTCTCCAGGTATGAAAGTATTGTTGCGAATCAATCCAAATATATTCTTATTTCTGCATGTATTAGTTCATCTCCTCTGGATTCCTGGGATGGTTGGTTGATAGTGGGGCCACTCATCACTTCTATGGTTATAACAAAATTATCTCTAATTTGGTAGAGAGGGAGTCAAATTTGAAAATTGTCCATGGAGACAACTCCACTCATCCCATTAAAGGTTTTGGGTCTGTCAAATTTCATTTGAATTTAGGAGAATCTATTTTTCTCAATGATGTAATGTATGTGCTAGGGTTGAAGAAAAATTTGGTATCAATATCCGATTTGGAAGACAAAGGGATGAGGGTTTCCTTCATCAAGGGAAAGGTTATTACTTGGCCTGTTAGATCACATATGAGAGATACATTCACATTGGGATCAAGATATGAAGGACTCTATGGGTTACTGGAAGACCACTTCTAGCATTGGTCCATGATACTAATCATTCAAGCGAGCTATGGAACCAAATATTGACCCATCTACATTATGATGCTCTTCCAAAATTGGATAAATTGGTCTCAAGGATTCTGAAGGTTCAAGCCCATGATGATGGAGTATGTCCAGGTTGTGCCAAGGGAAAGAAGACAAGGGGACCATTCCCCTCTAGAGACAGAAAGACAAATGACATCCTCCATCTCATCCATTCTGACATATGTGGTCTGATTCCCATGCATTCTATTGGTGGCCATATCTACTACATCACCTTCATTTATGACTTCTTAAGAAAGACATGGATATATTATTTGAAGCACAAGTATGAAGCCTTCGTAATGTTCAAGGAGAATAAAGCTTTGATAAAAAATCAAAATATTAATGTCTAAAAATGGTGGACAGTACACATCAAAGGAGTTCAATGATTTTTGCAAGAAAGAAGGTATCAAGAAAGAGACAATTATGCCCTATACACCCAAAAAAAAATGGATTGGCTGAAAGAAATAATAGGTCCATTATAGAATCTACCCAAGCCATGCTCCAAGATCAAAATTTGTCAAAGTTACTTTGGGGAGAAGTAACAAATGTTGTCGTATATGTTCAAAATAGGGTACCTTATCAAGCATTGGAAAACAAGACCCCCAAAGAAGTGTTCACAGGTGTCAAGCCCAATGTTGGTCATCTTCGTATATTTGGATGCCCCATGACTTTCACGTGATCAAGGACAAGAGGAACAAGTTGGAAGCCTCATGAAGAAAAGCTATGTTCGTTGGGTATTGTGAAAATTCTAAATCATTTATAATATATATTATTGGTCAAAGGAAGGTTGAAATTAGTAGGGATGTTACATTCGATGAAGATACCTCCCTTGGAAAAGCAAGGGACCTTCCTCCGCCTCCTCCTCCTGAGGAGAATGATGATATGGATATTTTAGATGGTCCTTCTATGCTTGAATCTAAGACATTTATTGTTGATGATCCCATGGAGCCCATGGATCCCCTAGATCGTCCTCCATGTGATCCTCCTGCCAAGAAGAGGCCACTTTGGCTTCAATACACATTACAGGATGATGAGAGATGAGCTCCCATTCAAAGATCATTTAGATAAAGGAAGAAGCCATGCAGGTACTAGGGATATGTTACAGCCATGAGAACTGTGATTCAATTTGAATCTACCACATTCAAAGAAGATGTGAAGGAACAAGTTTTGAAATATGTTATGGCCAAACAATACGAATTAATAATGAAGAGTGATGTATGGGATGTTGTTTCGAGACCAAAGGGGAAACATTTGGTGACTTCAAAGTGGCTATTCAAGATCAAGCATGGAGTTGATGGGAGCATTGAAAAATATAAAGCAAGGTTCATTGCCTGAGGTTTCTACCAGAAAGAGGGAGAAGATTATGATGATATATTTTCACCTGTGGCTTGATATACAACCAAAATTTGATAGTTTCCCTTGCCACAAGTCAAGGATGGACCCTTCCTAAGATGGACGTGAAGACTACATTCCTCCATGGCATGCTACAAGAATAAGTGTATGTTGACCTTAGGGATTTGAAGTAGAAGATAAAAATATACATGTTTGTAGGTTGAAGAAGGCATTGTATGGTTTGAAGCAATCCCCTAGAGCATGGTACGCCCGCATAGACAATTATTTGGTGAAGCTGGGATTCACAAGAAGAAATGATGATCCCAACATCTAATTCAAGGTAGCCTAAGGTATGCCATTGATTTTGGTTTTATATGTTGACGACCTATTCTTGACAGGTAGTGATCCCATGATGATCGATTATAAGAGAGATATAACCTCTGAATTCAAGATGAAGGACCTTGGAATCATGCATTACTTTCTAAGCCTTGAGGTGTGGAAAGGGCCTAGTGAGATTTTCCTTTCACAAGGAAAATATGTTGTGAAGCTGCTAGAAAGATTTGTAATGAAAAAATGCAAGTCACTAACCACACCGATGGAAATGAAATTTAAGAAGATATGTGGAGAAGATGTAGGACCAAATTTGGCGAATCCATCTGAGTATAGACAGTTGATTGGGGCTCTAATATTCCTAGCGAGCACCTGTCTAGACATACGATATGTAATGAATACGTTGAGTCAATTCATGACTGAGCCTCTCCATGCACACTGGATCGCTGCCAAACACATTTTGAGATATTTGCATGGGACGATCACACTTGGCCTGAGATATTCTGTCAAAGATGTTAGACTTAATGGATACATTGATGTCGACTGGGCATGAAACCTTGTCGATAGGAAGAGTACGTATGGATTTTATTTTAGCCTTGGATCTACCATGATATATTGAATGAATAGGAAGCAGAAGTGTGTAGCATTAAGTACCACTGAAGCAGAGTATATTTCCACTAGCATCAATAGATGTGAAGCAGTTTGTTTGAGGAAGATCTTTGGAGAGCTATTTGAGAAGGTACTAGATACTATAGTGACATATTATGATAACAAAAGTGGGATCTATCTGGAAGAGGATCCCATATTTCATGACAATTCCAAGCACATAGAGATTCGATATAAATTTATTCAAGACATGGTGTAGAGATGAGTTGTCAGAGTCCATCACATATCGACAGATAAGCAGATTTCATATATTCTCACCAAGGCTTTGTCGAGAGAGAAGTTATTGGTCTTGAGAGGTTAGCTTAAAATGATGGATGTGATCCCTCTTGATAATGGGCATCGTTGATTGAGGATACTGAGCCAACTCTTCCCCCCTTGTTTCAACTCCCAGGGTGTGGAATTGAGATAGAGGGCTCCTGGGGTTAAGTGATCTATGGAAAATAGGGTATCACCCCTCTCTGTTATCCATAGGGTTGGAGATGTTTCTCCCTTACCTTGGTTTGTGCAGAGTATACCCTAATTGGCATCACACCCACAAGTTGGGCTTGTTGGGATTGCCCCTCCCCGTCTAGCCAACGGGTTGAGGAGGCTTAGGGGCATGCGATCCTTACCTTTTGGTAAGTCAAGTATATTGCCCAAGCTCATATTATGATGTAGGTGTTATACCACATGACTCTTGAGGGTCATTGTTGGGAGGATCGGTAAGAAATAGGATGGGTTGAGATGTACTCCCCTATATCTCCTATTGCTCGATATTGGGTTGGAGATATTTAGCTCCCCCATGAGATTTTAGGTTGAGTTGTACTCCCCGATGTGATTTCAGATTGAGAAATTCTCTTTGAAGATGTAGAGGATAATAGCATTAACTCCTCGATGATTCTTCTTCTTTAGATTCAATAATTTTTTAGCAGATAGAGTTGAGAAAATATGGGACATGATTGATGAGAGGGAGTGTTAAATTATGAAACTGCATAAAATTCCACTTTGGATAACTCATTTTATGGATATGGTTTTTTCACTGAATTCCTCTTTTTGAGAGGACCAAAATTGACCTAAATATCACTCAAATCGGATAAGGGAGTGTACTTATGAAGGAAATCCCACACATGCATATTTAGAAATGGTCGTCCCTAAAGCAAATTGGTCACCCATGAAATCCTATAAATACAAGTTTTTCGGTGCAGTATAGGGCATATAAATGTACGAACATTTAATTGTCAATTTGGTAATTCATGAACTTCGAGGTGTAGCATTGGAAATGCGAGCGAGAGCCCCTGGCAACCTGCAAAACAAATTCTAGTCCAACTTGCACAATAAATGAAACCCCGCACTTAAAAGGGAACTTGAGAAAACACCAATACAAGCAATCAAAATCACACAAGAAATAAAGGCAATTCTGCACTGAAATGAAATCCTAATTATGGGCAAACAGAAGGTAAATCTGAATTGGAAACCAAGTGGTGCCGACACAACATCAAAAAGACTGTAAATGATGGGATGAATTCAAAAGAAATTCAAAAACCATTCTAAGTCTACACTAATTATGCTGCATCTACCTCTATGTAAAACCAACCTGAAAGCATCAACAAACATAACAAATAAATTTACTGTGTAAATAAACTTATGAAAGAAATTGATTTAATATAGATTCTCTCGCCTTCCTTGTCCCTAAAAATAAATCTTGTAAAATTGTCCAGAATTTTAAAAGAAACTACAATGGGAAAGAAGCATCATCGTTTTCAAACATAGTGAAATTTCCTTTTTTATCGATGTCGACTTTGCGGTATAAAAATCATAGCTTTAGATAACATAAAATTATATGTGATTGTTGCTTCCTAAGTGTTGCATGGGTTTTATAACATTGAAGATCATGAAGGCAGAGTATCAATGCGTAAGCCAATCTTGTAAATTCAGATAATCTAGAGGGACGCAATCTCATTTGTTATAAATAAATATTTCGAGTGCAAGAACAATTCTTAATGCAACAAATCAAATCAATTTTGAAGTTGAAAAGAAAACATTGCAGCAGATTAAATAGCATCAATTTGAAGAAGGAATGAGACTGGAAATAATTAAATTCTGTGATATGAATTTTACACACAACAAATAATCTTTTTACATAAAATTTAATCTAAAAGATGCAGAGCGGTGTCGAGCTAGTTTGGCAGCCAACCCAGCCAGTTCGCACCCTCTATGAGAGACCTGGTTCACAAAAGAATTAAAGCCATGAGATGCATGAAATAAATAAATAGAGCATGGCAAGAAATGCTTCAATTAATATTTAAAATCACAGTCTTTACATTGTGCAAACAAACACTTAACTATTGCAAATAGGGGGAGCGATCCATAGGCCATAACTGTGTGATGCTACATCGGGACTGCCTCCTCTTCCCTTCTACCTACTCCTTCTGTGCCTGTGCGAATTGATCCTCCTCTTCTGTCGGCAGTCTCTAAACTTATATAGGTATCAAAGTACAAATTGGGGCTTTTAACAGCCAATCAAAATACAAGAGGAGTAGATTATGAATCTTAACGATTTTCTAAAAATAAAATTGGATTTGTAACTAAATGTTGAAATAGGAACTAATTCTGGTAAATCATCCTCTTTTCCTAGAATGATACTGTGGGTGGACCAACTGCTTTCTTGAATTTCCTGTTCAAATAAGAGTAATTTCCTCAGCAAATTGGGATCGTCGAAAGCATTTCTATTTTTTAAAATAACAATGATGACTCCACATGGGATGGGAATAACATTGCACCATCACAACTTGGCGTAGCCATAGAAGAATAATCATTTAGTGCGAGTTTTGAATTAATTGAAGTTTTGAAACCATTCTTCTGCCTTCATGTAATTTCCAGTTCAACTAGTGGCTTCACACAACAGGATCATAAGATTGCACCCAACCATTGACTGTAAATGCAAAGCCCTGGAGATGTTCTCCAAATTACTCCACCATGTTATTCCTCACAGGTTCTCCATGCACAAGCACATCAATATCAAGGTCCTCTTACAATTTGACAACCTTGGCAATTTATTCCTTTATGGAGCTAACATATTATTCCTCCGAAATCTTGTTTATCTTGTATTCATGACGAACCCTACGCAATTCAACTGTCTGTGGGAATGACCCAATTATTGTCATGGGAAGAATTATAAGGTTCAATTTTTTTTGTTGTTGCTCAAGGCAACTGTTTATTGGCATAGCTTATCGATGGTCAGAAGTCTTCAATGCTGCTACAACTTTTGAATTACCTCGTTGGTCACTCTTGGAGACATCCTCCTTGAAGCTTGTTTAGATGCGTTGGCTGCAAAGAATGCCTCATCTTTCTGACCAGCCAATGCCTTAGCTAAGGCCTCAACTTCAACAAACTTTTGTGTAGCAAAATCTAACCAAGACGCTATGCACATAGGTGGAAGCACTGCCCATTGCATCGAATGTGGTTGTGCTTTCCAGAAGCCACGCTTCAAATAGCGCACTTCAGTTGTGAATAAAATTAACATTGTCTATCACTCAATCTGTACAACTTGCATTTGCTTATCTAATAGTGCCTTTGCACTGAATGTTTCACCAGTAATGGAATACATCGCGTATTGTTGAACATAGGTAATGCATATCTTTACTTCCGCTGCATCAATATGTTCCGCAACAGAGCATTGTAAGTGCACATAACTAGTGTAACATTGGAATAGGAACTGTACATAAGATCAGGGCACCCGGATTTGCATAATTAACACATTTCTTGTTTCCTAGTGCAGGAATGTGAGTGTAGTTGAGGAACTCTTCAGAGTGTAGGAAGCTCAGAGTAAGTTGGTGTAGGAATATGTTGCATAGTCTAAGAAGGTGAATGCAGGGCCAAGGCCTGTATAAAAGCATGATAAACTCAGTTTTAAACCTGCAACATACAAACCTTTATTAATGATATTTTAATCTTGTTAAAACAAGGGAAGTAACAAATAATCGTGACAATAATCATTTAACCAAACAACAACATGAGATATTTCAGGTAAAAATAAGACAAAACGGAGGCCCAACATCCCCCCATGCTGACCACATTGCATGTCCTCATGCAAGGAAATTAGGTACTGTCACTCCCTTGCAAAAAAACAAAATTAAAAAAACATTTATAGGCATTCGCAATGATGTTCCTACAATTCACTGTGATCACATTTCCTACAATAGATAAGGCTTGTTCTAAAAATAGAGTGTCTATTGGACTCTTTATTTCTTTAGACCGATTTCAAGAAAATCTAACACAAAGGCTCCCATAGGAATACTAAATTGCAAGGACGAGGTTATTACTCGAATAAAATAGACAACTTTTAAAATTTCCAAAAAGAAATATCTCGGAAGCATCCCTCATCAGAAGTTACACTTTAATATCCTCATTGTAAATATGAGTGACATGATTTAAAAGTCACGGTCTTAAAAGTAAACATAGTAATACCTTCCCACAATGACCATTTTACCATTATCCATGTTTATTTGATGCTCCTTTTGCCTGGGCACAATGAATTACCTACACTAAGGGTTCCACATCTATAAAAATCATTCCAAAAAGATATAACTCCAAGGCATAACACTAGAAGGATTTTAAAGCCATTCTCTCGACATGGATACCTTTTAACCTCATGAAATGCTTGTATCCACCTATTAGATATAGATTCAAAGCTATTTAAGAGCATTTAATTTTTCTTTTTTTAAAAGTTAATTAAAGGCCATTGTCCTAGCTTGGTAACTAGCTAACGACAGTGCCATTAACAAGAACTAACAAGAATTAATAAGCCATCTCGTGATGAGACCTCTTGTCTTCCAACTTTTTCAACTGAAAGCCATTACCCTGGCTTGGTGACCACTAATGATAATATCATTCTCCTTAGGACCCATGATCATAGTAGGTAGGCTCATAATGAGACCTCCTATCTCTCGATTAATTTGTTTATGTTTAAAACAAAACTCTCAGATAGGTTACTAAATAGGCGGGGAAGAAAATCTACTCCTTAAGAGTGCAGGATGACATGAAAAGTTTTTAATTACTACTCTTTACTGGTAGGCCGTGCTACCCTAAAGGCTTAAAAAAAATTCTCGGATAATGACTAAAAATATTCCTTGAGTTGGTCATGCCAGGTTCTTTATGAAAGCTTATTATAGTTTTGCAGGCATGGTCCATCATTGGAGGTTTTTCATCAATCCCTTCGAAGAGGGACTTGAAAGGATTTTCTGGATGATAGTTTATTTAGAATAGGAGAAAAGTATTACATGTAACTTATAACAATACCCTTCACTGACATATTAATCCATAATCAAAGTCACTTTAAAATATGAGGCATTAAGTGTGAAGTTCTTCTGACAGGTCTTACCATGAGAGTGCATAATAATAGAAATTTCAAAAGCTGTGCTTTTAGGGAATCACAAGTTCAAGAGTGTTGTTATACATCTTTATTCATTATTCTCATATTACCCTACCCTATTTTTAAAGAAATAAATATCACCTTTAAGTGTAGGTGTACTTCCAATGAAGCCATGTGCGTAAAAAAATGTTGATTATACTCACACTTAGTTTTAAAGAATAGACTTCAAGACATACCAAAGCATGAGAAACCATTTGCTTCAATTGACATGGTACCAAGAGTTTTCGAATGATGAGGAAATAAGGTGGGCCGATGACTGCTCGAAACTAGGATTCAATGGAATCCACATATTTATGATTCTCCAACTGATGCAAGTCTTCCATAGCTTGATAGTCACTCTCCTCGAGGCACAAAGAATCCGGTGAAAGACAAAAGATAAATCCCTCAATTTCAGGCTCAAATATTTGATTTTAATATTGACAAGAATGGTTGAGAGAGATTCTAGGGTTTTGAGCTTTAACAACATTTTGAGAACAAGTTCTAATGAAAGATTGCTCCTCTAGTGGTCTTTGAATTATATCTTCCTTAGGTAAATGTTTTGCGGTAATGGGGGAAGTTTCCAAATTCATTCCCTTTCCCAACATGGAAGATGTGACATTTTGTTCGATAGTGGGAAGAATAGGTGTTTCAAACTGTTGTGAAACCTGATGGTTTGGATTGGGGTTTATGATATGGTTTGGGCTAAGGTTTTGGTTAAGGCTTGGACCAAGATTTGGATTTGGGTTGGGATTAGGCTTTGGACTAGGGTTAGGTCTAAATTTTGGATGAGGACTAGGGTTAGGTCTAGGGTATGGACTAGGGTATGGATTAGGGTTAGGTCTACGGTATGGACTAGGGTTAGGGTATGGAATAGGGTTAGGGCAAGGATTAAGGTAAGGTTTCACATGTAGCTGGGACCATGGAGGAGGATGAATTGATGGTGCATTTAAAAGAAATTGTGGTTGTTGTTGATGCTTAATTAATTGAATTTGCATGGGAGATTTACCTAGAGAGAAGGATCCAAATGATTCTTAAGGCCATGGAGATATCTGGCTTGGGGATGAGGGCTAAGGAGAAGGCCACTGGGGCCATGAAGAAGGGTGTTCAATTGGAGGAGGATTAAAATTTTGCCATGAAACTGCAGGATTAAAACCATGTTGAGGAACCTGCTCAGGATAATAAACATTATTCCAAGTATCAAATGGTGATGGGTGTTGTGTTATACATGGGAATTGATTTGATTCCTTACTTGATTTCCTGAGTGCCTTTAGTAATCCTGGTAGTGATGGGAAATGTTTTGTTGAATGGTCCTCTTCAAAAATTTTGCAAACATTCAGGATATTAAGTGGACACTTTCTAAGGAAGTGTTTCTTTCTACAGTTGATGCAAAAGATAAGCAGTGGTTTGTCATCCTTCTTCCACTCTTCCTGCAAATCCTCCAATTTTGAAATCAAAGATTTAATAATATCATTCTTATGTTAAATCGAAATATTAAATTTTGCACTTGTTATTTCTTCATTATATGAGTTGCATGTCTCTGTAATAGCATCAAAACTCCTCATTGGATGATTCCTCAAAATACCATTTTCCTGTTTTTAACAAGCCAACTAGTACATTTGCTAGCACATGAATAGTGTGTGTGTGTGTATATATATATATATATATATATATATATATATATATACTCTCTATAGATATATATATCGGGTGGGGATTTCTTACATCATCAGAGAAATTGAGAAACCTTAAAGCAATAATGCAGGAAAGAAATAAATTCAAAGAACATAAAATTGCAAGAGAAACTAGGTGAAGGAAAAAACCAAATGCATCAGGTCACCAAGGTCAATCCCCTAAGCGCCTACCCGCAAATGACGCCAAAATGTTGGGTGCAGTATAGGGCATATAAATGAATCAACATTTAATTGTCAGTTCAGTAGTTCGTGAACTTCGAGGCGCAACACTGGAAATGGTAGAGAGAGCCCTTGGCAACCTGTAAAACAAATTCTAGTCTAACTTGCGCAATAAATGAAATCCTGCACTTAAAAGCGAAATTGAGAAAACACCAATCCAGGCAATAAAAATCATGTGAGAAATAAAATCAATCCTGCACTAAAAGGAAATCCTAGTTATGGGCAAATAGAAGGTAAATATTAATTGGAAACCAAGCGGTGCCAGCACAACATAAAAAAGACTGTAAATACTGGAATGAATTCAAAAACAATTCAAAAACCATTCTAAGTCTGCACTAATTCTGGTGCATCTACCTCTACGTAAAACCAACCTAAAAGCATAAGCAAACATAACAAATAAATTTACTATGTAAATAAACTTATGAAAAAAATTGATTTAATATAGCTTCTCTCTCCTTCCTTGTCCCTAAAAATAAATCTTGTAAAACTATCCAGAAGTTTAAAGGAAACTACAACGGGAAATAAGCATCATCATTTTCAAACATAGTGCAATTTCCGTTTTTATCGATGTCGTCTCTGCGTTATAAAATCGCAGCTTTAGATAACATAAAATTATATGTGATTGCTGCTTCCTCAGTGTTGCACATGTTCTGTAACATCAAGCTCATAAATGCAGAGTATCAATGTGTAAGACGATCTTGTAAATTCAGATAATCAAGAGGGACGCAATCTCATTCGATATAAATAAATATTTCGAGTGCAAGAACAATTCTTAATGCAGCAAATCAAATCAATTTTGAAGTTGAAAAAAAAACTTTGCAATAGATTAA
Organism: Pinus tabuliformis; assembly: GCA_031772625.1. Classification (NCBI taxonomy): domain Eukaryota; kingdom Viridiplantae; phylum Streptophyta; class Pinopsida; order Pinales; family Pinaceae; genus Pinus; species Pinus tabuliformis. The sequence goes on along the minus strand of CM062815.1, from coordinate 796,336,858 downwards.
ATAACATCAATTTGAAGAAGGAAAGAGACTGGAAATAATTAAATCTTGTGATATGAATTTGACACACAACAAATAATAATTTAAATTGAATGTACTCTGAAAGATGCAAAGCGGTGTCAAGATGGTCTAGCAGCGAACCCATCCAGTTCGCACCCTCTATGAGCGACCTGGTTCACACAAGAATTAATGCCATGAGATGCATGAAATAAATAAACAAAGCATGACAAGAAATGCTTCAATTAATATTTAAAATCACAGTCTTTACATTGTGCAGACAAACACTTAACTCCAGCAAACAGGGGGAGCGATCCACAGGCCATAACTGTGTGATGCTACATCAAGACCATCTCCTCTTCCCTTCTGCCTACTCCTTATATGCCTATGTGTGTCTATGCTTGTATATCTATCGATCAATAGATCCTCCCCTTCTGTCGGTAGTCTCTAAACTTATATAGGGATTGAAATACAAATTGGGGCTTTTAACAGCCAATCAAAATACAAGAGGAGTAGATTATGAATCTTAACAATTTGCTAGAAATAAAATTGGATTTGTAGCTAAATGTCAAAATAGGAATTTATTTTGGTAAATCGTCCCTATTTTCCTGGAATGATACTGTGGGTGGACCAACTTCTTCCTTGAATTGCTTGTTCAAATAAGAGTAATTTCCTCAGCAAATTGGGGTCACCGGAAGCATTTCTATTTTAAAAATAACAATGATGACTCCACATTGGATGGGAATAACACTGCATCATCACAACTTGGTGTAGCTATAGAAGAATAACCATGTTTGAATTAATCGAAGCTTTGAAACATTTCTTCTTCCTTCACGCAATTGCAAGTTCAACTGGTGGCTTCACACAACGAGATCATAAGACTACACCCAACCATTGACTGTAAATGAAAATGGAGTTTTTCTCCAAAGTACTCCGCCGTATCATTCGTCGTGGGTTCTTCGTGCACAAGCACATCAATATCAAGGTCCTCTTGCAATTTGTCAATCTTGGAAATTTCTTCCTTGATGGAGCTAACATATTCTTCCTCTGAAATCTTGTTTATCTTGTATTCACGATGAACCCTATGCAATTCAACTGTCTGTGGGAATGACCCAATTATTGTCGTGGGAAGAATTATAAGATTCAACTTTTTTGTTGTTGCTGTAGACGAATGTTTACTGGCGTAGCTCGTCGATGGTCAGAAGTCTTCAATGCTGCAGCAGATTTTGAACTGCCTCATTGGTCACTCTTGGAGACATCCTCCTTGAATCTTGGCCGTAAAGAATGCCTCATCTTTCTGACCATCCAATGCCTTAGCTAAGGCTGCAACTTCAATAATATTTTGTGCAGAAAAAGCTAACCAAGACGCTCTACACATAGGTGGAAGCACTGCCCATTGCATCGAATGTGGTTGTGCTTTCTGGAAGCCATGCTTCAAATAGCGCACTTCAGTTGTGAAGAAAATTAACACTATCTATCACTCAATCTGTACAACTTGCATTTGCAAATCTGACAGCGCCTTTTCCCTAGATGTTTCACCAGCAGCGGAATACATCGAGTATTGTTGAACGCAGGTAATGCAAATCTTTACTTCTGCTACTGAAATATATTCCGCAACAGAGCATTTTAAGTGCACATAACCATTGTAACATTGGAATAGGAACTTTACATAATATCAAGGCACCTGAATTTGCATAATTAATGCATTTCTTGTTTCCTAGTGCAAGAACATGAGTGTGGTCTAGGAACTCTTCAGAGTGCTGGAACCTCAGAGTAAGCTGGTGCAGGAATTTGTTGCATAGTCTAAGAAGGTGATTGCATGACCAAGGCCTCTATAAAAGCATAATAAACTTAGTTTTAAACCTGCAACATACAAACCTTTATTAATCATATTTTAATCCTATTAAAACAAGGGAAGTAACAAATATTTGTGACAATAATGATTTAACCAAACAACAACATGAGAGATTTTGGGTAAAAATAAGACAAAACAGAGGCCCAACACAAGTGACATCAAGCTCATTTAGAGATAACCAAGCATATTCTTCTTCTCTTATTCATTTATTGTCTCGCAATAGTTTGAGGGAGGGATGACAACAAAAGTTCGCAAAATTCCAAAATTACAGGGTCCGAGGCTCACATCTGTTTTAGAGTTTTTGGATTAGAGTCGGAGGCACGTCACAGGGTATATTTTTCCATAGTTGCTGGCTTGTAGGAATCAAGGGACTGACTGAAATCCTTCAGTCACTCACACAACTCCTCTTGCATGCAACTAGGAAGTTGTTATAGCAGCTACAACCACCCTCCAAAATTTTGCCTTAGCCTCGTTTTGGAGCCTCCCTTATTGTTATATGGAATTTGCATCTAGGGATAAACACATTTTCCCTAAGTGGGTAGCTACACTTAGAAAAACAAAAAGAAAGTGGTTTAACCTTTTCCTATAGTAGATATATGAGATGAAGGAACTTACTTGTAGTCTTTCGCTTCCTTGATCTCCTTTGAATTGCTCTCGTCGTTTCCACTTGAATTGAATCCGCTCAAATGGTAACTGTGTCAACAAAAACAAAAACAACAATGACCAAAGCATACATGATCTATATATTATAAACCAATGGATTCAACAACATTGAAACTCATAATCATCATAGATATGAACAAGAATATGAGAAAAGGAATAAACAACTTTATTAATGTAGAAGGAAGAGTTTCACCCAATACAGTTCGATCCTGTGCCACTCATCTAGCTTCAGTCCAACCCTCATCACACCAAAAGCACACCAATAGAGCAGCATAACATTGCTTGACATGAACTTAAATCTCAAACCAACAGAATTTCTCTACAATCTTCAAAGTCTAGCGCCCTGATCACTATGATGAGTGCTCAATTTATATGGAAATGGAGGCGGTTTTGTCTTAAATGAGGGTATTGAACAACCTTCCAAAATTGGAGTTAGTTTCCATGGAGCAAGGGATGAGAGGATATGAGGTTAATTGATCCATAGCCTATCCAAATTCAAGCTCATAGGATGAGATAAGAGATGGGATCCTCCTAGAAAGATCTAGAATCAAGGAATATTCCCAAAACCCTATGCAAATTTCGCTCATTCTCACCCAGCACAGGTGTAAGTGGGCCTAAGTGCACTAAAGTGCAGACCTGAATGGGCCTACCTACATTGCAGCATAGTTACCCCTGACCAAGGCTACGCTGGTGTCCCAAGGAGGCATTTATGCAAGGTTTCATGCTAGGAAACTTTCATGGATGGAAGCATTCAATGAGATGACTTGTCTAGGGCATGTAGCAATTAAATTAGGGTTTGATGAGCCCTAATTGTACTAATTTGAATGTTGAGAGTGATGTGCCCAAATAGATTTGTAACAGTTTCCCCTTAAAGCATGAAGTCGAAAATGATAATGTCGAGTGATGTGCTTTATGATGTGACGGGGAGGATCTGAAGCGGACGGTGACCTGCATCAATTACAATACATAATATCATGATATCTTTGAACTTTTCATTAATTTCCAAGGGAAGGCATACCCATACTCAGCATATAAAATTTTCATTACATGTACATAAATCAAATAGTCGTCTACATATATAGACCCATGACAGGATGACCATCCGTGTAAATCCATTGTACAGATGATTTAGTACTCTCCTGAAATCGTAGCCCAGATGGATGAAACTAGATTTGAGGTCTTCTATCTCATCCAATTGTTCGCTCAAGTACGAGTCTAGCCATGTGAAAATGTGATCTGAAGTTGAACATGGGAAGCCACCATCTGATTACCAGCCAATGATGTAAGTTGTTAACAGACGCGAGAGAGATCATCAATAATGATAATGATTCTCAAGGTAGTGCAGTACATTCTACATGGTGTGAATAAATGTTTTGATGTCGAACACCATACAAAGCCTTTCAGTCAAAGGCCAATGATGTCAACCTGTCACCGGAAGCGAGAAACTTTCCATTGATGTATGCAAGCCTCAAGGTACTGGAAGGGTGTTTCTAAGTCAACTTCTTGGATAATGTGCTGATGTCAAAAAGAAGAGACTCGTCACAGGAGGGTCTTGATGTATCCCCCATCAATGGCATGAAACGAGTGTAATGATTTTGAAGATAGAATGTGACTGACGACACAAGGTTTAGGAATGGCGGTCATGAAAATGAAGGGTTATGAGTATTGCAAAGGATGAAGTTTACTGAGTGACTTCTCTTGAACATGTCAGTGACACTGAATGAATTGGCAGCATTGACCCAAGAGCAAAGTGATGGATGGTGAGATAGACCATAGGTATGATAACCATCAAGCAGATAACCCAACCCAAATAGTCACATAGATGAAGTGAAAGTGTCATGTTCAAGAGCGACTTGCTACCATAAAGTGATTTATCCCTTTTCCCATTTTCCCCAGCCATTGCTGACTAGTACCTCTTTATTTTTAACAAGCTTGAGGAGGATAACATATGCTTGTAGTATAATTCCACCCTTCGGATGAATCCATCACTATGTGGTGTTTTAACGAGTCTAGCAAAGGTGAAACTCGGTCTTGTCATGATTGACAAGTTTGTCACTATTTGATGTTTTAACGAGTTTAACAATGATGAGAACTCAGTCCTTTTCATGTTTAGAGAGTTTGAAAAGGGACAAAAAGGAAACTCCACAAGTTCTTTTTCGTAAATTTGTCTCTCAAGTCCAAAAAAGCGTAAAATAATACAAGAGAGAACCTATTGACCATGTTCGATCAACATATTCCTTTTTCGTAAGTAATCTATCTCAGTCTGGAAAAGGGTTAAACTTATATTGAGTAGGTGTCATTTCCGATTCGTTTATGAGCTGAGAAGGACAAGCACTCGGAAATATTTTCATATTTCGAGAGTTTGAAAAGAGCTTAAAGAGGACTCCACTTAGAGGAACAAGTGGTGTCTAGGATAGCAACTGGTTCCGATGATGTTGGAACTTCTGAAAGCATGTTGATTTATGTGAAGATGCTAGCTAATAAGACCACTCATTGCAATTGTTCCTCAAAAAAGGTGAAACAACCAAGTGAAAGCGTATGATCGTCCAGTAGATAGTGACGATGGAAGGAGAAAAACCAAGGCTCATTTGATAGAAGTGGTTGATAGAATGGAAATCACAAGGGTTAAAATGGAGATGAGTTCATTTTTACACAAGCTTGAACCATAGGGAACTATGCTTGGATTCAGTTTCATGTTTACACAAACTTAAAACGAGAAACTATGATTGGATTCAGTTTCATTTTTACACAAGCTTGAAATGAAAAGCTATGCTTGGATTCAGTTTCATGTTTACACAAGCTTGAAACGGAAAACTATGCTTGAGATTGGTTTACATGCCCCCAGCATGATGACTCGATTCTAGGTGCACGCCCCCCAAGCTTCATTACATTCACCTAAGTAGACTACTCGTGGCTATCAGGTTGATGGAATGAAGGTTCATTTACGAGATCAAGTGAAAGATTCAACTAGGATTTTATGAGATCTAATCAAAGACTCTAACTGGAAATTTTCTCTAGGGGACCTTATTTCATTTTTTAATGAGCTTGACACAAGACAAGGAATTCTTCTCAGATTCCTTGTTTCATTTTTTCACGAGCTTGACACAAGACAAGGAACTATGCTCATGATTCCTTGATCACGACCCATAAGAGGTCATGAACTTCCAAGAGGTTCTCATCAGATGGGAGAACAATTCTCTGGAAGGGATACATAGCAAGGAATTCATTAGAGAGATCTGGTTCCACTGCCCCCAGAACATAATGCACAACATCACGGAATTGATTGTCAGTTGATGTAGGCATGGAACGGGTTGCCACATAATTGACCCATGGCGGGGAAGATATCATTGGGACAAAAGGACCACTTAGGGAAGATGGTTGACTAGAAGCCATATTTGGAACGGGAAATGAAAGCTGGTCAACAGTGACAATTCTGCCTTCATGCGGGAAACACATCACTCGAAAGAGTGTTGAAACAATAGCTCCCATGTCATAAACATAGTCGCACCCAAGAAGTAAATTGTAATCTAAAGGGCCTGTGACTACCATCACATTGAGATAAACAAATTTCCCTCCCAAAGTAATAGGTAACTGAGGAAGGATCCCTAATGGTTGACTGATTCCTCTGTCAAAAGCTAACAGATTTTGGGTAACAGGCACAAGTGGCGGCGAATCGAGTGCTTGGCAAGCAGTGGAGGAAAGGATACTCATAGATGCACCTTCATCTATAATAGTGTCAGATACAATCATATTATAAACCTGTACTATGATCTGAAAAGGCACATATGAACAAATACGACATCCTTCTAGTCGATTCCAATCAAAGGAAGTGACTAGACTACTTGGAGGGGGTGTTGTAAGAACGGGAGAATTACCCCCTTGAGTTATGAGAACGGGAGGATTTTCCTCCTGTCTTGATGGAATAGGAGGGTTGCCTCCAAGCTCATTGGAATTTGAAGAAACAAAAAGAACCTGAGTGGTATCATACTCACTCTCTACGGGAAAGGTACGATTAACTGAAGGTGAAATCGGGTCAACTGTTTCCTCGACTTGTGATTGGTCAGGTATAGACTCATGGGATTCACATTCAGAGAGAGTGTGTTTGATCGACGATTGATTTGGGTTGGTCACTTCATCAACTAGTGAAGGATTAAGGGAGAGTCTCCTATAACCAGATGGAAGTTGCTATGGAGAAGCCATACGGTTGTCCAACACTTTTTGGGCTTCATCCAGATAGGGACAAAGGTGAATGGGGTGATTCCCTTCGCATAACCTACAGGGAAACTTAAATTTACCCTTCTTTCCATGAACTTTACTACCACTAGTTGATGGTGTGTCACCAACATGATCTCTAGAAGTTGATGACACAAGATGATGAGAACAAGAAGACCATTCTTCTAAGATCTGAGGAATACGAGAACAATTTTGAAGAAGATGGTCTCTTGTAAAAAATTTTCAAGGATATAGAAGTCTGTGAGGCTTATTGGACAGCTTCTCATCAAAATTTGCATTCGAAGCAATGGTTGCTTGGTTCCCCCCCTGCTGAATTTTCTTCTTATTTTTATTCTTACCTTTCTTCTTCTTCTTATCCAACTGGTTACTAGTGTCAATACTTTCACTAGGCGAAGAGGAAGAAGGGGAGGAAGAAACAACCGATGAAGAAGGTAAAGGGTCAAATTTAGGATCAACTGGAGGTTGATTTTGTCCAAGTGGAGGAGTACTCGATTGCGGAGAAAGCACAACATTTTGAACCAAGGAGGTTGAAAACAACCATATTGGCAAGCCAATGGTAAATCTCGGAAGGGATAATGTAGGCATATATGGAGCACCAATATTTCCGAAAGGAGGAAAAGGACTAGGAAAAGGACTCCGGAGTTGTTGCCATATGTCTCAACCTAAGATAAACTAAGGAGTGACATGGAGGATGTTATCCGTCATCAATTAATTTTATTTTAATCAAAATAACATAACAAAACAAAAGAGGGATAATCTAGGAAAAAAGATTACCAAGTAACTATGAACTACAATATACTGCCTCAGTAAACCAAGGACTTAACATACGTGCATGCAATCTCCCCCCGAATGTTGTTTTTTTGTGTATCACAGTATACAAGGCGGCCGACTCGGTTACCTATGGATGGATAGCAATCTAATGTATTCCTCCCATATATACCTGAAAGTATGTGGAGGCCTAATCCGTGTTAGCGTTATCTAATGCGAAACCGCGCAGTGAGAGCATTCCTTTATACTTTTCGTACTATAACACCGCCCTATATGCCCGAAGGTACGTGGACGAGCTATGATATACTTACGTATGTGGAATGAGGTATCACACTCGGAATGTCTTGTAGAAAATTAACAACAGCTTCTATATTTAACGACGTTGGAACACGTCTCTAGCCTAGAACCTCTAAAATGTTATGCTTTAAGTTACAATGCTCCATTAGGTTAATTGAGATAACTTTTAAGTTGATCTTGTTAATAATTTTCCTTTCAAGGTTCACCACGTGATGTATGTTTGCAATTCCTAGAATGTAACTAACATGGGAAACATTCTTTCATTCAATTAACAATGAAAACCATAGCTAGTAAAGGATAGAGCAATCAAATCTTTGACAAAGAGCAAAGAGCACACCTAATGCAATTTCCCTAGCTATTCCTATCAAGCATTCACAAACTACAATATGCACAATGCAAGTTTTTCTTTTCATTCCTTTAATGTTTATATGAACATAAGGAAACTAAATGCACAAATGACCAATTAATACTTTTCGCAAGAAATGAAGACTTTACGACAGTCTCTTTTTCAAAGAAATGAAGACTTTACGAAACTTATTTTTCAGAAAACACTAATCGATGTAAGCTAACTTTGACAATGAATTGATAATGATAAAGAAATATCTTAAGAAACACTAAATAATCAAGGTCAAATTAGGGCTAGGATAGGAAATACAAACTGATTTCAGAGCCATAAGAAACTTTGATCTTTTAGCAAACAACATCATAAGCAAATTTGGAAAACATCAAGAAAAAGATGGGTTTTTTATCTTGAGAGGGACCAACACAGGTCTAAGTGGGAGACAGTGTGCTGTAGAGCACTGTCTCTAAGCCAAGGGTGCACTCCAGTGCACTGTCCCCTAACCAAGGGTGCACTGGTACCAACACATTCCTAGAATAGGAATTCTAGTGAAAATTTCAACCAAAAAAGCTTCAAAATGATTGAAAAGAGATCGATGAAGTCAAGTAAAGTCTACTAGGATGCAATATGATAAGGATAAAATACCAGGAACGACAGTCATTCCCCAGTATGGTCCCCAATTTGTTATATGGAATTTGCATCTACAAATAAACACATTATCCCTAAGTGGGTAGCTACACTTAGAACAACAAAAAGAAAGTAGTTTAACCTTTTCCTATAGTAGATAGATGAGATGAACTTACTTGTAGTCTTTCGCTTCCTTGATCTCATTTGAATTGCTCCCGTTGTTTCCACTTGAACTGAATCTGCTCAATTGGTACCTGTGTCAACAGAAACATAAACAACAACGATCAAAGCATACATGACCTATCTACTATAAACAAATGGAATCATCAACATTGAAACACATAATGATCATAGATATGAACAAGAATATGAGAAAAGGAATAAACAACTTTATTAATGTAGAAGGAAGAGTTTCACCCAATACAGTTCGATCCTGTGCCACTCATCCAGCTTCAGTCCAACCCTCGTCACACCAAAAGCACACCAATCTAGCAGCATAACATTGCTTGACATGAACTCAAATCTCAAACCAACAGAATTCCTCTACAATGTTCAAATTCTAGCCCACTAATCACTATGATGAGTGCTCAATTTATAGGGAAATGGAGGTGGTTTTGTCATAAATGAGGGTATTGAATGGCCTTCCAAAATTGGAGTTAGTTTCCATGGAGCAAGGGATGAGAGGATAGGAGGTTAATTAATCCATAGCCTATCCAAATTTGAGCTCATAGGATGAGATAAGAGATGGGATACTTCTAGAATGATATAGAATCAAGGAATATTCCCAAAACCCTATGAAAATTTCACTCATTATCGCCCAACGCAGGTGTAAGTGGGCCTAAGTGCACTGAAGTGTAGGCCTGAATAGGCCTACCTGCATTGTAGTGCAGTTACCCCTGACCAAGGCTGTGCTGGTGTCCCAAGGAGGCATTTATGCAAGGTTTTAGGCTAGGAAAATTTCATGGATGGAAGCATTCAATGAGATGACTTGTCTAGGGCATGTAGCAACTAAATTAGGGTTTGATGAGCCCTAATTGTACTGATCTGAATGTCAAGATTCATGTGCACAAATAGACCTATAACACTTCCAACCTTCAAAACAGTTTGCCTTGCTTTGTCAACTTCACAAGCTTTAGTGTCTTTCTTGCACAAAGGCAGCTTGTCAGTCACAGCTTGATCCATTCCCCTCATAGGTTATTCACCCAGATTTGGGCTAGCTGCACACTAAGAAACTTACCCTTGAAAATTGCACATTTTTGGAGGGCAACCAGCCTTCCCTCCAAAAATTGGGCTATCCTCTCTAGCAGCATGTTGGGCTTCAGGATTGTGCAATCCTGCTTGCCAACACTCCTAGTAGGATTTGGAAAATTTCCCCAGCAAGGCTGCTCAGCACAAAATTTGTGCAAATCTAGGCAGCAGTCAGCTGCTCTACCTAGAAATTGCACAAATCTCCTGGGCAGCCAGCCGAGCTCCCAGCTAGAAATGCACATTTTTCTCTAGTAGTTGAGTAGTCTCTTGCATGTGCAGCTGAGTTGACTAGTTCCCTCCTGGACTGAGAAAAACAGACTTGCATGCATGGGCTGCCTCTTCCAAGGCAGCATGCAAAGGCATCCCTTGTTTTAGGGATATGTTTTGCAGTTGGAGGTTACATGCAAGGAGCAATTACAAAACCTCCCACCATGTGTCGCTTCCCCTAGATTCGTGGCATATGCGTCACAACCTCGATGTTATCAAAACTCATCAACTGGATGTTGTTGAGCTCATTCCTCACATCAACCTTGTAATTCTAACATCCCACATCACATCTAGGAGCAGTCGGCACATTCATCTCAGCTGTTTTGGGGTAAACCCACTTCCCATACCTTGTGCTACATTTCTATTGCCTTGTGCTGCATTTCTGTTGCTTTTCGTGTTTTTGATTGTGGGAATATTGTTTTCTCGATTTCTTTGAAAATCTGCTGTCGTTTACATGTATTGTAGCTTGTCCTAGCTATGTTTTAGTTTTCATTGCTATCTCACTGTTGTCACATGCATGAAACTGTTTTACACGGACGTTTTCCCAATCGGCAAACTGCCTCACCAACATGCATGTTGATCTCCTTGCTGAATCTTTCATTCACATTTTTCATGCACTGTCAATCACTTCTGCTATCACTTAGTGTTGCCATGCATTTTCTGTCTTAGTTTTTTTCAGTTGCTCATCGACGAGTCGGGCCAACCTTGGCTCGGACTCTACCTTCACCAAGGCTGCATTGCACAATTTGGGGAGGGAAGGCTTACCTTCCTCTCCAGATTTGCACTTTCCTACCTAGCACTGGCCACCAGGACTGCTTTGTGCAATTCTGGAGGATAGTGGCTGCTTGGCCCAAGAAATTGTGCAAATTTGTCCCTCGGCCAGTGGTCCTTCCCAGGTGGAATTGCGCATTGCACAATCCCAGCAGCCAATAGCCAGAATGGACTATGCATTGCACAATCCCAGCAGTCATCTAGTCTCCCAGTAGCGCAGACTGTGCCTTGAGAAGTCTTGGCAGTCGGTCTCCCGAACTCCCGACCAAAATTATACAACCTTCATGATCATTCACCTAGGTATGTTGCAAGTCAATTCTCACATTCCTTTTGGTTTTTGATAGACAAATTTCTTGCTATGAGTGTTGCCATGTCTCTAGGTATCATAGGCATTCATCTGCCTCTCAACAGTACAGGTACAATGGTTTCCAAGAAAAAAGAGATGAAGACACAGTTCAGAGCACACTTGGGGATGCAGTCGATCAAGTGTCTATGAGATTGCCTACTCACGAAGACATCAAGTTGTTCGTAGACAAGGACATCAAGCAGCATCATCACAAAAAGCAACATCATGAATAACAGCAGAAGGCAGCATACCAAATGCAATGAACACAACGAATGCAGCAAACACAACAAATGCAATGAATGCAAGAGGAAGGTTTTTGACAACATAAAGGTGGAAAAAAGTTGCAAGATGAAGCAAAGCCACTGATAATGAAAGAAACATTGGAGACTCAGGCTATGGGGTGACGACGCGATATGAAGGTCGCATGAAAACAACAAATGGAACGAAGAAGGATTTACATGTGCCGAAGCAGCAACTCAAGGAAGGACATGAAGCTGCATAGGCAGACAAATGAGTTGCAGCAGGATCAGGAACAACAGCAGGTGAAACATGCACTCATGGATGAAACTGCGCTCGTACAAGTTAAAGATACCTCCCAGCAGCCGACACAGAGCAGACATGGTGAGCAGTGTTGTTGATCACATGCAAGGGATTCAACAGCATGAATGTCATTGAACGCACACATGAAATCTGTTATCACTCAGGTTGTTCCCAAAAGTTGTAAGAAAGGGAATACGACCGAGGTAACCATAGACCAATCTTTTAGACACATATTCTAGCCAATCTGCATCCAGAGAGGGCTCTCTCTTTATAATTTAGCTTTGTTTTGAGGTGTATTAGGCTAGTATGAAGTGCAAGGGTTTTGTTTTGAATTTTGGTTGGAAGGATGGGGACTCAATAGAAAAATGAGGTGAAGCTGAAGCATTTCAGTCCATTGGGCATGATGGAGTCAAAGAAAGATGGCTTCCTGGGTTAAGTTTATTATCAGAGGATTTATCACAGAGCAAGGTACTCAAATATGGAACAATTTGTAGGCTAAAATCTAATGGAATGGTGTCAATCGCTGAAGGGAAATTAAGAATCCTTCATCATGTTGACACAGGGAAAGTGGATGATTAATGCCAAGGAGCAATTAAGAATTCCTTAACTAGTATTCAAGATAAAAGAACTAGGGGAAACAGGAGCAATTAAGAATTCACTGTTTATGCTAATTCTGAAGAAAACATTAATAATAACAGAGATTGAACACATAGTGCAAACAAGCAAATTCTGGGTTATTCTTTTTCTCTATCATTTAGATCATGAAACATAGATGATATAGTAAACACAGAAACCATAAAACACAAGTTAGAAGAGACTTATTGATCCATGAAATGATTCAAGAATTCTGCAACATAGTCCTTAGCATCAAATCTTCATCCAGTGAGCAAGACAAAATGGTTCCAACAACCTTTTTATTCCAAGATTGTTCAGTATTACAGTCACAGCTACGAATATCCACCACCAACCAACCCCAAATACCTTGTCTGGGGGGGTATTTATACAAAAATGCTAAGATATTGTGCAAAATATCTGATAAAAACAAATATCTGTTGACAATTAATGTTTCATTTACATCGATAGAGACAGACAGTCTCGAAAACAGGGAGACAATAAATGGTGCAATAAATTCATGTTGCGCTGGTTGATCCGAATTTATGAGAAGTATTGGAGGTAGATGCTGCAAGTCAGTTTCCCAGCTGTTTCCTACGGATCCTTTGTGCTGATCTTTCTACTTTGGCCAGATTTCCTTTAACACTGACGTGATGCATCTTGATTTGCAGGATCGTGATTTATTTCTGTTATGCGCATTTACAACAGATGGTGCACAATTTTTATTTGACTCATGATAAGTCTATAGGATCTCTAGCATGCTTTTCCACCACTCTGGTCCTAGTATTTGATGTCTCCGCAGCTTCCTTAAAGTCTCATCAGCTTTTTTTTACCTGAAGAAATTAGGTGGGGTGGTGAACAGATGCTTTACCTCATGCTCTTTGTAAAAAAGATTTTCCAGGCTGTCATACAGGGACTAGCCAGACGGAAGTGCTTTTTCTATTGAAGTACTTGAAGATGCACTAGCTTGATTGACAAAAAATGTATTTAATTTGTGTATATAGTCCTTGTGCTTCATCAAATGATCATTATCTCCCACAGGACTTGGCAAACCTTTTTTATTAAGGACTGTAAATTTGTCTGTGAAAGAGTCAATTTCTACCTGCATGTCCTGGCATCTCCTGTCCAAGTTTTGCATTAGAGTTCTCATGGTTAGAACTCTCTTGATGTCCAAAATGGTACCTGTTTTGTCTCTAATATCCAGTGCTTCCAATTCTTCACTGGTTTTGGCATTCAAAAAATGTATTAGCCTGTTAGCTTGCTCAGGCATTTGCCCCAATACAGCTCTTGTTTTCTGAACTCTCACTTGGGCTACTTTTATCAAATCAATCTGTTCATAAATGGTCTGAATAGACCTCCATATACCACTAAGTTATTGAATGATATTGTTCCACATAATTCCTCTGATTTCTGCCAGAGGCTTATGCAGAGAGAGATCTTTTTATAAGGACCTTACCTTGTTTTCCAATGTTTTGACTTCTCTTGTTTTTTCTGCCACTGTCATTTTAGATTTATCATAGCCCTGCTCAAGCTTAGCCAGTTTTTCTTTGACTTGCTTTAATTCAGATAATTGGAGTTTCAACTCCTCCATGGCTTTGATTAACTGCTCTGTGGTCATGGCTGTACTGCTGCCTGGTGCTGTTGCTGTTGATGTTGCTCTTGCTGTTGATGTTGGGACAGTGAAAGGCACTGTTGTTATAACTGTGGGAGGGGCAGCTGTGGCCGTTGGAGTTGCTTGAGGTGGCTGGGAGGTCGACTCTCCCTGCTTTTCTTGTAGTGCTTTCTCCAATGCCTGCTCCTTCTCACTTATTCTTTCATTTAACCGCATGAGCAAGTCCATCATGTCCTCCTCGGATTTCTGTTGCACAACATCTGCTGTCTATGGATGCATAGAAGGAGGCATCTTGAGCTATTTTCTGAGGGCAGCAATGTCCTCTTCCTTCTTCCTTATTAATGCTTTTATGCCTTTGGCATCATGTCCCAGCTCAATGATCTTCCAAGGATTTAATCCTGTTGTCCTTTGCCAGAGAGGAAGCTTTCTCTAACTCTAGTTGAGAAGAGGTGTTCTCCAATGAGTTTTGCAATTTGTGAGCCAACATTGCCTTGTCAGCTAGCGTGGAATACACCATTTCTCCTCTCTGTTTGTGCAGCTCAATCTAATCTATTGGATGAATGTCTTTGGCCAAGACCTCCAGATTTGTCCTAATATAATCAGCTGCTAACTATGGTTGCTGCACCTTGGGCTTGAAATATCTCATGATAATTTTGCCCTCCTTTATGTCATATGCAGACATCAACCTTTGTTGTTTTGTGGGGGCCATCTTAAGATATTGGTCATAAATTTGCAGCCTCAATGGATCATTTCTAGCCTTTATCTCTGTGAATGTCCTTTTGACATCAGAGGTCTGCTTGCTTGGTGGCCTTGTGGATGAAACTTCCACACTATGCTGCCTTTCCAGCTCCTGCCAATGTGAGCTGGTTGATGTGTCTATCACTCGGGATGTCTGTGGGCTGGTTGCCCTCTCACCTCTCAAGCTCTCTAATGTTTCTTCAATGGTTTCCTCTTCAGGTAGAGGATTAAGTCTTTGCTTTTTAGCACCTGGCTATTCAGCAGGTCCACTGATGGGTGTGGCCTCTTCTCTATCCCTTTTCTTACCTTTTTCCTCATTAAGAGGAGTCTGTAGTGCTGGTATCTCTGGTGCTTTGGTCTGTACTGGAGGAATTTGCTCCTGCTAATCTGTCATAGTTTGCTGCTCTGTGCCTGCCACTTCCTTTCCTTTTGAAGAACCTGAAATTGGTGTGCTGACCCCCTGTATAGGTTGCTGTGAAGTCCCAACAGAAGATGTACCCACTCCCGTTTGCTGAGGCAGCTTGAAGGATACCTGTCCAAAAGAGTCTAGGTCAAGGGTCTTTTCTAAATATTTCATAGCTTGTTCCATTTTTTGTTGCCGAGTAAGTTCTTCTACTAATGTACCCTCTATCCATTCATCCTGATTGGCATATTGTTCTACTTCAGGGATCCTATGATGTGTGTAAGCTGACAGCCGGTTTTTTACTTTTCTTTCACTTATAAAGCCATTTGGGTCATATGGTACCCACCAGAAGCTTTTCTTCAATTTCAGGACTTCCCCTAATATTTTATCAGCATCTTCCCATGCTTCCCTTTTGTTAATAATAAAGGGGCCTAATTGGTTTCTTATTCTCAACTGAGCCTTCTTTTTGACATTGCAAAAGTGAGTC
The DNA here is from genome assembly GCA_031772625.1 of Pinus tabuliformis. Classification (NCBI taxonomy): domain Eukaryota; kingdom Viridiplantae; phylum Streptophyta; class Pinopsida; order Pinales; family Pinaceae; genus Pinus; species Pinus tabuliformis. The sequence goes on along the minus strand of CM062815.1, from coordinate 796,321,057 downwards.
AAATCTGCATTAATAAGTTGCCTGAAATACTCCAGAGCAAACAGTCTCATGGGCACATATTTTGGCAGCTTATAAGGGCATAGATCACAGCCATATATCTTGATTTCAGTGTGATCCTGGTAGAAGTACCAGTCACCTATCCTGTAGTTCTTGGAGAGTTGTAAAATCTTCATTATGTCACCAGAGAGCCTAGGAGAAGGAGCTCCTATCAATAGAGTGGAGGCTGGATGTATAAATAGGTCAATGAATTCACAGTAGGTATAAGGGGATTCAACAATTCTGTGGAAGACAGAGGTCCAAAAGATTACAAACCTCCTCTCTCCTTTGGCGTCCAATTTTCTGATGGGAAATATAAAAATGTATGGGTGGTAATACAACAACAGAGGATATATGTAACTTGTGTATTTAAACACCCCTTCTCTTTCCACATTCATAAATTGACCATGGATTTTGTCAACAATGAAAGAGGCATAGTCATACTTAATAGCAGGGGGCTGTCCTGGAGTAAAGGTGGACAACAGAACCAGGACCATTTCATCCACAAATTCACTAGACCTGAAACCCAAGATTATTGATATCATGTCAAGAAGAATTCTTCCAGTTTCATTGAAGGAGACATATGAATAAGGAGGTGGGCCTTGGGGCTGGCATTCTGGCTTCATGAATAACTTAGCAATCCTGGCTATTTCTGCACTGGACAGTTGAGAGCCTTGCTCAAGTAGAAATCCCATGGAGAGAGGGGCAAGAGGCTGAACTGGATGGAATTGTAGCATTTCATTGATAGACTCAGTAGTTATGTAGAAAAGGACAGCTTGTGATGGAGAGATAACTGCTTTACTGACAGGGTCATAATTGGCACAGCAGTGGCGAACAATATCTGGGAATATATTGACTGAGGGAAGGTAGTACCTGGGGATATTGGATTCCCATATTCCATAGATGTCAGAATTGTCCAGATGACTGTTTCTGACTAGGCAGAAAGTTTGCAGATGATTTTGGCAGCCAATTGGGTCTCTTATTTGGAAATCTCTGTCGGCCAAGGGTAAATGATGCTGGTCTGTGTGAGGTGCATTGAGAGGGGCGACATTGAGGGCTACCGGGGCTTCCATTGTTCAATTCTTTGTGTTTTTGAACTGTAGGTTGAATTTTCTGTGGAAAAAGGCTACAAAGTAGTGATGGGTGCCTTGGTGCAGCAATTATGGACTGTTTTGGCTTGAATTTGACTCTTACAGGTACAATTTTGTAGAGGAAAACCAAAAACACGGGTTCGGGAGGTGGAACGGGGTAAATACCTGTGTTTTTGAAGCGTACGAGTGTAATTTGCAGGTCGACCGACGAGTTGAGCAGCGGGATGCTGGAGTTTGTTGGTCGGGGTGGCAGACTGGAGCTCTGGTAGCTGCTGGACGTGATTTTGCATGCAATAGTATTGTGAAAACAATGAATAGAAATGAGCGAAAATGACGTTTTTACGGGTTTTTTAACAAAAAATTGGCTTCGCGGGCTTTTTGGCGCTTTTGGTCAGATGACGTCAGCATGACGGGATAGTTTGTCGCGATGCGGGGTACGGAAGGGTGACGTGGCGATGACGTGGTCGTGACGTTAGCGGGGGGGGGGGGGGGGGGGGGTCAGCGGGAGTGGTAAGTGGTTTGGGCCCGCACCGCTTATGGGCCGAAGCGGTTTTGGTGGGGAGGGCCGCGAGCATGGCGGGGAGACACCACGTGTCCAAGGTACGGCGGGAATACCACTGGCTCCCCGGGTGGTAATCTTCGGATGGAGGGGAGCGTGCGATATGATTGTGGGTCGTCCGATCAACGGGCCCGAATTGAATGGCTGGTGGAGATCTGAGGTGATGGAGGGCTATGGCACGGGACCCAATTAATAAACAATGATTTTTAAACATATCTGGGCGTGTGCTATTGGCTGTCGGGGGTTTAAACTTGTTAATTAACCTTGAATTTTTTTCGCACGGGGAGGTTTTTAATGCATTTCGGGTGAACCATTAAAACCCTCGTTTATAAAGTGTTATGGTTATATATTAACCAGGGGCGGGATAATATTTAAAATATGGGGTTTTACATATATTGATATAATACAGGAAAGGGGAAGTAACCATAGGGAGTTATATACATAAGTAAATAGTTAATATGGATTTTGTGAATGAAAGCAAGCTCTAAGTTATAGAGTTGGATAACTTAGGCTGAGGGAACAAGAGGATTTTAACACAAGAAATGTGGTTTCTTTGCCTATGGTAAGACTGTTATACTTCTCAGGTTTTTTTTTCATGAAATGGAGTGATTTAGGAATATTGAGCAAATCTCAATATCCTTGGGGGAGGTTAGTAAGTGTTTTTGGGAGAAATGTGAGGGGAAGTTAGACATGCTTCACTTGACTTGTAACCAGAGAATTGCCATTGTATTTATGATATCAAATGAGATGAACCTCTTGAGAAACAAAAGTTAATCATAAGCATGCTTCTGCAACACCAAAACTACTTACCCAACCTATTATACCTAACATTTTCCTTCTTCTTCCATGGGTGCACTTGGACTAGCAAACCCTTACTCTCTTCTTTTCTTTTGACTGCAATCCTATTTAAGTCTGCCCTTATTTCTTCCAAGGGCTCAGATTTAGCTATTGAGCACCTTTCCTTCTTTACCTAACTATTTATCTGCCAAGATTGAACTGTTTGGATAGCTTTTATTCTCTATCTCTAAAACAAGAAATTTAAACATGAAGTGGCCACGATTAAGCTGTTTGGCCATCCATCAACTGTGGCAAGAGTCAACCAACTGCACACAATGAGATTCTTTGCAAAAATAGAATAGCAGTGGCATTTTGGACTAGCACACTTTCCTAGTCTTCTTTGGGGTTCATTTCTTTTCTTTTTTCTCTTGACCATTTCATTCTTTTTGCCCTTTGATTTTTCTTTTAGGGCATACCCTCTTTACATTTTTTAAGCTTTTTGATCTTTTCAAAATATGGAACCTTTGCAGTAGGGAAAGGATGAACATATTTGGGATTTTACCAGTCAATCATGAAATATGACACCTATTGGTATAGGAGCATAACACAATCCAACCCATTCAACACACTCACCAAGGCGAAGACAAGAATCAAGTCTAACTAGGGTTGAACATGTACTTCAAAAAGTTGATGTGCATTAACACCAGGACACACTTGAAGATCAACATGGACACTGTGCATCAGTGTGTTGTCATTTCAGTTGCACCCAAGAAGACCATGCGCATGTTAGGAGATGAGTTGGATGAAGGAGCCGATCCAATGCACCAGTTGCAATGGAGACAAGAATTTTCTTCAACAAGATTTCATCATGAGGTGCATGCACACCATCACAGACGACCAATTTTGGGATCATCTCACCACCTTCACCATCAAAAGAATGTCAAAGAGTTGGTCACATCACAGCAGACTGAGTGTCAGTGATGTCTTTCAAGGCTTGCTCAAGTCATGTTGTCTCACATGAGTACATGTGCATTGTAATGTTGAGTCATGTCAAGTGTAAGTCAAGTGTCAATAGTTGGATGTAACAGTCATAGAGTAGGTGAAGAGTCATGAGGGTAGTTGAACTGTCACAAAGGAGAATGTTAAGGGTCACCCCACCCTTTTCTATAAATAGTGCCTCATAACTCATTGTAGAGGCTTTTGGTCATCCAAGCTTCTACTAAGACTATCTTGAGAAGGCTTGGACAATATTGTAACGCGCCTTGGATTCTCCACTGCATGGAGCTGGTACATCTCTTTGGAGGAGCAGGTGGATGTGGCTGTAACGTTCCACTGTTGGGGTGAGCAGGTTTACTTGGATGTATTGTATGAATGTGACTTACACTTCTTTATATAATAAGAGCCAACACATTTTCATGCATATGTTGTTATTGTAGTTGGACTGCTCCGGTTTCCTTAATGATATATGTTGTTTAACTTACATACTTGTGTATGAACTGATTTGTATGCAATTATATTAATCTTGTTGTTAATGTTGTCACCGTCCGTGTCAAATGCTCTGTCAGACATCAGACAAACCTTTCACATGAATCTTGCTATAACAACCATCACACTCGTCTTGGATTGATCTGGGAGTGTTGTTCGTGTTATCTTACCTTGTATGATGTGACTGCCACATCCGATTGGACTGCTCCGCCGGAAACTGTGCATATCCTTTGTGTTGTGTGTTCCTATCCGAGTTGGGATTGATCCCTTTCAACCTGGAACTCACCTTCACTCCTTTCCCCTTCGAAGTGTTGGAACCTCTCATACACCTTCCTTGACTCACTGCATCATTCACACCCTTGTTGCTGACAGAGTTATTCTACTTGCCCCTATGTAACATCACGGTCAAGGCATTACCTTACGACCCACTGCTGGGACTCCTACATTGAACTGTTTGAGGTCTAATTGGGAATTCTTACCGGAAAGATCCCCTTGACATATTGGCAGGTCCAACACTGTCAACATTTCTGGAGCTAGAAGGAGGGTTTGATGACAAGCTATGTCCTCTCATCTAGTTTTGAACCTTTGCATATCTTTCATGGAGTCTTGCACTCTTCTTCCCTCGAGGTGTTTTTCGAATCATGAAGATGTCTCCATCTCGGGGAAGATTTTCGATCTCTTGTCCACTCACATGTGTGATGGTGAAGGAAAAGTGGCCTGGCCTGAGCACTTATATAACTTTCTTTTCATGATTTATGAGGAAGATGAGTTTTCTGAAGAACAGGCCGGTTTGCTGCTTGCGTACACACTTCTCGAATATCCATTTCGTTGGGTGCTCAGCCTATTGGCTAACACCATTCACTCATTTCAGAACTTCTATGATCTCATTAAAGACACATTCTATCATTTTGATCCAGACTATCTTGACCAGAAAATATTACAACAACAGAGGGCTCCGCATGAATCCGTTATTGATTTTTGGCAGTGCTTCCGTGACTTGTAGTTTTAAGCTTCGAAGAGCCAGATGAAATTTTGTTATCTTTGGGACCGATTCAAGTATTTCCTTAAGAAATCTGCCCATCCTAAGAGGAAGCTTGATACCAAGCCTTGCTCAACATTCTTCATTGATGGAACTGTGCAATCTCATGTGGGAGCGGGCACTATCTCAACTGACTGCCCACCTCCCTCTCATTCAGCATCTCCACCACTGCCCAATGATGTTGAGGACCATACTCACACACCTATTCATCCTTCACACTCTCCCAATCCCTCGAGTTCTCATATGCATTCTTTTCTTCGATCTCTGTCTTCACACTAAGGTGTTCCTCCGGATGATGTTGTCTTGTGTTCATCCATTTCGGACTCTCCACTTGTTGTGAAAGAGGAAAAACCCACTGACGGAGCCGGTTTTGCACAACCAACATGCACTATCATTCATGAAGAGTATGAGTGGAGCTTGAGCATCAACACTCGGTGAAGGATGACTCCCTTCTGTCTGAGTCCCCTCTCTTATTTCCTAACCTCTTTGGTGAACCTGCCATCCATGATTTTGCATGTGTATCTTCATCCATGGATGCAGCCATTGTTGATCACTTGCAAGACTCAGCGAATGTTAGTCCATCATTCAACAACGGAGAGGATAGGTTACTCGTTGAAAATCCACTTGATACTTCATTTGTCTTTTCCAAAAACATAGAGGATGAGTTTGTTTGCTTTTCATCTACCCCTCTGTGTGATTCATCCAACTATGAGCATGCCGACCAACATCCTGAATTTTTTGATCTTGGTTGTTGTGATCTCATCACCTCATCATCCAATCACGATGTTGATTCACTCATTGTTAATCTGTCTAAGCCATTGGTATACGAAGATCCATCTATCAATGAAGTCAAAACCCCATCGACTGTCGAGGCACTTCAGCTTGAGCTGATGGTTATGTTAGGCCCTCGCTGTCTTGAGGTTGGTTTCGCTTCCGATCAGGAAAATTTTCAAACACTCAAGGCTCCTCGTCACTCATCTGTATGCACTCAAGATCAATCCAACACTCAGATTTTACTTCCTCCACTTGAACAACACGATCCCATTGCTCATGAATTGGAGGAGACTTATATTGCAAGCACTCATGTGCGACACAAGTTATCTTTGTTTCTTTCATTTGCTTGCATGTCACAGTCAAGAGTGTGCTTATGCTTCAAAGTTGCACGTAGTGTCACATAGCACCATAATAAGTCTTCGGACTGCCTGTCATGCACATGCACTCACTTATGTCCCGTGGACACTTTGAAACATGAAGTGTGGTTGTCTTCATTGTTATATATTTCTTGGTTGCTGGTTCACACAATTGGGTTTCTCGCGGACCAAACCTTCGCCAACATGGGTCTACCAATGCATCGGTGGCTGCATTGGAAGTATCACTTCACGTGATCAGGCCCATGCACCATTAGTGTAGGAGTAGGAGTAGTGTTTACTTTCAGTTGTTTGCTTGCATGCTTGTTTTCTTACATTCTTTATTTGCTTGTTGTTTACTTTCTTTGCTTTCATTTTTTTCTACTCTTTCTTTGCTTTGTTGAGTGTTAGTTCGTTCGCTTGTTTCGTTCATAGGTTAGTTTTGCATGAAACCATGTGTGACTCATGAAATGAGCTGGGTAAAGTATAAGAGGGCTTGTACAACTATCACTACTTGGTTATCTGTCATCTTGCCTCTGTATGGTGATCTTGTTAATTTTAGTCCATGGTACGTCGAAGGAAAATACGTACTGTTTGAAGTGAACTTTGGTGAAAACACAACACTTGCACGCTAACTAGTGTCACCTTCTCTAGTCAATTGTTTTTGGGTTAACCCTTGTCAGCTCAGTCAAGTAGAGTAAGGTGAGGGGGAAAACCTTAACAGGCACGTCAGAGATACAATAAACTACTTCTATGCTGGAATAACCTCTTTTTCTCTCAAAAATTGCGGATCCCTCTTCCACCTCTGAAATGAATAAGTGATATGCACAGTGAAAATGAAAAAAATGAAAAGTCAAAAAATTCAAAATGAAAAATGAATAAGGTAAAAGAAGAGAAAGGCTTCCTGCACAGGGAGGTGATGCATGTAAATCCGTCGGGGTACTGACCAGGCTCGCTGGCAGTGGAGCCATGCTTGTGTTCCTATGTGACTCCACCAGGGTACTTTCTAGGCCTGCTGGCAGTGGAGCAACACCAGAGGTAAAACTAAGACTCTGACGACTATACTGCTTGTGCACCTATATACCCCTCAACCCTAATTGAAACAACTATGTTGCCTTGGATTGGAATGTGTGTCAATAGACCAAAGGTTTGGAAGATGCTACATCCTACAATCAAGTTAGTGTGAAACCAATATGAACTAAATACTAAATAATACTTCTGGAGGTGTTAGACTTGCTTTTCACGAGCAAGGTCCATTCAGAGAGCTAGAGTTCTACCAGTGTGTTTCCAAGTGTTTTAGTGACTACAACCACCCTCCAAAATGTTTCCTTAGCCTCATTTTGGAGCCTCCCTTCCAACCTCCACAGCAGCTTGCCTTGCTTTGTCAAGTTCACAAGCTTCAATGTCTTTCTTTCACAAAGGCAGCTTGTCAGTCACAACTTGATCCATTCCCCTCACAGGTTGTTCACCCGGACTTGGTCCAGCTGCAGGCTGAGCAAATTCCCCTTAAAAATTGCGAATTTCTGGAGGGCAACTAGCCTTCCCTCTAGAAATTGTGCAATCCTCTCTGGCAGCCTGTTGGGCTCCAGGATTGTGCAATCCTGCCTGCCAACACTCCCAAAAGGATTTGCGCAAATTTCCCTAGCAAGGCTGCTCAGCCAAGAATTTGCACAAATCTAGGCAACAGTCATCTCCTCTACCCAGAAATTGCACAAATCTCCTAGGTAGCCAGTGCAGCTCCCAGCGAGAAATGCACATTTTTCTCCAACAATGGAGCAGTCCCTTGCATGTGTAGCTGAGTTGACTGATTCCTGTCAGGACTGAGAAAAACAAACTTGCAGGCATGGGTTGCCTCTCCCAAGGCAGCATGCAAAGGCATCCCTTGTTTTAGGGATCTATATTTAGCAGTTGGAGGTTACATGTAAGGAGCAATTCTAAAACCTCCCACCAAGTGTCACTTCCCCTAGATTCATGGCATATGTGTCACAACCTCGATGTTATCAAAAATCATCAGCCAGACACTGCAAAGCTCATTCCTCACATCAACCTTGCATCTTTGACATCCCACATCACATCTAGGAGAAATTGGCACATTCAGCTCAATTGTTTTTGGGTAAGACCGCTTCCCATGCCTTGTGATGCAATTCTATTTCTTTTCGTGTTTTTACTTGTGGGAGTACTGTTTTCTTGATTTCTTTGAACGCCTGCTGTCATTTACATGTATTATAGCTTTTCCTAGCTATGTTTCAGTTTTTGTTGCTATCTCAATGTTGTCGCATGCATGAAATTGTTTTTCACAGACGTTCGCCCAACCGGCGAACTGCCTCACCCACATGCATGTTGACCTGTTTGTTGAATCTTTCTTTCATGTTTTTTCATGTACTGTCAATCAATTTCGATATCACTTAGTGTCACCATGCATTTACTATCTTAGTTGCTTTCAGTTTCTCGTAAGTGAGTCAGGCCAACCTTGTCCCAGACTCTGCCTTCACCAAGGCTACATTGCGCAATTTGGGGAGGGAAGGCTCACCTTCCTCTCCAGATTTGTGCATGCTTTCCCAACACTAGACTCCAGGATTTTTTTGTGCATTTTTGGAGGACAGTGGCTGTTTGGCCCAAGAAATTGCACAAATTTGCCCCTAGGCCAATAGTCCTTCCCAACTCAGCAACCAGATTGGACTATGCATTATGCAGTTCCAGCAGTTAGCCAGCCTCCCAATAGCCCAGAATGTGCCTTGAGCAGTCTTGGCAGTCGGTCTCCCGACCTCCCGGACGAAATTGCGCAACCTTCATGATCATTCACCCAGGTATGTTGCAAGTGAGTTCTCACGTTCCTTTTGGTTTTCGACTGATAGATTGCTTGCTATGAGTGTTTCCATGTCTCTAGATATCGTAGGCATTCATATTCCTCTCAATAGTACAGGTACAATGGTTTCCAAGAAAGTAGAGATGAAGACACAGTTCAGAGCACGCTTAGGGATGCAGTCGATCAAGTGTCTATGAGCTTGCCTACTCACGAAGCCATCAAGTTGTTCGTAGACAAGAGCATTAAGCAATAGCATCAAAACAAGTAGCATCATGAACAACAGCTGAAGGAAACATACCGAATGCAACGAACACAACAAATGTAGTGAATGCAAGAGGAGGTTGTTGATAACACAGAGGCGGAACAAAGTTGCAAGATCAAGTAGATCCAATGATAATGAAATCAACTTTGGAGACTCAAGCTATGAGGTGATGACGCGATATGAAGGTCGCATGAATACAAAGAATGGAACGAAGAAGGAGTTGCATGTGCCGAAGCAGAAACTCAAGGAAGAACATGAAGCTGCATAGACAGACGAATGAGATGCAGTGGGATCAGGAATAGTTGCGGGTGCAACATGCACTCATGGATGAAACTGCACCCATACAAGTTAAATATCCCTCCCAGTAGCTGGCATGGAGCAGACATGGTGAGCAGTGTTATTGATCGCATGCAAGGGATTCAACAACATGCATGTCGTTGAGCGCACACATGAAACCTAACCCATTCAACACACTCACCAAGGCGAAAACAAGAAGCAAGTGCAACTGGGACTGAACATGTACTTTGGCAAGTTGATGCACATGACCACCAACGCACACCTGAAGATTGGCATGGACACTATGCATCAGTGTGTTGTCATTTCAGCCACACCTAAGAAGCCCATGCGCATGTTAGCAGACGAGTTGGATGAAGGAGTCAATTCAATGCATCGATTGCAATGGAGACAAGAATTCGCTTCAGCAAGATGTCACCATGAGGTGCATGCACACCATCATAGGCGACCAAGCTTGGCATCAGGTCACCACCTTCACCATCCAAAGCATGTTAAAGAGTTGGTCTCATCACAACAGACTGAGTGTTTGTGATGCCTTGCAAGGCTTGCTCAAGCCATGTTGTCTCACATGAGTACATGTGCATTGTAATGTTGAGCCATGTCAAGTGTAAGTCAAGTGTCAATAGTTGGATGTAACAATCATAGAGTAGGTGAAGAGTCATGAGGGTAGTTAAACTGTCACAAAGGGGAATGTCAAGTGTCACCCCACCCTTTTCTATAAATAGTCCCTCATAACTCATTGTAGAGGATTTTGGTCAGTCAAGATTCTACTAAGACTATCTTGAGAAGGCTTGGACAGTATTGTAAGGTGCCTTGGCTTCTCCACTGCACGGAGCTGGTACATCTCTTTGGAGGAGTAGGCAGATGTGGCTCTAACGTTCCACTGTTGGGGCAAGTAGGTTTATTTGGATGTATTGTATGATTGTGACTTACACTTCTTTATATGATAAGAGCCAACACATTTTCATGCATATGTTGTTATTGTAGTTGGACTGCTCCAGTTGCCTTAATGATATATGTTGTTTAACTTATGTACTTGTGTATGAACTGATTTGTATGCAATTATATGAATCTTGTTGTTAATGTATTGTGTCTTTTGTTAATGTTGTCACTGTCCGTGTCGACTGCTCTACCGGACATCAAACAGACCTTTCACATGAATCTTTATATAACAACTGTCACACTTGTCTCAGACTAATCCATGAGTGATGTTTGTGTTATCTTACCTTATGTGATGTGACTATCGCATCCGAGTGGACTGCTCCCTCGAAAGTTGTGCATGTCCTTTGTGTTGTGTGTTCCTAGCGAAGTTGGGACTGATCCCTTTCAACCTGGAACTCACCTTCACTCATTTTCCCTTCAAAGTGTTGGAACCTCTCATACACCTTCTTTAACTCACTGCATCATTCACACCTTTGCTGCTGACAGAGTTATTCTACTTGCCTCTGTATGACATTGCGGTCAAGGCATTATCTTACGACCCACTGCTGGGACTCCTACACCAAACAGTATGAGGTCTAATTGGGACTTCTTACTGGGGAGACCCCCTTGACATGTTGGCGGGTCCAACAGCATCAACAAAAGTTTGACTCAAATTTGACCGAAGACCAAAGTTGACCACAGTTGATCATAAACGGGAAAGTTGTATCTGATATATTATGATGCTAGAAACTTATTTCTGAATGTTCTTGGGTTGTTTTGTTGATGATATTGTACTGGGCTCATTATACTGTCTGATGAAATTTTTTATGACAATCTAATAGAAGACGAATTTCAAAGGGTTTCCCCCCTTGTGGGATTTTCCCCTGGTCTTTAACCAAACCTGGTTTCTCTTGTTGATGTGTTGATTGTCTCCTTTGTCATTGCATTTATTGTTCTATATTTAATTAATGTTGATGAATGGAAAGACTAGTTGTAATAAGAAATATTTCTAATCGAAGTATTGAATTGGGCTAAAGTAATTGATACAACATAGAACAATATGGATATTTAACAATCCATGGCATATACATCATGTACAAGGCCCACATGAGCAATAATATACTTTGTCAATGAGTTGCAACAACAATAGAAGTAATAACAACATCATATGCTAGTACATGGCCACTCAACACCTTGGCCATCAAATCTCAATAATGAGGAACCTACAGCAAAATCATGATAACAACTAGCAACCACCACCATGCTCCACATGTGCATCAAAAAAAAAATCAATTGAAAGAAGCAACATAGAAATACATCATAGAATATCAACAAATACATATCCTCATGATCATGAGGTTAATTAATCAACAACATAAGCTCATCATCTCCTCAACATGGGAGAACAACACATAATCAATGAGGTGCAAGAAACAAATCAGTGAACAACAAAACATAAATATACATCAACAACAACATAAGATATAGAAATAAAGTATTGTGAGAAACACATAGTTTCATCCTCTACACAAATACGAAATATCTCATCCATCAACATCCATCAAAATTTCATGAGAAATAGCAATCATCCTCCTCATGTCTCATCCATCCAAAAACAAATGAGCAACAACATAATACATCTAGAATAGAAAACATGAGAAATAAAGTGTATAATTTAGATGAACTATCTCCATCACATAATTAAATCTCCATGGAAGCTATGTATAGTAAAATATGATATAAATAGGATTTAGTAATATGAGCATTATCAATGTACCAATTATCTCACGCAAGCACACCATCCTGCAATATGTTGTAGCAACAACAAAATTATTCCCAACATCAAATCAATGTCAAATATATGCACAACAAGTTCCTCGATAATGAACAAAATGCCAACACTTGGCAAGTCCATTTGGAAGCACAAATGCTCCCCCTGAATGTGTGATCCTCCACCACACCTAGACAATGCACATAACAATAACCATATAGATGCCACATGATCAAAAATATCAATAGGAAAATGATATGCAACTAGTCCCAGACTAACTACAACACATATGTGCCCAATCTGAATGATGACAAGTTGAACGTAAGAATAGATCAGAAATGAAAATTAATACTCAAACCTCTTGAACTCCCTCTGAACACATCCATCTCTAAACATGTAGATTTTTCTTCATTAACACTTTTTGATATGGTTGCATAATTAAGTATTTGCATGCAACTCATGATGCAACCATATGCTCCCCCTGAGACTGTGCATGCCTTAGTTTTTGGTGGGAGTATCTTGCTACTCTTTTTTCCTCCAAACTTTCATGTGTCGATCCTTCTTCTTCTTATGTGTTTGGCCTTGCATATTCTCCTCCCGCTGATTGGATCTCCTGTAACACATGGGTAGTTTGCAATCCTTGGACTTATGACCAATATTGTCACACACAAAGCATCTAATGTGACCAAGGAACTAAGGAATAACTTGATATCTTCTGCTGATTTGAATTTTATTCCTTGCATGTGCCCTGCAGTCAATAGCCCTATGGCCAAAATCATTACATAAGAAAAAATAACCTTAAAATGAACTATTATACCTGAATGACAAAGATCTTCATTGCATTCATGCTTGAGGTTGCTTCTCCTTTGACTACTCCTTTTGATGAGAGGGTTTAATCTCTCCATTATTGCAAATTGCTGCTATGTGTCCACGCATTCCACAATTATAACATCTTCCAATTCCATTCCTCTTCTTTAGCCTTCTATGCTTGTTCTTATGCTTCTTGCATGGTTGTTTATTTTGCTGATGATTCTCCTTTTCATGTTGCTACTGGCTGCTCCAACATTTTTTGATTTTCCTCTTGTTGCTTGAGCATCATCTCTGATCCTTTCTAATTCTTCTCTTGCAGATTTTGCTTCAGCTTTCAATTTTTGATACTCATCCTCCAACTCATTGTATTGCTTCCTTATTCCAATTTCAATCTTCATTCCATGTTCCAACTGAGTTTTCAGATATGAAATTTCTTCTTCATATGCACACTCCTTTTCATCAAACATTTGTAGCAGCATCCGTTGATCTTTATTTTCAGCCATGGGACTTTGAATCTATGCTTTTAGTGCCATTATCTTGGATTTCACATCATATTTTATATTGATCTCTTCTTGTTGTTCATCTAGATCATCGCTTGAGTCGTCATTGCTATAACTAGGAATTTTGTCTTCATCTTGTGAGTTGGGCTGATTTATCACTGCAATATGTGTTGAATCCTTTGAATTTTTCTCCATCTATGAAATCTACAATTTTCCTCCAAGATACAAATTCTACAACCTATCCAACATTTCTTTTTTAGTCTCACTATGCTTCACATACAACTCTTTAGATCTTGAAATTCCATGCATAATAATCTCTTTAGCTTTATCATTAAATTCATCTCTAAATCTAGATTCTACTTACAACCAAATATTTTCATCAAGAGATAGAAAATATGACTCCAATTTCATCTTCCAAGTTGCAAATTTGCCTACATGAAGCATTGGAATTCCTTGATGATAGAACTCCAAGAACTCCCATATCCACTCTCCACTGATCAACTTGCATCCGAGAGCCCCACTATGATACCAATTATTGGAAACTAGATCACTAGTTGGGGGCGTGAATAAGTAGTGAAGGTACTTATCGCTTTTTCTCCACTTTATTAATAATATTTAAACATGCATTCACTAAAACACACAAGTAGAGATCAGAGCATAAAAAATAAACATGAAAGCATGAAAAACCATTTAACACATGCACACAAGTATATCTGGTGGAAAACCCTCTCCAGGGAAAAAAACTACCCGTTGGTGCTATGTTGCTCAAATATTCTATTATGTCAAACAATCCTTTACATAGAGATTCAAATGGATATTGTCAAATGGAGACTCTTTTCCATGCAAATATACAAACTACCATTTGCTAAATACCACCATGATAAACGATCCTTGCCCGATTACTCTTGCACTATCAGTTGACTCTACAGACTCCGGGCCACCAGGGGCAATGGGCCTCGCCGAGTTTCTTTTGAACTATCCAACCACCATTGGATTGAGAAAACTGATCACTTATATTGATTTCACCAAAGTCACCCAACTCCACTTCTCTATGTGGTTCTTGTTTCATACATTTTCAGACTGGAACCAAGTACTTCTCAACATGGGCACAAGAGCAACTTATCATCAAGGAACACAATTAAAAATTGAATCCAAACTACAAACTGAAACAAAATATTTCCACACACTACATAAAATAATCTAATCAATGCATCAGCTAAAACCCGCTATGATACAAATAAAACTACTCTCAAATGATTGTTGCATACAAACAATAAACTGAAGAATATACTAGGAGAAAATAATCTCCAAAGATTCCTGCAATCAAACTCTAATCATCTCCTCTCTAGCTGCACAAAATATTGAATGAAACATACTTCATTTAACTGTTGCAAATTGTTGTATATTTTCTGCAAAAGTTCTCTGCACAACCTACACACAATTTATTATTCTCTCAGACACACTCCTCCTTTCTCACTCAACCATCACGAAAAAATAAAACCAAACCAATACTTTTTTCTTTTCCTTTTTTTTTTTAGTATTTGCCAAATTATCCTCAATTATCTCCAAACCAATACCACGAAAAAATACCATGGTTATTTCAATACCTAGGACACTTGTAACATGGTAATATTCAAATCAATACCACAAGTAAAAAATACAATGGTTATGCCAATACTACAAACCACTGTACCAATGCAATCTCCAAGTCAATACCACAGGTAAATACCATGGTTATGCCAATACCACGGACCCCTGTACCATGGTAATATCTGAGTCAATACCATAGGTAAATACCATGGTTATGCTAATAACACATAATCATATACCATGGTAATCTCTAGAACAATACCATGGGAAAAATACCATGGTTATGTCAATACCAAGAATATCTGCACCAAGGTAATATCACATGCCAACTTAATACACACATATCAATACCATGGTAATGCTAATGCCAAGAATACCTATACCATGGTAATACTCTGCTCATGAAATATGCAAGATGCATAAGGAAACCAGAGAAAATGCTCAAACAAAACTGAAAACAACTCAGCTCCAAAACATATGACATAAACCAAGCCAGCATAAACCAAGCCAAATCACCTCCAACATGTGTAGCAACATCAAGTCATCCAACTTCCTCCAACACCTGTAGTGGCACCTCTAACATATGCAACAACATCTCAACACATGTAACAACAACTCCAATGCTTCCAACACATGTAGAAGCATATACAAAACCTGTAGCAGCAATCCAACCATCTGGATCAGCAACATATTCAATCATATATAGCAACATCATCAACTTATGACAAGCCAACATACCCTGCCTTGTAGCCATGTCTACTCAGCCACCAAATCCATGTTGAAATCAATGCTAACCAATAAGACTACCAAGCCAAACACTCATCACACATCAAGAGGACTACTAAAATCACAAGGCATATATAAAGCAACATGATGACCCTGTTTACTTCAATGCCAACAAAGTTGCGCTGACTAGCGCAAATATTGCTCCAAAAAGTATGCTAGCCTCCCGAAGGTCCCGTTCCATAGATTTGCTGCAGACAGTGCCATCTCTTGTGCGAGTGGTATTTCTGACCTATAAAAAAGAAGCGGAAACCCAAAAGAACAAAGATTTTTCTAGCAAAGAGTAAAAACCTAAAAGTAGAAATAAAAAGTGAAAACAAAAAAGGAAAATGTTGAAATAAAGTCACCAGGGTTCTGAACTTTTAGATTGGTGGAGTCGGCATTTGTTAGTGTGAAAATTCTTAATAGTTGTACCAAAAGTCTTCACTTAAGCTATTGTTGACAAATAGCCCTAACAACAAAAGATAGTTGTCATTGTTCGTAAGATCTACAATAAAAGTGTCAGAAAACCCTGCAGAAACAACATGCAAATGTAAAGAAACATATAACAACAAAAGATAATATGATATCCTAATGGAAAAATATTGTTCTTTGTTTTGTTAAATTAAAATAAATTGAATACACCTGGTGATGAGAATATGCAGACTTGGATATACAAATCCCCCTCTGTGGGATGGGTCCTTGGATACCCTATGTTTTAGCGTCAACTCTCTCTCTCTTAAAGGGAGCAATGGGAAAAAGGAAGTGGTGATGGCTTGAACTCAGAAGTGGGAGCTCAAATGTCACAGGTCAATAAGAGGATGATAAAATGGTCATGTGTAAAATGAGAAGAAACCTCTCTAATTATAACAAAATATTGGGATAGATCTATATCTAGAAAAATAATAAAAAATTGTTAGACCAAATCAAGATCTAGCCATTAAGAATATTTTATTATATTTGAGAGAGAGAAAGATTATTTGAAATGATCAAATATTTTTATTTAGAAAATGGTTAAAGTAATTGACAAATAAAAAATGATTTGTTAATTACTTTATGAGGATAAAGTCAAAGATGAATTAGAAATAATTATTAAATGATGATTTAATAATTATCTCATAAGAGAAATAAGGGATAGTTATCAAATAATAAACAAATAATGATTTATTTAATTATTTGTGAGTGGTTAAATGAAAAATGGTTAGAAATAATGATTTAATAATTATTTCGGGAGAATAATAAGTAGATAATGGTTTATTTAATTATTCTCATGAAGTTTTTTAGATTTTAAAGAGGAAAAATTTATAAAAATAGTTCACCAAATTATTTCCTAAAGTGAAAATAAGTTTTAGTGTAAAAAAACCATTATACATAATGTATTTGGATTTATATATTTCGATCAACTTAATAAAAATGTCTAAATAAACAATTTTAAATTATAACAATTTAATTTTTACTACTTTATTATAAAAAATATTCATTAATTAAAAAAACATTAAAAAAATTAAAAATAATATATATATATAGATAGATATATATATATACTAAAAATTCTCTCTTAAAATAACTTTATCACAACAGAATCATGCTCACCATCTATTAAAATTGCCAATAACTATTTTCCGAAAGAAATCGTTGAAGTGATCACGGACATACTCCTCTTCATATCTGTATATTCTCATATCCTAACAGCCTGCTATGTAGCTCCATATTGTTTAAACATATTGACCCAAATTGTTTCCCATAATAGAAATAGAATGAGAATGCAACAAAACATGACAATAAAGTATTTTTACTACTTTTCAATTTGTATGTATGTAAATTCATATAATATATTTATAATTAATAATATGAGATAAAGTTTTTAAAAATAAAAAAATAATTATCAAAAAGTTGAATTAAAGAAATAAAAATAAAAATATAATAGATAGAAATTTATGTTTGGTTTGAATTCAATTTTTTCTATTTTTTTAATATATTTTTTTTCCTACACAATATTTAACAAAATAATTAAATATTAGTTATTTTCATAATTTAATTAATTATTTATATAGAGAAAAGAGTTAATTGGATTTAGTCAGGGTGGTTGGGAGGAAGAGATGAAAACCTCACCACTTGGGTTCATTTTGTGTTAGTAACATGATGGATGTTTGACAATTTACTTTACATCAGCTTTCATTATTTTATCTTTAAAAATATTTAAATTAAACAATTAATTAGAAAATATTATTAACAACCATTATACCCAACCACCCAAAATAACCCTAATTGAGAAATCTCTCTCTCTCTCTCTCTCTCTCTCTCTCTATATATATATATATATATATATATATATATAACAACTTTAATAAATATAATTGGTAATTTTTTTAATTTAAATATATAAAAATTTATGTAATAAAAAAATATTTGCTCGTAATATAATTATATGCAAATCTATATTAATTTAACCTCATAGTTATATTTTTGAGACATGAAAATTTGATGATAAACCCATGGGGGCTTTACTGGGGAGAAATACCGTACCATGTGCGTTCATATTGGGGGACATATATTGAGGAAAATGTAAACGCCCTCCCACATTTACCCAAATTCACAAGCTCACCAGGGTAAATAGGAGACGAGTGTCACTATGACCTGACCCATCCTCCTAGTTCCAGATAAGGAAGTGGGGCCTACAAACTGACCGCATACTGACATCTTACAGGGACTACAAGTCACTCAGAGGTTAAATAACTACCCCAGGTGAACAAATCCTGAGATGGAACCCCTTTTCTCTACCCTTGTCGCACAACTGCACCCACAACAAGGCATGCATGCAGTTATGAGGCTATAACCGCACTCATAAGCCTAGTTGTCAGTAGTTATGACCTAAAATCTTCAATTC
Source organism: Pinus tabuliformis (assembly GCA_031772625.1). Classification (NCBI taxonomy): domain Eukaryota; kingdom Viridiplantae; phylum Streptophyta; class Pinopsida; order Pinales; family Pinaceae; genus Pinus; species Pinus tabuliformis. Next base: position 796,302,340 of record CM062815.1, on the reverse strand, counting down.
TAAGCATGTAGTCCTGAGATTTGTGCCACTTTTTCAGGCCGACCTCCAGACCACATCCCGAAATTGCCCAAGACTTTCCAGAATCATAATTGACATGACAACAAAACTAAAAATTCAATGTCAAATCAAAAACTTGACCTAGACTGCCTAAAACACACTAGACATTTCATCAAACACATGGAAGATATGTAAGCTAAAGGTCATGAATACATATATGATCATATTAGTCTGAGATTGATATGAGAATCACCAAGAAGGCTTTGTTCCCTCTCCACATAGTTGCAACAAAACTTATTAGTACATACATTCATCAACCAATCATTAACTAAATAATTCATGACAAGAGGCACAAATGGTACACATCATATAACCAACATATAACCAGAGAATAGCCAACATAGGAATCATGGCAAATCAACCATACTATTAGCAACATAATCACTATAGTTGCTCATAGATCACAATAGGAAAATGTCTCATATTAACATATGAAAATGCCAACCAAGTCAGGGACTTCCATGTACCACCCGACCATAGATGGGATGAATCAAATCTCTCTTTCTGCCAACTACCCCTGCACCATATTCCAACCATGAATGTGGGATCTCATGGAATAAACCAAGAAAAAACCAACCAGGGCTTCCAGAGGCCAAACCACCTCAACTTCAACCACAATGATTCCACCTCTATGGTCGGACATCACTAACACCAACCAGGTCAGTCTCTACCCAAGTTGTCAAGGGCTCCAGGAACTAGTAACTCAACCCACAACCCGCTAGGGTTCCAAATCATTTTTCCAACTCAACTCCAAGGACTAATAACTCAACCCACCAAGGGCTCCAGAATGTTTGTACCAACCTAGGCTCCATGACTAGTAACTCAAACCAAGTTATTACAGGGCTTCCAGAGTATTTGTTCCAACCCACAACCATAAGGAACATGAAGACCAATTAGAAAAACAATCAATTGGAAAAACCCACAACACCATGGCTATCCAAGACATGTAAATGCAAGGCTAAAAGCATTGTAAATCCAAGCAAACCTCCATGTCAATGACATCAAATAACCAGAAAATCAGATGCATATACCACACATATGAAAATTAACAAGGAAATCACACATGAAACCTGTTACCCGCAAAGAAATTTAGTTGTAGTTGTTGATCCAATTGTTTCCTTGTGCTTTCCTTCTTTCCTTTTCCTTTATTCTCTCTATCTAAGTGAATGCTAAAGTGCTCCAAGCATGCTCCAAGAATGCTCCAAGATTACTCTAAGTGTGCAAGAGTATAAGAGAATGAGAGAATGAGAGAGCTCAACCCAAAATTATCAAAAGGCTAGCAATTGGTCCTCAAAATCCTTTTTATCATTGAGGCCTCTATTTTCTTCATTTTCCTTTATTTTTCCTTCAATTTCCCTCTCATGCAAATATGTGTCTCTTCACCTTCATTTTCTACTATTGTATTTAATAAATAAAATGTCAATTATTTCCACTTTGCCTTGATCAATATCTTTGCCAATTTCTATAGCCATAAATTCATTACAAGTGATACCCTTCACTATGTTTTGCCCAACATTCAGCTTGGAATTCTTATGACCTTGGTCTTATTTTATTTACATGGGAAATCAACTAGGGGTTGTTATAGAAAAAATGACATATTATCTTAAGCTTATAATAGGGGATTAAGGGTTTTTATATTGGAAGGTATAAAAAATGGAGTTCAAAATATATGAAAAAATATAAAGGGATATAAAAAATGTTAATCACAAAATAAATACCTATAATATCTAGTGAAAATAGGGATTTTTAAATTAGGAAGGTGTATTGGGTTTGTATTGATAAGGGTTTGAATAATGTGAATTTAAAGGTATTTTCCAATATGTAGTAAAATTAAGGATATTGTTTAGTATGCATGAATGCACGTGATATGTCGAAGGTTCATTGAGTAAAGTCCCATGGATAAACCATAAAAAATATATGTAAAATAGAAGACACACTCATCTTAAAGAATTTAAACAAAAAATATACCATTAAATTTAATAGCAACTTAAAATAACATCATTATATCCCATAACTTAACTTACTTCAATGCATCCAACAATACAAACTTAAAACCAACTGAACTTACTTCAATGCATTCAACAACACAAACTTAAAATCCACAGCTTAACATAATGTCAATACAACTTTGTTGAAATTATAATGTTCTATTGCAACAATTACTTATTACAAAACTTATTTAATATGCAATATTAGATAAGTAATAGTAGATAGAACATAAATCAAATGCACAATAGAAGACAACCAAGAAAAAATGAGACATGAAAAATATAGTTCCAATGACCACGGAGAAACCCACAAGGGGAAAACCCAACCATATTCTTTTTCTATTAGAAATCAATTGTCAGTAGAGATATAGAGTACAATGAGATATCAAAAGAGAGTAAGTTCACCCAAATATGAAAAATTTGTAGCATGAAGGTCATTAGTAGTAGCAACATATGCACACATTGAATCAACCTTCCCTTCAACTGAATCAACACTAAAACAACGAAGCACTAAATCAACCGTGGCTCACCAAGTTATGCTCTTACTCTCCAAGCCTCTCTCTCACAATCTTCTTCAACTCTCTTAAACGCTCTCTCAATTTCGAATTCTTCTTTCACAATGCACAAGTAGTGAGGGGAGAAATAATTAGGCACATATATATAGGAGGAGTAATGAATCCATGCCATAAAGGAGGAGTAACTCACATGCCAAGAGGGAGAGTAACATATGCCCATTTAGGAAATGTAACTCATATCATTAAGAAGGCACACATGCCTTTGTAACTTATGCCATTAAGACAGAGAGTGTAACATATGCATTAAAGAGTGTGTATGTTATGCAACTAGTTCACAAAATAAAATAAAAGATAGATCAACAACTTGAAAATTAGTCTGTTTGAGGGGGAAACCTCCTTTACATCACATAATTGAATAATACATGGATGATATAGATGAGAATACCTCCTTGGTATATATAGGAGCCTAAGGGGTCATAATATAATCAAAGCCTACATAAAAATTATAATGTAAGAGCACAACAATAACAATAGTGGGATTTTATGGGACACAACAATAACAATAAGGGGGATGCATGGGCATAACCATAACAATAGGGGGCTACACTAACAATAAAAATAAGAGGAGTACACTAGTATTATAGGTACCTAACAAGCCCCTCTCCTTCAAAAAAAGTGTTTTTCTCAACGCTTGAGTCATTCTGAATGCTTCTGTATAAAATTTTCATCCTCCCCTGTGGAATCTTCAATGGGTAAGTTCTTCCACTTAATGATATACTCTGAAATGAATCAATTTAGTAGCTATTGGGTTCTTGTTTCTATGAATTCTTTAGGCTCAAGTATGATTTTTCCTTCTTCGTTAACTTTTGGCAACACTATTTGAACTGGGAGCTTGTCATCGATAACCTTCTTTAAGCATGAAACATGGAAAACTAGGTGTTCTCGGGAAGATGTAGGCAACTCCAATTTGTATGCCATAGTATCAATCTTTTGCAACACCTTTTAAGGACCATAGTACTTGGGTGATAAATTATTATTCATCTTACCTTGCTTGAGGGACATTTGTTTGTATGATTGTAGTCATAAAAATACCCATTTTCCTACATCAAAACTTATTTCACTGTGATGTTAATCTACATGTTGTTTCGTTTGATTCTGCGCTAAAGTGAGGTTATCCTTTAGGAGTCAAAGCACTTATTTTTTGTGCTCAATGTGATCTTCCATTGCTTGAACCTTAGATTTTTCTCTTAAATATGATGTGATGGATGGTGGATGATATCCATAAAGCTCCATAAATGAGGTCATTTTTTCTACAGTATGGAAGGAAGTGTTATACCACCATTCAAATAGAGGTAACCACTTGGCCCATTGTGTTTGTTTATCAGATACAAATAAACGATGATTTCCTTCCAAGAATTTATTCACTATCTCAATTTTCCCGTCAAATTGAGGATAATAAGATGAGCTATGAGCTAGTTGAGTACCAAGACAAGAAAGTAATTCCATCCAAAAAATTCCAATGAAAATTAGAACTCTGTCACTTACAATAATATTTGGGTTTCCATGTAGCTTTTGAATTGTTTCAATAAATGCAGTAGCAACTGTACTGGATTTATAAGGTTGAGATAATGTAAAAAAATGTGCATACCTAGTAATTCTATCAACTACCAATAGGATGACACTCTTTCCTTCAGGCTTGGGTAAACCTGTGATAAAATCCATTGAGACCTCCTTTGAATGCTGACTTGGAATGGATAAAGGTTGTGTTGTCACTGCGACGAGCGCCCTCCAAAATTTTACCTACACTGCAATTTTGGAGCCTACTGTGGATCTTGCGATTGATCATTCCGTGGTCACTTCTTGACCGATCAAAGTCACTTGCTCACAAATTCTCAGTCTACAATGAGTTCATGAACGCATTATTCTATGCACGCTTGACCAAGCATAGCGCAATCCTTCAAAATAGTATCTGTGCAATGTTCAACCCATGTCAATAGTGAGTGCGCACTATTATTGACAATCCCTCACTTTTGGCTTCGTTTGTACTTTCATTTTTGGTAAGATCTCCAAACTGTCACTTTTGCGCACCTTCGCTTTCGCGAGTGTTGTTCCCATGTTTTTTATTGTTTCTTTTTCTTTATTTCATTTTATTTACTGTCATTTTCATGTTATCTTCACTAATGTATGTTGATTATCGTTCTCATATCGCAAGTGTTGTCTCCCATTTTCTCTTCATATAGAAAATGTTGTATTTTCGCATGTTAGCTGTTTCACAATGTGTATAAGCTTTTTTTATGGTTTCAAGGGGTTATCTTTGGGTAAATGAGTTGATCTAACCATGTAAACATCCATCACACTTATTCCGAAGGTTTTAAACACTATCACACAAGTGTCGTCATGGTTGTCGCAAAGTGTATCTTTATTATCGAACTTGTCGTAAGTCGTCATAAAGTTTACACACTGAGTGAAATGTGTGGTTCATGTGTCATGGATGATATGTTTTTTTGTGTCATCAAGTGTTCTAAGTGTGTGATCACTATCAAGTCATATCAATGTTCACATCAGCTCATTGATCCCACACTTAGCCAAATTTCAGAAATTTCACAGCAACTCAGCCTCATCCAACCTTCCTCAACTATGCATTGTAAAATTCTAACCCTCAATATGAAACCCTATTGCTTGAAACTGTGCAATGCATAGTTCCTACCTCCCAGGACTACACGCTACGCAGTTCCAGTACTAAAGCCTAGACGTTGGCCCCTAGAGTTGTACAATTCAGCCCCCCCAGCCTAGCCCCAACTGTGCATTGTGCAGTCTCTGAGCTCAAGCCCAACCCTTGAGCTCCTAAACTGTGCATTTGCACAATCATTAGGTCTACTCTGCCTTCCATAACAACGTAGTTGGTTGAATCATTGCAAACCCATCAGCCCAGCTCACTGAGTCCCAAAACTGCGTAATCTCCCTGCCCAGTCCAACCTGAATTACACATTGCGCAGTAACAAGGCTTAAGCCTGACCCTTGACTACCTGAGCTATGCAATTACAAAGTCACCAAGCCTCTCCCTCATCCTGCCACCCGGTACTAGCTCAGTTAGTGGATCATCATGACACATCTTAGGCTAGGGTTTATCATACTGATATCTTCTTGTCATGAGTAGATTGCAAATCTAGGTACTCTATTATGCTATGTCAAGATGATGAAGAAGGAGAGGGAGAATGGGGACATCCTAGAATACACCTAATGAGTTGAGGAGATAAGATGATGATTGAGAAAGAACATGAAGGAATAATGGACTATAACAGAAGATGAAAGATCAAGACCACATTCAAGACTCCTTATCTTCAAGTCATAAAGAGGGGGAAGGAGAAGAAAATGCACCATATTCTCAAGAAGACATGTAGCAAGTAGCAACAGAATTGGATTGACATTTCCATGTTAGAAGTGTCATGTCATGAGTTATCATATGCCACATCATTATTCTGGATCATGTGACTTCTTATTTGAAAATGTGTTGTAAAGTGGAAGTCCAAAGGACATGTATAGAAGATGAAGAGTCATGTAAAGTAGAAAATTCATAGGAAGTCAAACAATCATGAGGCTAGTCAAAGAATGACAAGGGAAGTGAAGGATCACACCATTTGTTATATATACACCCTCATGGTACAAATAAAGTACTTTTAACCCTGGCTCCTCCTGCAAGGCATTAGAGATACAAGCTAGTTCTTTTGGGGAGAAAATAGTGACTCCAATGCTCCACTATTGGAGCTAGTGGTGTTCATTATACACATGTGTCTTGGAACTTTTACTTAATATAAAAAGCCTCATGGCCAACACGTTCTTCATGCATGGATTAGGCATATTTTTGAGACTATTCAATGGAATTTTGTAATTCATGTTTCTCACATATGTGGTAAATTAGTTGACCTATTTCAGTTATTTTAGTACTTATCATATTGAGAATGTGTTGTAATGGTTGATATTTCTATCACATCCTTTTGGATTATCCCATTGGATACTATACATATATTTCTTATTGATTGGTTGTAATGACCATCACATCTTTGTGGACTATTGTGTTGGATGTGAGACAGATTCTTCTTTGTCGCGTGTGTCTCTACTAGGGTGGTACTATTACCTCTCTCTTAGAGTGTCACGTTATTTTCTCCCTCTGCAGTAGAAGAACCTTGACACACTTTCTTTTTGAAGGAACATTTTCATTCCTCTCTCTTGCTTATAGTTAGAGCAAAGGAAAATATATAATAATACATGGAAAACCAGTCGATGCTTTGGATGGGGCTCCTACTCCAAACAATGTGAGATCTAATTTGGACTTCACACCAGGAAGACACCCTTGGTTGATGGATTTCCAGCACAATCAACAAATGGCACTAGAAGGAGGATTAGATGACAAGATATGCTTGTTGAGTCAGTTTTGAATCTCTTAAATGGATCATCCTCAAATCATGCTCCTAGGGTCTTTTTCCAACCTATCCCCTGGTAAACTGTTAATCCCTAATGAGCCTCTTTATCACTTGTCTCAATTGAAGTTTAATGGTGAGGATGGAACATCCATAATCGAGCACATTTCTAATTTTATTAAATTTTTTGAACATTATGAAACCATTGATGAATATTTTGCTTATGTGGCTTTCTTCCTCACCCTTGAAGGTCGTGTTAATTGATAGTTCCATACCTTACCATATGCTTGCATCCATTCTTTTCATTATTTAATCAGGGAGCTTCATCAAGCCCTCGATAGGTATGATTACCGAGATGTTATTAAAATAATCAATCAGGTAAGAATGAAACCTACTAAATCCGTTGAGGATTTTTCTGATTGATTCCTTCACCTTTTGTTGGAAATAATACTGAGAGGGGGGGGGGGGGTGAATCAGTATTATCAAATCAATATAACTTTTTCATTTCCATAGTCTGAGTCATATATGCTGCTTCAGTTAAGAATACCCACGTATATTGAGTAAACTTATGATTCAGTTAATTGATCTTCAATGAGTGCATTAGAACATTATCAACCATATTAACAGTAAACAGGTGCGGTAAAATAGAACAGATCATCACACATAAGCCACACACATGAACACCATGATATAAGGTGGAAACCCAATGTGGGAGAAAACCACCTACTGCAAGTCATCTCAATCTTCTTCTTAATAAGAAAATCCTTTTACAATATTTCTGTACTGGTGCAATCTTGTACCAGTACGCAGGATTCTACCTGCAGAGAGCTACAAGCCTCTCTCGTTTTCTAGTCTCTCCTGGAAGGGAGCTACAACCCCCATAGTTCTTGTACTAGCCGATCCATTTACTAGTACGCAGGCTGCTACCTGCTACAATGCTCAAAAGTTTTCAACTGCTCCTGAAAGGGAGCTGCCACCCCCTTAGCTCTTGTACTAGCTAGAATACTAGTACATAGGCGCCAGCCTACAATCTTCTCTCCTCCGGGTACCACGTTTCATACATTTTCAGACTGGATACACTTGAAGCACAACACATAATCTGAAAGGACACGTTTCATCCAATTTTCATACTGGATCCATTAATATCATTGAAGCACATAATCAATCAATCTTCTGAATCACCAGATCAATACATATACAAGGATAATATGTGTGTTAGCAATCAGATCTACTCCATCAGATCATATAAGGATAAGTCATTATGAACCTGATCCATTCATACATCAATACTGAAGCTAAACATAATCATTCAATCAATCACTTCTCAGAATGCTGTTATCAGAACATAATACCAGTAACCAGACATCACTTCAAAACCAAGAACTCTTCAGTAAACAACAGAAGCAGCTAAAAAATATTTTAAGAAAAGTACGCAGCTTCTTCAATAGAAACCTACGGGTATCTGCTCCTGCACCATCTATTGATCCGTGGGTATCCACACCTGAATAGGCTTCTGACCTGCGAGTATCTGCAGCTGCGCAGTCTTCTTCTCTGCGGGCATCCGCACCTACGGCTGCGGGTTGTTTGTGCACCTCCGCATTGCACCCGTTTCTGGCCTGCGATCCTCCGCACCTACACCGATCTCTGGCCTGCGAACCTCCGCACCTTTTCCTTGATCTACCTACGGATCTTCGCGCTTTCTCCTTCACTAGCCTGCGGATCTACGCACCTGAAACGTGTCGTACCTGCGGTTATAGAGTTTTTTAGACTTCAAATATGCCATAGACTATCAGATCTACAGATCTGATCATGCGCCAAGGAGATCTCGACTCATCAGTAGATCCGCCTTATAAAGCTCAGGTTCCTTCTATATTCAGATCTCGATCTGCACCATAACCCAATCACCGTATTCCAGATCTAGCACTTTATCAGATATTCAATTAATCAGAAGATGCCTTGCCAAATGATCTCCTTCCTCTTTTATAGCCTTAGGCCTTTCACAATACCACTGACCAAAAACCATAACAATTCAATACCATGGACCCAATACTTGGGATCAACACTTTTGGATGCAATACCATGGACCAAAACCATAAGATCAAAAACTGTCAGACTAATACCATGAACCAACCATGAAAGTGCGTGGACTTTTCTCTGCATGAAAGTGCGTGAACTTTTCTCTGCATGAAAGTGCGTGAACTTGAAAATAACTTTGCTGCACTATAATTTATCATCTGTGTGATTTGCTATAATTTATCATCTGTGTGATTTGCCATCAAGGACAACACTTGTCTCATAATGCCAACAATCTCCCCCTTTGGAATTGATGGAAAAGCTAACTTGTCATACTAAGAACTGTCATCTGATTCCTTTGAGTTGTCCGGCATCCCATGCATTCTGTCACATCTGATATCTCTTCCATAGATTCATCTAGATATATATAAGTGAGCTGATCTTCTACGAGTTGGTTGCCATCAAGTACAACACATGCATCATAATGCCAACAATCTCCCCCTTTGGACTTGATGGCAACAATACCAAATCACTCTCCCCCTTTGACATCAAGGGCAAAGGGCGGACCAAGATATTCTCTTCCTTTGCTGTCCATACTCCCCCTGAGTGCCTGCTAAAATTTCTGAATGAGCTCCCCCTTTGTATATGCCAAGGTGTACCAATCTGTCCATGCTCCCCTTGAGTACATGCTGAGTCTCTGCACTGCTGAAGTGTGCTGTTCATGCTCCCCCTGACTGTAGGCAAGATCTGCAAAAAGATGTTCTACAAGAAGAACATGACTCTATCTTAAATGACCTTCCTATCACCAAAGACTCATACATACATCCATCTCTCAACCAAGTGAGGATATACAAATATTGACTCATCCACCCATCCAAGTGGGCTTACACCAGAAGTTTTACTCATGATAAACAAGTACATTACATCATTCATCCCAGGCATAGTGGGGAAACCAAAATAGGCCGTTACATGACCTTGATAACAAAAGACATATATGACATAGAGACGAAATATCTAGAGCAAGACTATGAAAGTTATCAATAACTAATATCAGCAGCATCTGTCAATCACTATTCAGATCAGCAACCTGTAAATGTCTTGTAGCAAGGTATGTCTGCCTATAGATATTAACTCATCCTCTTGAAAGACATCATAGCCATCTCATCAACATCAAGATCTGCATGATCTTATATATCATCCATGTATCATCAATCGGGGACATCTGTATCAATCAACATATGTAAGTATCAATCTGTCATTTTATCATCATCATGTCTCCAACAATGCAATTTTGAGTAATCATTCATGTATCCAGCATACTGTATATAGTACTATGTATCTTTAGCTCAAGATCATCAACCGCAGCAATCCTCATCCACATGAGAGCCAAGAACTATAGGAGACTTGCATCAACTATATTATATGATCTTTATGCATATGACGACAACAACATATGATAGACTCATCATCAAGTAATGAAGATGTGTATACAAGCTTTGTACTTTTCTTTATCCTTATAAAGATCACCATGTAAGCACTATATCAGAGAATCAACCACAAATCTGATCTGATCATCAACTATGTAACCCCAAACATCATATGAGATTTTGTCATGGACAACTCATAATCATATCATAGCAAGATGTATCCTAAGCATCATCACCAAGGACCACTAACCATAATGCCAACAATGCATTATTAAAAGTATCTGCTCCCCCTGAACCTGTGCCATCTGTTTACTATCAAATTTGATCACGCATATATCAACAAGAAGTATCAAGACATCATCATCATCAAGTTAGGATCAAGACATTTCCACACATCATTAACAGATTGTAACCATTATCAAACATGTTAAATAATGGACCGAATCATATCAGACCCTCTTTCCTGAGCCTGTCCCTACTGCTTTTCCTCAAACAATCATATACGCGACTGTGCAGTGACCAACTCGCGTATATATGCGACTTTCCTTTATGAAACTTGCGTATGAAATTCAGGATACTGAAGTTTCACACTTTCAGCTCCTTCTGAGTCTGTTGTGCCTGTACATTGTGCTATGCTACATTTCTCTGATTGTACTTCCTTTCTCTTCCATATCTTCAAGTGTGATGATGTTTTCTCCTTTTGGTGTGGTGCCCGTACCTTGTTCCTGCATTCCTTGGCTATATGTCCAAGCTTGTTGCATGCATAACATCTTACATGTTTCATATTTCTCCTGTAGCAATCAACAGCTTTGTGACCAAACATATTGCAAGAAAAACAATATCCCTGAAAGTACCTGGAATGCGATGATTTTTCTGTGTGATGATCTTGAACCATTCTTCTTCTACATCTAGCTGCAACATGTCCAAGATTATGACATAGATAACATTCAACATTATGCATTGGAAGAGTAAAAGATTTCCTTTGAAGAATTTCTTTCCTTGGCTGTTGATGGGGTTTTCTTCTCATCTCTTCGTTGTGCATTTCAGATTTCTCATTAGAGTTTCTTGCCTTTCCATGGGAGCTAGATTCACTTTCAGTGGATTCATAAAAACCAAGACCAGTTTTGATAGCAGGAGACCTTTGACTACTAAGAATATCATCCAAGATCTTAGTACTATCTTGAAATCGTAAAAGCTTATCCTTATCTTCTAATTTACCTTTCAAGATATTTACCTCAACCTGAAGTTGTTCTTCCTTTTCTAGACATTGCTTCTTCAAAATTTCTTCAGACTTTCTTCCTTCTTCTATTAGTTGTCTTAGTTTGAGAATCTCCTTTTCTTGTTCTTCATTCTGATCCTGCAGCATTTGACGAATTCTGAAGACACATTCCAGCTGAGCTTTTAAACTGATAACTTCGTTTTCCTGTTTTTCAATAGCTTGGAGTAGATCTTTATTCTGCTTCTTTGTTTCTTCAAGTTCTTCCTTTAGCGAGAGGGTCGTAGCTTCAAGACTTTCATAATAACTGGATCTATCTCTGAGTTTCTTGATTGTTGTGTTCTTTTCATTGACTTCATTTCTTAGAGATGTTACTTCATCATGCAACTTTTGATATTTGTCCTTGAATAACTTCCTTACCTTGCTTCCTTCCTCTTGTTGAGCCTTTAGTCTGGTAGCAACTTCTTTGAAGGCACCATCCTTTATGTTCAATAGATCTTCTTGATCTCTAATTTTGTCTGTCAGCCTTTTAAATTCTGCCTCTATTTGATATCCTTCTTGCTCACCCATAAGAGCACATTCAGTTGTTTCGTTATCACTTACATCACCTTCAAATGGATAGATAGTTGGAACATCAGAGGATAACAAATTCATACCTGACAGTTCATCTTCATTCTGAATCTGAAGTGTTTCTGCATAATCCCCAATCGATTCTCCCACTGTCATTGTTCTTCTGAGATGTCTTCTTATGCTTGGGCGCTTTCTTCTTAATCTTCTTTCCCATTGTTCCACTGATCTCCTTCAAGCGATCAAGCTTCTACCAAAGGACCTGCTCTGATACCAATTGTTGGAAATAATACTAAGAGGGGGGGGGGTGAATCAGTATTATCAAATCAATATAACTTTTTCATTTCCATAGTCTGAGTCATATATGCTTCTTTAGTTAAGAATACCCACGTATATTCAGTAAACTTATGATTCAGTTAATTGATCTTCAATGAGTGCATTAGAACATTATCAACCATATTAACAGTAAACAGGTGCAGTAAAATAGAATAGATCATCACACATAAGCCACACACATGAACACCATGATGTAAGGTGGAAATCCAATGTGGGAGAAAACCACCTGCTACAAGTCATCTCAATCTTCTTCTTAATAAGAAAATCCTTTTACAATATTTCTGTACTGGTGCAGGCTTGTACCACTACGTAGGCTTCTACCTGCAGAGAGCTACAACCCTCTCTCGTTTTCTAGTCTCTCCTGGAAGGGAGCTACAACCCCCATAGTTCTTGTACTAGCCAATCCATTTACTAGTACACAGGCTGCTGCCTGCTACAATGCTCCAAAGTTTTCAACTTCTCCTGAAAGGGAGCTGCCACCCCCTTAGCTCTTGTACTAGCTAAGATACTAGTACGTAGGCGCCGACCTACAATCTTCTCTCCTCCGGGTACCACGTTTCATACATTTTCAGACTGGATACACCTGAAGCACAACACATAATCTGAAAGGCCATGTTTCATCCAATTTTCATACTGGACCCATTAATATCATTGAAGCACATAATCAATCAATCTTTTGAATCACCCAATCACCAGATCAATACATATACAAGGATAATATGTGTGTTAGCAATCAAATCTACTCCATCAGATCATATAAGGATAAGTCATTATGAACCTGATACATTCATCCATCAATACTGAAGCTAAACATAATCATTCAATCAATCACTTCTCAGAATGTTGTTATCAAAACATAATACCAGTAACCAGACATCACTTCAAAACCCAGAACTCTTCAGTAAACAACAGAAGCAGCTAAAACATATTTTAAGAAAAGTATGCAACTTCTTCAATAGAAACCTGCGGGTATCCGCTCCTGCACCATCTATTGATCCGCGAGTATCCGCACCTGAATAGGCTTCTGACCTACGAGTATCTGCAACTACGCAGTATTCTTCTCTGCGGGCATCTGCACCTACGGCTGTGGGTTGCCTGCGCACCTCCGCACTGCACCCGTCTCTGGCCTCCGATCCTCCGCACTACACCGATCTCTGGCCTGCGAACCTCCGCAACTTTTCCTTGATCTACTTGCGAATCTCCACGCTTTCTCCTTCACTGGCCTATGGATCTCCGCACCTGAAACATTTCGTACCTGTGGTCCTGCGGTTATAGAGTTTTTTAGACTTCAAATATGCCACAGACTATCAAATCTTTAGATCTGATCATGCTCCAAGGAGATCTCGACTCATCAGTAGATCCGCCTTATAAAGCTCATGTTCCTTCTTTATTCAGATCTAGATCTGCACCATAACCCAATCACCGTATTCCAGATCTAGCACTTTATCAGATATTCAATTAATCAGAAGATGCTTTGCCAAATGATCTCCTTCCTCTTTTATAGCCTTAGGCCTTTCACAATACCACGGACCAAAAACCATAACAATTCAATACCATGGACCCAATACTTGGGATCAACACTTTTGGATGCAATACCATGGACCAAAACCATAGGATCAAAAACTGTCGGACTAATACCATGAACCAACCATGAAAGTGCATGAACTTTTCTCTGCATGAAAGTGCGTGAACTTTTCTCTTCATGAAAGGAACTTTTCTCTGCATGAAAGTGCGTGAACTTTTCTCTACATGAAAGAAACTTTTCTCTACATGAAAGTGCGTGAACTTGAAAATAACTTTGCTGCACTATAATTTATCATCTGTGTGATTTGCTATAATTTATCATCTATGTGATTTGCCATAAAGGACAACACTTGTCTCATAATGCCAACAATCTCCCCCTTTGGACTTGATGGCAAAGCTAACTTGTCATACTGAGAACTGTCATCTGATTCCTTTGAGTTGTCCGGCATCCCATGCATTCTGTCACATCTGATATCTCTTCCGTAGATTCATCTAGATATATATAAGTGAGTTGATCTTCTACGAGTTGGTTGCCATCAAGTACAACACATGCATCATAATGCCAACACCTTTGTTATGAATTTCCCAAATAAGACATGGATTGGGATTTCTTTAAGAAATAGTTTGAGCATTTGGTTCACATAAACTCTCAGCACGATGAATATTAACGTCTTGATGTTTCTACTTCCCCAACTCTTGTAAATAATGAGACACCTCTAATTTCATAGGAGGAATCTACAATTCCTTTTGTTCCTTGTTCTCCTCTCTTTTTAGTTTCGATGTGGGTACCTCCTTGCGATGATAATAATTTTGAGAGATCTGTTAATCAAATTTCTAATCCATCTTCTCTTTCTTTTTTTTCATGACTCAGATTTAATGGAGGAAATCCCAGAATGGCTCATGAATCCAATGGTGAAGGATAACTCCTCCATTCCACAAGATGATGCTTCTATTCATAGTTCTAGTCTCAAATCTGATCTATATTTATGTTCCTCTATCATCTAAATGCCACGACTCTTTGTACTATGATCAACTCGATCAATCAACCCCACCAGTTAGTTTTTCACACTCTCTTGATTTTCGAGTTGTTAGTTCGAATTGTGATCAGATACAAGGTAAACCCATTACATAGGTAGAGGAGTAGGAAGCTGAAGATGGTTTCAACCTTTCTTCTCTTTTTCAAAATCCTCCACGTGAAGATGACACACTTCCATTCTTGGATGATTTTCAATCTCCTAAAATTGTAGTGAATCAAATGCAATCAATTCTTTCAATCAATCCATAGCCTTGGGGAATAATCCTTTCGATGATGTTGAATTTGTTGATGTATGTGATCACAAATGCCCATGTGCATCATATGATCTTTTGGTTTCTCACTAAGACTTTAATTTAGATCGATAATCAGATTTAGTCAAATAAGATGTCCTTATCGAAAATTCCTCTTCATTTCATTATCCCTTGTGCTCTACCACTTGTGATGCATCTACTTGCGATGAAGATACTCCATGCTCTTCAAGTTCTTCATATGATGAGTTAAATTCTCAATTGACACAAGGTGGTGATATCATCCCTGATGAAAATGAAAAAAATCAAATCATTGAGTACTCTTTCGATCCCTCATCATCTCTTCTCTTGCATGAAGAAAAATCTCCCAATGAGCTTCTCATAAAATTTCTTTGATTCATACATCTCCAAGTTTGCAATCAGATGAATCTTTCAACTTAATTAATCTGGTTGTTGAATTTGAAAAATGTGGTCAAGTCAATGAAAGAGATGGATTCCATTCGGTGATTAGTTGTCTTATTGAAACCAACAGTAGCAGTTACCCTCACACCATGCACAATCTAGTATAATCTTCAGGATGAAAATTTACAATACTTGAAAGTTTCAGGACTTGCCGAGAAGTCGAGGAACTTCAACTTCCGTTCATGGTTATGTTAGGATCTTGTGGCTCTAGTAAGCCCCTTGAACTAAGTTAGATCTGGTTTCTCTCACACAATCCTTCTCTTCACATGGTTTCACTCGATGAAAAGATCTCTTTGAAATATGTTTGGTATCTCGGACGTAATCTTTCAAACTTTCAAGATTTTGTTTCTGATCGGATTCAAGAATATTCTTCAGTTGATGCATCTTCATGTAAATATCTCACATCAAACTCAAGTTTTGAAAGTGTATCTCTCATAGATTCATGGAATTATGAAGTTGATCATTTCAAAGACTATCTTTGGTAGAAGGGATCATGCCTATCAGATTCATTTCTTAATAGTTAGTTCTTGGTTTTTCAAGAATGATGTATTGAAATCCTCTTGAGTGATAATCAATGCATGAATGATCATGTGAATCAAATTCTTCTCCATTAACTATGTCTCAACTGGTCACATGTGTTTCTTGTGCTGGAATCATTTTAAATTATTTCGATGACTACGATGCTTGTACAATTTGTCACCAATTACAGGGAAATGGTTTTTCACATTCGTCTTGTGAGGAAGTTGGTTCAATTGTTCAGAGAATTTGTAGAGCCATTCAAATTGATTTATCTTCATTAAATACTAACTGGGAATCTCATGCTTTAGTCAGTCCATCTCATCATAATATTAAATGTCATTTCCTCACCAGTATATTTGATCAAATTTGTTTCACATTGATTAATCATTAGGGTTTATCTCACCATTCGGATACTTGTCAAGTAGCTGAGGCACTTCACCCTTCGCTAATGGTTATGTCAGGTCCTCACTATCTTGACAAGCCTTCTGAATATGATCATACCTATTTTCCCTCACAAGATTCTCATCATGATCCCACTCTTTTAATTGAAGATTCATTATTTCAAAGTTTTCAAGATTTTCAAGAGGATTGTTTCAAATTTCACGATCCAATCACTGAATGGTTGGAGCAATCTTATTTGGCAAGTTCCATTGTGTTGGGGGCCCCGAAATCGGGTCGACAACAAGGGGGATACCCACCCGGTCGGGAACCTGGTTGGCGGCTCCATATCCGTTTGGTGTAGCGGGTCCTCTGGGGATGACGGGACCAACTTCCCGTTCTAAAGGGGTGTGTGTGTAGAAATAATGATATATGTGTATGTAGGGAATGAAAATAGGAAATCTCTAACTATTCTTTAACTAATCTAGTTCTAAATTCTGAAATGATTCTATACTACTTTAATCTAATAAAGACAATACATCTAATCTACACTAGCCCGGGGCAGAATTTTTCCATTATGCAATCTAGAAAGATTTCTCAAAATAACTGGTAATGAAGATTATTCAGCTATTATGAAAATATAAATCAATAAAGATGAACCTTCTTGCATAAAAAGTTAAGCAAGACGATTGTGAAAAGCATATTGCATAATCAGCTATTTATGTATCAAGCATAAATCAACGACTCCACCGTACAAAAGTGCCAAATGGTAGTCCACTCACTCATACGTTAACATATAAATAACATCAGCTGTATATTACTCAAAGGATGCAAGTAGGAACTAGTCAAGAGATAAAAGTACCATTTATGACTGATTTAAAACTACAGACTCTAAGCAATAATGATCTATCTCTACTTGCTTCTAATGCCTACTAAGAGTACAGAAGTGCAACATCAGTAGCAGGTATTAAAATGCAAACATAAATAAATCTTGATCCGTCCATTCATCAAAAACCCCCTCCGAGGGTGCAAAAGTGCATGTTCTGAGGACAAGTTTTTTGACAAAATTTCAGACCCTTCTCCAATGCAACGAGAAGGGTTAAATACTAGTTAACCGCCTAATTTTACTTTACACAAATTCAGGGAACGGCTTCAAATGACCGCCCTGTTACTAAAAACAAATTTATTTCTAAAACTTAAATCTAATTTCTAACCGTTTCTGTATCTGCTCCTTAGTGCTGTAATGAATGCACTGTTCGCTTTGAAAGAGTCGGCTGGTTGTTCTGTTCTTTTGTTCGAGCTTGAGAATTAGAAACAACAAGCGCTGACACCTCGTCCTGTTAGATCAGAATATATTTTCGAAAACCTTTCTCTGGCTGGGTGTATTCGCTATGCGCACACTTAGCATAACCCAGTTTCTTTCCGAACTGATTCTGTTGTTGCTATTCTGGTTTTCGGTCGTGCAAATGACTCAATGAGTTAGGCGTCGCGCTGTATGGACAACTCCCTGTTTCTGGAATTATTTTCGTTCTTTGTTCCAAGCTTTTCTGGAGCGTCTTTCTTCTCTTGCGCTTCTTTCTCTGCTTTACCAAGTCTGGGCCTCAGGATCTTTTGTGAACACGCTGCTTTTGTGCGCCTTTGACTCTGAGTCTTGGATAGTCTATTCTCATCAGCATCTATCGAGGGATACTCTGGAATCCGCGGTTCTGCTGCATGTGGCAACCGATTGCGGAGGCATCTTCTCTGTGTTGTCTTACTGGCACTCTTTCCTTTTAGATGTTTCCTGCATGTAAACTTATATCAGTTGAATATCTTGCAGTTTACGCAAAAAGAAAGGAAATGACGAGACGATTGATATAAAAGCATTGAATTTAAACGAATGCGGAATTAATGACATTTATCATGACTTGACCCTTTGATAAGTGTAATGCAATCATTTCTGGATACTCAAGCATGTGATCATTAATTTCGCTTAAGGTGTGCGTTTAAATTTTCCTTTGATCTACCGGATATGTCGGAGGACCCTTGCGATGAGTTCTTCCCGCGATTGGTATCGCAGTACCGATGGCTGCGACGTTACTACGTGCTATCGCAGATCGCAATTGTCGCAGATCGCAGTTTTGCTTGGTCGCAAGTCGCAGATCGCAATATCGCAAATCGCGATATCGCAAGTTTTTCCCCCTTGTCATTTCGTGCTGCCTCATGCGACGTTGCGATGTGCGACGTCGCATATCGGCCGTCGGCGTTTTCTTTAGGTTCACTTCTTTCAAATGCTTCTAATGCACGTGATGCGATGGGTTCTCGCGTCACTCCTTTTAGTGCACTTTGTGCGCTTTTGAGCAAGCGCTCTTCCTCTATTGCGATGCGATATATAGCCTTTTTGGGAGCTGATGCAAAAAGATTAAAAACAAACAAAAATACTTTTTTTTTTAATTTTTTGGCTAAGGGTCCCCCTTTGCTTGATGTTATTAAACAAAGAGGGGGGTTGTTGGTGACCACAACAATGGCGATTCACTGTGAAGAACCAGTTATCTCTGTGTTTCTATTGACCGTTCACTTCCGAAACAGCAAGAATTTTATATGCCTGAATTTTGTTATAAATAGATAGAGTAGATTACTCCTTACCTTGTCAACGATATTTTGTCTCAACCTTTTTAATCCTGACTGCTTGCTTCCTCAGATTTTTTCTATTTTGATATCAGACATTACTAGGACGTGATTAAAGATAAAATAAGGTCTTCTCTGCATACTGGCTTAGAAGCATACTCATTTGTCGTAGGTAGAGCCTCTGCTGCCCGCAAGCGTTCATAGCCTCGACAGGGTTACCATATTATCTAGCAATGATCCTTTTTCCTGCTTGAGGTTACTCGCAACATTCCAGAGAAAAATCTTTTTTAACACATTTTTCATTTTTTAATTCTCTAAAGAACAATGTCTTGGTTTGGTGGCCAAATTATGATACAGTCATTCACTTGATTTACACTTTTGCTGAACAAGCCGGCTCGTGATGAGACCTCTTGTCTTTTGATTGCAACAATCTTAAGTCGTTGCCCTGTTTTGATAGACAGTTTTGGCAAAGTCAGCAAGTTATAACATCTGTGATCATGATAAGTCGGCTCGTGATGAGACCTCTTATTCTTTGAGATATAGTGTTTTTCTTGGATTACTTCTCTGGGTGTTGCAATTCCCTTTTAGCCGGGAGGAAGTCATCGTTTTTCCTTAAGAAAGCTCTGGACAACAATAATAGAGTTTTTTGAAAACAACAGTTTTGCAGAGAATACTTATTTTATTATTGATGATACCTTTCATAATGCTGATGCAAAACAATTTTTTCACCAAAGGTTGCCTTTGTCAAAGTTCTTTGGGGTTGAAGCTAATATCGTAATCAAAGCGAAGTTAACTCTATTTGTTGATAATAAAATTCAGACTTTTCAAAATTTTTGCTACTTGTACAAGCGAAATCAAAATCTGATAGAGAATTAGTGAGCTCTTTTCATGAATCCTTTTTACATGATCATCTACAACGGGTTTTATTTATCAAAAAGAGAAGAACAAAATTTAAATATAAAAATTAAATCTATCCTACAAAATTTAGAAGAATTTCTCTTCTATGGAAAATATAATTTGAGAATCAGTCCATTCACAGGTAAGGAATCTCTCCTTCCTGCCAAGTCCTGCAACATAAATGTGGACGGGCCTATGACTTCTACAATCTGAAAAGGGCCAAGCCACAGCTTCTGGAATTTCGTATGTTTGCCCTTTTCTTCATGCGCTTTATCCCATTTCAGGACTAAATCTCCCATCTGGAAGTTTTTTCTGGTTATGATGGCTGAGTCAAAAGAAGATTTCATAAGTGCTTGGTGATGTGCATGGGTCTTTTTAGCTTGCTCTCTTTGTTCTTCTAGCTTGATTATTTCCATTTGTCTTAATTGTAATGAAGAAGTAGGTACTTCGTCAATGTATTGTACTAGAGACAAAGAGGGAATGACTAAATGAGTCGGAAGAACCACTTCTCTCCCATAAACTAAATTAAAGGGAGAAGTGCCGATCGAAGCTTTCTTTGTAATTCTATCAGCCCATATGGCATTTACCAGCGCTTTGTGCCAATTCTTTTGGTTTTGGTCGACTGTTCTTTTGATAATTCTGATCAGGTTCTTATTTGTTGATTCAGCCAAACCATTTCCTTGCGGATAGTAGTTGGCAGAATATTTCAGTTTGAACCCCTTTTTAAGAGCAAACTCAGTCATGGCATTTCCAGAAAAATATGAAGCATTATCAAATATTAAGGTCGTCGGCAATCCAAACCTAGTTATGATAAATTGGTCTATGAATTCAATAATATTTTCAGAATGGACTGTCTTGAGAGGAACTGCTTCTACCCATTTGGTAAAATAATCAGTTGCCGTAAGGATATACTTATGCTACTTAGAAGAGTGAGGAACGATCTCACCTATTATGTCCAAGCCCCATTGACTGAATGGTTGGTCGACGCTGACCGGTTGTAGTGGCATGGGCGCTTTTCTTTGTTTTCCTGCAGCAGTCTGGCATACTTGACATTTCCTTGCGTGATCATGTGAGTCTTTGAACAGCGTGGGCCAATAATATCCTGCACGCAAGATTTTGTGTGCAGTTGCATCTCCGGCATAGTGTCCACCTGCTGGTCCATCATGAAGCTCCTGCAAAACCTTTTCGGCTTCAGTTTTCTCAAGACACCTAAGAAGTACAGAATCGTAATTCTTTTTAAACAGGACATCATTTATGAGCTGGTATTGTTTAGATTTTAATCTCAGAGCTCTTTTCTTGATATGATCCAGTCGTAAAGGAGCATACCCGTTCTTAAGAAAATAAATAATGTCGGAATATAACGATGCTGTGTCGTTTAGGCTTACCTCATACGCGTTTACCTCTTCAGATGAGTTCTCAGGGATCTGTGATGCTCCAGCTAGCATCTTGCAGAAGCCTTGGCCTCTTACGATGTGTGCCGGTTTGATCTCAAGGTCGTATTCCTGTAAGGCAGTAATCCAATTTGCTCTCTTCTCGCCCACATCCTTTTGTATCAGGAGGTTTCTTACCGCCGGGAATGGTACTATGACTTTGGTATGGGCTTTTAGCAAGAAAGGTCTGAAATATTTGATTGCTTTAAAAACGGCATATGCCTGTTTCTCAACGTCAGAATAATTCAGTTCAACACCTTCTAGGTTCGAGCTAAAGAAAGCGATTGGGGCTTCTACCTTTTCTTGATCTGCCTGAGTTAAAATCGCAGCATAAGATTTTTCTGAGGCAAACGTGTATAGGGTGAAAGACTCTGAAAAATTTGGGGTAGCCAAAGATGGAGCGTTGATAATGGCTTGTTTAATCAAGTTAAATGCTTCATGCTCGTCTAAACCCCATTTGAAAGTTGAATTCTTTTTTATCATATTTTGTAAGGGTGAAATAATACGTGAAAAATCCGGGACAAATCTTTTGACAAAATTGATCTGTCCAAGGAATGATTGCATGGCCTTTTTGTTATGAGGTATGGGTATCTCGGAAATTTCCTTGATTCTGTCAGGTTCTATGTGGATACCAGATTTCGACACTATGAACCCGAGCAATTTCCCTTCGCTTAATGCAAAGAAGGACTTCTTTGGATTGAGCGAAATCCCATACCTCAAGCATCTTTGAAAGATCTGCTTCAAATCTCTGAGATGGTTGTTCCGTTTTCTGGAGTACACTGTTATATCATCCAGGTAAATCACTACTGACTTATTGACTAATCCTTTAAACGCGATGTCCATGGCTCTCTGGAAGGTAGCTCCGACATTGATCAGACCAAATGGCATCTCTCGATATGCATAAGTGCCCCACTTGGTTCGGAACGTAGTCTTTAACTGATCGTCGGGATGCACTAGTACTTGATTGTATCCTGAAAATCCATCCAAGAATGACATTAATTCTGAGCCTGCTACTGCCTGTAGAATTTGCTCCATAGGTGGGAGAGGAAAATTATCTTTCTGACAGGATTTGTTGAGATTTCGGAAGTCAATACATATCCTAATGTCTCTGTTTTTATTCCTAACGGGTACCATATTAGATACCCATTTGGAATGCCTAACGGAGAAAATTATTTTAGCTCTCAACAACTTATTAAGCTCGGTTTTTATCTGATTTTCGAGGTTAGGGTGCATTTTCCTGAGCTTCTGCTGGACGGGCTTCTCGTTGTCAATCATAGGGATCGTGTGCTGAATGATGGAAGTGTTGTAAGTTTTCAGTTCATCGTAGTTCCAGGCGAAGACATTTTTGTACTGCTTTAGAAGACGAATATATGCTGACTTTTCGTCAGGGGTTAGGCCCTGACCTAGATTAACGTTTTGCGGTTTTTCGTCGGTTCCCAGGTTGACTGATTCGTAGTTCAGAGTTGAACTGTACAGCTTGGCATTGGCCGACCTTTTGAACCGACTTTTCAGGTCATATAAGTCCTCTAATTTGACCACCGATTTGGGTATAGCATTGTCAGTGCCACTTTGTTGTATTTGGTGATCGTGACAGTCTTCGTCAATTATCTGGTTTGTGTAGGATCCTTCAGAGGTGAGGAAACTTACGATGTCTGGGTCGTCGTTAAACACTCTCCAGTTGGTGATATTGTCAGGAATGGAAGGCTTAAAAATTAATTCTATGGAAAACCTATCAGGACTAAACTCTTCGGAAGGGATAAGTCTAGAGGCTACGTTAGCCAACAGGTCTGCGCTCGCGTTTTGAATTCTTGGAATTGACGAGATGTTAAATGCTATAAAATGTGAAGTGAGATCTTGCACTAACGATTGATAATGCTTTAAATGACTAGACAGGCAATGTATGGTGTTACGTACCTGTTTTACGACGATCTCGGAATCTCCAAAGACTTGAAGATACTTAACATTCAATCTGATTGCTTTGTATAGGCCTTGAACCAAGGCTTCATACTCCGCTGTGTTGTTCGTGCAATCGAACTCAAGTCTGCATGTGAGCATAATCTTGTTCCCGTCGGGATTGATCAGAACGCATCCTGCTCCTGCTCCCTCGTTGGATTTAGATCCATCAAAATATAATTTCCAGAATAAAGAAGTATTTACAGAATTATCTAAAAAACTAAAACATTTCGAGTCATCAGTTTGGGAGAAATTTTCAACTTGGGATAAAACTGAATTCTCTAAATATGGTGAAATATGAGCACTGAAATTGCATAAGAAAGAATCTGTTGCGTAATTGCCTACAATGCTGCTATTGTATGTGATGGCTTCATTTTCTCCTTCTAGCTCCGTTACTATATATTTCTGGTGCAATTCTCGTTCAACCTTTATCTGATTCGGTTTACCATTGTATGGTAACCACATGTGTGACCAGTCGGTTGAAAAATATCCGCGAAGTTTCTCTGACCAATCTCTGCTGAGAATTAAGCCATAGAACTCAGGGATATCAGCTACCAGAATGTCGATAACCTGACACACTCTTGGGTTAGACGACAATCTTATGGTCACCTGATTTAGCTCACCAATCACTTCGACTTGTGATCGATCAAGTTGAACTATTCGTACCGCGGACTTTTGAGGTTGCACATTCAATTTGGCACATATTGACCTTGGCAAGATATTCGTCGAAGCACCAGAATCGACCAAGCAATTGTGCACGTTTTTGTTGAAGATTTCGTATGTGAGGAGAAAAGGAGGAGTATGAGATCTTGATCTACCTCCAATCAAGGCGATGTCATTGGGATCGATTTTATTAATCGTATTGATTGGAGGTCTTCCCAAATTGTGGGAAGCTACAGCTGTAGGTAAAGATGTAGTAGGCACAGCATGTAATTCTTTCATTATGATTTTCTGCTGGTGTTTCAGTTTACTCAATTCGTACAGAGTGATATTAGCCCTAGTCTTCTTCATATCATCGATGATGTTATAGTCCATTTCATCCGACACTATTAGTGTCCTTGATGGAGGCGTCTATTCAGATTGGACTGGGCTAAGCTGGGTCGCTTTAGCAGTTGTCTTTTTGTTTACGACCCTGTCTTTTGTTGCAGGGCTTGCGCCCTTTTGTTTTGGGGTACTTTGGGGAGGATCAAGCTGATTTTTGCCTCTCGTGCTAACAGCGAGTGCCTCTAGATCCTCTTCCTGTGGGAGGATGAAGTCCCACATTCCTTGAAGTTCTACGACTTCTTCCTCGTCGGTCTGCCCTTCAGTGGTATTCTCTTCTTCTTCATCTTCCTCAGATTCAACGTTTGAGACAATACTAGGTGGTTTCACCTCGATGGAAGGATTTCTTTTAAAAGTCCTAAAGGGCTTTTTTGAAGAAGTCTCAGCTACTTGTTTCTTGATATCGACCATCTCATTGGACATGGCTTTCAAAACTTTTTGTAATCCTTCCAAGTCGAAAGGATCTTTTGATTGCTTCTTCTTGGTATCTTCTTTGAAAGAGATCTTCTTTGATTTGCGCTCTTCCAGAGCGGATCTCTTTTCTAGGGCTACTACGCGTTTTTCCACTGCTAATGCTTCTGTCAAATTGTCAACTAGCGTGGTTTTATTCGCCCTATCTATGAAGATAGCCAAGTTTGGAGGTAAAGCTGTGATGTACCATTCACATCTAACTTCCTCGCTGGGTTGTGAGGCAGCGGGGATTTTGTTGAGGATCTTGTTGAACCGTAAGTTAAAATCTTTGATAGGTTCTCTAGCCTCAGCCTTAAGATTAGATAGGTCGTTAATCAATGTTGCCGTGGATCGGTCATCACCAAACTTAGTGAGGAACTGACTTTGGAAAATGTCCCAGCTTGTGATGGATCTGGAAGGTAACGAGAAGTACCATGACCCGACTGTTCCCTGCATAGTATAGGGGAAGAGCCGGACAACAGCGTCTTCGTTAGTAACTCCGTTGAGGTTGACCGAAAGCATGAAGTTATTGATATGTTCTTCGGCTAACATTCCTGCTTCTGGGTTAAATTTAGGTAGCCATTTCTCTGGATGGGCCGGTATAGGACTCAAGGGAGGTGGCATCAAAACCGCCCCAGGATTGTTCCATGGAGACTGGGCCATCGCGGAGTTGCTAGCTAATGGAAGTGTAGAAACTGACCCTTGATACTGAGAAGGTGAAGAAATCAGGATCTTTGATGTTTGAAGAGGAAGGTTCGTGGAAGATGGGAAAGTGAGTTGGAATGGAGAAGTGGGTGGTTGACTTCGCGGTGAGGGAGTTGATACGGACGAAGTGGATGAAAGAGTCTTACTGTCAGACTCTTGGGGTGTTTTCCTTGCTCTTTTTCTGGTAGGAAGAGGGAGTTCACTTGGCGGTATGCCAAATTTTTCACTCTTCAATCTGGTAAGGGGACGAGCAGGGTTGTACTGCGAAGTCACGCTGCTTTTAGATCTATCAAACCTCTGGTTAAAAATGGAGAATCCCTGGAGTTTACGAATCAAGGTTTGAATTTCAGGGGGTTCAATAATATATTGGTCTGATATGTGCGAATATGTAGCAGTGGTAGATACTCGAGCGACTTCAGATTCTGGATTAAACCGTGTAGGAGAAGTCGGGGGCGTTGATGAGGGTGTATTACTCTCAGAATGGTTTTTAGATATTGCTTTGGGTGCCATTCATAGTTTAGGCCCTCCTTCTAGCGCCAAATATGTTGGGGGCCCCGAAATCGGGTCGACAACAAGGGGGATACCCACCCGGTCGGGAACCTGGTTGGCGGCTCCGTATCCGTTTGGTGTAGCGGGTCCTCTGGGGATGACGGGACCAGCTTCCCGTTCTAAAGGGGTGTGTGTGTAGAAATAATGATATATGTGTATGTAGGGAATGAAAATAGGAAATCTCTAACTATTCTTTAACTAATCTAGTTCTAAATTCTGAAATGATTCTATACTACTTTAATCTAATAAAGACAATACATCTAATCTACACTAGCCCGGGGCAGAATTTTTCCATTATGCAATCTAGAAAGATTTCTCAAAATAACTGGTAATGAAGATTATTCAGCTATTATGAAAATATAAATCAATAAAGATGAACCTTCTTGCATAAAAAGTTAAGCAAGACGATTGTGAAAAGCATATTGCATAATCAGCTATTTATGTATCAAGCATAAATCAACGACTCCACCGTACAAAAGTGCCAAATGGTAGTCCACTCACTCATACGTTAACATATAAATAACATCAGTTGTATATTACTCAAAGGATGCAAGTAGGAAGTAGTCAAGAGATAAAAGTACCATTTATGACTGATTTAAACCTACAGACTCTAAGCAATAATGATCTATCTCTACTTGCTTCTAATGCCTACTAAGAGTACAGAAGTGCAACATCAGTAGCAGGTATTAAAATGCAAACATAAATAAATCTTGATCCGTCCATTCATCAAAAACCCCCTCCGAGGGTGCAAAAGTGCATGTTCTGAGGACAAGTTTTTTGACAAAATTTCAGACCCTTCTCCAATGCAACGAGAAGGGTTAAATACTAGTTAACCGCCTAATTTTACTTTACACAAATTCAGGGAACGGCTTCAAATGACCGCCCTGTTACTAAAAACAAATTTATTTCTAAAACTTAAATCTAATTTCTAACCGTTTCTGTATCTGCTCCTTAGTGCTATAATGAATGCACTGTTCGCTTTGAAAGAGTCGGCTGGTTGTTCTGTTCTTTTGTTCGAGCTTGAGAATTAGAAACAACAAGCGCTGACACCTCGTCCTGTTAGATCAGAATATATTTTCGAAAACCTTTCTCTGGCTGGGTGTATTCGCTATGCGCACACTTAGCATAACCCAGTTTCTTTCCGAACTGATTCTGCTGTTGCTATTCTGGTTTCCGGTCGTGCAAATGACTCAATGAGTTAGGCGTCGCGCTGTATGGACAACTCCCTGTTTCTGGAATTATTTCCGTTCTTTGTTCCAAGCTTTTCTGGAGCGTCTTTCTTCTCTTGCGCTTCTTTCTCTGCTTTACCAAGTCTGGGCCTCAGGATCTTTTGTGAACACGCTGCTTTTGTGCACCTTTGACTCTGAGTCTTGGATAGTCTATTCTCATCAGCATCTATCGAGGGATACTCTGGAATCCGCGGTTCTGCTGCATGTGGAAACCGATTGCGGAGGCATCTTCTCTGTGTTGTCTTACTGGCACTCTTTCCTTTTAGATGTTTCCTGCATGTAAACTTATATCAGTTGAATATCTTGCAGTTTACGCAAAAAGAAAGGAAATGACGAGACGATTGATATGAAAGCATTGAATTTAAACGAATGCGGAATTAATGACATTTATCATGACTTGACCCTTTGATAAGTGTAATGCAATCATTTCTGGATACTCAAGCATGTGATCATTAATTTCGCTTAAGGTGTGCGTTTAAATTTTCCTTTGATCTGCCGGATATGTCGGAGGACCCTTGCGATGAGTTCTTCCCACGATTGGTATCGCAGTACCGATGGCTGCGACGTTACTACGTGCTATCGCAGATCGCAATTGTCGCAGATCGCAGTTTTGCTTGGTCGCAAGTCGCAGATCGCAATATCGCAAATCGCGATATCACAAGTTTTTCCCCCTTGTCATTTCGTGCTGCCTCATGCGACGTTGCGATGTGCGACGTCGCATATCGGCCGTCGGCGTTTTCTTTAGGTTCACTTCTTTCAAATGCTTCTAATGCGCGCGATGCGATGGGTTCTCACGTCGCTCCTTTTAGTGCACTTTGTGCGCTTTTGAGCAAGCGCTCTTCCTCTATTGCGATGCGATATATAGCCTTTTTGGGAGCTGATGCAAAAAGATTAAAAACAAACAAAAATACTTTTTTTTTTTATTTTTTGGCTAAGGGTCCCCCTTTGCTTGATGTTATTAAACAAAGAGGGGGGTTGTTGGTGACCACAACACATTGCAAAGAACAAGTTTTGACCTTTTATAATTCTTTCTAAGCAGGATGACACAGAAGA
This sequence comes from Pinus tabuliformis, assembly GCA_031772625.1. Lineage (NCBI taxonomy): Eukaryota > Viridiplantae > Streptophyta > Pinopsida > Pinales > Pinaceae > Pinus > Pinus tabuliformis. Next base: position 796,273,722 of record CM062815.1, on the reverse strand, counting down.
AGGTGCATTCGCAATAAGTCTTCAAGGTTTTTGTGATTTTGGTTTTTTTCAAAAAGGTAAGAATGCAGATTGGTTAGAAGTAGAAGGTGTGACACATTTTTTTGGCGACAAGCAAGACCTTATTTCTGTTGTACAAGTTCTTCAACCTTTTATCTTTTCTCTTGCAAATTACTTTATATTTTCTTTAATTGTTTGCATATTTTTGGATGCAGTTCATGCATAACTATGGTGGCTGCGTGGAAATTTCATTATACATGACCTTGACCTTCCAGTTGTTTAGGTTAGGATTAGGATTAGCTACATTCTAGTTCTCCCTCTCTTGCACTCATTCCACACTTGTTCTCTTTAGTATTTCTTGTATTTTCTTACTTATATCTTGCATCATGTTTGGTTTAGCCTCCTTTTGTTTGTGCTTTGGTTTGACTTTCTTGTTGTGTCGTGTCTTTTCATTTTTGTTCTATTAATAAGACTTTGCATGAACGGCGTACTATTTGGCATCAAAATGAAAATGTGGAAAAATAGAAAGGGAATTTGTGACACCGCAACATTTGGCTAACTCTTTGTCCTTCTTCATTGTTTTGGTCACACATTTTGGTTGATGAAGTTTTGAAATAAAATACGATCTGTCCGTAAGGAGAGTTTTGCTGAAACCATGATACTTGTTTCTATGTTGAAAACCTTATGCCACACTTAGTTCTTTATGCTTCAATGTTTTCATGTTTATACAATTAGTAGATGAGGAAAAGGGAAAAAATCTAAATGAGTAAACCTAAATCATATGTCTTTATATGCTTCTCTAAAGGAACAACCTCTCCTACTCTCAATGAGCTGGGATCCATCTTCCACCCATAAAATGAATAAGTGCTTATGCATATTTCTCTTTAAATATATAAATAAAGGTGAAAGAAGAGAAAGGATTCCTACGCAGAAAGGTGAAGCAATCAACTCTGTCGGGGTATTGTCCAGGCTCATTGGTAGCAGAGAAAATTTTGTGTTCCTGTAGTGAATTTGCCAAGGTACTATCCACACCTACTGATAGTGGATCAACACCAAAGATGAAAAAATATACTCTAAAAATCTAAAGCTTGTGAGCTATACTATCCTTTCTGAAACAAAACATTGTGATATTGTAGATCTTATGTTTTTGTTCAACCTAGAAGACACCAATGGGACCATGTTTATTCATGGGGTAAGTGGGGAGGCCAAAGTGATCTACATGATGAATTGATACTCCCTGAAGAACTAAGACCCTGTATAGAAGAATTGACCAAGGCAGAGAAGTTGGGGTTCTACCATTGTGTCGCCAAGTTTTGTTGCTGCAACAAACACCCTCCAAAATTTTACCTACACTTGAATTTTGGATCCTACTATGGATCTTGTGATTGGTCGTTTCATGGTCACTTCTTGATTGATCGAAGTCACTTGCTAACACATTCTCAGCCTGAAATGAGTTCATGAACGCATTCTTGAACAAGCATAGCATAGTCCGTGAAGACAGTGTCTGTGTAATGTTCAACCCATGTCAACAATCAGGGCACACTGTTATTGAAAGTCCCTTACTTTTGGCTTCGTTTGTACTTCCATTTTGGTGAGTTATCCAAATTATTGCTTTTGTGGACCTTCGCTTCCACGAGTTTTGTTCTCATGTTTTAGACTGTCGCTTTTTCTTTCTTTCACTTTAATTACTATCGGTTTCAAGTTATATTCACTGAGTCATGTGTCACTTTCACTATCGTTCACGTATCGCAAGTGTTGTCTCCCATTTTCTCTTCATAAAGTAAATTGCATATTTTCATATGTTAGTTGTCATACATTGTTTATAATCTTGTTTTGGTGGTTTAAAGGGTTTATGTTTGTGTAAATGAGTTGATCCAAATCCATAAACATTGCAGACACTTACAACTATTTGGAGACTCTAAAATTGTTTGCAATTGGTTGAATGATGCATCTCATTGTCATGCATTTTCTTTGAGACACATACTTGATGAAGCAAAGAGATTGACTACTTCCTTTGAATCTTTTGTATGCCATCACGTTTACAGGGAACAAAACACCGTCGCCGACCAGCTCTCCAAAGAGGCCGCGCACAGAGAAGGAGAAGACTGGTTGATCCAGGAGGAAATCGACGGCATATACTACCAGCACTACCACAGACCTTTTGATGATCATATGGACGATGGGCTATAAAGCCCACACTTTATCAGTTAACTTTTTGTTTATAGCATGTACATAGACACTGTCTAGACATGAGTTCAGCTCAAATCTTTTTTGTTTATATTCAGCATATATATTGCTCTCTGCGAAGAGCATAGGCACAATTTTGATCACTGACAGACATACTAGTTTTTTGGAAATGCTCCCTGCGTGGAGACATCTTGGACTACTCTTACTAGAACTACAGTTTTTTGATCTCGACAGGCAATGTTGCCTCCATATGAATATGCTTCGGCATCTGCAAAATGTAATTTCTTAACACATAATAGAAATTACGACTTTTTCCCAGGGGAAAAAAAAATGAGTTGATCCAACCATTTAAACATATGTTTCACTCATTCCCAAAGTTTTAAGCAATGTCACACAAGAGTCATTATGGTCGTCGCAAAGTGTATCTTTAGTGTCGCACTTGTTGTAAGTCATTGAAAAGTTTTCACACTAAGGGAAATGTGTGGTTCATGTGTCATGGATGATATATGTTGTTGTGTCATCAAGTGTTCTAAGTTTGTGATCACAGCCAAGTCATATCACTGTTCACATCAACTCATTGATCCCATACTCAGCTAAATTTCAAAAATTTCCCAGCAACTCAGCCTCATCCAGCCTTCTTCAACTACGCATTGCGCAGGTCAAACCCTCGATATATAACCTTGCCCCTTGACATTGATCAATGTGCAGTTCCTACCTCCTAGGACCGCACACTATGCAATTCTAGTGCTCAAGTCCAGACCTTGGCCCCCAGAATTGCACAATTTAGGCCCCCAACGTGGCCCCAACTGCACATTGCATAGTCTTTGAGCTCAAGCCCAACCCTTGAGCTCATGAACTGCACAATTACACAATCACGAGGTTTTCTCTACCTTCCAGAACTGTGTAGTTAGCTGAATTAGTGTAAAACTCCTCATCCCGGCTCACTTGGTCCCAAAACTGCGAATTTCACTGCTTAGCATGGAAATTTTAGGGGTGAATTTTCGCCCTTGGGCTAAATTAAGGGGTTTTATATTTTTATTGGGTGAATATTTTTTATCATAGTACATTGTTACAAATCGCCTCAAATTTATTTTATAAAAAAATTAGGTATGGAGGTTAGCCCACCTTATTTTAAGGGAGAGGGTAAAAAAAAAAAATTTAGCCCTTGAAATTAGAAGTTACAATCTTCCATTCGCCCTCATTTTTAGGAAAATGTATTTATGATAGTTATAAATAAAAATATAAATACAGTGGAGGTATGGTAAATAAATAAAAGCTCTTTTTATACTTACTCCAAAGGTATGGTAAATAAATAAAAATACAAATAAACTAGAGGTATGGTAAATAAATAAAAGCTCTTTTTATACTTACTCCAAAAGTATGGTAAATAAATAAAAATACAAATAAACTAGAGGTATGGTAAATAAATAAAACCTATTTTTATATTTAGTCCTAACCCTCTTTCTATTTAAGAAGGCTAAAAAACGAGGTTTCATTTAAGTGAATCCTATGGGCCAAATACCATATTTATAAAAAAGGTATGGTAAATTAATAAAAATATAAATAAACAAGAGGTATGGTAAATAAATAAAACATTTTTCTATATTTACTCCATATGTCACCTTATATTTATGAACACGCAAGCGTGTAAATAAATAAAAATATAAATAAAGTGGAGGTATGGTAAATAAATAAAACCACTTTTTATACTTCAAAGGTATGGTAAATAAATAAAAATATAAATAAACTATAGGTATAGTAAATAAATAAAGCAGTCCATAACTCTCTTTCTATTTAAGAAGTCTCAAAAAGGAGGTTTTATTTAATTGAATCCTATGGGCCAAATACCATATTTATAAAAGAGGTATGGTAAATTAATAAAAATATAAATAAACGAGAGGTATGGTAAATAAATAAAACATTTTTTATATTTGCTCCATAAGCCACCTTATATTTAGGAACACTCAAAAAATGTGTTATATTTAGGTGAAGCCTATGGGCCAAATACCATGGGCCAAGTTATTATTAATACCATGCAAAAAAACATTATTAACCCTAATATTAGTATTAATAAAAATAAAGATGGCACATGGTATTGACCCATGGTATTCACATGGAATGCAACCTATTTAAAGGGGGGAATTAAACTAGCATAAATCCATCTTTACTCAGGATCAAATATCGTGATATGCAAACTAACATAGAGTGAAAAAATATTTGATCCCTCTTGGGGCTTGGTAGATCAAGAGTAAAAATGGATCTTGTAATTTAATGTCACTTAAACATTTTAACCTGGTTAAAATAAAAATCAGTTATTAATTTTATTAATTTTTATAAATTACTAATAGTAGTTTTTAAGCTCCAGGTTTATGATAACCCATGGTATCCATGTGAGCATAGACAATTTAAAGGGGAAATTCTATCAGTGTAGATCCATCTTAATTATGGGTCTACCAAGTGCTAGGAGGGATAAATAGATTTCATCCCTCTAAGAGTGGTAGATGTGGAGTTAAGATGGATATAGGTTGGTTTTTATGATAATGAAGATATTAAATAGATTTAGGAAATTATACTGTAAAAAAAATCTTAAGGTGAATGGTTAAAGCTACATTTAGTCACTGCACAAAATTTAGTAAAAAATACCTATATCTCCATTAATATTGGTTTTTCTGATTTAACAAAAAAAAATTCAAAACAATGAAATCTTAACTCTTTCCGCATCACTCTGGCAGAAGAGAGATAGTCGCTGCCCAGATTTCCCACCACTCTCGCAGAAGAGAGATAGTCGCTGCCCAGATTTCCCACCATTTTTCAAACATTCTCAATATGATATCTTCATGAAAAAGTTAAGGTACTGATCTTGGATTAGTTGTTGGAAAAATATGCTGGTTTGTACAAACTTTCATCTTCTCTGCTATGGCAGAATAGAGATAGTCGCTGCCCAGATTTCCCACCACTCTCGCAGAAGAGAGATAGTCGCTGCCCAGATTTCCCACCATTTTTCAAACATTCTCAATATGATATCTTCATGAAAAAGTTAAGGTACTAATCTTGGATTAGTTGTTTGAAAAATATGTTGGTTTGTACAACCTTTCATCTTCTCTGCTATTCTTAGTTTGTCATAATGATCTGTAGGGGTTGGGTCACTGCACCATATTGTCCTAAAAGGCGGAAGATAGTGCAACAAAAAGGAAATTAATCCACATGTTACAACGTTATTAAAAATGGTATGAAGGTAGTGAATTATGCTAATAAGAAATTTAGATTGGGAGAGACGTAATTAAATTTTATTATTTAATTGAAGATTTCCAATTAAAATAATAATAAATCTACATTTATATATTTATATGTTGATTGGAAGGCTTCTGACAATGGTCACTTCTTTCCATTAGATCCCCTTCAGGCCTTTGGGATACCTACTACTTCATTATATTATATAGTTGGGGCTTGCTACTTGTTGGCGTGTTGGGGTAAACAAACTTGATGTGTTTTTTTTATTATCTCGCAGTTAGAGTCTATGGAATAAGAAAGAAATTTGATAGCTTGGAAAAAGTGGTAGAGAAAACATTAATCTCTCATACCATGACAAATATGGCCACTAAAACTTGCAACATTGTTTGTAGGAAGTGAAAATTATGTTTCTTTTTTCCAAACATGTATGTTAGTATATTACAGTTTAATGAATATGTTTTATTATTATCATATATGGTTTCATACTTTAACAAAACATTCGCCAAGACTTCACAATGTTTTATTATTCAGTGAAAGATTTTCCAAGATTTTATAATTCAGTGAAAGATTCGCCATGACTTTACAAGATAATATAATTTGGTGAGAGATTCGCTATATATATATATATATATATATATATATATATATATTAGTGATAAAATCACCTCCCATTTTTCCTATGTATCATGGGGATTCACCCATTTATTATACATATAAATTTAGGGTGGTTCTTAAAATTTTCCCTACTTCCTAGTACAACCTGAACTATGCATTGTGCAGTATTAAGGCTCAAGCTTGGCCCTTGACTGTATGAGCTACATAATTGCACAGTCATTGAGCCTCTCCCTCACCCTCCCACCTGGTTTCACCTCAATTAGTGGATCATCATGCAACATCTTAGACTAGGGCTTATCATGTCAATGTCATCTTGTCATGAGTGGATTGTAGATGTAGGGAATCTATTATGCTATGGCAAGATGATGAAGAAGGAGATGGAGAAGAAGGACATGCTCAAAGACGCCTAAGGAGCTAAGGAGATAAGATGATCATCAAGCAAGAAGATGAAGGAACACTAGACTATAACAAAAGCTGGAAGATCAAGACCACATTGAAGACTCCTTATCTTCAAGTCATAAGAAGGAGTAAGGAGAGGAACATGCACCATCTTCTCAAGAAGACATGTAGGAAGTAACAACAAATGTGGCTTGACATTTTCATGTCATCAATTAGTCCATGTCAGCAGTGTCATGTTATGAGTTGTCATATGCCACATCATTATTGTGGATCATGTAATTTCTTATTTGAAAATATATTGTAAAGTGGAAGTCCAAAGGACATGTACAAAATATGAAGAGTCATGTAAAGTTGAAATGTCATAGGAAGTCATACAATCATGAGGGTAGTCAAAGAGTCACAAGGGAGGTGAAAGATCACCCCATTTGTTATATATACACTATCATGGTATAAGAAAAGTACTTTCACCTTGGCTCCTCCCGCAAGGCATTAGAGAGACAATATAGTTATTCTAGGGAGCAAGTAGTGACTCCAATGCTCCACTATTGGAGATAGTGGTGTTCATTGTATACATGTTTCTTAGAACTTTTACTTAATATCAGAAGCCTCATGGCCAACATGTTCTTCATGCATGGATTACGAATATTTGTAAGACTATTATGCGGATGTTTGTAATTCATGTTTTCTCTCATCTATGTTAAACTAGTTGAACTATTTTGGTTATTTGAGTACTTATCATATTTAGAATGTGTTGTAATGGTTACTATTGTTTTCATATCCTTATGGACTATTCTGTTGGTTACTAGATAGATATTTCTTGTTGAATGGTTGTAATGATCGTCACATCTTTGTGGACTATTTTGATGGATGTTAGATGAATACTTCTTGGTTGCGTGTGTCTCTACTAGGGTGGTACTGTATCCTTTCTCTTAGAGGTTCACTTTCATTTCTCCCTCCACAGTAGAAGAACCTTGACACACTTACAACTGAGCACTCACTAGGAACACTAGCTTTCTTTTCAAAGGAACATTTGCATTCCTCTCTCTTGCTGATAGTTATAGCCAAGGAAAATCTATAAGAATACATGGAAACTGAGCCGATACTCTAGATGGGGCTCCTACTCCAAATGGTGTGAGGTATAATTGGGACTTCACATGAGGGAGACCCATTTGGTTGAAAGATTTCCAACCCCATCAATAGGTTGTAACAGACTCGGGGTCTTAATTGTCTCAACTTTATTTTGTTGGCAAACCTAACATTTTTCCACAAACTTTTGAATATCATATTTAAGGCCATCCCAAAAAAAATCTTTCTTGACCCTATGGTAAGTTTTTAAAAATCTCGAGTGCCCTCCTAAGGGGGAGGTGTGCAATTCCAAAAGATTCTTTTGTTTGAGTTGGGAATTCTTACAAATATATAAGCAATATTCGTACCATAATGGATCATTTTCTAGCTAAATATATTAGATGTACTGGGATCTTGCTGTAACTTTTGAATGATTCTCGACACTTCTTCATCATTCTTCCATTCATTCATTGCTTGGGTTATCCAATTAGATTGGATAATACAAATGGAACAAAGCAATGCTTCCACATCCTCATCCTTTCTTGAGAGTACATCTGTAAGAACGTTTTTCTTCCCTTTTTGTAGATGAGTTCAAATTCATAACCCAGCATCTTTGTTACCCATTTTTGCTTCTCTTCTGAAGATAATATTTGTTCCAAAAAGTATTTAAGACTATCATAATCTGTTTTTACCTTGAAGTGTTTTCCCATTAGGTAAGGTCACCATTGCTTTAGTACATGTATTATTGCCAACATTTCCTTCTCATAAATAGGTTTGTGTAACTACTTTCCTTTGATTGAACGACTTTCAAAAGAAATGGGTCTTCCTTCTTGCATTAAAACAACACTAATTCCATTTCCTCAGGCATCACATTCCACAATAAAGCTTTTTGTGAAGTATGGCATAGCTAAGACTGGTGCTTGGAACATCGCCCCTTTAAGATGTTCAAAGGCCTTAGTTGCAGGTAGATTCCAAGAAAATGCATCTTTCTTCAGTGATGTTGTTAGAGGTGCTACTATTCTCCCATAATTCTTAACAAACTTATGATAATACCCTTTCAACCTGAGAAATCCTCAAAGATGATTTATGATTGTGGGGATTTTCTATTCCTTAATGGATTTAATTTTGTTAGGGTCTATCTTAACACCCTCATGAGATACAATATGACCCAAATATTCCACCAACTATACTCCAAAGAGACATTTGGAGATTTTTGCATATAGTTGTTTCTCCTCCAATAGTTTGATCACCCTATCAAAATGTTGAACATGATCCTTCCAAATCTTTTTGTAGTTTAGTATATCATAAAAAAAAACTAACACAAATTTTCTAAAGAAGTGTTTGAAAATGGAATTCATCAAACCTTGAAATGTGGAAGATTCATTAGTAAGGCCAAAAGGAATGACCAAAAAATCACAATGACCCTCATGAGTTTTGAATGTTGTTTTCGGAATGTCTCCAGTCTTCATTCTAATATGATGATATCCTTAATGAAGATCCAAATTGGAGAAGTAAATCGCTCGATTGTAATTCATACAGAGCTCATAGTTTATCTCCAAACCCAAAAGTTCAGGCCAAACACCTCTCACTCCGAACAAAAACGTATACGATACCAAGCAAAAGACTACATGATCGTCGGTGATACACTTTACCGTCGTGGTATCGATACAGTTCTGAGGAGGTGCCTTACCCATGAGGAGGCCGAAAAAGCCCTGAATGAATGTCATTCAAGCGCGTGTGGGGGGCATCAATCTGGATATGCAACAGCACAAAAAATCTTACGAGCAGGATACTTCTGGCCGACCATGTTCAAAGATTGCATAATCGCAGTCAGAAGTTGCCATGCTTGTCAAGTTTTTGATAGCAAAACCAGACGACCACCCGCACCTTTACAGCCGATAGTTGTTGTTGGGCCTTTCACCAAGTGGGGCATCGATTTCATGCAATGTAACCCCACCTCGACCGGGGGGCATGGGTATATTATAGTCGCTGTTGACTATTTTAACAAATGGGCCGAGGCGATGCCTACATTGGATAACACTGGTGAAACAGCTGCCCTTTTCTTTTTCAATCATGTAGTCGCCAGGTTCGGCGTACCACAGGCTATAGTGACAGATCATGGGTCGCATTTTCGCAATCACATGATGGTCGAATTAGCTGCCAAGCTAGGGCTATCTCACGACAGCTCTACCCCATATTATCCGCAAGCCAACGGACAAGTTGAAGCAATCAACAAAGTCCTGAAGCGTATGTTGCAAAGGATGATCGGGGTTCATAAAAGAAGGTGGCACCTAATCTTGTACTCAGCCTTGTGGGCTTACCGAACGTCGGTAAAGAACGCAACCGGGTTCACACCTTTTCAACTGGTGTATGGCCTGGAAGCAGTCTTGCCAATCCAGTGCGAAATTTCGTCGCTTAAACTCGCAATCGATCTTCTCCCCGGAACTTCAGAAGAAGAGGCTCGTTTCTTGGAATTAATCCAATTGGATGAAACCCGTCGTGATGCCGCTTTGGCTAACGAAGCCCATAAGAAATGAGTCAAGGCTCAGTTCGACAAAAGTGTCAAACCCCGTGTCTTCTCAGAAGGTGATTTGGTCTTGCTTTATGACCAAGAATCCGATAAATTGGGAGCAGGTAAATTCAAATCCTTATGGATGGGCCCCTACATTGTTAAAAGGGTGTTAGCAAAAGGAGCCTACGAGTTAATGGATTACGACGGAATTCCACTGGCGCAGCCCCGCAACGGGCTGTACCTCAAGCGTTACTATGCCTAAATAGTAACCTGAATGCTTTTGTTGTATTTTGTTTTCGCTAAAGTATTTGTTCTGGTCGAGTGATCCACTTTTTCTATTTGTTGCAGATGTCGAACCTTCTAGAGACATGTGTTGGATATGCCGACGGAGCGAGTCGTAGTTCGCGGAACCTATCCTCCGCAGCCTGGGCCATTTTTGATCCAAGCGGCGAGTTAGTAAGTTTCAGAGGTGTGTGTATTGGGAAATCAACGAATAACATCGCTGAGTATAGCGCGTTGATAGAACTACTCTCTGATGCCATCACACGTGGCATACGCCGACTAATTGTCAGGCTAGACTCACAGCTCGTAATACTACAACTCAATGGTATATATTATGTTCGCAATCCAGCTATTTATCGCATGTTCCTAAGGGTTAAGATCTTGGAAAGACGATTTGATTCAATTCAATATCAACATATTTCTAGAAACTCAAACACATTAACCGACTCATTAGCAAACTATGTGTTAGATAGACATTTGCAACATTTATAAAAAGGACACATCATCAAAGATTGTACATATGGATCATATAACTCAATCAGAATAAAACTCGAAAATCAAAATATATATAAGCTGTTTATAGTTCATACATAATGTTCTGTAACCAAGACAAAATGGGTCATATGACCTAAAAACTCAAAAATGCTAGGGGGCACCCTAGCCTAGTGGTGCTCATGATAGCACGTCACGGCCTGTGAAATCATGCGCAAGAGACGAGTCCATCGTCTGGGCACACCAGTAGTGTGTCGCTGCAGCTGTAAAGGTAACTCATCAATCCTCACATCGGGAATGCCGAGAGTAAGGCTCTCAACCTGCTCCTGCACAGCTGTTAGGGTCTCAGTATCGTCAAGGTCACGAATAATAGCTCTCCTAGCAGGCTCCACTGCCGGGGCAGCAACTGGCGGTCTCGGACGAACTGCTGGACGAACAGGACCAACATCTGCATGCACCCAAGAGTATGATTAAAAGTCTTGATAGAATAAAGCACAGCAACATTATGAATAAGAACAGTAAACAGTAATATGATCAAAGAGTTTACCGATAGCACCCCACTGTTCGCCATCTGGTAGCACCAAATCCGGATCACCTCGGAAATCCATACCCACGTATGGATACTCAGAAAAGACCATCTCCTGGCGCTCGAACCACCTGAAGAAGGCATCAGTAAAAGTAATCTGAGGTTGACCAGCATGCCTAGACATGTGATCGACCCACCTCTGCATGCGTGGCTCGGTCGGAGAAGGCAAGTCGAGTATGATGTACTGAGGCTGCATCAGTGGGATTTTCTCCAAGGCGAAGGCAGTCAGAATAGAACCAAATCCAAAGTTCTTCAGCTTCCCGTCCTTTACCTTGGTCAATTGACTTTTCATCTAAACAAGTACTGCATCACACCAGTTGAATACTTTCGGTTGGAGACACTCCAAGGCGTGCTGCATATAAGATCTGTTGGCAACATGTAGAGATGTGCTACCGGCCATCCTACCAATGGTATACAAAATGGACCTGAGAGACCTGTCAGTAATCTCACGGATAACAATCTTGCCGTCTCTGCTCGGCTGAGAACCTTCCCTGCAATACTGGCAGACATAATCTCTGGTGGAATCAGTCCCCCGGGCCGTACCTGACAAGGAAATGGGGGCACCTCGTCTTGACAACCCAGTCAAGAAGTACATGTCCTCTATGGTCAAGGGGATGGACTTTCCCCTAATCTGGAATACTTGGTTAACGGGATCCCAAGCATCAAGCATATACTGCAGCAAAGTGATCTGTGCTCTCATGCTAGAGATATGGAAAAACTTCAGCAGGCCACAGTTCCGCAATGCATTCACCGTGACCGGGTCATGGAGGGCAATCATGTCCTCCTCTTCATGTTCTCGTTCTCGCCAATTAAGGGACATTTTGTTCAAAGTTCCCTGCAAAGCAAACAAGAGAAAGAGTAAGTTCCTCATTTTGATGAAAAACTGGCGAAAATTCATCGAAAAATGAGCTGGAAACTCAGTTTTCTGAGCCCAGCGCAGGCAGAAAGTGTCCCACCTACGCTGAAGGTCAGGCTGCCTTAAGGCAGCTTGACATTCAGCGAAGGTTTCGAATGGGGAACCTGCGCTGAAGTTAGGGCGCCCTGGAAAAACCCCTGAGGCCCAGAAAGACTGAAAAACAGGCATAAAACTGGAAAATGAAACCGTGAAAAGAAAGAGCTAGAGTTTAGCTCCTACCTGGTCCAGACGGCGCCGAAAATCGTCCGCAGAATCTCCCGGAATCAGCTGGTGAAAATCAAGGGGGAAGAGGCACCTCCAGAGCTCCAACAAACCAAATGTAAATGAAATGGTAAATGAGAGGTAAAAACACCTTTTAATGGCTTTTTACGTAGTTCAAAGTGAAATATTAGGGTTATAATCTCATTTTCATGCAAATATTATTCATTTCTAACAAAGTTTGTTGCAGCAATTGAGAATGCAGTACTATCCTTGAAAAGAGAAAAGCTAGTAATGGTAAAAAATCAAAATTTGACCATATAACCGAGCAGTTTTAGCACATAGTTCATGCTCGCTAAAAAATAAACATAAGATTGAGCAGTGTTTTGGCGCATTCAAGCTCGTTAAATAAAAAAATGAACCTATCCCGGTAAATAACCATTGTGATCGTAAATTTATCAGCCATAAAAAGCCTTGGTCGTGTTTTGCACCTGCCACCTCCATTCCATTTGGCCAATCGTTCACCTCCATATGATTGTTTACCCATTTTGAGGAACAGCTGCGAAGAGTGATTTCACCTAGCCATCCTTGTGACTCTGCCGTGATTGGAAAATTCCAACCTGTACCTGGAATCTGCTGCTATCCCTGTTTATCACTCGTTCCTCAAAAGACGAGTCTTCTTTGAGCTCTTTTCTCTTGACTCGTAAAATATGAAAAGTTTGCCGAGTTTTGGCCTTCCAGATCGTTAAAAGGACCGGAAGAGCTATCCCTCATCTAGATTTTAATCTTTTTGGACCTGAGGGATTATTACACAAAAAGGTCGAGCGCTTGTTTTATTCGGCTCGTTAAAATTATCGAAAACTCATCCCTTCTGTATTGTTTTATACTTTTTCGGACTTAAGGGATTAGATGACGAAAAAGGAATTTTGGAGTTAACTTTCTGTACCTTTTCAGACTCTCTAAAAATGAAAAGGACCGAGTTTTCCTTGTCGTTAGACTCGTTAAAATGATTAAATAGCGACAAACTTGTCTTTAGATGAGAACGAGTTTCCCTATCGCTAGGCTCGTTAAAACATAGCGATGGGCTTGCCCGAAGGGCAGGTTATAGAACAAGCATATGTTATCCTCCTCAAGCTTGACAAAAATAAAGAGGTACTGGTCAGAAATGACTGGGGAAAAATTGGGAGAACCTCAAAGCTTTAATGGTAGCAAGTCACTCTTGAACATGACACTTTTCCTCCGTATCACATCGGGTTGGGTTGTTTCATTCACCGGTCTCATCACCATGGTCCTCGCCAAACCATCCACATTTGGGGTAATGCTACCGATCCATCACATCAGTGTCGTTATATGTTCAAGAGATGTTGTTCAGAAAGAGTCAACCGTGTCCCATCCACTGCCATACATTATCCTTCATCCACCCATGATCGCCACCCTGAATCATATGTCACGGATTGTTTTCACCTCCACTAAAATCATTAGCTCCGTTCCGTGTCACTGATGTGGGATTCATTAAGGCCCTCCTTTGACGGATCGCTTCTTGTCGACTTCAGCTCATTATCCAAGAAGTTGATCTAGGAACAACCCCCTCAGTACTTTGAAGCTTGCATGCCTCAATGGCAAGTTTCTCACTTCCGGCGACAGGTATACATCAATGACCTTTGACCAGAAGATTTTGCGTGGTGTTCGACGCCAAGTCCTATATTCACACCACGTGAATTGTACTGCAGTACCTTGAGGGTCATTATCATTATCAGTGATTCCTCTCGCGCTTGTTAACGGTTTACATCATTGACCGGTAATCAAGCGTTGTCTTTCCATGTTCGACTTCAGCGCAATTCTCACATGGATCGACTTGTACTTAGAGTGAAGATCGAACGAGTTTGAAGACCCCGGATCTAGTTTCATCCATCCGGGCTGCGATATATATTCAGAAAATATAAAGACATTTGACATGTACATCATTGCAGCAGATGATCATCCTACTCAAGGGATGATAATTTCAGCAGAGAATTATCAGTCTACCATCAGACGATCGTCTGTTCTATGTACCAAAATGAATTTATAAAGCTGAGCATGGGAATGCCCGCCTCAGCTAGATCATGAAAGCAGAATGAAAAATAATGTATTGTATTGTATTTTATTACAGGTCACCTCTCAGCGATTGAATGAACTTCGGATCCTCCTGATAAAGCATTTCACCCGATAAACGACCTCATACTTTAGGGGGCAACTGTTATAGACATTTTTGTGCCTTACAGCATGAAGCATGAAATGTCAATAATCTAAGGGATCCAAAGTCCCTAAACATGTTGTTCCTACCCCTAGAGGAACAAGGTCAGCAAACCACAGCACTGAATATCAGTTCTCCACCTGAAAACACTCAAAAAACAAGCTAATTCTGGATCATGTCAACTGCTCCACTGAGCATCTGCGCTGAATGTCAACTGCTCCACTGTGTACCTGCGCTGAATGTCAACTGCAAAGAAGGCTACCTGCGCTGGGCGAGTTTGGACAAGTGGCACAGTCATTCCTCAAGGTGTCAATGCCCAGGAAGCTTCCAAAATGACACTTGGATCAGGGAATTCGACTGGTGATGAGTAAGAGGGTCTAGATCTCCAAGTGGAAGCAAGAACCTCCAAGTGGACTCAAGAACTGAAGAATAACTGAAGTGGGAGAGGACACTAGTCAGCTTCATGCCAAGCTCAAGCTGACTCATCCTTTCTCCAAAACTCCTATATATAGAGCTGTTTCATGAGGTCTAGGGAGGCTGGAATCTTGTGAATGTAAGGAAGTGCTGTTGGTTTGAGTATAGAACTATTGGGTGATTTGCTTGAAGGAGGTGAAGAGGAGATTTCTTTCTGCTGGGAGGTGATGCTGGATTGGGCCTTTTATGGTTGTATCACTTCCTGAACTTTACTTCTTCCATTAATAAAGCATTTGAGGTTCTTCTATATGCATGTGTCTCAATGGTGTATTTTTATACTTGTATATTTGATTTATTCTAATCCTTGAATCAATTATGAATTTATGCTTCTTGTAGTTTCCCTCTCTTGCCATTTTGCAGGATCTTGGTGTAGCTGGGCCAGTGAAAGAGCAAGGAGCTGGGAGCAAGCAGCAAGGAGAGAAGATTGGATCAACCATTAGCGAAAGACATCGGTTAGTGGATCTCTTTCTCTCCTATTTTACGTTCATAAAGAAGAAATCTTAGATAGCTTTGCTTCGATTGTTGCTGAGGTACTATCACCCTTAGAGTGGGATAGGGTCATTCCGTATTGGATACTTTTCCCAACAGCAATATACTCCCCTTAGTAACGCATAAGGGGTTGGTAATTTTTCACTCTGAGGCATGTAGACTGTATTTCAGAATTGTTTAATACAAAGAGCTAGATCAGCTCAGTGATTTCCTGGAACTATGGTGTCTTGCTGATGCTTCATGTGTTGATGCAGAATTCCTGTGCTGTCTGATGAAATAACAAGTTTTTTCCTTAATCTCTGTTCTTGTCTTTCTTGTGTTTATCAAATCATATTCATGTTACACTAAACTAGCAGTAAAGAAAAAGAATAGTGCAGGATTTGTTTACTACACCTTGTACTCAATTTTTACTGTTGTGAATGTTTGTCTTCAGAATTAACCATGAACATGAATTCTTAATTGCTCATGTAGCTGTTAATTCTATATGTATAAATATTACCTAGAAATTCTCAAATGCTCCAAGGTCAATATTCTCACTGTCTTTCTCTATTAGTTTACTGTAAGATTCTTGAGTGCCTTGCATAAACTGGACACAACCCACCCAATCACTTTATGAAAGTTTATTTCTCAGACACTAACCTTGCTCTGCAGCATCACTATAGCATCACACAGCACCTCAAAACAGCTAAAGGACCACTGACTCCATTGCCCAATGACATATAACATTCTAGTGAGAGCATACATATCTTGACTGAAACATTTTCCAACCAAACACAAAAAACAAAAGTTTGAACAACATAACTAGCCTAAAATACTATCAGAACAGAGACAAATTATAAAGAGAGAGCCCTCTCTGATTACAGTTTGGCTAGAAACTGTGATCCAAAGATTGGTTAGTGGTTACCCCGGCCGTATTCCCTTGGGAGTCATAGGGAACAACCTGGGTGTTAACACAAATGATACAAAAAAGATATAGTCCATTTGATTTCAATAAATTTTTACAAAATTCAAATTCAATGCTTGTAGATAAAGTTATGATGAATTTCCCTAGCTCACCTGTTTGAGACTAAATTGTGGAGCCTACAAAAACCCTAACTTCCTTGGATCATATCTCTGAAAATATAGCTAACCAAGATTGAAATTCGTACAAAAAATTCATCAAGATTTTTGTTCCACATGGTCACAATCTCTGCTTCTGAAGCCTCATATAAAAAATTTTATAGCAATAATTCCAAGATGACCTGTTTTGAAGAAGCAAAACCCTAGAATCCAAAGCTATGATACCAAATGCTATGCAGCTAGTTTACCAAAGAGAAGAAATGATAGATCAACGACTTCAAGATTATCCT
The DNA here is from genome assembly GCA_031772625.1 of Pinus tabuliformis. Lineage (NCBI taxonomy): Eukaryota > Viridiplantae > Streptophyta > Pinopsida > Pinales > Pinaceae > Pinus > Pinus tabuliformis. The sequence goes on along the minus strand of CM062815.1, from coordinate 796,256,697 downwards.
CTTAGAGGGGGAAAACTCCTTTACATCACATAAATGAATAATTCTTGGATGATATAAATATAATACCTCTTTGGTATATATAGGAGTCTAAGGGGTCACAATATAATTAGAGCCTACATAACAATAATAATGTAAGGGAAAAACAATAACAATAGTGGGCTTCTATGGGGCACAACAACAAAAATATCGGGGATACATAGGAACAACCATAATAACAGGGGGATACACTAACAATAACAATAAGGGGGGTACACATTGAAAGTCTCGAACCCTGCAGAAAAAAAAAGTGAAGGCGGAGAATGCTGGCGACCTAGGGTTTCGCCATTCTCAGAGACGGAGCATAGCTCAGTACTCAGCGCCCCTGTTCCATCAACACTGCATCTCTCATTAGAAAAGCACGACAGCTCATAACTTAGCTCCAACGACTTCCCCGATGGGGGAGGACTCAGAGCCTCCCCCTATGATGAATCAGGCACCAAGGACTTCGAATAGTTCTGACAACACCTCTGCTCAGTAGACGCAATCAGATCAGCATAATACTGATCCACTTAATGAACCTCATGGTACAATAGAGATACCCCCGGACAGGCAGCAAAATGTTGTGGAAGATGATGATAAACCCAAAGCGGCCTCCGCAACCTGCAAACCTGTGGCTGCAAAACGGTCTAAGATTGAATTGGCCAGTCAAAGAATCAACACCCAGATCCAATACATGAAAGATCATGCACTTATTGGGAAATTTATTGGGTTTTGGCCCACAGAGAAAGCCCTATAGGGATGGATAGCAGCCAAATGGAAACCAAAAGGACACATTAATCTGAAGCTTGGACCAAAAGGTTTCTTCACAGCCATCTTCAACTGCATAGAAGATCGAAACAGGGTCTTAGACAACGGTCCTTACTTCTTCAATGCAGCAGGACTCTATTTAAGGGATTGGGTTAAGAGATTCAACCCAGATAAAGAAGATCTCAACTCAGCACCTGTCTGGATCCGGCTATATTCACTACAACTGGAATATTGGGATGAGAAATATTCAAAAGACATTGGAAATGGATTGGGAGAATTCATAAATTTTGCAGAAGAAACCAAACACAGAAGATATACTTCCTATGCCCGCATCTATGTCTACATGCACCTGAACAGAGCTCTCCCAGACTCAGTAAGTTTAATTCATGATGATTTCGAATGGATTCAGACTCTAGATTATGAGCATGTTCCATTCAGATGTCGCAAATGCCATGCACGTGAACATCTATTCTGTGACTGCCTGCTCAATGTCAAGCCCTCCTCCAACATCACCTCCGGGCAATCAAATCAAGAGGGTTTTACTAAGGTAAACTCTCGGAAAAGAACTCACAAAAAAACTGCCTCTCAACCTAAATACACCCCCGCCAACAATTCAAACCCCTTAACCAGTAACTCCTTCAATATCCTAGCCCACTATGATCCTACTGCCCCTGAACCCCCAATGCCCTCCTCAGCCCCTGACATCCCTTCTCCACCCTCTGATAACCCCCAGCAGGAAACGTCTCTGGCCCAGCACTATGAGCAACCCCAATCTTCCCTCCCCACCCCCCAAGCAAAGAGTCGATCCGGAAACCTAATAGCATGGACATTGACAGCCATATAATTGTTCCCAAACTTGCTATGAACATCTCTTCCGATAGCAGTGACCTCAAGCAAATGGATGTAGAACCGGAAAGCATTAACCTAGGAGACTTGGACATTTTCAGCCTTGAGCAAGCATGCAAGCAAAAAAAATATGATAAGATTCTAGTAAGACAGTTAGAAAGTCTAGAAGTCATTCTATCCATAGCACACCAGCAAAGATCTCTCGGAATCCAACCAGGAAGTTAGTGGGATGGGAAGAACTTATTCAAGGATACTAAGAAAAGAGGGAGAAAGATAGATCTACAACGGACCATCCTCATTGGGGAAATGCTGGTTGAATCTTGCAGATATTCCAAACTCACCAAGTACTACAAGCCAATCCCCAACTCGAAACCATGAAGCTCATCTCATGGAATCTAAGAGGGCTGAATGACCCAGGGAAATACAGAATGATAAAAAATCTGATTCAAAAGGAGAAACCCCATATCTTCTTTATGCAAGAAACCAAATGTAACAATACTCTTCTCAATACCACTCTCTCAAAAGCTTGGCATGGCTGCCACACAATGGCGGTGGATGCTATAGGAGCCTCGGGTGGTTTAGCAATCGCTTGGAATGCACAAGCTATTGAGCTCACAGATTTTCATGCAAACCACCACTTCATTCAAGCTAAATTCCATATCATAGGGACCAATGTGCATGGTCATCTTACCAATGTGTACTTCCCGCAAGCTGTTGAAAACAAAATCTCTATCATGGACACGCTATCTTTGCTCAACGTCAATAGATCCCATCCACTATGGATCATGGGAGGCGATTTCAACATGATCATCAAATTAGAAGAAAAAATAGGAGGCAGAATCAAACCTGATACTGAAAGTGAGCATTTCAAACAGTTCATACAGAGCAACTGGCTAATCGACTTCCCCAGCAACAACAAGATATTTACCTGGAATAACAAAAGGTTCGGTCCCCATCAAATCACCTTAAGGCTTAATCGATTTCTGATAACTGATAATGCTATTCACCTCAGAGGAGACCTCTCTACCTCCATTATACCATATGCAAGGTCGGACCATTGGCCAATCTCGCTTCAATGGCAAAGACCGGGGAACTCCACCAAGCGACCTTTCCGCTTTGAATCATTTTGGCTGACCCATCCACAATTCAAATATCTAGTACAACAAACATGGAAAATCTTTACTCCCCCGGCCGGATCCAAAATGTTCCAATTTCAGCAAAAGTTGCGGTTCCTAAAAACGCAAATCAAATAATGGAACATTGCAACCTTTGGAAACATCTTCCAAGCTCATCAAGCTTTAGCTCAGGAAATGGAGAAACTCCAGCAAACTATCATCAATGAAGGCAGGACTGAAGCCAGCAACGAACAGGAAAAGCACATCCAGACTCAGATCAACGAAAGAGAGAGACAAGAGGAAATCCTATGGAAACAGAAATCTCGAATAAAATGGTTAAACGAAGGCGAGAGGAACACAAAATTCTTCCATCGCTCAACAATCCAAAGAAGAATGCATAATAACATCACCCACATTCACAATCAACAGGGAGAAAGACTAGAAAATCATGGGGACATTGAAAAAGAACTAATCAGGCACTTCAAATCAGTCCAACAAGAACCCTCCATCAACAGGAAGCCAAAAATTGACAAGATTCTCTCGCACATCCCTAAGCTGATCACAGATGAACATAATCATTTGCTCCTCCGTCCAGTTACTCTCCAGGAGGTGGAATCTGCTATGAAGCAGTTGTAGGAAGGAAAAGCCCCTGGTCTAGACGGCTTCACCTCCACCTTCTTCCACAAATTCTAGGATATTATCAAAGAGGAAGTCTGGCAGGTGGTCGAAGAGTCTAAAACACTTCATTGGATGCTTCCCTCCCTGAATGCAACTTTTATCACTCTCATTCCCAAGGAGGAGCACTCCAACACGCCAGAAAAATTCAGGCCGATAGCCCTATGCAATGTCATCTATAAAATCATCTCCAAAGTCATAGCCTCTCACCTGAAGCCGTTGCTCCCCTTGCTCATCTCGCCAGAACAATCGGGCTATGTGGAAGGAAGGCAAATCATAGATGGGATCATCCTCACCCACGAGATCATACACTCTCTAAAGCACCATAAAAAAGCAGGTATGCTCCTAAAAATCGATCTCTCCAAAGCCTTTGATAAGTTGAGTTGGACTTACATTCATTCGATGTTAATAGCCTTTGGTTTCTCACCTACATGGGTTCGCTGGATCATGAGCTTAATCTCCTCAGCTTTCTTCTCAATCCTAGTCAATGGTATTCCCTCCACCCCCTTTCAACCCTCCAGAGGCATTCTCCAAGGGGATCCCCTCTCCCCTTTTCTCTTTGTTCTGATGGCTGAAGGATTGGGCAGATCTATTAAGCATGCGCTACAAGAGAATCAGCTTAGAGGCATCTCCCTGCACAACTCCCCTGCTATTACCAACCATCAATTTGTGGACGATAATATGTTATTTGGTCACCCCTCGGTCCAGGAAGCCAGAAAATTCAAAGCCCTCCTTGATGATTTCTCCGTTGCTTCTAGGGCCAGTATCAACATTGTCAAATCACATATTTTCTTTTTTCACACTCCCACCACTACCCAATCCTCCATAGTCCGCATTCTGGGATTCTCTCCTACCACTCTCCCCTCCAAGTACCTTGGTGCCCCCCTCACAGATTCTGCCCTTAAACACTCTTCTTGGAAACTCCTCCTTGACAAGCTTGAATCTCGACTCACTTCCTGGACTTTCAGAGCCCTAAACATGGTTAGCAGGCTAATCCTCATTAAAGCCATTCTGCAATCTATGCCCCTGTATTTGTTTTCTATCTTAGCAGTGCCCAAATGGGTCCTCAAAAAAATAAAAAATCTCCAACAGAACTTTTTATGGGGTTCAGCGGGACAGAATCGCAAATGGGCTCTGGTCAAGTGGGATACAGTTTGCCTCCCAAAAAACCTTGGGGGAATCAGTCTTCGGGACCCTCAACATAGTAACGCAGTCATGGGCACTAGAATCTGGTGGAAGTGGCTATCATCCCCACATACACCTTGGGCGATCCTCTAGAGAGAAAAGTACGTTGATCACAGATCAAGTGATGATCTAATCAGGATTACAAGCACGGATAAAGGCTCCCTAATCTGGGACTCGGCTAGATTGCACAGAAATATGATTCACTAGCACAGCTTTTGGGAAATCAGGAATGGAAATCATGCTCGATTCTAGAAAGACTCTTGGCAACAACGACCCAATCTCCACAGCTTAATCTCTCCTCCACCAAGAGAGGAGGAGGAAGCACACAGCTGGGAAATGGTCAACCAATACTGGCTTCCCACCCTAGATCAGGGGTACATACAATGGCGCAAAGCAGAAGACATTATTAGGAATGGCATAGAAATAATGCATAGGGAACTGAACACAGAATTAACCAATAGGCGGATCAGATACTCTGAAGAAAAGGACATACTACGTTGGGGATACAAACCACGTGGCACCTTTACCACTCAAGAGGCATACAATCTAATAATCAATCCTCCAGCCAATAAGGACCCTCTTTGGGATAAAGTGTGGCACCCCAAAATTTGGCCCAAAATCTCAACCTTTCTTTGGTTACTCTGCCATAAAATAATTCTCACATGGGACAACTTAAGGAAAAGAAACTTCCATGGCCCCTCAAGATGTCCCAATTGTGAGCAATAGGAGGAAACTATACTGCATCTCATGAATTCTTGCACACTAGCTAACAAACTTTGTGAGAAAACAATTTTCAGATGTCAAAAAGATGGCAGAGACAGAGAAGACACCACCAATACCATTTGACATTGGACCAAAAATCCATACAAGAGTCCCCTACTCAATGCACTATGGAGAATAGTGCCAGGTCTCATCATGTGGACAATCTGGAAGGAGAGGCATTGGCGCATATTCAGGAATCAAACCACTCCCACAGAAATAATATGGAATAATCTGTGCAACAACCTTCAGGAAACCCTAGCACTACATTCTTGGAGTAAGGAGGACTTTCCCACTGAACCACAAGAACGAAATATATGGCTGAATTGGAATCTCAGGCCCATCTAGACTCAGGATCCACTCACCAAGTCCATCTCTGCCCATCAACTTCCCAGCAAGTGGTGCCCTCCACCCATTGGACTCACCCAACTCAACTTTGATGGCGCTTCTAAAGGCAATCCAGGTTAGGCCGGGTTCGGAGGAATCTTCAGGGACCATACTGGCAATCCTCTACTACTTTATCTGGGCACTATAGGCTGGGACACCAACAACTCAGCAGAATTGGAGGGATTATGGCAAGGGATAATTCTCACATAGCAGCACAGATTCTCCCCCTTAATCATTGAAGGAGACTCCCAAATCCTCATCAACATGGCTCAACAAATCATACAGGGAACTCCTGTTAACAAACTATCCTGCAACTGGCGTCTCGCAGCTCGACTACAACACATTGAGCAAGTGCTTGCAACCAATAAAGCAATCACATTCAAACACATTAAGAGGAATGGCAACAAAGTGGCCGACCACTTAGCCAACCTTGGTGTGATGAGCGATAGACCTATCCACAAAGGTTTGCTCGAAATTATAAAAGATGCCTCACACCAACAGGAATTCACCATGTTGGTGCAAATGGATGCAACACCCCCAGATGTGGGTGGTAGATAGGAATTTAATGTGCATGAGCAGCCGGATAAGTAGGTGGCCCATCCATATGGCCACTTGTGCCTTCACTTGTGTGATCTTATGGAAAGACCTGGCTCTCAGGCTAGCACCATTAACCAACTGGGAAAATCGAGACATTCCCTGCAAGTCCAGAGATATGGAACAAAGTCATCCTCATTACCCCATTCAACCTCTCAATTTCTTCTGCCATCCCTCTGCCTCTAAGCCGAGCCTTCGCATAGCCACTGGAAGACGTTGCATATTCTTAAGCTGCGTCGAACTGGGCAATGGTGACCATTACTCCGAGTCCCTTCTCTGCCACCTGCGTTCTGAGGTCTTAGCTCCTTCCTCTACCCCGATTGTGATTTCCTCTGTAGCTCTTGGATTGATTCCAGACCCTGTTTCCATCAGCTCTCAACAGTCTCCCACTCTCAGACCCATGCGACATTGTCATAGAATGAGGAGCAAGCACGGTGGTAGTCAAGGTGGCACCACTTGTCCTGTGTCTCGGCCCCCTTTTGTCTCATCCTCCCCTTCAGTCTTCCCTTCCCCTAGCCTCTCCAATCCCCACTCTCTTGGCAAGTATCCAGACACTCGAAGCAACCATGGAAGACTGAGTAGCAGTGAGGCTCGTCACTTCGGAGGCACCCCCCAACACGCAGTGACCACTGCTACCTCTCAGCAAGCGCACTTCCATTTTCAAAGCACCATGAACAAGCCGCTCATAATTGTCACCATCATGGTGGATTTCTGGGAAGTCTCGGCCTCCAATCTCGAACCAACGCTCAACCGGGAATTCAACCAGGACCCTCCATTCAGCTTCATTCCCGGGGAGCCGAGCTCCAGCCGCCAGCCAAAAGACAAGGGAAACCCATCTAGCAACAAATAGGCTGGGAAGTGAAGCTACCCGTAACAATAAGGGAATCCAAATTGAGGATAGTGCAGGTGGAAGACATGCAGAGAACACTGATTCTGAGAAATACGGATGGTGTCCGGTTGTGGAGGAAGAGCCAGTAGAAGACACTTTGCAGCTGCTTGCTAGGTTACGTGGTGAGCCATAAACCAGTTTCTAATTAGTTTCGTTATATGTCATTTTGATCCTTGTTTCCTATCAGGTATTTTTCTATTTTAATCTCCAACTCGGGTGACAAAATTTTGAATTCTGTTCCCACTTGTTGATTTACAGTGGAAAAGTCTGAGTCAAATTTTGGAATTTACAGTCTTTTGATCACATTTTTTGAATTATGGAACTATAGCCCCTGCGCGGGTAGCTTGAAATTTCCTAATTTTGTGTTTGGACTGGTTTCCCCATCTGGGGAAGTCACGATTTCAAGGTCGGATGCTCAGAATGGTCATACAACTTTGTACATTATGTCTTTATAAATAGATCAGTTTTACTTAGAAAAAAAAAACAATAAGGGGGGTACACTAGTGTTATGGGGACCTAACAATGTAAGAGGAATATTTCATGACATGCTTTAATGAGGGTGTAATAGACTGTAAGAAGAATGTTTTATGACCAGATTTTATTGAGTGTAAGAGAGTGTAAGAGAATTAATGAGAGTGTAAGATGAATATGACATGCCAATAATGAGTGTAAGAGAACATTATTGAGAGCCATGATTGAGTGACTTGAATTTCTTTTTAACAAGAATATAATAGTATCATAAGAATAATAATAAATATATCGATGATTAAGTCAAAATTGAACTATTAGGATTGAATGATGATCATAAATGATTTTCCATAAATAATACATGATTACCAATTGATGTAGGGTGATTTACTATTTTTGGAAATTCATACTTGAGAGTTTCTAATTTTAGAAATTCATCCTCAAGTTGCCAAATTTTCAATACTCTCAGCTAGGAAGGAATTTCTTTCTGCAACAAAAAATATTTTCTTTCTCTTCTTATCTATGCTCTATGTCATTTTGAACAATGATTTCTCACTCTAACAAAGAACAATCATCATAGGGGATCTCTGGCTACCACCCTATATCCATGGACAATAAGGTAGATTAGTATACCACCCTATATATGTCTGATCGAGAATTGATAGGATACCACTTACCATGAGAGGTAATGATCACACTCTATCCTATTTTTTGTTGAACTTCCCACCTTGACCCTCTAGAATCAAGTGGTAGAACACCTGCATCCATAGACTTTGGGGGTATACCCACTTCACAAGGATATACACAACCAAGTCTCATCTTTTCTTGGGGGGATCAAGGATCTGGCACAATCAAGTCACATCTTTGCTTGGGGGGATCCACTTCTCAACACATGACAAGGATCTCACACAAATAAGTCTCATCATCCATGACCACCCTCTCTAGGAAGGGTCACATCCACTAGTTCAAGTTTCTCTTTGAATACCAAGAACCCCTTTTTAACAAAGGATTGGTAAGTATGTCAGCTATCTAATCATCAACTACAATGTGGTGGAGCCTCATTGCTCCTCTCTACACCATATCCTGAATATAGTGATATTTGTTCTCAATGTGCTTCGACTTCTCATGGAACACATGTTTTTTTGCAAGTTGAATCCCACACTTATTGTCACAATATATTACTTCGTATATAGAACATGCTCAAACAACTTTACAAATAGATTCCTTGGCCATACTTCCTCACAACTATCCATTATACTAGTAATGTACTCGATCCAACCATGCTAAGGGCTACAAACTTCTATTTTTTGCTCATCCAAGATATTGTGGCATATCCCAAGCTAAAACAACATCCATATGTGCTTTTTATGTCAACAGATTTACTAGCCTAATCAACATCATAGTACCCATGTAGCCTTACATATTCGATAGTATATCTTAGTCCAATATTGATGGTCCTATGCAGTTATCTCAACACATCCTTTGTAGAAATATAGAGTGCATATGATGGCTTAATCGTTATAAGAACCTTGGTTAAAAAAATCCATGTAATAAAGTTAATAAAGGAAAAATAATAACCAAGGTCATGGGGTACGTACTCTAAGCTAAATTTTAGGAAAAATAATAGTGATGGGGATCATTTGTGATTAATAAATGGCTATGAAATTTGGCAAGGGAAATGGAAAAGGCTTTGGAAAGGCATCAGGCATTTATTGGAATTTTATTTATGAAAATAATGGAAAATAGGAGAAAACGAAGGTGAAAGGTCACAGGTTGCATGTGAGGAGGAAATTAAAGGAAAATGACAGCAAATGAAGAAAATAAAGGCCTCATTTGATAAAAAGGCTTCTGAGGATCAATTAACATATGTTGTCAGTTTTGTTTTGGAGCTCTCCTTCTATTCTCTCTCTCTTTCATACTCTTGGACAATTAGAATCATCTTGAAGAACTCTTTGAGGTGTGTGGCATACTTGGGATTTGAGTAAGAAGGAAAAGGAAGAGTACAAAAGTGCAAGGGTACAACGGGATCAACAACTACAATGGGTTTTTCTTGTAGGTACCGAGTTGCATGTATGATTCCCTTGCTAGTTTTGGCATGCATGATATATGCATGTGGTTTTTTTCTTATGATCTATCCTTGGCATGGACGATTTCCTGGATTGACAGTGGTATTCCCTAGCCTTGTCATTTCCTAGATATCCATGGTTTTCCTTTTGTTTTCTTGTTGATGCTTACGTTCCTTTGGTTGTGGGTTGAGTTACTAGTTCCTAGATTCTTGGTTGGACAAAAAATTTGGAAGCCCTGTAACAACTTGGGTTGAGTTACTAGCCCTAGGATACTTGGTTGGAAAAATGCTCTGGAGCCCTTGGTGGGTTGAGTTACTAGTTCTTGAAGCCCTGTTGGAAAAACGCTCTGGAGCTCGAAAATAACTGTGGGTTGAGTTACTAGTCCTGTAAGCCTTGGTTGGAACAAATGCTTTGGAGTCCTCGACAACTTGGGTAGAGACCGATATGGTGATGGTTAGTGATGTATGACCATGAGGTGGAATCACTAGTTGATGGTTGAGGTGTTTTGGCCTCTAGAAGCCCTAGTTTGGTGTTCTTGGTTTATTCCATGAGATCCCACATTCATGCTTGGAATATGGCACATGGGTGATTGGTTGAAAGAAATATTTGGTTCAGCTCAATTTATGGTTGGGTGGTACGTGGAAGTCACTGAATTGGTTGGATTTTCATATGTTAATAAGAGATTCTTTTCATTTTGTATTCAATGAGTAAATGTGCTTAACATTATGTGGCTTTAAAGGTTGTTTCATCATTGATATATCTCTGGTTATTTTCTAGTTATAAGCATGTTTTGTGACAAACTTGAGTTATGGCTCTCATAATGTTTTGGTTAGTATATGAAATGTAATGAATGAATGACCTAATAGATAACAATGTAACTATTGGGAGGGGACATCAGTCCTTCTTGACGATTCTCAGATATGTATGAGATCCCTATGTTTAGATATGTTGTTATGACCTGTAGATTACATATTCATGATCTGTTTGACGGAATTTCTGTCATTGATGGTAGGGTTCTAGTCAAGTCCTTTTTCAAATTTTTGAATTAGTAGCATTGTTTCAATTTTATTTATCATTTATGGAAGTCTCTTGAATTTTTGTGTAGAGGCCTGAGTCCTAGACCAAAAAAAGTGGCTCAAAATTTGGGGTTGTTGGTCCAGAACTGCCTGAAAAAGGCCATAGTCACATGGATTTATTGCTATGGGAGTGATTGGGGGTCCAGCTCAACAAATCCTCAAGTTGTCTCAGGGGTTGGGAACCTAGAATGGTTGGTTGTCTCTTGAAGGTGTTATAGCTCCCGAGGAAAGTCAGATTGGTCTTGTCTTGTCAGTTCCACTTCCTTAACCGCACATGGGGAGTTGAATCATATCATAGTAGCTCTTCATCACATGTTTAACCCAGTAGAACAATTAGGGGAGGAGGGTGTTACAATCGTATATTGACTCAGAGTATTGACCAAAAAATATATGTTTGGTCTAGTGTTCACTAAGAACATTAGTGCCCCAATCAGTTGTCGATACTCAGAAGGGTTTTCCAAATCAGGACTTGCAGCTTCACTACACAACTTCTTGAAGTTCATCTCCATTGGAGTATTCATGGATTACATTCTTTCATACCAAAGATTTCTAGCATCTTGACAACATATTTTCCTTGAGAAAATAAAATCTCACCAGGTTTCTGCCATACTTCACAACCCAGAAAATAGTGCATCAAGTGAAGGTATTTCATTTCAAATTTAGAAGATAACTCCCTCTTACACTAGAGGATAAGAGGTTCACCACCAGTTAGAAATAAATAATCAATATATAATACCAAAATCAAAAGTCATATATTGGACTATCTTGAAGTAAATATTTGGATCAACATTGCTTTTAGTAAATCCAAGCTTCATCAAGAAGCTATCATTGTAGGCATACCAAGCTCTTGGAGCTTGCTTCAAACCATAGAGAGATTTCTTCAGGCTACACACATGAATTTTTCAGTCATGTACTTCAAATCCTTATGGTTTCTCCACAAATATCTCTTGCTTGAGGAATCCATGCAAAAAAGCAGGCTTCACATCCATTTGGTAAAGGGACCATCCTTGGCTAGCAGCTAGAGCCACAATACATCATATTGTTGTATAACAGGAAACAGGTGCAAGATTTCATCATATTTTATTCTCTCTTTGTAAGAGAACCTTCCGGCCACAAATCTATATTTATATTTTTCAATTCCATCAGCACCATGTTTAATTTTATAAAACCATTTAAAAAACACCAATAATTTACCTTGGGGTCTTGGAACCTCTTCCCATACATCAATATCAATGTTGGACTCATATTCTTCAACCATTGCATCTTTCCACACTTGAGCCTTCATAACTTCTTCAAAAGAGCATGGCTTAGCTTGAATAACGTTGCTCATGCCAACAACATATCCTTGGAACCAACATGGTTTATTTCTTTCTTTAAAGGTTCCTTTGGGAGCAACATGTTTATTTGGATATTAAAGGGTGTCACGAAGCCATAAAGGTCTCCTTTTACCAAGAGGATCCAAGGGATCAATGGGTTCCATGGGTTCATCAACAAGATTAATTTCAGGCTCAATATTTTCTTGTATCTCAAATGCAACATCTTAAATATCAACATTAGCAGGTGGAAGAGGAGTGTCTCTTGCCTTTATAAGAGTTGCATATTCATCAAGTATTATATCTTTGGTAAACTACAGATTTCTTTTTCCAGATACATATATTTTGTAAGATTTAGAATTTTCACAATAACCAACGAATGTACCTTTCTTACCTGAATCTTCCAGTTTGTTCCTCTTTCCTTTTTTCACATGGAAGTAGAAAAGGCAGCTGAAGATGCTTAACTGCCCAACCTTGTTTTTTTTTCACCAGAAAAGACTTATTTTGGAGTCTTTGTTATAGACATTTTTGTGTCTTACAACATTGAGCATGAAATGTCCATAATCCAAGGAATCCAAAGTCCCTAAAAGAGTTGTTCCTACCCCTAAAGGAACAAGGTCAACCAATGACAACTTCTCCCAGAAGTTCTCCACCAAAAACCACTCAGAAACAGTCAATTCAGGATCAATTCAGATGCTCCACTAGCTGCCTGCGTTGCAGTGCACCCCAGTACACTAGCTGGGTGCGTTGCAACGCACCTAAAAGCACTACCAGGGTGCGCTGAGCGGGAAATGACAAATAGCAAGCTCATTCAACGAGGTGGAAAGACCATGGAAGCTTCCAGAATCTTCTCCAATGACACTTGCCTCAATGAATTCGACTAGTGATGAGTAAGAGGCTCTCAACCTCCAAGTGGAAGCAAGAACTGACAGAAAGAAGCCACAAGTCAAAACATAAGCTGACTCATCCTCTCTGCTTACATCTATATATGGATCTCTCACCCAGAGGTTCAGGAGGCTGGAATTTTGTACTTTGCAGAGAATTGCTGTTGGTTTGAGATTGAGATTAGTACATTGGGTGATTTATGCTTTGTTGGAGGAGAGGAAGGGATTCCTTTGCTGGGAGGTAGATGCTGGATCGGGACTCACTTGGTTGTATCTCCTCTTGGACTTTCTTATCATATCAATAAAACTATTTGAGTTTCTCATATATGCTTGTATATCAATGATGCTTTGTTATGTTTGCATATTTAGTTTATATCTGATCCTAAACTAGTTATGAATGTAAATCTATGTCTTTTGTGTAGTTTTCCTCTCTTGTGATCTTGCAGGAACTTAGTGAAGCTGGACCAGTGAAGGAGCAAGCAGCGGGAAGCGAACAGAAGAGAGAGTGATTGGATCGGCAAACTAGCGGAAGACACCGGTTAGTTACATCCTTCTTCTCTATTTACATTTCATAAAGAAGAATACTCAGATAGTTTTCCTTGTTTGTTGCTAAGGCACTATCACACCTTAGAGTGGGATAGGGGCATTCCGAATTGGATACTTTTCCCAACAACAAATTGGCAACTCCACTGGGGAGAGTATCTTGTTAGTTTATTTGTGTTTCTATTGTTGTTCATCTCATAAACTCAAGAGTGCCGAATCGAACTGCATTTGCCATTTACAAATGCAAAGTAGAGATCTGCTACTCTAGTCCATTCACTGGGCCTGTTTATGATCTGAACAGCTGATCCACAAGTGCTCTAACAGCCCTTTGTGATAGATCTTAGTCCTCCTTTAAATCATCCCTCTAATTGTACCTAATTGATAGCTTTTATCCGGCCAAAAACTGTAGATTAAACTGCAAACCGTGACCTAGAACCCAGAGACAATTCTTGTTTCTGCTTCAGCGCAGACTCTGTGAAGAGGTTCTGCAATTCAACGCAGGTCCCGTGAAGGCTACCTGCGCTGAAGTTCAGTTTCTCTGTGCTGGGGGTGCGCTGATCAGCCTTTGCCTTGTGCAACTGTGGTTCCCTGCTTCCTTTTGCTTAGTTTTATCTCTGTTTTTTGCAGCCTGTTATCAGTGTGTGTACCTATCTGAAACCCCTTTTCTTTGCCTCAATTCCGCCTCAGTTGTATAAAGAAACTGTATTTGTTTTTGTGTATTTGTTACATCATTTGTAGTTTCCCATTACAAAAGTAAACTAGTCATACTGTCGCCCTTAGATCTAGACCTGTCGTAAGTGTCGTTTTGATCTTAGGAGTGAGTTTTTTTGCTGTTCATAGTTGATTAAGCTTTTACTTTTGTCTTTCGGTTTGAATTTATGCATTTCTAGTGTCGAAACAAGTGTTTAATTCAAAATCATAAAGTGTCGTAATCGTCTTTTTTGATTTCGAAAGAAGCTTGTTTGTGTTTTTCACTTGAAATCGAATTCAAATTTGTACAACAGCTTTCTTTTTAGGCATCAATATTAAGAAAGTGAAAACAAAAACATGCACATGTGCATTTGCATTTTGACAGTTTGTATGTTGATTTAGGAAAAGTGCATTACAGTGTGCTCTATGCTCTTTGAGAAAAGATGGTGTCTTTCTTTTCCCCTTGTAGCTAGGATTTTCATTGTTGAAAAGATATAAAAGCTTGCTTATCATCTTTAGACTGCACTTAGGAATTGTATCATATGTCTCGTGGTGATCCAAAAAGGCAAACTTCTAAGAAAGATCAACCTAAAATAAATTGAATGAACTTAACAACGCTTTGTAACTTAACGCACAACATAGAGGTCTAGGCTAGAGACGTGTTCCGGCGTCGTAAAACCTGGTCACTGGTCGCCTCACTGATGGTTGGGTGATTCCTCCTGAGAGACAATAAGTGCCAGTACGGATTGTGCTCCCACGTACCGTCGAGTATATATTGGGAGACCCCTATAGGAATAAAACCTTTATCCATAGGAAGCCGTGTCGGCCGCCCTACTAATCACAATGCACTGAACACGGCATTCGGGAAGATTGACCACCCGTACCTTAAAAAGTATTCTGCGGTTTTGCGAAAAGTTTGGCACACCCTCTACCTAGAACTCCAGAGCAGTCCCTTTTGTTCCTTTTCAGACTCCTTAACGGAAAAGGTCCATCTGAGCACTTGTCACTTCAGGCTCATTAAAAATCGAAGGAGACTAGAGTCATCTTTCGCTTTTTCTCGACTCTTTAAAATTGAAAAAGCAAGTTGTGTCAAAGCGTCTAAAATTTATTTTAAACGGAATAATCATCACTTTTCCCTCGTTGATCTTCGAAGTTAGTCTCACTTCATCGCAAGTTCTTGTAGAATCGCTAGAAATCTTTTGGATAGACTAGATATGTCTGAACAACCGTCAACATCTAGGACTGTGTCGAATGACACAGCGACATGAGAACTCCCTGCCATCACTCCGACAATGTTTGTCGGCGTACCATCTGTCCCGACTAGCTCACAACCGCTAGAAGGAGTCCATCCAGGGACTATTTCGGCAGTATGGTCTGTTCCTATTTGTTCCTCCGGAATAATATCCGGCAACTCTTATGTTGAAACTCGACAAATTGATCCATTTGGAGGTCAATTTGGGCAATCCAGTTCCCAAGGGCAGACGATCCCCTTGAGTTTCGGATTATCACCGTATGGGGGGCAGTATGCCCTTTCATTACCCCCTCCGGGAGGATATCCATACGGGAGTTCACAACAGTATTCAGGTTATACTGGAGTTACGACAAGTGGTTGGGTACCTATGCTACCCCAACAACCAAGGGTTGTGTATTCTATGCAACAATGTGTACCTATGTCGAACATCCCGATAACACCAGCTATTGTAACAGTGTCACAAGTTCAAACGCTGCCTGTTGTATGTCAACCTCAGATTTCTCAGGTTTTAATGCAACATCCCCTTGACCCTGTGACTCAACCACAATCGCCAACTGGTGGGGCGACACAGGTCCAAACGGGTACAATTACCCCACACCTTGGTCCAACGGTTAGTATAGCGCAACAGAACATGGCTTCACAACCGTGGCTGGTGCAATACCAACAACCACAATTCCAACAAGTATACCAAGGTTCTGAGCAGCAGATCTTTGCGAACAGTGGACAGTCGTACATTCAAAACGGTCAAAATCAACCACTTTACGGTGGTTATGTCCACCAACCATATCAGTCGTACCAGCATCAACTACATTATGCTGGTGTGCAAAGGCCAACTGCTCAGGCAATTCCATCATACCCTGGGTATGATTCACCTAACCTGAATCAACAGTTACCATTCGTGGCAACTTTGGAGTTACCTGATTTACACCGGTTAACAAATGATCCAATTGCTTACGCCCCTTGGTGGCCGACGATCCCTCATAAACTTCCGTCAGATATTCCTAAATTTAATGGAGATCCAGGTGAAGATCCATCGAATCACGTGATGACATTCCATCTATGGTGTTCATCAAACACCCTAAACGATGATTTGATAAGGCTTCGCCTTTTTCAGAGGACGTTAACGGGTCCAGCGGCAAAATGGTATATTGAATTGCCTAGAGCTTCGTTCGACAATTTCAGCACCTTAGCCACGACTTTCCTAACCCATTTTCAATTACCGATAAGGTATGAAACGGGAACGGAAATCCTAACCAACTTCAAACAGACAACGGCCACTCACATATCTGATCATATACATGAGTGGCGATGTCGTCGTAGGATGGTAAAAACGTACGTTCCTTATCAGCTATTAACTGAATGGTTTATCAAGTCGTTACTTCCTGCCATAACGGAAGATGTGGCAAAGGGGGGAGTCGTAACGGAAGAGCAAGTTATCGCTCGTGCACAATATCTAGACTTGGTCTATACTCAGTCTGGCATGCTCTACGACAAAAGACCTGACGCCCCTAGACCGGAATTCTCAATTCCTCCTCCTCCTAAATCAAACAATGACTCCCATGCTGACGATGGCGTGATTAGCACGACAAATGCGAAATCGACAAAGGATACGTCAAATAAAGCCCGTAAGATTTCAGATCAAAATGCAAAAGACGAAATTCTTGCTTCGGAAGTAAATGCCGTATCAGCAGATAAGGGCAAAGAAACCAGACAACCAGGAAGCAAGAAGAAACAAAGCAAAGGGAAGAAGAAGAAACAGGATGAATCATCTCCTGAAAAAACTTCTTCAAACCCTCCTGGAAATAGGAAACCAAAAAGTCCATGTTTTATATGCGATGAGGATCATTGGACAGCAGATTGTCCATACAAAGTTGAGCTTAAGAAATTCTTTAAAAGTTCGAAAACCTCAGCAGTGTTAACTGATCCATTTCCAAATCCAAGAACAAATCTGGTTGATAGTGGAAATGCTTCCCCGTCGCAAGTGCTAATGTTGTCGATTTCGAAGCAACCAAATGAGGCTTTGATTTCGACAAGGAACAAAGATTACGGGAATCCGCAGCTGTCGAACGACAAAGGTAAAGATCAACCAAGTAGTTCGACAACAACTTCAACAGAAGTTGTACCACCCATCATTCCTGAATTAACAATAAAACCGCCAAAGGGAGTAGTACACAAGTCGACATTTAATCCTCGCGCCAGAGCAGCGCAACATTATACATAGTGGAAGATTTGGCCCAATCGCCATCCACTATGTTGACTCTTGAAGTGCTACAAAATTGTCCATCCCAAAGGCAGGCTTTGTTATCAGCCATTGGTGGGGTTGATCCTAAGGATTCCAATCTTGTATCCTTCGACCATAAAGGATACGATCTTCAGTTACCAGCTCAACTAGCTTTCATTATTCAAGTGAAAGCCCTCAACAAAATTTTTCATCGAACAATTATTGATGAGGGGGCATCTACATGTATTATGTCGATGAGTTGCTGGAAAACTTTAGGATCTCCAACCTTGTCGCGATCTTCGACGACATTAAAAGCATTTGACGGAAGGACATATACCCCATATGGTATCCTAA
Organism: Pinus tabuliformis; assembly: GCA_031772625.1. Classification (NCBI taxonomy): domain Eukaryota; kingdom Viridiplantae; phylum Streptophyta; class Pinopsida; order Pinales; family Pinaceae; genus Pinus; species Pinus tabuliformis. Next base: position 796,238,594 of record CM062815.1, on the reverse strand, counting down.
ATAACTTGAAGGTTGAACTAGGGGGGAAAACAGTAGAAATAGATGTTGAAGTCATCGATGGGAATCTTGATTACAACATCCTGCTAGGAAGGCCCTGGATATATGCCATGGCCGCAGTTGTGTTGACTTACTTCAGGAAGATTGCGTTTCCCTTTCAAGGAGGAATTACAATCGTCGACCAACAAACATTTCTCCCCAACAGTTCACAAGTTACGGGAAGCATTCCAATGATCCATGGAAGCAATCATTCGCTTCAAAATATTGGAGTAGGCCTCCTAAAAGACCCTGCCTTAATGGGTACTTTTGCCCTGCCGCCTCCAAGTAAGCTAGCAGAAGTGGCCACAGTGGAAACCTACAATATGAAATCTTCTATATCTAATGGATTCGGAAGATTCCTAAACATTTTGTCAGCATGGATCATCGCCCTAATAGAAATATTGTAGCAATCAATTTTCTTGGCCTGGGGGGCAAAACCCAAATCAATGCTCATCAAGCGTTTGGATAGAAAGGTCTAAAGAATATGGTACCCCTTCAGATCCTTGGTCGCAAGTGCATGTCACCGACGAAGGAATTGTCCAACCAATGGTAATTAACGGGGCACCATGGAATGATTCCCACCACCGTTCCCTTCTCCCGGATTGTGGAGAAGATACTCAAGATGACCTTTATCATCGTTCAGTTTTTGATTTTCTATCAAATACTGTAAATATAGTGGATTTCGAGGATGGTTCTTATCTCGTGTCGACCTTGTTAAAAAATGAAACAAGGAGTCATGAGGATAGTTCTTTTACTGTGTCAACCTCATTAAAAAATGAAACAAATCCCATTTCCAAAAATCAAAGGTAAACCTTCATTCCAACCACCGAGTTGAATGCAATGAAGCTTGGGGGGCATGCACCTCAATTTGTGTTATTATGCTGGGGGCATACAAACTTATCATCGAGCAGTTTTAGCGCATAGTTCATGCTCGTTAAAAAATAAACATAAAATCGAGCAGTTTTAGCACATAGTTCATGATCGTTAAAAAATAAACATAAGATCGAGCAAGTGTTTCAACCCGCGTTTAAGCTCGTTAAAAAATGAACTATCCTCCGGTAAATAACCACCGTGAATGTAAGTTTATCAGCCATTAAAGCCTTGGTCGTGTTTGCACCGTCACCTCCACTTTTCCATTGGCCGATCATTCACCTCCATTTGATTGTTTACCCATTTTTAGGAACAGCTGCGAAGAGTGATTTCACTAGCCATCCTTGTGACACTGCCGTGATTGGAAAATTCCAACCCTTACCTGGAATCAGCTGCTACCCGTTTTATCACTCGTTCCTCAAAAGACGAGTCTTCTTTAAGCTCTTTTCATCTGACTCGTAAAATATGAAAAGATTGCCGAGTTTTGGCCTTCCAGCTCGTTAAAGCGACCGGAAGTGCTATCCCTCTTCTAGATTTTAATCTTTTTGGACCTGAGGTATTATTGCACAAAAAGATCGAGCGCTTGTTTTGTTCGGCTCGTTAAAACTATCGAAAATTCATCCCTTCTGTATTGTTTTATACTTTTTCGGACTTAAGGGATTAGATGACGAAAAAGGAACTTTGGAGTTATCTTTATGTACCTTTTCAGACTCTCTAAAAATGAAAAGGACCGAGTTGTCTTTGTCGTTAGACTCGTTAAAAAGATTAATAGCGACAAACTTGTCTTTAGACAAGAACGAGTTTCACTATCACTAGGCTCATTAAAACATAGCGATGGGTTTGCCTGAAGGGTAAATTATAAAACAATTATATGTTATCCTCCTCAAGCTTGACAAAAATAAAGAGGTACTGGTCAGAAATGACTGGGGAAAAATTGGGAAGAAACTCAAAGAACTTTTATTGGTAGCAAGTCGCTCTTGAACATGACACTTCCACTCTGTGCCTGAGTCGGGTTGGGTTGTTTCATTCACTGGTCACATCACCATGGTCTCGCCATACCATCCATCTTTGGGGTAAATGCTACCAATCCATCACATAAGTGTCGCCGATATGTTCAAGAGAAGTCATCCAGAGAATTCAACCGTGTCCCATCCACTACCATACATTATCCTTCATTCTTTCATGACCGCCACCCTGAACCATATATCATCAGATCATTTTCACCTCCATAAAAATCATTTGCTCCATTCCGTGTCACTGATGTGGGATACATTAAGGCCCTCCTTTGACGGATCGCTTCTTGTCGACATCAGATCATTATCCAAGAAGTTGATCTAGGAACACCCCCTTCAGTACTTTGAAGCTTGCATGCCTCAATGGCAAGTTTCTCACTTCCGGCGACAGGTATACATCAATGACCTTCGACCGAAAGATTTTTCGTGGTGTTCGATGCCAAGTCCTTTATTCACACCACGTGAATTGTACTGCAGTACCTTGAGGATCATTATCATTATCGGTGATTCCTCTCGCGCTTGTTAACAGTTTACATCATTGACTGGTGATCAAGCGATGTCTTTCCATGTTCGACTTCAGAAAATTTCTCACATGGATCGACTTGTACTTAGAGTGAATATCGGACGAGATTGAAGACCCCGGATCTAGTTTCATCCATCAGGGCTGCGATATAGATTCAGGAGAAATAAAGACATTGACATGTACAGCATTACAGCACAGATAATCATCCTACCAAAAGGATGATGATTTCATCAAAATCATCAGTCTACCATTAGACGATTGTTTGTTCTATGTACAGAAAAATGAATTTATAAAGTTGAGCATGGGAATGCCCGCCTCAGCTAGATCATGAAAACAGTATGAAAAATAATGTATTGTATTGTATCTTATTACAAGTCTCCTCCCAGCATTGAAAGAACTTCAGATCCTCCTAATAAAGCATTTCACCCGATAAACGACCTCATACTTTAGGGGGCAACTGTTATAGACATTTTTGTGCCTTACAGCATTGAGCATGAAATGTCCATAATCCAAGGGATCCAAAGTCCCTAAAAGAGTTGTTCCTACCCCTAAAGGAACAAGGTCAACCAATGACAGCTTCTCCCAGAAGTTCTCCACCACAAACCACTCAGAAACAGTCAATTCAGGATCAATTCAGATGCTCCACTAGCTGCCTGCGTTGCAGTGCACCCCAGTACACTAGCTGGGTGTGTTGCAATGCACCTAAAAGCACTACCAGGGTGCGCTGAGCGGGAAATGACAAATGGCAAGCTCATTCAACGAGGTGGAAAGACCATGGAAGCTTCCAGAATCTTCTCCAATGACACTTACCTCAATGAATTCGACTAGTGATGAGTAAGAGGCTCTCAACCTCCAAGTGGAAGCAAGAACTGACAGAAAGAAGCCACAAGTCAAAACATAAGCTGACTCATCCTCTCTGCTTACATCTATATATGGATCTCTCACCCAGAGGTTCAGGAGGCTGGAATTTTGTACTTTGCAGAGAATTGTTGTTGGTTTGAGATTGACATTAGTACATTGGGTGATTTATGCTTTGTTGGAGGAGAGGAAGGGATTCCTTTGCTGGGAGGTAGATGCTGGATCGGGACTCACTTGGTTGTATCTCCTCTTGGACTTTCTTATCATATATCAATAAAACTATTTGAGTTTCTCCTATATGCTTGTATATCAATTATGCTTTGTTATGTTTGCATATTTAGTTTATATCTGATCCTAAACTAGTTATGAATGTAAATCTATGTCTTTTGTGTAGTTTTCCTCTCTTGTGATCTTGCAGGAACTTAGTGAAGCTGGACCAATTAAGGAGCAAGCAGCGGGAAGCGAACAGAAGAGAGAGTGATTGGATCGGCAAACTAGCGGAAGACACCGGTTAGTTACATCCTTCTTCTCTATTTACATTTCATAAAGAAGAATACTCAGATAGTTTTCCTTGTTTGTTGCTAAGGCACTATCACACCTTAGAGTGGGATAGGGGCATTCCGAATTGGATACGTTTCCCAACAACAGTCTTGTTGTTTAGGGCAAGGTGATGAGATATATTTTGAACATAGACAACTATGATGAAAACTTATCCCCATAGAAACTTTGGTAGAATTTATCATGAAACTTAGCTTTGATTTCTTCCATGATAGTTGTATTCTTTCCCTCAGCCACACCATTTTGTTTTGGGTTATACGGTATTGTGGTTTATTTCCTAATTCCATATTGCTTACAAAATTCTTGATATCTTTTCCACTTCATTTCCACTCAATCTCGATACAAATTACTTCGTTCTCACATTCATCAAATCATTAGAGAAATTTTGAGGTAAAAAACGTGTCTCAAAAAAAAAATGTACAACCAAAATCAACTTTGTAAGAACTAATAGGATTCAAGATGATGATGTTAACAATGGGGGACGATTTACAACTTTTGAAGTAAAAAAGTAAAAATATTGAAGAATAGAAAAAAAAAACAAAAACAAAAACAAAAACTTTTTCAACTTATCTCCTTGTGATTGTACTCAAATTTGGAGTGGGAGCACTTGTTGGATGTAGAATTTATTTCCTCATCCAAGGCATACCCATGTTGCATAGTTTCAATGGACCTTGCTACATGAAAAATGAGAAATACATTAAAAAATGTGATTGCAATCATGTTTTTCATCTATTTATCATTTTTCGTATAGTAGCATCCATCGAAAGTATGCAACATGGGTACTCCTTAGATGATGAATTAAATTATGCATCCAACAAGTGCTTCCACTTGACATTTGAGTAAAACCACAGGGAGATAAGTTGAAAAAGTAGTTTTTTCTTTTTTCCCTCTAAAATTTGATGATGTAATCTAAAATTATTTTAATATTTCCACTATTATTTTATAATATTTCTTAGGAAGCCCATTTTATACCTCAAAATTTCTCTAATTGTAATTGGTGATGAGGTAGGACTTTATTTCTTTTCTAGATGTGAGAGTGGCTCCATCAGTATTCTTGCACCAGTTTCCTCTTAGAGTTTACTCTTCCTGCACTATTCTACACCCTGATGATTTTCAGGATCTGCTTTTCTTGATCACATCCTCATCAAGAAGTTAATGAAAGAATCATTCAAATACTCATGCATAATGAATAGGCAATGATCTATAAAGATAAATTTAAACACGAGTAGTGACACAAAGAAAAAACATAAGAGTTGAAAATATTTGTTTTTTAATGGCGATAAAAGTTAGTTGTTAACTCCCTCTTCATCTGGCCTCTATAAGTTACCACTGTCCATCAATCATATTCCATTGGTAGAAGAAATTCATCTTGTTGATAACCACTTGGAAAACTCCATCATGATATACTCTATTCTTAGGCATTTTGGAAACCATCTTTCTCACATGAGGTAATGCTTTATAGTGAAGATGTGAATTGTTGGTGCCATTGTTTATATTGATGATTACTTATCATGAATCAATGCCTAGATAGGTATTCCATTGATTTTATAAAGATCTTCAAATCATGATTCCCGAGTGAAGGCATGTAATAATAATTATACATATTAACTTCATTGTCTGCAATGATATTAGTTATAATCCATCTTTGATCGTTGCAAAAGAGGTTAGCTTATAAAACTATCATTCCATATTTTGCAAAAGTTGTGATTATTACCTATAACCACCATTGTCAACAAACTCTAATATCAAAATTACCAAAACCCATAAGATTATGACCTATCTCATATAATGTGAGAGAGTAAAAAATCCCCCTATCTCTAACATTCAATTTCTATCAGTTATTTTTTCACAACCTTCAATGCATTATACTTGTTTTTAAGACAACACTTCCTTGCACATGCATAAACAGAACTACAACTACTTTTTACTTTTGCATGCATCAACATGTACCAAAACCACAACTATTAAACACATGGAATACCTTAAATTATATCTAAAATTACTATCATATCTTAGGTTCCTTGAAATCTTGGAAGAATAGTAGCAATAAAATTTCAACAACAAAATTTCGGCAATAAAATTCAGTAGTAAACATTTCAGCAATAAAATTTCAATAGTAAAATAGGATGCAAATATAGTGGAAAACACTTGATATTTCAGCAAAAAATGCGTTGCAAATAGAGTGGACAACATCTAATATTTCAACAGAAAATGTGTTGCAACTAGAGTGGACAATACTTGATATTTAGGAAATATGAGTTACAAATAGAGTGGACAACACTTGATATTTCAAAAGAAAGATAGGTTGAAAATAGACTAGACAACAAGAGATATTTTAGTAGAAGATGGGTTGGAACAACACTTGTCTTCTTGAGCTTGTCTTCAACAAAGCTCTGATACCATGTAGAATTTTTTATGTTTTATGCTGTAACAACCACTTATTATAAAAATTCTTTAATCTACAATATTAGATAAGAAATTGTAGATATAATATGAATGAAATGCACAATAGAAGACAACCAAGAAAAAATGGAATAGAGAATTTAGTTCCAATGACCAGGGAGAAACCCACAAGGGGAAAAACCAACAAAATTCATCCTCTATTAAAAATCAATTATCAGCAGAGATACAAAGTACAATTAGAGATCAAGAGAATGAGTAAGTTCACCCAATTATGAACAAGTTGTAGCATGAAGATCACTGGTGGAAGCATCAGATGCACACACTAAATCAACCTTCCCTTCAACTGAATCAATACTAAAAAACTGAAGCACTGAATCAACCTTGGCTAACTAAGTTCCACTCTTACTCTCCAAGTCTCTCTCTCTCACAATCTTCTTCAACTCTCTTAAAATCTCTCTCAAGTTCAAATTCTTCTTTCACAATGCAAAAGTAGTGAGCGGAGAAAGAATGAGGCACATATATAAGAGGAGCAACGAATATGTGCCATAAAGGAGGAATTTGTGCCCATTTAGGAAAAGAGTAGTCTTTAAGTGCGATTTTTTGGAGAGTTTTCTAGTTTATTTTTCGATCTACTTTGTTTATAATTTGATAGGAATTCATTGAAATCACAAGTTTGATAGGGGAACTCTTCAAAATCGATGTTCCCTAAGGGTTTTTGAGGGTGTTGAATCCATATATGCAGTAGAAAAACTAGTTTAAACAACACAAATCAAGATTTGGCCACCAATTTTTTCGCCAGATTTTGGTGATAAATCCTTGAAAACTCTAAAAAGTCGCACTTAAAGACTACTCCTTTATGAAATGTGACTCGTGCCATTAAGAAGGTATGCATTCCTTTGTAACTTATTCCATTAAGAATGAGAATGTAACATATCCATTAAAGAGTGTGTAAGATAATTTTTTCATGAGATGCTTTAATGAGAGTGTAAGAATTGTTGGAATAGAAGGCCAAAGGATGCCATAGATTAGCTTTACAAACATTATTTCCTCATGGCATATTAGCCATATAATACAAGTAGAAAAACTAAAAATCAGCAGAGGTCAATAGTAGAATTTTATGGAGGGGGATGAGGAGTGAGCATAGGGGGGTCTACAAAATAGCCATCACACTCATGCATGTGAAACTCAATGTGTTCCACTCAAGCTTCCAAGTTACGAAGGTGGTCATTTCTTCTACAGTGGTTCCAACGAAGAGAATCTGGGTGTTCCAATATCTCGTTCAGACTATACTGAATATCAATCATATATGCGATGAGTTCATTACGGTATTCATAAATGTGGTCATGAATTATGTCAAGATTGAGTTGAATGCATCGAAGTTGCACAAGTAAGGGTTCCGTTGTTGCGAGAGCCTCAATTATTCTTGGATAGTGATCTAGGGAGAGCGCACCCTCACCCTCACACTCCATGCTGATTGAATTCCCTGAAGATGAGTTGTTGTGAGGAGCAGGACGACTTGCATTAATGAAATTTCCACCCCCACGATGAGGCCTCCCTCATTGACAAGCCATTTTTCTAGTAGCAAGGCTGCTAAGCAACTAGAACTGAGAGCACCCTGAAGTGTATCCTCTACGGAAAGAGCAATAACACTTTCCAGGGGAAAAGGACACCCTTCAAGGCTGGGTAGGACTAGAGATGCTACCAAGGAGGAGACAAAGGGATACCCAACAATTTGCTTGGAAAGGTTCAGAACGAATTTCCCCAAGCCCACAGATGCCACCGAAGACCGCCCTAATAACCTGGATGGGGACCCCTAAGAAACCATAGTTGGAGAGAAATAAATGCAAACTACTACCAAACTTAAAAGAAGAAAAGGACAACCCTTTAAATAGGTAGAAGATAGAGAGGGTAGGTATAGGCAAACCGAGGTAGGGGAATTTTCTATGCCCAAATAGAAGAGGCCTAGAGGGTAAAACAAAGTTGACAAACCCACAATATCCAAGAAACACTTGCAAACACCAAGCCCCAGAGGCAGAGAGAAATCCACACCAGGACTCCCCGAGACAACACATGACACGCATGATAGACCTCATGGGTTGATTCAAATAGTAGAGCACAATTACTAATTCAAATCCAGTAAGATAGATCATCTTGAGCCAACAAAACCAAAAAAGGAGACTGAACCAGAATTTAAAACCCGAGGTAGTTCTAAGATGCAAATTTCCTCCTAGGAAAGAGACGAGATCCCAGGTACTCATTTGAAGGCCAAACTCCTACCAAGCTAGAGCGGACCAAAATTCCACTTTGCCACATCTCCAGAGCCAAAACCCTGGTGAGATGCCATGGTTACCATCGCTCACTCAGTCACCCTCCCTCTTGCCAACATGCATCATCCAAAATTCCAACAACAACAAGAACTCTACCACCCTGCTTAAGATAACCACAAGACCATCCAGAAAGATTTCCCAGAAGGAGTACGTGGTAATGAAAATGGTGATTAAATGCATCATGTGCACTGTGTGGTGGAGGGGGGAAGCCCCAAGGAATAGCCTGGCGTCATTTGATCACCCCATCAGGGGAAGGAGAATCATGTTCAAGGAGATCATTGAGAGAGTGAAATTCCCCGTGGTCTAGGTCGGATGCACTCAAAATGTTGTGCCTAGGAGTGTCGAAATTTTTTTAACAAGCCCCTATTTTCTAGCCAATCCACTAGTTTATTTTCAGCACGTAGGACATGACCTATGGTAGAGTAGGAAAATCGGCCTAGGACTCATTTTATGCGATCCACTTGGAACTCTAAGCACCATATTCACCCTATTTTGAAGGAGTGGGATCCATCAATAATGTTTTGAGTCATTTGGATTTCCAACTTGGAATCACAAACAATGTATATCTTCTGGTATCCTGAGTTAGAGTTAGAGTGAGACCTTTTTCTAAGGAAGTTAGTTCTCCCACATTATTAGTTGTACTTCTATAATATCTGGAATACAAATAAATGGGGGATCTTAGAGAATTGCGAAGAACACCTCTAAGCCCGACCAAGCCAGGGTTTCCCTTGTGTACCCAATCGAAATTAATTTTGATAAAGCCCACAAGATGACTCTTGAATATAGACAGAGAAGAGATGGGATCCACAGGGTGCGAAGAGGACTACAGGGGATTCATGGCCTAAGGAAGATTGAGAGAGGAGAATATCGAGGCTTCAGGTGGGTTGGCTTTCCAATCATCCACACGCTATTTCTCAGATAGAATAGTCTCCCTCAGGTTCTATTTTACTAGACTCCAAATAAAGGCGCTAGAAGGGGGATGGTCGTGGAAGATTTCCCTATTCCTTCCTTCCAAATGTTACAAATAATGAAACCCAGGGCCAAGCACCAGGCTCTATTAGAAATTAGGTATTTATAATGGGTTCTTTTCTAATGCTCAATGGTTGCTAGGAGGTCATCCCTGTTACAATTTGAAGAGCCAAAGAGGGCTCTAGCCAGGTCCCAAATTTCTACGACAACTAAACAAGAGTTCAAGAGATGAGACATCGTTTCCTCCTAATGTTTGCGTAAGGGGAATTGGGATGGGACCGAAAAGCCTTTGTTAAGCAGTCGATCTAAAGTTAGAATATGCTAGTGTCCCACTAACCACATAAAATGGGTGACTTTTCACCAAATTTCCCCTACTAGAAGCGACTCCATATGTTCTACTACTGATTTGGATTGTCATTAACCTTGATGAGGTAATCTTATTTGATTGAAAACACACCCTTAGTTGAATAAAACCATCTCAGTTTGTCTGGATCCTGGGAAATAGAGATGTGCCACTATTGCAACTATTGAGATAGTGTTTTCCAACATGTCTAAGGTGCCTCCATAATCCAGTCACGATCTGTTCTCCAAGCTCTCCATTCCTGCTAAGTGTTGTCCTCCATCCAATAATCAACAACCATTCCTGTGCTTTGTTGAGATAGGATATTCTTGAGGTCCAAAAGGGTGACATCCTGATCGAAACGTGGCAGGTGTTACCATGATTCTTCCCAGAATAGGGCATTCATTTCGTTCTTTATATCCCAAAAAAATTGGTTGCGTATAAGATGGTTGTTCCGGTTAGCTAAGCTGCATATTGCAAATCCAGAAGGAAAAGAAGGATCTCGTAGGAGCCTACATCTTGCCTTGACCATACTTTTGAGACAATATTAGTTTCCATTTTTTTGTGCCTCGTTTCATCTAGCACAACCATAGTTTTTCACCTAACACAACATTCAAATTCCTAGTATCTCGCAAGCCCATAGCTCCTTGTGCTTTGGGAAGAAAAAGTTTGTCCCACACAACTAGAGACCATTTATTTTCAAGGGTGTCTCCTTACTACAAGAATCTTCAGAAGATGGAGACTAGCTCACAGTAGATAGTCTTGGGAGTAGGGAGAGCTGAGAGATGGTAGATTGGGATTGCTTGAAGAATACCTTTGAGGATGTTTTCTCGCCCTACCAAATTAAGGGCTCTGAAAGCCCAGTTGGATAATTTTTTCCTAAGCTTGGTGCATATGTCTTTCCAGCATGCGATACAGAGAGGATTAACCAATAACGATAGTCCAAGGTATTTTGAAGACAAGGAATCAATCAAGAAACCTACAATACGAGCTAGAAAGAGCTGCACAAGATAAGCAGTATGGAAAAAATGAATGTTTGATTTTTCATTTTTTAGAATCATACTTGAAGATCCTTGGAATCTGGTCAGGATCCCATTTATCGCAAGATCCTCTGAGACCGTGGGCTCTCCATATAGAAGATTATCATCTACGAATTGTTGGTGAGTCATGGATATATCCGTGACTAGGAGGTGAATACCTTTAAGCTCATTGTTGCACTTAATTGTCATGATCAGTTCACTCAAACCCTTTGAAAAATTATAAATAAGAAGGGGGAGACTGGATCCTCTTACCTGAGACTCTTGGAAGGACAAAAAATGGCTGAGGGGGAACCATTAAACAAGATTGAAAAGAAATTAGTTGATATCATAGAGAAAATCCAACTAATCTAATCCTCTATAAGCCCACACGCTTTCAGCACTTCAAGAAGGTAGGACCGATTGAGGTGCTCATAGGCTTACAAATCATGAGAGAATGAATAACTTCATGAGTATAAACTATGCTATCTAATATATTCCACCCCTCAACAAAACCAGACTGCTTTGGACTTATGATGTTATGCAGAATGGGTTTCAATCATCAGACAAGGATTAAAGAGAGGATCTTATAGATCACATTACACAAAGCAATATGCTAAAATCCTCATGGATAATTTTCTTCCTTAGTTTTTTGGATAAAAGTGAGGAATGTTGCATTAAGACCTGACCATATTTGTTTTCGCCACCAAGACTCCTCCACAAGATCAAAAATTTCTTCTCTCAGAAAGGGCTAGCAAGCTTTGAAGAATTATAAAGGGAACCCATCAGGGCCTGGTGCCTTATTAGCATGAATTTATTTGATCATTGTTTATACTTATTCATATGTTATGAGCCTCATTAAAGCCTCGTTCTAATCCTAAGAGACAAGACTGGGGATATGGCAAGTGATTAGAGCAATATCCTCTGCATGATCTTGGTCTTCTTCAGTTAAAAGGAAAGAGAAGAATGAGATTAGTTCTAATTCCATATATTTATTATTATTGAGACGCGTCCCATCTATGAAGGTATGAGATGTCATGTGGTTGTGTTGTCTATGGATGATCATAGATTAGTGAAAAAAACTGGAATTTCGCTCTCCCTGTCAAAGCCATTTAATTCTAGATTTCTGTCACCATAGGGTCTATTCTTATTAGCTCCACTCTTCTAATTGATTTAGAAGGTGACCCTCCTTTTCATCCAAGATTTCAGTGCACCCTTCACACACAATTTTCAATTGAATTTCCGCCATTTTTTCCTCTAGCCATATCTTCTTTGTAAATATATGCCTAGATTCTTCTTTATTCCAGGTTTTGATGTGAAGCTTGTTGAAATGTGGCAACAAGAATATTCCAATTTAATTTGTCCTTGAATTAAATTGTGAATTAAAATCGAATTTAGTCTTAAGATCTACTTGTAAATAATTAATTAATTTATTTTAAATTAATTAGTTGGAGAAATTCAAGTTAGAAGTCTTTCTGAAGTCATGCAAGAGTTATCCCTTAAATTAAGGAGATAAGATTGAGTTATATTTGAGTTGTAATTAGTTAACTCAGTTTACTGAGTTAAGTCCATTTAAATTAGTTCTAAACTATTTGAGAAACTAATAGAGAGTTAACAGTCAGTTGATGCATGCATGCACTCAACTAGTGTACTCCAATTAACTGAAGATTCCCTCATCAGAAACTCATGCATGTCTATTTTGAGAAAGGCCTAGTTGAGATTAAATACAAGGATAGTGTACTATCAGTTGAATGTGTTTTCTTATAAAGAAAACTCATGCATGCAGTAAAGGCATCATTGCTTGACGATTGCACAGTTCTAGCAGTGTGTGAGAGTGTGTTCCACTTGGTTGAAGGAGAATCATCCCAGAGGAACAGCGCAAGGAAATAGGATCTTGGAAGGCAGAGAGGAAGGCTTGAGAGAAGCCAAGATTGCCTATGAGCATATGTGAGGATTGTACTGAGAGCTGGCTAGCTATGAGAGCTAAGGCTTTGTATAATTCCTATGTATTTCTACCTTGTATGATAATACAGATAGTGGGGTTTTTTAGCTGAGGCTTTCCCCAAAGTATTTTCATGTGTATTGTGCATTGATTCTTCTTCTTCTGGTTATATTGTTCAGCTCGATCTTTAAGCTTCCGCAAATTGATAGTAGAAGTAGGTTATAGTATTCTACTTTGATTTATATTGCATTATCGAGTTAACCTACAATAGATTTCTACAAAGCTTGAGAGCCTTAAGCTTCCGCTGAAATGTTTGGATGAAGGAACCTTCAAGCACCATAAATTTTCCCACCATTCCTCTACTTTTTCCACAAATATAGAAGCTTTAAAAGTGAAATGGCTGATTTTTGGGGGTAGAATGAGTGGACATGTTCAGGAAGACAAGCCAATGATCTAAACCAAGAGAGGGTAGAATGGATGCATCTAAAAGGGGATCTTTAAGAATCAAGTCTTCCAAAAGGAGAAACTGATCTAGTCAACATGCCACTTGGTGCTAGCCTCCTCTCCTATTATTCCAAGTATGTGTACCTTCTTTAGTTTCTATATCTGCCAGATGAAGATCTTCGATCAAGTCATTGCAAGCCCAAGAGCAATGGTCTAGGCACCTGATCCCTCCAAGTTTTTCATCTAGATGCCGAATCATATTGAAGTCACCCTCAATGATCTAGGAAGAAATAACAAAGTTGGTTTATAGCCAACCAATTTCTTTAAGGAAATGGTATTTTTTTTTGTGTTAGGCAGACTAATCCCTCTTGTAGACAAGATTGATCTCCCTAGATCTCAAAAAAAAATCTAGTAACAAACAAGAAAATAACTGCTACCTTTCCTTAGCTTATGATTGATTGAAACAAGTAATATCTGAGGGATCACTTACTAGTTTAACTAAATTCATATTGAATTCCTTTCAGTTCCTTCGACAATTAACTTCTCCTTGATGCTTTATAGACCATTTTAGCACTTTCCATAACTTCTCCATGATGTTTTGAATGAGATCTGCATAGAAAGAAACACACAAAGGATCAAATCATCTAGTGTATAGAATGAAATATAAATAAAATACTTAACTCAACATATATCATAAATTGAATCAATAACCAATCATAACCTATGTGAGTCATTATGGAATCTCACAAATGATATCATAATAGAAATGATTAGGAAAGAATAGTTGTTTTTTATTAAATAAAAGGGAGAACAAACTTACAACCTCAAAGCCTTGATGTTACAAGACTCTTCACACAATCTCCAACCTTCTCCTTGGATGAAAAGCCTCCTAGCCCTATTTTTGCAGCATAAGCCTACCTTCAATGGTCCTCCTCAATCCTTTGGCCTATGTTTGATTTATAGGCCAAGAGGAGGAGGCTTGAGATCCTCTTCCTAAGGGATGAGATCCAAAAATGGTAGGATAGGGGATCCTCAAAGAGAGGGAAGTAGCTCCATCACAGGAGGGATCAGGCTTAAGTAATCATGAATTTGAAGTTGTTAGTTAGGAAAAATTTGACTAACAAATCTTATAGACTTTACTTTTTATTTTTTACTTGCGTTAATTTATGTGCGTAGACCACTGTGTAAGACAGAGCACACTTTTGTGCAACTTCTAATGGTTTCTTCTGCGTATGCGTAGAAACTAACTAGGGAACTGCGTAGGAAGTCAAAAATAGGTTTTTGGGCCTTGAGATCTAGGAATTTCATTCTCTTTGGGGTTATCTCATTTTTAGCCTTGTCACGGGGATGCCTTGGAACACTTTGATGGATAGCTAAAGATCCAAACTAACAGCCATTTTCCTAATGCGGCAAAATGACTTGTAACATATTGCCCCCTAAAGTGCAAAGTCATAAGAGATGTTTGATGAATGAAGCACTTTATCATGCCAAGGTTCATTTTAGAGACTGTAGTTGGAGACCTGAAATAATCAATCAAATGTTATAATGAAACATAAAATCATCATTCAGGTAGGCATTCCCATACTTAGAGCATAAATTTCTTAGAGAACCAATAAAAAAATACACCTTAAGATCCATGTCGACAAAAGACACAATATGGATGCAGCCATCAAATGGATCTATGTTTAGAATCATGAATATTTAATAACTCCACGCAACCTGGATATATGAAACTAGATCTAGGGACTTCATCTCTATCTCTCGATCCGTAGTACGAATTTATCCATGTGAGTGAATGTCTCGTAGTCGAACATAATGTAAACAACTTGATTACTGGTCAATGATGTTAACCATTAACAGTACGAGAGAAACCACCAATAATGACAATGGTTATCAAGGTACCTCCAGTGCAATCTATGAACTCTGAAAAGATGTTCTGAAGTCAAAAACTCATAGAGTCATTCGATCGAAGGTACTGAGAAAGGTACCGAGAAAGGTTTCTAGATCAACTTCCTAAATAGTGAGATAAAATCGATAGGAGGTGACCCGTCCCAGGAGGGCCTACGACATGAAACTCATGTTAAGCTTTGAAGAACAAAAATTTGGAATAATCCAAGATTGACTTAGGGATGGCTGATGCAATTGAAGGCTACAATTTGCATGGTAATTTTGACTGAGGTTGGACTTCTCTTGAACATATCGGCAACACGAAATTCTGAATTGGTAGAATTTGACGAAAAAATAATACCCAAAACCAACTGAATACCTTCAATGAGGTATGGTCAATTAGGATACAAATAATTTTCCCAACCCGGACACAAAAGTGATGGAGTGTCATGTTCAAGAGTGACATACTACCTTTTGTAATACAAAAATAAACGTTCTTTCCCAATTCCCCCCCACCATTACTGGCAAGTACCTCCTTATTTTTGGCAAGCTTGTGGAGGATAACATATGCTTGTCCTGTAAGCTCATCCTTCATGTTGGGATAGGGTCCCCTGTGGTACTTGAGTGCGCAGGGTAGTCTTGAGTTTGTAAGCAAATCTGAAGTATCAATAAAGGGGTTATTCTGGAAATATCCACATCTTACCTATTTATGAATGAATGAGACTATGTGATGATGAATATTGGGTTTATGACTTAATACTATATTAATGCGCGATTCTGCATGGTTTACATTGTTATATGAATGCATGTAATAATATCTGTTTACATGGAGAATATCTTAATTCATGTTAAAGATATCAGATAATTAAGTCGATTTGGGTAATTACAAATATAGGAACGGTTACAGAAGCATGTAAGTAGCTGATTCACCTGTTTAGGGTCCGCGAAAGACATTCATAAACCTTCACAAAGGTTTAGAGGCTAGTAAAAGGGTTTTATATCGATAAGCCCTAAGGGATTATCGATCTGCGTGAAGGAAGATAAAGGGTATAAAACAACATCACAACCACCTCTGGGTGCGGAAACTTGGTTCCAACATCGCTCCATACTGCTTCGGGTGAGACGTCAATCCGTGCTCTGTGGATTGATGTCGAAAGGGCCATTGGTGTAGGGATTTGTTTGGCTAACTCAACTTTGAACCTGGGTCAGGACCCACCAAGTCAACACTTCGTATGCATCCTTCAGAGTATTTTTAACGAACCCTAGGAAGGAGTGGTTCGGTATCATCATGATTGAAAATTCCTACACTGTTTAAGTGTTATGAGTCCAATGAAGGGGTTAATCGATGTCGTTTTCATGTTTAAAGAGTTTGAAAAGATAAAAAAATAAAGTTCGTTCAATTATTTCAACATAAAATTTTAACGAACCCAAAGAAAGTAAAGCTTGATGTTTTTCAATTTTAGGGAGTCAGGAGAAAAAAGTAAGTAAACTCCACAATGTCCTTTTTCGTAGATATAGTCTCTCAAGCCCGAAAAGGTGTAAAATAATGCAAGAGAGAACCCTATTGACTATGATTAGTCAGCGTATACCTTTTTTGTAAATAGTCTATTGCAATTCGTAAAATGGGTAAACTTATACTCAATAGATGATTGTTCATTTAATTTTACGAGTTTGAATAGTCAAGTACTCGACGATCTTTTTATGTTGAGGGAGTTTGAAAAGGGTTTAAAGATAACTCCTTGGTTTCACTTTTTTCGTTAGTTTTTAACGAGTTCGAAAAAGCGATAAAAGCATACTCATCACTAAAATGAATAATTTTCATAGTTAACTTGTTTTATGCACATTTAAACTCAAAAATTATTGTCACTCCTCAAAAACATAGTAAAAACATTAAAATTTTGGATTTTAGAGGCTAATAGGAAAAAAAAATATTTTTATGGGCCTAAAAAACTTATAAAAATCCAAAAACTAAATTTCTTTTTACCATATGTGTTTCCATTTGAGAGTGACATTGTGCATTTTTCACCAAAAGTTCAGAGGTGCATTATGGGCAAACCGTTGGACCAAATCACGAGTCATCTTCTCTAGGGAAACCATCCCTCTGATATCTTCATTTTCATTGCTTTTTTTTTTACTTTTCACTATGTATTTATGTTTTATTTTTCGGTTGGGGGGGGGAGGGTTTATCAATTCAAAAACTACCCTTGGTGTGCACAATTTCTCTTCATCGGACCTGCACATGCCCACTGATTTTTTTACATGCACAAATCAAATTTGCATGGTGTCTAGGGCTCAAACCATGCTAATACGCATTGTTCTTCAAAAATGGCAATGCAAAATGCTAAGGGCTTTGAAAAAACCATGAAAAACACGCAAATTTTTTGCAAAAAATCACCACAGTGTTTTCTAATGATCTTCCATGTTTATTTGCAAGGTTTTAATCTACAAAAATGTAGTGGAGAGAGCATGATCACGAATAACAATATATTGTATCTTTTAATCATCCACAAACATTACAGATTTTGAGAAACTACGGCCTATACAAAATTTTCAAAATCCCAGGTGTGAAAGACCTGTTAGATTCGCTGGAATGGATGGTGAGAAAATGGAATGTACATGAAGAGTGATTTGTGATTGGGGATCATAGACTCATGATAGACACTGATGAAATATATTTATTGCCTGGGCTCCTATACGATAGAATTTACATTTCTTTGTATGGGTATAGATGAGGTGGTGAAACAACTTCCACTTACCTAGCACAACATTGTTCTCTAGGGTCCACACTCAAAGATAGATGTATTGATATCAAAACCATTGATAAAATTCATTTTAGGACTATTGGTTTTATAGTTGCATGATTATGTGGGAGCAACACTTGACTTGCTCACTAAGGCTCAGATGTAGATATCCGTAGAATTCTTACAGCCTACGATATTTAACTGGTGTGAAGGGGTAATTGACAACCTAAAAGGGAAACTAACTAGAATGAAAACCAGAAAACCCAAATTTTTTGGGTATGGTGCATTTGTTATCTTGTTCTCTCTAGAGAGGATCCCCCTTCTCACCCCAAAGGTAGCCATAGATGCAATATGACCATAAGATCCTTGTATGATGAAGTGGGTCACGTTGATGGCACACCACGGAGGTGGTGATGACTCAACTACTTGATATACTCATGATTCCTTTGGATGGTTGGAATGTCAAATAAATATGATTGAAGACTTTCTATATGTAGGCATGGATTGCACAGATGTTCCATATATCCCACTTCTGGTTGGGATGCAGTGGAGTGACCTAGGTAAAAACCTTCACATTTTGGTTATTTTGTATTTTTCATCTTTTGTTTGTTTTTTGGAATCCAAAACTAATTATTTGAAATGATCATGCAGATGTAAGTCAAGTGAGACCAGCAAAACTATGCATATTTGAAAGGTGCGGTGAGAATCCAACATCTCTCACAGTACTAAACCTCGACACAGTAGAGGCTTTATCTAAGTTGGAGCACAACCTAGAGAGTTTGACCCTAGACATCCCATATGTTGGGATTGATGACTTGCCTCTCCTCTACCACAGGCACACACGGGGGTTCTTGAACCGATTAGTCACTTTCTACGATGAGTAGCTTGCGCTATTGTCTTCTACCGTGATCATCATGTGTAGATTCTAGTCTTAGGGATAGAATTTTGTTTTTGATGATGTATCAGCATGTTCAGATAATAGAGGCCACAAGGTCTCATGTCTTGGATGATATTTTGTAAAGCCATACCTTTTTTACAAATTTTTAACTAATGAAAACTACTACTTCTATCTCAGTCTATCTTGTATAATATATGGATGAATATTGTTTTTTCTTTCTTACAAATGTTTAAAAATGCCAATTTAACACATAATTATATAATGCATCATTTACTGTGTTTAAATGTCTTCGAATGTGTTGATATTCAATGTAATCAAGCTCTCTCTCCAGGAAACGAAACTGCAAAAACATTCTTAACATTACATAACCTCTTACTGAATAGAAACAATTTAAATGTAATATTATGAGTTGAGAATCTAACCTAATGATTAATTGAATAATACCAAATGAAATGGAATCAGATAATATCTCAATAACTGCACTATATTTTGTGATGTTATTCGTTGTTTGACCAAGGCATATACCATGAATAGAAGCTAACTCATCAGTAGGTGAATAAATGACCCAAGCTATGGAAGAAAAATTCTGAGTACTATGACTAGCACCATTGGCAAAGCCAATGTAATTTTGAGGGAGCATCGACATCTACAAATCAAGTGTAACACAAGATAAGAAGGAGAAGTAGAATAAAATCTTAAAAAGATGCTAAAATTTCCACACACAAAATATAATACAACAATATACAAATTCTTTACTAAGTGATTTAAGCATAATATTTCTTCAGGTAAAGACCATTTATGGGCTTTCCTAGAGAAATTCCACCATAATCAACTAGCTCGTAAGCCCCTTTTCCCAGTACACGTTTTACAATATAAGTACCATTCCACATGGGCTCAAATTTACCAGCACCTAATTTATTGTGCTCTTGATCATAAACCAAGACTAGGTCACCTTTCAAATATGAGTGAGGTTTTACATTTTTATCAAACTTTGCCTTAACTAGTTAAGTTATGAGTCTCACTAGCTAATGCAACATCACAACGAGTCTCATCTAGTCTTGCTAAGTACAAAAAATATTCCTCCTCTACAAAAGTGGTTGGTAACAATTTGATTTCCAGATTTAATGACAATATTTCACATTAAATAGGTCAGATTGATTCCAGACCATAAACTAGCTGAAACGGAGTAAAACTAGTTGAAGTTTTTGTTGAGGTACAACATTCCCACAAGGTTGGAAAAATCATTAAATGCCAATTTCGTTTATGAATTCTGATAATGTGTTTAATCATAGTGGTCAAAACCTTGTTGATGACTTCTACTTGGACATTTTCCTACAGGTAATATGGAGTGGAACTTTCATAATGCAAGCCTAGCTTCGCAGTATGTTCGGTCATCACAAAGTTTCAAAAATGGATACCATGGTCTATGATGATGGCTTGTGGAACCATGAACCTAACAATCACATGATTGAAGATGAAAATAATTTCTATTTCACCATCATTCTTATATGTAGGCATCACCTCGATCCATTTCATAAAATAATCCACTACTAGGATAATGTACCCATACCCCCTAACCGAGTGAGGGTTACATGTAAGGAAATCAACACTCCATTTTGTAAAAGGACTTACAACAATGATTTGGTGAAGAGGAGTTGGAGGTGCACATATTTTGGGATTGTAAATTTGGAAATTGTGGCATTTCTGGATTTTAATTATACAATCTTTGAATCGAAGGCCGGAAATACCTAACACACAAGATCTTTTGGGCAGTGGTAAACCCTGAGATATGACCCCCACAAGCTCCAAAATATCATTCATTCAATTCCTTTTTGGCTTCCTCGTGAGTCAAACATCGTCTGAATATGGAATCAACATCACGACAATAAAGTGTATCATGAACAAAAGTGTATTGTTGGGATTGGTACTAAATACATCGACGATCAGTTTGAGTCAATTATGGCCAAAACATTTCGGTTTGAAGATACATGATGATATCTCCATACCATTTGTCTAAAGTACTAATAATAAAGAGGGATTCATCTGGAAGAGAATCCTCTGCCATGGTTTCTGTCATAGTATAGGGAAAGTCACATAACAATTCGGCAAACACCAATTATTTCTTGGACTTAGATTTTATGAATTCTAAATCAAATTATTGAAGGATAACTATCCATTTAGAATATTCCCCCCTAGAAACTATGTCACAAGAATGTAAACCATAGGGATATAGTCTAAAATCACTGTTGTTTTACATAAGATAATGTAGTGACGAAATCTTTGGACAACTTGAACGACTTCCAAGGCCAACTTCTCCACATGTGCACATTTTATCTTAGATTTCATAAGATTTATGCTTAAATAATATATCACATTCTCATCATTCAATTCATCTTCCTTAACTAAATTCATGCCAATGGTGACATCAGATTAGCTAAATACAAAATTTAGTCTCAATGATAATCGAGAGGATGCAACAATGGTGTGAGTCAATGCATGTTTGAGTGCATCAAAAACTTTTTGAGAAACTTCATCGCATGTAAATCAGATGCCCTTTTTCAACAATCGAGTAAAACCTTTACTTATCTCAACATAGTTCTAGATGGATCGACGTAAAAAGTTTTCTTTCCCTTGTAAACTTTGAAGTTGGTGGAGGTTGGAAGGAGGAGGAAAATTCATAATATCCTCTACCTTGAGCGAATCAACACAAATGCCTTCCTCTTATATGAAAAATCCCAGTAATAAACTAGATTTCCCAGAAAAAACACATTTGTGAGGGTTCAAGCGTATATTGTAGTGTCAAAACCTGATAAAGATAACTCTCAAATGCATTGGATGATCTTCCCATTTCAGCGAATGAGCTGGTAAGTCATCCAAATAGGGTTGTACAATATGCTTGATATTGTGAAATTTGTAATACATAGCCCATTTGAAGGTTGTGCCGACATTTTTTAATCCAAATGGGAGTTAATAAAAAGTCCCCCATGGATAGATGAATGCAGTTTTATGCTAATAAGCAAGGAGTATGTTGCTTTGATTGTATCCAGAAAATCCATCCATGAAAGAAAAGATTTGTTATCGTTAAAATCGTCAATGATTTGGTCGATATAGGGGGTAGGATATTTGTATTTGGGACAAGCCTTTTTCATATCCCTATAATCTATGCATACTCTTATGGTCACTTTCTTTTTTTTAATAGGAACAAAATTGGAAACCCAATCAGTCAAAGGAATCGAGTAGATGAAACCTGCTTTAAGAAACTTTTCAACCTCAAATTTAATAACAACAACCTTTCATGTTGTGAAGAAGTTATCGATTCATCTCCAACAAATCCTCTTCTCTCGATGCCACAACCTTCTTCCATTTCTTGTCCCAAGCTGCAATGTCGATAATTGGATGTAACCAAGATGCTAGAAACCAATGTGTTGTGACCACCTTTCACTACAAATGCTAACTGGAGGGTTTCTTTTACAACCACATAATTTCCCTTTTTTGTCCCATTAACAATACAAAATGCCACCATTGAGATAGAAATAGGAAGATAAATTGAGGTGGAAACCTAGTGCTAAAGCCTAAATATTGATGTTGTCACCCTTCGTCTACCATGATAGAAATTGGTGAGTTTCGTTTACACTCAATTCTTCAAGAAGATGGGAATTTGGGTGAAATTATAGATTCGTCCCTAATATAAGAAGGGGATCTTTTGGAAATCATAAAAGGGATATCTGAATTTAGAGAATGGAAGAAGGCCTTGGATGTATTTGAATGGATGAGAAACCATGAGGATCACAAGCCAAATGCACAAACAATTGCAGTCATGATCAGGAATTTAGGCATAGAGGCTCAATGCTTTAAATCAACTAACTTGTTTCATAATATTCCCTTATAATGTTATCCTATGAATTTCTATGTCTATACCTCTTTAATTTATACTTATTCCCGGAATGGTATGTATGGAGAAGCGAACTCTCTATTTAAGATAATGGGGGAGGTGGATGTGAACCGAATGTTGTCACCTACAATGTAATGCTTGATGTATATGGCAAGATGGGTAATTCTTGGAAAAAATTTGTATTACTTTTTGAGTAGATGAAAACTTTGGGAATTAGACCCGATGAATGCACCTACAATACCATTATAACTACTAGTGGCAGAGGAGAGTTGTATGAAGAAGCATCCAATATTTTCAAAAAGATGAAGGAAGAGGGATGTACCCAAGGTAGAATCACATAAAATGATCTTATTAATGTCTATGGAAAGTGGGGTTGCATGTAGAAGCTCTCAATATTTTAACAGAAATGGAGAACAACAAAGAGTTCCAACCTAATACTTTCACCTATAATGAATTGATTTCAATTTACTGTATTGTTGGATTTTGTAATGAAGTTGTTTCTTTGGTGGATACAATGTTAAGAAAAGGAGTGGATCCTGATGTTCTTACATACACAATCCTGATATATGCATTTAGGAAATAAGGAAGAGAGGAGAAAGCCTTGGAGTTCTTCACACAGATTAAGAATGTAGGTTGTCATCCTAATCTATGCACTTTCAATGCTATCATTGCAATGTATGGAAAAATTGAAAGATTCCAAAAGATGATGTTAATGTTTGATAAAATGAAGTCTAGTGGCTATAACCCTGATCAAGTCATGTGGAATACTATGGTGGCTGTGTGTGGTAAAAATGGTATGCATAAGCATGTTTCTATACTTTTTAAGGAAATGAAGAAAGTTGGATATATTCTAGATAAAGACACTTATAATACCATGATTGGGGCTTATGGCTAGTGTGGATCAGTTAAGCTAGATCTAAAACATATAGCCAAATGATAAAAGAAGGATTTTGTCCTAATTCCTCTACTTACAATGCTCTTTTGAATGCATTAGCTAGGAAAGGGCAGTGGAAGGAAGCAGAGGTTGTTTTAGCAGATATGAAGGATGGAGGTTATAAACCAAATGAAAATGCTTATGCTTCCCTATTGCATGCTTATGGAAATGGTAATTTTATAGTGCGGTTGAAGGACCTTGCAGAAGATATATATTTGGAAGTCATTTATCCCAGTTGGATACTCCTAAAAGCACTTGTGCTTGTATTTAGCAAGTGTAATTTCTTACAAGAGAGAAAATTCCTTTATGGAGTTGAAAAGATGGGGTTTTTCCCCAGACTTAGTGACCTACAATACCATGATTGGCATCTATGTAAAGC
This sequence comes from Pinus tabuliformis, assembly GCA_031772625.1. Taxonomy (NCBI): domain Eukaryota; kingdom Viridiplantae; phylum Streptophyta; class Pinopsida; order Pinales; family Pinaceae; genus Pinus; species Pinus tabuliformis. The sequence continues at coordinate 796,214,564 of CM062815.1, read as the reverse complement.
ATGGGTGCATTGATCAAGCCCTTGACATGTTAAACAACATGAAACAAAATAGGTGGGAACCAGATTTATTTACATACAACTCCTTGATAAGCATGTATAGTAGAGAAGGAAATTGCAGGAAATAAGAAGCTATACTAAGAGATATGTAAGTGGTTGGCGAGAAGCCAAATATCATGTCATAAAACATTTTCATCAAAGCATACTGCAAACAGGGTCTTATGTAGGATGCTTCAAGGATTTTCTTAGAAATGATGGATTTAGGAATAAGTCCTTCCATTGTCACCTACAATGCCTTTGTTGCAGGTTATTCAAACCTTGTAATGTTTGAGGAGGCTATGAATGTCATCAACTATATGAAGAAACATGGTTGCATGCCTAATGAGCGCACCTATAATGCCATTGTAGATAGTTATTGTAAGCTAGGCAGATTCCAAGCAACATCTGATTTTATTCACAAAATTATATAAATTGATAACAATTTTGGTTGTAAATATGTAGACTTTCTCAATGCATAATAGAGTGTTAAAAAAATTATTGCTCTAAATCACTCTCTTTTTTCATGCATTGAGAGCCAGTTGTGGATAACTAAATTTTTTGGAGCTTCAAATGTTGTTATTTGACAAGAAGGATTGTGAACCTTAGCGGTGCATGTCAGAATTCCACCAAATGTCATTATATATATCTTTATGCCTGCTTATGCCCATTTTTCGAGGAGTTTGTAAACTATAGAGAATTGTCTACAATTTTTACTTAATTTACATATATTCATGTATCACTATGGACATGGTGATCAAAAGAACCTTGGGATTTATTACAAAAGGTTTTCAGTACTATCTGCTTTGCACTCAATCTTTGTTGTTAGGATTCAACTATATTTTTCTAGAAATGTTAGTTGATTCAAACCATAAACATGAAAGACACTTTGATTGGATTGTCAGTACTCTTCTTGCATCATGTCTTAAACTAAGAGGTATAGTATAATCCATATTTTACACTCTTGGCTACCTCAACAAGGTGAGAGATTAATAGATTCAATGCATAATACAGGTACTTTGGTTAAAAGGACGCATCTTAAAGAAATTCAATTTAGTTGTTTATCAATAGGTTGTTGAAACTTGAAACAAAGAAAGGTTGTCAATACACTGTGAAACAAGTGTTTTCTTTATCCACATTTTTTTGGAATCTACATAGCTTTGTGTGCTCTCCTTGGGTGTGTGGATTTGGGCCTTGGCACATGTATTCCTTGATCTATATTTTTATTCTTACAGTAATTATCATGTTTTAAATCTTTGTTTCATTTTGAATTAACTAATGTTAAGCTTAAATTCTAGTCCATAGGGAGGTTATGACTGAGCAATCATGGAATTTGTGGTGCAGTGATTCTGAGTCCATTACTGGTGGAGTGAATGTTGATGCAAACCCTGTTGTTGGAGAGCCTATTGGTGGGCACTTCCAGTAGAGGGAACTAGGCTAGGAACTAGGTTATTATTATTGTTACTGTGGTTCTTTGCCATATGTTGTGTTGCGCCATGAGAAGGTGACTTACTTGAATTTTGATCCATTGGATGATTCTTGGAAGCAGAAGAATCCTTCAAGGAACTCATTCCGAAATATTTTTCCCTCTGTTGTTGTTGTGAGGATGAGGATCAGATAGGAGGGTCCTCATTTTGTGAAATACTTCTATTTTTGGATTCATATTGTGAGACTCCAAAAACATTGAGGACTGGCTTGTCTTTTGCCACAGCTCATAACCACATCAAATTCATCCACCCCACGTCACACCCACATATAAATAACAGCAAGGCCAATTATCCATATCCCAAACCCACATCAAATCATCAAAAAATGTTGACCCAAATCACACAGGATCCACTTTTACATTCAAACATGGCTTGAAATCACAACAACACATGAGAAAATTGTCATTCTCGCAAACCTGGAGGGGACCAAGACAAACATAGCCAGTGATAGTGAAAGGATCCAATGATCCAGATTTAAACAAGAATGCAACAAATCACAGAGATAACCATATACACAAAGATGCAGCGGAAATAATACTTCATTTCATTAATGGAAAATACTGAAATATGCTTACAACCAGAAATGGAAATAAACCAACTAGGGCGATGGTAGCTTATCTCTGAGAAGAGATGTGATGGCTACATGCCTCTGAACTGTGTTACAATGAGGCTCGAAGACCTATTTATTGTTGAGAAACAATGGAAAACCCTTAACATTCCAAAACCTAACCCTAGGAGATGAAACGCCAAACTGTGGGCCCTGTTTGGGGGTAAATTCGTACATCAACTTCCCGGGGTCGTAACTTTGGCATATGATCTCCGTTTGATGCGTACAATAGCTCATGAGAAAGATCTATCCGAGCACTATCATTTTTGGAATGGGCAACATCGATCCATTCCATGGACCCATGTTGCCCCTGGATTCCCCAAAAAACGTCGTTTAGGGTCTCAAAACGGCTCCGGAAGTTCAGGACCCGAAAAACTGCTAAAAATAGTAAGTTGTGCTACAATTAAGGAAACTGAAAATACTGAGAATGACAATGGTGGGGGTCCAGGTGGACTTGGCAGGTGGCCACCAATATCCACCTGGATCATTCCTCCCCCCTTAGGAAGCAATGGTCCCCATTGCGTTGAGCTCCTCCATGAGATGAGGAAACTTCTGCTGAACTTGTTCCCTAGTGAGCCACTTGCCCTGCTGAAGGATTTGGCCTGCTTTGACAACTCGATACAGTTGGATATTCTGTTGGCGAGTGTTCTTGATCTGTGTGTCCATGATCCAATCAGTTGCAGCTTGTTCCATGCAATCTGGATTTAATTCTGTGGGTTTGAGTTGTTCTGCAATGTCGGATGTGTCTAGCAATGGTGGAAAGTATGGCCGAAGGCGGTCCACATTGAACACTGGGTGCAGGCCAAGGAATGGGGGAATGCTGAGCTCAAATGCATTGTCTCCCATAGCCTTAGTAATGGTGTAAGGACCATATCGGAGTGGTCTCAATTTCCGATAGGCTCCAGTAAGGCGTTCCTTTTGCAAATGCAACCAGACTTTGTCGCCCACCTGAAACTTGTGTGGCACCCGGTGTTGATCATGTCGCTGCTTGTACTTGGCATTTTATTTCTCAAGAATGTCATGGACCTGCTGGCGAATATGTTGGATGCGCTCAATGAAGCTGGTGGCCTTATCTGTTTCGGACTGGACATGAGCTGAATTCATGTGAGTAGCTGCAAGGGGCATGGCCACATCAATGGGGCATAGTGGCTGGAATCCCAAACCCACCTAAAAAGGGCTATGGCCAGTGGAGCTGTGAAGAGCTCGGTTGTAGCTATGCTGAACATAGGGGAGGCTCTCGTCCCATGTGCGTGGATGCTTTGAGTTATACATGCGCAGAATGTGCACAATCATCCTGTTGACAACCTCTGTCTGGCCATCAGTTTGAGGATGGAAGGCTGTGGACTTCGTGAGTTTGGTGTCCAGCATTGACAAGAGACTGGACCAAAATGTGCTGAGAAACCGACTGTCCCGATCTGAGATGATAGATTGTGGGATCCCAAAGTGCACCCACACTCGTTCAAAGAAGAGTTTAGCAGTGGCTTCTGCTGTGATATTCTTCTTGCAGGCCATCATAATGGCCATCTTCGAGAACCTGTCGACGACCACAAAAACACAGTCATTTCCATGCTTAGTGGAAGGAAGGCCTGACATGTAATCCATGGAGATGGATTCCCAAGGTCGACTAGGGGTAGGCAACGGGGTATAGAGGTCGTGCTTCTTAATGGTCGGTTTGGCAATGGCACAGGCAGTACATGATCGGATGTACTTCCCAACATCCTGTCGAAGATTCGGCCAATAGAAATAATTTTGCAGTACTGCCACTGTTTTCTCGACCCCGAAATGCCCAGCAGCCCGACTGTAGTGTGCTTCCCAAATCATCTTGGCACGCTCGCTTGAAGGAACACAAAGGTGACCGAGGTGGCATAATAGGGCGTCCTGGAGGTGAAAATCTGCAACATGCTGACCCTCCAAGAGTGTCTGGTATGTGTGGCCGAATTCTGGGTCGCTTTTGTAGAGAAGTGGCCAATCAGCAGTCTCGTGCCCACAAGAGTTGAGCACGGTGGTTAGTGCCATGATCGGTGACCGACTGAGGCAATCTGCAACATTATTGGTGCTGCCCTTTTTATACTTGATATTCAAGTGAAACTGTTGCAGGTATGTAGACCACTTCTGATGGCGATCATTCTGCAATTTCCCTTGGGTCTGTATGAACTGCAGAGGTCGGTGGTCTGTGTGGATGACCGTTTCCTTCCCCAAAATGTAATGCTTCCATTGTCGGCAGGCCTGTACAATGGAATACATCTCTTTATCATAAGTGGGGTACTTCCGGACTGTGTCTGAAAGTGTTTCACTGTGATATGCCACTGGATGTCCATGTTGAGTAAGGACTGCCCCAATAGCATAGTCAGAGGCATCTGTCTCGACCTCAAATGGTTGTTGTAAATCTGGTAACGTGAGCACTGGTGCCGTGCAGAGGCGATCCTTCAATTCCCTGAATGCCTTCTGTTGAGATTCAGACCAAAAGAATTTTGCTTTCGCCCCGCCCTTGGTGACTTGACTCAAGGGCCAAGAAATATGAGAAAACCCCAACACAAACCTGCGGTAGAAGTTGGCAAGACCTAGAAAGATGCGGAGCTCTGTTAGAGTGGTTGGAGAGGGCCAATCCCGAATGACTTGGATCTTGGCCGGATCGACATGCGCCCCCTGTTCATCAATGATGTATCCCAGATACTGAACCTAGGTCATGCCAAAAGTGCATTTCTCCAAATTGGCACATAGCTTGTGTTGCCGCAGTGTTTGGAGAACCTGTCAGATGTGGTGGAGGTGTTCTTCCCAACTCTGGCTGAAGATCAGAATGTCATCCAAGTATACTACTACAAAGGAGTTGGTGAATGGCCGCAAGATGTCATCCATTAGCCTCATAAAGGTTGCAGGAGCATTCGTCAATCCGAAAGGCATGACCAACCATTCGAAGAGGCCCTCCTTGGATTTGAAGGCGGTCTTCCACACATCGGAGGGTTCGATTGGTACCTGATGATATCCTGACTTCAGATCGATCTTGCTGAAATATTTCGCCCCCTTTAGTTGGTATAGGAGGTCATCAATCCGCGGGATCGGGTACCTATTACGGACAGTGATCTTGTTCAGCGCCCGATAGTCAATACAGAGTCTCCACATCCCATCCTTCTTCTGTACCAACACGATCGGGCTCCCATAGGGCGATGAACTCGGACGGATGTGACCTTTCTGCAGGAGCTCCTGAATCTGCCTCTTGATTTCATTGTTCTCCAGAACGGAGCGCCGATAAATTGGTCCATTGGGTAGCGGCGCACCTGTGGTCAGATCGATGGAGTGCTTGACCTGACAGTGCAGAGGAACCCCTGCCGGGGAGGTGAAGATGTCCTCGTACTCCTCCACAACCTTGTCCATCTGTAGTTGTCGTGCAGAGGGACCCCGTTTGGAGGCCGCGGCCACTGTCTTCTTCTTTCCTTGAGGGCGTATCATCAGGAAAACAAATTTCCTGGTTTTGGAAATGATCTTACTGCATTGTTTTGCAGTAATCAAAGAGATGGCGGCAGGTGGTGCTACCTCTGGTATCCTGAACAACTTATTTCCCAATGTAATAATAACAGCACGGGGCCTTGATTCATACACAGCATGTCGCTTCCACAAGTATGGTTGTCCTAGTAATACATCACAAACTTCAAGGGGAGCAATGTCACAAAATACCTCATCCGTGAAGGGCTTGATGTTGTATGGAAGGCGACACTGCTGGCTCACGCGAAGATCTCGTCCTTGGTGAAGCCACCCAATGGTGTATGGTTGTGGATGTGCTGTGGTCGGTAAGCCCAACCGCTTCACGACCTCTGCCGAAATGAGGTTCTTTTGACTCCCGCTATCAACAATGAACTGTATTGGGGAGCCCTTTACCCACATCTGGGAGTGGAAGAGACGCTCCTCCTCCTCTGGATCTTCGGGTTCATTTTTCTGGATCTTTGCGGTAGCAACAGTGGCGCTGGGATCCGCATCAATGATCTGCTTCCCTTTTTCATACCCCTTATTGGGTTCTGACTCAGAGTCGGAACATGCATCTGATTCTGAAACCTTTAGCTCAGCCACCAGTGACTGCTTGGCCCGACACTCACTTGTGTTGTGAGTGGAGCTCTTATGGAACTCGCACCATTTTCCAGTGTCCTTTCTCGGCTTCGCGGCGCTGTTCTTTGCTTGCGGCTTCAGCTGGTTGTCTTGGGCTGTCCCGCCTTGGCTTTGTCCTTTGTTCTGTGGTTTAGGGGCACCTTTCCCCTGCTTTGGATTCGCAGATCCAAAGTCTCGCTTCTTTTGTTTAAACTTCTGCTCGACCTTGACGGCATATCGGTATGCTGCGCCGAGCGAGGGGATGTTTAGGAATTGTATTTCTTCCTGGATGTACTTGTGCAGGCAGCAACGGTATTTGAGTATCAAATGTTGCTCTGAATCCTTGATACCCAACTTTGTGCGAAGGGTATGGAAAAGATTGGTGAACTCCGGCACGTCTTGGTCCCTTCCCTGCCGCAGCATGGTCCACTTTATGTATTCATCCTCATAGCTTCCGACAGGGTAGTACTGCTCCTTGATGGCATCCCGGAACGAATCCCAGGTGGGTGCGGCTGAAAATAGTGAGCCAGTACTTTCATCCTTCTGCTCGTAGTAGGTTTCCCACCAATCCTTGACGTGGGGGGCTGCTTTGAGAAGAGCAAAAACAATCTTTTCCCGACTCGAAAATTCATGAACAGAAAAATAACCCTCTAGCAGATTTAACCATTTATCTACGGCATCTGCGTCTATCTGACCCTCGAATATGGGGATTTCAAAATTAACTTGTACCTTAAAGGGTGTGGCATTTCCAGAGTAGCTGCTGGAAGCCGATGCGTTGCTTCTGGATAGCCGCTGAAGGATCTGGGCAAAGCTGTCCATCATCGCGTTCCGTTGTCGCTCGAGGGCTTCTTCGAGCAAGATTTTGATGGGATCTCCTGCCCCCTCGTCTTTCTTCTCGTCCGCCATGGGAGGCCGTCGGGATTTGCGAGGCTGGTCTTGCAAAGGTTCAACCAGTTCAAGCCCTAACTCCTTATATCCCGACCTTGTTGGGGACATGCAAAGAAAAACAGAGAAAAAGCAGACCGCTCTGATACCACTGATCCGGATTTAAACAAGAACGCAAAAAATCACAGAGATAACCATATACACAAAAATGCAGCGGAAATAATACTTCATTTCATTAATGGAAAATACTGAAATATGCTTACAACCAGAAATGGAAATAAACCAGCTAGGGCGATGGTAGCTTATCTCTGAGAAGAGATGTGATGGCTACATGCCTCTGAACTGTGTTACAATGAGGCTCGAAGGCCTATTTATTGTTGAGAAACAATGGAAAACCCTTAACATTCCAAAACCTAACCCTAGGAGATGAAACGCCAAACTGTGGGCCCCGTTTGGGGGTAAATTGGTACATCAACTTCCCAGGGTCGTAACTTTGGCATATGATCTCCGTTTGACGCGTACAATAGCTCATTAGAAAGATCTATCCGAGCACTATCATTGTTGGAACGAGCAACATTCCAGGACCCATGAAAAAAACGTCGCTCAAAACGGCTCCGGAAGTTCAGGACCCGAAAAACTGCTAAAAATAGTAAGTTGTGCTACAATTAAGGAAACTGAAAATGCTGAGAAAGACAATGGTGGGGGTCCAGGTGGACTTGGCAGGTGGCCACCAATATCCACCTGGATCATCCAATGATGTTGATGTGGAATTTAAACAATAGGTAGTTGAAGCTATGCCAGAAAATTTATAAAAAGAAATGCACAAATTACCCGAAGAAGCAGGAACTCCAAAGAAAACCACTCTGACTCTTGATTTTGTCACTAGTAAGTGGCACAAGAGGGATCCTAAGAATGAGAAAAGGATCCATAACAAATATGAGTGTTGTATTGATATATTAATGTCTTTAGTCAGTCTCCTATGTTCACATGAAGTCCGCCATAAAGAATTTGATGGGCTTCATTTAGTTAGGAAAATATTTACTTGATCTATCTAGCCTTGTACCAATGGCGTATCACATGAATGAGTTATACTGGAGATATTTTAGTCTCCCAAACAATGTTATACAAACTCCCGAACAAAATTATAGATAGCAATAACTATCTCTGCACTTATCAATATTATGATAAGCCACTTCAAGAAGTCAGACTTTACGTTTTGCAGTATTTCCAGGAAATAGCAAACATTATGCTCTACAAACTTGATTTTAAAGTCCAAACTACCAAACTGCTGGGTTAGCTCATATTCATCTCGAAGATACTCCCAAATTTGTGCATAGTTTTCATTTTTCTAGGCAATATCTGACCTTTCAAAAAGTCCAAGATTGGAATTTTCCTTTCCTACAAGTTGAAAGAGTTTCTCTTGCTTCATGGTAAATGTGCCAATTTTTTCCATTCCTCGATTTAAATCTGTAAACTCTATCATCATACCATCGACCTATCGAACAAAGTGGTCAAGAGAAATACTTTGTCCAAGCACACTTCCAATGATATGAATTCCATCAATATCAAATCTCTTCAGAACTATATAGTCTAGACCACCTTGCATCCATGTCTCCAAAGATGGCTTCTCCACTACAACATAATCATCCTTTCTTGCCTCAGAAAGTAAACCTGAAGCATATTTTTTGGCAATTTGTAAATATCCTTCTTCTTCATGATCAACAATGTTGAACAATACAACATATCCATATTGGAAGACTACCATATAATGGAAATTGCTCCAAGACTCCCTTCTCTCTTCATTGTCATTCATAGGTACATGTGATGTATGGTGTTGTAAAGTGTTGTTACACTTGAGTATGGCATAGTTTTCATTTCGTGTAGTAGGGGGAACAATGTCGAAAAAATGCTCCACTTGCAAGCTCTTCAAATCCACACTGGTGGATAAGAAGAAGACCTTGATAGACATATATTTAGTTTGTTATTGATGTTGGAGTCCAATTACAAACTCACAGCTAACTTCAACGACCAATTTATTCTCTCCCATGGAATCCATTCGACCTCGTCTAGCTAGGAATGAAGACGCGAAATAGCATATACGGAGTTGTTTTTCGGGGACAATAATTGAAAATGTGCTATTGACAATGGTGAAGAATTTAAAGCACTAAGTCCCTTTGATCCTGCAGCATGTGACCAGATGCATGAGAAAGAAGGCACCAAGGGCTAGCCTCAGTTCGAGACTTGTAGAGTAAGAAAGCATCGATTTGGGTTCGCAATGCTGGCCTTCTCCATCGCATATACCCTTGGATGAAAGAGGAACATGAACACAAGGACTTTGTTAGGAATGTGTTTCACAATATCCATGCTTGTGCCTGCAACTCATTATGGAACACTAGGAGTCCCACTAAGAGTCCCTCCCAGAGAATAGATCTCAAATATAGCAGGCATGTGAAGTTGAAAGTGGCCTCGACCATCGATCCTTCCAAATTTTTCATCTGTGAGACGTCGTGTACTGCTAGCCTATGTATATCATATATATATATATATATATATATATATATATATATATATATATATATATATATATATATGAAACTCCTGATTTTTGCAAGTTCCAGCCAGTCATTATGACATTTTTGTAAATATTTTATTGATGATGAAATTGTCTTTCACTAGTAAAAAATGAAAAAAATGTGCAAATTGACGTAAATTTGAAACCCTGTGTGCGATGGCATGGTTGCACCCTTCCTTCTCCTTCTTCCCCATGGAAAAACCTTTCAAATGGAGGGAAATAAACATTTTTTCTCCTTCCCATGCACAAACCTTTCAAATGGAGGGAAATAAACAATTTTGATATTTGAAAGAAACAAATCCATGAAACCTTGAATGAAACTTAAATGAAATGCTCGTCTGTTTTTCAAGGGGAATCCAATTCCATTAAATAAAAGGTTGAGTCTTTTCTTTTGTTTTCTTTCATTTAATGGGAAGTATTTTTTATTATAAATAATTATTAATTTATGAAAAATTTAGGTTTCTGTGTTACCAAATATTATTTGAGGGGATTTTGGTTGATTTATCAAAAATGAATTATGGTGATATCAAAACACATTTTGTGTGGTTAAAAAGTGTAGAAAAGTAGTAATGTCATGGTAATGATCAATCGTCATTTCCAATTAAATGTTTGGTTTAATATGGATAATTAATTTATAGATATTTTTCATGATGTTTAATAGAGGTAGTCAACATGGTATATCTTTGTCCATAAAAATTTGGGGTGGAAAAATAACATAGCTTCTAGAGCTAAGTTTGTTCCAGCTTAGTTATATCTTGAACCACAAATTGGTGTTGACCTCATGGATATGATAGAAATTTGGTGGCTTGTAGGGTAGTTTTGTCATGAAATAAGAAGGGTAGACATCCAAATAAGCTTTGTGCGGTAAAAAAGTATAGTGAAGTAGTAATTTCATAGGATTAATGATTATTTCCAATGATTTTTTTTTTTTGTGTTGGGATGGGGTCCCCTAGGTTAGTTTTGGGGTTAGAAACCCAAGTTTTAATGTAAATTTTGGTAAAAAGATGTAGTCTCCGCAAATTATGTATGCGAAGCACCTAGATAGTTAGAACTCAAAAGGGGTTTAGCATCTTGTTTATGTAAAGTCAAGTCGGTTTTGAGATCTACCCATGGTCCATGGACCATGGGATTGTATGAAGAAAATCCATAAATAGGCGTGTCTTAGAGAGTCTAAGACCGTAATCAATTATCTAATAATGATGGATGTAATGGGTCAATAAGAGGTAACACAGAGAAGTGAGTCGTAGAGGAGGAAAAGGCTCTACAGTTGAGTGTGCATAGGCCTAGAGTAGAGTCCGCAGATGAGTGTGTGGACCCTTGCAGATGAGTGCGCAGGACAGTTTTGAGTCTGCAACACCATATTGAACATCAATAAAGAAGAATCATGTTTTTATCTATTTACTTTTGTTATTTATGTTTTTGATATATGTTGTGATGGAATAAATGTCTTTATGAAATATTGATGTATTGATGTGCAAATCTGTTGGATAAGTCTTGCTAGCTGTATGCAATGTATTTTAAGTATTTACGCAAAGCTTATAATACATTATATTGTGTTTATTAAATACTTAAGTAGATCTGTGTGAATTCAGATCTGGGGTTAATTTATGGCACGCGTAAGTGGATGTTTTATCTGTTAAGGGTTCGCAAAACCCTATCGTAGAGCTTCGTTAAGGTCTAAGGGTCGTTCAAGTGAAGTTGCAATACTAAGCCTTAGGGGCTTATAAGTCTACGTGAAGGTAGGTCTAGGGTGATAAAAGACATCACATTAATCTCTGGATGCGGAAACTTGGTCTCAGCATCCCCCCATACTGCTTCGGGTGAGACTTTAGCCTATGCTATGTGGGTTGATGCCGAAAGGGCTAGTAGTGTAGGGTATTGTTTGTGACAATTAACTCTGAACCTGGGTCAGGACCCACTAAGCCAACAAATGGTTCCATTATCGGGACCGGGATCTACATAAAGATATGTGTTACGTTACATCACTAGAATCCAACCAAGAAGGAAAGTGAGAATTGGTTGGATAGGAAGATTCACGAATTCACGATGCAAGAGAATACAAATTCGTGCTTGTCAAAAGAGCAGTGGTTAGACATATATTTGTACATAGAAATACACAAAATTTTCTTTTGCACCTTCCCGATCGAACTATACGAGTGGATAGCTAAGTTGGTAGATGACGAAGGTCCAATAGTGTGGACTCCAGAGCTAGTGTGAAGACTGGAAACTTCTGAAGACAAGATCGCGTGCGTTGTTGACCACTGGCTCAACTGAATTATAGGAGAATTTGTTACAGAGTTCGCAGTTGATACCTCAGTCAGCTACAATGAAGCAGAGTGATGCTTCTTCAAGGGACCACGAGGTAAGTATCTGAGATCTTTGAATACCTAGATTAATATGCTCTTGTGTGAGATATGGGTTATGCCATTTCCTTGATGTTTGGATCTACACGAAGTGGACAAATCTTCAAAATTTGAGAGAAAGCAAGCCCTAAATATAGCCCATTGATTGGACCTCCTTCAAGTGATGACGAGGGAATGACACAAGCCTCACCATAGAGTGTGATCTAGCTGATAAGACAGGGTTTTCCACGGATACATTATCCATACACTCCACCTCCACCTTCACCTCCACAGCATACACCTTCGCCACCACCACTGTCGTTCAACATGTCGAAGTCAATAAAGCTATCAATTTTCAAGGATATAGGGAGCAAAGATACAAATCAATTCTGGTTTGTTGCAAATGTTGTATGGACCGCGCAGCAGATCATTGATGACAACATAAAGAAGGCACACTTAGTTACTGCTCTACAGGATCGTGCGCTGACATGGTATATTAAGTATTATGCTGATCATCCTTTAGCAACGCTAGTAGATACTAAGGATGCTTTAAACAAGGAGTTTAGTAAGACTAAGTATGACTTGCAGTCAGTCGTTGGATTTAAGGATATCATAATGAGGGCTGGTGAGATGCCTTAGGAGTTAGATTAAAGGTTGAAATGTGTGATCCGCGAAGCTAATATGCAGCTCATAGATGGTCAGCACCACGAATGGTTTATAGCCTCGCTTCTGCCTCACCTGAGGATTTCTTTATCACAACAGAAGATAGGAACTCAGGAAAAATCCCTGGAAATCATGATGAGATTGCACGAGACACCTATTCAGGATGCGACATTGGGAGTCTAGCAGATTCACTCGTAGTCGCAGAACCTCTGCTTGGGATTGCAAAGCTTGAAAAAAGAGAAAGAGGTTAGACCAGAGGTGCACGAGGAAGTCTGATGCCTCAAGTGTAAGAACCAGGGGCATGATAAAGACCATTGACCTATCTTCACAAACTATATTACAGGAGGGGGGCCAATTCCCCTGAGGCAGGAAGCTCTAGCAAGACCGAGTGCAGGGCCCATGCTATGGAGTGTTATTTGTCAGGTGGCTGGAAAAAACGTAACAGATAATTGTCATTTGCTGCAAAAGTTCATTCAAATGCCACAACAATTATTCTGCAATTTCTGCAAATCGGTGGGCCACGATGAGCGCCACTGTTGTAGCTATGAGTTGATGATGGAAAGAACGCCTACCTATAAAATGCAAGAAAAATCTTGGCCTCTGGATCAGGGTGCTAGGGGAGCATGCAAAGGATATCAGTGGCCAGGACGAGGCCAAGGAGGAGGAGGACCTGGTCGAGGTCACAGTCAGGTTCTTTGCTATAACTATGGGATAGCAAGGCACTACGTGTGGGAGTGTCAGAATTAGACACGCCTGTCCTGCTAATACTGCATCCAATTTGACCACACTACAGAAGAATGCCTTGTGCTGATTGCTAAGATGCAAGAGAAGAAGGCACAACCTCAGCAACCTACGCAGAACTTACAAATGATGAGAGCTGAGCCTCGCAAGTAACATCAAAATGTGAATATCATGCTAAGAAGTAGAGTAAAAACTAAGGATGATAAGGGAAAATAGCTTGCTGAAGACGGATGGGTTCGCAAGGCCCCAAAGAAGGAAGTTGGTTTTGATCTAGCGTGTGCGAAGGAAACATTTATGGAGGCCAAGAAAATCTTCACTAAGGCATCTACTTTAGGAAGTCATAACAAAGTACTAGAAACTAGTGCATCTACAGAGGTTGATCCCTTTGTACTTACCACATTCTTGGAAACCTGCATGAAACTTCTGCGTGATAGCAAGGTTGTGAAAGGTCTGCGGGAGTTGATAAACAAGTGTGCTAGTAAAGAAAACACTCCTAATGGACATTGCGTAGTATGAAAAATTGGCAAACATAAGGTAAGAACAGGGCGCGAGATGAGGCTCACCGCGCAAATAGGAGATTATGAGATGGACTAGGTTATTCTAGATTTGGGGTCTCATGCGAACGTTTTTCCTAAATAGACATGGGAGAAAATGGGGAGACCTACACTACAATTGTCTCCGATCTAGCTAAGGATGGAAAACCAACAAAAGCTCATCCCTATGGGACACCTACATGGGGTAACAGTGGATATACAAGGTGCGAGCGTGCTGGATGATTTTGAAGTAATTGAGATTATTGACAATAACAGCCCATACCTCGCGCTCCTTGGAATTGACTGGGCCATTGATATGAATGGAGTCATCAACTTGAAGAAGAGGATGATGTCATTTGAAAGGAAAACTCTTCGGGTTGTAGTATCGTTGGATCCTACAGAAGGACCACGCTATACTGAACCAGCTCGTGAATATGAAGAAAGTGATGATGACTTGGATCAGATTTATAAAATAACTGGGTGAGATCAAGACTAGGTTAATCCAAAAGCTGATGGATGGATTGCATGGGACTGAGAAAGTTCTTGTATCTCGGATTCAGATGAAGAACTGGAGCATTAGCAGAATAGGTTGCACGAAGTATCTACATTGTGTTGCAACATGATGACTAAATCACTGTTTTGTGTGTCATTGGAGGTAAGAAATTTACCCTATGATGGTTTAACTGACGTAGATAAGTTTTTGGATGCCTTTGAATAAGAAGGCCCTGAGGATCATCGATTCCAAGCGCTAGATTTGGTGTTGCGCGCTCCACCCGCATGATGGTGGGGTGTGCACAAAGACAACATTGATGAATGGCGAGATTACAAAAGGATGATGAGGTTGCAATTTGGGAGACCTAAAATTTGAATCACTGAGAAGTACGATGGGAGAAATGATCCACGTGATCATTTAGTGAAGTGGACTAAATTTTATGGAACGGAGCCGTAGCTAGAGTGGGTCCACTTATTTTGTCATACTTTGGATATAATTCCTATGAATTGGTACCTGGAAACGAAGCTCCGCCATGGCACCTCAGAGTGGGATATATTAAGGGAAGGATTCTTAATGACCTTCAGTTTTGAAGATGGATTCGAAAGCATTGATGAAGCTCTGTAGGAGTTTAAGGCAACGATCTTCAGAATACCACAGGTTCCTTTGGATTTGATTCACCCAGATTTGAGCACCCAGCTACACCATGCACTGGAATGCTATAATGTGACCATTGAGGGGGAGAATGAAGATCCAAGAAATATCAATATTCCAAAGGCAAAAGGCCATCTCGAAGTTGAAGGTCCACAAATAGAGAACCAAGATATCATCCCGCCCTTGAAAACCAATCAAGTAAAAATTGGTACTGAAGTGGAGCCAAAATTTGTGAAGATCATGGACTACTGGGATGATGCCACATTGGATAAAGTTGTTGAGTTACTCTGCAAGTACCAGGATATTTTTCCTATGAAGTTTTTAGACCTGAAAGGCATCATAGGTGACTTGGGTGTGATGAAAATTACTTTGAAACCGGACATGAAGCCTATTAAGCAGACGTTGTATCACCTTAATCCCAAGTACAAGGAAAATGTCTGCCTGGAGTTGCATAAGATGCTTGAGGTAGGCATTATCGAACCTGTGGAGGAATCTGACAAGGTGAGCCCGATGGTGGTTCAAGAAAAGAAACAGAAGGGAGAAATAAGGATTTGCATAGATCTTAAGAAACTTAATTATGCCCACATCCATGACCCTTTTCCGAGACTGTTTAATGATGAGGTATTGGATAAAGTTGGAGGGCAGGAGGCCTACTCTTTCGCTGATGGATTTTTGGGATCCCATCAGATCAAGATCATGCCAAAGGATAGAAGAAAAACAACCTTTGCGACTGAATGGGGTTGTTTTCAGTATATTGTCATGCCGTTTGTTAGGGTCCCACCCTAACCCCCTTATTTATGTAATGGGATCGAGTCATAGTCAAGAGTCAATAAAGCCCATATTAATAATTGTAAGTGGTTAACCCGCAATTAATGACGGGACCACAGTTAGTTGCAAATGGGTCATAGTATTAGATAGATGGTATTAATAAAACCCATGGTATTGATCCTTGGTATTGCATGTATGAGTCATATATAAAGGATAGAGACTCCCTACGAGGAGCATCGTGTCTTATTTTTGTATCGAGCTCTGCTCTATTGGAGGTTGCCCCCTCAAAGAGGCCAGTGAACATTGCTTTCTGAATAATAAAATATTTGCTGTTGTCTCTCACTGTTCTATGTTCTGGGTATCTTTCTTCGCATATTTTGTATTTGGGTATCTTTTTGCAGGTTAAGAGCATAACACCGTTTGGACTCAAGCATGCGCCCACAATATTCTCTTACGTAGTTATAGTAGCATTTAAAGATTTCATCCATAAGTTCTTGGAAGTGTATTTTGATGATTGGACGGTGTTCGGCTTAGTGAAGTGACATGTAACAAGTTTGCGCCTGATGATGGATATGTTCCGCAGATACAAAATCACGTTGAACCCGAAGAAGTGTCTATTATGTGTCCGCTTTTGGATCTTGCTGGGTCATGTGGTGTGCAAGCAAGGTTTGATGGTGGACCCTGCCAAGATCATGGTGATAGTAAATTTGGAGGCCCCGCGAAGTGTCAAACAACTATGTGCAATGCTTGGGTATACAGGATATTAGAGAAATTTCATCAAGCCTTATGCTTAGATTACCACGCCCATGAAGAAACTGCTAAAGAAGGATGCTACATTCTATTGGGATGAAGAATGTCAGTGTAGTTTGGATGTATTGAAGGAGAAGATGGTCAATGCACCGATTTTGGTCTTCCCGAATTGGAAAAAGGAATTCCATGTACATGTCGATGCCTCGTGGATTGCGTTGGGAACAGTACTAACAAAGGCTAGTGAAGGAGATATGGACCACCCTATAGCCTTCGCAAGCAGGAAATCATCAAAGGCCGAAAAGAATTACTCAACAACAGAGCACGAAGGATTGGCTATGGTGTACACACTTCAAAAGCTAAGGCACTACTTGTTGGATGATCATTTCAAAATGTACACAGATCATTCTGCTTTGAAATACCTAGTCAATAAGCCTGTGTTGGGGGGGAAAGATCTACCGATGGTTGCTTCTATTCCAGGAGTATGAATTTGAGGTGATTGTGAAGCCAGGTAGGTTAAATATCAGACCTGACAATATATCATGGATTGAGACAGGGGAAGGGCCTAATAATTTAGAGGAAGTGTTGCCTAATGCACATCTCTTCGCGTTGCGTGTAGCAGATAACCAATTTGCCGATATTATCCACTTCTTAACTACAAGAACGCACTAGAAGGATACACCAGTTAGAAAAATAAATAGTTAGTAGTGCATGTGGTGGATTTTTCAGTAATTGCAGGACATTTATATAAGATGGGTGTAGATGATATACTGCGATGATATGTGCCAAATTTTGAGCGAAATAGCATCCTCGTTGAAGCTCATGGAGGGGATGCCGGAGGAATTATTCAGGAAAGGAAACAACGCAGAAGATTTTGCGTGCAGGGTTATGGTGGCTATATTGTAGGGAATGTGATGCAAGTTAACAAATGAGAAGACCATCGTGGAGGGATGAGTTTCCTTTGAATCCTCAAGTATCATTGCAACCATTTGAAAAATGGGCAATTGATTTTGTTGGGCCCATTTAGCACCCAGGAAAAAAGACAGGTGTGCACTATATCATTACCGTAATGGAGTATCTAACCAGATGGGCGGAGGCACAATCGGTAAAGGATTATGCAGGGGCTACAACAGTTAAGTTCTTGTTTCAGTATGTGTTAACCAGATTTGGCTAACCAAAAGTGTTGATGAGTGATCGGGGTACACACTTCCTAAACTGAACAATTAACGTGTTGACTGAAGAGTTCCAGGTTTATCATTAGAAGAGCACACCGTATCATCCTCAGGCTACTGGAATAGTTGAGGCCTTTAATAAAATCTTGGAGAATGTGCTGACAAATATTTGCAACATACGGTGGAATGACTGGGATGTGCGCATACCTGTAGTGTTATGGGCGTATAGGACTACTTGAAAAAAGATGACAGGTCAAACACCTTTTAGATTGGTCTATGGCATCGAGGCTATGATGGCTATAGAATATATCATGCCTAATCTATGCATAGCAACGTTCACAAGTATGGAAGATCACGAAGCCTTGGAAGAATGTCTTGTGCAGTTGATGGAGCTTGAAGAAGACAAATTCTTAGCTGGGTTCCATCAACAAGTACATAAGGAGCACGAAAAATCATGGCACGATCGACACATCAAGTTGCACACATTCAAGTTAAATGATTTAGTATTGTTGTATGATAGCAAGTTCACCAATTTTCCAGGGAAATTTCAGATGCACTGGCTTGGGCCCTCTGTTATGAAAGAGATTACAAATGGAGGCGTAGTTCAGCTCACAAAGCTGAATGGAGAACCATTTCCAGGAAAGGTGAACGAAAACCGATTGAAGCCATATACAGGGGATTCGACTCAATGACTATATGACGGCAGGACAGTCTTAGTGCTCCAGGTAGTTTCAAGGGAGCGCGGGGCTATAAACTACACTTCCTGGGTTGGAGGACTACACAGTAGGTGGGCTACGTGAAATATGATGAAGTTACATTATAAGAAGCTTAGCACAGGGAGTTGTGCTATGAAGGGAGGTGCCACACAGTACAGTAGGAAAATGACCGTTGGAGTCATTGTTCATGATTTCACTGCCAGGAGATGGTTAAGAGGAGCGGGCTGGCGGCATTTAAGACTAAAATCTTTGAATATCTACTGCCAAAACAACATTAATGCTCGAATTTTTGTGGGAACAGTCAGATTAGAATTCAAAGATCCTTATAAATTACGCATACCAGTCCAACAGAGAACAATTTTCACACTTAGAGTTTTTGAGCTAAGTTGTCTGTTTCTTATGAGCTGCTCATTCTTTCAGGATTTGGTCGTGAGCCCTGCATTTGCTAATTTACCCAAGTTAAACCCGAAGTTTATCCTTGAAACCATGTTAGGTCCGAGCCCTACTGAGACTGTAATAACTGGGGGAGATATCGCATTCGAAGGAGTTGCTCCAGAGGTGGTAAGAGTGGAGGCTCCGACTCCTGTTCCTACGGCGCCAAAGTCGCTTAGGCCAAAGCCTACACCTATTAGAGAAACCCAGAAGCCGAAGAAGGATAAGAAGAAGAAGTTGGTGCCAGTGTGCAAGTCACCCATAAAACATTATGCCACTCAAAAGAAGAAGAAGGACAAGTAACCCGAAAGGGTTGTTGATTTGGAGGCTGAGGAGGGACAGGGCATCAAAGACATAGACGCTGAGGGAGTAGATCCCTTTACCAAATTACCTGATTACATCCCTCCACACAAAGGGAAGACAAAGGTCACCAAGGACCCAGATTCTGACAAATTTTTCATCTCTACACCCTTGATGCCAGAGCAGGTCCCCTTTGAAGGTCCGCGTCTCGCGCATGTCCCTCTGTTGAAGATGGAAGACTAGGACTTAGCGAACCATGAATGGTTCCCTCGCCTTGCAACAACAAATTACATGAAGTTTGTTTACTACCCAGATTCAGGTGCCACCGAGTTGGAAATGATGGAATGGATCTGCGAAGCAGAGAATTCCTGGATGTTGAACTTGTTATAGGTGCCCCACTATCACTGCACTACTATTAATACCACCTGTGTGTGGAAGTTACTTATTCTCATGCATGATGGGTGCTTATGGCTAGGAGCACCTATACCCATCACAGATATGCTCATTCACAGGATCACGCACCTGCCGCATGAAGGCTTGAATCTGGCCAAGAAGTTTGGTGGAAAGGCAGGAGAAAAAGATTTGGCAGATAGACTGAAAAAGGAGTTTGAGTTTGTGAAAAAGCCACACAGCTATTCCATCACGTCTATCAACGATCCCGCAGTACAGATTACCACCCAAATACTGGCCAGAAAGGTTATGAGGAAGTGCTGCCCGGATGAGGTTCAAGTGCCTATGGTATCGTTAGCTGCACAATGGACGAAGGGCATGTAGATTAACTGGTCAAGGTACCTATGCAGCGAATTCCTCATGAATTGTTGCGAGGTCTAGGACGAGAGCAAGCCCTTCCACTATGCGTGGCTATTGCTCTCCATCGTTTTGGTCGCATGGGAGCTACCAGAGGACAACCAGTTTCCTCCATTGAAGGAAGGATTGCCGAAGGCCGTGAAGTTCGCCTCCCTCTGGGCCACGAAGGACCCCGCGTGGGTCACAGAAACAAAGATCTCTTAGGTCTTGATGGAAATGAGCTTCTGCAGCCATCAATTAGCTGCTAAGGTTGTCCCCAACCTTGTATGAGAATTTGTCAGCATATGCCATGTTTAAATCTGATTTCCACCATGTCTACATTCAGGCGCTCAAAGACCGGCAGCAAAAATGGTATGATTTACCATACTTGGTTACATATTGATGTAGCCTAAGTTGCACATACCCACAACATGCATATAAAATGCATGTCATATGCATGTCCCAGGAATTGCAAAATTTCATACTTAGGGAAACCTTCCATAACCCAAGGTTGAACTCTCTCTAATTAAATGCTTAAGCGGAAGCTATTTAATCATATATTAATCAGATTACACCTGTGGATTTCCTTACTGTCCGATCCACAACAAACTTGACCAATCACCGTCAACTGTTTGTCGCATAGCTAACATATTTATTTCAGCGCTTGACTTTTGTGCGCTCCAAATCTCCACCATCAATTTGTCTCGCTTGATCCAATGGCTACCGTGTCACCCGCTTGCCAAATAGCTTGGTCGATATCCACTGTCGATCAATCCCGCATGATCCAATGACTATCGCACAATCTTGTGTGAAATTGTGCATGACCGATATCAGGTCGAGAGCGTGTGAGAAAAGTAGTTTTCTTGTGCTACGTGTCAGCTGCTAAGGGTAATCACGTGAAATCTTAGAATACCACTTACAGCTTTTAGGGCATGCGAGATACTTCTTACCACCTACAAAGACCGCTCCATCATTCTGCACATTTTCCACCCTTCTGTCGACATGTGCCTTGATGTGATCCATCCATCTATTAACTTAATCTCCTGCAATAAGATCTTCGTTTCTCATCTTCCATTAATCTTGTTCATTGATCTGATTGATCCAACGGTTCCTGTGCATTGTTGCTTCATTACTTCTTCCTTTCACTAATTTCGACCTTTGATTGCTCTTCCGCTTGACTCCTTCCTAAACTTTGTTCTGCGTATTATTTAAACGCTACTACTCCTGAGCTTTGATTTGGTTATTCAATCAAACTTCAACACTGTCCAATCATCACAATACTCCTCTGAGCACTGTCCTCTCTCTCAGATTCTTTTTGAATTCCTTGCACACTTATGTTATGCAGAATTACTCTAATCCACACACAGTTTATAATTCAATTACTCAATACACACCACACAAACTCAAAAATTGCACCTTTGTATTAATAAATAAATATTTACACAATGAATTCCTTCTCGGCCTAATCTTCTATATCAGTGGCCTTTCCTTTCTTTCCCATAGCCTTACAGTCAAACCCTATCTAGTCTCTGAACTCTAATTCTCACTCTAACTAACTGATTCTCTCCATGCCTTTTAGGCTTACATTTATACAAAATGTTCTGTTAACCAATTCTAGTTTAGATCCTTAATCTGTTGAACTAAATCTTGAATACTCTCTAATTCCACTTTTGACTCCACTAATCCCTAAGAATCCTCTCTAGTTCCAAAAACCATGAAACCAATTTCTAATCTAAGATTTACAATTGATTTCCAAATCTCTCAATCCTCATTAATCACTCATTATCACTCATGTTCTCCTACATTCGAGAGAATTTACAAATATCCTCACAATATCTAATTAATTCATATCCCAATCACTCAAAACATTAATAATTCCATTAATTTGATACATAGGAATCCTACTTCCTTGAAAACAAAAGACCCCCTAAGGTAACTAGAATATAATGAAATTGCTGAGCTAGATGTTCTTGCATCAAAGATCACGACATACAGGAGGCAATCAAGCGTTGGACCATAGAGTGGAACACCCCATCAAATTTGGATGCAAGAACTAGTAAGTGTGCGAGCAGCTCCACTGAAAAGAAGAGGAAGGATGCAGAAAAGCAGGCTACGAAAAATTTGGCCGCGCAGCAGAAAAGGAGGTCGTAGAAAATGCTCGGATGGAGAAGGAGCGCATTGCAAAGGAGCAGGTCGAGCAAGAACAAAAGCGAATCATATAGAAGCAGTAAGTCCCCTTCGTCTGCCATAGAGGAGGAAGAGAAATCTGCATAGGGCGTCGGAGGAGATGAGGGGAAGAGCACCTCATTTTAGTTGACGAAGCACAGAGAACAACAGTAGGAGGGTTCCTGCAAGAAGCAGAAGTCAGATAAAACGTAGGTGGATCACATGACCTTGACGGAGGGCGATCTCGATGAGATTTGCGACAAAGTTCGGGATACTACAACTAAGTTGCTACAGCAGTTCGAGTAGAATTACATGCAGATGTTGGGGAGCATCCAGAAGGCTCTACGCGAAATACTGATCCAAAACAGCAGAATACACGTGGGCGCAGGTCAAGCGAGCACAGCACAAACGAGCCTGGCACCAGGGACAGGTCAGGTTGCAGAACTGGTAAGGAAAGTGGACCTTTGATCAGTTGCACTACCATAAGGGTCCCTACGAGCAGAATCGGTCGATGACTGAGTTAATTTTAGCACCCTTAAGGAAGTCGCGCTGAAAATTGCAGTGATCCCTAATGAATTTCTTCCTACGCTGCAGACAAGAGTAACCGAGGAATTGAGAGCTCGAGAGCAGCGCGCTCTCAATTTAATTAGCGAGTACCGAGTGAACAATGAACAAATTTTCACCGAGAAGACACAGGCCCTGAAGGAGAGAGATACTATCCAAGCACAGAATTCCAAGTTGGAGGCTACGGTAGAAGAAGCGTGCAGAACAGTGCCGGAGTTGCACATACCCAAGGACGCACAACCGGAGGCCAAAATATGAAAATTAGTTGCAGGCATCCGCGAGGCAAAGGCAGAGGTTGGGAGAGTTCAATTTGAACTCAACATGAAAATCATGGAGCTGCAGCTCAAATCACAGCCTTCAACTCCGCCTGAGGTCAGGGAGCAGTGCGGAGCCGCTATAAAAGAAGGAATGACCACTTTGGATGCCACAGTCACTGACTGCTCGGCCTTATTTGAACAGGCGATGGAATTAGTGATGACTCTGCAGGAAGACCCAACCCTGCAGATGCTGAACACAGAAGTTCGCGAGCTGCAGAAGCAATATGATGAGGTTCGGGTGACGACGTGCTCAATTTCTGTAGAAATTCTTACTGTAGATTAAACTGATTATGCAATGTTCTAAAGAAAAATACCTAATCTACTTCTACAATCAAACTTGCGGAAGCTTAATCGATTTGAGCAAGATCAACCAGAACACATATAACAGAGAAGATGAATCAATGACACATGAAACACAGAAGAATACTTTGGGGAAAGCCTCAGCTAAAAACCCCGCTATCTGTATTATCATACAAGTGGAAATATCTCAGGGTTACACAAAGCTTTAGCTCTCAAGCTATTCAGCTCTCAGTACAATCCCTCACTGCTACTCATAGATGAAATAAACAACACATATGCCTTCCTTCAGTCCTCCAAGCCTCCTATTTCCTTGCGTAGTTTCTCCTGGGTCCTCAAGTTGTCACCTGTGTGTAATTCTCTCACACACTGCTCTGACCTCTGAAATAACTACGCAATCCTGAAGGAGATAATTCCTTCTGCATGGATGAGTTTCTTTTATAGGAAAATTCCTCCAACTGATAGTACAATGTCCCTGTCTTTAATATCAACTGGGTCTCTGTCTGAACTGACATGCATGAGTTATTTATGAGAGAATATTCAGTTACCTGGAGAACACTAGTTGCATGCATGCATGCATTAATTGACTGAACTCACAATCAGTTCCTCCAACTGTTTGGAACTAATTTAACTAGACTTAACTCAGTTAACTGAGCTAACTAATTACAACTCATCCTTATCTCCTTAATTAAGGGATAACTTCCTCAATCAAAGGGATAACTATTGCATGTCTTCACAAAGACTTCATGTTTGATTTTCTTCAACTAATTAACTCAAGATGAATTAATTAATTATTTTTCAAACAGCTGGTGAGACTAAATTCGAATTTTAATTCTCAATTTTGATTCAAGGACAAATCAAAATTGGAATACATCCCAAAATGCTATTTATAGCAATGTTATTTATAGCATTTCTATTTTTTTGCTATTTCCAACAGAGTTGGAGTATATCCTAAAATGTTATTTATATCAATGTTATTTTTATCATTTCTTGTTGCTATTTTCAACAATTTCTCCAGCACAGCACCTCGCCAAGTTGCAAGAGGGGAAGCAGCTCTGCACACACGTAGAAGCAGCCCAACAGAAGGAGGTCATGCTTAAGGCCTAGTTCGTACCTTGGTTAAATGAAGCTTACCAAGTAACAACCAACATTCAAGAGAAGCTGATGGGCTTGCAACAAACACAAGAAAAGATCAAGTTGGCCGCAGAAGGACCAGCTACAAAGCAGCTCGTCGAAGAAGTCAAGCAAGCAGCTACGCAGAGCACTACTGAGGTAGCAGTTGTGCAGGTGGAGTTGGGGGATCTTCGCAGCAAGATAACTGCACCAGCCGAGTGACTTGAGGGTGAGTCACAACCTTTGTATTGGGTGCCTATTGGGGTGGGGTCCCCTGGGTCAGTTTTGGGGTTAAAAACCCAAGTTTTGATGTAAATTTTGGTAAAAAGATGTAAAGTCTCTGCAAATTGTGGATGCGGAGCACGTAGATAGTTAGAAGTCAAAAGGGGTTTAGCCTCTTGTTTATGTAAAGTCAAGTCGGTTTTGAGATCTACCCATGGTCCGCGGACCATGGGATTGTATGAAGAAAAGCTATAAATAGGCGTGTCTTAGAGAGTCTAAGGCAGTAATCAATGATCTAATAATGATGGATGTAATGGGTCAATAGGAGATAACACAGAGAAGTGAGTCGTAGAGGAGGAAAATGCTCTGTAGCTGAGTGTGCAGAGGCCTATAGTAGAGTTTGTAGCTGAATGCGCAAACCCCTGCAGTTGAGTGCGCAGGATAGTTTTGAGTCCGTAAC
This sequence comes from Pinus tabuliformis, assembly GCA_031772625.1. Taxonomy (NCBI): domain Eukaryota; kingdom Viridiplantae; phylum Streptophyta; class Pinopsida; order Pinales; family Pinaceae; genus Pinus; species Pinus tabuliformis. The sequence continues at coordinate 796,189,420 of CM062815.1, read as the reverse complement.
ACCATATTGAACATCAATAAAGAAGATTGTTGGAGAAATTCATGTGTTATCTGTTTAATTCTGTTATTTATGTTTGCAATATATGTTGTGATGGAATAAATGTCTTTATGAAATATTGATGTGTTGATGTGTGACTATGTTGGATAAGTCTTGTTAATTGTATGCAATGTATGTTAAGTATTTACGTGAAGCTTATAATACATTATGTTGTGTTTATTAAATACTTAAGTAGATTTGTGCGAACTCAGATCTAGGGTTGTTTTATGGTGTGCGTAAGTGGATGTTTTATCTGTTAAGGGTCTACAAAACCCTATCGTAGACCTTCGCGAAGGTCTAAGGGCCGTTTAAGTGAAGTTGCAGTACCAAGCCTTAAGGGATTATAGGTCTACGTGAAGGAAGATCTAGGGCGATAAAAGAAATCACACTGATCCCTAGATGCAGAAACTTGGTTCCAGCATCCCCCCATACTTCTTCGTATGCGACTTCAGCCTACGCTACGCGAGTTGATGCCGAAAAGGCCAGTAGTGTAGGGTTTTTTTTGGCGCAATTAACTCTGAACCTGGGTCAGGACCCACTAAGCCAACATTTAGTAAGGATAACTAATCTATGGAGATTTTCCATGATGTTCAATAAAGGTAGTCAACATGGGAAAGGTAATATTTTGGCTCCCACGTGCTTTAGAAATTGACCTCTTTGTCCATAAACCTTAGAGGCGGAAAAAAATCCTAGGCTCTAGAGCTAAGTTTGTTCCAAATTAGCTATATCTTAAACCAAAAATTGTTGTTGGCCTCATGGATATGATAGAAAATAATTTTGTCACTTATTATCTAGTCATATTTTTTAATCCTAGACTAAATTAATTATTTAAGTTAGTCTTTTTTAGTTTAGTCACTTATTATCTAGTCATATATTTTATCCCTAGACTAAATTAGTCATTTAAGTTAGTCATTTTTAGTTTGGTCACTTAAAATTGCTCAAATTTAGTAGTAATTCACTTGAAATAGTTGCGATGACTAATATTTTTAGTCACCTAGTCATTAATTTCATCATTTTCTACTAGTGCCTTGTGGGGCTCTGGGATCGACTATGGGGTTATTTTGATTTGGCCATTGGTACTTAGATGCCCAAATAATAGTAGCTCTCCTAGAATTTTGGTCTAAGACCATCCTAGCCGACTGTAAGTCATCCTCGAAGGTGGGCACCACCTAGAGACTTGAGCTGCACCACTTGGGTGTCAGTCAAGGGGACGTGAGTCTATGGCTGAAGAATGAGGTTGTTGGAGTGGGTGCCTTAGCCAGAGTTTCGTTTGGGTTTTTAGATTGTTTCCTATGGATTTATTGTCTCAACTTAGGGGTGATCGATGGTTGCACTGATGAACTGTCAAGTCTATGGCTAGGAGGAACGTGGAGAGCCCACAATTAGCTAACTTTTCATTGTCGGATAAGCTCATAAATTCTTATGTACAACTTTATATTTATGTGTCATGACTAATTACTATATTTCTTATGTTAAAGCCCTAGTTTTATGGGTTATAGATATTTGCATTATTGTGTATTTATTTTTGCTGCAAATTTGTCTTATAAACTATTTGTGAAACGAAATGCATTCATGGTATGTAGTATTGCATTCATTTTAATTATGATTTCTAGGCATAAGGAAAAATTATGATAAATTTGAGTCATGTGTTTCTGAAATCAAATTTTAATTTACAATTAAGTTCATTTGTCAATTGAATGGTGTTACCCGATTGGGAGCGAGGGACACTAAAGGTTGGTATTAGAGCCAAGTTTCAACATTGGGTCTAAATTGGGCAATTTGGGGAAAATTAGAAAAATTACAAGTTTACTCCCAATTATTTGACAAAAATCCTATGTTAATATCAGTAAAAATTTATTCATAATCATAATACAAGTGCTAATATGAGAACAATGATGGTTATTCAATTTAATTACAGACTAATGGATGGAAATTGAGCAACTATAGCTTTGCAGGATTAAAACTTTTACACAAGCATCGTTCCCATGGAAAAACAAGGTATTCATTTTAATAAAACATAAATTAAATGTTAATTTTTAATTACATATATAATGTAATTATGTATACAAATATGCTTAATATATAAGTGTTTTATTTTAGATTCCAGCCAAAGGTATTAAAGTACGAAGGTTAAATTTGGGGTTGAAGTGGTTATGATGCACACAGTTTGTATGTATGACATGTTTTATATAAAAGTTACAAAATTTTATATATCTATATCATATTCGAGCTTCGTTGAAAGCATAAGCATTTTGGTGCACACACCCCTGTTAATATTTGTTGAAAGTTCAAATGTTTCATTGTATAAAGTTCATAATGTCTTTGTTTATATTATAATTCTTTCACTTTGTGATACCCGCTAAATGATATATATTTTATATATTAAAACAACAAACAAGTGTTTTATTTCTTGTTTTAAATATTAAATTTTTATATAATACATAAATTAATATAGGTATATAAATGAAAATTTATTTATTTATTTTTTAAAACCGGGGCAGAAGGATGTTAAAAATGGGCATCGTATCATTTTGTTATCGAAAATCGCACATGACGTGCATGATATGATAGTTGAGGCGGTTGGCTTTCGCACACCTCAGCCGTGTTCGAGTCCTGCGGCGGCCCCTCGCTTGGCAATTTGTAACGGCTATGCCGTATTCTGCTGGCTTCGGCCATATTCTGCTGGCTTCGGCCGTTAATACACAAATTAATATAGGTATATAAATGAAAATCTATTTATTTATTTTTTAAAATCGGGGCAGAAGGATGTTAAAAATGGGCATCGTATCATTTTGTTATCGAAAATCGCACATGACGTGCATGATATGACGGCTGGGGCGGTTAGCTTTTGCACGCCCCAGCCGTGTTCGAGTGCGGCCCCCTCGCTTGGCAATTTGTAACGGCTATGTCGTATTCTGCTGGCTTCGGCCATATTCCGCTGGCTTCGGCCGTAAATTCTGCTGGCTTCGGCCATATTGATTGTAAAAAAATATTTGTAGACTTCGGCTATATGAGGATTTCTCTCTGAAAAAAAAATCATTTTGTTATCGAATTATTAGTCCATTATTAAGGAGTTACAAGGAATACAATTATTTAATGCCTGGTATATAATGACTCATATGATGTTAGTTTATTTAAATATTTGATATTTAAAAAAAGAAAAGGTGGTTGCCTTGGGTTTTTTTTTTTTTTTGTTGGGTCTTGAGTTCTTATAAATTTGATAAATCAAGGGGAATGATACCAAGCTTATCGACATAGTAATAATAAATTTATATGTCGTCGACGGATCCTAATTTTTGTCATCAGTTGTGTTGCATAAGCTTGTGGGACTCAATTATGAACACAGGTTAACTAGGTCATTTAATATATATATATATATATATAAATACAGGCCACAAGCCACGAACTTTATAAACCGTAGATAGGCCATAGTTGAAGTTGCATGCCATAGGGTACAGTCGAGCCACGGAGCTAGGGAGCTGGAACCTCAAAGAATTAGTGGAACCAAGTTTGGGTCAGAATAGGCTCATTAATAGGTAAGCTGGTTTATACTCGAAGATAATCACAACCGTCTGATTGGCGCGATCGTAACCGTCAAATATTTTGAGCAACAACTTCACGCTAATGTTCGTGCAATTTTCGGGCCCAAAAACATATTCATCGACCAATCGGTACATCTTCACCATTGATCGATTGTGTGCTTGACGGGTGGGTTCAGGTTTTATAAAATTTAATTAATGTTTGTCGTTGTTATGTATGCCCTAATTCAAAATTGGGTACTATAAGGTTGCATATGCGAGGAATGTGTGGAGGGGCCATGAGAGGGCCCACATAATTTTTTTTTAAACATATATGTTATATAATTAATTTGAAAGGAGCCTGTGGAGAATTCCATGTTATATATATATATATATATATATATATATATTTCTACATATATTTTAAGTTATATGCTTTTAAGTATTGTATAGTAAAGTTAGGTTTGTGAATATAATTCAAATTTACCTTTTAATTATATTTTTTTCATATATATATTATAAAGTAAAAATAAATTAATTAATTAATTAATTAACGTATACTTGTTTATATAGTTTTAAAAGGTAGATATATAAATATGGATGGTCATAAAAAAAAAAAAGCATATTGGGCATGTGTAAGAGAATCCCAGAAAAGTCGGTTTGCTTCCAATGCAGAGCTGGAGGAAGCCTTATGAGGGAAGATAATCATAGAATCATTAGAAGTAGGAAAAAATAGTATTTGTGCAGCAAGCACAGGTACTATTACCATTTGAAGGAGAATAGTACGGGATTGTTCAGAGCAGGTTGAAAATCAAAATTTCAGGCATAAAAGGTTTGGGAAAAAACAACTAAAATTCAAAAGGTCACAATTCTCTGCCTATAAACTAGAATTCAACATATGACCAGTCGTAGGAGAGATAATTCCAGGAAAGATACAACAATCCACCTAGAAATTTGGTTCGAGGCGAAAAATTCTAGAAAAAAAACTTAAAACAAACTATAGGAGTTTTTAGGGGAAACAAAAGTTAAATATGTTTCAATATTTCAAAGGGCATAACTCTCAACTCAAGTGTCAAAATAATGCAAGTAGACAATCAATAGAAAGCTATTGAATAAGGGAACAATTGAATAAATCCATAATTCTAAAAACATTGTATAATTTGGGCAAAATTTGCAGGAAAATATACTAAAAAGATTTCAAGAAAAAATTCCTAATAGCGGATAGGAGTCCAGAAGATACTCAGGGGCCTTACAATGAAGGGGAAGAAGTTAAGGTTGTGAATATAAGAATAAGTTATGCTAAAACTGAACCTAATGGTCATGGAATGGACCAAACAAAGTATGGATATTTGGAAGAAATTGTCAAGAGTCTCAAATTGAAAGTGCTCAATTACAAATTTGATAATGAAAAATTGATGAAGGAGAAACAACATATTAATCATCAAATATTTATGCAGCATTTGAACAAAATTTAGAGAGGATTGGGCCACCAAAGTGAGTCTAGATTAGCATATGAGCACAATGCTGGAGAGAGGAATTCTACGAGTGTTGTTCATTAGCACCGGTAGTCAAACCAATAAAAGGGCTTATCTACATCTAATTCCAAAGTATCCCTAGTGTGTCACGAGTGAGAAAGTCGCATTGAAAATCAAATAGGGGAAAGTTGCAAGGAGAGCTAAGTAAAATCAAACCTCCCACCTTTAATGGAGAGAATAAGAAAGGAGACGAGGTTGAAGTTTGGTTGCTGTAGATAAGAAAATATATTCAACCATATAATTACTCTTCAAACTTGGAAGCCAGAGTTGTCATTTATCATCTAAAGGGAAAGGCTAATCTCTAGTGGGAGCAACTCAAAAAACTTAAGAACTTAAATGAAATGTGAATCTTTTGGAGAAAGTTTAAACAAAATTTCCAAAAGAAGTATTTATTAGAGCGATATTATGAGCGAAAAATGCAAGAATTATTTGATCTTCAAATGAGACACATGACCATGGAAGAATATAGTCAACAAATTTGTTGAGTTATTGAGGTGTGTACACTTTATTAAATATGAAAAGGTCAAAATACAAAGATACATCAGTGGACTACTATCCTTTTATCCTAACAAGCTGAAATATGATGAAACTAAAACCTTGGTGTAATAGTCCTAGTGAAAATTCCATGTAATAAGAGTTAATAAAGGCAAAATAATAACCATCATTGACGGGACACTTATTCCAAGCTAAATGTTGGAAAAAAAACATAGTGACGGGGATCACTAGTGATTTATTAATGGCTAAGGAAATTGGAAAAGGCAATGGAAAAGGCATTAGAAAAGCAAAATGGCATTTTGGAAAATTTATTTATGAAAATAATGGAAATTAGGAGAAAAGGGAGGTGAAAGGTCACAAGTTGCATGTGACGAGGAAAATGAAGGAAAATAATGGAAATTGAAGAAATTAGAGGCCTCGTTAATAAAAAGGCTTCTAAGGATCAGTACCCAAACTTTTGTCAGTTCAGTTCTTGAGCTCTCTCTCTCTATTCTCTCTCTCATACTCTTGGACACTTAGAGTTTTCTTGGAGCACTCTTGGAGGGTGTAGCATACTTGGAGTTTTAGAGCAAGAAGGAAAAGGAAGAGCAGGATGGCACAATAGGACATCAGGATCAGCAGCTAGAACATGTTTTCTTGTAGGTACCGAATTGCATGTATGTTTTCCTCACTAGTTTTAGCATGCATGTGGTTTATTGGTCATGATCTGTCATTGGCATGGAGGATTTCCTAGATTAATAATGGATTTTCATAGCCTTTCCATTTCCTTGATAGCCATGGTGTTGTGGGTTCATTTCTTTTTTTTTTCTGGTTGGTTCTCATGTTTCCTTTAGTTTGGGTTGACTTACTAGTTCATGGAGCCTTGGTTGGAAAAATGCTATGGAGCCCTGTATAAGTTGTGGGTTGAGTTACTAGTCCTGTAAGCCTTGGTTGGAACAAATACTCTAGAGTCCTGGAAGGCTTGGGTAGAGACTGATCCAGTGATGGTTTTATGATGTCCAACCATGAGGTGGAATTGTTGTTTGGTGGGTTGAGGTGGTTACCCTCTTGAAGCCCTGGAGGGTTTTGGATTGATGTGTTTTATGAGATCCCACATTTATGCTTGGAATATGGCATGGGAGTGACTGGATGAAGGGAGTTTTGGCTTAGCCATGTCTACAATTGGGTGGTTCGTGGAAGTCCCACAACTGGTTGGCCTTTGCATCACTAATATGAGGTTATTTCTCCTTGTTATTTCATGATTATTATAATGGTTTATATGTGGATCATATGGTTGTTGTTTCCTTGGTATTTCTATTGTTATTATGTTGGTTATGAACATGTATTATGGCAGTAGATATGTATGGATCTCATCATGTTTTCACTCATAAATGAATGAATAATGTATCTATGGCCTAATGGATGAAACTACAGATAATGTGTTGAGGCATCAATGCTTCTTAGAGACTCTCAGATGATTATGAGACCCCTATGCTTAGATATGTTCTTTACACCTATAGATTACATATTTGTCATATGTTTAATGAAATGCTTGTCATGGTTAGTAAGGGTCCATTCAAGCCCTTATGTAAGTAATTGCATTTGTATCATCATTTCATTGTTATATTTCTATTCTGAGGTGTCTTTTAGTTCTGGGTAGTGACCTGCGATCTAGGCCTAAAAAGGTGGCTCAAATCCCAGGGATGCAGGCAAAGAACTGGGCAGAAAGGTCCATAGATGTTGGCATACCATGTTGTGGGAGTGTCCAGAGCCCTCTAGATCCATGCATTCCCATATCAAGGGAGTGTCCAGGAGTGTAATAGTCTAAAAACTTAGTGGAACTCAAGGGCTAGTTACCTGAGAGGTTGGGATGGTTCTTGAGAGTCTTTTTGCTGCTATAGAAGGTTTGTATGGTGTGTTTCTATCAGTTTCACTTCCTTAACATGACTTAGGAGGTCGAATCATATCATAGTAAATTCCCGACACATGTTTACCCTGGTTAGCTGGTTGCTTGGTGTGATGCAGGAAAGTGTTCCCTCTGTGGGCAGAGGCAACCCCTCTAACCCTAGAGTCGGTCTAGTCAAAGCAAGTACATATCAACAATAGATTTCCTTAAACAGTCATAGTTGGAGGCCTACCTCAACCGGTGGTCGATGGAGTTCCGTTGCGCTGCTCAAGATTTCGCTTCCTTCTCCTCAATGAGTGATCAACCTGAAACAATGCAAAGGAAATACAACAAAGCACATAACCGGAAAACAACAATGATCTATTTACTCACAAGGTCAAGAAGTCATGAGCTATCAAGTAAATTACATACAAGACATAGGAAAACATCATTGATTGTATTAATAATGGAATAAGAGCAAGCTTACAACCAAAGTCTTGACGTTTCAAGCCTTCTCAGAGGGTCCAACCAGTGTATTTATCAAGCATTCACTCTTTGAAGATGGATCTCCCAACATACAAAGTATTTCTCTCACTCATAAGTTTTAACACAAAGTTAAGGGCACTTCACAACCTTCCACAAGCTATGAACAATCCCACACTTGTCACACCCACACCAGCTATCTATCAAACTCAAAAGCACTAACAACACTGCTCAAACTAAGAAATTACCAACTAGTTGATCATATCAAAGGTGAGTGTTTAAATAGGAGAAGGAGTCTCCATGAGAGGTGGAAGAGAGAGCTTATCCCCAAGGAAGGTAGCACAAATTACGGAACCGCCATACTAGAGGAGGAAGGGCGACACAAATTATGCCAACAACCAGGTTTGGAGACATCCAGAAGGCCGACTGTTGGAACGAATTCGCCCAATCTGGATCATCGCGAGTTTATAACTAAGCTTTAGCGCTGACATCGCTAGTAGAAAATGTAGCTAGTCAGACCGTCACTAAAGATAGCAAGTAGCCTCACGCCGGAGCATGAAAACGGGACGTCGTGGGAAACATATGTACTTCCGCACTGGAAGCATGGCTGGACTATTTACGACTGCTGTCCATCGCGTATATTAAGTCCATTCTCACGATGAGGCAGAATAATTAGGAAAAGTGGGTCACTTGGCAACATCAAAGATCATTTGTTCAGTATGAGCATGGTTTACTTGGACACATGACACAGTAGAGGGACTGGGGTGAAGGCAGTGACAAATTACTGTGTAACATATGCCCCCTAAAGTATGAAGCCTAAGAGAGTGGGAGGGGTAAAATGCTTTACGAAACTGACTGAGCTGGAACACCATCTGGAAGAACCTGCAGGCGCAAGTACAACCGATATCTCTGATAGTGAAATACATGTAGTCTACGCATGGGCGCAGCCATCCAAAAGACATACGGACTAGGTCTGTGGTATGGACGCAGCCATCCAGCTAATAAGACCATAATGATAAAGGTATGGTCGCATCCATCCATGAAGACTCAGGTATGGTCGCAGCCATCCATCAATGAGTCATGTAATCACAAACCAATCCACGCAGCCCAAACATGTGTGATCTGAGTTCGGGGTCTTGAAACCCAACCAATCATAGTACAAATTCTAGCATGCAAATAGATGCGCTGAGGTCAAGCATGATAGAAAGTCGCTTGATTACCAGTTGATGATGAAAACCGTTAACAAGCACGAGAGAAACTACCAATAATGCCAATGGTTCTCAAGGTACTGTCCAGTACAATCCATGAAGTGTGGAGAATGAGTTGATGTCGAACACTCGCGGAATCACCTAATCGACGACCAATGATGAAAGTCAACCGTCAGGTGCGAAGAACTTGCCATTGAGGCATGCAAGTTCCAAGGTACCAAAGGGGATCTCTAGATCAATCTCCTGGATAGTGAGCTGGTGTCGACAGGAGTCAATTCGTCGCAGGAGGCCCATAATGTTTCTCCCATCAATGACACAAGATAAGGAACAAATGGCAGATGGTGAAATAGAGTATCAGAGGAGGAGGTAAGGATGTGAACTGCAGAAGGATTATACTCTTGAACATGTCGGCGACACGACTCCGGAGGGTGGCATCATTCAAGTACCAAGGGATCAGAGGCTTGATGGAGACAGCATGGATCATATGGAATGAGGCTAAATGGCGACCCAAAACCCCGAAAGGCCAAATGACGATGTGTGGATATCCCAACCTGACAAGAAGAAAAAGTGTCGATGTTCAAGAGTGACTAGCTGCCGCAGGTAATCAATGACAATTTCCAAATTTTCCCCCACCGTTGCTGGCGAGTACCCCAATTATTTTTAAAAACAAGATTGAAGGGGATAGCATATACTTGTAATATAAGTTCGACCTTCGGTTGAATCCAACCTAGTAATATTTTAACGAGCCCTAGGGAGGATAAGCTCGAGCTTCGTCACGATGATGAGTCCAATGCCGTCACGGTTTAACAAGTCCGACATAGATAAAACTTGGAGTCTTTTTCATGTTTAAAGAGTTTGAAAAAGACACGGAAAAGAAAACTCCAGGGGGGTCCTTTTTCATATATTTGTGTCTCTCGAGCCCGAAAAAGTATAAAACAATACCTGAAAGAACTGCTTGACCATTACGATCAAGGAGCACTTTTCGTGATTAGTGACCTCGACCCGAAAAAGTAGAAAAGCGATTGAAACCATGTCATTTCGTAACCAATAACGAGCCCGAAACGAAAAAAGCTCGACAATCTTTTCACATTTATATGGTCGGAAAAGAGCTTAAAGCAGACCGCCTCTTATTTCGTTTAACGAGTCAAAAGGGATAACTCGGCTATCTTTTCATCTTTTAAGTCGGAAAAGAGCATTAAAGAAGACTTTACAGATCAAGTGCACACGAAGTACAACGTACCTCCAATACCTGTAGTTCTGCACAAAACACGTCGAACGTAAAACCCATTCAATATAAATGATTAATACATGCGAAAACACAATTAAAAACCAAAAACTCCAATTAACCATACAAAAAACCCACATTCTAAAGTAAAATTTTTAATATTTCAAAAAATTACTATAAAAGGGGGGGGGGGGGGGGGGGGGGGGTAATTCATTTGTTTTTACCATTTGCACTGTTTGTTTTACCTTGGAGCGTTTGAAGCACCAACCTGAGCAAAGTTCTCAAGCTGATTCTGACCTCATCCGTCCACGATTCGTCCTGAAACCGCCACCAAGTAAGCACATTTCTCCCTGCGCTTCATTTTAGTAGTTTTTTTATGCAATTTAGCATTAGGTAGGTGAATTTAGATGGATTTTTGAATCGGAGTCCGCCTCTCGGTCATCGCGGGAAAGCCGCTCGGGTCCGCGATGACCGAGCGTGATTTACACATAACACCTTCGGATCGTCGCGAGAATCTGATGTATTCTCGCGATGATCGCAAGAAAAATAAGCTGTGAACTGAGTGCCAACATGTATGTTTTAAAAACAGTCGCAATGGCGATGTAAAATTAATTTTTTGTGTAAATTATGAATTCAAATTTACAAAAGGAGTTCTAATTCATTTTTTCTTGTCATGCAAGGCATCATGGCATTTGTTTGGCAGGAACGAACTCACGATGTCAACGATGAGGAAGCCTTCACTGATGCTGGGTGCCGAAATTCTTTACATGCATGTGGGTTGCTAAAATTCTTCCTTACTTTGCACCTTCGGGCCCAGCCTGACTTATTAGAGCTGCTAATTCGTGCCTCGAACCCAACAGACGGAAAATTCATAATCCGGGGCAGATACATTGAGTTTGATGTGACGGACATATATTTCCTGACTCGATTGTCCCGTCGTGGTGAGAGGCTGATCCTAGAAGGCCAACGGACTGGAAGCAAATCATTAGACATGTTGATGGCATGAGTGTGCCCACAGGCACGCAAATCAAAAAGCGGGAAGGTGTCAATTCCAACGGTGGAATACTTGGTCCTTCGTGCAGTTCTTTTCATGGTGACGAGGGCAATGGGTTCCCAAGCCCAACATGAGGCAACAAAGACCCAACTCCGGTTGGCTCTTGAATGCCTCAATCCGACCATGTTCAACTGGGCGGAAACAGTGACGGCCAACATGAAGAGACAGCTCACCAACTGTCGTCGCGGGGAGGTGAAACAATTTGGCTACGGGTCTATCTTGGTCCCACTCATGTTGGAGCGGGTGCCGACGCTGCAGTTACAGGATATGGACTTGGACGGGCCCAGACCACAGGAGACCAGGATCACACGGTGGGCACATGTTATGCCACGAGGAGGTGGCGGACGACCAGTGTCATAGGGGACACTATTCCGTGAGTGGTTGGAACGCCAGATGATCTTTATCGAGGACTGGCCATATGTTGGTATGGATTTTCGTGGAGACCTCGACATGCAGCTGCCCACTGGCGAGCAGTGGGACGATGGCGGTAAAGCACTTGATCATACTATTTTTGTATTTTATTTTTTATGATGTTTTTTAGATTTTTTCATGCATATGTCCTAATGAAGTACTCTATGGTATCTGCAAATGTGGGACCAGTGAGGCCTGTAGGACTGGCTCCAGAGGCATGAAGGGATCCACAAGGCATCAGAGAGTTGGCCTTGGCTCCCCTAGCTGGCAGCTCAGTGGAGGCAGTGGCCCAAAATCTTGGGGGCCTAACGGTGTGGATCCCTGATTACATGGGGATCGAGGAGGTCCCCATAGAGTTCCAGATACATATTGTAGGGGTGATACCCAGGGTGCACCGACTGTTGAGGTGGGTCACACGAGTGGTGGTGTGCTATAGGGAGCATAACCCACCACAGTAGACACCTAGGTTTTATTTCCTGCTAATTTTTGAGAGACATGTGTCTCGGATGTACGGAGAACACAAACTCTATTTGGACACATACACTTATTTTTTGAACGCCTCGGTGCACCACACGATATATATATATATATATATATATATATATATATATATATATATATATATATATATATATTCCTATGGTTTATTATTGTGTTTTGAATGCTTCTATATGTTGTTTTGATTACATGTTACGCAAATGTCTGTCTAATACATGGTTTGCCAATGCATCAGTTAACGTGTTTAATCTTCTTTGAATGTGTTGATATATAATAAAATCAAAATTCCTTTCTAACAATTTAACACGTAAATACAACCTTAAAATCCAATGATCTCTGACGGAATAACACCCATTAAGCTGGTGGAAAACAAGCTGAGAATCCAGATTCACAACTAATGAACAAATGCCGAGGTTAATAGCCTCGGTCAATAATTCAATAACAACACTATATTCAGTGACATTGGTTGTGGTACAACCCAGACAAACACCTTGAAGGTCTACTAACTCACCGTGAGGATCATAGACCACCCATGTCGCAAAAGAAAGGTTTCAGGTACTGCAATAGACACCATAAGTGAAACCAACGTAAGGTGTACTAGACATCTACACAAGAAGCAAAAAGACACAATAAGTGGCAATTATGCCTACACACCAAGCCGGACATGAAAATACACACACAAAACACCTGCTGAAAACACACGTATGTACAAATCGGAATGCATGGGGTTCATGCATAATATTTTTTCAGATAAAGCCCATTTCGGGGCTTATCGAGAAGGTTCCCTTCATAATCAATCAACTCATAGGCCCCTTTTTGTAAAACTTGCATTACAATATAAGGCCCGTGCCACATAGGCTCAAATTTTCGTGCCCCCAGCTTATCATTTGATTGATCATAGAGCAGGACTAAATCTCCTTCAACGAAAGAACGAGGATGCACAGTATGATCGAAGTGAGTTTTCACTCTCTTCTTTTCTGCTTCAATGGCTAGAAAGGCTAGTCGACGGGTCTTATCTAGTCACTCTAGATAGAGAAGACATTCTTCTACCGGAGTAGTGCTGGGCAGTAATTCGACGACTAATTTCAGAGAAGAGATCTCACACTCAATCGGAAGGGTAGCCTCCATACTGTAAACCAATTGGAATGGTGTGAACTTGGTGGCATCCTTCACTGAAGTTCGGTAGGCCCATAAGGTGGAAAACAACATCAAATTCCAGTTGGACTTCTGCATGCCAATGGTGCGTTGAAGCATTGTAACTAGAACTTTTTTGACGGCTTCAACTTGGCCATTGGCCTAAGGATAGTATGGTGTCGAGCTATCATGCCGCAAGCCCAGCTGCATTGTTAACTCAGTCATCATATGATTACGGAAGTGTTTACCGTGATCAGTGACGATAGCCTGAGGGACTCTGAATCATGAAATAACATGATTGAATAAAAATTGTGCTGCTATGTGATCGTCCTCGGATAGTGTAGGCATCGCCTTGGCCCATTTTGTGAAATAATCAACGACAACGATGATATACCCATGCCCCCCGGCCGAGCGAGGGTTACAGGTCATATAAGAAATGCACCATTTGGCAAAAGGGTCGACGGTAACGACAGGGTGCAATGGAGTGGGAGGTGCGCGCATCTTCTGTTTGTAGATTTGGCACTCATGACAAGAGTGGACAGCAAGAATGCAATCCTTGAAGATAGAGGGCCAAAAATAACCAGCACGAAGAATCTTCTGAGCAGTAGCATACCTGAACATGTGACCACCACAGGTGCCAGAATGGCAGTCATTTAGAACTCGTTCGGCTTCCTCGAAGGTTAAACATTGGCGAAGAACAGAGTCAGTGCCGAGATGGTACAGGGTGTCGCCAATAATGCGATAGGGTTGAGAATGATGGCGAATCCATCGCCAAGCATCCTTGGACAAATAGGGACAAAAAGAGGACGTCTGAAGATAGACAATGATATCCCCGTACCAAGGATCGAGGGTACTAATCAAGAATAGAGTTTCATATGGAATATGGTCCTCTAACTGAGAGGGCACGGTAATAGATGGCAGAGAGCAAAGCAACTGAGTGAAGACGAGGGACTTCTTGGACTTGGCAATGGTGAACTCCAAGTCGAAATCTTGAAGGATGGCAATCCACTTTGAGTATTTGCCACCCAGTAACTGACGTGAAAAAATGCACGTCATCAGGTTGCAATCAGAAATCACCATCGTAGTGCACAATAATATATAATGGAAGAAATGTTGGATGGCACAAACGGTGACCAATGCCAACTTCTCAACATAGGCATAGCAAGTTTCCATATCAAGCAGGTTGTGGCTGAGATAATAAACGACATGCTCAGTACCATCATCATCGTATTGAACTAGAACCATGCCGATGGTGGTATCAGCAGCAGCTAGATAAAGAGTGTAGTCCTGGTGATAATTAGGGGGACGTAACAACGGAGCGGAAACAAGGAGAACCTTGAGGTGCTTGAATGACTTTTGTGCAGTGGTATCCCAAAGAAAAGGGGTATCCCACTTTAATAACCGCATATAACCTTTGGCCACTTCAGCATAATTCGGGATGAATCATAGTAGAAAATTTTCTTTACCCTGCAAACTCTGCAATTGCTGCAAAGAAGCAGGGGGAGGAAGATTTAGGATGGCTTCAACTTTAAGGGGATCCAGATGGATACCCTCTCGGGAGACGATGAACCCGAGAAGTCTGCCTGACTCAACACAAAAGACACACTTATGCGGATTTAGCCGGATACGATAGTGTCGACAACGAAGAAATATTTCGCGAAGGTGGTTCGGATGGTCTTGACACTTCACTGAATGAGCCATAAGATCATCCAGATAAGGTTTCACAATGTGTCAAATATCATGAAACGCGTAAGACAGTGCACGTTGGAAGGTGGCACCGCATTCTTTAAACCGAAGGGGAGCTTTTTATAATCGAAAGTGCCCCAACAAGCAATAGACATAATGCAAGTAGAAGCACCTTCATCAATGACCGTGTTGTGAATAGTTTTAGAATTGATGATGACTTGAATAAGGAAGGAAATTTGGTGAGCCAGTCTCGGTATATGGCTATCTAGGTCAAAAGAGATCAAATCTGAGTCGGCTGGATCAATGCCACCGATGGCCGATAGCAAGGACTTCCTCTGAGAGGGGCAGCTCTGGAGAACTTCTAATGCAGACATAGCTAATGGAGCATGGGCTAAGTCCTCAACGATGTTATAGTGCTGGGCAGCATGAGCATTAGGGTTGTAAGAAGACTTCCGGAGCACTCCTTTAGGAGGAGGCGGGGTGACTGTTTCAGTGCTAGGTCGCTCGATATGGAGGGGACTAGAACTAGACGAAGGAGCACTAGAGGGAACCTCAGGCTCCTTCCCTGTAGGTGACAGATACTCTTTTGCCTGAGTACTAATGTGGACGGGAATTGTCCCAACCATAAATACCTGAGAACCAAAGGGAGAAGAGGATTGAGATGGATCAGCCACCATTTGAGTTTGTTGTGAGGGAAAAGGCTCTTTGAGCACGGCAAGAGTCCCAGGGGCACCTTTCAACAAATGAATAAATTCAGATCACCTCGGGCAGTCTTTGGTATAGCGATCCTCGTCACAGATAAGGCAAGGATACTTAAGCTTGCATTTGGTACCTTCCTCGGGTGGAGGTTTAAGGGAATCCTACTTCGGTGATTGGCCTTATTCTTTCCTTTTCCCTTCTTTTTCCCTTTCGAGGCTTTGTCCACCGTGGTGGACTGAACGGCGTTAACCTTGGAAGTGTTACCAGAATTTGATACAGCCTAAGAAGTATTTTCATTTGAAGCATTCGAATTTTTCTTCCCAGGTTTTGTGGAAGATTTCTTAGAGGGCGCATTGACAGAACCAATAAAGCCTTCAAGAGATAGTGTTGGTGGGGTTTTGGAAGTTCCGAGCCTCGGAGCATCAGGCAAATAATCATATAGTGTACCGGACTGGGAGTAAACCAAATCGAGGTACTGAGCACGCGCAATAGCTTGCTCTTCAGTTACATATGCCCCCCATAGCAATGTCCCGGGCTATTGGACCGACAAATGAGGTTGTAAACCAGTCAGTTAGAAGCTGATCGGGAATCCAAAACTTGACCAAACGGTGATGTCATCTCCATTCATAGGTATGATCGGAGATGTGCGTGGCCATGGTCTGTTTTAAGGATGTCAAGAGATGTGTGCCCGTTTCATATCGAATTGGAAACTAAAAATGAGTTACAAATGCCATAGCTAACGAGTTAAAGTCCTGAAAAGATCCGCGAGCTAACTCAATATACCATTTAGTAGCAGAGCCAGTTAGAGTCCGTTGGAAAAGGCGAAGCCGGATTGAATCATCAAGCCATGAATTTGACGAGAACCATAGAGGATAAGTCATGACATGAGCTTGGGGATCTTCTCCAGCTTTACCATCAAACTTGGGACAGTCACCTGGAATTTTAGTTGGAACCGGCGGTCAATACGGATTATGCAGAATGGGATCATTTGTCAGTTTGGACACATCTGGTAATTCCAACGTCGCTAAAAAGGGTAATTGAGGGTTGAAGGACATCTGAGGCTGCAGATAAGAAAGAGCACCAGAGTTCACACCAGTTCCTTGTTGCCCCCATTGATTTTATCCAGATGGATTTGGCCCATAAGGGTTTTGTCCGTAGGGATTTTGTCCATAGGGGTTATAGATGTAACTAGACAGTTGACCCTGGATTTGCCCCCCAGCATTCCACTGATTACCAACTTGGCCTGCAAGAGCAACATATGGTTGCTGGAAATTCTGGTAAGGATTTACCTGCAGTTGTTGATAATTTTGATATGGGGCAAATTGGGTTTGCCCTTGGGATTGCTGGAGACCATAAGGCGGTTGGGCTCCAAACTGAGCCTGGGAGCCAGGTTGCGCTTGATAAATAGTTTGAGTTTGGGGTCAAACCTAAGTTTGAAGGCCGGATTGGGTCTGGAGCCCAGGCTGGGGCTGAAAACCGGGTGGAGCTTGAGAAGAAACGATCGTTTGAGTGCCCGGTTGAGCAGGCCCAGACAGATGTCCTTGGGAGAACTGAGGCTGAGCCATCTAGCTAGAAGGTTGACCTAGTTGAGATTGAGGTTGACCCATTTGCCTAGAAGGTTGATTTTGTTGGGTGTTGGGCTGACCTTGCACAACTGAGGGTTGTCCCGACTGGTCAGATGGCTAAACTGACTGGACAGTTGGTTGGCCTGGTTGGAATTGAGGCTAACCAATTTGTCCAGATGGTTGACTAGACTGGATAGTGGGTTGGCCCTGCTGGATGTGAGGCTGACCGACTTGCCCAGAAGGGTAGTCGTGCTGGATATCAGGTTGGCCTTGCTATATGTATTGTTGTCTTGGATTACTAGAAGATTGCCCAAAATAGGTAAAAGATGAACCACCAGAGGCCGAAGGTTGTCCCTAGAAGGGTTGTCCTTGTGGCCCTCCAGGTTGCCCTGGATAAGGTTGTCCGTAATACTGTTGTCCATGAGAGGGCTGTGCATAAGACGACTGACCATGATAGGGTAATCCTTGGATATTTGCAGGGGGTACTTGACCACCATGATAAGCATAGTGCCCCAAGCAACAGACAACAGAACCATGACCTAACCACGGGTTGAGATGGCATGGGTCCGAGGTAATAGATATGAGCTCCGCAAGAATCATAATAATGAAACGGATTTTGGGGATCCAGATTCTGAAGAGCTTGTACATATTGATCATATGCCCCCCCTGTTGGAATGGAACCAGAAGAAGGTGGAGCACTTAGTGTAGGATTAACAACTCCTGCCGTGGGGCCGCTATTGGTAGGACCAGTAGAAGGCCCGACAATAGTAGTCACCACTAAAGAAGCAATGGCAACACTGACAATAGGTGTTGAAGAAGCCACACAAATGGTTGGAATGGTCGGAACAGATGTGACAGACACATTGTGAATCTGGGGTGTAAAAGACTCTGAAGTCGGAGGGATAGTACGAGACCATATGGAACTCGATAGGGGAGATCTAGAACCGATGATGTCCGCCAAAGCATTATATCTTAAAGGAAATGTGACACAAAGGGAAGTAACACGGAAAGGTGAAGTTTCCGTAGGCATAGGTATTTCACCTTCTGACATAAAGGATTCTTCACCAGAGACGGGGGTCGTCTCATCCATGTCGGAGGAAGACATCGGGACTGAAACACTAGGACGAGTAACGGGAAAGTCTTCCTCGGAAGGCTCCCAAACGGGGTTCCAACGGATGTCGTAGGACTCTTCCTCTGGAGCGCGAGAGTTAAGAGGCTAGATACTCAGGATAATAGGAAGAGTATCACTAACAATTGGTACCTCGGGAGCGACATAGGATGGAGACCCTTGGTCACTTGGAACGGGAGATGGGATCGGTGATTCCACTAGGATGATTCAATTCAAAATCCTAGGAAAACTAACAAGAAAGAACCCTACACAAACTAAACGCAAACAAGATCTAACAGGATAAATGTGAACGTGGCCAAATAAATTTTAAGACATGGGAACAAAACTTGACCTTTTCATCTTTAAAGAGTCGAGAAAAGGACGAAAAGGTAACTCTAGTCGCCTTCGAATATTTGATGAGCTAGAAGTGACAAGTGCTCAGATGGACCTTTTCTTTTAGGGAGTCTGAAAAGGAACGAAAGTGACTACTCTGGAGAACTAGGCAAAAGGCTTACCAAACACCCTGTAAAACTGCATATACACCTTGGCAGTCGTATGAAAACCAAGGACTTTCTGTACGACAGTCAATCTTCCCGAATGTTGTGTTCGGTGCGTTATGGTTTGCAAGGTGGCAGACATGGCTTCCTAAGGATAAAAAATGATAACCTAGTGGGGTCTCCCAGCATATACTTGATGGTACATGGGAGCACAATTCCATACTAGACCGCTATTCAGTCACAGAAGGAGGAATCACTCAACCTTGAGCGAAAGCAATAGTGACTAGGTTTAACGATGCCAGAGCACATCTCTAGCCTAGACCTCTAAATAGTGAGCGTTATGTTCCAATGCGTTGTTAGGTTTATTCAGTTCATTTTAAAGTTGATCTTGAATTATGTTTTAGTTTTCAGGCCTTACCGTATGTATACAACAAATCCTAGGATGCAGCTAGAATGAGCAAAATATCCTTCACTTCAATGAACACCTACCTACAGGAGGGTAGAGAGATCATTCTCAAACCAAGAAAACCAAGACAAGCGAATGCAAACACTAAGAAACACAATGCATCAATACACTAATCTCACGATGCATCGATACTACTAATGAAAGATTTAAAATTCACTTTCCAATTTCTCAAACATGAAGATTTGTAATGCAAATGTACTTCCACTTTTGTATGCTAAATGAATGCAATCTTTTGATTTTGATGTTTTTTTTAAATTTAAAAGAAACAAACGAGCAAGTGTGGAAAAACCGGTCAACCCAAGCAATTGTGATCTATGTTCGGTAGTGAAAAGAAATCCAATAAATACCAAAGATTGGTTCAATAATTGTCACTAAAAATCAACCAGAACAAGCAATGGGGAAGGCTCAATCAAACCAACAAGAAATTTGCAAACGAACTTTGGGCAAACTAGCAACCAAGCCAATTGATTCAAGAACTTGAAAGAACGAACTAGGTCACACAGGAAAAAATGCAAGATTCATTCAACAAAGCCAAAGAAAGAGTGCCTTAACCATAAATAGTGAAAAACAAGCTACTGAGCAAGAGAAAAAAGGTAAGGGATCAACAGGACTGGTGAACTCAGGAGGCAGAATTGAAAAAATCAATTCTACAGGAATCGTCACAAGGACAACACAAGAAACTAGCGTTGATCAGCAATTAGCTATAGCAACAGGGTGACGTCGTCGCGGAAGTACACGTCTTTCCAGCGATGTACCGATTTCAGGAGTCATCGCGACTGTGCAATGATATTTAGTGACGCACAGGACTTTACAAAAGAGTGAGCATGACATCAGCACAACTATTAAGCTATTTCCCGCGATGATGTTAAAAACAATGACAAACGAACAAAAAACTCCCAAACAAAAACTAGTCAATCTGACAGACAATAGAGGGATTCCCCAGATCGATCTATGTGACCCAAAAGACTGATAGTCAATCCCCAAAATTCAAGAGACCAAATCAAAATCAAAACAAGAGAAAACAAGAGAAGAACATAGGACAGACTCCCCAGTGGAGTCGCCAACTTGTGATGCAGGAAATTGTTCCCTCTGCGGGCAGAGGCAACCCCTCTAGCCCTAGAGTGGGTCTAGTCAAAACAAGGATAGATCAACAATAGATTTCCTTAAACAGTCATAGTTGGAGACCTACCTCAACTGGTGGTCGATGGAGTTCCGTTGCACTACTCCAGCTTTCGCTTCCTTCTCCTCAATGAGTGATCAACCTGAAACAATGCAAAGGAAATACAACAAAGCACATAATTGAAAAACAACAATGATCTATTTAATCACAAGGTCAAGAAGTCATGAGCTATCAAGTAAATTACATACAAGGCATAGGAAAACATCATTGATTGTATTAATAATGGAATAAGAGCAAGCTTACAACCAAAGTCTTGACGTCGCAAGCCTTCTCAGAGGGTCCAACCAGTGTATTTCTCAAGCATTCACTCTTTGAAGATGGATCTCCCAACATACAAAGTCTTTCTCTCACTCATAAGTTTTAACACAAAGTTAGCACTGCATAGATCCTAGGAACACTCTGTCCAAAATCTCCCACTATTTGTGCCTCTTTAGCATTGTAAATATGCAATTGTATACCACCCTAATAATGTGGACAATCTCTCCTGCGATGATCTCCTCCACAAGTCCAACACCCCACAGGTTCCTTATTCTCCTCCTCATATCAAAATCCCTGTCCTCTATCAGATACATTGAACTTCTTAGATGGCGATGTATTCTATTTATTACCTAAATCCTGAGGTATTTCTCACTTCTTGTCCCATTTTTATTTTTTTCCTTGCATTACCCTTCTAGTACAACTTAATCTCAGAGCAATCAAAGTGTAGACCTGAGATTAAGTTGTACTAGAAGGGTAATGCAAGGAAAAAAATAAAAATGGGACAAGAAGTGAGAAATACCTCAGGATTTAGGTAATAAATAGAATACATCGCCATCTAAGAAGTTCAATGTATCTGATAGAGGACAGGGATTTTGATATGAGGAGGAGAATAAGGAACCTGTGGGGTGTTGGACTTGTGGAGGAGATCATCGCAGGAGAGATTGTCCACAGTATTAGGGTGGTAGACTGCATATTTACAATGCTAAAGAGGCACAAATAGTGGGAGATTTTGGACAGAGTGTTCCTAGGATCTATGCAGTGCTGGATAACATACAAGAATACCATCAGGCATCCATCATTGAGATGGATAGTAATCTTTGTCATCAAGTTGTTTCTATTTTGATTGATCTTGGATCTAATTATAGCTATGCTAGTCCTGACTTGGTGGATAAGTGTGGTTTGAATAAAGAAGTGCATGCAGAGTCTTGGTTAGTGTAGTTGGCTACAGATACAAAGAAGTGAGTTCATAATTGTGTAAGAGCTCGTACATTTGACTTAAATGGTATGCCTACCTCAACACATTTGAATGTATTACCATTGGGATCATACAATATTTTGTTGGGTATGGATTGGTTGTACCTTCATAGAACCAATGTGGATTGTTATGAAAAATATATTGAGTGCTTGGATTACAATGGTAAACAAAGAGTTTTGCGAGGTAAGAAGAAATCCAGATCAGCTAGGATGGTGACACCTATGCAGGTAAAGCATAGTCACAGAAAAGGATGTGTGTTATTTATAGTGCATATTTCTAGTGACAAAGGTAAGGAAGATGAGGATGGAAATGTTTTGAGCAGGTACCCAATTCTATAGAAGTTTCAAGATGTTTTTCCCACAGAGATTTCAGAGCTGCCACCTCATAAGGAAGTATACTTCTCTATTGAGTTGGTGTGAGGGGCATCTCTGACACCAAAGGTACCTTACAGGATTAGTACACCTAAGTTAGTGGAGTTGAAGTTCCAGTTGAAATAAATATTCGAGGAGGATACATTAGGCCAATTGTATCACCATGGGGTGTACCAGTACTGTTTGTGAAGAAGAAGGATTGTAATCTCAGGTTGTGCATTGACTAAAGGTAGTTGAAAAAAGTGACCATCAATAATAGGTATCTATTGTTGAGGATTGATGACTTTTTTGATTAGTTGAAGGGAGCAGCAACGTTCTCAAAGATTGATCTGAGATACGGATATCATCATGTACGCATTAGAAAAGAGGACATCTACAGGATAACTTTCCAGACCAGGTATGGGAATTATGAGTTTCTTGTAGTTCCATTTGGTTTAACTAATGTTCCATTTACCTTAATGTGCTTGATGAATAGTTCATTGCATCCATATTTGGACAAGTTTGTTATTGTGTCCATTGATGATATATTGGTATATTCAAAAAATTAAGAAGATCATGTCAAGCATTTAGCATCAGTGTTGAGATTGTTGAGAGGGCATCAATTATATGCTAATATCAGCAAGTTCAATTGCTTTCATACTAAGCTACACTACTTGGGACATGTGGTTTCCAAGGATGGCATAACAATGGACCCAGAAAAGGTAAGAGTTATCATGGAGTGGGCAACTCCCAGGAATTTGGATGAGGTGAGATCTTTCATGGGGTTAGTAGGTTATTACAGGAGGTTCATCAGGATTGTCTGGCATATTTCTCATCCTATCACATCATTGCAGAGGAAAGGTAAGAAGTTTGAATGGACAGAGGAGTGTGCAGCTAGTTTTAAGTAGCTCAAGTAATGTTGACACATGCACCAGTGTTAAATATTGCAGATCTAGAGAAAGAGTTTGTAATATGTATAGATGCTCACAAGAGAGAAATTGGTGGAGTCCTTATGTAGGATGGACAGGTGGTATGCTATGAGTCACGAAAGTTGAATGAGCATGAGAAACTACCCCACACATTATCTTGAGTTGGAAGCGATCATACATGCATTGAAGATGTGGAGGCACTATCTTATTGGCAGGCAGTTTTTATTGATGATTGGTCACAATGGTTTGTTGTATATATTTAACCAACCAAATTTGAATGGAAGGTAGGATCGGTGGTTGGCCATGATCAATGAGTTTGACCTTGAGATCAGGTATATCAAAGGTAAGGAGAACAGGGTGGCAGATGATCTTAGTAGGCAGATACATGTAAATTAGAAAGAAGCTATGAGATCCTATGGGACAAACTTACAGGATAGGATCTTGTAGGGAGGTTAGCAAGATGTCAGGTATATGGATATTGTGCACAGGTCACAGCAGAGTATAGGTACAAGTACAGGTAGTGGTACAGGTATAGGTATAGGTGCAACTGCATAGGATGTGGACTATTGTCTTACAACAGATGGATTCGTTAGGTTTAGAAATAGGATATATGTGTCAGACAGAAGTGAGCTCAAGAAGGTGATATTGAGGGAGTTTCATGCAAAACCATATTTGGGTCACCCAAGTTATAAGAATATGCTGACATCAATGAAGAATTTTTATTATTGGCCGAATTTGAAGAGAGACATAACAGAGTTTGTGTCTAGGTGCTTGGATTGTCAGCAAGTGAAGGTAGAGTGTAAGCATCCAGGTGGACTGCTACAGCCGATTGTAATCCAAGAGTGGAAATGGTAGGTCATTTCCATGGACTTCATTATAGGTTTTCCAAGGACAATGAAACAACATGATTCCATCATGGTAATGGTTGATAGGTTGACCAAGGTAGCACACTTCATTCCTGTGAATTCTACATTATGAGATAACGATGTAGCATCGGTGTTCATCAGAGACATGGTCAGATTGCATGGAGTTCCGAAGAAGATTGTGCCATACAAGGATGCAAAGTTCACTTCCAAGTTTTGGAAGGATTTATTTGCACATTTGGGCACATAGTTGGCCTTTAGTACAACTTATCATCTGCAAACAGATGGATAGACAAAGAGAGTCAACAGGATATTGGAGGACATGTTGAGGATGTATGTGATCCATCAACATCGAAAGCAGGAAGAGTACCTTCCACTGGTAGAGTTCACTTATAACAATGGGTATCAGGAATCCTTGAGGATGATTCCATTTGAGGAATTATATGGGCGGATATGTAATAATACCATCAGTTGGAGTGATCTAGCTAACAAGGTGTTGATTGGATCAGACATTTCGGCAGACATGGAGTGGGAAATGTAGGTAATAAAGAATAATTCAAAAGCAACACGAGATAGATAGAAGAGATACACAGATCAAAACGGGTTATTCAAGGAGTTCTAGGATGGGGAACATGTGTACTTCCACATCAAACTGAAGAAAAGCTCCTAGAATATTGGATCATGTGCCAAGATGGCACCCCACTTTTATGGACGTTTCAGGATTATTGAGAGGATTGGTCCAGTAGCCTATTGACTTGCACTTCCTATGACAGTGAAATTCCATGATGTTTTCCATGTGTCATTACTTAAGAAGTATGTTAAAGAATTTGATCATGTAATTGACTGGTATATATTGCAGGTCGAGCCAGAAGGAGAATCCCAGCCAGAAACACAATGTATTTTGTAGAGAAATATGCTCATGCTTCGAAACCGAGCAATTGAGCAGGTTAAAGTTCAATGGAAGCACTTTGGGCCCAATGAAGCTACACTGGAGACAGAGGATCAGATGTAGGTTATGTATCCTTCATTATTCGTTGGTTGAGCGGATGTTTTGGTATATGTCCTTGGTACATGTTTTGGTGATGTTTGGTATATGTACATATGTATATGGATGTAAATACTACCATGAGTTTTGTTATAAAGATCCAATAATCGATATGGGTGTCATGCCATTATGATGTTATGCTTGTTATGTTATTTTGCTGGTTTGCTTCTCAATAGGATGATCATTCTAAATATTTCAATGAGCTAAGTTATAAATCTCCATGGGTAGTATGTTTTTCTTACAACAATCTTGTTGGTTGTAGGTATTATTAAACACCAAGGATGGTGTTACCCCATGGGGGAGGGTTCTATAATAGCCCTATTGAAAATTCCATGTAATAAAAGTTGATAAAGAAAGAATAATAACCATGGTTTAGGGGACACTTATTCCAAGCTAAATTTTGGAAAAAACATAATGATGGGGATCACTAGTAAATTTGAAAATAATTATATTATTTTGTATTAATGGAGAAAATGGTTACATAGTTGTAACGTTCTCCCTAGTTTAGGATTAGTTCCTAGAGTTTAGGGGTTTGGTTGCAACTTCCTAATTCCTAGTATTGTATTTAATGATGTAATCTTTCATTGATGAGTAATAGACTGTACGAGAGTGATCTCTCTGTTCTGAGTGTAGTCTCCAGGTGCAGGCCTCACCTGTGAGCTACATCTCCTTCTTTTTCAATTATGTTCACATTTTATCTTGGTATCAGAGCTCAGATTGGGTGAGCCTGATCTTGTATCACCTCTTGTGATTGAAATGCCTTTGTGGCCAACTTGCCCTTGTGGCAGAGTTACCTGTGTGGTTTGAGGTGCCTCTGTGGCTGTGCGTACACAAGCGCTGTGTGCTCAATTGAGCAGGTGGACTGCAGAACACCTGGCTCGGACTGGACTTCTTTTTTTTTTTTTATTTCTGAGTAGAAAGGATATTGGCACGATTTTCGCGCTGACAATAGTGCCAGGAGTGGAATTGGCGCGACCGTTCGTCTGTTAATCACGCCAGATTGCCAAAATACCCGATTGGTGCGAAATTTCACGGAAAAATCGCGCTAGCAAATTTTACTTAACCGATTTTTTCTTGGCACAGATTTTTCGTTCGAGAACGCGCCAATACACACGGGGACGTGCCAATCCACCTTCAAAGAGATCTGCGGGAAGCCTCATCTTCGTTTGGTGATTTGCAAAGGGAGAAGATTAGAGAAGTTGCAGATCTATCCGAGAGAGGCAGATCGGATCAGTTTTGATCAGATCGATTTTTTGGCTGTATTGAAAAACATCGAATTTTCTCATCGGAGTGCGACTGATTTTGCTGAGTTGTCAGATATTGGTGGATCTGAATCGGTGACAGATCGATTTGACAGGTATCGATTTTTTGCTACTGTTGGGTAGATTCATTTTTTGTAGACCTGATCAGAATGAGTAATACGATGGAATCTTACCTCCACGAGTCTGGCAAACTCGATGGATCTAACTTCACGAACTGGAAGTTTAAGATCCAGACCTTGCTTGAAGGTGCGAATGCTTGGTCCATAGTTACAGGTGATGAGCAGAGGGTGAATGCGGGGGCGCAGGAGCAAGACTAGGATAAGCGAGAGAACAAGGTGAAAGTTTTGCTAAAAATGTCCGTGAAGGACAACGTTATCCTGCACATCAGAGACTATAAAACATCCGTAGAGATCTGGACGAAGATCAAAACTCTGTATTAGACCCGGAACACAAGCCGAGTTATGGCACTTAAAAGCAAGCTATTTTCGATGAGGATGAACGAAAATGAGATTGCTGTTGCATTTGTTGCGCGAATCAAATATGTGAAAGATGCATTGGGGAACATCGGAGAGGTGGTGTCTGACTCTGATCTTGTTTCAATCACACTGAACGGGATGCAAGATGAATTTCAAATGTTCATCACTGGCTTGGCGGCAAGGGAGAAAGTGCCCACATTTGATGATCTGACAGGGATCTTGCTGCAAGAGGAGGAGCGGCGGCAGAACTTCAACCCCCAGAGTGATGATCTTGCACTGATGGCAAAACGACGACCATTCAGAGGGAAGCAGCCACAACAGCAATCACAGCAGAAAGGAGGAACATCGTAGAAGCGTCCACATAATGGTATGATTGCAAATAATTCTGTAAAGAAATGTTATTATTGTGGAAAGAACAGCCATATACAGAGTCTATGCTTTAAGAAGCAGGTTGATGATGCAAAGAGGAAGCAGGCAAAGCACAGAGGATACTTTGCTGAAGATGATGTTGAAGAAGATAAAGATTTCAGTCATGAATTTCGACTGTTCATAGTCGACCATGCCCTTTCAGCATCTGATGAGGACGATATATGGTATGTTGATTCCGGAGCATCATAGAAAATTTTAGGGGCGAATGTTCGCCCTTTGGCGAAATTAAGGGGTTTTAAATTTTTAGTGGGCGAATATTTTGTATCATAGTATATTTTTACAAATCACCTCAAATAGCCCACCTTATTTTAAGGGAGAGGGTAAAAAAGGTAAATTTAGCCCTTGAAATTAGGAGTTACAACCTTCCATTCACCCATTTTTAAGAATAGGTTTTATTTAAGTGAATCCATTCGCCCATTTTCAAGAATAGGTTTTATTTAAGTGAATCCTATGGGCCAAAGGCCCAAATACCATAATTATAAAAGAGGTATGGTAAATTAATAAAAATATAAATAAATGAGAGGTATGGTAAATAAATAAAACATTTTTTATATTTACTCCATAAGTCACCTTATATACATGCAAGGGTGTAAACAAATAAAAATATAAGTAAAGTGGAGTTATGGTAAATAAATAAAACGTCTTTTATACTTACTCAAAAGGTATGGTAAATAAATAAAAATATAAATAAACTAGACGCATGGTAAATAAATAAAACCTCTTTTTATATTTAGTCCATAACCCTCGTTCTATTTATGAAGGCTCAAGAAAGAGGTTTTATTTAAGTGAATCCTATGGGCCAAATACCATATTTGTAAAAGAGGAATGGTAAATTAATAAAAATATAAATAAATGAGAGGTATGGTAAACAAATAAAACATTTTTTTATATTTACTCCATAAGTCACCTTATATTTACGAACACTCAAAAAATGCGTTATATTTAGGTGAAACCTATGGGAAAAATACTATGGGACAAATACCATGGACTAGATTGTTATTAATACCATGCAAAAAAACATTATTAACCCTAATATTAGTATTAATAAAAATAAAAATGGCACATGGTATTGACCCATGGTATTCACCAAAATGGCACATGGTATTGACCCATGGTATTCACCTGGAATGTAGTCTATTTAAATGGGGGAATTAAACCAGCATAGATCCATCTTTACTCTGGATCTACTAACCCCGAGAGGTATCAAATATCGTGATATGCAAACTAGCATAGAGTGAAAAAATATTTGATCCGATCAAGAGTAAAAATGGATGTTGTAATTTAATGTATGTTAAACATCTTAGCTTGGTTAAAATAAAAAATAAAATAAAAATCAACTATTAATTTTATTAATTTTTATAAATTACTAATAGTAATTTTTAAGCTCCAGGTTTATGATAACCCATGGTATTGACCCATGGTAATACCATGGTATTCATGTGAGCATAGACTATTTAAAGGGGAAATTCTATCATCTTAGATTCATCTTAATTCTAGATCTACCAAGTGCTCAGAGGGATAAATAGATTTCATCCCCCTAAGAGTAGTAGATGTGGAGTTAAGATGGATATAGGTTGGTTTTTATGATAATGAAGATACTAAATAGACTTAGGAAATTATATTGTAAAAACATATTAAGGTGAATGGTTAAAGCATAGACATTGGACAAGTATATTTGTATACTTCTGTTTTAACTGAAACAAATCCAGGGCTAAAAGGAATGGATTGATTGCACTAGTCATCCTTCTATAACTTTCCAACATACGTTGGAGTAAACAGATTGTAATTTGGGTAATTTTTCTAATTGCAAACAAGAACATACTTGTGTACCGGCAGGGTGGTTACGAGGTCCCTAGAAGTGATGAATTTGAATTTTTCTTGGTTTTATATATAGTATTAGGTTTTTTCTCATGCTTTCTGTGAATGGCACGGGTGAATTTTATCCTACACCCTCTAGGTTATCGATATGTAATTTCGGTAATTTTGATTTCAAAAGATATTTTAAAGAAATGCAATGATTTCATTTGTGTATTCAATAAACACAAGATTTTATAATTGAGTAAAATATTCGCCATGCCTGGTGAGAGATTTGCCAAAAAATTATATATACATATCATATTATTGATAAAATCACCTTCCATTTTTCCTATATACCATGGAGATTCGCCCATTTATTTAAATGTAAATTTAGGGGGGGTTCTTAAAATTTTCCCTGCGGAGCATCCTCTCACATGACAGGTAAAAAGGAATTTTTTGATAGTCTTGAGGAAAGTACATATGGATCAAAAATCTATTTAGGTGATGATAGTGGATACGAGATTAAAGGTTATGGGGTTATTCCAGTCAAGTTACCAAATGGAAAAATTAGTCATCTTCAGAATGTTTTATATGTACCTGGAATTAAGAAAAATCTGATATCTGTATCCATGATAACTGATCAAGATATGCAAGTCGAGTTCTTCAAGACTCATTGTGTGATAAAGGATTGCAGGGAAGAAATAGTTGCAACAAACGTGCGTGTTGGAAGCCTATACAAACTAGATGTAAAGAGTATATCAAAGCGAGCCATGGTTGCAAGAGGATCGGCAGCCGAACAACTCTGGCATCAGAGATTCGGTCACTTGAATTTGCAGGACCTCATGCTATTGCAGAGAAAAGGTATGGTTGAGGGGCTCCCTATCTTTCGTAATATTCAGTTAAATTGTGATGGATGTGCCTTAGGTAAAATGCATAGAGAACAGTTTCGTGTGCATGATAGGAGGAAGGAAACAGATATTTTAGAACTAGTGCACACTGATATATGCGGACCTATGAAAACAAGGTCGCTAGGTGGAGCATATTATTTTTTGTTATTTACTGATGACTGCACTAGATATTCATGGGTTTATTTTCTGAGTAAGAAAAGTCAGACTTTCCAGTGCTTTAGAGAATTTAAAACCTTGGTGGAAAAACAGTTTGGTAAGAGTATAAAAATTCTCCATTCTGATCAAGGGGGAGAATACAAGCTAGGGGAATTCATGAAATTCTGCAAATCTCACGGGATTGTTCAGCAGTTTACAGTGCCACACACACCACAGCAGAATGGATTCGCAGAACGAAAAAACAAAACCTTAGTGGAGTGCCCAAGGAGCATGTTACAAGGTAAGGATCTATCTAAAAGCTTTTGGGCAGAGGCTATTAACACTGTTGTATATTTGAAGAACAGAAGTCCTACCAGGTATCTTAGCTTCAAAACCCCTTTTGAAGCTCTATATGGATTCAAACCAGCAGTAAATCATCTAAGAGTATTTGGGTCAAAAGCATTTGCCCATATACCCAAAGCTGATAGGAAGAAATTAGATCCTAAAGCTGTGAAATGCATCTTTTTTGGTTATGGCACAGAATTTAAAGCATATAAATTGTTCAATCCTGAAACTCATAAGATATTTGCAAGCAGGGATGTAGTGTTAATGAACAGGTACAGGAAGGGAAAGATGACATTGGTGATGATTGGCACAGTCCATTGTTGATGGATGAAAGCAGCGATGATGAAAGAGAGAAAGAGCAGAAAGAAGAGCAAAAAGAAGAACAGGAAAAAGGTGATAAAGCAAGCCCATTTAGAGCTGACAAATTTGAGGTAAGTCCCCTACCAAGGAGATCTGGTAGGAAGACTCGATTACCATTAAAATTGAGAGACTATGCTTTGATGTCAAATGTTTTGAACATTGTAGAGCCCTCTAATTACAAAGAAGCTAGTCAATTTAAGGAGTGGAGAGCTGCAATGAATGAAGAGATGGAATCAATTCTTAGAAATGACACTTGGGATTTAGTTGAACTGCCTAAGAATAAAACACCCATAGGATGTAAATGGTTGCTTAAACCAAAAATGAATGCAGATGGAAGTATAGAGAAATTAAAATCTAGGTTGGTTGCAAAAGGATATTCACAACAGGAAGGTATAGATTTTGATGATACTTTTGCACCTGTAGAAAAGTTAAATACAATCAGAATGCTTATTGCTTTAGCTACTAAATATGATTGGGAATTACATTAGCTTGATGTCAAATCTGCATTTTTAAATGGTGATTAAGAGAGGAAATTTACTTAGTACAGCTAGAAGGGTTTGTAAAGCAGGGGCAGGAACATCTTGTTTGCAGATTGAAAAAGGCTTTATATGGTTTAAAACAAGCACCCAGGTCTTGGTATGAAAAGGTTGATTCTTTATTTTTAGAGTATGGCTTTCATAGAAGTTTGAGTGACCCAAATTTGTATACCAAGTACAATAAGCAGGGGCAGATTATTCTGATTTCTTTGTATGTAGATGACATGATTATAACAGGAGATGCAGATGATTTAATCAGAGGAATCAAAAGGCTTATGGCACAAGTTTTTGAGATGAAAGACCTTGGCAGACTTCATTACTGTCTCGGATTAGAAGTATGCAGAGATATTGGGCAAACTTTTCTTACCCAAGGGAAGTATGCCAGAAATCTGTTAGAAAATTTTGGTATGGATCAGTGTAGATCAGCAGTGACACCTTTGCAGCAGAAACTGAAGTTGAGCAGTGACGATGGCACTAAAGAAGTTGATGCTACAATGTATAGACAGCTAGTTGGTAGCTTGATATATCTTACAACAACCAGACCTGACTTAGCATACTCTGTTAGTGTGTTGAGCCAATTCATGTCAAAACCGCTTGAAAGTCACTGGGTAGCAGCAAAAAGTGTGTTGAGGTATCTTTTTGGTACTGTTAATTATGGAATTTTATACACTGACGCATATGATGTTATTCTAGCAGGTTTTTCAGATTCAGATTGGGCAGGTAACTTGGATGATTGAAGATCCATCACATGTTATGCATTCAGCATAGGATCCGGGGTCATAGCATGGAGCAGCAAGAAGCAGAGTACTGTAGCCTTGTCATCATGTGAAGCTGAGTATCAAGCATTGTGTGCAGCAACGTGTGAAGCGATCTGGTTGAGAAGGCTTCTCAGTGATGCAGGAAAAGAACAAAAGAATCCCACTTCCATCAAAAGCGACAACCAGAGCACCATTAAATTGGCATACAATCCAGTGTTTCACAAAAACACCAAACATATAGACACTCAGTTCCATTTTGTCAGAGAGAAGATACAATCAAAAGAAATTATTGTTGAATATTGTAAAACTTGTGATAATTTGGCTGATATTTTTACAAAGCCACTTGCACATGTGAAGTTTGAATTGTTTAGAAGGATGCTAGGAGTCCAAGAGAACCCTTTCTCAATTAAGGGGGGGAGTTGAAAATAATTAATATTATTTTGTATTAATGGAGAAAATGGTTACATAGTTGTAACGTTCTCCCTAGTTTAGGATTAGTTCCTAGAGTTTAGGGGTTTGGTTGCAACTTCCTAATTCCTAGTATTGTATTTAATGATGTAATCTTTCATTGATGAGTAATAGACTGTACGAGAGTGATCTCTCTGTTCTGAGTGTAGTCTCTAGGTGCAGGCCTCACCTGTGAGCTACATCTCCTTCTTTTTCAATTCTATTCACATTTTATCTTGGTATCAGAGCTCAGATTGGGTGAGCCTGATATTGTATCACCTC
This sequence comes from Pinus tabuliformis, assembly GCA_031772625.1. Classification (NCBI taxonomy): domain Eukaryota; kingdom Viridiplantae; phylum Streptophyta; class Pinopsida; order Pinales; family Pinaceae; genus Pinus; species Pinus tabuliformis. Next base: position 796,156,602 of record CM062815.1, on the reverse strand, counting down.
TTGTGACTGAAGTGCCTTTGTGGCCAACTTGCCCTTGTGGCAGAGTTACCTGTGTGGTTTGAGGTGCCTCTGTGGCCGTGTGTACACAAGAGCTGTGTGCTCAATTGAGCAGGTGGACTGCAGAACACCTGGCTCGGACTGGATTTTTTTTTTTTTTTTCCTGAGTAGAAAGGAGATTGGCGCGCTTTTCGCGCTGACAATAGCGCCAGGAGTGGAATTGGCACGACTGTTTGTCTGTTAATCGTGCCAGAGCACCAAAATACCCGATTGGTGCGAAATTTCACAGAAAAATCGCGCCAGCGAATTTTACTTAACTGATTTTTTCTTGGCATGGATTTTTCGTTCGAGAACGCGCCAATACACATGGGGACGCGCCAATCCACCTTCAAAGAGATCTGCCGGAAGCCTCATCTTCGTTTGGCAATTTGCAAAGGGAGCAGATCAGAGAAGTTGCAGATCTATCCGGGAGAGGCAGATCGGATCAGTTTTGATCAGATCGATTTTTTGGCTGTATTGAAAAACAACGAATTTGCTCATCGGAGCGCGACTAATTTTGCTGAGTTGTCAGATATTGGTGGATCTGAATCAGTGACAGATCGATTTGACAGGTATCGATTTTTTGCTACTGTTGCGTAGATTCATTTGTTGTAGACCTGATCAGAATGAGTAATACGGTGGAATCTTACCTCCACGAGTCTGGCAAACTCGATGGATCTAACTTCACGAACTGGAAGTTTAAGATCCAGACCTTGCTTGAAGGTGCGAATGCTTGGTCCATAGTTACAGGTGATGAGCAAAGAGTGAATGCGGGGGCGTAGGAGCAAGACTGGGATAAGCGGAGAACAAGGCGAAAGTTTTGCTGAAAATGTCCGTGAAGGACAATGTTATCCCGCACATCAGAGACTGTAAAACGTCCGCGGAGATCTGGACGAAGATCAAAACTCAATATCAGACCCAGAACACAAGCCGAGTTATGGCACTTAAAAGCAAGCTATTTTCGATGAGGATGAACGAAAATGAGACTGTTGCTGCATTTGTTGCACGAATAAAAGATGTGAAAGATGCATTGGGGAACATCGGAGAGGCGGTGTCTGACTCTGATCTTGTTTCAATCACACTGAATGGGATGCAAGATGAATTTCAAATTTTCATCACTGGCTTGGCGGCAAGAGAGAAAGCGCCCACATTTGATGATCTGACAGGGATCTTGCTGCAAGAGGAGGAGCGGCGGGAGAACTTGAATCCCCAGAGTCATGATCTTGCGCTGATGGCGAAACGACGACCATTCAAAGGGAAGCAGCCACAGCAGCAATCACAGCAGAAAGGAGGAACATCGCAGAAGCGTCCACATAAAGGTATGATTGCAAATAATTCTGTAAGGAAATGTTATTATTGTGGAAAGAACGGCCATATACAGAGTGTATGCTTTAAGAAGCAGGCTGATGATGCAAAGAGGAAGCAGGCAAAGCACAGAGGATACTTTGCTGAAGATGATGTTGAAGAAGATAAATATTTCAATCATGAATTTCGACTGTTCATAGTCGACCATGCCCTTTCAGCATCTGATGAGGACGATATATGGTATGTTGATTCTGGAGCATCCTCTCACATGACAGGTAAAAAGGAATTTTTTGATAGTCTTGAGGAAAGTACATATGGATCAAAAATCTATTTAGGTGATGATAGTGGATACGAGATTAAAGGTTATGGGGTTATTCCAGTCAAGTTACCAAATGGAAAAATTAGTCATCTTCAGAATGTTTTATATGTACCTGGAATTAAGAAAAAATTGATATCTGTATCCATGATAACTGATCAAGATATGCAAGTCGAGTTCTTCAAGACTCATTGTGTGATAAAGGATTGCAGGGAAGAAATAGTTGCAACAGGCGTGCGTGTTGGAAGCCTATACAGACTAGATGTAAAGAGTATATCAAAGCGAGCCATGGTTGCAGGAGGATCGACAGCCGAACAACTCTGGCATCAGAGATTCGGTCACTTGAATTTGCAGGACCTCATGCTATTGCAGAGAAAAGGTATGGTTGAGGGGCTCCCTATCTTTCGTAATATTCAGTTAAATTGTGATGGATGTGCCTTAGGTAAAATGCATAGAGAACAGTTTCCTGTGCATGATAGGAGGAAGGAAACAGATATTTTAGAACTAGTGCACACTGATATATGCGGACCTATGCAGACAAGGTCGCTAGGTGGAGCATATTATTTTTTGTTATTTACTGATGACTGCACTAGATATTCATGGGTTTATTTTCTGAGTAAGAAAAGTCAGACTTTCCAGTGCTTTATGGAATATAAAACCTTGGTGGAAAACAGTTTGGTAAGAGTATAAAAATTCTCCGTTCTGATCAAGGGGGAGAATACAAGTTAGGGGAATTCATGAAATTCTGTAAATCTCACGGGATTGTTCAGCAGTTTACAGTGCCACACACACCACAGCAGAATGGAGTTGCAGAACGCAAAAACAGAACCTTAATGGAGTGCGTAAGGAGCATGTTACAAGGTAAGGATCTATCTAAAAGCTTTTGGGCAGAGGCTATTAACATTGTTGTATATTTGAAGAACAGAAGTCCTACCAGGTGTCTTAGCTTCAAAACCACTTTTGAAGCTCTATATGGATTCAAACCAGTAGTAAATCATCTAAGAGTATTATGGTCAAAAGCATTTTCCCATATACCCAAAGCTGATAGGAAGAAATTAGATCCTAAAGCTGTGAAATGCATCTTTGTTGATTATGGCACATAATTTAAAGCATATAAATTATTCAATCCTGAAACTCATAAGATATTTGCAAGCAGGGATGAAGTGTTTCATGAAAAGGTACAGGAAGGGAAAGATGACATTGGTGATGATTGGCACAGTCCATTGTTGATGGATGAAAGCAGCGATGATGAAAGAGAGCAAGAGCAGAAAGAAGAGAAAAAAGAAGAACAGGAAAAAGGTGATAAAGCAAGCCCATTTAGAGCTGACAAATTTGAGGTAAGTCCCCTACCAAGGAGATCTGGTAGGAAGACTCAATTACCATTAAAATTGAGAGACTATGCTTTGATGTCAAATGTTTTGGACATTGTAGTGCCCTCTAATTACAAAGAAGCTAGTCAATTTAAGGAGTGGAGAGCTGCAATGAATGAAGAGATGGAATCAATTCTTAGAAATGACACTTGGGATTTAGTTGAACTGCCTAAGAATAAAACACCCATAGGATGTAAATGGCTGCTTAAACCAAAAATGAATGCAGATGGAAGTATAGAGAAATTAAAAGCTAGGTTGGTTGCAAAAGGATATTCACAGCAGGAAGGTATAGATTTTGATGATACTTTTGCACCTGTAGCAAAGTTAAATACAATCAGAATGCTTATTGCTTTAGCTACTAAATATGATTGGGAATTACACCAGCTTGATGTCAAATCTGCATTTTTAAATGGTGAATTAAAAGAGGAAATTTACTTAGTACAGCCAGAAGGGTTTGTAAAGCAGGGGCAGGAACATCTTGTTTGCAGATTGAAAAAGGCTTTATATGGTTTAAAACAAGCACCCAGGTCTTGGTATGAAAAGGTTGATTCTTTCTTTTTAGAGTATGGCTTTCATAGAAGTTTGAATGACCCAAATTTGTATACCAAGTACAATAAGCAACGGCAGATTATTATGATTTCTTTGTATGTAGATGACATGATTATAACAGGAGATGCAAATGATTTAATCAGAGGAATCAAAAGGCTTATGGCACAAATTTTTGAGATGAAACACCTTGGAAGACTTCATTACTGTCTGGGATTAGAAGTATGCAGAGATACTGGGAAAACTTTTCTTACCCAAGGGAAGCATGCCAGAAGTCTGTTAGAAAAGTTTGGTATGGATCAGTGTAGATCAGCAGCGACACCTCTGCAGCAGAATCTGAAGTTGAGCAGTGACGATGGCACTAAAGAAGTTGATGCTACAATGTATAGACAGCTAGTTGGCAGCTTGATATATCTTACAACAACCATACCTAAATTAGCATACTCTGTTAGTGTGTTGAGCCAATTCATGTCAAAACCGCTTGAAAGTCACTGGGCAGCAGCAAAAAGTGTGTTGAGGTATCTTTGTGGTACTATTAATTATGGAATTTTATACACCGACGCATCTGATGTTATTCTAGCAGGTTTTTCAGATTCAGATTGGGCAGGTAACTTGGATGATCGAAGATCCATCACAAGTTATGCATTCATCATAGGATCTGGGGTCATAGCATGGAGCAGCAAGAAGCAGAGTATTGTAGCCTTGTCATCGTGTGAAGCTGAGTATCAAGCATTGTGTGCATTGACGTGTGAAGCGATCTAGTTGAGAAGGCTTCTCAATGATGCAGGAAAAGAACAAAAGAATCCCACTTCCATCAAAAGCGACAACCAGAGCACAATTAAATTGGCATACAATCTAGTGTTTCACAAAAACACCAAACATATAGACACTCAGTTCCATTTTGTCAGAGAGAAGATACAGTCAGAAGAAATTACTATTGAATATTGTAAAACTTGTGACAATTTGGCTGATATTTTTACAAAGGCACTTGCACGTGTGAAATTTGAATTGTTTAGAAGGATGCTAGGAGTCCAGGAGAACCCTTTCTCCATTAAGGGGGGGAGTTGAAAATAATTAATATTATTTTGTATTAATGGAGAAAATGGTTACATAGTTGTAACGTTCTCCCTAGTTTAGGATTAGTTCCTAGAGTTTAGGGGTTTGGTTGCAACTTCCTAATTCCTAGTATTGTATTTAAAGATGTAATCTTTCATTGATGAGTAATAGACTGTACGAGAGTGATCTCTCTGTTCTGAGTGTAGTCTCTAGGTGCAGGCCTCACCTGTGAGCTACATCTCCTTCTTTTTCAATTATGTTCACATTTTATCTTGGTATCAGAGCTCAGATTGGGTGAGCCTGATCTTGTATCACCTCTTGTGACTGAAGTGCCTTTGTCGCCAACTTTCCCTTATGGCAGAGTTACCTGTGTGGTTTGAGGTGCCTCTGAGGCCGTTTGTAGACAAGAGCTGTGTGCTCAATTGAGCAGGTGGACTGCAGAACACCTGGCTCGGACTGGATGTTTTTTTTTTTTTTTTTTTTAGTAGAAAGGAGATTAGCGCGCTTTTCGCGCTGACAGTGGCGCTAGGAGCAGAATTGGCGCGAATGTTCATCTGTTAATCGCGCCAGAGCGCCCAAATACCCAATTGGTGCGGAATTTCACGGAAAAATCGCGCCAGCAAATTTTACTTAACCGATTTTTTCTTGGCACGGATTTTTCGTTCGGGAACGCGCCAATATGCACGGGGACGCGCCAATCCACCTTCAAAGAGATCTACGGGAAGCCTCATCTTCGTTTGGAAATTTGCAAAGGGAGCAGATCAAAGAAGTTGCAGATCTATCCGGGAGAGGCAGATCGGATCAGTTTTGATCAGATCGATTTTTTGGCTGTATTGAAAAACAACGAATTTGCTCATCGGAGCGCGATTGATTTTGCTGAGTTGTCAGATATTGGTAGATCTAAATCGGTGACAGATTGATTCAACAGGTATCGATTTTTTGCTACTATTGGGTAGATTCATTTTTTGTAGACCTGATCAGAATGAGTAATACGATGGAATCTTACCTCCACGAGTCTGGCAAACTCAATGGATCTAACTTCACGAACTGGAAGTTTAAGATCTAGACCTTGCTTGAAGGTGCGAATGCTTGGTCCATAGTTACAGGTGATGAGCAGAGAGTGAATGCGGGGGCGCAGGAGCAAGACTGGGATAAGCGAGAGTACAAGGTGAAAGTTTTGCTGAAAATGTCCGTGAAGGACAACGTTATCCCGCACATCAGAGACTGTAAAACGTCCGTGGAGATGAAGATCAAAACTCTGTATCAGACCCAGAACACAAGCAGAGTTATGGCACTTAAAAGCAAGCTATTTTCGATGAGGATGAACGAAAATGAGACTGCTGCATCATTTGTTGTGGAATCAAAGATGTGAAAGATGCATTGGGGAACATCGGAGAGGCGGTGTCTGACTCTGATCTTGTTTCAATCACACTGAACGGGATGAAAGATGAATTTCAAATGTTCATCACTGGCTTGGCGGCAAGCGAGAAAGCGCCCACATTTGATGATCTGACAGGGATCTTGTTGCAAGAGGAGGAGCGACGACAGAACTTCAACCCCCAGAGTGATGATCTTGCGCTGATGGCGAAACAACGACCATTCAAAGGGAAGCAGCCATAGCAGCAATCACAGCAGAAAGGAGGAACATCAGAAGCGTCCACATAAAGGTATGATTGCAAATAATTCTGTAAAGAAATGTTATTATTGTGGAAAGAACGGCCATATACAGAGTGTATGCTTTAAGAAGTAGGCTGATGATGCAAAGAGGAAGCAAGCAAAGCACAGAGGATAATTTGTTGAAGATGATGTTGAAGAAGATAAAGATTTCAATCATGAATTTCGACTGTTCATAGTCGACCAAGCCCTTTCAGCATCTGATGAGGACGATATATGGTATGTTGATTCCGGAGCATCCTCTCACATGACAGGTAAAAAGGAATTTTTTGATAGTCTTGAGGAAAGTACATATGGATCAAAAATCTATTTAGGTGATGATAGTGGATCGAGATTAAAGGTTATGGGGTTATTCCAGTCAAGTTACCAAATGGAAAAATTAGTCATCTTTAGAATGTTCTATATGTACCTGGAATTAAGAAAAATCTGATATCTGTATCCATGATAACTGATCAAGATATGCAATTCGAGTTCTTCAAGACTCATTGTGTGATAAAGGATTGCAGGGAAGAAATAGTTGCAACAGGCGTGCGTGTTGGAAGCCTATACAGATTAGATGTAAAGAGTGTATCAAAGAGAGCCATGGTTGCAGGAGGATCGACAGCCGAACAACTCTGGCATCAGAGATTCGGTCACTTGAATTTCTAGGACCTCATGCTATTGCAGAGAAAAGGTATGGTTGAGGGGCTCCCTATCTTTCGTAATATTCAATTAAATTTTGATGGATGTGCCTTAGGTAAAATGCATATGGAACAGTTTCCTGTGCATGATAGGAGGAAGGAAACAAATATTTTAGAACTAGTGCACACTGATATATGCCGACCTATGCAAAAAAGGTCGCTAGGTGGAGCATATTATTTTTTGTTATTTACTGATGACTGCACTAGATATTCATGGGTTTATTTTCTGAGTAAGAAAAGTCAGACTTTACAGTGCTTTAGAGAATTTAAAACCTTGGTGGAAAAACAGTTTGGTAAGAGTATAAAAATTCTCCATTCTGATCAAGGGGGAGAATACAAGCTAGGGGAATTCATGAAATTATGCAAATCTCACAGGATTGTTCAGTAGTTTACAGTGCCACACACACCACAGCAGAATGGAGTCACAGAACGCAAAAACAGAACCTTAGTGGAGTGCGCAAGGAGCATGTTACAAGGTAAGGATCTATCTAAAAGCTTTTGGGCAGAGGCTATTAATACTGTTGTATATTTGAAGAACAGAAGTCCTACGAGGTATCTTAGCTTCAAAACCCCTTTTGAAGCTCTATATGGATTCAAACCAACAGTAAATCACCTAAGAGTATTTGGGTCAAAAGCATTTGCCCATATACCCAAAGCTGATAGGAGGAAATTAGATCCTAAAGCTGTGAAATGCATCTTTGTTGGTTATGGCACAGAATTTAAAGCATATAAATTGTTCAATCCTAAAACTCATAAGATATTTGCTAGCAGGGATGTAGTGTTTCATGAACAGGTACAGGAAGGGAAAGATGACATTGGTGATGATTGGCACAGTCCATTGTTGATGGATGAAAGCAGCGATGATGAAAGAGAGCAAGAGCAGAAAGAAGAGCAAAAAGAAGAACAGGAAAAAGGTGATAAAGCAATCCAATTTAGAGGTGACAAATTTGAGGTAAGTCCCCTACCAAGGAGATCTGGTAGGAAGACTCAATTACCATTAAAATTGAGAGACTATGCTTTGATGTCAAATGTTTTGAACATTGTAGAGCCCTCTAATTACAAAGAAGCTAGTCAATTTAAGGAGTGGAGAGCTGCAATGAATGAAGAGATGGAATCAATTCTTAGAAATGACACTTGGGATTTAGTTGAACTGCCTAAGAATAAAACACCCATAGGATGTAAATGGTTGTTTAAACCAAAAATGAATGCAGATGGAAGTATAGAGAAATTAAAAGCTAGGTTGGTTGCAAAAGGATATTCACAGCAGAAAGGTATAGATTTTGATGATACTTTTGCACCTGTAGCAAAGTTAAATACAATCAGAATGCTTATTGCTTTAGCTACTAAATATGATTGGGAATTACACCAGCTTGATGTCAAATCTACATTTTTAAATGGTGAATTAAAAGAGGAAATTTACTTAGTACAGCCAGAAGGGTTTGTAAAGCAGGGGCAGGAACATCTTGTTTGCAGATTGAAAAAGGCTTTATATGGTTTAAAACAAGCACCCAGGTCTTGGTATGAAAAGGTTGATTCTTTCTTTTTAGAGTATGGCTTTCATAGAAGTTTGAATGACCCAAATTTGTATACCAAGTACAATAAGCAGGGGCAGATTATTCTGATTTCTTTGTATGTAGATGACATGATTATAACAAGAGATGCAGATGATTTAATTAGAGGAATCAAAAGGCTTATGGCACAAGTTTTTGAGATGAAAGACCTTGGAAGACTTCATTACTGTGTGGGATTAGAAGTATGCAGAGATACTGGGCAAACTTTTCTTACCCAAGGGAAGTATGCCAGAAATCTGTTAGAAAAGTTTGGTATGGATCAGTGTAGCTCAGCAGAGACACCTTTGCAACAGAATCTGAAGTTGAGCAGTGACGATGGCACTAAAGAAGTTGATGCTACAATGTATAGACAGCTAGTTGGCAGCTTGATATATCTTACAACAACCATACCTGACTTAGCGTACTCTGTTAGTGTGTTGAGCCAATTCATGTCAAAACCGCTTGAAAGTCACTGGGTAGCAGCAAAAATTGTGTTGAGGTATCTTTGTGGTACTATTAATTATGGAATTTTATACACTGACACATCTGATGTTATTCTAGCATGTTTTTCAGATTCAGATTGGGCAGGTAACTTGGATGATCGTAGATCCATCACAGATTATGCATTCAGCATAGGATCTGGGGTCATAGCATGGAGCAACAAGAAGCAGAGTACTGTAGCCTTGTCATCGTGTGAAGCTGAGTATCAAGCATTGTGTGCAGCGACGTGTGAAGCGATCTGGTTGAGAAGGCTTCTCAATGATGCAGGAAAAGAACAAAAGAATCCCACTTCCATCAAAAGCGACAACCAGAGCACCATTAAATTGGCATACAATCCAGTGTTTCACAAAAAAACCAAACATATAGACACTTAGTTCCATTTTGTCAGAGAGAAGATACAGTCAAAAGAAATTTCCGCTGAATATTGTAAAACTTGTGACAATTTCGCTGATATTTTTACAAAGCCACTTGCACGTATGAAATTTGAATTGTTTAGAAGGATGCTAGGAGTCCAGGAGAACCCTTTCTCCATTAAGGGGGGGAGTTGAAAATAATTAATATTATTTTGTATTAATGGAGAAAATGGTTACATAGTTGTAACGTTCTCCCTAGTTTAGGATTAGTTCCTAGAGTTTAGGGGTTTGGTTGCAACTTCCTAATTCCTAGTATTGTATTTAATGATGTAATCTTTCATTGATGAGTAATAGACTGTACGAGAGTGATCTCTCTGTTCTGAGTGTAGTCTCTAGGTGCAGGCCTCACCTGTGAGCTACATCTCCTTCTTTTTCAATTCTGTTCACATTTTATCTTGGTATCAGAGCTCAGATTGGGTGAGCCTGATCTTGTATCACCTCTTGTGACTGAAGTGCCTTTGTGGCCAACTTGCCCTTGTGGCAGAGTTACCTGTGTGGTTTGAGGTGCCTCTGTGGCCATGTGTACACAAGAGCTGTGTGCTCAATTGAGCAGGTGGACTGCAGAACACCTGGCTCGGAATGGATTTTTTTTTCTTTTTTTTTTGAGTAGAAAGGAGATTGGCGCGCTTTTCGCGCTGAAAGTAGCGCCATGAGCGGAATTGGCGTGACTTTTCATCTATTAATAGCGCCAGAGCGCCAAAATACCCGATTGGTGCGGAATTTCACGGAAAAATCGCGCCAGCAAATTTTACTCTAACCGATTTTTTCTTGGCGCGGATTTTTCGTTCAGGAACGCGCCAATACGCACGGGGACGCGCCAATCCACCTTCAAAGAGATCTACGGGAAGCCTCATCTTCGTTTGGCAATTTGCAAAGGGAGCATATAAGAGAAGTTGCAGATCTATCCGGGAGAGGCAGATCGGATCAGTTTTGATCAGATCGATTTTTTGGCTGTATTGAAAAACAGTGAATTTGCTCATCGGAGCGCGACTGATTTTGCTGAGTTGTCAAATATTGGTGGATCTAAATCGGTGACAGATCGATTTGACAGGTATCAATTTTTTGCGACTGTTGGGTAGATTCATTTTTTGTAGACCTGATCAAAATGAGTAATACGATGGAATCTTACCTCCACGAGTCTGGCAAACTCGATGGATCTAACTTCACGAACTGGAAGTTTAAGATCCAGACCTTGCTTGAAGGTGCGAATGCTTGGTCCATAGTTACAGGTGATGAGCATAGAGTGAATGCGGGGGTGCAGGAGCAAGACTGGGATAAGCGAGAGTACAAGGTGAAAGTTTTGCTGAAAATGTCCGTGAAGGACAACGTTATCCCGCACATCAGAGACTGTAAAACGTCCGCGGAGATCTAGACGAAGATCAAAACTCTGTATTAGACCCAAAACACAAGCTGAGTTATGGCACTTAAAAGCAAGCTATTTTCAATGAGGATGAATGAAAATGAGACCGTTGCTGCATTTGTTGCGCGAATCAAAGATGTGAAAGATGCATTGGGGAACATCGGAGAGGCGGTGTCTAACTCTGATCTTGTTTCAATCACACTGAATGGGATGCAAGATGAATTTCAAATGTTCATCACTGGCTTGGCGGCAAGGGAGAAAGCGCCCACATTTGATGATCTGACAGGGATCTTGTTGCAAGAGGAGGAGCGGCGGCAGAACTTCAACCCCCAAAGTGATGATCTTGTGCTGATGTCGAAACGACGACCATTCAAAGGGAAGCAGCCATAGCAGCAATCACAACAGAAAGGAGGAACATCGCAGAAGCGTCCACATAAAGGTATGATTGCAAATAATTCTGTAAACAAATGTTATTATTGTGGAAAGAACGGCCATATACAGACTGTATGCTTTAAGAAGCAGGCTGATGATGCAAAGAGGAAGCAGGCTGATGATGCAAAGAGGAAGCAGGCAAAGCACAGAGGATACTTTGCTGAAGATGATGTTGAAGAAGATAAAGATTTCAGTCATGAATTTCGACTGTTCATAGTTGACCATGCCCTTTCAGTATCTGATGAGGACGGTATATGGTATGTTGTTTCCGGAGCATCCTCTCACATGACAGGTAAAAAGGAATTTTTTGATAGTCTTGAGGAAAGTACATATGGATCAAAAATCTATTTAGGTGATGATAGTGGATACGAGATTAAAGGTTATGGGGTTATTCCAGTCAAGTTACCAAATGGAAAAATTAGTCATCTTTAGAATGTTTTATATGTACCTAGAATTAAGAAAAATCTGATATCTTTATCCATGATAACTGATCAAGATATGCAAGTCGAGTTCTTCAAGACTCATTGTGTGATAAAGGATTGCAGGGAAGAAATAGTTGCAACAGGCGTGCGTGTTGGAAGCCTATACAGACTAGATGTAAAGAGTATATCAAAGCGAGCCATGGTTGCAGGAGGATCGACAGCCGAACAACTCTGGCATCAGAGATTCGGTCACTTGAATTTGCAGGACCTCATGCTATTGCAGAGAAAAGGTATGGTTGAGGGGCTCCCTATCTTTCGTAATATTCAGTTAAATTGTGATGGTTGTGCCTTAGGTAAAATGCATAGAGAACAAATTTTTGTGCATTATAGGAGGAAGGAAACAGATATTTTAGAACTAGTGCACACTGATATATGCGGACCTATGCAGACAAGGTCGCTAGGTGGAGCATATTATTTTTTGTTATTTACTGATGACTGCACTAGATATTCATGGGTTTATTTTCTGAGTAAGAAAAGTCAGACTTTCCAGTGCTTTAGAGAATTTAAAACCTTGGTGGAAAAATAGTTTGGTAAGAGTATAAAAAGTCTCCGTTCTAATCAAGGGGGAGAATACAAGCTAGGGGAATTCATGAAATTCTGTAAATCTCACGGGATTGTTCAGCAGTTTACAGTGCCACACACACCACAGCAGAATGGAGTCGCAGAACGCAAAAACAGAACCTTAGTGGAGTGCGCAAGGAGCATGTTACAAGGTAAGGATCTATCTAAAAGCTTTTGGGCAGAGGCTATTAACACTGCTGTATATTTGAAGAACAAAAGTCCTACCAGGTATCTTAGCTTCAAAACCCCTTTTGAAGCTCTATATGGATTCAAACCAGCAGTAAATCATCTAAGAGTATTTGGGTCAAAAGCATTTGCCCATATACCCAAAGCTGATAGGAAGAAATTAGATCCTAAAGCTGTGAAATGCATCTTTGTTGGTTATGGCACAGAATTTAAAGCATATAAATTGTTCAATCCTGAAACTCATAAGATATTTGCAAGCAGGGATGTAGTGTTTCATGAACAGGTACAGGAAGGGAAAGATGAAATTGATGATGATTGGCACAGTCCATTGTTGATGGATGAAAACAGCGATGATGAAAGAGAGCAAGAGCAAAAAGAAGAACAGGAAAATGGTGATAAAGCAAGCCCATTTAGAGCTGACAAATTTGAGGTAAGTCCCCTACCAAGGAGATCTGGTAGGAAGACTCAATTACCATTAAAATTGAGAGACTATGCTTTGATGTCAAATGTTTTGAACATTGTAGAGCCCTCTAATTACAAAGAAGCTAGTCAATTTAAGGAGTGGAGAGCTGCAATGAATGAAGAGATGGAATCAATTCTTAGAAATGACACTTGGGATTTAGTTGAATTGCCTAAGAATAAAACACCCATAGGATGTAAATGGCTGTTTAAACCAAAAATTAATGCAGATGGAAGTATAGAGAAATTAAAAGCTAGGTTGGTTGCAAAAGGATATTCACAGCAGGAAGGTATAGATTTTGATGATACTTTTGCACCTGTAGCAAAGTTAAATAAAATCAGAATGCTTATTGCTTTAGCTACTAAATATGATTGGGAATTACACTAGCTTGATTTCAAATCTGCATTTTTAAATGGTGAATTAAAAGAGGAAATTTACTTAGTACATCCAGAAGGGTTTGTAAAGCAGGGGCAGGAACATCTTGTTTGCAGATTGAAAAAGGCTTTATATGGTTTAAAACAAGCACCCAGGTCTTGGTATGAAAAGGTTGATTCTTTCTTTTTAGAGTATGGCTTTCATAGAAGTTTGAATGATCCAAATTTGTATACCAAGTACAATAAGCAGTGGCAGATTATTCTGATTTCTTTGTATGTAGATGACATGATTATAACAGGAGATGCAGATGATTTAATCAAAGGAATCAAAAGGCTTATGGCACAAGTTTTTGAGATGAAAGACCTTGGAAGACTTCATTACTGTCTAGGATTAGAAGTATGCAGAGATACTAGGCAAACTTTTCTTACCCAAGGGAAGTATGCCAGAAATTTGTTAGAAAAGTTTGGTATGGATCAATGTAGATCATCAGCGACACCTTTGCAGCAGAATCTGAAGTTGAACAGTGACGATGGCACTAAAGAAGTTGATGCTACAATTTATAGTCAGCTAGTTGGCAGCTTGATATATCTTACAACAACTAGACCTGACTTAGCATACTCTCTTAGTGTGTTGAGCCAATTCATGTCAAAACCGCTTGAAAGTCACTGGGTAGCAGCAAAAAGTGTGTTGAGGTATCTTTGTGGTACTGTTAATTATGGAATTTTATACGCTGACGCATCTGATTTTATTCTAGCAGGTTTTTCAGATTCAGATTGGGCAGGTAACTTGGATGATCGAAGATCCATCGCAGGTTATGCATTCAGCATAGGATCCGGGATCATAGCATGGAGCAACAAGAAGCAGAGTACTATAGCCTTGTCATCGTGTGAAGCTGAGTATCAAGCATTGTGTGCAGCGACGTGCGAAGTGATCTGGTTGAGAAGGCTTCTCAATGATGCAGGAAAAGAACAAAAGAATCCCACTTCCATCAAAAGCGACAACCAGAGCACCATTAAATTGGCATACAATCCAGTGTTTCACAAAAACACCAAACATATAGACACTCAGTTCCATTTTGTCAGAGAGAAGATACAGTCAAAAGAAATTATTGTTGAATATTGTAAAACTTGTGACAATTTGGCTAATATTTTTACAAAGCCACTTGCACGTGTGAAATTTGAATTGTTTAGAAGGATGCTAGGAGTCCAGGAGAACCCTTTCTCAATTAAGGGGGGGAGTTGAAAATAATTAATATTATTTTGTATTAATGGAGAAAATGGTTACATAGTTGTAACGTTCTCCCTAGTTTAGGATTAGTTCCTAGAGTTTAGGGGTTTGGTTGAAACTTCCTAATTCCTAGTATTGTATTTAATGATGTAATCTTTCATTGATGAGTAATAGACTGTACGAGATTGATCTCTATGTTCTGAGTGTAGTCTCTAGGTGCAGGCCTCACCTGTGAGCTACATCTCCTTCTTTTTCAATTCTGTTCACATTTTATCTTGGTATCAGAGCTCAGATTGGGTGAGCCTGATCTTGTATCACCTCTTGTGACTGAAGTGCCTTTGTGGCCAACTTGCCCTTGTGGCAGAGTTACCTGTGTGGTTTGAGGTGCCTCTGTGGCCGTGTGTACACAAGAGCTATGTGCTCAATTAAGCAGGTGGACTGCAGAACACCTGGCTCGGACTATATATATATATATATATATATATATATATATATATATATATATATATATATATATATATATAGATAGATAGATAGATAGATAGATATTAGATTTATATTTTTATTTTTATTTTATTTTTTTTTTTTTTTTTCTTCTGAGTAGAAAGGATATTGGCGTGCTTTTCGCGCTGACAGTAGCGCCAGGAGCGGAATTGGTGCGACTGTTCATCTGTTAATCGTGCCAGAGCGCCAAAATACCCAATTGGTGCAGAATTTCACGGAAAAATCACGCCAGCGAATTTTACTTAACCGATTTTTTCTTGGCGCGTCTTTTTCTTTCGGGAACGCGCCAATACGCACGGGGACGCGCCAATCCACCTTCAAAGAGATCTGCGGGAAGCCTCATCTTCGTTTGGCGATCTGCAAAGGGAGCAGATCAGAGAAGTTGCAGATCTATCCGAGAGAGGCAGATCGGATCAGTTTTGATCAGATCGATTTTTTGGCTGTATTGAAAAACAACGAATTTACTCATCGGAGCGTGACTAATTTTGCTGAGTTTTCAGATATTGGTGGATCTGAATCGGTGACAGATTGATTTGACAGGTATCAATTTTTTGCTACTATTGGGTAGATTCATTTTTTGTAGACCTGATCAGAATGAGTAATACGATGGAATTTTACCTCCACGAGTCTGGCAAACTCAATGGATCTAACTTCACGAACTGGAAGTTTAAGATCCAGACCTTGCTTGAAGGTGCGAATGCTTGGTGCATAGTACAGGTGATGAGCAGAGAGTGAAAGTGGGGGCACAGGAGCAAGACTAGGATAAGCGAGAGTACAAGGCGAAAGTTTTGCTGAAAATGTCCGTGAAGGACAACGTTATCTCGCACATCAGAGACTGTAAAACATCCGCGGAGATCTGGACGAAGATCAAAACTCTGTATCAGACCCAGAACACAAACTCAGTTATGACACTTAAAAGCAAGCTATTTTCGATGAGGATGAACAAAAATGAGATTGTTGTTGCATTTGTTGTGCGAATCAAAGATGTGAAAGATGCATTGGGGAACATCGGAGAGGCGGTTTCTGACTCTGATCTTGTTTCAATCACACTGAACGGGATGCAAGATGAATTTCAAATGTTCATCACTGGCTTGGCGGCAAGGGAGAAAGTGCCCACATTTGATTATCTGACAGGGATCTTGCTGCAAGAGGAGGAGCGACGGCAGAACTTGAACCCCCGGAGTGATGATCTTGCGCTGATGGCGAAACAACGACCATTCAAAGGGAAGCAGCCACAACAACAATCACAGCAAAAATGAGGAACATCGTAGAAGCGTCCACATAAAGGTATGATTACAAATAATTCTGTAAAGAAATGTTATTATTGTGGAAAGAACGGCTATATACAGAGTGTATGCTTTAAGAAGCAGGCTGATGATGCAAAGAGGAAGCAGGCAAAACACAAAGGATATTTTGTTGAAGATGATGTTGAAGAAGATAAAGATTTCAGTCATGAATTTCGACTGTTCATAGTCGACCAAGCCCTTTCAGCATCTGATGAGGACGATATATGGTATGTTGATTCCGGAGCATCCTCTCACATGACAGGTAAAAAGGAATTTTTTGATAGTCTTGAGGAAAGTACATATGGATCAAAAATCTATTTAGGTGATGATAGTGGATACGAGATTAAAGGTTATGGGGTTATTCCAGTCAAGTTACCAAATGGAGAAATTAGTCATCTTTAGAATGTTCTATATGTACCTGGAATTAAGAAAAATTTGATATCTGTATCCATGATAACTGATCAAGATATGCAAGTCGAGTTCTTCAAGACTCGTTGTGTGATAAAGGATTGCAGGGAAGAAATAGTTGCAACAGGCGTGCGTGTTGGAAGCCTATACAAACTATATGTAAATAGTATGTCAAAGCGAGCCATGGTTGCAGGAGGATCGACAGCCGAACAACTCTGGCATCAGAGATTTGGTCACTTGAATTTGCAAGACCTCATGCTATTGCAGAGAAAAGGTATGGTTGAGGGGCTCCCTATCTTTCATAATATTCAGTTAAATTGTGATGGATGTGCCTTAGGTAAAATGCATAGAGAACAGTTTCCTATGCATGATAGGAGGAAGGAAACAAATATTTTAGGACTAGTGCACACTGATATATGCAGACCTATGCAGAAAAGGTCGCTAGGTGGAGCATATTATTTTTTGTTATTTACTGATGACTGCACTAGATATTCATGGGTTTATTTTCTGAGTAAGAAAAGTCAGACTTTCCAGTGCTCTAGAGAATTTAAAACCTTGGTGGAAAAACAGTTTGGTAAGAGTATAAAAAGTCTCCATTATGATCAAGGGGAAGAATACAAGCTAGGGGAATTCATGAAATTCTGCAAATCTCACGGGATTGTTCAGTAGTTTACAGTGCCACACACACCACAGCAGAATGGAGTCCCAGACCGCAAAAACAGAACCTTAGTGGAGTGCCCAAGGAGCATGTTACAAGGTAAGGTTCTATCTAAAATCTTTTGGGCAGAGGCTATTAACACTACTGTATATTTGAAGAACAGAAGTCCTACCAGGTATCTTAGCTTCAAAACCCCTTTTGAAGCTCTATATGGATTCAAACCAGCAGTAAATCATCTAAGAGTATTTGGGTCAAAAGCATTTGCCCATATACCCAAAGCTGATAGGAAGAAATTAGATCCTAAAGCTGTGAAATGCATCTTTTTTGGTTATGGCACAAAATTTAAAGCATATAAATTGTTCAATCCTGAAACTCATAAGATATTTGCAAGCAGGGATGTAGTGTTTCATGAACAGGTACAGGAAGGGAAAGATGACATTGGTGATGATTGGCACAGTCCATTGTTGATGGATGAAAGCAGCGATGATGAAAGAGAGCAAAAGCAGAAAGAAGAGCAAAAAGAAGAACAGGAAAAAGGTGATAAAGCAAGCCCATTTAGAGCTGACAAATTTGAGGTAAGTCCCCTACCAAGGATATTTGGTAGGAAGACTCAATTACCATTAAAATTGAGAGACTATGCTTTGATGTCAAATGTTTTGAACATTGTAGAGCCCTCTAATTACAAAGAAGCTAGTCAATTTAAGGAGTGGAGAGCTGCAATGAATGAAGAGATGGAATCAATTCTTAGAAATGACACTTGGGATTTAGTTGAACTGCCTAAGAATAAAACACCCATAGGATGTAAATGGTTGTTTAAACCAAAAATGAATGCAGATGGAAGTATAGAGAAATTAAAAGCTAGGTTGGTTGCAAAAGGATATTCACAGCAGGAAGGTATAGATTTTGATGATACTTTTGCACCTGTAGCAAAGTTAAATACAATCAGAATGCTTATTGCTTTAGCTACTAAATATGATTGGGAATTACACCAGCTTGATGTCAAATCTACATTTTTAAATGGTGAATTAAAAGAGGAAATTTACTTAGTACAACCAGAAGGGTTTGTAAAGCAGGGGCAGGAACATCTTGTTTGCAGATTGAAAAAGGCTTTATATGGTTTAAAACAAGCACCCAGGTCTTGGTATGAAAAGGTTGATTCTTTGTTTTTAGAGTATGGCTTTCATAGAAGTTTGAATGACCCAAATTTGTATACCAAGTACAATAAGCAGCAGCAGATTATTCTGATTTCTTTGTATGTAGATGACATGATTATAACAGGAGATGCAGATGATTTAATCAGAGGAATCAAAAGGCTTATGGCACAAGTTTTTGAGATGAAAGACCTTGGAAGACTTCATTACTGTCTAGGATTAGAAGTATGCAGAGATACTGGGCAAACTTTTCTTACCCAAGGGAAGTATGCCAAAAATCTGTTAGAAAAGTTTGGTATGGATCAGTGTAGATCAGCAGCGACACCTTTGCAGCAGAATCTGAAGTTGAGCAGTGACGATGGCACTAAAGAAGTTGATGCTACAATGTATAGATAGCTAGTTGGCAGCTTGATATATCTTACAACAACCAGACCTGACTTACCATACTCTCTTAGTGTGTTGAGCCAATTCATGTCAAAACCGCTTGAAAGTCACTGGGTAGTAGCAAAAAGTGTGTTGAGGTATCTTTGTGGTACTGTTAATTATGGCATTTTATACACTAACGCATCTAATGTTATTCTAGCAGGTTTTTCAGATTCAGATTAGGCAGGTAACTTGGATGATCGAAGATCCATCATAGGTTATGAATTCAGCATAGGATCCGGGGTCATAGCATGGAGCAGCAAGAAGTAGAGTATTGTAGCCTTGTCATCGTGTGAAGCTGAGTATCAAGCATTGTGTGCAGCGACGTGTGAAGCGATCTGGTTGAGAAGGCTTCTCAATGATGCAGGAAAAGAACAAAACAATCCCACTACCATCAAAAGCGACAAACAAAGCACCATTAAATTGGCATACAATCCAGTGTTTCACAAAAACACCAAACATATAGACACTCAGTTCCATTTTGTCAGAGAGAAGATACAGTCAAAAGAAATTACTGTTGAATATTGTAAAACTTGTGACAATTTGGCTGATATTTTTACAAAGCCACTTGCACGTGTGAAATTTGAATTGTTTAGAAGGATGCTAGGAGTCCAAGAGAACCCTTTCTCCATTAAGGGGGGAGTTGAAAATAATTAATATTATTTTGTATTAATGGAGAAAATGGTTACATAGTTGTAACGTTCTCCCTAGTTTAGGATTAGTTCCTAGAGTTTAGGGGTTTGGTTGCAACTTCCTAATTCCTAGTATTGTATTCAATGATGTAATATTTCATTGATGAGTAATAGACTGTATGAGAGTGATCTCTCTG
Organism: Pinus tabuliformis; assembly: GCA_031772625.1. Classification (NCBI taxonomy): domain Eukaryota; kingdom Viridiplantae; phylum Streptophyta; class Pinopsida; order Pinales; family Pinaceae; genus Pinus; species Pinus tabuliformis. The sequence goes on along the minus strand of CM062815.1, from coordinate 796,136,813 downwards.
TTCTGAGTGTAGTCTCCAGGTGCAGGCCTCACCTGTGAGCTACATCTCCTTCTTTTTCAATTCTGTTCACATTTTATCTAGTAATTGATTAATGGCTAAGGAAATTGGAAAAGGAAATGGAAAAGGCTTTAGAAATGAAAATGGCAATTTGGAACATTTATTTATGAAAATAATGGAAATTAGGAGAAAAGGGAGGTGAAAGGTCAAAGGTTGCATGTGAGGACGAAAATGAAGGAAAATAATGGAAGTTGAAGAAATTAGAGGCCTCATTAATAAAAAGTCTTCTGAGGGTCAGTACACATACTTTTGTCAATTCATTTTTGGAGATATCTCTATATTCTCTCTCTCTCATACTCTTGGACACTTAGAATTTTCTTGGAGCACTCATGGAGGGTGTGGCATACTTGGAGTTTTGGAGAAAGAAGGTAAAATCACAAAATGACATCGGGGTCAACAGCTATAGTGGTTTCTTTTGTAGGTACCGAGTTGCATATATGATTTCCTCACTAGTTTTGGCATGCATGTGGTTTATTGTTCATGATCTATCATTGGCATGGAGTATTTCCCAGATTGATAGTGGATTTTCCTAGCCTTGCCACTTCCTGGATAGCCATGGTGTTGTGGATTCATTTATTTCTTTTTCTGGTTGGTTCTCATGTTTCCTTTAGCTTGGGTTGAGTTACTAGTTCCTGGACCCTTAGTTGGACAAAGACTCTAGAGTCCTATATAATATGTGGGTTGAGTAACTAGTATTGGAAGCCTTGTTTGGAACAATCGCTCTGGAGCCCTGGAAGGCATGGGTAGAGACCAATCTAATCATGGTTTTGTGATGTCTAGCCATGAGGTTGAATCCCTGTTTGACGGGTTGAGGTGGTTGGCCTCTGGAAGACCTGGATGGTTTTGTATTGATGTGTTTTATGAGATCCCACATTCATGCTTGGAATATGGCATAGAGGTGACTTGCTAAAGAGAGTTTTGACTTAGCCATGTCTATGGTAGGCTAGTTCATGGAAGTCCCACAACTGGTTGGCCTTTGCATCACTAATATGAGGTTATTTCTTCCTGTTATTTCATGGGTATTATATTGGTTTATATCTAGATCATATGGTTGTTGTTTCCTTGGTATTTCTATTTTTATTATGTTGATTATGAACATGTATTATGGCAATATCTATGTATGGATCTCATCATGTTTTCACTCGTAAATGAATGAACAATGTATTTATGGCCTAATGGCTAAAAGTGTAGATAATGTGTTGATGCATCAATGCTTGTTAGCGATTCTCAGATGAGTATGAGACCCCTATGTGTAGATCTATTGTTTACACCTGTAGATTACATAGTTGTGATATGTTTGATGAAATGTCTTTCATGGTTAGTAGGGCTCTAGCCAAGCCCATGTTTAAGAAATTCCATTTGTATCATCATTTCATTGTTATCTTTTTGTTTTGAAGGTGTCATTTAGTTCTGGGTAATGACCTGGGCTCTGGGCCCGAAAAAGTGGCTCAAATCTCGAGAACTCAATCACAACACTAAGAAGAAAGGTGCTTGGATGCCGACATACCATGTTGTGGGAGCGCCCAGACTCCAGAGCGCTCTGGACACATGCATGCCCATATCAAGGGAGTGCCCAGGAGTGTAATTTTCTAAAAACACAGTGGGACTCAGAGGCTAATTACCTGAGAGGTTGGGATGGTTCCTGAGAGTCTTGTTGTTGATTTAGAAGGTATGTACGGTGTGTTTCCGTCGGTTCCACTTCCTTAAGGTGACTTAGAAGGTCGAATCATATCATAGTAACTTCTTGTCACATGTTTACCTCGGTTGGATGGTTACTTGGGTAGATGTGGGAGGAGGGTGTTACACATGGAGAGAGCCATGAGAAAAGAAGAACAGTTGTATTAGCAAAAAAAAAATAGATATGTTTTACACAAATATTTGGGCGATAAAAATAGGAATTTTATGGAGCAAAGAAAGAAGGGTTTCAAACCCTTTCCATTTAAGAATAATTTTTAAGCAGACCAAGAGACAACCCAAGCTTCTAACCAACCAGAAGGGGGTGATCCTTTAAGAAAGAAGCTTTAGCTTCCACTTATTAAATGTTGGGGTTGTAAAGGATACCACCATTATATATATTTTCATCATAAGGTAGAGAAGATGAGGATTGTGCACAACATGAAAGCAACAACTACTATGGATGATGTGGGTAGAGGCATGCCCAGAATTTATGTAGCTTTGGATAATTGGGCAGTGGAACATCAAGCACATATGATAGAGGTTGAATGTAAGTCATAAAAAATAATAAACAATCATATGATAGTGGTTGAATGTAAGTCATAAACAATGAATCTATTATTATTTCATTTGATATTGGAGCCATCCATAGTTATATTAATGTGAATCTAGTTGAAAAAAATAATTCGAAAAAAATTAAACATTTCAAACCTTGGATAGTATAGTGAGCTACATGTATGAAGAGAAAAGTTACAGAATTGGTTTTAGAATTCCCAGTTGAGATGAATGGGATGAGAACAAGAGTTAACTTGAATGTATTTTCACTAAGTACATATGATTGTTTGATTGGCATGGATTGGTTGGAAAAGAACCATGCAATACGTAATTGCTACAACAAGTATTTTAATTTTATTTATGATGGGACATTAGAAGCAGGTCCCAGGAATTCCTAGGATGATATCTATTAGAGAGATATCGACCATGCAATTGAGAAAGAATTTTAAGAAAGAATGACAGACCCTTGCAGCTCATTTGGAGGAATCGAATATGGACCAACAATTTAATATAGAAAATTACCTAGTGCTAGAAGAATGTGTTGATGTATTTACATAAATACCCAGATTACCTCTAAAGAGGGAGATTTATTTTTCAATTAACCTCGTTCCATGAGTTTTTCTAGTATCTAAAGCACCATACATGATGATGAATCCATATCTTAAAGAATTATAGATGCAGATAGAAGAATTATTGAAGAAGGGATATATATGCCCTAGTGCATCATCGTGGGGTGCTCTGGATTTTTTTGTTAAAAATAAATATGGCACACTACAATTGTGTATTGACTTTCGATAATTAAATAAAGTTACTATTAAAAATAAATACACATTGATAAGAATTGATGATATCTTTGATCAGCTATGTAGTGCAAAAATATTTTCTAAAATTGATTTAAGATCGGGATATCACTAGTTGCGGATCAAAGAGGAAGCTATTAGTAAAATAACATTTTGGACTTATTACGAGAATTACGAGTTCATTGTGGTACCTTTCAGATTATCTAATGCACTGAGAGTATTTATGTGTTTAATGAATGGAGTCTTCAAGGAATATTTAGATAAATTCATCGTTGTTTTTCTTGATGACATTTTAATATATTCAAAATATGAATAGGAGCATCAACAACATTTGAAATTAGTTCTACATGTACTTAGGGGCCATCGGTTGTATGCTAAGTTGAGTAAATTTTCATTTTACTAGAGACATGTCCATTACTTGGGTCACATTATTTCAGAGGATGGAAGAGTTGTGGACCTAGAGAAAATTAAGGATATCAGAGAAGGGTCAGCTCCAAAAAATGTTACAAAAGTTACGTCTTTTACGGGCCTAGTTTCGTATTACAAGAGATTGATCGAAGGGTTTACCAGAATAGCATATTTTATTACATCATTGCAGAAAAAGGGTGTACAATTTGATTGGACACCTGAGTGTGAAGTAACTTTTCAACATTTGAAAGCTTTATTAACCAAAGCTCTAGTATTAAAAAGTGTCAATCCAAATGATATTTTTTTTGTGTGCATAAATCCATGCAAGGAAGGATTTGGTGGTGTGCTCATACAAAATGGTCAAGTAATCTGCTACAAGTGCATACAATTAAAATAGCGCGAGAAGAATTATGTTGTCCATGACCTAGAGATTTTAGCTATTATTCATGCACTTAAAATGTGGAGGCATTATCTCATGGGACATAGATTTGAATTATATTTAATCATTATGTGTTATGACATGTATTCGAGCAACCGATTTTAAATGCCCAAAAAATAAGGTGTATGGAATTGTTGGCGTAATACGATTTCAAAATTAAATATATCAAGGGAAAGGAAAATTAGGTGGTCGATACACTCAGCTAGAGAGTGCATGTTATGCATGCTGTTATAGGCAATTTTCTCACATATGGTCAATAGGCCTCCAAACAGGATCATTCACATCGTTTTGACACTTAGTCATCCTCCCTACACAAGGCCTTAAGCATGCCTCTCTCATATCTCTGAGTTTCTTCATGAAACTACCTCCTTTCAGTCATTTTTAGGATCACGCACCCTAGCCCCTCATTGGCCTACGTTCGCCTATAGGTTGTCCTAATTTGGGCCTACGTTTATCACCTACATGTTACCCTATGTTGAGGGTGCCTTGATTCTCAAAATTCGGGAAAACAAAAAAGAATATCAAAGCTTCCTCTTCTAAAAGCTTCCAGGATGTGTTGTAACTATTTACCTTAGATAAAATTCTTGAATCCTATCCTATCCTACCTTGGAATTTTCATCCATTATCCCTTGATATTGTCCTCCCATCATGAGTGTGTTAGTGCCTGGATCTACCTCAGGCTGAAGGAAGGCAGGTCTAGGGTAACATCAAACCATGCTTAACCTAGTAGCTAGCCCTACTAGGTCGGGAGAGGGCTCTCTCCTTGTGAATTTTAGTCAAGATGACTGAATCAAATATGGATTTTAGGCTAGGTATAGTAGCTCAGAGGATCTTATTGGATTTGTTTTGGGTCAAAACAACAAGAGAAAGGATGATTTGGACTATGGAATCAATGTCAATTTCTATTGACAAACCTGGGGAAAATTAAGTGTCATGTTCAGCCAAGCGAAGATTGTAAATGTGAGAAGTATAGGGGAGAAAGCCCACTTCCCTGTAGGCATCATACAAAGGATGAATCTACAACAATAACTTTAGATGAAAGAGAATCATGAGGTTGCTCAACAGAACATCTAGCCAAGGATGAATTCTGCTAAGACAACCATTACAACTAACAACAAAATCATCATGAAAGGAGCATCATTACAGATGAATTCCTAACATATCACTTAGATAATGTTGTAACAAGGTAGAAAAAACATAATGTGTAAATGAATTATAGGAAAAACATACTAAACATTTGCACCGTGATGAATCCCAAATCCAAAGGGCAAAAGACTGCCTTATTAAAATGATATTCAGGAAAAACTTTACACAAAGCCAAGACAACCTCTCTACTGCAAAAATCGAACCTCTGCACTATGAAATTCATAAAATTTATACATTTAGCTCATCCCTATATTAAGGGAATTGAGCTCAACCATCTTCTTCAAAATAGAATCAGTTACATTAAACATGGACCGAATTTTTGAAAAGAGGTGTTGAAGATGAACTCGTATCTCCTAAACCATAGAACTGAAAGAGATTTTTGTAGATAAGGTCATTTTGGAGAAAAACCTCTCTCACATTCTGGAAATTCATTTCCAGTTGCTTGGAATCGGTGCCACAAAATCATCTCTAAAACAGAAAATCATTAAAAACTTAAATATGTCAACATTAGTTGTAAACATCTAGTCACATATTCAAATTCACGACACTTGTGAATAAACTGAAAGAGGTTTTTCTTATATGGCTCATGATTAACAAAAACCTCCTTTTTTTTCAAAATTACTTTCCATCTGTTGTAAAATGGCACCGCACTAAAATGACTAAAAAAGTAAAAAAAAAATATGAAAATTTTTCTTTGTTTTAATGTAGGCTCCAAATATCATTGCATAGCTCCCACATAGTAGCACTTGTGCATAAACTGAAGGAGGTTTTTGTTATTTGGTATGTGATGGACAAAAACCTCTTTCACTTTTGAAAACTTCCTTACCATTATTTCAGAAATCGATCTTGTACTAAACTTGTCATTGTGTGCAGCAACTGACCTCAAAACATGCATAACCAAGAATCGCTCATTCATTTCGATCATATCTTCTGATCCAGAAACTGGTTACGGGCGTGTGATATACCGTTGGAAATAGTTTTCTGAGATTCTTCTGATGGAAATAATTAGGATATGATTTGCACTGAATATCATGTGCAAAACATCTCTGAAAACCAGACATAGTAAGAGCCCATTTTGATCCCTGGTGACAGGCTGCGAAGACTGGAACTAACAGAGTGGATCTCAATCCTAGATTGATAAATGGATAAGAATTCATGAACTAACTCCATCATCTATACATTTACAACCATCCATAGGCAAGAGATTGGATTTTGGAGATTGATTCTACCCTCATGTTGTTGCTTTGAGATTCATTATTCCATGCATTAAGGTGACTAGATGTGCACTTTGTGGCAAGGAAAGGACAAGTCAACTTGAAGGAGCTCTTGATCCAGATTTAAACAGGAACGCAATAGATTACAGAGATAACCATAATACAGAGATGCAATAACCATAAATATAGAGAGATGCAGCAGAAATAATACTTCATTTCATTAATGGAAAATACTGAAATATGCTTACAACCAGAAATGGAAATAAACCGGCTAGGGCGATGGTAGCTTATCTCTGAGAAGAGATGTGGTGGCTACATGCCTCTGAACTGTGTTACAATGAGGCTCGAAGGCCTATTTATTGTTGAGAAACAATGGAAAACTCTTCACATCCCAAAACCTAACCCTAGAAGATGAAACACCAAATTGTGGGCCCCGTTTGGGTAAATTGGTACATCAATTTCCCGAGGTCGTAACTTTGGCATACAATCTCCGTTTGACATGTACAATAGCTCGTTAGAAAGATCTATCCAAGAAATACCACTTTGGGGTCCATGGACCTATGATGCCCCCAGATTTCCCAAAAAACATCGTTTAGGGCCTCAAAATGGCTCCGGAAATTCAGGACCCAAAAAACTGCTAAAAATAGTAAACTATGCTACAATTTACGAAGCTGAAAAAATTGAAAGAGACAGTTGTGGGGGTCCAAATGGGATAGGTGGGTGGCCACCAACATCCACCTGGATCATTCCTCCCGCCTTAGGAAGCAATGGTCCCCATTGAGTTGAGTTCCTCCCTGAGATGAGGAAGCTTCTGCTGCGCTGGGTCTCTGGTGAGCTGTTCTGCAATCTCTGATGTGTCCAAAAATGGTGGGAAGCATGGTCGACGACGGTCCACATTGAACACTCAGTGCAAGTGAAGGAATGGAGGAATGTTGTGCTTCAAAGCATTATTACCCGTAGCCTTGGTACTGGTGTAAGGACCATGTCGGAGTGGTTTGAGTTTCTGATGGGTTCTGTTAAGGTGTTCTCTCTGCAGATGTAACCAAACTTTTTCACCCACCTGAAACTTGTGTGGTACCCATGTGGGTGAGGAGAAGTTATTCATGTGTTTTCTCATGACCGTATCCCTTTGCAGCTATTGCTGCATGGAGGAACCCTTTGCGTGGGTCATGGATGTAGCAACGATCTTCCCCTTACTTTGGGAGCGAACCAGACAGAAAATAAATTTCCTAGTCTGTGAGATGAGCTTGTTGCCTTTCCTAGGAGTGATCAAAGAGGTGGCGGTAGGTGGGGCTACCTCTGGTATCCTGTATAATGAATCACCCAAAGAAATAATGACAGCGCGAGGCCTTGACTCGTACACAGCATGTCGCCTCCACAAGTATGGCTGGCCTAATAATACATCACAAACATCTAGAGGTGTAACATCACACAATACCTCGTCTGTGAAGGGCTTGATACTGTAGGGAAGGTGGCACTACTGGCGAACTTTGAGATCTCTTCCTTCGTGAAGCCACCCGATACTGTATGGCTGCGGGCGTGGTGTAGTCGGTAGGCCAAACCGCTTCACGACCTCTGATGAAATGAGATTCTTTTGGCTGCCACTATCGACAATGAATTGTAGCGGCAAACCCTTCACCCACATCTGTGAGTGGAAAAGACGTTCCCCTTCCTTTGGATCTTCGGGCTCATTTTTTTGGATCTTGGCGGTGACAACGGTGGCGCTAGGATTTGCATCAATGATCTGCTTCCCTTTGCCATTCCCCTTGTCGGGTTTAAGCTCAAGGTCGGAACATGCATCTAATTCGGAAGCCTTCAACTCGGCCACCAACGACTGCTTGGTCCGACACTCACTTTTGTTATGAGTGGGACTCTTGTGGAACTCACACCACTTTCCTGGGGGGCTGCTTTGAGAAGAGCGAAAACAATCTTTTCCCGACTCGAAAAATCATGAACAAAAAAATACCCATCTAGCAGATTTAACCATTTATCTACGACATCTGCATCTTTTTGACCCTCAAATATGGGGATTTAAAAATTAACTTGTACCTTAAATGGTGTGGCGTTTCCAGAGTAGCTGTTGGAAGCCGATGCATCGCCTCTAGGTAGCCGTTGAAGGATCTGCGCAAAGTTGTCCATCATCGCGTTCCTTTGTTGCTCGAGGGCTTCTTCGAGCAAGATTTTGATAGGATCTCCTGCCCCCTCGTCTTTCTTCTCATCCGCCATGGGAGGCCATCAGGATTTTCTAGGCTGCTCTTGCAAAGGTTCAACCAGTACAAGCCCTAACTCCTTATATCCCAACCTTGTTGGGGACATGCAAAGAAAAACAAAGAAAAAGCAGACCGCTCTGATACCACTGATCCGGATTTAAACAGGAATGGAATATATTATAGAGATAACCATAAATACAAAGATGTGATAACCATAAATATAGAGATGCAGTGGAAATAATACTTCATTTCATTAATGGAAAATACTGAAATATGCTTACAATCAGAAATGGAAATAAACCAGCTAGGGTGATGGTAACTTATCTCTGAGAAGAGATGTGGTGGCTACATGCCTCTGAACTGTGTTACAATGAGGCTCGAAGGCATATTTATTGTTGAGAAACAATGGAAAACCCTTCACATCCCAAAACCTAACCCTAGAAGATGAAACGCCAAATTGTGGGCCCCATTTGGGTAAATTGGTACATCAATTTCTCGAGATCGTAACTTTGGCATACGATCTCTATTTGACGCGTACAATAGCTTGTTAGAAAGATATATCCAAGAACTACCACTTTAGGAAGGGCAACATCGGTCCATGGACCCATGTTGCCCCCAGATTTCCCAAAAAACGTCGTTTAGGGCCTCAAAACGGATCCGGAAGTTTAGGACCCAAAAAACTGCTAAAAATAGTTAACTGTGCTACAATTTACGAAGCTGGAAAAATTGAAAGAGACAATTGTGGGGATCCAAATGGGATAGGTGGGTGGCCACCAGCATCCACCTGGATCATTCCTCCCCCCTTAGGAAGCAATGTTCCCCATTGAGTTGAGTTCCTCCCTAAGATGAGGAAGCTTTCGTTGAGTTGGGTCTCTGGTGAGCTGTTCTGCAATCTTTGATGTGTCCAGAAATGGTGGGAAGCATGGTCGACGATAGTCCACATTGAACACTCGATGCAAGCAAAGGAATGGAGGAATGTTGTGCTTCAAAGCATTATTACGCGTAGCCTTGGTACTGGTGAAAGGACCATGTCGGAGTGGTCTGAGTTTCTTATGGGTTCTAGTAAGGCGTTCTCTCTGCAGATGTAACCAAACTTTGTCACCCACCTGAAACTTGTGTGGTACCCCTATGGGTGAGGAGAAGTTATTCCTATGTTTTTTCATGACCCTATCCCTTTGCGGCTACTGCTGCATGGAGGAACCATTTGCAGGGGTCATGGATGTAGCAACAATCTTCCCCTTACTTTGGGAGCGAACCAGACAGAAAATAAATTTCCTAGTCTGTGAGATGAGCTTGCTGCCTTTCTTAGGAGTGATCAAAGAGGTGGCAGTAGGTGGGGCTACCTCCGATATCCCGTATAATGAATCACCCAAAGAAATAATGACAGCGCGAGGCCTTGAATCGTACACAGCATGTCGCCTCCACAAGTATGGTTGGCCTAATAATACATCACAAACATCTAGAGGTGTAACATCACACAATACCTCGTTTGTGAAGGGCTTGATGTTGTAGGGAAGGCGACACTGCTGGCGAACTTTGAGATCTCTTCCTTCTTGAAGCCACCCGATACTGTACAGCTGTGGGTGTGGTGTAGTCGGTAGGCCCAACCGCTTCACGACCTCTACTGAAATGAGGTTCTTTTGGCTGCCACTGTCGACAATGAATTGTAGTAGCAAAACCTTCACCCACATCTGTGAGTGGAAAAGGCGTTCCCCATCCTCTAGATCTTCGGGCTCATTTTTCTAGATCTTGGCAGTGGCAACAGTGGTGCTAGGATCTGCATCAATGATCTGCTTCCCTTTGCCATTCCCCTTGTCGGGTTCTGTCTCAGGCTTGGAACATGCATCTGATTCGAAAGCCTTCAACTCAGCCACCAGCGATTTCTTAGTCCGACACTCACTTGTGTTATGAGTGGGACTCTTGTGGAACTCACACCACTTTCCTGTGTCCTTCGGCTTCGTGGTGTTGTTCTCTTCTTGCGACTTTGACGGGTTGTCTTGGGTCACCTCACCTTGGCTTTGTCCTTTGGTCTTCGGATTTGTAGATCCAAAGTCTCGCTTCTTCTGTTTGAACTTTTGCTCGATTTTGACAGCGTATCGGTACGTCGTTCCAAGCGAGGAGATGTTCAAAAACTCCATCTCTTCTTGGATGTATCTATGTAGGCAACCACGGTATTTGAGTACCAGATGCAGATCAAATCTTTGATACCCAACTGTGTGCGAAGGGTATGAAAAATTTTTGTGAACTCTGGCACATCTTGGTCCCTTCCCTGCCACAACATGGTCCACTTTATGTATTTGTCTTCGTAGCTTTTGACAGGGTAGTACTACTCCTTGATGGCATCCCGAAATGAATCCCAAGTGGGTGCGGCTGAAAATAGTGAGCCCGTACTTTCATTCTTCTACTCGCAATAGGTTTCCCACCAGTCCTTGACGTGGCGGGCTGCTTTGAGAAGAGAAAAAACAATCTTTTCCCGACTCGAAAAATCATGAATAGAAAAATACCCATCTAGCAGATTTAACCATTATCTACGGCATCTACATCTATTTGACCCTCGAAGATGGGGATTTCAAAATTAACATGTACCTTAAATGGTGTGGCGTTTCCAGAGTAGCTATTGGAAGTCGATGCGTCACCTTTGGGTAGCCGCTGAAGGATCTACGCAAAGTTGTCCATCATTGCGTTCCTTTGTCGCTCGAGGGCTTCTTCGAGCAAGATTTTGATAGGATATCATGCCCCCTTGTCTTTCTTCTCATCCGCCATGGGAGCCTATCGGGATTTTCGAGGCTGGTCTTGCAAAGGTTTGACCAGTACAAGCCCTAACTCCTTATATCCTGACCTCGTTGGGGACATGCAAAGAAAAACAGAGAAAAAGCAAACCACTCTGATACCACTGATCCGGATTTAAACAAGAACGTAATAGATTACAAAGATAACCATAAATACAGAGATGCGATAACCATAAATATAGAGATGCAGTGGAAATAATACTTCATTTCATTAATGGAAAATACTGAAATATGCTTACAAGCAGAAATGGAAATAAACCAGCTAGGGTGATGGTAGCTTATCTCTAAGAAGAGATGTGGTGGCTACATGCCTCTGAATTGTGTTATAATGAGGCTCGAAGGCCTATTTATTGTTGAGAAACAATGGAAAACCCTTCACATCCAAAAACCTAACCCTAGAAGATGAAATGCCAAATTGTGGGCCCCGTTTGGGTAAATTGGTACATCAATTTCTCGAGGTCATAACTTTGGCATACGATCTGTGTTTGACGCGTACAATAGCTCGTCAAAAAGATCTATCCGAGAACTACCACTTTGGGAAGGGAAACATCAATCCATGGACCCATGTTGCCCCCAGATTTCCCAAAAAACGTCGTCAAGGGCCTCAAAACGGCTCCGGAAGTTCAGGACCCAAAAAACTGCTAAAAATAGTTAACTGTGCTACAATTTACGAAGCTAAAAAAACTGAAAGATACATTTGTGGGGGTCCAAATGGGATAGGTGGGTGGCCGCCAACATCCACCTGGATCAGCTCTTCTACAATATAAACACCTATTTTTGGTTGTAACTCACTCCATTTCTATAAATGCAAAGAGTTTTTTTTTCCTATATGTGATGTTATGATTTCATTTATTTCAATACCATGTTATCTATTGAATAAAGTAATTAGATGATGCTACATAGATGCCTTATATCGTTGGCTTGTGTTGTCTGACTGTGCAGGTTCTAGTTTTAGAGATCAGAGCTAGGATTGGAGCATACAAGCCAAGGAAGGAGCGAAGCATACGATGGATTGTAGGTAGGATTCATCCCATTATCTATTTACTTTAAGGAAAACATTAAATTATTTGTCTTTCTATTGTTTTAGGTCATTCCACCAAGCCTAGGGAAGATACTTTTATCCGTAGTCATAGATTATGTATAAAAAATTGGTGACCGTATTGCGGACCGGTGTATTCCCTTGTTGGATTCTTTGTCCTTAGTGCTTGTTCTACCTCTTGTTCAAACCTTCATTGTCTTACTCAGTCAAGAATAGACCGAGGAAGACCTTTCATTGAGTCCTAATTGCAATTTTTATGTCATCACCTTGCATCCCTTGACCAATGCATTATTTGGTCTAGAGATAGAGTGTTGCACCCCAATTAAGCCTTCTTTGTTTCTGCATTGCAAAGCACTGGTGCCTCCTCTACACCTACTTTGGCCCTTGTTCATGCACAAATTTGATTTTATTTTTATTCTCTCTGTCAATTTTTGTTCTAGCTACTCTTCCTTGAGTCTTTGAGTGTCATGTGGTCTCTCTAAAGCCTCCATCTAGTTTTCTTATAGTTTTGAGTTACTTTTATAAGAATTTGTTTAGATTTTTCTTTGTTCTTGTCAATTAGGTCATTAGAAAATTGATTGCTTGATCGTTGGATTTCTTGAAGGAATTGTTGTTCTAGTCATCGTTCAAAATAGTTTCTTTTATTAGTGATTAGGAAAATATCTTAGTTCTCATCTGAAAACTAAGTTTAATCAAAAAGAAAAATCTTATGCATCATGCATTGCATCTAGGTTTTTATGTGGAATTGCGTGTTTTTTCTTTCATTTTTTCAAAAAAAAATCACCCTTAATCGTCCGGGGCGGGGGGAGAGGGGGCTATTTTGTGTATGATTTTTAATCACCTCTAAGTGACATCACCTTTTTTATAAGATTTTGTTTTGTTCTTTCTTTCTTCTTTTCAAATTTGGGTTGTATGCATAGATTGATTGTTGTATTTGAAAAGTCACTTTTACATTACAGTTAAAGTCTGTGTGGCTTATTTTCATCAGTGATCAAGTTGCATTCATATGTTTCTTTGCATTTGAAATATTAAATGAAAAGAAAAGAAGAATGTCTTTGCATCTCATATATGGCTTTGATTTTGATTGGAATAGTTGAAGAGATCGATTGTTGCATCACTTGTTTGTTGCACTTTTTATTGATTTCTTCTTCCCCTACTTAGTTAGGAGTTTCATTTCAGTTAGGACTGCAATTTGAATGGTGTTTTTGGTCAAAAACAATACATACATGTTATAATTCATACACCTTATTATTAGTCCCTACCTTGCCTTAAGGTAGTAGGGACTCTTGTATTTGATTTTTCCCTTTTTCATTAGTCTAGCGCATAAACCAAAGTATTTAACCAAATGTTTTAGCCCATATTCTTTGAAACACTTTTATTTAACCTATCATATATTCCTTTTTCACCAATCAATTATTTTGAGGTCTTATTTGGCCTCATATTGAAGCCAAAGAAAATTTAAATAGTATTCATCCTTTTAAAGCTTAGACTAATAATATAGGTATCCACATAAATATCTTCATGTGGATTAATCATACTTTAATGTTAGCATTAATTCATAAACATTAAATGTCTAAAGTGACATGTATCCTATCCTAAGTTCCATTAACTTCCAAACATTACATTTTTTGTGACATGTCTAGATACCATACTTCTTGTGTCCAAATTGTGGTTTGCATGAGATATTTTTCATGCTATTTAAGAGTAATAACCAAGGAATGGTGGCTTGAAAAGTGCTTTGCAACTCAAATATCTACTACTTCCCATAGTGCTCTTGTTTTTTCTAGATAAGATTTTTATGGAATGGAAGCTTGTAGTGTTCTTACAAATTGAATCTATGCTTCTGCCTAGAGTTCTTTTGTTTTTTCTAGATAGCATTTTTATGTGATGGAAGCTTGCAAAGTGCTCTACAACTTGAGTATTTGCTTCTTCTAGAACACTTTTATTTTTTTCAGATAACATTTCTACTGATGGCATCGTTCATGTTGATGGCAATGTTTGTAAACTTCTAGAAAGAATTTTTGTTGATGGCAATGCCTTAAATCGCTTTCCAAATGCACTATTGATGTTTGTGGCTATCTAGTTTTCCTAGATAAGCTTTCTTTCACCTGTACAAAAATCCTGAATCCTGCATTTTGAGTACATTTTATCACAAAATTTGTAATTCTTATTATAAAATTTAGGTTTTTTTGACAAATTTATCGCCTTTCAACTTAGAAAGACAAATTGATTGTCTAAATAATGCAAGGAAAATTTTAGGAAAAATTCAACTAAGAATTTTACCACAATCAACATGAAATCAATGCCTATTGCTCTAATATTGTGCACACACAAGCCTAACTCCTCTACGATAATTCACAAGTAATACAAAACCTAATTGTCCCCACTTGCCGATGAAAAAGAGGAAGAATTTATCACCTGACGAAGACTTTGGCTACACAAGGTAAGAACTTAGAGGGTTCATCAAGTACATATAATAGGAAATTAGGTTGTTGGGATACTTATAACAAACCAATGTGACCTCTTCTTGTCCTAGTTGATTGATTTTTGCAATCGTCAAATAAGTAACCACAAAAATAAGTAGTCTTCAACTTAGTCAGTAATATATCCAACTTGTAGATCCCAATAAAGAATTGTAGCAAATTTAGAGCTCAACTAACCCAACTAGTGGTATGCTTTGCTCCAGATAAATTAGTGGTCTTGCCTTTGTATGAGAGTAGATGTTCCCAAACGGGTTAGAACTCGTTGACAGAAGGCTTGTACATGTTCGTTATTTTCCATGGAATAATAACAAATATACTGATTTTCTCCTCACTTATGATATTCGAAAAAAAGCCATAAATCATGACTTGTTCTCTCCATACTTTGGATTTTTCCAACTCCTTAAGAGGATATTTATAACTGCATGCACTTCCCTATCTCTTACAAATGAGAATCAAGATGATCAAAGGCGAAGACAAGGGAAACATAGGAATGAAAGGAAGGAAAGCAACACAAATTACATGTGTTTCATTTTGGACATAGTTCAGGGCTATAGTAAGCTTGCAACAATATCTCCTATTTGAAATATTTGCCACACAATAAAATTAAAAACAAAGATAGAGATTACTTGTTGAAATATGCCTGGAGCTTTGATGTCTTCCTTCCCCAACCTCAACATGTCCACCTGCAAATATAGAACATTTCTCATCCCATGGCTTCCTTGGCTTGCCTCTAACTGTATTAACTATAATGAAAAGGGTTCTTGAATAGCTAATAGAGGGAAAACCTCAAGCTCCTCAAAGGATAAAACTTATAGTTTACAACTCAAATCATTGAATTCCGTTACTTTGGAAAGGTCATGTGGTAGTCTTATTTGGCTCTGCGTGAAATTGAGTGTGTCTTTGGTAGCTAGGTGCGGGTGTTTTCATGCAGACACATTTTCACCAAATGACTTTTGCTTTTATTAAATTATTACGTATTAGTTTTATAATTTGCATATAAGTGATAAAAATGTATGAATTCTTGTTCATTGAATCATTGAATTATCTGATTGCATTTTTAATTCATTTTGTACATGTTATATATATACATATACATTTTTTTATCGAAGTCATTAATAAATGATATCAGTAAATGACAAAAAAAATTAAGAAATGTAACTAAATAAAAGCTCAGATCTTTATGGAATAGAACACCCCTGAAGTCAATTAAATTACTCAATCAACCAATCTATGAGTTGGGGATGCTTTCTACAGTACACTATATTATTCTAGTGTTTTCCATATACCTTGGTCACGAGATTTATGCCTTGAGCACAGTATGGCCATAACTCAACCCTCTGCATTTGGTGAACAAGTCCCCTCATCAAACTACACTATATGCCTTGATACGATGCATACCCATCCATCTTTGAGAATATTTTCTATGATCTCAATGTATTTAACAACATTATGTGCTATATTAATAAAGAAACAAGTAGCTACGACATCCTAGGTACCTAACTAACTTTGATCATTGTAAACCTTAACAAAGTCCCCATGGCACATTGGAAACCCCTTAGTTATTCCTCCACTTCCCCAATGAAGATCTAGAAATAGACAAATGGAAGTTGGTCCTCCTCAAACAAAGAATTACAATTCCTATGGACCTAGGGGTAAATTACCCACTCCATTAGTTCATGAGTGTGATTCAGAATAAAACTTTGAGCATATCATCATGTAACATGATAACTCATTTCCATGGTTTATAAAGCCAAGATGTGGAATCTCCAAAGTCAACCATCCAATCCCAATCCCAAGAACTAAACAACTAGGTGATTTGCAAAGATGACATTTTTCCAACTTATTTTCACACATTATAAAATTTGACAAATTTGTGATCTCTGAGGTTAGAGGTTTATAACGAAGTCCTATGTGTTTCAGGCGTGTGATATTTCATTAAAATTAATAAAATGTTGATCAAACACTTTGTTGAATGGTAACAAAACAATCAAGCTCCAAGTCATTTCTTTTTATGCTCTTCATTCTATATGCAAAATCATTTTTTCAAGACCACAATTTCTTGAACAAATATATGAGCAAATTTTTGAATCTGCATATTTTATAATATGACGTGGTGAATATATTTCATAAATTTAACAAAATGTTGATCTAACACTTCGTCACTAATAAAACAACCAAGTTCCAAGCCATTTCTTCTTCTGCTCTTCATTCCATATGCAAAATCATTTTTTCAAGCCCATAATTTTTTTGAATAAGCATATTTTGTAAAGTGACACAGTAAATATATTTCATTAAATTTAACAAAATGTTGATCAAAAACTTCAATAACGCTAACAAACAACCAAATTCCAAATCATTTATTTTTCTACTCTTCTTTCTGTATGATAAATATTTTCTTCAAACCCCCCTCAAAACATAGAGTTGTTATCATGCCACTCAAGACGTAGAGTTGTTATCATGCCACTTTTCTTGTTTTATAAACAAATGCTTTAATATAAGTTGATTTTTTAAAATCCTTTAATATAGCTGGATTTTTTTCATAAAACACGTGTATAAACTTGACATCCACAAAATTAAGCAAAAACACAATATTGGTAAGAGAAACACATCCACAAAATTAAGCAAAAACACAATATTGGTAAGAGAAACACATATGTCCGAAATAATAGACTTAACTTCCTACATAAGCCCTCATGACTTATCTCTTAAGACATGAAATAGTGACTAAACCTAATTTACATTTAAGTGATGTGAAATTTTCCTAAACTTAAAAATCAGAGATTTTGTTTTGTTTTTATTTAGAGTGATTCGAATTTATTGTGCATAAGTTGTTGATAAGATGGAAGAAGAATAAATGTTTGTGAGCAATGACATCAATTACACGTTACTACAAGGTGCCAGAGTGATAAAAATACTAGTAGATACATATAAACCTATCTAAATTTGGATTTAATTATTCACATGATTATATGATCTTCATGGTGAAGAAACTTGCATACCAGACCTATAGGATTCCTAGACATGAAATCCTCGTGAAAAAAACACCTCCCTAGTGTTTGCAACCTACCCCACCTTATCCCCACAAATGCGACACCGACAAAATGTCTTCCTAACCTTTAATCATTCACCACACAATTTCACTTCCTAGCTGTTCCAACGACCCCGGCCCCATCCAGCAATTTCCCTTTTTGCCCCACCTTATCTTCAATCCATTTAATTCCCCATGTGAACCCCACATTTCTGCCTTTGCAATCATTTTTTAATTTTGATTACAAACTTTGACACTGTAGGTTAGGATTAGCCAGTCCCCCACCCCTACCGGCTATATATACATTGTATATCTCCTCACAACCAACATCCTCCATAGATAGTTTGCTCTTCATTTGTGTGATCAAGTCTGTGTGTGTGTTTTTGGGTTCTAGTCGCCACATAATTTTATTTTCTTTTCTTCAATCATGTCTGGCGAGCACCGTCACCACCTCTTCCACCACAAGAAGGAAGAGGACGAGGGTAACGTTAACGTTGCTTCAGACTATGCTTACGGATCGGGTGCTGATCAGGGCGCCTATGGATCGTCCGATTATCAGACTAGCTCGGCCTATAACGCCGCCTCTGGTTACAACACTGGTTCTGCTTATCAGGAAGATCAAACAAGCGAATATGAGAAAGCCCTAAAGGAGGAGAAACACCACAAGCGTATGGAGCACGTTGGGGAGCTCGGAACCGTGGCTGCAGGAACCTATGCACTGGTAAGCTATGATGATCTGATGTATACACAATGAGTATATATTGTTTGAATTTAGTTGATGTGTTTGAATTGGTGATGGTATATATACAGTATGAGAAGCACGAGGCAAAGAAGGATCCGGAGAACGCTAGGAGGCACAAGATAGAGGAGGAGATTGCTGCTGCAGCTGCTGTGGGTAGTGGTGGGTACGCGTTCCACGAGCACCACGAGAAGAAGGAAGACAAGGAGGAGGCCGAGGAAGCTGGTGGCAAGCATCGCCACCATCTCTTCTAAACTTGGCCTTGCCTGTTGCTACACCAAAATAGCGGGACTTTTATAACAATAGCCAATTATAGCTGTGGTTATTGTTACATGGGTCTGTAATAAGAAAAGGTTATCTATGTAAAAGTTCTGTTGTTACTGTGTCTATGAGAGAGTGAGTGAGTTAGATGGTGGTATTGGTTAAGATTTGCTGTGTGTGTCTTCCCATGATCTTCGTGGGATTATGAAATATTATGTAGTTTTGTGAAAATAATAAGTATATATTGGGATTATGAAATATTATGGAGTTTTGTGAAAATAATAAGTATATATTTGGTAATGTGTACATTTGTTGATTTGATGTTTGCATTATTTTATTTATTGCTAGTCCTGACTGGAAATCACAGGCCATCTGGTGGTTGCAGAAGGCATCCCAAAAAGTAAGGAAAATGACACCCATTATGTCAAGGTGGGGCCATGACAGTGGTGGGCAACAATCAATATTTGCAGCAGATACATCGCATTACTTTTTGAGTTTGCCATTGGATTGGATTTGAGATTTAAAAAAATTTGAACCCTTTGAAATGAGATACATTTTATGAGTGGTGTGAAGTGAATAATATGTATAAATTAAAATATAAAAAATAGTGTTTAATATCAATTGGAAAAATAAATTAATATTAATTTATCTTAATTTTAAATTTGAATAAATTTATATATAATTTTTTTTAAATATTTTAATAAATAATAATTTACCATTTGTATAATATATTTTCCATAAAAAATTATAAATTTTGTATAATATTTTAATAATTTTTATTTTTATAAAAATAAAATTTTGTATAATATTTTAATCCATGTTATTTTTGATAAAAAAAATTATGAATTTTGTATAATATTTTAATCAATTTTATCTTTGATAAATTATTTTAAATATTTGGTATAATTACATTCAAGTTAAAAAAAAATTAATAAATTTTAAATAATAATAATAATAAAAATATAAAAATTACAAAAAATTAATTGAATTTATTTATATGATATTCTAACTAATTATAATTAAGCATATATTATAATCCAAAAAGTTATAATATTTTCTAATTATTTTGAATATACTTTATATTTAATTATTTCAAATAGAAAATTCATAAAAGGTAATTTTTTTTACCATCCCAAATTTTTAAAAATATATGATATTATTTTGAATATATTTTATATTATATTTTATTGTTTTTCAAAGTAAATTTAGTAGATTATTATTATTATTTCTTTCAAACCTTCATAAATTGAGTTGTATTTTACATAATATAAGGAATGTACTTGTAGATGTTTTAACAATTTGAAATATGCAAAGTGGCATTTGAAGATAGGGATTGAAATCTTACATGCTTTTGCTACATCTAGATAGTTACATGGCGCCTAAAAGTAGGGATTGAGGTTATGGTGCATTATGATCCACATGCACAAATTTTGAATGCAGTTTTATGCACAAGTCATAATTTTGAATCACTGGCATGATTTGTATAAGGAAATTGTGTTGTAAGAGTAAACTAATGTGAATTTACCATAAATAGGTACAAGGTAATTGTGTTGTAAGAGTAAATTAATGTGAATTTTCATAAATAGGTTGTATTCTAATAGTAACTTATTTTTATATGGTTTTTTGTTTCTAAATTAATATTAATATTTTGATAATTTTTTAATAAATATTCATATTAACTTTGGATTTGGATTTATTAAGTATTAAGAAGTTAAAAAAATATATAGTAGGTACAAACTTTTTTTTAGTGCTTCAAAGATTTAGGATTAAGATGGACTAAAACTATAAATTTAAATTTAGCTAAAATCTTAGGATAATATTAAGTATACTCAAGAAGTTAATTAATTTTAATGAAATGTGACAAATTTAATGTCACATTTTAGTTTTAGAATTTTGAATATTTATCTCAATGTTACAAAAACTAATGAGAGAGGTTTCTTCAAAGAAACTTCACAATGATTGCATATTGATTAGATATATACTAAGAACATTTTAACCACCATCATCCAACTAACTAGACTCAACAACTACATCCCCCTCATGACACCTTCTACATGCAACCACTTAATTTATCTACTACATACACTAAAACCATGCATTAAGTCACCGCATGAATTCTTTCCTACTCTACCAAGTTAATCATTTATAAAAAACTAGAATAATAAGTCATTAAATGCATATACACAATTGTTTATATGTCCACTTGCACTCATTAAGTCAATCATTATAAAGATCTAGAATAATAAGTCATGATATGCATATATACAATTGTTTATATGTCCACGTGCACTCATTACACAAACATTAATGAGTATAGGTGGAAATATGACATTACCTACTCATATGACTATGAGTATCAAACATTAGTGCATAATACATGACAAATAGTATTAATGTATTTTAACCCTCCCTATTAATGAGAACGTTTCCCTAACTTTATCAAGTTCGGTCTTCATCTTCATTTAGCCCACTACAATAAATGGCACCCCATAAGCTTAGTAGACTCCTCCCACAACAAAGCCTTCATTTAATTCAATCTCATGCATATTTAACATGTACCACATTCATGTGAACACCAACTGAGTCATTGAAATCCATATATAGTAACAATTATACACTAGAATATGCAAGTGTTGGCATTTTGGCTCAGGTATGGCGCTATGATACAGGTGTTGTCCTTGATGGCAACTCTCTTTGATGACAGACCTCCGTTCAGTCTACAGAATGAAGAAGAAATCTCATATACGCAGGTTAATTAAGTCCAAGTTGCGTATACACGCTGGTGATATGCATAGTAAGTCGCGTATACGCAGGAGAGCTATATAATAAGTCGCGTATACACGCAGATGAATGAACAGAAAAGTGCGTATATGTCGGGAAGTTTCCTTTTGGTCCATGGTAGTTAGTCCTCGGTACTTGTGCCCATGTCTTTGGACCAAAGTACCTCGACAGTCGTGTAGATCTCTAGTTTTGAAGTTGATGGTTTTGGATCTCTATGGTTTTGGCTCTTGGTATTGAGCAAGGCCTAAGGCTATATAAGGAGAAGAAGATCATTAGGCAAGATCATCTTTTGGAAAAGGCTTGAATATCTGAAAAGAAAGAGATCTGATATGCAGGTTCTGGGTTGCTTGATCTAAGCCAAGGAGAGATCACATCGGTTGATGGAAGACTAGATCTAAGTATAGATCGGGATCTAATGGTTTGAAATGCACTATCATGATATGGTTGATTATGCGTATTTCTAGATCTGCATACTGTCGCAATGTTATGTTCTGGGTCTAACTGATGTCTGGTACAGCTGCAAATTGAGAGAGTTTATTTTTAGATCTGTACGCAGGTTGGCTTCGGTAAAAGCGCGTGTATACGCGGGTTTTGCTCATTGAAGTAGCGTATATATTTTGAAGCTTGATTTTGGGTTTACAGTTGGGTCTGACTGTTATTGCAGAGTTCTGTAGTCTGCTCTGTGTTCTGGTAACTGGTGATTGACAGGGCTCAGTGGTTCAGCGATTCAAAGTTTGGTTGTTTTATGCTTCAATGATCTATTATGAAAGGTGAATGAATTGTGGTCTTCAGATTGTAATGTTGTGCTTCAGGAATATCCAGTCTGAAAATGTATGAAAAGTGGTACCTGAAAGAAAGAAGATTGTAGGTCAGCACCTACGTACTAGTATCTTGGCTAGTACAAGAGCAAAGGGGGTTGGAGCTCCCTTCCAAGGAAGTTTGGAGAACGAGAGAAGGTTGTAGCCTTCTGCAGGTTGTAGCCTGCGTACTGGTATAAGGCTGCACCAGTACAAAAAGATTGTAAACTGAAGTTTCATATTAAAGAAAGATAGAGACAACTTGCAGCAGGTGGTTTTCACCCACATTGGGTTTCCACCTTATATCTTGGTGTTCATGTGTGTGGCCTTTGATCTCTTCTGTTATACTGCACCTGTTTACTGTTAATGTGGTGAATAATGTCCTGATGCACTTAACTGAAGAATAAGCTAACTAAATTATGAGTTTTCCTCTTATACGCTGTTTTATTTAGTCACAGTAGCGTGTACACGCTGGTTCACTTAACAGAAGTAGCGTATATGTTTCTGAGCATTGAAAAAGTTTGATTGATCTGATAATACTGATTCACCCCCCCTCTCAGTATTATTTCCAACAATTGGTATCAGAGCAGGTCCTTCAGAGAAGCTTGATCGCTTGAAGGTAGATCATTCATCATGAGCAACTACGAGAAAGAAGCATCAATCAGGCCACCGATTTTTGATGGGACAAATTTCAATTATTGGAAGGTAAGAGTTACTGCATATCTTCAATCTCTTGGTACAGAAGTTTGGAACATTGTAGAAACAGGCTATGCTTTTCCTTCAGCTACTCCTACAGATCCAGCTGAGAAAAAGTAGTATGAAACAAATGCAAAAGCAGTCAGTACTCTATTAGGAAGTATATCCCAAACAGAATTCATGAAGGTCATGCACTTCAAATCAGCAAAAGAGATATGGGACAAAATGATCACTAGCTATGAAGGAGATGAACAGGTAAAACAAGCTAAACTTCAAACTCTCAGGATTCAATATGAGACTCTCAAGATGTATAATGATGAAAGTGTGGCTAATTATTTTCTTCGGGTAGATGAGATTGTTAATTGTATGAAAAATTTGGGTGAAGAAATAAAAGAGACTATAGTAGTTCAAAAGATTCTAAGATCATTATCCCCCAAGTTTGAATCTAAAGTATCTGCAATAGAAGAAAAGGAAAATCTCCGTGTTCTCACTATGTCTCAGCTACATGGAATTCTAACTGCTTATGAAATGAGAAAGGGAGGTCCATCAGACAGAAGGGAAGCTGCTTTTAAGGCATCAGGAAAAGAAGATTACTATGAAGCAAGCCATGTTCCAGAAGAAGAGGAAGAAGAATCAAATTTTGTCAGAAATCTTCAAAGGGGTTCTGGAAGGTTCAGAGGTAAGCTACCTTTCAAATGCTTTGCTTGTGGAAGAGTAGGTCATTATGCTGCAAAATGTCCTTATAAGGATAAAGGAAAAGAACCTGCTAGATGGAACAAGAAACAAAGTGCAAATAAGAAAAGCTACTACACCCATGAAGATAGTGATGGCTTATCAAACAGTGATGAAGATGAACAAGGTAATAAATATAAGTTGTTAATGGCATTTGAAGATGATGATTATGAGGATGCTGTAGATGTGGATAATCTCTATAACGAAATTACTAGACTCAAGAGATGCATAGAAGAAAAGAATGTGATCATTGATACTTTGCAATTTCAAATTGATGAAAAGGAAAAACATCTTGAAAAACTAGAAGGTGAAATTGTTGGTCTCAGAAAAGAAATTGAGAAAACAAAAGCTATTAATCTTAAGTTTGTCAAAGGATCTGAAACTTTGGATGAGATTATCAATGTGCAGCGATCTCCTCTAAACAAGACAGGTTTGGGCTATAATGGAGAAACCTCTCAAGCATCCACCTCAAAAAGTTATCTTGATGCAGCAAGAAGAAATGAGCAGAAGAACAATGAAGATAATCAGGTAAAGCAGGGACGAATTACAAACAGAAACTATCAGGGACAATCCATCTTAAGGGTGAACAAAAGCTACAACCAGCCACAGGTAAAATCTTCTCAGTTTGGTTCAAGAATAAATGAAAATAGAAATTACAATCAGTTGGCTGGTAGATTCAATAACCGCAGAAGCTTCTTCAATGGACAATGCTTTTCTTGCCATAACTTTGGTCACAAAGCAGCTCAATGTGTTGCATATAAAACAATCATGACTAGGGAAGCTCAAAAACAAAGAAGTATGACAGGGATTACAAAAAGGACCTATAACAACTTTTCGGTTCTTGAAAATGAAGTTGAATGTTCTATTTGCAATAATTTTGGTCATGAAGACTCTGAATGCAGGAGCAGGTTTCAGGAGAAAAAGGAACAAGCCACAAGCACCAAAACATGGAGAATAAAGGAACCTCAAACAGAAAGATGTGGGATAGCATTTTATGCAGAAGGACAGGAAAATCTATGGTACATTGACAGTGGATGTTCGAAACATATGACAGGTGATAAAGAAAAACTTGAATCTTATTCTACCTTAGAAAAGGGAAAGAAAGTTTCTTTTGGAAATGATACTCCTGCAACTATAAAAGGAAAAGGTATTGCTCCTTTGAAAGAAAAGGTCAAGGCTGGAAATGTTTTGTATGTTGATGGATTGAAGCATAATCTACTAAGTGTCAGCCAGATGTGTGATCAAAAAACCGAGGTTATTTTCAGATCGAATGGATGTCTTGTTCGTGATCTTGATACAGGTAAAACAGTTCTCAAAGGCAAAAGAACTCCAAATAATCTGTACATATTTGAAGAAGGACAACAACAATGCTATCTTAGCAAGGATGAAGAGCACTGGTTATGGCATCGAAGGTTGGGACATCTAAGCTTCTCACAAATAAGGAAAGCATGCAAATATCAGGCAGTTCGCGATCTTCCAGATATCAAAATTCCAGACAACACCATATGCAAATCTTGTCAGTTTGGAAAGCAAACCAGAACTAACTTTCCAGAGAAGGAAGGATCAGCTAGCTTGCCTCTTGAGCTAGTCCATACAGATGTATGTGGTCCATTTAGGAAAAGGACACCTCGAGGAGAAGAATATCTGATATTATTCATTGATGATTTCTCAAGGTTTGTTTGGTTAGGGCTTATGAAGCACAAATATGAAGCATTCGAAAAATTCAAATCCTTCAAAGCATTGGTTGAAAATGAATCAGGACACAAAATTAAGTGCCTCAGATCTGACAGAGGTGGGGAGTTCACCTCAAATGAATTTTTCGATTTCTGCGATGAACATGGGATAAGAAGAGAATTCTCTACAGCTAGAACTCCTCAGCAAAATGGGGTTGTGGAAAGAATGAACAGAACTATCCAACAAATGGCTCGTGCTATGCTCGATGAATCAGGTACTCCTGCAACCTTCTGGGGTGAAGCTGCACATGCTGCTGTTATTATTCTTAACAAAACAAATGTCTGAGTAAACAGCACTCAAACACCTCATGAGCTTTGGAGTGGTAAAACTCCTTCCGTGAAGCACTTCAAAATCTTTGGGAGCAAATGTTATATTAAGAATACTGATGAGCAACTTGGAAAACTTGAACCAAGAGCAGATGAGGGCATTCTTCTTGGTTATTCTCCACATAGCAAAGCATACAAGTGCTACAATAAAAGACTTGGCAGAATTGTTGACAGTATTGATGTAGTGGTTGATGAGAAGGGATATATTCCTAGGCAAGTTCATCATGAAGACATTGAAGAAGATGAAGGCTACTCTCAAAGGCGGAATGATGAAGAAGAAGAACCTCAAGAAGAAGAAGAATCTCAAGAAGAACCAGAGGAGCAGACAAGAATAGAAGAGAAGACTCCATCCAGATATGTTCAAAAGAATCATCCAGAAACTCAGATTGTGGGGCAGAAAGAAGCAGGAGTACAAACAAGAAGGACACTTGCAGAAGCTTCAAGCTACTTGGCATTACTCTCCTCCACTGAACCACAAAATGTGAAAGAGGCATGCAAAGATGAATGTTGGGTCAAAGCAATGGATGAAGAACTTGAGCAAATCGAAAAGAACAACACTTGGGAATTAGTTCCTAGACCAAAAGATAAGAATGTGATAGGAACAAAATGGGTCTTCAAGAATAAATTAAATGAAAATGGAGAAGTAATTAGAAACAAGGCCAGACTTGTTTGTAAAGGGTATGCACAGCAAGAAGGAATAGATTTTGAAGAGACCTTTGCTCCTGTGGCAAGACTTGAAGCCATCCGAATGTTCCTTGCTCTCTCAAGCTTTCAAAACTTCAAGGTTTTTCAATTGGACGTGAAATCAGCCTTTCTGAATGGAGACTTAGAAGAAGAAGTATATATTGAGCAGCCAGATGGTTTCATTCTTGGGAATGATCCAAACCTTGTATGCAGATTGAAAAAGGCTCTCTATGGACTCAAACAAGCTCCAAGGGCTTGGTACTATCGGTTGGACAAATATCTTCACCAACAAGGCTTTTCAAAAGGATCAGCAGATAGCAATCTCTATATAAAAGTTGAAAATAACAAATTGCTAATTCTTGTTGTTTATGTAGATGATATTATCTTTGGCAGCAATGAAGAGACTATGAGTCAAAACTTTGCCTTGGTTATGCAGAAAGAATTCGAAATGTCACTACTTGGAGAATTGACATATTTTCTTGGATTGCAAATCCAACAAAATGAAGGAGGTATCTTCTTATCTCAAACCAAATACCTCAAGCAGATCTTGAAGAAGTATGGCATGGAAGAGTCAAAACCAGTATGTACACCCATGGTTACAGGATGCAGCCTCAGTGCAAATGATGAATCAGCAGCAGTTCACCAACCCACTTATAGATCCATGGTTGGGAGTTTGCTTTATTTGACAGGTACTCGACCAGATATTACACATGCAGTAGAAATGGTTGGAAGATTTCAAGCCAACCCAAAGGAAACTCATCTTCAGGCAGTCAAAAGAATCTTCAAATATCTTCAAGGGACCCAAAACTATGGCTTATGGTATCCTAGAAATACAGATCTCACTCTTCATGCTTACACAGATGCAGATTGGGCTGGAAGTGTGGATGATAGGAAAAGCACAAGTGGTGGTGCTTTCTTCATGGGTTCCAGATTAGTATCTTGGTTCAGCAAGAAACAGAGTTCGATTGCCTTATCTACAGCTGAAGCAGAATATGTGGCTGCAGCATCTTGTTGCACACAACTTCTTTGGATGATGCAGACCTTGCAGGACTTTCAAATCACTTGCACTCCACCCGTCTCTATCTTATGTGATAATACAAGTGCAATCAGCATTTCAAAGAATCCAGTCATGCACTCAAAGACCAAGCACATACCAATCAAGTACCATTTTCTTCGGGAACAAGTGCTTGAGCAGAAGGTCAAGTTGGAGTATGTTCCTTCTAAGGAACAAGTTGCTGATATTCTCACAAAACCACTGCCCAGGGAAACTTTTGAATATCTCAGACAAAAGCTAGGAGTAGTTGATGCTTCATCCTGCTGTTGAAGTTTGTTTACAGAAAAGTTGGTATACGCAGGTTACGGAAGGGATATCCGCGTATATACGCCGATTTATGCGGGTAAGTCGCGTGTCTGTTGGACGCTTGTTGCAGAAAGTATATCCGCGTACATACGCAGTTTCATGCAGGAGAAATCGCGTATATGAAGTTCTGAACAGCAAGGGCAAACGCTGGAGTTCTGAACAGCAATGGGTATGTCAGAATTCTTCAGGCACAGTTTCAGGGGGTGCAGCAGGCACAGGTTCAGGGGGAGCAGCTTAAAAGTCTCATAAAGCATTGTTGGCATTCAGATGTTTTGATTGTTGATTTCAGGAAAAGGAGCTCAGAAAGAAATCCTGGTTGCTGATCTAAAAAGATGTTTATCATATGCTGCTGGTGACTTTCATAAGTCTTGGTCTAGATCTGTTGTCTCTATGTCATGTATCTCTCTTGTGATATCTCTTTTATGGTGTCAAGGTCATGTAAAGGCCTATGTTGGTTTCCCCACTATGCCTGGGATGAATGATGTAATATAATTGATTGTTTCTGATGTGTCCCCTCTTGGTAGGGAGTATGGATGTATGTAGTGAGTCTTTTGGTGATAGAAAGGTCCCTTATGGTGTATAAGTCTTGGTTCTTGTTGAAGATCATCTTTTGCAGATCTTGCCTACAGTCAGGGGGAGCATGTTTCAGCACAGCCAAGCAGAGGTATCAGCATGTTCTCAGGGGGAGCACAGCCCTTTGCCCTTGATGACAAAGGGGGAGAATGATTCTAAGGATCTGAAGGTTGCCATCAAGTCCAAAGGGGGAGATTGTTGGCATTTTGGCTCAGGTATGGCGCTATGATACAGGTGTTGTCCTTGATGGCAACTCTCTTTGATGACAGACCTCCGTTCAGTCTACAGAATGAAGAAGAAATCTCATATACGCAGGTTAATTAAGTCCAAGTTGCGTATACACGCTGGTGATATGCATAGTAAGTCGCGTATACGCAGGAGAGCTATATAATAAGTCGCGTATACACGCAGATGAATGAACATAAAAGTGCGTATATGTCGGGAAGTTTCCTTTTTGGTCCATGGTAGTTAGTCCTCGGTACTTGTGCCCATGTCTTTGGACCAAAGTACCTCGACAGTCGTGTAGATCTCTAGTTTTGAAGTTGATGGTTTTGGATCTCTATGGTTTTGGCTCTTGGTATTGAGCAAGGCCTAAGGCTATATAAGGAGAAGAAGATCATTAGGCAACATCATCTTTTGAAAAGGCTTGAATATCTGAAAAAGAAAGAGATCTGATATGCAGGTTCTGGGTTGCTTGATCTAAGCCAAGGAGAGATCACATCGGTTGATGGAAGACTAGATCTAAGTATAGATCGGGATCTAATGGTTTGAAATGCACTATCATGATATGGTTGATTATGCGTATTTCTAGATCTGCATACTGTTGCAATGTTATGTTCTGGGTCTAACTGATGTCTGGTACAGCTGCAAATTGAGAGAGTTTATTTTTAGATCTGTACGCAGGTTGGCTTCGGTAAAAGCGCGTGTATACGCGGGTTTTGCTCATTGAAGTAGCGTATATATTTTGAAGCTTGATTTTGGGTTTACAGTTGGGTCTGACTGTTATTGCAGAGTTCTGTAGTCTGCTCTGTGTTCTGGTAACTGGTGATTGACAGGGCTCAGTGGTTCAGCGATTCAAAGTTTGGTTGTTTTATGCTTCAATGATCTATTATGAAAGGTGAATGAATTGTGGTCTTCAGATTGTAATGTTGTGCTTCAGGAATATCCAGTCTGAAAATGTATGAAAAGTGGTACCTGAAAGAAAGAAGATTGTAGGTCAGCACCTACGTACTAGTATCTTGGCTAGTACAAGAGCAAAGGGGGTTGGAGCTCCCTTCCAAGGAAGTTTGGAGAACGAGAGAAGGTTGTAGCCTTCTGCAGGTTGTAGCCTGCGTACTGGTATAAGGCTGCACCAGTACAAAAAGATTGTAAACTGAAGTTTCATATTAAAGAAAGATAGAGACAACTTGCAGCAGGTGGTTTTCACCCACATTGGGTTTCCACCTTATATCTTGGTGTTCATGTGTGTGGCCTTTGATCTCTTCTGTTATACTGCACCTGTTTACTGTTAATGTGGTGAATAATGTCCTGATGCACTTAACTGAAGAATAAGCTAACTAAATTATGAGTTTTCCTCTTATACGCTGTTTTATTTAGTCACAGTAGCGTGTACACGCTGGTTCACTTAACAGAAGTAGCGTATATGTTTCTGAGCATTGAAAAAGTTTGATTGATCTGATAATACTGATTCACCCCCCCCTCTCAGTATTATTTCCAACAGCAAGTGCCTAAATTAACATTTTATTGATCATTAATCTAAGAAATTCTTTGCACACTTGGTTCAATAACCCCTTAATGGACTCCCCCTAAATGTGCAACATCTTGGTCACTTCAACAATGATCATTATTATCCAAATTTCGTATGTCTATTTCAACTCCATGAATTCACCCTTTTTAGTGCATCAATAATGATACCCATAAAAGTATGAAACATACCTAACTAGTGCTCATGTGACAAATTTACATGTCATGTGCCTATCTAATTCGTGTGGGCTTCATTGGCAGAGAAATACCACACCATGTGTGAATATATTAGGGGACATATATTGAGGAAAAAATGACACAATATATTGAGCATATAATAAGGGTAAAAGGTTTTTATATGACAAAGGTTTCGCTGGGGGAGCAATACGATATTGCATGCATTCATATTGGGGGATATATATTGAGGAGAAAATGACATAATATATTAAACATATATTAGGGGGTAAAGGAGTTTTTACATTTACAGCTATAAAATATGGAGCTCAAAGTTAATGAAAAATATAAAAGGGTATAAAAAATGTTAATGAAAAAATGGATACCTACAATATTTAGTGAAAGTAGGGATTTTTTAAATTGAGAAGGTGTATTAGGTTTGTATTCGTAGGGGGTTAGATAATGTGATTTTTAGAGGTATTTTCCAATATGTAGTCAAATTAGGGGTATTGTTTAATATGCCACGAATACACGTGATATGTAAAATATTCACTTAATGAAGCGCCCTTGGAAGTTGTATTAGGTTTGTACTGGTAGGGGGTTAAATAAAGTGATTTTTAGAGTTATTTTCCAATATGTAGTCGAATTAAAGGTTTTGTTTAGTATGCCATGAACAAACGTGATATGTCAGAGGTTAATTGAATAAAGCCCCCTTGACCTAATTAGGCTTCTCATGGTAGATGCACATATAATTGAACTCCATCCATAATGATTAGTCACACTAATTAAGGTTACAAACACGTCAAGACTTCGGACTTTATAAGCTATTACATCAATTTCCATAGTCACAAATATGTCTCAACACCGCCTAGTTTCTAACACTATGGAAGAATACATAGATATTGATCCAAAATGAATCTACAAAGGTATAAAATGAATTTAATGATGCTATAAATGGGTGAAATTATAATTTGGGACATCGTAGAGGTAGTGTTGATTTTGCTAAATTTGGGTCAACATTTAGTGCATCTTTAGGGTCTTAAACAATATTTGTGGGCCTCATGACAAATGAAGGTTTCCATAGGCTTTCCATGCTACAGGATGAGATTTCTTTTCATATTGAGATATTTCCAACAAATTATAATGCACCTGAAACAAGCTTAAATGTGGAATTTATTAAGTGTAATAATCACAAGTTTGCAATGTATTGGATGTCCTATGATTTACCCTATTTTCCTCTTTTTTCAAGGAGGTGATAATTGTTCCTATTTATTACTTTAACATTGAAGAAATGCTCAATCCACATATTCCCCACACACGTAAGTGGTGACAATATTAGTGTATGATAATTTGAAAATTGGAAGTTATTAATGCGTGGGAATACCCTATAGAATTATATAAGCACTATGGAGGTTCCAAGAGGGATATGCAACCCTAAACATAACCCTCTATCAAAAAACAAGTAAAATGAGACATAAGTGCTTCTCTTTTTCCCTAACTGTTGGTTATTTGAGGTAAGAGTAGAAGTGTGGAGGAGATTGGAATAAAGAAGAGATATAAAAACATATTATAGAGGATTGTAGGATACCAAAGGGGCTCATAGCTTCATGCCAAGTATGTACAATGTTGTAGTTTATATTTTAATCTCCATAATATAAGAAGATAAAATAACAATCCTTGATTTAATGTTGGTTTTCTCATGTGGGTTTTTAAGGTAAATATTGTGTTCTTAAGGTAAATATTTGGATTTTATATTGTGCTCTATTTCATATGTTTGAATTGTGTTCTTTTACTTTTGTTAAAACGTTAAAATATAAAATGATAACTACACATTCAAGAATATGATCATTGTAGCTAGGTTGGGTTTGATTCATTTGAATGAGCAAGCTATTGAAATATCCAAGGTAGTTTATACATTATATTAGCATGAAAGAGAATTTATTTATGCATTTTGTGGTTCGAGCATAGTACATGCTTACCCAAATAAAAAAATACAAGTTTGCATTAGGGTTATACCTTGTCTATCTTGCGATCAACACGAGAAAGGTTACGAGGTAGCTAAAATCCTATAAAATGGTATAAGAGTATTGGGAATGACTTGTATATGAAGGTAATATAGGATTAGTAAGATTGGAAGCTTAAGTGGCCAAAGTTCCAAGGTCATGATTTTCCTCTTGAGAAAAAATTTGTCCCTTTTGAAAGAAACCTAAATCTCAGGAGAAAATAGATTATCACAATTAGAGAAAAGATAAACGAAGACTAAATATTGAAAATGCAGACTTTAGTAACCAATCTTCTTCATGCCTACATAAAACAGAAGCAAAGGTTGAGATAAATACTTATGAGGTGAGGTAGATGCACTTAAGTTGAGTCATTAGTTGCAACAATTAGAAGTCTATTACATAATTGTTAAACATTCATGAAAAGAGAAGACTAATTTAGGATAAACATGAGATCCTTTATTACTCAAATGGTACACATATTAATACATTATGTGACCCTTCATTTTCATTTTCCAAGAGGTATATCGGAATTCTATTATCGTTGGCATTCCTCCACACCAACCCTAATGGACTAGGCGTCCAACACCACCCACCCCCCTTAATCCAAAGAAGTGCATGTGAGTACATGAAGAGAGATGAAATACAAAGGTATATAGCAGTTAATGGCTAGATGTGCTCTATGAAAAGGTGGTTCAAGGAAGACCACAAACCAAATGAGGTAGTAGAAGTTGAAGTTTTCTATTGATGGTGGTTTAAGGTTTACCACAAACTCTATAACTTCGCATGAAGTAGTTCCTCAAACAATTCTAAATCTGGCTAGAAGTTGAAGTTTTCAGTTAAGTGATGATGGTTTGAAGATAATCATAAACTAATAAAGTGGGTAGAAAAAACTGAAGGCTTCTTCTGATAGTGGTTTAAGGTTGGCTGCAAACCAAATTATGCTCATGGAATATGTCTGTCTCTAGCTACAACTTTGACCCTAGCTCTGGCTGACTCTATCTCTAGGCTCTTGTACCTAGCTCTAGTTTAGGTCGTAGCTTAGGCTTTCTTGATATATCTTTGAATCTAGTAGTTGACGATGAATGCCCCCCTTGTCAGATACAAGGTGAGAAGATGAAGATCTCTCCACTGCAAGACATGTCAATACTCAAGAGTAAACTCTGAGAGATTACTAATATATCTTCTTGGCTGTTGAATACCATTGCCAAGAAGCAATCCATCCAAAATAAATCTTTAATCTTGTAGGAGTCTTGTGCTTGAAACATATGTTTGAATGATTAGTGTGTTTTCCAAAATGCTCACAAGGGTGAAGATCAAAACAATGATCTTTCATATGGCCAACTTGATCACAATGTTGACAATTGATAATCTGAAGCGGTTGGAGAGTTGGAGCAGGTGAAGATGAATTATATTGGAGAAATCCAACACTTTGAAACTGGATTGGTGTGGAGTAGTTTAGGATGTGAAAGGTCACTTCCTTTTCATATCCAAGACCAATTATGTTCTTATTGCTAATAACTTCTTCCCAAGTTTTGATGGTGGGCTTGGGAAGTGCAAGCTGAACTTATGCATCATCATGTGAATTTTCTCCTAAAGTGGAGTTAGTAATTTGATCATGTATTGCCTATTGTTGGGAATCAATATCAAATAGAGAATTGCTATAAACAAGAACTGGTTCACAATGTTAATTCCTTTGTTATAGTTCATCCGTTAAAGTTGAAATTCAAATTGCAAAAACTCAATCTTGTCTTATACATTTTGTAAACAAATTTGAATATTAGTGAGAATGACCTTGCTAAATGTTCAATCACTCTAATAATCCATTAAGTCTAACTATTATTCTAAACATTAAATCCACAGGCTTGTGGGCCCCTTAAATAAGAGAAAATGTCAATGGTCCTTCAAAGGCTATAAAGTGAAATTTGGGAAGCATTGAAAGATGGTTTGATACGTGAGGATTCCACACTACTGGGACTCGAATGGTAAAAGTAACGAGTAAAAGCACATACCAACCTGCAATGAATCTCGATAAAAAATCAAAAGCCTTTTTTCAATTGGATGTCAATTTCTACATCAGGTTTGCATACATTTTTCAATTGGATGTCATTTTCTACAAAATGACAATCTTCTTATAGTAATGCTCAGTAAATATATACAAGTATGCCATCAACAACCAGCTCATAACTCACGTTTGGCAGTGTTGTGATGTTGTCTCAACAATTCTCACACCCACAACACAACTAAGCCTCTCCAAATGATTCCACTGACAATGACAACGCTGGATGGTTTAGTCCTGGCCTAGAGCACTTTGATCTCTAGGATCTGTTTTCCAACACATTTCCAAGTTCAGGCTCCAAGACTGGCTGGCAGCCAATGTACCAGAACTGGGGTCAAAAATGGCAGAGCAACAGTGACCTCGACTGGCAGAGGTTGAGCTCTGCTGCAGTTTCTATAGAAATGACGTTTTTATGGGTCCTTCCCGGCTCCTAGGACTCGCTCCACCTAATATATCAACTTTTGAACACCTCCTGCACTACATGCACAGTAAGTGGCACCAGCTGCGAAAACTAAAAGCACAGCATTTCTTCCAATTTGTTTCTTCGAGCCCTAGAGCAATAAATTTGAAGGGAAAAGATAACACTATCCTCCGCCGGAATTTTGCTGCAGCTGTGGGTAGTGGTGGCTATACGTTCCACGAGCACCACCAGAAGAACAAGGACAAGGAGGAGGCGGAGGAAGCTGGTGGCAAGCATCACCACCATCTCTTCTAAACTTGGCCTTGCTTGTTGCTAAACCAAAATAGCGGGACTTTTATAGCAATCGCCAATTATAGCTGTGGTTATTGTTACATGGATCGGTAATAAGTTAAGGTTATTTATGTTAAAAGCAGTCAGTGAAGTTCTGTTGTTAGTCTGTTTCTGACAGATGGTATTGCTTTGGGTTTGAGTTTGGCTTTGTGTGTCTTTCCATGGTCTGACAGATAGTGGTATTGCTTTGGGTTTGAGTTTGGCTATTATGAAATATCATGTAGTTTTATGAAAATAATGAGTATATATTTGGTAAGGTGTACACATGTTGATTTGATGTTTGCATTATTTCATTTACTGCACGTCCTTACTAGAAATCATAGGCCATCTGGTGGTTGCAGAAGGCATCACCAAAAAGTAAGGAAAACGACACCCACTTGTGGACCATGAGAGTGGTGGGCCACAATCAATCATTAAAGTAGATACATCTGCAAAGGGACTACAAAAAATTAATATAATTTATAAGTGGTGTAAATTGAATAATATTTATAAATGGTCGGTAAATTTGAATGGCCTATAAATATCAAAATATTTATTTTATTATATATATTTTTATGTCTAATAAAAATCATAAAAATTAACTTAATTATAATTATATTATTAATATTAACTTAATTATAACTATATTACTATTAATAGAAGTTAAATATATATTATTTCTAAGAGTTAGTTTAATTCGTTAAGTTTTTATAGTTAAATTACTTTTATTATTAAGAGGTTATGGGTTCAATTCTCTTGTCACTCTTGACTCATAAACTATGATTGAACCAGTGCGAAGTGATTCTTTCGTGTAGATCAGTAATTTTTCAAAAAATTTCTAAAATTTGTAAATTACATAGAAAAGAAAAATAGACACACATTAATTAATATTAATTAAAAAAAATTATTCTAAAACTATTTTAATTTTAAATATGAATAACTTTATATATAAATTGTTTTTAATTATTTTAATAAATAATAATGTAAAATGAAAATTAAATCATACAATATATTTGCAAGAAATTTATAAATTTTGTATAATATTTTAATTTATCTATTTTATTTTCATAAATTATTTTAAATATAAGATATAATTAAATTTAAGGAAAATAAAATAAAATCCCCAAATCTTCCAAAAAAATAAAGAGAAAAGTAGAGAGATTAAAAATAATAATAATTTAACTAAAAAATAAAGAGATTACCAATAATAATAATTAAATTTATTTATATGATAAATCAACTGATTATAATTAAACATGTGCCGCAACCCAACCCTATATATATCAATGTCTACCAAACCATCCAAACTTGTATGGTTTTGAATGTACATTATATTTTAATATTTCAAATGGCAAATTATTAAAAGTAGTAAACCTTCCAAACCATCCAAATTTTTAAGAAAATAATTTATTATTTTGAATATACTTTATGTTTGTTTCAAATGGTAAATTCATTAAAATAATAATATTTTTCAGTCTCTATAAATTGAGTTCTATTTTCCATAAGATAAAGGTTCGTCTTTTATATAAGTAATTTAAGACATGTAAAGTGGCATTTTATTTTAAGATAGCTATTGAACTCTTATATTCTTTTGGTAAATTTAGAGTAGTTATGGGGCACTTGAAGATAAGGATTAAATTTATGGTACTTTTATGTCCTGATCTATATGTACGTTTCATAATTTCGAACCCATTTCCATGATTTTTATAATAGAAGTATAAGAAAAGTGTGTTGTAGCACTGAAGTAATGTGAGTTTATCTTAAATAACTTATATTCAAATCTCAACTCATGTTTATATCTTAACTCAGGTTTATATAATATCTAATTAAAATTAGGTGGTTTCTAAATTAATATTAGTATTTTGATAAATTGTTAGTATAAATTCATATTAACTTTAGCTTTATTAAGAACCAATAGATGTCAAAACAAATTATAGGTAGGGTTAATATGGACTTGTGATATCCCTTGATTTAGAGTTTATTTGTGAATAATGCATATGTCAAGTGTCTAAGTGGCATTTTAAGATAGGTAATGAACTCTGTTGAAAATAGCAACAAGAAATGTTAAAAATAGCATTTCAGGATATACTCCAACTCTGTTGGAAACAACAAAAAATAGAAATGCTAAAAATAGCATTTCAGGATATACTCCAACTCTATTGGAAACAACAAAAAATAGAAATGCTAAAAATAGCATTGCTATAAATAGCATTTCGGGATATATTCCAATTTGATTTATACTTGAATCAAAATTGAGAATTAAAATTCGAATTTAGTCTCACTAGTTGTTTGAAAAATAATTAATTAATTCATCTTGAGTTAATTAGTTGGAGAAATTCAAACATGAAGTCTTTGTGAAGACATGCAACAGTTATCCCTTTGATTGAGGAAGTTATCCCTTACTTAAGGAGATAAGGATGAGTTGTATTTGATTTGTAATTAGTTAGCTCAGTTAACTGAGTTAAGTCCAGTTAAATTAGTTCCAAACAGTTGGAGGAACTAATTGTGAGTTCAGTCAGTTATTGCATGCATGCATGCAACTAGTGCTCTCCAGATAACTGAATATTCTCTCATAAATAACTCATGCATGTCAGTTCAGACATAGACCCAGTTGAGATTAAAGGAAGGGACAATGTACTATCAGTTGGAGGAATTTTCCTATAAAGGAAACTCATCCATGTAGAAGGAATCAACTCCTTCAAGATTGCACAGTTATTTCAGAGGTCAGAGCAGTGTGTGAGGAGAGAATCACACAGGTGGCAGCTGGAGGACCCAAGAGAAACTGTGCAATGAAATAGGAGGCTTGGAGGACAGAGGAGAAGGCATATGTGTTGTATATTCTATCTATGAGCAGCAGTGAGGGATTGTACTGAGAGATGGATAGCTTGAGAGCTAAAACTTTATGTAATCCTGAGATATTTCCACTTGTATAATAATATAGATAGCGGGGTTTTTAGCTAAGGCTTTCCCCAGAGTATTCTTCTATGTTTCATGTGTGATTGAATCTTCTTCTCTATTATATGTGTTCTATTTGATCTTGCTCAAAATCGATTAAGCTTTCGCAAGTTTGATTGTAGAAGTAGATTAAGTATTTTGCTTTAGTACATTGCATAATCAGTTTAATCTACAGTGAGAATTTCTACATGGTATCAGAGCTAGTTGATCTATAGAGAAATTTCTACATGGTATCGGAGCAAAGGTGATCAAAGCGGAGAACAGTATACAAAGAAGGGAGAAGTTCGAAGTTTTGAAGTTCTTGATTGTAGGTACAGAATCGATTTCTTATCACATCTCAAATTCACCAATGGCGTTCAATGGCTTGAGACTCAAGTATGCCCTAGATG
Source organism: Pinus tabuliformis (assembly GCA_031772625.1). NCBI lineage: Eukaryota > Viridiplantae > Streptophyta > Pinopsida > Pinales > Pinaceae > Pinus > Pinus tabuliformis. The sequence goes on along the minus strand of CM062815.1, from coordinate 796,098,238 downwards.
GCAGCTCGAATTACATAGCCTGGAAGGATCGCATGGAAGTGGTATTAGAGGACAACGGGTTGAAGGATTTCATTGATCAAGAAGTCTCCAAGCCAGCAGCAGCTAATGCCCAAGAATTAGCAGAATGGAAGAAATGTGTGGCGAGAGCGAGGAGGATTCTTCTGGAGAGAGTTCGAGACCATATTGTCTCGAGTCTCCATGGGAAGGAGACACCGTTTTCAATGTGGAAGACATTGAAGGATCTATATCAGAACAATAGCGACCAGAGGAAGCTGGTGCTGAAAGATAAGGTTCAGAAAATCAAGTGTGAAAAGGGCGACACGATCTCTACATATCTGAACAAGCTAACCACCTGCAGAGATGAGCTTGGAAGTGTAGGAATCACGAAAGGCAATGATGACATGGTGAGTCTTGCTCTCCTCGGTCTTCCTAAGAGATGGCATAGCTACTAGAACTCAGTGAATGAAGAGAGAAATTGCCAGATTGGGAATGACTGTGGTCAGATCTGATGCAGGAGGAGATCAGGAGGATCACCAATGATGGTTCTTCATCCAAGGAGAATGAAGAAAATCTAGCCTTAGCAAGTAAGGAAAGGAAAGGGAAGGAGAAGGATTCTCATTCCAAATCGAGTTCTTCCCATGGTGGGAAGAAGATTGACAAGTCTAAAGTGAGATGCTTTAATTTTCATGAGGTGGGCCATTATGCAACTAATTATCCATTGAAGAAATCCAAGAAGGGATCCTCGGAAGGATCTGAAGGTGAGGCATTGGCCTCTCAGTTCAAATTGGATTTTACCCTCATCACATGCATGGTTTCATCGATGATGGGTTGTGGTTGGTTTCTTGACAGTGGAGCCTCATTCCACATGACCGACGATAAGAGTTTGTTCAGTACCTTAGAGGAGAAAGACCTCCAGATGCGCATAGAGATGGGTAATGATGAAAAGTATAGTGTTTCAGGAGTAGGCACGGTTGCTCTTCAGAGGGAGCATGGAGCTCTCATTACCTTAACAGATGTGAAGTATGTGCCTGGACTAAAGAAGAACTTGGTATCGATCGCGATGTTGGAGGACAAAGACTACGATGTTGTCTTCAGTAAGGGAAAGGTTATCCTTAGACACATCAGTACGAGACAAGTGAAGTAGATCGGTTCACGAGTCAAGAACTTGTATGCTCTTGAGGTTTAAGATGCATGCAAAGCCTTGAGGAGCAAGGCAAATGTTGGAGACTTGGTGGTTGAGAGGGAGAGTACATTACCTCTCAACATGCAGCGCCAGAAGAAATCTCAGACAATTGTGGAGGAGCCACAATTGGTGAAGCAGCTTTAGGAGGTTGTGGAGCAGCCACAACTGGAGAAGCCGAGAGGAGACTGAGTGGAGGAATCCACTCATGCAGAGACCTCCAGTAGGGGGAATTTCGAGCCAAGTGGGCAGAGTGATCACATGCAGCCATACCTCTAGGTGTGAGGTGTGGCGATGTGAAGAGATAGTCCCAAGAAGGCTAAAATAGGGGTAGGATCCTTGAGGTACCCAGCCTCTTTGATTAGACCTTGCTACGGGAACCCTGATGAGGAGTATAAAGACTGGCTGAGTGGGTAGAGATAAATGTGGATGGAGTGGCAAAGGGAGCTTCAACATCAGAGGGTGTTTCTAGCCCAACAGGGAGGTTAGTTGGGAGATCAGTTACTTACTTCTCAGTAACTAAGTTGCAGTGCAGCAGTGGGCAGCATGATGCAACATGATGAGAGGAGGTGCAGTTCGAATGCATGCTGGGAGATAGGACCAACAACATCACGGATGCAGCAATAGGAATCAGTGTGATTGATGCAGTCAGAGATCAAAGTGATAAAGGCTAGAGCAGTCAGATACTGAAGAGCATAGAGGTGCAGAGTTGATAGAGGCAATAACAGTCAGAGACTTTGATGACAGAGGCATCATTCTGATTCAGGTTGGATATTTTTTTTGTTTCTAGAGTTGTTGGAGCAACAACACTTGAGAGAAGTGTTGCATGCAGAACATTCCAAAGGTTCAGGATCGGGTTCGAGTTGAATGCCTTTCTTGTTGAGAGGGAGTGTTGAAAATAGCAACAAGAAATGCTAAAAATAACATTGCTATAAATAGCATTTCAGGATATACTCCAACTCTGTTGGAAATAGCAAAAAATAGAAATGCTAAAAATAACATTGCTATAAATAGCATTTCGGGATATATTCCAATTTTGATTTGTCCTTGAATCAAAATTGAGAATTAAAATTCGAATTTAGTCTCACTAGTTGTTTGAAAAATAATTAATTAATTCATATTGAGTTAATTAGTTGGAGAAATTCAAACATGAAGTCTTTGTGAAGACATGCAACAGTTATCCCTTTGATTGAGGAAGTTATCCCTTAATTAAGGAGATAAGGATGAGTTGTATTTGAGTTGTAATTAGTTAGCTTAGTTAACTGAGTTAAGTCTAGTTAAATTAGTTCCAAACAGTTGGAGGAACTAATTGTGAGTTCAGTCAGTTATTACATGCATGCATGCAACTAGTGTTCTCCAGATAACTGAATATTCTCTCATAAATAACTCATGCATGTAATTTCAGACAGAGACCCAGTTGAGATTAAAGGAAGGGACAATGTACTATCAATTGGAGGAATTTTCCTATAAAGGAAACTCATCCATGCAGAAGGAATCAACTCCTTCAGGATTGAGTAGTTATTTCAGAGGTCAGAGCAGTGTGTGAGGAGAGAATCACACAGGTGGCAGCTGGAGGACCCAGGAGAAACTGCGCAAGGAAATAGGAGGCTTGGAGGACAGAGGAGAAGGCATATGTGTTGTCTATTCTGTCTATGAGCAGCAATGAGGGATTGCACTAAGAGCTTGATAGCTTGAGAGCTAAAGCTTTGTGTTATCCTGAGATATTTCCACTTGTATGATAATACAAATAGTAGGGTTTTTAGCTGAGGCTTTCCCAAGAGTATTCTTCTGTGTTTCATGTGTGATTGAATCTTCTTCTCTGTTATATGTGTTCTATTTGATCTTGCTCAAAATCGATTAAGCTTCCGCAAGTTTGATTGTAGAAGTAGATTAAGTATTTTGCTTTACTACATTGCATAATCAGTTTAATCTACAGTGAGAATTTCTACATGGTATCAGAGCTAGCTAATCTATAGAGAAATTTCTACAAACTCCTACATTCTTTTGGTAAATTTAGAGTAATTATGGGGCATTTAAAGGTAAGGATTAAATTTATGGTACCTTTATGTCATGATCCACATGTACATTTAATAATTTTGAACCCATTCCCATGATTTTTATAATACAAGTATAAGAAAATTGTGTTGCACCAGTGAACCAATGTGAGTTTACCTTAAATAACTTATATTTAAATCTTAACTCATGTTTATATGGTTTATATGGTGTCTAACCAAAATTGGGTGGTTTCTAAACTAATACAAGTATTTTGATAAATTGTTAGTACAGATTCATATCAACTTTGGCTTTATTAATAATCAATAGATGTCAAAACAAGAATCAATATATGTTAAAACAAATCATAGGTACAAACCTCTCTTGATGCTTCAAAGATGTAGGGTTAATATGGACTTGTGATATCCCTTGATTTAGAGTTTATTTGTGAATATTGCATATGTCAAGTGTGTAAGTGCCATTTTAAGATAGGTATTGAACTCCTACATTCTTTTGGTAAATTTAGAGTAGTTATGGGGCATTTAAAGGTCAGGATTAAATTTATGGTACCTTTATGTCATGATCCACATGTACATTTCATAATTGCGAATCCATTCCCATGATTTTTATAATACAAATATAAGAAAAGTGTGTTGTAGTCGTGAACCAATGTGAGTTTACCTTAAATAACTTAAATTCAAATCTCAACTCATGTTTATATGATTTATATGGTGTATAACCAAAATTGGGCGGTTTCTAAACTAATACTAATATTTTGATAAATTGTTGGTATAGATTCATATCAACTTTGGCTTTATTAAGAATCAATAGATGTCAAAACAAGAATCAATAGATGTCAAAACAAATCATAGGTACAAACCTCTCTTGATGGTTCACAGATGTAGGGTTAATATGGACTTGTCATATCCCTTGATTTAGAGTTTATTTGTGAATAATGCATATGTAAAGTGTGTTTGATGGTCTGACTTCAAGACTTATTTGGGACAGGTTGATCAGTATTATTTCACTGATAATTATATTACGTAATTTTTTTTTATTAAGTTGTTAATAAAAATATGGAAATTAATTATGAAGCTACAATTGGTTGAAGAGAAATTATGCACTGCAAGTTAATAATGGAATTTAATTACCCTTGATGAAATAAGACATAGGCATCTAATCTAAGGATTAGATTATTAAATTTATGAAAAGTTATTGATCAATAAATCTCCCATTATGACAAGACATTGTCTTAGGAGGCTCATTAATGATCCAAGTCACTACTTGCCACTTGGTGGATGAGGTGGAAGTATTTACTAACTACCATCTAAATTGGAAAATGGGGTATGTTGCTTGTCCTATGTTGGGATGAGACTCATAGAGCACAGAACTAGGAGTGAGAAGCATAGGAATATAAAAGAAAGAATACAGAAATTTACTTGCAAACCATTTGGAGCTCAGGGTGGCCCTTTGAAGAAGAAGGAGTCAAGGTTGGGTGGAGCCTGGTAGCTCTAATGATAGAAAAATTCTCCACGCAAGATTCTAAACACTCTTCAAATGCAAACCTGCGAAAACATTAAAAAAAAAACCTTGAATTGGTACCTTGATTAATTTATGTTTTTATTAGTTGTTCTTTGTTAAATGACCTTATATTGTAAGTATTTTACAACTAAAAGTTTTATGAAGTATACATGCAAACAAAAAGAAAGAGAATATATTTTTTCTTCTTTGAGCATGATATACAGTTAAGGAATTTACATATTTGAAACAGTGAAATTATGATGCATACTTATATTTGAATAGAAGTAGTATCTTTGTTTACTATGGAAATATTTCCTAAAAGTATTTTATGAATAGATTTCTACCATTGAAGGCATAGATTATGATACAATAAAGACTAGTGTGGTAAAAACAAAGTATACTACAGATAAAATAATGTATGTGAGCAGTATCACTCCTTACATGAATAAGTTTGGTTATACCATAGTATAACCACAATAAAGTTAAAAATCAAAGGTATGGTCGAGAATAGCTTATTATAACAATAAATAAGGAGAGGCCCAGTTGTAGCTTCAGGTCAAAATATAAAACTTAAAGTGTTAGAAAGTGTAGCAAGAAATACCCAATTTGACTTTAGCCTTAGTCAAATTGAGTAAATCGAATTTCCACATCAGCAGGACAAATTGGAGGAAATTAATTAGTGTGGCATGGCTCTTGTCACTTAGTTAGGTCAGTAAATTCGAGTTAGACGGCTTGGAGTTCAGTTATGCATGTGTGATTACTAAATTTTAGCAATCTATTTCAGTTATTTCCAGTTGTATTTAGTTAAATGACCTCTAAGTATTGATGGAGTCTGCTGAAGGTCAGTTGTACTGTGGGACAACAATCTAACTCAAATATCTCTTAGTTAACTGATCAATCAACCCAACATAGCTAATGCATGCATGAAATTCGAATTCCTCAGTTGCAGTGGAGATGACAAGGCATTGTAACATGAGTTATATACTAGTTGAGTGTACAATTGTTGCACGTAGTCAAGAGATCAATTCCTTGGGAATTGCGCAAGTTTATAGGTACTTCCCTATTGTTTAGGGGCTCAAATTTGCTTAGGACTGCACAAGGAAATAAGAGAATGAGGGAGGCATAAAGTGGCTAAGTGTTGGCTAGAGGTCCTCAATAAGTAGACAGAATAATTATTCCTTTGCAGGTTGTGCTCAGAGCTAGAGAAAGCAATTGTAATAGTTTTTCTATTCAACTGATTAATGCAAACATGCTTAAGGGGTTTTTTCTCTGGGTTCCCTTTGAAATCACTGTGTACTTGTCTTTTTTCTTGTTGCATGTCTATGTATGTTGTTCTAAATTGGATTTCCATTCCGCAAATTAGTAGAGTAGAATTGTGTCTCTTGTTTTCAGTTTGAAATCTTGAGCAATTGTAATTTCTATTAAATTTCTACATGGTATCAGAGCCCTGAAATCACATTGGAACCAATATTTCAATTTTTTCCCTCAGGAATTTTGAATTGGCAACTTAAGTGTAGCAACTTTTCTTCAGATTCAAGAGAATGCCTTTCAATGAATTGAGATTGGAGTATGCAGTGGAGAGAAGTAACATAGTTACCAATCAAACTAGAAAGTGAACTCGTACCCATTTTTTTGAGGTAGCAAAAAATCACCCGATTTCAAAAATTGGTGATGCCAGAATATAGGCTGAACTTATGCATCATCATGTGAATTTTCTCCTAAAGTGGAGTTAGTAATTTGATCATGTATTGGCTATTGTTGGGAATCAATATCGAACAAACTATTGCTATGAACAAGAACTGGTTCACAATGTTAATTCCTTTGGTATAGTTCATCTGGTTAAAGTTGAAATTCAAGTTGCAAAAACTCAACCTTGTCTTATGCATTTTGTAAACAAATTTGAATATTAGTGAGAATGACCTTGCTAATTTTGACGGTATAAAATGTTCAATCACTCTAATAATCCATTAAGTCTAGCTATTATTCTAAACATTAAATCGACAGGCTTGTGGGTCCCTTAAATAAGAGAAAATGTCAATGGTCCTTCAAAGGCTATAAAGTGAAATCCGGGAAGCATTGAAAGATGGTTTGATACGTGGGGATTCCACACTACTGGGACTCGAATGGTAAAGTAACGAGTAAAAGCACCTACCGACCTGCAATGAATCTCGATAAAAAATCAAGAGCCTTTTTTCAATTGGATGTCAATTTCTACATAAGGTTTGCATGCATTTTTCAATTAGATGTCATTTTCTACAAAATTAACAATCTTCTTATAGTAATGCTCAATAAATATATATAAGTATGCCATCAACAACCAGCTCATAACTCACGTTTGGCAGTGTTGTGATGTTGTATCAACACTTCTCACACCCACAACACAACTAAGCCTCTCCAAATGATTCCACTGACAATGACAACGCTGGATGGTGCAGTCCTGGCCTAGAGCACTTTGATCTCTAGGATCTGTTTTCCAACACATTTCCAAGTTCAGGCTCCAAGACTGGCTGGCAGCCAATGTACAAGAACTGGGGTCAAAAATGGCAGAGCAACAGTGACCTCGACGGGCAGAGGTTGAGCTCTGCTGCAGTTTCTATTTTTTGTCTAGAAATGACGTTTTTATGGGTCCTTCCCGGCTCTTGGGACTTGCTCCACCTAATATATCAACTTTTGAACACCTTCTGCACTACATGCACAGTAAGTGGCACCAGCTGCGAAAACTAAAAGCACATCATTTCTTCCAATTTGTTTCTCCGAGCCCTGGAGCAATAAATTTGAAGGGAAAAGATAACACTATCTTCCGCCGGAATTTTGCTGCAGTTGTGGGTAGTGGTGGCTATGCGTTCCACGAGCACCACCAGAAGAACAAGGACAAGGAGGAGGCGGAGGAAGCTGGTGGCAAGCATCACCACCATCTCTTCTAAACTTGGCCTTGCTTGTTGCTAAACCAAAATAGCGGGACTGTTATAGCAATCGCCAATTATAGCTGTGGTTATAGTTATATGGATCGGTAATAAGTTAAGGTTATTTATGTTAAAAGCAGTCAGTGAAGTTCTGTTGTGTCTGTCTCTGACAGATAGTGGTATTGCTTTGGGTTTGAGTTTGGCTATGTGTGTCTTTCCATGGTCTTGATGGGATTATGAAATATCATGTAAGGTGTACATGTGTTGATTTGATGTTTGCATTATTTCATTTATTGCACGTCCTTACTCGAAATCACAGGCCATCTGGTGGTTGCAGAAGGCATCACCAAAAAGTAAGGAAAACGACACCCATTGTAGACCATGAGAGTGGTGGGCCACAATCAATCATTAGAGTAGATATATCTGCCAAGGGACTTCAAAAAAATAATATATTTTATAAGTTGTGTAAAAGTAAATAATATTTATAAAAGTTGGTAAATTTTAATGGTTAATAAATATCAAAATATTTATTTTATTATATATTATTTTTATGTTAAAAAAAATCATAAAAATTAATTAAGTTATAATTATATTATTATTAATAAAGAAATTAATATATAAGTTAAATATATATATTATTTCTAAGGGTTAGTTTAATTTGTTGAGTTTTCATAGTTAAATTATTTTTGTTATTAAGAGGTTATGGGTTCAATTCTCTTGTCACTCTTGACTCGTAAACCATGATTGAACCAGTAAGAAGTAATTCTTTTATGTAGATTAGTGATTTTTCAAAAGATTTCTAAAATTTGTAAATTACATAGAAAAGAAAAATAGACAAACATTAATTAAAAAAAATTATTCGAAAACTATTTTAATTTTAAATATGAATAACTTTATATATAAATTGTTTTTAATTATTTTAATAAATACTAATGTAAAATGAAAATTAAATCATACAATATATTTTCAAGAAATTTATAAATTTTGTATAATATTTTAATTAATTTATTTTATTTTGTATAATATTTTAATTAATTTATTTTATTTTCATAAATTATTTTAAATATAAGATATAATTAAATTTAAGGGAAAGAAAATAAACTTCCCAGATCTTCCAAAAAGTAGAGAGATTAAAAATAATAATAATAATTTAATTAATAAAAAATAGAGAGATTACCAATAATAATAATTAAATTTATTTATATGATAAATCCACTGATTATAATTAAACATGTGTCCAACCCAACCTTATATATCAATGTCTATCAAACCATCCAAACTTGTATTGTTTTGAATGTACATTATATTTTAATATTTCAGACAAATTATTAAAAGTAGTAAACCTTCCAAACCATCCAAATTTTTAAGAATATATTTTACTATTTTGAATATACTTTATGTTTTATTGTTTCAAATGGTAAATTCATAAAATAATAATATTTTTCAGTCTCTCATCAATTGAGTTGTATTTTCCATAAGATAAAGGTTTGTCTTTTATATAAGTAATTTAAGACATGCAACGTTGCATTTTATTTTAATATAGGTATTGAACTCTTATATTCTTTTGATAAATTTAAAGTAGTTATGGGGCATTTAAAGATAAGGATTAAATTCAGGGAGCGTGTCGAGTGTGGAGGAGTGACCGAAGCTTAATGAACCAGGCCTCTCGAAGCTCTGGTGTCCATGGCCTTGACCAATCGTTGATAGGCAAGTATAATCGAAGGACCAATGCATGCTTGTTGTCCCCTTTAGCCTTTTACACGCCGCTAGTCATCCATGCATACCTACCTTCCGTCGTGCCGATACCTACTGGTTGTTGTCTAAAACCTTTCATGTTTACAGACTAGTATCTTAGTCCAGTTTGCCTTTTACCCGGTTCAAAGGAAAGGGAGTATAGTTTTTTTTCTCTTTGGCTGGTCTCTCCCAGTTTTTCGATTGTTCTTGTCATGGATTCCATTTCTTTAGTTATTTTCCACCTGGTTTTCGTTTATGCTGGCGGACTTCATGCTCTCCCCTTGGCACGCGTCTGGTAAGAGGTCAGTATATTAATTTATCTCTTTAATCCTATATAGCTTCTTACGTTTTTTATGTTTCTGCGTTTTTCTATGTATCTGTTAAGGTATATAGCATGGCTTCTGAAATTTAGTGATGGTTTAGTCTGGGGATACTACGATGAATTATTTTTATAGTTCTGGTCCTTTACAAGTTAATTCTTGAATTAATCCCCCCAACCTGGTTGAGTTTAAGTGGAACTGGGTATGTTTTTTTCCTTGTTTCTGGTCTGGTTTTCCAAAATGCTTTCGGCATTTATCCTCAAATTGAAGAAATCCATAGTATTTTACAAACCATGCTCTGACATTCGCTTTAGAATAGGAGCATGGTGGTGCATTGTTGAGATTTACTGTTGCTACTTAGTTTGCCAAGAATCCTCTTCCAGTTAGATGTTCTTTATCTCATTCTTTGAGCGACCTGAAGCACATTCGAACTAGTGCCAGTAATGGCTTCCTCCATTGGATGCCTGGATTGCGGGATCGGAAAATTTTCTCCAGGACCGGAAATCCCGTAATCTATCTCCGGAATGGAAATTCAAATTTCATTGAGATCTGGATTGTGTCCTTTATATGACGTGTATTGTACATAAGTGTACAGTCAATCTAGGAACATCCCTCTTTAGTCAAATTGCCGGTGCGCTATCGTCACCCCTAGTTATGGTCCCTGGCTAAAAGTTGGTTTATAAATCCGCGCCCGCCTTGATTTTTGGAGCCATCCTTCCGGAGTCTTCTTAGCGCTGGTCCCAAAGTCTGATCTGATCCATCCTCACTTAATTCCCCTCAATTGGCATTTATCTCATCCAGGTGTTATGTTCAGAAATGGATCAGAGGATGATTAATTTCTTGTACAATCCTGATCTGGAATCTAATTAGGACCCAGGGGGTTATTCTATCAAGGCGTGGTTTTTCTGGAATCGAATGGACGTTGGGTCGGATGCATCGACCACGGAGGCCATGGTCCGAGTCACTGTTCTGGCTGAAAAGGCACGAGAGGCTACCACGTTGTTTGCCGGGTGGCAAACCACCTTGGACGACATGATTGTCAAACCTTCGTGGCAAGATGCTGATTGGGAGAGGGATGGGCTCCACTCATTTCATCCATCTCGAAAAGCATATAGCAAAGAGGAGTCCCACCTGAAGGATAAGTTGTTGCGCGATCATGTGAATCATTACAATAAAGCCAGGAACCCTGTCAAAACCACCCCCCCGCCTTCTGCTATCAATCTGGACAGTTCTCATCTTTCTGATAGAATTGAAAGCCTTCAGGATCTCGCCTTGGTGGGCAGATGGCATTTTCCGGAAATGGACGATGTCGCGATGAGAAAATGGCTTGAGGACCGGTGGAAACCTCTGATCGGTTATACCCCCATCATCTCTCTCCTCATGAAAGAGTGGTATTGTTTTCATTTCCTGAAGGCCTGTGACTTAGAAACTGTCTTGAAGGGTCCTTGGGTTTTTAGAAGAAGTTTTTTAGCTCTCTACAGGTGGTATATTGGATTTGACCCGTTAAAAAATACTCCATCAAATAATTTGATTTGGGTTAAACTCCCAAATCTCCCTCTGGAGATGTGGTCCATGGAATCCCTCGCTGTAATAGGCAACTCCATTGGTAGATTTGTTTATGTTGACCCATGGTGTCGTGGAGAAAAAGACAAAAGGATAGCGTGGATTCTCATTGAGAAGGCATATAAGGGAGGTTTTCCAGATCATATCGAGATTGCTTGGAGGCACCTGAAAATTAAACAAAGGCTGGATTTTTGGGGCATCCCCTTCAGGTGCTCTGCATGCCACAAAACTGGTCATTTAATTAAAAATTGCAGACGACATGCGGCCCCAAAACCAAGGTTGTTTCATCGCAGATCCCGGATAGATTCTCCCATACCCTTTGAAAAGAAGATCTCTTCGCCTACAGCCAGCTTATCGACGACCGAACTTGTGGATGATCGGGCCCTTAAAAATCTGGAACCCACTCTGTCCCCGCAGTTGTTGTCTCAGGATTTTTCTATCGGGCCTGAATCCAAACCAGATTCCTCTGCAAAGGCTGCATGTTCCACTATTAATAAGGCTCCGTCTATCTTCTGCTCGCCCATTCCAGAACCAAGGGATGACAAAGCTGTTCCTTCTCCTGCGCCCATTCAGTTTAAGGACTTCATCGTCGGCTCCCACCCCATAGTGATATCATCTTCATCCCCGACGCCGGACAAGAGTCATCTTCTTTCCTCAAAAGGCAAAGAGCCTTTGGTGGCGGCCACTCCGTTCAATTCCCCTGTATCATCTCCAGTTAATATGTGTGACAGTGATTTAGATTTTTTACTTAGTAGAAAATCTCTCGAGCTGGAGCCTCTGACCATTCACAAACCGAATAACCCTGCTTCTCCGTTCATAAGTCCAAATTCTGCAAGGAATATTATAGTAAGAAAGAAACACAATGGAGGGAGCAGACATTTTAGGGGGAGGACAATTGTTTCAGAAAGCGGAGTAAGGAACTTATCCCTGGTCGATGTTCCCATATATGATATGACTGAATCACAGCCTCTTAGAGCAAGCATGGCTGGTGACTCGTCCAAATGACCTTTATTGTATCTATGAATATTAGGGGTCTAGGCGCAGACCCAAAATTCTTGGCACTAAAGGACATTTTTCACACAGCTCGGCCAAAAATTATTTTAATCCAAGAAACCATGCACAGCAGTCAGGTGTCCATATCTTACTTTAGGAAAATGCTTCCTTCATGGTATATGGTTGCCTCAGAGGCAAGAGGCCTGTCAGGGGGGCTGGCAGTTTTATGGGATCCTGAATGGATCAGAGCCAAAGCCTACAAGTGTTTTGTTGGTATTCTTATCTCGGCATTTATCAGAGGTCAAAGATTCCAAATTAATATTTTGAACACCTATGCGCCTTATAAGAACAGAATCCCTTTTGGGAAAAATTGTTTGCCTCAGAAATTTTTGATATTGAATCTCTGATGATTGCAGGCGATCTAAATGTAACTTTAAGCACTGACGAATGCTGGGGTAACTGCAGAAAAAGAGACTCGCTTGCTGACCGTATTAAGTTGGAACTTCTGAATAGAAATCTTGTGGATATTGTTCCTTCGAAAATGATGCCTACTTGGGATAACGGAAGGTCAGGAGAGGCGTATATTGCTAAAAGGATTGATCGGTTCATAATGCATGTTAGCATCATAGACAAAATGGGCATGCCTATCTCATCCATCGGGAGCGCTTTTACATCAGATCACAGGCCAATTTTCCTCAGCTAGAGGGAGAAGGGTTTCAGAAAGGGTTATCCCTTCAAATTCAATAGAACATGGTTAGAGGATCCAGATTTCAATAAAATCATTTCAAATGCATGGAAGGATCTATCCGCAAGAGATTTGTCCCCCCATTTATGACATTTAGAGACAAGATGTCTATTTTGAGAAAGGTGGAAAAAGAGTGGCAATATGATAAAAGAAAAAGGGACAGACAGGCGCTTCAAGAAATTCAGAAGGAGCTGGACAGGATATTAATGTCTATGGATGCAAATTTTTTTCCTCTTAGCATGAAATTCTGTATAAAAGATCTTGAAAAAAAAAAATCTTTTGAAACAGGAGGAGGCCTCAGGGAGGCTCAAAAGCAGGGCAATATGGCTGAAGGATGGTGACAGAAACACTAAGTTCTTTCATAAATTTGCAAATTCCAGGCGTGAAAAAAACACCATATGGAGAATTAGTGATGGTAAGGGTGGTTTTTTCGTCTCTCAACATGATATATCGAAGGAAGCTGTGAGGCATTTCAAAAACCAGTATAAAAGAAGGGAAGTCTGTGATTTTCAGGACATTCTATGGGGTATTGAACTGGCTCCACAAATGTTTGATGATGAGAAAAATGAGAGCCTATTTCAGCCAATCATAGAGGAGGAGCTCCTTGGAGTTTTGAAGGCTTTCAAAAGGGATAAATGCCTAGGCCCGGACAGCTGGACCATAGAATTTTTTACTCATTTTTTTGATATCATCAAGAAAGACTTGCTAAGGATGGTTGAAGCATCTCGAATCTCTGGAAATATTCATCAGATCACAACATCCACACAGATTGCTCTAATCCCAAAAAAGGCAGAAGCGAAATCCTTCCAAGATTTCAGGCCGATCTCATTATGCAATATATCCTTCAAAATTATCACTAAAATTATTGCTGAAAGAATGAAAACGACTCTGGCCACCTTTCTTTCCAAGGACCAACATGCTTTTTTAAAGGGGCGTAATATTTTGGATGCAGTTGCAATAACACAGGAAAGTCTTTTTTCAATGATATCAAGAAAATCAGATGCGGCCATTCTGAAAATTGACTTACAAAGAGCCTACGATTGTTTAGATTGGGGGTTCATTAGATGTTTACTGGCAAAGATCGGCCTAAAATCAAACTCCATCAACTGGATTATGTCATGTGTCGAAAATGTACACTACGCGGTCATCATAAATGGAATGCCTTCTCCTTTCTTTCCAGCGGAAAGGGGTCTTCGTCAGGGGTGCCCCCTTTCTCCTCTTCTGTTTATATTGGCAATGAACTCTCTCAGCCTCCAGATAAACAAGGCAGTGTCTGAAAATAGGTGCAGGCCTGTCAAGATTTGCAGGGACATCTATATCTCTCACAACCTCTTTGTTGATGACGTGCTCATTTTTGCTATGCTTTGCAGGTTTTCCTGGATATGCCTCAACGATATTCTTAATAGATTCCAAAGAGCTACTGGGTTACAAATTAATAGAGAAAAATCTACCCTCTTCCACAATGATACCAACATGGAAATGGTGAATTGGATCTCTGAGCTGTTTGGAATAGAGTCGAGATCGCTCAAGGAGGGCTTGAAATATTTGGGATTTCAGCTGAAGGCCAAGGGCTATTCCAAAGCGGATTGGCAATGGGTGATAGAAAGATATTACAAAAAGATTTCGGTGTGGGAATACAAGACTCTTTCCTTGGCAGGTAGAATTATTTTAACTCAGGCGGTCTTAGCGCAATTAGCTGTTTACTGGGCTCATATTTTCTTCCTTCCAGCAAGTATCATACACAAAATGAATAGAGTTTCTGCAAATTTTATATGGGGCGGAAAATCTAAACAGAGGAAATTCCATCTTTCTAAAATGGATAAGATCTCTCTACCAAAGAATCTTGGTGGTTGGGGCCTGTTAGACTTGCGGAATTTTGGTAAAGTGCTCCTATGCAAAACGCTGTGGAGGGGTATTTATGGTGAAGGGTCGTGGAGTATCACTATTAAAAAGAAATACATGAAAGGTAAACATATGGAATTCTGATACAGGAAGGGATCAATTGGAGCCAAACAAGGATCTGCTATCTGGCTCAGTCTCCGCAAAGTTGAGCAATACTTCTTAAAGAATCTGAGATGGAGTCTTTATTCCAGCAGCAGAATTTTAATTGGAATTGACCCCATTATGGGTGGGCGGAAATGCTTATCCATCCCTGAAAGCCTCTTATTCTTATTTTACAGAAATGGCATTTTTACGTGGGACAAATTAATATCAGTTTGGCATGGCCCAATTCCCTTATGGAAATAAGCCCATGATCTTCATCTGTCAGAACCTCTGGTTTCTGTATGGAATTCTGTGAAGGATGCTCTTCGTAGTTGCGCTTTCCATCGCTCAGGGATTGCTGATCATCTTATTTGGATTGTGCCAAATGCAAAGTTGTCGGCTCGTGTTAAAGATATTTACTCTGATATGATTAAATTAATGGCATCTAGTTCTTGTTCTATATATCCTCTGATCCTATGGAAGTCGGGATGCCCTCTTAAAATGATTTTCTTCTCATGGCTGGTCTTCCACAACAGAAATTTGACTTGGGAAAATTTGAGGAAAAGGAACTGGCACGGACCAAGTAGATGTTCTATGTGCAAATCAGCGGAGGAATCCAATTATCATATGTTCTTCCAATGCAATTCTTCTCTGCAAATCTGGTATGAATTGTCTCTACTTTATGGTTTCCCTCATGTTGTTTTTGTTTCAATCCAGGCAGCTTTTGAATGGTGGTGCGCTCAAAGAGAATCATGGAGATCTCTTATTATCATTGTCCTATGGTGCGCATGGAAATGGAGGAACGACAAAACCTTCAAAGACTCAAAGGACCCCCTAAAGTCTATCTTGCATCATATTATCTCCATCTATGATTCAGTGCCATTAAAACAGCCCAAAGTGAAAAAAGGTCGCATGAAAGAGAAAGAAAGTCCTCTCAACAGAGTTCCTTGTGCTTTTTTTGATGGGGCCGAGCAACATAACATTTGTGGCTGCAGAGTCCACATTATTATGGACGAGAAGCTACAATACTTTATTTCATGGAACGGTGAAAGGCACTAATAGTTTGGCGAGGGCTCTAGCAGGCTTGCTTGCTTTCTGTGTGTTTTTTGATATTCAGGATATTTCAATTTACGGCGACTCAAAAACAATGATTGATCATGTAAAGGGTGCCTGCCACATTAGTAGTCCTCATTTGACTGGGTGGATGGACAGGATTATGTTTTTCTAGGGGCGCATGAGAGATTGCTCCATTCACCACATCTTCCGTTCCCAAAACTTCCAAGCTGACTGTCTGTCAAAGAAGGGGCTGATTTTAGATTCTGGCTCATGGTCCATGATGGTTACTGATGGAGAGTTCTCCTGCTTCATCCAGGACTTCTCTATTCCTGGGTTTTGAGTCTCTCTCTATTCCTGGGTTTTGAGTCTCTTTGGTTTTTAATACAGCGTCATTCTCTTCATCTTTTCTGCTTCTTTTAGTATATATCATGTCTTCTGGCTGTCCTTATACACTATCTCTTTTTTTAATATGTGTCTAGTCATCTGATGCTCTTTTATCTGAAGATTGTTAGTTGTGATTATGGACTGATGATGTTGGCTTCCGTGTCCTTTGGGAAGTCCTATTCCTACAGGTTTTTTGTCTCATATATTTCGGTCTGCTGGCTATTTTTGAGCCTTTTTTGTACCATCTGATCTTTTATATTGACTCAATATAATACTATGATGCTTTTTTCTCTCTAAAAAAAAAAGTATTAAATTTATGGTATTTTTATGTCATGATCTATATATGTACATTTCATAATTTCGAACCCATTTCCATGATTTTTATAATAGAAGTATAAGAAAAGTGTGTTGTAGCAGTGAACCAATGTGAGTTTATCTTAAAATATTTATATTCAAATCTTAACTCATGTTTATATGGTGCCTAACCAAAATTAGGTGGTTTCTAAACTAATACTAGTATTTTGATAAATTGTTAGTATAGATTCGTATCAATTTTGGCTTTATTAAGAATCAACATATGTCAAAACAAGAATCAATAGATGTCAAAACAAATCATAGGTACAAATCTCTTGATGCTTCAAAGATGTAGGGTTAATATGGACTTGTGATATCCCTTGATTTAGAGTTTATTTGTGAATAATGCATAGGTCAAGCATGTAAGTGGCATTTTAAGATAGGTATTGAACTCCTACATTCTTTTGGTAAATTTAGAGTAGTTATGGGGCATTTAAAGGTAAGGATTAAATTTATGGTGCCTTTATGTCATGATCCACATGTACATTTCATAATTTCGAGCCCATTCCCATGATTTTTATAATAAAGTATAAGAAAAGTGTGTTGTAGCAGTGAACTAATGTGGGTTTACCTTAAATAACTTATATTCAAATCTTAACTCGTGTTTATATGGTTTATATGATGTCTAACCAAAATTGGGTGGTTTCTAAACTAATACTAGTATTTCGATAAATTGTTAGTATAGATTCATATCAACTTTGGCTTTATTAAGAATCAATAGATGTCAAACCAAGAATCAATAGATGTCAAAACAAATCATAGGTACAAACCTCTCTTGATGCTTCAAAGATGTAGGGTTAATATGGACTTGTGATATCCCTTGATTTAGAGTTTATTTGTGAATAATGCATATGTCAAGTGTGTAAGTGGCATTTTAAGATAGGTAATGAACTCTGTTGAAAATAGCAACAAGAAATGCTAAAAATAGCATTGCTATAAATAGCATTGCTATAAATATCATTTCAGGATATACTCCAACTCTGTTGGAAATAGAAAAAAATATAAATGCTAAAAATAGCATTGCTATAAATAGAATTTCGGGATATATTCCAATTTTGATTTGTCCTTGAATCAAAATTGAG
The DNA here is from genome assembly GCA_031772625.1 of Pinus tabuliformis. NCBI lineage: Eukaryota > Viridiplantae > Streptophyta > Pinopsida > Pinales > Pinaceae > Pinus > Pinus tabuliformis. The sequence continues at coordinate 796,080,428 of CM062815.1, read as the reverse complement.
AATTAAAATTCAAATTTAGTCTCACTAGCTGTTTGAAAAATAATTAATTAATTCAACTTGAGTTAATTAGTTGGATAAATTCAAACATGGAGTCTTTGTGAAGACATGCAACAATTATCCCTTTGATTGAGGAAGTTATCCCTTAATTAAGGAGATAAGGATGAGTTGTATTTGAGTTATAATTAGTTAGCTCAGTTAACTGAGTTAAGTCTAGTTAAATTAGATCCAAACAGTTGGAGGAACTAATTGTGAGTTCAGTCAGTTATTTCATGCATGCATGCAACTAGTGTTCTCCAGATAACTGAATATTCTCTCATAAATAACTCATGCATGTCAGTTCAGACAGAGACCCAGTTGAGATTAAAGGAAGGGATAGTGTACTATCAGTTGGAGGAATTTTCCTATAAAGGAAACTCATCCATGCAAAAGGAATCAACTCCTTCAAGTTTGCGCAGTTATTTCAGAGGTCAGAGCAGTGTGTGAGGAGAGAATCACATAGGTGGCAGCTGGAGGACCCAGGAGAAACTGCGCAAGGAAATATGAGGCTTGGAGGACAGAGGAGAAGGCATATGTGTTGTCTATTATGTCTATGAGTAGCAGTGAGGGATTGTACTGAGAGGTAGATAGCTTGAGAGCTAAAGCTTTGTGTAATCCTGAGATATTTCTACTTGTATGATAATACAGATAGTGGGGATTTTAGTTGAGGCTTTCCCTAGAGTATTCTTCTGTGTTTCATTTGTGATTGAATTTTCTTCTCTATTATATGTGTTCTATTTGATCTTGCTCAAAATCGATTAAGCTTCCACAAGTTTGATTGTAGAAGTAGATTAAGAATTTTTCTTTAGTACATTGCATAATCAGTTTAATCTACAGTGAGAATTTCTACATGGTATCAGAGCTAACTGATCTATAGAGAAATTTCTACATGGTATTGGAGAAAAGGTGATCAAAGCAGAGAATAGTATACACAGAAGGGAGAAGTTTGAAGTTCTTGATTGTAGGTACAAAATCGATTTCTTATCACATCTCAAAATTAACCAATGGCGTTCAATGGCTTGAGACTCGAGTATGCCCTAGATGGCAGCTCGAATTACATAGCCTGGAAGGATCGAATGGAAGCGGTATTAGAGGACAATGGGTTGAAGGACTTCATTGATCAAGAAGTCCCCAAGCCAGCAACAGCTAATGCCCAAGAATTGGCGAAATGGAAGAAATGTGTGGCGAGAGCGAGGAGGATTCTTCTGGAGGGAGTTCGAGACCATATTGTCTCCAGTCTCCATGGGAAGGAGACTATGTTTTCAATGTGGAAGACATTGAAGGATTTATATCAGAACAACAGCGACCAGAGGAAGATGGCATTGAAAGACAAGCTTTGGAAAATCAAGTGTGAAAAGGGCGACACGATCTCTACATATCTGAACAAGCTCACCCCTTGTAGAGATGAGATTGGAAGTGTAGGTGTTGGGTCCCTATAATACTAGTGATTACCCCATTACTATTGTAGTTATACCCCTTATTAATATTGTGGTGCCCCTATTGCCCCCATATTGTTATAACTGTGCCCCATAGAATCCCTCTATTGTTATTTTTGTGGCTTTATATTATTATTGTTAGGTCGGCTGGATTATTTTGTGACTCCTTAGACTCCTATATATAGAAAGGACGTTTTGTCATTTGAATCATCCAAGAATTGTTCATTTATGTAATGTAAAGGAGGTTGCCCCCTCGAAGAGGCTGAATTCTAAGGCGTTGATCTATCTTTTCTATCTTTTCTTGAGTTGGTTTCATAACATTTGGTATCAGAGCTTTGGATTCTAGGGTTTCGCTGCTCCAAACAGGTCATCGTGGAATTTTCGCTATAACTGTTTTTCTGTGACGTTTCAGAAGTTGAAAAAACAACCCATTTGAGAAGAAATCATGTTGAACCTTGGGTCCGAATTTCAGAGCTTTTCGCACGATATTTGCGGAGATATGATTTGAGGAAGTTGGTCTTTTTGCAGACTCCTGAAATACATTCAAAACAGGTGACCTGGGGAAAATCGTCATAACTTTCTCTCTGGGGATCGGATTGAAATTTCATAAGAAGGTACAAAAAGAGGACGGACTGTAGTTTCTTGTATGCATTTTTCAGATCCATAGGTCGAAACAGTGACTCGTGGCACGTCGTACAAGTTCGCTCTACTGAACTAGTCTATAATCAAGTCACTGTGGGAGATTTCGCATAACTCTTCCTTGGAGAATCCAATTTGGGTCAGACTTGTGGCATTGGAAAGAGGACGCAGAAGGCTACTACAGGTCGCAATTTCAGAATTGGAGGATCTGGAATTACAGAGATACATCAGATTCAATATCAGGCTTCTACAAAGTGAAAAAAGGTGTGTAGTTTTTTTTTTTTTTAATTTTTGTGTAAGCTGGGTTTGAAGGAATTCAAAGGGCATAGTAAAGAATTATTATCGGTAACTGATGCCCCGAGGAAAGAAAATGAAAACACCTAGTAAGGAACCTGAAAGCTCTAGCATGACTCATGAAGAAGAGGAAGAAATGCTACATGATATATCAAAATTACAAGAACAAGTGCAACAAATGTCACGCTCACAAAAGCTAACAGAAGCTAAGATAAATGGCATGGAATCTAAGATAAAGGGCGTGGAAGCTAAGATGGATGATTGGAAGACAGATTTGAAGATAGACATGGAAGAATTGAAGATAGATTTGAACACAAACTTGAAGACAGGCATGACAGATATGAAGACAGATTTGACAAATTTTCTACAAGAAATACTTACTAATGGTGAAAAGGTAGTAAAGGAAACTCATGATGCGAACAAAAGAAATGTTAATCATGATATCATAGACTCTAATGTTGGATCGAAGACCCACCATATTCCAAAAATCGATATGAGAAAGTTTGATGGCAAGGATCCCGCAACATGGATATTACAGATGGAGCAATTTTTCGATCTCAATAATGTGCAAAACACACAAAAGGTACGTATGGCAACTTTATATTTGGAACCAAATCAGTTTGTATGGTATCAATGGCTTTGCTCTCGTAAACAATTTATCACTTGGGCAATTTTTACGGAAGAATTGATAGCACATTATGAGGATACGAAAAGCAACACTTTTTTTAGCCAATTGATAAGTCTCAAACAAAAGGGTTCAATAATGGAGCACATTGAGGAGTTCCAAAAATTGAACATAAGGGTAAAAGATATTTCAGAGGAGCATAGGATTGATGTGTTCATAGGTTCTTTAAAGGATAATATCCAACATGATGTTCGCCTTTGGGAACCTGATTCATTAGAGAAGGCATTCAGGTTAGCAAGAAAAATGGAAAGAAAAATTATGGCAACCAGGAAGCATACCACTCACAACTATAAAGACGGAAGTGTTGTTGCCCATAGTCTTCCACAACCTATAAGGTTGACACCACAACAATTGGAAGAAAAAAGAGCAAAAGGGCTTTGTTACAGTTGTGATAGCAAATACACTAAAGGTCATAAGTGTGCTGAGAAGAAATTATTCTACATAGATTGTGAAGAGGAAGAAGAAAAGGAGCAAGAAAGGTCAAAAGAAGAGGATATACTCCAGGAACAAAGCCTAGATGAAGAACAAATAAATCCGACCATATCTTGTAATGCATTGGTGGGAATTACCACTCCTCAAACCATCAAGATAGAAGGACAAATCAAGAAGAAAAAGGTAATAGTGTTGATTGATTCAGGAAGCACCCACAATTTTATTCATTGTAAGGTAGCAAAAGAATTGAATTGCTTCCTATATCCAGCACCAGAGTGTCAAGTGATGGTTGCAAATGGAGGAACAATAAATTGCTCTGGAAAGTGCCATAATATCAAGCTATCCATGGGAGAATATGTATTGACTAGCCCAATGCTTTCCATTCCAATGGGAGGTGCTGATGTTGTACTAGGAGTCCAATGGCTACAATCCTTGGGTACAATAGCTTTTAATTTTCAAGAACTTTTCATCAAATTTTCTACGGAAGGAAAGGAAGTTGAATTAAGGGGTATTGCAGGGAAACCAGGAAAGATAATTAGCTCTAATGGTATGACAAAGCTTCTAAAAAAGGAGAAAAGAGGTGTAATTGCACAATTATGTTCGCTAGATGTTTCCACATCGGAATCATCTATTTCTCCAGATCTCCAAAAAGTCTTGGACAATCATTCCAAGGTATTTGAGACTCCCAAAGGTCTCCCACCTATGCGTGATCATGATCATGCTATTCATCTGATTCCAGGAAGTGTTCCTCCAAACATCAGACCATACAGATATCCCTATGTCCAAAAGAGTGAAATTGAACGTATGGTTGCAGAAATGCTAGAGGCTGGTATAATTCAACCGAGTCAAAGTTCTTTCTCTGCTCCAGTAGTATTGGTGCACAAGAAGGATGGATCATGGCACATGTGTCCGGATTATAGGGAGCTCAACAAGCTCACTATTAAAGATAAGTTCCCCATTCCTGTCATTGATGAATTACTGGATGAATTGCATGGATCAATTTACTTCACCAAGTTGGATCTTCATTCAGGATATCATCAAATCAGAATGAAGATTGAAGACATTCCAAAAATAGCATTTAGAACTCATGAGGGTCATTATGAATTTTTGGTCATGCCTTTTGGCCTTACCAATGCACCTTCAACATTTCAAGGTTTGATGAATTCAATTTTCAAACCATTCCTTAGAAAATTTGTGTTAGTATTTTTTGATGATATACTAATCTACAGCAAGTCTTGGAAGGATCATGTTGAACATGTTGACAGGGTGTTACAACTATTGGAGGAGAAACAATTATATGCAAAAAGATCCAAATGTTTCTTTGGAGTCCAGGAGGTGGAATATTTGGGTCATATTGTATCTCATGAAGGAGTTAAGGTAGACCCTAGCAAAATTAAAGCCATTAAGGAATGGAAAATCCCCACATCCATAAAGCATCTGCGAGGATTTCTTGGGTTGACAGGGTATTATCGCAAGTTTGTTAAGAATTATGGGAGAATAGCAGCACCTCTAACAACATTATTGAAGAAAGATGCATTTTCATGGACTCCGGAAGCAACAAAGGCCTTTGAACATCTTAAAGAGGCAATGTGCCAAGCACCGGTCTTAGCTACACCAGACTTCACAAAAACCTTTATTGTGGAATGTGATGCTTCAGGAAATGGAATTGGTGCTGTTCTAATGCAAGATGAAAGACCCATTGCTTTTGAAAGTCGTCCAATCAAGGGAAAGTTTTTAAGCAAAGCTATTTATGAGAAGGAAATGTTGGCAATACTCCATGCACTTAAGAAATGGCGACCCTACCTAATGGGAAGACACTTCAAGGTAAAAACAGATCATGATAGCCTTAAATACTTTTTAGAACAAAGATTATCCTCTGAAGAGCAACAAAAGTGGGTCACAAAGATGTTGGGTTATGACTTTGAAATCATCTACAAAAAAGGGAAGCAAAATGTGGTGGCAGATGCACTCTCAAGAAAGGATGAGGATGTGGAAGCATTGTTGTGTGCCATTTCTATTATCCAACCAGATTGGATAAACGAAGCAAGGGAGGAATGGAAGAATGACGAAGAAGTGTGGGCACTTATTCGAAAGCTACAACAAGATTCCAGTACATCTGATACATTTAGCTGGCAAAATGATTCGTTATGGTACAAAGATCGCTTATACCTCTGTAAGAATTCCCAGCTAAAACAAAAGATTCTTATGGAATTGCACACTTCTCCCTTAGGAGGGCACTCAGGATTTTTAAAAACTTACCACAGGGTTAAGAAGGAATTTTTTTGGGATGGCCTTAAATCAGATATTCAAAAGTTTGTGGCGGAATGTTTGGTTTGCCAAAAAAATAAAGTGGAAACAATTAAGACACCGGGTCTATTACAACCTTTATCCATTCCAAGCCAACGTTGGGAGGAGGTTTCAATGGATTTTATCACAGGTTTACCCAAGTCTGAGGGAAAAAGTGTCATCATGGTGGTAGTTGACAGACTTACCAAGTATGCACACTTTTGTGCATTATCACATCCATTTAAAGCCAGTACAGTTTCTACTGCATTTATGGAAACAATTCAAAAGCTACATGGAAACCCAAAGATTATTGTAAGTGACAGAGATCCCATTTTCACTGGAAATTTTTGGACATAATTATTTTCTTGTCTTGGTACTCAGTTAGCTCATAGCTCATCTTATCATCCTCAATCTGATGGGCAAACTGAGATAGTAAACAAATGTTTGGAAGGATATCTTCGTTGCTTTGTATCTGATAAACAGACACAATGGTTCAAATGGTTGCCTTTGGCTGAATGGTGGTATAACACTTCCTTCCATATAGCAACAAAAATGACCCCATTTATGGCACTTTATGGGTATAAACCACCATCCATCACATCATATTTAAGAGAAAATTCTAAGGTTCAGGCAGTGGAACATCACATCGAACATCAACAACAAGTCCTCCAACTCTTAAAGGATAACCTTGTGTTGGCACAGAATAGAATGAAACAACAGGCAGATCAACATCGCAGTGAAAGAAGTTTTGATGTAGGTGATTGGGTATTCCTACGGCTACAACCATATAAGCAAATGTCCCTCAAGCAAGCTAAGAAGGATAATAAATTATCACCAAAGTATTATGGTCCGTACAAGGTGTTGCAAAAGATTGGTACTATGGCATACAAATTGGAGCTTCCTACAGCCTCTCGATTGCACCCAGTTTTCCATGTTTCATGTTTAAAGAAGGTTATAGGCGACAAGCTCCCAGTTCAAACAATATTGCCAGAACTTGATGAGGAAGGAAAAATTATATTGGAACCAGAAGCAGTCATAGAAACAAGAACTCAACAGCTACGAAATCGATCAATTTCAGAGTATCTTATCAAGTGGAAGAACTTATCTGCTGAAGGTTCCACATGGGAGGATGAGAATTTTATGCAGAAGTATCCAGAACTACTCAAGCGTTGAGGACAACACTTTTTTGAAGGCGAGGGGCATGTTGGGTCCCTATAATACTAGTGATTACCCCATTACTATTGTAGTTATACCCCTTATTAATATTGTTATGCCCCTATTGCCCCCATATTGTTATAACTGTGCCCCATAGAATCCCTCTATTGTTATTTTTGTGGCTTTATATTATTATTGTTAGGTTGACTGGATTATTTTGTGACTCCTTAGACTCCTATATATAGAAAGGAGGTTTTTTCATTTGAATCATCCAAGAATTGTTCATTTATGTAATGTAAAGGAGGTTGCCCCCTCGAAGAGGCTGAATTCTAAGGCGTTGATCTATCTTTTCTATCTTTTCTTGAGCTGGTTTCATAAAAATAGGAATCACGACAGCCGATGATGACATGGTGAGTCTTTCTCTCCTCAGTATTCCTAAGAGCTGGCGTAGCTACCAAGACTCAGTGAATGGAAGAGAGAAACTGCTAGATTGGGAATGACTGTGGTCGAATCTAATGCAGGAGGAAATTGGGAGGAGCACAAGAGATGGTTCTTCATCCAAGGAGGATAAAGAAAATCTAGCCTTAGCTAGTAAGGCAAGGAAAGGGAAGGAGAAGGATTCTCATTCCAAATCGAGTTCTTCCCATGGTGGGAAGAATATTGATAGATCTAAAGTGAGATGCTTTAATTGTCATGAGGTGGGACATTATGAAACTAATTGTCCATTGAAGAAATCCAAGAAGGGATCCTCGGAAGGATCTGAAGGTGAGGCATTGGCCTCTCAGTTCGAATTGGATTTTACCCTCATTGCATGCATGGTTTCATCGATGATGGGTTGTGGTTGGTTTCTTGACAGTGGAGCCTCATTCCACATGACCGACGATAAGAGTTTGTTCAATACCTTGGAGGAGAAAGACCTCCAGATCCGTATAGAGATGGGTAATGATGAAAAGTATAGTGTTTCAGGGGTAGGCACGGTTGCTCTTCAGAGGGAGCATGGAGCTCTCATTACCTTGATAGATGTGAAGTATGTGCCTGGACTGAAGAAGAACTTGGTATCAATCGCGATGTTGGAGGACAAAGGCTATGATTTTGTCTTCAGTAAGGGAAAGGTTATCCTTAGACACATCACCATGAGAAAGGTGAAGCAGATCGGTTCACGAGTCAATAACCTATACGTTCTTGAGGTTCAAGATGCATGCAAAGCCTTGAGGAGCAAGGCAAATGTTGGAGACTTGGTGGTTGAGAGGGAGAGTACATTACCTATCAACATGCAGCACCAGAAGAAGTCTCAGATAATTGTGGAGGACCCACAATTGGTGAAGCAGCTTCAGGAGGTTGTGGAGCAGCCACAACTAGAGAAGTCGAGAGGAGATCGAGTGGAGGCATCCACTCATGCAGAGACCTCCAGTAGGGGGGAATTTCGAGCCAAGTGGGCAGAGGGATCACATGTAGCAATACTTCCAGGTTTGAAGTGGGGCAATGTGAAGAGATAGTCCCAAGAAGGATGAAATAGGGGTAGGATCCTTGAGTTACCCAACCTCTTTGATTAGACCTTGCTACGGGAGCCCCGACGAGGAGTAGCAGCACTGGCTGAGTGGGTAGAGACAGATGCGGATGGAGCGGTAGAGGGAGCTTCAGCATCAGAGGGTGTTTCTAGCCCAACAAGGAGGTCAGTTGGGAGATCAGTTACTTACTTCTTAGTAACTGAGTTACAGTGCAACACTGGGCAGCACGATGTAACATGATGAGAGGAGGTGCAGTGCGGATGCATGCTAGGAGATAGGACCAATAGCAGCACGTATGCAGCAGTAGGAATCAGTGTGATTGATGCAGTCAGAGATCAAAGTGACAGAGGCTAGAGCAGTCAGATACTGAAGAGCATAGGAGTGCAGAGTTTTCAACCCACAGAGGTACTAGTAGTCAGAGACTTTGATGACAGAGGCATCATTCTGATTCAGGTTGGATATTTTTTTTGTTTCTAGAGTTGTTGGAGCAACAACACTTGAGAGAAGTGTTGCATGCAGAACATTCCAAAGGTTCAGGATCGGGTTCGAGTTGAATGCCTTTCTTGTTGAGAGGGAGTGTTGAAAATAGCAATAAGAAATGCTAAAAATAGCATTGCTATAAATAGAATTTCAGGATATACTCCAACTCTATTGGAAATAGAAAAAAATAGAAATGCTAAAAATTGCATTGCCATAAATAACATTTCGGGATATATTCCAATTTTGATTTGTCCTTGAATCAAAATTGAGAATTAAAATTTGAATTTAGTCTCACTAGCTGTTTGAAAAATAATTAATTAATTCATATTGAGTTAATTAGTTCTATAAATTCAAACATGAAGTCTTTGTGAAGACATGCAACAATTATCCCTTTGATTGAGGAAGTTATCCCTTAATTAAGGAGATAAGGATGAGTTGTATTTGAGTTGTAATTAGTTAGCTCAGTTAACTGAGTTAAGTCCAGTTAAATTAGTTCCAAACAGTTGGAGAAACTAATTGTGAGTTCAGTCAGTTATTGCATGCATGCATGCAACTAGTGTTCTCTAGATAACTGAATATTCTCTCATAAATAAATCATGCATGTCAGTTCAGATAGAGACCCAATTGAGATTAAAGGAAGGGACATTGTAATATCAGTTGGAGAAATTTTCCTATAAATGAAACTCATCCATGCAGAAGGAATCAAATCCTTCAGGATTGCGCAGTTATTTAAGAGGTCAGAGCAGTGTGTGAGGAGAGAATCACACAAGTGGCAGCTGGAGGACCCAGGAGAAACTGCATAAGGAAATAGGAGGCTTGGAGGACAGAGGAGAAGGCATATGTGTTGTATATTCTGTCTATGAGCAACAGTGAGGGATTGTACTGAGAGCTGGATAGCTTGAGAGCTAAAGCTTTGTATAATCCTGAGATATTTCCACTTGTATGATAATACAGATAGCAGGGTTTTTAGCTGAGGCTTTCCCTAGAGTATTCTTCTGTGTTTCATGTGTGATTGAATCTTCTTCTATGTTATATGTGTTCTATTTGATCTTGCTCAAAATAGATTAAGCTTCCACAAGTTTGATTGTAGAAGTAGATTAAGTATTTTACTTTAGTACATTGCATAATCAATTTAATCTACAGTGAGAAGTTCTACATGGTATCAAAGCTAGTTGATCTATAGAGAAATTTCTACAAACTCCTACATTCTTTTGTTAAATTTAGAGTAGTTATGGGGCATTTAAAGGTAAGGATTAAATTTATGGTACCTTTATGTCATGATCCACATGTACATTTCATAATTTTGAACCCATTCCGATGATTTTTTATAATACAAGTATAAGAAAATTGTGTTGTAGCAGTGAACCAATGTGAGTTTACCTTAAATAACTTATATTCAAATCTTAACTCATGTTTATATGGTTTATATGGTGTTTAACCAAAATTGGGTGGTTTCTAAACTAATACTAATATTTTGATAAATTATTAGTATAGATTCATATAAACTTTGGCTTTATTAATAATCAATAGATGTCAAAACAAGAATCAATAGATGTTAAAACAAATCACAGGTACAAACCTCTCTTGATGCTTCAAAGATGTAGGGTTAATATGGACTTGTGATATCCCTTGATTTAGAGTTTATTTGTGAATAATGCGTATGTCAAGTGTGTAACTGGAATTTTAAAATAGGTATTGAACTCCTACATTCTTTTGGTAAATTTAGAGTAGTTATGGGGCATTTAAAGGTAAGGATTAAATTTATGGTACCTTTATGTCATGATCCACATGTACATTTCATAATTTCGAACCCATTCCCATGATTTTTATAATACAAATATAAGAAAAGTGTGTTGTAGTCGTGAACCAATGTGAGTTTACCTTAAATAACTTAATTTCAAATCTCAACTCATGTTTATATGGTTTATATGGTGTCTAACCAAAATTGGGTGGTTTCTAAACTAATACTAATATTTTGATAAATTGTTAGTATAGATTCATATCAACTTTGGCTTTATTAAGAATCAATAGATGTCAAAACAAATCATAGGTACAAACCTCTCTTGATGCTTCAAGATGTAGGGTTAATATGGACTTGTCGTATCCCTTGATTTAGAGTTTATTTGTGAATAATGCATATGTAAAGTGTGTTTGATGGTCTGACTTCAATACTTATTTGGAATAGGTTGATCAGTATTATTCCACTGTTATGTAAATTTGTTTTATTAAGTTGTTAATAAAAATATGGAAATTAATTATGAAGCTACAATTCGTTGAAGAGAAATTATGCACTGCAAGTTAATAATGGAATTTAATTACCCTTGATGAAATAAGACATAGGAATCTAATCTAAGGATTATATTATTAAATTAATGAAAAGTTATTGATCAATAAATCTCCCGTTATGACAAGACATTGTCTTAGGAGGTTGGGGAGAGTGGGGCTCATTAATGATCCAAGTCACTACCTGCCACTTGGTGGATGAGGTGGAAGTATTTACTAACTACCATCTAAATTGGAAAATGGGGTATGTTTCTTGTCTTATGTTGGGATGAGACTCATAGAGCGCAGAACTAGGAGTGAGAAGCATAGGAATATAAAAGAAAGAATAGAGAAATTTACTTGCAAACCATTTGGAGCTCGGGGTGGCCCTTTGAAGAAGAAGGAGTCAAGGTTTGGTGGAGCCTGGTAGCTCTAATGATAGAAAAATTCTCCACACAAGATTCTAAACACTCTTCAAATGCAAAAAAAAAAAAACCCTTCAATTGGTACCTTGATTAATTTATGTTTTTATTAGTTGTTCTTTGTTAAATAACCTTATATTGTAAGTATTTTACAACTAAAAGTTTTATGAAGCATACATGCAATAAAAAAGAAAGAAAATATATTTTTTCTTCTTTGAGCATTATATACAGTTCAGGAATTTACATATTTGAAACAGTGAAATTATGATGCATACTTATATTTGAATAGAAGTAGTATCTTTGTTTACTATGGAAATATTTCCTAAAAGTAATTTATGAATAGATTTCTACCATTGAAGGCATAGATTATGATACAACAAAGACCAGTGTGGTAAAAACAAAGTATACTACATATAAAATAATGTATGTGAGCAGTATTGTTCCTTACATGAATAAGTTTGGTTATACCATAGTATAACCACAATAAAGTTAAAAATAAAAGGTATGGTCGAGAATAGCTTAGTATAACAATAAATAAGGAGAAGCCCAGTTGTAGCTTTAGGTCAAAATATAAAACTTAAAGTGTTAGAAAGTGTAGCAAGAAATACTCAATTTGACTTTAGCCTTAGTCAAATTGAGTAAATCGAATTTCCACATCAGCAGGACAAACTGGAGGCAATTAACTAGTGTGGCATGGCTCTTATCACTTAGTTGGGTCAGTAAATTCGAGTTAGACAGCTTGGAGTTCAGTTATGCATGTGTGATTACTAAATTTTAGCAATCTAGTTCAGTTATTTCCAGTTGTATTTAGTTAAATGACCTTTAAGTATTGATGGAGTCAACTGAAGTTCAGTTGTACTGTGGGACAACAGTCTAACTCAGATATATCTCAGTTAACTGATCAATCAACCCAACATAGCTAATAAATGCATGAAATTCAAATACCTCAGCTAAAGTGGAGATGACAAGGCAGTGCAACATGAGTTGTATACTAGTTGAGTGTACAATTGTTGCATGTAGTCAAGATATCAATTCCTTGGGAATTGCACAAGGTAATAGGTACTTCCCTATTATTTAGGGGCTCAAATTTTCTTAGGATTGCACAAGGAAATAAGAGACTGAGGGAGGCATAAAGTGGCTAATTGTTGGCTAGAGTTCCTCAATTAGTAGAGAGAATAATTATTCCTTTGTAGGTTGTGCTCAGAGCTAGAGAAAGCAATTGTAATAGTTTCTCTATTCAACTTATTAATGCAAACATGCTTAAGGGGTTTTTCCTCGTTGGGTTCCCTTAGAAATCACTGTGTACTTGTGGTTTTTCTTGTTGTGTGTCTATGCATGTTGTTCTAAAATGGATTTCCATTCCACAAACTAATAGAGTAGAATTGTGTCTCTTGTTTTCAGTTCAAAATCTTGAGCAATTGCAATTTCTATTAAATTTCTACTTGGTATCAGAGCCCTGAAATCACATTAGAACCAATATTTCACATTTTTCCCTCAGGAATTTTGAATTGGCAACTTAAGTGTAGCAACTTTTCTTCATATTCGAGAGAATGCCTTTCAACAAATTGAGATTGGAGTATACAGTGGAGAGAAGTAACATAGTTACCGATCAAATGAGGAAGTGAACTCGTACCCGTTTTTTTGAGGTAGCAAAAAATCACTCAATTTCGAGAAGTGGTGATGCCAAAATACACTATTTTTTTAAGCATATTTTTGGCACTTTAGATTTTCTTATGTATCAAGTATGAACATTTTTTTCTTCGATGCTAGTGTTTTTCATGCTGATTTTGAAAAGTTTTGATGCAACATCAACACATTATTTTAAATGTTAGTGATTTCCATGATAATTTTGAAAAGTGTTGATGCAACATCAACACATTTTTTTAGAGGGCTTATTTTTGACACTTTAAATTTTTTTATGTATCAAGTGTGATAAAAAAAAATTTGTTAGTGATTTTCATCTTGATTTTGAAAAGTCCTGATGAGCATCAACCCTTTTTGTTTAGAGGGCTTTACACTTTAAATTTTCTAATGAACTAAGTATGGATAATGTTTTTTAAATGTTGGTGATTTTCATGTTAGTAATAAAACATAAAAATAATAATAATGAAAACATGACAAAAAAAATTACATACAAAAAAAAAAAACAAAAAACCTATAAAAATGTAAAAAAATGCATAACATGAAAATAAAACATAAAGCATGACAAAAATAGAAATTATAAAAACATGTTAGTAATAAAACATATATATATATATAATATATATATATATAATAGTAATAATAATAAAACATAAAACATGTTAGTAATAAAACATAAAATAAACCTAGATGCAGGTGTATTAAATGACAGCCGAAGTTTTTAATGACGGGCAGAAGAGCGTGGTACTGCCAGCTGCAGACCAGCGCAGTTATCCACAAGAGTATCTGGCTCAAGCAGATTAACCTTAAGCGAGGGAGATCTGGCCTGCATTTTGCATTAACTGCTCACTCCATCCAAGGCGAGCTTCTTGCTGATATTACCATGGCGATCTTCGCTCTCCTTCCCACTGTTTGCATTCTGCCTTCCTGTATCAGACCTTTTATGGCTGAGCGTCTCTGTGGCAGGACTGTTTATGCTAACGGAGGTAAGCTTTCGGTGGCTCTCGTCGTTAGAATTGTGCTACCCTTCTTTCACTTTCAGGCTTGTTCTCTTAGCTTGAAGTGGTTTACTGGTGTGCTGTATTGTTTCCTTGCCATTGCTTCTGGTATTGCTGTGCTTCCCCTCCATCGACTCATCATGGTTCGCCACTGAATGAAAAGTCGCTATGGGGGAAGTTGTGGTGGTCATGGGTGTTCACAGTCTGTTCGTCCTGAGGATATTACCCTGCCTCCGGTTACTCAGCCCTCCTCTCCAGTGAATTCGCCTCCTCTCAGCCCTCCTCGCAGGCCAACTCTGCACAATGCTTTTCAGACCACCCACTTCAAGTTTCAGAGCAATCTTAACAGGCCTGTTATTTCAGCCAATATCACTATTATCTTCTTTGAAGAAGAGGCTCCGCCTCAAACTATGGTGCGCTTGACGTCTGAGCCTTCTCAGGGTGGTCTCAGAGAGGCGGGCAACCAAAGCAGTGAGCAGATTTCGGATGATGGCAGCCAAGAGAAAGGGAAGGGTAAGCTGCATGATAAGGGTGGTGCTCCCAGCGACAATCAGCCACCAGGCGGCTGCTCTCAGGGAGCCTGTGTCTCGATAGGCAGGGAAGGCAATTCCAGTGATACGCATCCCTCGTCAGTTCATCCTGGTGGCAGTAATGAGGTTAACATGGCAGGAAATGATGAAATGTGGTATGGAAACGCATGCCCGGTGGTGGAAGAGCCTCTGAATGAGGACGCGGTGATATGAGGCCACCTGGGACCTTTCAGCCCCTCCCGGTTTTTTGCTGATGGCACGAATGATCAAGTTCATGTTTGGATGCAGCTCTAGTTTTGCTTCTACAGCCTGGTGGTTTCGTTCTTCTTCCTGGCAGGTGGTTTTATAAAACTCCTTTGTGGTTTTGGATAGCGTCTTCCTCATGGTCTTTCTCTTTTCAGGTCTCTTCCTCATGGTCTTTCTGTTAAATTATGGTTCCTATGTCTGGTTCCTAGCTGACTGTAACTGGTTCTCCCTTACCCGGGACAGTTTTGATGTGTAGAACGCTCTCGGAAAGAACTTCTTTCCTCCCTTGCTTTGTTTATCCAATCTGGTCGGATAATAGAAATGGCGCACAACAATGCTTCCACATCCTCATCCTTTCTTGAGAGTGCATCTGCCACCACATTTTGCTTCCCTTTTTTGTAGATGATTTCAAAGTCATAACCCAACATATTTGTGACCCACTTTTGTTGCTCTTCAGAGGATAATCTTTGTTCTAAAAAGTATTTAAGGCTATCATGATCCGTTTTTACCTTGAAGTGTCTTCCCATTAGGTAGGGTCTCCATTTCTTAAGTGCATGGAGTATTGCCAACATTTCCTTCTCATAAATAGCTTTGTGTAAAAACTTTCCCTTGATTGGACGACTTTCAAAAGCAATGGGTCTTTCATCTTGCATTAGAACCGCACCAATTCCATTTCCTGAAGCATCACATTCCACAATAAAGGTTTTTGTGAAGTCCGGTGTAGCTAAGACCGGTGCTTGGCACATTGCCTCTTTAAGATGTTCGAAGGCCTTTGTTGCTTCCGGAGTCCATGAAAATGCATCTTTCTTCAATAATGTTGTTAGAGGTGCTGCTATTCTCCCATAATTCTTAACAAACTTGCGATAATACCCTGTCAACCCGAGAAATCCTCGCAGATACTTTATGGATGTGGGGATTTTCCATTCCTTAATGGCTTTAATTTTGCTAGGGTCTACCTTAACCCCTTCATGAGATACAATATGACCCAGATATTCCACCTCTTGGACTCCAAAGAAACATTTGGATCTTTTTGCATATAATTGTTTTTCCTCCAATAGTTGTAGCACCCTGTCAACATGTTCAACATGATCCTTCCAAGACTTGCTGTAGATTAGTATATCATCAAAAAATACTAACACAAATTTTCTAAGGAATGGTTTGAAAATTGAATTCATCAAACCTTGAAATGTTGAAGGTGCATTGGTAAGGCCAAAAGGCATGACCAAAAATTCATAATGACCCTCATGAGTTCTAAATTCTGTTTTCAGAATGTCTTCAATCTTCATTCTGATTTGATGATATCCTGAACGAAGATCCAACTTGGTGAAGTAAATTGATCCATGCAATTCATCCAGTAATTCATCAATGACAAGAATGAGAAACTTATCTTTAATAGTGAGCTTGTTGAGCTCCCTATAATCCGGACACATGCGTCATGATCCATCCTTCTTGTGCACCAATACTACTGGAGCAGAGAAAGAACTTTGACTTGGTTGAATTATACCAGCCTCTAGCATTTCTGCAACCATACGTTCAATTTCACTCTTTTGGGCATAGGGATATCTGTACGGCCTGATGTTTGGAGGAACACTTCCTGGAATCAGATGAATAGCATGATCATGATCACACATAGGTGGGAGACCTTTGGGAGTCTCAAATACCTTGGAATGATTGTCCAGACTTTTTTGAGATCTGGAGAAATAGATGATTCTGATGTGGAAACATCTAGCGAACATAATTGTGCAATTACACCTCCTTGTTCCTTTTTTAGAAGCTTTGTCATACCATTAGAGCTGATTATCTTTCTTGGTTTCCTTGCAATACCCCTTAATTCAACTTTCTTTCCTTCCATAGAAAATTTGATGAAAAGTTCTTGAAAATTAAAAGCTATTGTACCCAAGGATTGTAGCCATTGGACTCCTAGTACAACATCAACACCTCCCATTGGAATGGAAAGCATTGGGCTAGTCAATACATATTCTCCCATGGATAGCTTGATATTATGGCACTTTGGTGCTAGATATAAGAAGCAATTCAATTCTTTTGCTACCTTACAATGAATAAAATTGTGGGTACTTCCTGAATCAATCAACACTATTACCTTTTTCTTCTTGATTTGTCCTTCTATCTTGATGGTTTGAGGAGTGGTAATTCCCGCCAATGCATTACAAGATATGGTCGGATTCATTTCTTCTTTATCTAGGCTTTGTTCTTGGAGTATATCCTCTTCTTTTGACCCTTCTTGCTCCTTTTCTTCTTCCTCTTCACAATCTATGTAGAATAATTTCTTCTCAGCACACTTATGACCTTTAGTGTATTTGCTATCACAACTGTAACAAAGCCCTTTTGCTCTTTTTTCTTCCAATTGTTGTGGTGTCAACCTTATAGGTTGTGGAAGACTAGGGTCAACAACACTTCCGTCTTTATAGTTGTGAGTGGTATGCTTCCTGGTTGCCATAAGTTTGCTTTCCATTTTTCTTGCTAACCTGAATGTCTTCTCTAATGAATCAGGTTCCCAAAGGCGAACATCATGTTGGATATTATCCTTTAAAGACCCTATGAACACATCAATCCTATGCTCCTCTGGAATATTTTTTACCCTTATGTTCAATTTTTGGAACTCCTCAATGTGCTCCATTATTGAACCCTTTTGTTTGAGACTTATCAATTGGCTAAAGAAAGTGTTGCTTTTTGTATCCTCATAATGTGCTATCAATTCTTCCGTAAAAATTGCCCAAGTGATAAATTGTTTACGAGAGCAAAGCCATTGATACCATACAAACTGATTTGGTTCCAAATATAAAGTTGCAATACGTCCCTTTTGTGTGTTTTGCACATTATTGAGATCGAAAAATTGCTCCATCTGTAATATCCATGTTGCAGGATCCTTGCCATCAAACTTCCTCATATCGATTTTTGGAATATGGTGGGTCTTCGATCCAACATTAGAGTCTATGAAATCATGATTAAAATTTCTTTTGTTCTCATCATGAGTTTCCTTTACTACCCTTTCACCATTAGTAAGCATTTCTTGTAGAAACTTTGTTAAATATGTCTTCAAATTTGTCTTCAAATCTTCCATGCATGTCTTCAAATCTTCCATGTTTGCCTTCAAATCTATCTTCAAATCATCCATCTTAGCTTCCACGTCAATCATCTTAGCTTCTACGCCTTTCTTTAAACAGTCCATCTTAGCTTCTACACCTTTCTTTAAACCATCCATCTTAGCTTCTACATCTTTCTTTAAACCATCCATCTTAGATTCTATTCCTTTTTGTGCAAGGGACAGTTGTTGCACTTGGTCTTGTAATTTTGATATATCATGTTGCATTTCTTCCTCTTCTTCATGAGTCATGCTAGAGCTTTCAGGTTCCTTACTAGGTGTTTGCATTTTCTTTCCTCGGGGCATCAGTTACCGATAATAATGCTCTACTATGCCCTTTGAATTCCTTCAAAATAAATTTCAAACCAATCTTAAGCAAAAATTTAAAAGAATCTACACACCTTTTTTCACTTTGTAGGAGCTCGATATTGCCTCTGATGTATCTCTGTACATTCAAATCATCCAGTTCTGAAATTGTGACCTGCAGTAGCCCTCTTTGTCCTCTTTCCAATGCCACCAGTCTGATCCAAATTGGATTCTCCAAGGAAGAGTTATGCGAAATCTCCCACAGTGACCTGATTATAGACTAGTTCAGTAGAGAAAACTTGTACGACGTGCCAC
Source organism: Pinus tabuliformis (assembly GCA_031772625.1). Classification (NCBI taxonomy): domain Eukaryota; kingdom Viridiplantae; phylum Streptophyta; class Pinopsida; order Pinales; family Pinaceae; genus Pinus; species Pinus tabuliformis. Next base: position 796,061,654 of record CM062815.1, on the reverse strand, counting down.
GAGTCACTATTTCGACCTTTGGCTCTGAAAAATATATACAAGAAACTACAGTCCGTCCTCTTTCTATACCTTTTTACGAAATTTCAATCCGATGCTCAGAGAGAAAGTTATGACGATTTTCCCCAGGTCACCTGTTTGGAATGTAATTCAGGAGTCTGCAAGAAGACCAACTTCCTCAGATCATATCTCCGCAAATATAGTGTGAAAAGATCTGAAATTCGGACCCGAGCTTCAACGCGATGTCTTCTCAAATGGTTTTTTTTTTTAGCTTCTGAAACATCGCAGAAAAACAGTTATAGCGAAACTACCACGATGACCTGTTTGGAGCAGTGAAACCCTAGAATCCAAAGCTCTAATACCAAATGTTATGAAACCAGCTCAAGAAAAAGATAGAAAAGATAGATCAACGCCTTAAAATTCAGCCTCTTCGAGGGGGCAACCTCCTTTACATTACATAAATGAACAATTCTTGGATGATACAAATGACAAAACCTCCTTTCTATATATAGGAGTCTAAGGAGTCACAATATAACCTAGCCGACCTAACAATAATAATATAAAGCCACAAAAATAACAATAGAGAGATTCTATGGGGCACAGTAATAACAATATGGGGATAATAGGGGCACAACAATATTAATAAGGGGTACAATTACAATAGTAATGGGGTAATCACTAGTATTATAGGGACCCAACATTGATGCAGAGCCCAGCGTCACTGTCGCCACCACCAAGATCTAGAAGAATGAGCCCGAAGACCCAGAGGAGGGGGAGTGTCTTTTCCACTCACAGATGTGGGTGAAGGGTTCGCTGCTCAATTCATTATCGACAATGGCAACCAGAAAAACCTCATTTCAGCAGAGGTCGTGAAGCGGTTGGGCCTAATGACTGCACCACACCCGCAACCATACAGTATCGGGTGGCTTCATGAAGGACGAGATCTCAAAGTTCGCTAGCAGTGTCGCCTTCCCTACAACAGCAAGTCCTTCACAGACGAGGTATTGTGTGATGTTACACCTCTGGATGTTTGCAATGTACTATTAGGCCAGCCATACTTGTGGAGGCGACATGCTGTGTATGAGTCAAGGCCTCGCGCTGTCATTATTTCTTTGGGTAATTCATTATACAGGATACCAGAGGTAGCCCCACCTACCACCACCTCTTTGATCGCTGCTAAGAAAGGCAGCAAGCTCATCTCACAGACTAGGAATAAGGAAAATTTTAAGGATGGAAATTTATCTTAAAGTTTAGAAACCTCGGCGAATCCCACTAGTCCATAATATGACATCTATAAAATGTTTGGAGATATTTTTGTAAAAATATTCAAATTTATAATATTTTTATATAGTCTATATATAATTTTTTGGCAATTTTTAGGGTAAAATAATTTAATTCTATAAAATTTGGGCGAATCATTTTTACAAAAAAATGGAAATTAACGAATCTTTTTTTTGGAAAAAGTATAGAAAATTAGCCCATGGGCGAATATTAGCCCCTAAAATTTTCCCTGACTAGGAAATTCATTTTCTGCCTGGTTCGCTCCCAAAGTAAGGGGAAGATAGTCACCACATCCATGACCCCCGCGAAGGCTTCCTCCATGCAGCAGCAGAGGGATACGGTCATGACAGAACACAGGAAAAACTTCTCCTCACCCATAGGGGTACCACACAAGCTTCGGGTGGGCAAAAAAGTCTGCTTGCATCTGTAGAAAGAACGCCTTACAAGAGCCCATCAGAAACTCAGACCACTTCGACATGGTCCTTACACCAGTACCAAGGCTGCGGGAAACAATGCTTTGAAGCATAGCATTCCCCCGTTCCTTCGATTACACCGAGTGTTCAATGTGTATCGCCCTCGACCATGCTTCCCATTATTACTCGACACACTCGAGATTGCAAAACAACTCACCAGGGACCAAGTTCAGCAGATGGAGGAACTCAATGCAATGGGGACCATTGCTTCCTAAGGGGGGAGGAATGATTCAGGTGGATGTTGGTGGCCACCCACCTATCCCATTTGGACCCCCACAACTGTCTCTTTCATCTTTTCAGTTTCCGTAATTGTAGCACAATTTACTATTTTTAGCAGTTTTTCGGGTCATGAACTTCCGGAGTCGTTTTGAGGCCCTAAATGAAGTTTTTTGGGAAATCTAGGAGGAACATGGGTTGATAGACAAATGTTGATCTTCCCAAAGTTGTAGTTCTCGGATAGATCTTTATAACGAGCTATTGTACACGTCAAACGAAGATCGGGTGCCAAAGTTACGACCCCGGGAAGTTGATGTACCAACTTACCCAAAACGGGGCCCACAATTTGGTGTTTCATCTTCTAGGGTTAGGTTTTGGGATGTGAAGGGTTTTCCATTGTTTCTAAACAATAAATAGGCCTTCGAGCCTCATTGTAATACAGTTCAGAGGCATGTAGCCACCACATCTCTTCTCAGAGATAAGCTACCATCGCCCTAGCTGGTTTATTTCCATTTCTGTCTGTAATCATATTTCAGTATTTTACATTCATGAAATGAAGTATTATTTCCGCTGCATTTTTGTGTATATGGTTATCTCTGTATTTTGTTGCGTTCCTATTTAAATCTGGATCAGTTGATAGCAGTGCAGGAGGAACAATGCATAATCAACATCAATGTATTTTTCCTAGTAGATAGTTGCAGACACATAGTTGATTCAATGTTGTTTTTTTTATGCTTCTCAGTTGTAGTTGTTGTCATAGTAGCAACAACAATGAGAGGAAGTGCTACAATAAATTCCACAGGTGTTGGATAGTGGTCATGCAAAATCCCTTTCTTCCTAAGAGGGGGTGCTAGAAAGTGTAGTAAGAAAGGTTCAATTTGACTTTAGCCTTAGTCAAATTGAGTAAATCAAATTTCCACGTTAATAAGACAACTTGGAGGCAGTTAACTAGTGTGACATGGCTCTTGTGACTTAGTTAGATCAGTAAATTTGAGTTAGAGTTAGAGGGCTTCGAGTTCAGTTATGCATGTGTGATTACTAAATTTTAGCAATCTAGTTCAGTTATTTTCAGTTGTATTCAGTTAAATGACATCTAACTATTGATAGAGTCAGCTGAAGGTCAATTGTGCAGTGGGATGACAGTCTAACTCAGAGATCTTTCAGTTAATTGATCAATCAACACAAAATAGCTAATGCATGCATGGAATTCAAATTCCTTAGCTGAAGTGGAGATGATAAGGCAATGTAATATGAGTTGTATACTAGGTGAGTGTATAGTTGTTGCATGCAGTAAGGAGATCAAATCCTTGTGAATTCCTTAAGAAAATAGGGACTTCCCTATTAATTAGGAGCTCTAATTTGTTCAGGATTGCGCAAGGAAATAAGAGACTGATGGAGGCATAAAGTGGCTAAGTGTTAGCTATAAGTCCTCAATTAGTAGAGAGACCATTTATTCTTTTGTAGGTTGTGCTCAGAACTGGAGCAAGCAATTGTAATAGTTTCTCTATTCAACTGATTAATGAAAACAGGCTTGAGGGGTTTTCCCAGTGGGGTCCCCTAGAAATCAATGTATACTTGTGGTTTTCTAGTTGCATTTCTATGCATGTTGTTCTAAATTTTGATTTCCATTCCGTAGATTAGTAGAGTAGAATTGTGTCTTTTTTTTTTCAAAATCTTGAGCAGTTGCAATTGCCTCTCAAATTTCTACATAAAGAATAAGACATAATTTTTATGGAATGATAGGAAAAGACTTATTATACAAATAGAGAGTGTGTGAACAAAAAAAAACCAAATTTATGGCTTAAATTAAAAAAGAAAGAAAACACAATAGTGGGTTTAAACCCTTTATTACTATTATTTTAGAAAAACTCTAATGAAAAATACAAATTTGGAAAGTCTACCAATTACATAAAACTTGGAAAGTCTACCAATTACATATTCAAAATATATGAAATAAGAAGGAAAAACATGGAGATATTCAAAATATATGAAATAAGAAGGAAAAACATGGAGATATGATTACAGATCATTTTCTTCTTAATTAACGAAAGGGAACAAAATGAGATTACAAATTAGAGTTTCTTTTAGTAAGGGTCGAAAGGACACATATCATTAATTATACGAAACAACCTTTTTGATTGGAGTTTTTTAATTAGGCCGATAGGCCTTCCTTTGAAAGGGACTTTCGTCGTCCTTTTGTTTCTCAGGCTGACACCTGGCGTCGGGCATAGAGCTGACACCTGGCGTCGGGCATAGAGCCGGTAATTGGTGGGCAATTCGTTTTCGTACTTGTTCAGCAACACGTCAGCCCCTGCGTATCAGCCTCGCTGCAAGGGGCGGAGGTATTCAGGGGCGGAGCGGAGGAGGACGGCTCGGATGGGGAAAGGAAACAAAACCAATATCTGTTGACAAATGTGGAACCTTATCACATCTAAGGCGGGTGTTTCTCTGCATCTTTTCTTTCCTGGCTCTTTTTTATTAAAATACATGAGATTCTTCAGGGTTTTGTAATTTGAGGGTTACAGTGATAGTTCTTTTGTATACATTTTGCGGTTTTGCAGGATTGAAACTTTAATATTGCAAAGCCGGATGAGGACATACATTCATAGAACTGTTCTGAATCATGATGACCATTTTACATGCATCACCAACTGACGGCTTCACTAAGTTTTCTCCTTTAAAAAAGGAAATGGTTTAGCCATGAATATGTCCAGAGTATTTATTTGCGGATTTACTGGCGATGTGGGTTTGCTTTAAAAAAGGAAATGGTTTAGCCATGAATATGTCCAGAGTATTTATTTGCGGATTTACTGGCGATGTGGGTTTGCTAAGGCAATTATACTTCGTTTATTTTTTGCTGATTAGGGTTTTTGATTTGTTTAGAATCTACTTTTCTCCTCTTCTCAATTTTCAATTTTCTACGGGCTTATGGTTTTTGATTTGTTAGGAGAAATTTTGGCCGAGGTTTGGGATATTTATGAAATATGGGAGATGAAGGAAAAACTATGTATATAGCCAGCGCACCGGATGAGGAGTGAATTCATAGACCTGTTCTGGATCATATAATATTGAAGATTCAACATGCATCACCAGCTGACGGTTGCCCTAGCTATATAAATGTCCTCTGTTTCTCAAATTTATCTTCTGTTCTTGTTGCTTGATTGTTTCTCGAAACGCCTTAACATTTGCAAGTGCATTTTTGTTCTTTTGTTTACTGGGTATTATCAGTTTTAATGGTTTTCCAAGGCGTATAAGACCCTGATGGGGTCTCCTCGCCCTCTTTAATCAGGATTGTTGCTGACAGAAATATTTTGGAGCTTCTAGCGAGCATCGTTTTCCTATGGTAACATGAATATTTGATCACATGTATCTCACACTATTCTCAAACTTTTTGCATGTTGTAAGAATTTTTTATTTGCCGGGCTGTTTTTCATTTGTTTATATGCTTTTTCGTTCCAGGTGTTTTAGCCATTATATTGTTTCGACGAAGGTCGATTGGAATTTTCTGTTTTGGTAATTACCATTTACCATTTAGATTTTATCTATTCGATTCTGTAATATCGGGCTCTTTCTTATGTTTGAACAGAGAGTTCAGTCGGGGCAGTTCTTTCGATACTTGCCCCAATAAGGCAAGTACTTACCTGCAAGTGACTTGTCCACATGAGACTTGTCCACATGAATTTAGTTGAAGGTCTTGAAAGTGCCTAGAAGCTACATTTTTGTTATGGCTTTCAAGGAAAGCCCTTTAGGCAAGTATTTACCTGCAAGTGACTTGTCCACATGAATTTTTGTTGAAGGTCTTGAAAGTTCCTAGAAGCTACATTTTTGTTGTGGCTTTCAAGGAAAGCCCTTTACTTTCGACTATGAGCTCTGGAAATGGTCTTTTGGGGCCGAATACATTTTGGTCTTGTGTCAGGCGAGAAATTGTTAAGCTCCAGACGCCATGGACGCTGAATTATGGGCGGCTCGTATCACGGCAGCAAAGCGCCATCACGCAGTTCATCATTATCATCATCATACAGGTTTCTTACTTTAATATTGCAAAGCCGGATGAGGACATACATTCATAGAACTGTTCTGAATCATGATGACCATTTTACATGCATCACCAACTGACGGCTTCACTAAGTTTTCTCCTTTAAAAAAGGAAATGGTTTAGCCATGAATATGTCCAGAGTATTTATTTGCAGATTTACTGGCGATGTGGGTTTGCTAAGGCAATTATACTTCATTTATTTTTTGCTGATTAGGGTTTTTGATTTGTTTAGAATCTGATTTTCTCCTCTTCTCAATTTTCAATTTTCTACGGGCTTATGGTTTTTGATTTGTTAGGAGCAATTTTGGCTGAGGTTTGGGATATTTATGAAATATGGGAGATGAAGGAAAAACTATGTATATACTACGTTTTGCACAATGACTTAAACTATTGTGTGTGCTTGCCAAATCTGTATGCCTGGTGTAACTACGTGAAATGTATGATACAGAGTTGTCATGGTTTTTTTTATGGAACTGTTTATCCAGTAATTATAAATAAATATAATTCTTGTTCTTTCATTCTTTGCTAACATTTTATTGGTTTTTATGTTATAGGTCAACACTCGACCAATAAGAAGTATGAACTCTTCAGTGAATCTTGATGATGAGTACACTCAAGATGGGTCTGTAGATATTCATGGAAAACGTTCAGTCAAGAACAAATCGGGGAACTGGAAGGCTTGTCCATTTATTTTGGGTATATGTGATGACCTTTAAACGTCAAAATGTTCTTTTCAGCATACTAATATCTTTCTCAACGAGTAGTTAGCACACATATTTATTGACAAACTAACCAGAAAATAACTAGTAATTGCAGAACTGGTTTTGAAATTTGGGCAAGGAAACACTCTTATTTTATATTTATATACCTTCAATTGGATAATGGTCTCCATAACGGATTTATTTTACAAGGAATGAGTGCTATGAAATATTGGCATACTATGGATTCAGTTCAAATCTGGTGAACTATTTGACAGATAAGTTCAAGCATGGCAATTCAACTGCAGCCAATAATGTCACAAATTGGTCTGGAACTTGTTACATAACTCCTTTGATTGGAGCTTTTATGGCTAATGCATACTAGGGACGTTATAAAACAATTGTTGTATTTTCTATTGTGTATTTTTTTGTAAGTTCATTGCTGTTCTATCAAGTTTTTCTGTTAATTGAGAAATGAATAGTAACATATTTAGAAGAAAATTCTCTCAACACCTTTCTGTCAATTTATCATGTTTTGACATTGTTTGCAACACATTTTGGTTGAAGAATATTTTTGTCCATTTTCAGGGAATGGCCTTGTTGACTATATCTACATCTGTGCCTAATCTTAAGCCTCCCTACAAAGCTTCAGACCTTAATTGCCATGCAACAACGACTCAAACTGGTGTTTTCTTTTTGGCAATTTACATTATTGCGCTAGGGACTGGTGTTATCAAGCCATGCGTATCATTGTTAGGAGCAGACCAGTTTGATGAGACAGATGATGTAGAAAAGAAAAAGAAAAGTTCTTTTTTCGACTGGTTTTATTTTTCAATTAACATTGGTGCTCTTGTTGCAGCTAGTGTTCTTGTTTGGGTCCAAGAGAATGTTGGTTGGAGGTGGGGTTTTGGAATTCCTACTGTGGCCATGGGAATAGCGGTGTGTAGCTTCTTTTCAGGTACGCGTTTATACCGACATCAAAAGCCAGGGCGCAGTACCTTGACCCAGATAGCCCAGGTGTTAGTTGCATCATTTCGAAAATGGAACATCCCTGTTCCACGTGATAAGTCTGGTCTTTATGAAGTTCAAGATAAGGAGTCTGTCATTGAAGGAAGTCGAAAGCTTGAGCACACAGATAAATTCCTGTAAGATTACTACCAAGCTTCCTGATTTTCTTTTTCATATTTTTTTTCTGAATTTTCCTATTTATAGAATCATTGAGAATGATTTGACTTCAAGCATCTGCTTAAAAATGGTTAACCTAATTAAGTGCCTTTAGTGTCTTTTAATACTAATTTACCTGCAATCAACTGACTAGGCCTACAAAGTAACCTTTGTGATTTCCAATTTCCGTCGGAAGAAGTAATTTGATAATACTCTATGTTTGATTTCTTCATATGGACGTTTCAAAACTAACTCGGTTTCATATTCAGGATTGAATAAATCACCATTAAAGAAACCTCGCAGATTAATCACAAGAATTTTCCATGGAAAGCTGATAGGTTGCCTTCTGTTGATGACGGCTCTTGTATTCAATGCAGCACGATCTTAAAAGGATATCACAGCTTCGACATTCAAACCACTTGAGAGAAACTACTCTTCATTGTTGTCTGCTTATAATGGAAAATTGCTTAGATGAGAAAACATATATAATAATCATTATCATTGTTGTCTGCTTATAATGGAAAATTGCTTAGATGAGAAAACACATATAATAATAATAATGTAATTTTAAGGTCACAGCAAAGCCAGACACTAAATTGGTGTATGAGATCCCTTGTTTGTGCGACAAGAGATCCACTTCTGCAGAGCAATTTGACTGCTAAGTTTACCAAGGCATACGTACTCTACCCCAAATTTGGTGTATCAGACCCCTTGGTTATGAAATAATGGACCAGCTATTTAAATGTCACCTTTAGATTTGTCACAGGGAAGGGAGTGCTTAGGCATGTAACACATTTTATTATTGTTTACCTCTTAGAATGCTTTCTGAAAAGTTCATATTTTAAAAATACCAACAGCACTGCAAGTATAAAGTGTCACGGTGGAGTTTATTAAATTTGCATATATTATTCCATATTGATGCATGGTGAAACTGCAGATAATATTATCAACATACAGTCTATGATATACATATATACTAGCCTACATCCAACTTTTGGCTGGAGGGTTGTGCGTACAAACTAAAAATTCATAGCAATGGTATTAATTTTGGGTTAAAATAAAATAGAAATTGTGTTGATTAGGATTCTTAATTTTGGGTTAAAAGTATTTGGTTGTTAAAATAAAATCTGATTGTGCCGCTTCCATTTGAATATTTTACTGTGTTGAAATTAGCAGGTCACCTAACAATAACCATCTGACTGGACCTTTCCAATTTAACCATATTGGAGAGAATGTAAGTATTTTCTTTAAACATAAACCTCTACTTTCTAGGTCATTTGATCTTTAGCCAATTATGTATATTTGGAAAAAGAGCACGAATATTACAAAGAAAGTTGTGATTATTTGTTCACTGGTTGTGTAGACATCTACAAAACAACAACGTGAATGGCACAGTTCCAGATTGGCTATCAGAACTAAAAAACCTTAAAGAGTTGTATGTTGCTCTTTGCACTTTTTGTGACAATTATTCAAAATAAAATGGATTTCCATTACCAAAATTGTATAACAATCGTGTTTAGCGTTATGGTGCAGATATATAGAGAACAACAATTCCAGTACAACTTCTCCGCAAGCCTTCGCTGAAACTCATGCAATCTGATATTTCATTTTGGTATTCATCAGCAATTTTCGTTGTATTTTGTTTCCAACTAGTGCAATGTATTCTGCAAACAATGCTAATACCTAAACAGTTGAAGGGCCATATAATCTTAGGCTTATTGAAAATACTTTTATTTCAATGCGTTGCAGATTCTTTGGTAATCGCTACCTCTGTATGCATAAAGGGGAATGTACCATTCAATCAAAATCTAAAAAATGCCAAAGTGAAAATTGTTCCTGGAATAACGATACCCGGAGCTTTGATGATCTTTGATGATCGCTTTAACATTAATGGTGTGTATTGCCATATGTTGGAAGAAATCCAGGAGGAAATATCACATAAATTAAGGTCAAGAACTATTTGAGTTTTAAGAATATTTTGTTATGAGATATTGTAGGAATCTCTCCTATGAAACTATCTGAGACTGTTCTATCATTTCCATACAAGTTGCAGATCACTGGACGATCATGTTTCCAAATATCGGTTGAGTTGCCTTCTTTTCACCTCTGAGTTCTACTGTGCGCTCCATGGCATGGAAAGATATTTTTACTGCTTTTTCCCATTCTTTTATGTCACTCTTGAAGATATTTTAACTGCTTTTCCCATTCTTTTATGTCACTCTTGGCCTCAGAGTTAATTGTTTCTTTGGTATGCCAATTGTTGTTGCTGTTCTTCTTCCCTGGCTTTTGGCAAGCACTGATTAGTATTAAATTATATACCCCATACACCAATTAAAACTACCTGTGGCCAACTCTTTAGCTGTATCTCTGCAGACTTAATCCCCCCATACGTTTTGACGTGATTTTATAATTAAATTGCGAGAATCAACTGGCATGTGTCAATGCTTGGGACGTTTGAATATGTGGTGGACGTTTGAATTTGAGCTTGTGAAAGCCACTGACACTAGAAATCCACCTATAATGGCCATTTATAGAGGTTTCTTGATTTTGGGTAATTAACTTAACCTCTTGATTTTTCAATGTGTTCCTTGTAATATAGATATAAACAAAACATCTAAAGAAAAGTAATTGCACAATGATCCAGTCCAAGAAAACAAGGTTTTCCACAAACCAATTAACTCTTCTAGAAAAATTCAACAATTTCAATTTAATAATCCTATCGGGCTCTCTTTGTACCTTTTGGGACAATTGCTAGTCATAGTCCTTTTAAATATTACACTGAGGGAATGTCACCATAAATGAAAAATAAATACCCCTCCAGTAAACAAATTCGAACAACTTTTCCATGGTAGAAATTTAAGCAGATTTATGGAGTATTTACTTCAACAGGAGAGAATCAACGACACATGATCGAGACACAACTAGAAGGTGTGAGTGCATCCAACCAGTAAGGGACGATGTTGAACCGTTAAAATTGGTTGAATCCCAAAAGTAAATAATATAAATTACAACTAAATCACTAGAATTAAAGTAAATGTACATTATTAATCATAAAAGAAAATGTGAGTCAAAGTCTCACTAAAGAAATAATGTTGAAAAAATAAATTTAATATGAAAAATAAGAAGACTTATACTTGAAAAGAACCCTATTCGAATCACTCATAATTTTACCTGTAAAAATGGCCAAATCCATTAATAATGTTGAATGGGATGAAAACCGTAAAAGTAAAATTTTAATAGGGTGGAAACACAAATTACAAATTCAAGAAAATTTCCAAATAAGGAAATAAGAATATTCCGGGGTATTTTATAAGTTTTTCCGTGGCAAAAATATTGTGTCAATACAATCCTATAGTTATACAAAAACCCTGAAGTGTTAGGGTTTCAACTATGGAAACCCACTTTCACAAATGACAAATTAAAATTTACTAGATAATTAGAATAGAAACTCTCAGGTTTCTTTTCTGTGAATTACCAGTGCGAGTAAGAAAAACCACGCAACGTTTCCACCAAAGAAAAAGTGAAAGGAGATTGGTAAGAGCTAAGAACTTCTGCTATCGAACCAAAAACAATGGAAAAATACCAAAAACCTAGTTGTAGAGTAGAATGAGGTATGTATGAAAGCCATCAAAGGAATGACTAAGTGATCAGATGGGAGGGAAGGTCACTACAATCAAAATGAAACACTAAAATCTAGTACCATTAATTTAGCAAGATTTAGTCACAACCGTCGATTCTAGGGTTCACATATTTCTATGTTTAGACCCTGTGATGGCAAGTGGAACCATAGTCGTGGCTTAACCAAATTATGCCACAAATACGAAGGGGACCACATCAAAAGCATATATATAGATGGTCATAAACATTAAACCAATAATTGTATATACCGCATTCAAAGCAGTAAACACAAGTTCCAAATATATATGTTTTAATGCCACGGATAGCAGATACTTAAATGAATAATTATGTCCCTCGAGGGCTTGGGCTTGGGTTTGACCTAAACACTTGGAAGTATATGAACCATGGGCTTGGACATATTTAAAAGTGCAAAAATATATCCAATTCTAGAAGGTTAGTAATAACAATCATTTAAAGAAAACTAAACCTTAACCTTAATGTAAATGTAAAGGTGATTGGGTAAAACCCAAAGGGTGACCTTAATGTAAATGTAAATGTTCATTTAAAGAAAACTAAACCTTAACCTTAATGTAAATGTAAAGGTGATTGGGTAAAACCCAAAGGGTGACCTTAATGTAAATGTAAATGTAAAGGTGATTGGGTAAAACCCTAAAGGTGACCTTAATGTAAATGTAAATGTAAAGGTGACCTTAATGTAAATGTAAAGGTGATTGGGTTTTATATTAAAGGTAAAGGTGATTGATAAAACCCTAAAGGTGACCTTAAGGTAAATGTAAAGGTGATTGGGTAAAACCCATAAGGCCTTGTCATCACCACAAATGTTTATATATATATATATATATATTTATATATTGCTTAATAAACTAGGGAGAGAGCGCCTCAAGGGTTAGTTCAACTAGTTGAGTCCCCATTGTTAAGTACTTCGCCAATCGGGAGGTCATAGGATCAATTCTCCTCGACAATATATATATACATAAATATCTATATATATATATATATATATATATATATATATATATATATATATATATATATATATATTGCTTAATATACTAGGGAGAAGGAGCTCCAAGGGTTAGTTCAACTGGTCGAGTCCCCGTTGTTAAGTACTTCACCAATCAGGAGGTCACAGGGTCAATTCTCCTCGACACCATTGGGGTTAGGCCCTGCTAGTCTCGCCGATAGGCTTTAAAAGATTCCCTTCGGGGTTGATCTGCCTAGATTTTCCTATGGGAAAAATAACCCCAAGGTTTAGCTCAACTGGTTGAGTCCCCGTTGTTAAGTACCTCGCCGATCAGGAGGTCACAGGGTCAATTCTCCTCGACGCCCTTGCAGTTAGGCCCTGTTAGTTTGGCCGACGGGCTTTAAAAAGTTCCCTTCAGGGTTGATTTGCCCATATTTTTCCAAGGGGAAAACAAAAAAATAACTAGGGAGAGAGTATTCTTGGAATGTAAACATATATGTATATATTGAATTGGTTATTATATTTATTCTAACAAGGAATTTAAGGAAATATCTAAACCTAGTCTAATACATTTTCATTGTAATCAAGACATAGATTAAGGCGGGATAAAAGACTCTATAATGAGTCTAATAATAAGAGTAATTTAGTATGTCACCATTGCATGCATTAATAAAAAAATACTAGAAAGGGCTAAAGATTAAATGAAGAACATAAATGAAAAAGAGTGAAAGACACCTTTGCGTTTAAAAAGTTATGGTTTGCCTCGCAACTAAGAATTGCAAAAGATTAGTAGATAGTGGTTTAAAATTGTGGAAAATTAGTAAAGTATAGACAAAGAGGATATTGTATGAGTATTGTGTCTAAACTAAATAAAATAAAATAAAATAAATTTAGTTATGTGTGGAGAGGTCTATTATAAGATTAAAACCATAAACTTAAACTTACCTCTGGCATTCCACAAAATGAAGGAAAACAATATCTAAATCCTAATATATCTTAGGACAATATTTAATATACTCAATAATTCCATTAATCTTAACAAACTATGAAAAATTAATTATGCATTTTAGTTTTGGGCTTCTAAACATTTATCTCAATGTTACCAAAGCTAATGAGGGAGGTTTCTTCAAAGAAACTTCAAAACAATTGCATATTCATTACATCTAACCCAAGCCATCATCCAACTAATTAGTCTCATAACAATCACATCCCCCTCATGGCACCTCATACATGCCACCACTTCATTTATCTATTACATACATTACAACCATGAATTAACTCACCACATGATTTCTTCCCTACTCTACTAAGTCAATAATTCATAAAAACCTAGAATAATAGGTAATCATATGAATATAAATAACTGCTTGTATGTATAGTTACACCCAATAAGTCAATCACTTATGAAAACCTAGAATAATAGGCCATGATATGCATATACACAATTGTTTATATGTCCACTTGCACTCACTAGACAAACATTGATGAGTATAGCTGGCAATATGACATGACCAAGCCATATGACTATGAGTATCCATGATTAGTGCATAACATAAGACATATAGTATCAACATACTTCAACCCTCCATATTAATGAGAACTCGTCCCTATCTTTATCAAGTTGGGTCTCCATATTAATTTATCCCACTACGATAAATGCTACCCAAAAAGTTGAAGATAGTCCTCCACAACAAAGTATTCATTTATTTCAATCATATGCATGTTTAACATGTACCACATTCATGTAAGCACCATAAACTCATTCAAAACCATATAAAGTAACAATTATACACTAGAATACGTAGGTGTACCCAAATTAACATTTTAATAATCATTAATCTAAGAAGTGTTTTTCCCACATGGTTCAACAACTTCTTAATGGACTCCCCCTTAATGTGCACCATCTTGGTCACTTCAACAATGAAGATAATTAATATCCAAATTCCATATGTCCATTTAAACTCCATGAATTCATCGTTTTTAGTGCGTCAATTATTAGACCCATAAAACAATTAAATATACCTAACATACCTAACTAGCCTTTAAAAAGTAGATGCATATATAGTTGAACTCCATCCATAACGATTAGTGATACTAATTAAGGGTTACAAATGCATTTCTCAAGTCTTAGAACTATATAATCTATTTCATCAATGACCATAGTCACAATTATGTCTCAACATCACCTAGTTTCCAACACTATGAAACCTAATAACTAAATGATAAAATATGTAGACATTGATCTAAACTGGATATACATATGTATAAAATGAATTTAATGATGCTCTAAATGTATGAAATTTTTATTTGGGACAAATATTATAATTGGGGACATCATAGAGGCAGTGTTGTGATCCAGTGGATCAAAATAGTGCTCAAAATTCAATGTGTGCGATAGAGCTTGAAACCTGAACAAATAGATATATCTCGGCGATATGAACCCAATGCAATTCGTTTCACTCAAAACCGATATCATATGCCCTTGATATCATGTTCTGATCGAATTGGCAAACAACTAAAAAAATTGAAATTTGGGTTGCAGGGATGCCCAATCAGCAGTCTGTATGCTAGTTCAGCCATGAAATGGTAGGTTGAATAGTCCTCCATCGACCAATGAATGGTGGACATTTGGCACAACATGGTTGGTTTCATTTGGTGGTTTTCTATTGGTTGATGATTTGGTGTGGTGGCCCATGAGGGAGTTCCATGTGGGACAACCAGTGGCTGCCACGTGGCCTCCTCATGGCCGACCAAAATTTTGTTATGAGGTTGCGCTACTTCTATGGGGTTCAAAACCTAGACCGCACACATATTAACCAAGGACAACACCACCATGCCACCGTGTTCCTTATTTAAATAAGGTTGAATGGTTCTATTTAAATTTGTATGAACACACCATTGGGGAAGGGGCTAGGCTAAGCCCTAGACCCTAGAAACCCCAACACCCATGGGACCACAGGCGGGGGGCCAAGGGCTAGGCCTTAACCTGGCCCATGGCTATAGCCCCAAGCAATTAACGAAGTTAGATCCAGGGCTATGACCAAGCAGAGGTAGAAAACTTAAGGGGTCAACCCATGGGGGTCACGCCCGAGTCATATGACCCCACACAGAACCATGGGCGCAACAGAGATAAGAGGGGCCAACACATAGGGGGATATCCCCAAGGCACATGGTTCCTCATGTGACTACAAGCGCCAAAATGAAGAGGGCCATCCTACGATCACCAATGCACCATAGAACTAGGAGTGCACACTAGAGTTAGGGGCTAGACAGAGCCCGAAATCTTCGGCCCCCTATGTGGTCTTATGGTTACCACATGACCATGATTTTCGGAAATGGGGGCTTAATGAGTGGACTAACCATCCTACAATTTCTCCCACCAGGCGGGAATGTAGGTCAGGTTTGCGTGTTGGTTTTATGTTTGGAGCCCTCAAGCAAGGTTTAAGCCGACTAGGAGGATGGTTAGCAGCACAATTTTAGGAAAATGAAGAAACAAACATTCCTTTCTCAGTTTTTGGCCAAATGAGGTACAAAAAGAACCAAAATGGGGATTGTTTACTGTTCTGGAGCCATTGGAAACATTGTTTTAGCATTCTCAATGTTATAACTTGATGTAAACACATATTTTTGAGCATAATGAAAAAGTCAAGAGATGTAGCCTAGGAGGGGTGAACTCCTTTATCATTTGTTGTCTTGTGTATGTTGTTATGGTACTGATTTCTTCTTTATTTTCTGCAAAACTAAGATAAAAATAATCTTGCATGTGTTTAGTAAATTGATCCTCTACCCGAAACATATATAATTTACACTTGCAAAATTGTTTAAAAAAATATTCAAGTTTATACATTTTGATCATTTTGGTATCAGAGCACAAGGTTTTTGTGAAGATTTGATTTGTTTGTAAGTATTTTTTTTTTTCCTGATGCTTACAAGGTTGAAGCTTAAAAGAGGAGAAGGATAACTTATGGAGCCAATATCTCAAATTGTTTCAAGGAGAACAAACATTCATGAAGCTTCAATAGTAATGCCACATGAAGAAGGTCCTGAAGAGATGTTTGAAGATGGAAAGAATTTTAGAAAAGAATTCTTTGAGATTTCAGAGATGGTTAAGGTTTTGTATGAGGAGAGGAATTACATATTGTATGGAGAGAGCTCAAAATATCATGGAGGAAAAGGAGATAAGCCTCCAAAAGGGAATGGAGGGAATGGTGACAAACCACCACCTTCACCTCCATCATCATCCTCATCATCATCTTCATCCTCATCTTCAACTTCTTCTACCCTTTCACAAACACATCCAAATTCCCCAAAGGGTCATGGTAAAACTCCTTTGCTTAAGCTTGATATTAAGTTTGAATTTCCTATGTACAATGGAGAGGTAAATGCAGAGAGATTAGATAATTGGATTCGTCAGATTGAAGTGTATTGCAGGATACAAAGAATCAAAGATGATGAAACCAAGATTCAACTTTCTTCTCTTAGATTGGAAGGTGCAACACTAATTTGGTGGGAAGCCAAAACTCGAGAGGGCACGGAGAAACATGGTAAGGTTTTATCCTCTTGGAATAATTTTGTTGTCACAATCAAAAGGCAATTTTATCCATTAGCATACATGCAAAAAGATATTATGGATTGCCAAAACTTTAGGCAAGCTAAAGGGGAAAATGTGCAATATTATACTCAAGAACTTAGGAAAAGAGCTTTGATTTTGGGTATAGATTTGTCCTCACAAGATACTTTGCTCAAATACACTGGAGGATTGCATATTTATTTGAGACATACAATTCTCATGTTTAAACTTTAAAAACTAGATGAAGTTTGTGTTCAAGCAACTCATCTAGAGGCAAGAGGGAAAAATGTTTCTGAAGAAACTAGTGAGAGTTCCTTTGAGTATGGAGAAAAAGGAAAAGGTAACTTTAAAGAAAAATGAAAGAAGAATGCTACCATCAATATGGAGAAAGAAAATATCACATGTAAACATTGTTGAAAACAGGGCCATGATGAAGATCATTGCTAGAAACTTCATCCAAAAATAAGACCCAAAACGTTTAAGAACAAGGAGAAGAAGAAAACAGTTGCAACTACACAACACAATTTAGGTTCAGATTCTGCAAATGAAACAAATATCACAACCATGGGTTGAAAGGTAAGGAGATTGCAAGTACTAGTTCTTAAAATTGTCTCAATGAAACTCAAGATGAAAAAACAAGAATAGATCTTTTCCACATTAGAGTTATTTCAAAACATACCAAGATAGGTACACTATTTGATAGTGGTTCACAAGCACATCTTATCTTAGAAGACATTGTTAAGAAGTTGGATTTAGAAACCATTCCTCATCCTAAACCTTATCCTTTAGGTTGGATATGTGACAATGCAAAATTTCATGTGACAAAAAAAAGTAAATTAAAATTTGCAACCATTCCAAACGTTTTAGATGAGGTAGAGCTTGATGTAATTCCAATTGATATATGTAGTATTGTTTTGGGAAGTCCATATTTTTATGATAGGAAACCTATTTTTCATCGCCATTAGAACAAATATAATTTGTTCAAGAATGGGATTGAGTACATTGTTAGAGAACACAACTAGAAGTTGAATGCTTGTATTGTAAATGCGGGACAAATGAAGAGCATTGTTAATGCTAGTCAAAACTTTGCATTGTTAATGATCAAACATGAAGTTGTTGAAGAATCTAAAACCTTTCAAGGATATGAATCAAGTTTGAAATCTGATTTAATTGAGGTTTCTAATTCATGTGATAAGATATTTAAAGAGTCTAACATGTTTCCTCCTAAAAGAGTTAAACAAAATCAAGTTAATTTGTAGTAGCATGCATCATTGTTGAACATTGGTTCCAAAACTTATTATTGTGGGTTTCATAATGTGTTGGATTTGAAAAGGGATGGTGCATGGCAATGGCGATCACATTTGGTCAAGATTCGAGCCAAGTAAAAGGCTAGACATGGTAAGCATCGTCATGATGGAAGTGTTCAAGGTGAGAAGAATTTGAGATTGTTTAAGTTTCATTTGATTGGATACCAAGGAAGGAATGTGTTTATTCCTTCAAAGGCATTTTTTTGTTCTCCATATTCTAGGAAATTGCAACAAGATGTCATCTATGACAGCAAGACAAGGACTCCAAAATAAGGGAAAATGATGTATTTTAATGAGATGCTCAAAATGAAAAATTCAAGCAAAGTTCAATGGATTGAGAATGGAAGGGTGAGAGAACTGTACCCTCATCTATTTGTTGATTGATAAAGAGATTTTTGAGGCCCGAAATATTCCAATGGGGTGGAGTGATCCAGTGGATCAAAATAGTGCTCAAAATTCAAAGTGTGCGACAGAGTTCGAAACCTAAACGATTGGATAGATCTTGGTGATATGAACCTAATGCAATTTTTTTCACTCAAAACCGATATCGAATGCTCTCAATATCACATTTTGATCTAATTGGCAAACAACAACAAAATTTGAAAATTGGGTTGCAGGGATGCCCAGTCAACAGTCTATACGATGACTGGGCCATGAGTTGGAAAGTTGACTAGTTCTCCATCGACTAATGAATGGTAGACACTTGGCATAGTGTGGTTGGTCCCATTTGGTGGTTTTCTATTGGTTGATGATTTAGTGTGGTGGCCCAATGAGGGAGTGCCACATGGACCAACCAGTGGCTGCCACATGGCCTCCTCATGGCCAACCAAATTTTTTTACGAGGTTGATTTACCTCTATGGGGTTCGAAATCGAGACCTCACACATATTAACCAAGGCCAACACCATGTGCCACCGTGTTCCTTATTTAAATAAGGTTGAATGGTTCTATTTAAAGTTATATTAATGCGCCATTGGGGAAGGGGTCGAGCTAAGCCCTATCCCTTGGCCACAACAACATCCATGGCACCGCAGGTGGGGGGCTAAGGGCTAGGCCTTAGCCCAACCCATGGCCACATCCCCAAGTAATTAATGTAGCAAGGGCGAGCATTATGACCTTGTGGAGGAGGAAAGGTTAAGGGCCAACCCCGAGACATATGACCCCTGACGGAATCACGAATGCAATGGAGCTAACATGGGCCAACCCACAAGGGGGCAGCCCTAAGGCACATGGTGCCTCATGTGGCTGCAGGCACAGAAATGGAGAGGGGCCAACCCATGATCACCAATGCACCATAGAACCAGGAGCGTGCGCCAGAGTTGGGGGCTAGACAAAGCCCGAAAACTTCGGCCCCCTATGTGGTCTTATGGTGACCATGTGACCATGATTTTCAGAACTAGGGACTTAATTGTTGGATTAACTATCCTACAATTTTGCCCACTGAGCGGGAATGTAGGCCAGGTTTTCATGCCGGTTCTGCATTTGGAGCGTTCAATCCACGTTTAGGCCAAGTTGGAGGATTCTTAGTATTGTAACTTGATGTAAACGCATAGTTTTGAGCATAATGAAAGAGGCCCAAAATTGGAAGTTGGAATAAGAGATATAACCCAGTGGGGGTGAATTCCTTTATCATTTGTTGTCTTGTGTATGTTGTTATGGTACTGATGTATTATTTATTTTCTGCAAAACTGAGATAAGAATCATCTTGTATGTGTTTAGTAAATTGATCCTCTACCCAAAACACATATAGTTTACACTTGCAAAATTGTTTAAAAAAATCTTCAATTTTATACATTCAGATCATTTAGGTATCAGACCACAAAGTTTTTGTGAAGATTTGATTTGTTTGCAAGTTTTTCTTTGATGCTTACAAGGTTGAATCTTAAAAGAGGAGAAGGAGAACTTGTGGAGCCAAGATCTCAAATTGTTTCAAGGAGAAAAATAAATCCTCAAGCTTCAATAGTAATGGCACATGAATAAGGTCCTAAAGATATGTGTGAAGATGATAAGACTTTCAAAATAACATTCTTTGAGATGTCATATATGGTTAAGGTTTTGGATGAGGAGAGGAATTCTAGGGTGTATGGAGAGTGCTCAAAACCTCATGGAGGAAAAGGAGACAAGCCTCCAAAAGGGAATGAAGGGAATGGTTACAAACCACCACCTTCACCTCCATCCTCCTCCTCATTATCATCTTCATCCTCATCTTCAACTTCTTCTACCCTTTCACAAACACATCTAAATTCCCCAAAGGGTCATGGTAAAACACTTCTTCTTAGGCTTGATATTAAGTTTGAATTGCCTATGTACAATGGAGAGGTAAATTCAAAGAGATTAGATAATTGGATTCATCACATTGAAGTGTATTGCATCACGCAAATAATCAAAGATGATGAAACCAAGATTCAACTTGCTTCTCTTAGATTGGAAGGTGCAATACAAATTTGGTGGGAAGCCACATGAAGAAACATGGTAAGTTTTTATCCTCTTGGAATAACTTTTTTGCTGCAATAAGAAGGCAATTGTATCCATTAGCATACATGCAAAAGGTTTTTATGGATTGGAAAAAATTTAGGCAAGCTAAAGGGAAAAATGTGCAATCTTATACTCAAGAATTTAGGAAAAGATTTTTCATTTTGGGTATAGATTTGTCCTCACAAGATACTTTTCTCAAATAAATTGGAGTATTGCATAGTTATTTGAGACATACCATTATGTCCACCTTATCTCTTTTACTAGGTATCATTCATCCTCATGATCAAATAGCAGGGAACGAATGATATTGGGATACTTGACCCATCCATAAGGGGTTTCTATTTCAACACAATCTTCGACTCTTCTTATGAAATTGCAGGATAGAGAATGAATAGAATTCTTTTCTAAGAATTCTCTGGATGGCATATCAGCAAAAGAATTCTTGTGACCGGGAATGAATTCAATTTTAAAATTACATTGACTGAGTGTCATCATCCATCTTACCATTGCAGCATCTTCAAAATCACATTTTTGGATGGCGAATTTTAATGCCTGACAATCAGTTTTTACTAAAAATCTTGTATAGATAACAAAATCTTTGAATTTTTCAAAATCTTGTATAGATAACAAAATCACTCTTCCCAAAGCTACTTGGCTACCTTTAAAACTCGTTTTGGTGGCCTGTGGAGCTCAAAGTTGAGGGTGGAGATTTCGAGGAAGGCCATTTAATGCAAGAGACAACCTCCCTACGAATCCTCCCCTCAAGCTTGGCTGTCATCTGACCCGTGATTGCTTGGTTTTGCTCCAAAATTTGTCCAAAAATCCTGAAATAACCACGTATTAGCCTCATAGGTAGAGTGACCACCCTTATTCGTTCAAATAACACAAACATACTAAAAAACATGCATAATCTATGAAAAATGGAGGATTGAACAAGGACAACTAGGCAAAATGAGCCCAATAAGTTACCCAATTAGGGGGCTCATCGATAACCAACTTTGATATCACCTTCTTTGAAGGTGGGGTTAATCAAACTTAAGCTCTAATACCACCTAATCTGAAATGGGGCACTAAAAGGCTTCTTGTCAAGCTTACAAGAACATCTCCCACTCTAAAGCTTAAATATTCCCAAGACCTTATGATAACCAATTGTGGAATTAAAAATACTTGAAAATAGGTGTATGCTTATGTTTGCTTTTGTTCCATAGATGAAAAGAGTAGTCGTGAGAGGATAGGGAGAGAAAAAATTGATAGGATTTGTACATTGTATAAGCCCACAGTGCATAAACCTCACTTCTTTGTACTTGCATCCATTTCTCATTTAGAGAAAGAGAGTATAGTAACATCATCTTCCAATTGGATTTTCTCCAATTTCTCGAGTTATATCTTATGTTAATTTGTGGTTTGTGAGTTTTATTTTGTTGTTCTTTGTTTTCTGCATAATTATAATTTGCATGCATATGAAATAAACAATAATTAATAGATCCAAAAATCTAAGAAGAAATAAACCCTAATAGTGTAGATTTCAGATTTTCATCTATCTATCTATCTATCTACCTATATATATATATATATATATATATATATATATATATATATATATATATATATACACAAATCTATATAGATATATATATATATATATATATATATATATATATACAAATATATCTATCTATCTATCTATCTATCTATCTATCTATATATCTATATATCTATCTATATATATATATATATATATATATATATATATATATATATATATATATATATATATATATAGACAAATATATATATATAGACAAATAGATAGATAGATAGATAGACAAATTTTCCAATAAAATATCCACAACAATTTACAGATCAGTGCTTATTATTCAAATTGAAAAAGATGAACAAGAATGGAATCACATGTATGTGGAAATTGTGTTTGCACTTGCATAAAAATATTGGTTACTCATTCTCCTTTCACCTTTAAAAAGTGTCTTTATTATTTGCAACTCTAAACTTTATACTTCAAAATAAATAGAGATTCTACAATATATATGCCCAAACTTGCATTGCCAAGGCTTAAAGATTCTAGAATATGTGCATCCAAACCGACATTGTCAAGGCTCAAAGGATCCTCATGTGCAAAGGAAAATCCATAGCGCTGAGAGATAGTAGGGAGAGGTTCCCTGGTATTTCCTATGGAAAAATCAGGTGTAGTCATAAATCAATAATAGAAATAAGATGATGATGAAGATGCCATGAAAGATGCTCCCATGATTAGCCCTTTCTTTACAAATAGCTTTTTATTTCTACCTAGAAATTGAAATTAGTACTCGCTCCATCATGTTATTATCACAAATTATCCCAAATTCCGTTGGTGATAAATATCGTTGAAGATAAATATATGGAACACAAATTTAAAACTCTTATCACATATGCATAGTATGTAAAAATTTGATCGTAAGATCACATTAAAATATAAAAAATGGATCATATGACACATCCATCAAAATATCAATAAACCACTGCCATTATCTTGAAAAGTTATACATATTCTTTAAGGGTTAAAAGGGCATCACTTCAAACTATACCCTACCAAATTCATCATCTCTAATTTCTAGTTTTTCTTTGTTATTCCTTGATGGGGGTGACAATACGAAAAAACATTTCCACGAGGAGAATTAATAGTTACGATGTCAAATATGGTCATGAGTCTCTCTCATGAATTCATTTTTCTGATCAGCGTTATAATTTGCATGCATATTTTTTGTATGGATAAAGGAACGACAACCCACGGTGATAGATCCAGGCTCTACACTTGGCCTTACATGGAATCATGCACGTGGTGTCTCACTTCATGTACTTTGGGTCACCTTCCCAAGTTCTCTTAAATTAATTTCTTGCAATTGGGACTTGGTGTTTTTGTTCACTACAGGATCATGAGTAAGGTCATTCCTTCTATCTTCTTCGATATGGCATGCTCCTCACATGAAGGAGTGGTCACATGAAGGGAACTATCTAACAAGCAGGGAAAGCTCATTTATGAGCTCATCATGCGACAATTCCTTGGGATGGTTGAGCTCTAGTTCAACCTGTACACTTGGCCCTTGTCATGAAGGTTGTATGGTGCTCACCTCATTCAACATACTTGTCTCATCACATCTGCAATGTATTATATAGGCTCTACTCTACTCTCAGGGTGGCGAAAAGGTGGTCATTTCATCGTCGTCGTCGTCATGCATCACCTTGAGGCTCATGTCTCTATTCATATGGTGGTGTTGAAATCTCAAAAATATTTTCCTACAACATTATAAGGGAGACAACCCAGTGGGGAACTTAGAGTAGCTCCTTTTCCATTGAAATCGTGGTTCTGACAGGTTAAACTAGGTCAGTTACTTTCTCTCTATCTCCACTGGCTTAAAGTATGAATTTCATCTACCAATAGAGAAGAGAAATTAGATCAGCCCTCTTGTTGATCAAGCAAGAAAGTGATCCTTAAGTTGATCTCGGGCTTAGCCAAGCCACAACTAAATTTTGCCTCTTTGATAAGAGGACTTCTAGGAATGTATTAATTAATCTAAATATAAACTAACACTAGAATACAAGAAAAAGGATAGAAAACCTGAAGCTATCTCAAATAGGAAGATGTAGATCTAACCCAACCAATAGCAAGATAACTAATTGAATCGATATTTAAATATGTATGGCCTATAGTGAATATCAAGTAACAAAGTAGTTCAATTAGTTGATATTATGATTACCAAACATATCATGTTCAGAGATCCTTTAACCAGAATTATTAATCAATATCATTTAGCAAGTAGTTCACAAAAGTGATGATGATAAGTAATCCAACAACTTGAATGATTAAACAATAATACAAGGAAATAATTCACATAATATTAGTTTTTGTTAAGACATAATTAAAAGGCTGATCTCTAAGTAAGTAGTTACTTAGAAATCAAAGTTCAGCACATAAGAGCAGATATAAACAACAAATAATTGCAATAAATCACTCATATAGACAATAGTGCACAAATATGACTGAAATTCACAAGTCTTGGCTATTATAAAATGAAACTAGTATTGAAACAAAAGTATCTTGAATACCAATTTATTAAGTCCAATTCCCTTGCTCTGATCTCCAAAAGTCCTCTACAACTCATAAACTCTGCTAATGAAACAGGAGCTGCAATAGTGCAAGCTCTTCTCAGCATACACAGTTCATATATGTAAAAGATAAATCTCTCTATTCCTTAGATCTGAGATTAAACTCTCCTCTCATCTACAGCCCTAAATCCCTATTATAGTAGTGATTTTAGAATCCTGAATTGCATAGTAAAGAAGGCCTTTTTCCATGATTCGAATCCCCCATAACTCAGCCCAGTGATGAGTATTTATATATGATTTATAAATAATAACAATTTCCCCAAATCTCTCAACATTAGATTTAATTATAGCATAGATGGCTTTAATTGGAATTCTAGCCAAAATGGAGATGAGACAGTTAAGAACGAATTCCCTGATTTAGTCAGCACAGTGCCAAATTAGCCCAATGGTTTTCAACAACCTTCTGCTAATAAAGAATTCATTTGCTTCCTGGAGGAATTTTAATAGATCATTTTCGTTTTCAGCCATATATCATAAGCCCTCTGTCAAAAACAAAATCAAAATTAGCCATTATAGACTAAAAATAGAGTAAAATAAACTTTGAATAAACTCTCATTAAACCCAAAATCAATATATATCATGACTTTTATATTAATAAAACAACAGCCCCATGGTAAGCATTGACAGGCATCAGAGAAATACATATCAAAGGTTTAAAAATAGTCACATATCAAATCTTATGATATATAGGTGTTACGGAGCGAACATGATACCAATCCTTAAACCATCATTTATATGTCCAACTTTATAACTAAGTTTAAATTTAGTGGCTATAATAGTGGTCATAGGATGATACACGTGGAAAGGGTTGAATGGTACAAGAGGTAATCCCATCAGAACTCTTTATAATGTGTACAAAGAAACAAAAAAGTCGATATTGGGAGGTTCTAATATGGAGCAGATGTGATTTCACATTTAATTGTTTTTTAAAAACTGTGTCGGTTCAACATATTAGAGGTGAATAGATTATCGAGGGTTTTACAAATGCTACCATTTAAAATTTCTAATATATAGGAGGATGCAATATTCTAATAAGACCGTCGTTAATACACATTGGGTCAAGATATTGGAGCCTGGCAGATATCAGAAGTCAGAAGGGGAGGCGCATTGGATTATCGACGATGGAGAGATTATCAGAGATCGAAGTGGGAGGTTATGTCGCTATCAGAGATTGGAGGGAGTGTTGTATCAAAGATCGAAGGGATATTTTGTATCGGCATATCGACGAGATTGGGATATCGAAATATCAACAATTAGAGTTTTTTCAATGTGTCTCGAAAGGAAATCTTCAATATGCACTACCTCCGATATGCGGGAGTGGGAACAATGACGTGGAATGTGGGTCCTCCAATAGCCGCTTATAAATTATAGTGCCTTTATATAATGGTCAGACTTTTGTTATATGATATGTTTGTTTTAATACTCCGAAGTTTATAAAAAGGGTTTGCCACATATATATTTCGAATTTAATATTCTCTCCATGCCACTTATAATATAGATTGGGGTTTTTACATTGGGGAATTATAAAAGTATTTCTCCTATTGTAACATGATTAGTTTTGATAATTTAAATTTGTTGATATAATAGGTTTCATTAGCTGGTTGATTTAGGTAATCATGCATTTAAACATGATTAAATGATGTAATAAAGTAAATTCAAACATGGTTTTAAAAATCTTATAACGAATTTTCAAAAACTGAAATGTTTTTGTTTATAAATTTCTCATGTACAAAAACCTCTCTTAGTTTTCTAAAAGATATTATGGTTTTGGAGATACAAATGCATATTTGAAGGCATGCTTTTTAGAAATTTCCTGTTTTAGTCACCTTTTTGCAGAGGATATTTTGACTAAACAAAGATGAATATTTGGAAACTAGAAGAGTTTTTGGTTCATAAGATTCCAAAATAAAAAATTCTATCTCACTTTTCACACAGGTGTCAGGGGTTGGGAGATACACTTTCATCATGTTTAGCCTATTTTTCTGACTCTGTAATGTCCTGTTTAAAGCAACCTTTTTCAGAAACTATTGTGGATAATCAGAGATAAATATTGGGAAATGGGAGAAGGTTTTTGTTCCTAAGATAGTATACTACAAAAAGCTCTCTCAGTTTTCACATATCTAGCTCAGATGGAGATATTTGAAGTGATGACAGTACCCTATTTTTCAGAAATTCGGGGGCAAAAAGCTCAAGACAGTTAGTGACTTGGAGGCCACCTCATCAAATATGAATTGCAATCAAATTCGAATTTCTCTTCTTTATCAACGGAAATCCTCAAGGACAGTACAAGAACTCTTCAAATAGTTTTAGTTACCTTTATTTCTGTTCTATTTTTGTAATACCATTTTCAGATATTTGTAATAGCTCTTGATATTTTTATTAAGATACTTTGTGAGGAAATTGTTTAAATACTTCATCAATTGAAGTAATATGTGTGGGATTTTGATGCCAAAACTCTTATCTATGTAATAAATCTTTAGTTGTAGTTTTTCTAATTAAAGCCTTACGGCTCTAGTCTTGACAGAATTTTGTGCTTCGAGTATGTTTTTCCAGTTTTTCATATCTTATTTCTACACACGATAAAAGTGTTTATAGGAAAGTCTAAAAAATCATTATCTTTAGAAATAGATTTGTTTATTGAACTATTTGTTCATCATAACTCCTCTTTAACTAGTTTTTGTTTTGTGCTTTCTGACAGCCATTAAAAGAGATTAGCTTATTAGGCTATTTGTCTAAAATAGCTCCTCTTAGAATTGGTTTCAGTCTAGCCATTATGTTTCCCTTTAAATCTGTTTTGTTGGGTTGTAGAAATCTTCTACATGCATCCAAATCTTCCTAGTGGTCAAGTAATCAGTCTGGCTACTCAATTATTAGGAATCTCCTTACATTCTTCTGCCAAATTCTTATACAAATCAAGTCATTTTGTCAAGCTGGAAGCTGACACTTTCAAAAGGAACCCTGTGAGAGAGCCTTTAAATCATGAGTAGGGATTATCATTGATTACCAACCACCCCCAATTAAAACCATAAATCTAGTCATTGTGCTTCAAAGGCTGATGTTCAGTGACAGGTGAACAACGTTAAATAAATCTTCATAACAACTAAGGGAGCCCCCTCTGGTTCAAGGGCCAGCTTGAACCTAAAGGCTGGTTAAGTTGGTTTCCTGGCGTAGTTTTTGTAGCCAAGGACTGCCTACGGGAAAAAAGTACAACACCTCTGATGTTAGAATTTCAATATCTCATATTATTTCATTTACATAAAAATAACCACTTGTTTAATGGTTAAGGCCTAACCTAAAGCCACTTAATTATATGAATCTTGGTCTCAGGGGCTATGTATAAAATATAAATTAATTATTTACAAATAAAAGTCAAAATAAAGAAACAGAACCTATAAAACAAAAAAGGTAAAATGCATTATATACATATCATTAGGCCAAGGCAGTGAAAATATCCAATCGAAAATTAGGCGCCATTTACAAACCAAACAACCAAATGAGATCAAAAAAATTTTGATAGGAAGATAGGAATAGATTGAACTTATCGAAGAAACCCAAATTCCCAAACTCATAAAATGACATGACTAATATTAAATCAAAGGGTCCCTATTATGAAAATTACGTGAATAATGGGGGGGTTGTGTTTTTACCACAACAATGGCGACGCACTGGGAAAGAATAGTTATCTCTAGTTAAATATAATGAACTTTAATTTACATAAAGGTTAGAAATAATGGAGTTCACAAAACCTTCTAACAGTAAAACATTTCCATGGGTCCCACAACAATATATTAAGAAATACAAGTTTGAAAAGATAAGTACTCCAAATCAAGCTTGAGTAAAACTCATGGATCCAAATTTTGGGAAAAAATTGCTTTAAAATTATCTCTTATGAGAAATAGAAGAAGGTAAGGATAGGATTTTTTTGATAAAGCATATATCCATTGTTATGAATGGTCTCTGACATCGCTTTGCTACCAGTGATCCTAAATAGTACCCCAACGAAGTTGTCTTTTATGCCATACAAGCCTAGCCCCGCAACCAGTGAGCATCCATAGCCCCGATGGGTTTACTTGTATTTCCCATGCTTCATCTTTTGATCACCCTTTTGATAAGTACATTTGCAAGATTTAGTTTATGATGTATCTGAGTGAAAGAGGCGGGATGGTAATAGAGATTTGTGTTAAAGGATACAATACTTTCATAATGTTGACTCCAAATTATTTTCCCACAACTATCAATCAGAGGCTATTATAAAGTGGAACGATGGGAGGGATCCATTGATTTAAACTTAGGTCAGTTCTTTCCTTGAAAAGGTAAACCCTATCACTTAGAAAGGATGTGTGTTCCTCCATGAAAAATATATAAATCAAGAGGAATTTATGGTTCCATCAATATATATCTGTTAGTGCCTAAATCTACCTCAGGTTGAAGAAAGGCAGGTCTAGGGTAACATGAACCACGCTTAACCTGGTAGCTAGCCCTACCAGGTCAGGAGAGGGCTCTCTCCTTATCAATATTAATTAGAATATGGTAACTAGGGTTTGAGATAACTGAAATGAATGTTGATTTTAGGCTAGGTATAGTAGATTAGGGTTTCTAGTTAGATTTTAGGTTTTAGTTGTTGGATCAAATGAGGAAGGCAGCTTTGGGTCTAGGAAATCAACTCAGATTTGCAGGAGTTTTTGTGGGGCGAGGTAGGGAGGTGTTTTGGCACATTGAATTAGATGTGATGGTAAGTCTAAGACCAGTGAGGAGTTGGAGAGGGCATGCAAGGTTCATGAGTCCTCTTCAAACAGCAGAAAACATTTAAAAACTAAATGTATCCTTAAGGCAGAGCACTGAATATCAATGGATTCCACCTATTTATCTTGATTCATTTAGTTATGAAGAAAGAAATAGATGCTAGAACATATACACATAAGAGAGACTAAATAACATAGGAAGAAACAATGCCAAGACACATTACCACAAGAATCCCACAAAATGTTGCAAAACCTTGGCTCATTTCCTTGCCAAACTGCAGAAGTGATTTACAATGAAGCTCAAAGCATCCACAAGAGTCCAACCTTTACAAATGACTAATAAAGTACATGATATAGGCATCAAACCACCTATGCTAGCCATCAGGGGTCGAATCCATGAGTCAAGGAGTTGTTTCAACAACATCTAAACTAGGAACTAAAAAATAGGCAGTGGAATAGCTCGCCTCTAAAATTATGGAAACTTATTCATTCAACCTCAAACTACCTCTAACTAATGTATCTACCCCCTCAAGTAATTTTCCATCAAATTTACGTCATCTTACATGATTTACCATTACAAATTTACCAAGGAGAAGAGAAAAAGTCAACTGATAGTCAAACTGGGCGAAATTCTAGAAAATCAGCCAAACTGGCAAAATTCAACCTATCCGCAGCGCCACTGATCATATGCGCAGTGCTTTTCCTAGGCCAATTTTGGAAGGTTTCCTGGAGTCCAAATCAGGTGCAGGATAGCTCGTTGGAAAGTTTGATGAGTATACTTCCTAGAACAACTTGAATTTATGAATTTGGAGTCCATTTGCACCTCCAAAAATTGATTCTCCCAAGACTGCTTCATGTCTGGAAAAAAGTGGCAGAGAGAGCACTTTTTGGGTGTTTTTTGCCCTTCTAGAGACCTACAACTTGTCCAAAATTCTCAGCGATTTCTGAGCTTGCATATTTTTCCATGCTGATTCCAAAAATATAAACCTTTTTGCAAATGGATCCCCCCAACAAAAGCGCAGCGCCACCTGCTGATAAAAACCTGTTTTTTACATTAAAAGTTCAAAATTGACAAAAATTTCTCCAAATTTCTTAAAATTTCACATGATTGACCCTTGTTAGGTGTTTTGATGAGCCAGTGATGCTTCAACCAAGATCTTGAGTTTATCTTGCTCTTTTTTGCTCCTCAAAGCTCTTTTAGTTTGGCCTTTAGCTTCTTTGTCCTTGCATTACAAATCTTGTTATGGGTTAAGTAGTGATAGGCTAAGTGATGAGGCATCCTTTTGTCTCTGTTAACCTCTCAATCAACTTCTCCAAGTGTATTTTAACCACTCAAGACAAATCTCCCTAGGATCCTCAATTTCCTTTTCCTTTTGTCTTCTAACCTTGCCTCTTCGCTACCTAGTCACCTGGCCTTTTTCATTGTTTGTGAGCACTTGTGGTGAATGATGAGATAGGGTGGATGGATGAAAGATGAGTATGAAGAGATTTTAGGATGAGTAGGTGAGAGTGAATGGGAGTGTTAATGGGATTTAGGGAGTGAGTAGGGTTTGGGATAGTGTAGGGTTATGGATATGTGTATGTAGGGTTTGTATGTAGGGTTTGAGAATTGGGAAAATCGATGAAGGAAATGAGGTTTTAGGGAGTAGTGAATGAAGCAAATAAAAAAGAAATAAATAAGTAAACTTTCAAAATCTATGAGACATTTTTGAGGAAAACTAGGGTTTAGTTTTTGAGAGATGAAAATCACAAAAACTGATGAAAAAAAACCCTTTTTTAAGCAGATGGAGGGCTTTACTTACTTGACAAGAGGCCAATTTAGCAATTTGAGGCAAATTAGAATGATTTGGATCAATTTGAAGGTCACTAGCCAAGTGCACAGCACCCTCTCCCAGGTGCGCAGCGACTTTTCTATGTGTAGTGCCAGCGTATTTTTACACTGGAAATCTGCCACAAGTGTGCAGCGCCTTTTCTATGCGCAGCGTCAGCTGCCAAGTGCGCAGCGCCTTGTTGCAGGCCACTTTTGTAGGCCTTCTTGGTGTCTACATTGGGCTTGTGATAGCTTATTGGAAAGCTTATCGAGTCTACTTTCCAGAACATCTTTAATTTTCCAATTTGGAAGTCATTTGCCCTATCAAAAGTCCAATCTCCCAAGACTAGTAAAAATGTGCAAAATGAGGCTGCCTAAATGCAGAGTGTTGTTGCAGTCAAATTCTGAAGGTCTTCCTAAACTCCAAATTGAGCTCATGATAGCTCATTAGAAATATCTCTTTGTCTAGATATCATTTAAATCATCAAGCAAGTAATTTTGCTAACGAAGCTAGGAGAAATCTTGATTTTCGCAAGGCCACTCCACGGGTGCAGGAACCCTCCTGAGGCAACATTATTTTTGACATTTCTCTACAACCATGATACCTGTGTAAAAATTTAAGGAGGTTTTTCTTCCTTGGCCTATGTTGGACAAAAACCTCTCTCACATTTTCCAAATTCATTTTTCATTGCTCAGAAACATCATTTGAGTAAAACCTATCCTTATGTGTGGAACAGGGGATTTGTCGAAATGAAGTAAAATGAAGGGGATAAGGGGCTTCTAAATTCTTGAGAAAAATTTTGGAAGTAGGGAGGGATGTTAGGAAATAGGGAAAAGTGTAATTTCAAATATTGAGTGAGGGAAAGGAGTCCAAAAGGGAAAAACACAGGCTTAGCCTAGAAAATTGTCAAATTGTAGCAAGAAACTAGGGTTTGTGGAAAAATGAGGAATTTGAGGGATATCAGCGATGGGAAGTGTTTAATAAGGTACATTAAGGATAAGGGAAGGTGTATGAACATTAGGATACAAGTTTTTTTGATGCTTTGACCATACAAGAGAACTTACCTTCAAAACCCTAGGAGAGGGAAATGAGCCTTACCCAAGCACAACTGAAACACGAACAAGGTGTAAAATGACCCATTGGAACCTAAAATGATGATGAAAAATCTATAAATGACGGTACACTCATCTGAATGGCGACATGGACCGACATTTGGACAACTTTGAAAGGAGTGAAAACAAATCCTAGACCTAATACCTAGTGACCAAATTTTACTTGAAGACTCACTGAAATGACAAAATTTGACCTTGACACCCTAAGACCACTTTGTAAGGGAATATTTGATCACTTATGGAAGGTTTCAAAGACTAACACTAACATTGACTCCAATGGGGACGGTATCTCCTTGGAGGTGCCAAGAACCGCAGATCTTTGGGAGAGCAGACCAGTGCCTTATCCATTGGGCAACATGGAATCAATATCTTGGCAACAAAAACATCAAAACTCAAGACTCAAGACTCATAACTGAAATGACTAAGAACTAAGACTAACTCAAAACTGAAACAAGACACTCAAAAGTCGAAACTAGACACTCAACTGAAACTAGACACTCAAAAGCTGAAACTAGACACTCAGACGCTGAAACTAGATGACTGAAAAATGAGAACTTGACAACACAAATGACTTGAAACTGACTTTATACTGTAATACAACTGAAAAACTAGAAAATATGCTCAAAAAGGAGCTTATTCAATAAAACCTAATCAAACTTTTCCAGGCATCACCTGATCAAGTGAAAAGAAACAACCAATTCAACCAAGTAAGTATTCCGGCTACTGTTTGAATTCTTCACAAGTGCTTTCTTATGAACCATAAGAGAGAACTACTGAAAGGCAACTCCCATGAAAACTTGTAAACATATCCGTTGAATGATATGAATTCTCTATCTGACTCCAAAAACACTGCATAAGGATCTTGAAATTCATGTGCAATGGGACTTAGCTCATCCAATGGATTACTTTTCTTCTCCTCATACCATGAATGCAAACTTTGATCTGAGCATTGTGATGAGGCTCTTGTTGATAATAACAAAGAAACTGGTTGCCAAATCAAGTTTGTATCAATACTTGTTTCAAGCTCACAGGTAGCTAATGGAGAAGGACTTTGACTGCAGACATCATCCAACACATCAGCTATTGGATCGTGAAAAACTTGAAAAGACTGCTGCAACCCATTTTCTATTGTTTCCGATGAGATTACATGATTTCCTATAGGCTGGCCGTTTGAAGATATACTATGCAAATTTTCCTTCAAAAACTGAAATGATTCAAAACAGAATGGTACGAAATCATCTTGCATCATCTGATTATATGGTCCAGCTTCCAAATCTTCATTTGCAACTTGACAATCAATGGCATTCGGGGGCTGTAAATCTGGATATGAGAAGTCTTGAACAAGGATTTCATTGCCCTCAAAATGGTTCAGATCAGAACTTATCGACGATTGACTTCTGATTGCATGAAAGTTGTCTCTGATGAACTGAAACGAAGCAAAACAAAAAGGCAAAGATCCTTCACTTACTTCAAAATTTGCTGCACTTTCCTCCTCACTTCCCTAGCTAATATGCAATGACTGATCACTGTCATCGAACTACTAAAAGTGAACTTCCTCCTTCCACAAACTAGCTGCTGATTTGTCTGCAAGATTAGCTTCTGTTTGGAGAACATAATCATCATCATACTGATCAAACTGAGGCAAATCGTCAGTAAAAAATACATCATCAAGCATGCATGTCATATCAACATATCTTTCTTCTCCAAGATGATCTATAAAACAAGCATTATCAGATCTATGACAACTGGGATAAGAAACGAAATGTTTTGGATTAGCAACTTGTTCCTCTTCAATCAGTGAGCCATGGTCTTGAACATCATACTCATTCCTTGTGGTGATCTTTTGCATCATCTCTTCCACTGCACTTACCAAAATGTCGAGCTTTACCTCTAAAGATGTTGATTCCTCTAGATTTATGTTCTTCATCTCTTCTTCCTTCAACTTTGCCCTTCTGATCAGCAAATTAACCTCTACATCTACTACATTGTTTTGCATCTCTTCAAGTGTTGCAAGGTTCCTTTCCCTCAGCTGAAACTCCATTTCTGGGTCAAAGGCTTCCGGGTAGTGCAAGAGAGCGGACCCAGGAGGAGGTCTTATATTAACCGGCATTGAAAAGTAGGCTTGATTAAATTTGGCAGAAAACTATTGTATTGTCTCCCGTGGAAGTCTTTTCAACTGATTATACTCTTCTATAATCAAGAAAGGGTTCTGTCTGACCACCCACCTATCAAGGAAAACTTTGACGAACTGCTGTAAATCTGAGATGCTCGCATCAGTCAGGGTTTTGAACCAACTCTTGACTTTGCCTTGAAAAGAAAGAGAAAAAATCCTAATACTGACATCCTCTTCATCATCTTCAAAAAGGTCAAGAAGAGACTCAAAATTCAATACATGTCTCTCAGCAGTGATGTTGTTGCAATCACCATCAAATCTTGGTAGATATAGGTCATGATTTTTAGGGAAAGCATGGAATATAGGGGTCAAATCAGAGGCTTGTATCGATCTGGAATTTTACAACATATAGGGGTATGTACAGAAGGTGTAGAATCAGTCTTGGTCTCTTGAGGCTCATCAGTTTGAAGACAGTCATCACAAGCTTCAGAAAATGGGTCTTGATCAAGCTCAAAGGCATGCATATCTTTGGTATTCACAATCTTCAAAGGGAAGGAATCAAATGCAGGCCGAGGATCTTTTCTCAAATACAATATACTTTGTAAAGCCTTCTTGACATTCTCAGGAAAAGAGAAGAAATAATTTATAACAAAGAACCAAATGTCTTGGATAAAATTCCAACTTAAATACCTAATCTTTCCATATTGTATTTTCATGCTTCTGCTGGTCAGGTTCATCCTCCAGTGGAGTCCTTGGATCTGATGTCGAAACTGATTTGGAGTCGTCAGGTGAAAGATTTCAGCCTTGCTGTGTCTGATCGTTGTTCACCATCAACAATCAGATCTGAACTTGATACATTTGTTGAAGAACATAAAACTACATTCCCCAGTACGGTCGCCACTATGTTAGTGCCTAAATCTACCTCAGGCTGAAGGAAGGCAGGTCTAGGGTAACATCAAACCATGCTTAAACCTGGTAGCTAGCCTTACCAGGTCGGGAGAGGGCTCTCTCCTTGTCAATCTCAATTAGAATATGGAAACTAGGGTTTGAGGTAACTGAAATGAATGTTGATTTTAGGCTAGGTATAGTAGGTTAGGGTTTCTAGTTAGATTTTAGGTTTTGGTTGCTGGATCAAATGAGGAAGGCATCTTTGGGTCCGGGAAATCAACTCAAATTTGCAGGAGTTTCTGTGTGGCTAGGTAGGCAGGTGTTTCGGCACTTTGAATTGGATTTGATGGTAAGTCTAAGACCAGTGAGGAGCAACAATGAAATCAAATCATAATTTACACTATTGTTACAGCTAATGTTACAACACAATTGGGATTGATTTGAAGTGATTTCTTCTTCACAAGAATTGGCTAGAATAATGGAATTTGAATGATCTCCAATACTAATTTTTGAATTAGAGAGAGGGTCGGGATTATGAATAGAAGTGAGAATTTGATCATCATAAAATAACATAGATTGGAATGGGTTCTTGAATGTTGAAATCATGAGTATGATTAATTGTTTGAAAATGAGAACTAGTTGAAACAATTTCTGAGTTGAGTTTCTCTTCATTTTCAAGTATGATTTGACTTTGATCATGAGGATTTAATGTATAAGAAGATAAATCAACATCCTCAATGTCAGAGTAATTATCGTAAATGACTTCAGGACATTCATTAAAATTCTCTTCACTCCGATCCAATGTATCAAAACAAAAAGGAATATGAGCACATGTCCATTAATGTCAGAAGAATGATCAATAATTGTCTCTCTATATTGATAAAAACTAATAGGAAATTCAATTATATCAAGCTCTCTATTTTCTGGAGTAACATTAAAGAAAAGAGGGGATAGATTACTATCAGCAAAAATATCATGATAGAGGTGAAAATGAGAATCAGAAGCAATGAATTTAAAAATATCTCTATTTGTGAATTCTTGTGCATTTTCTTCTATGTAAATTTTTTATTCCAGATCATTTACTTGGCTTATTGTGATGTCTTGGAGAATGTTCTCTGGCTGCCCTGAAATTTGTATTTGATCAACATGATCAAATTCATAAATTTGTACAACAGGTCGCATATTATTGGAAATTTCAATTTTTACTTGTACTTGATGATTTATAATCTGATTTTATGAATTTAATACATAGTGATTTTCATATTTGGTGGTAGATGGTCCTTCAAGTTCATTACCGATTTGTTATTGTAGTTGTTTATCAAATTCTTGCAAGCTTTGTGATAATGGTTCATCAACATGATTATCATTAACATTGTAAGAGGTGTGTACTAGATTTAGGAATTTATCATACATGGCTAAGGCCACTTCATCATGATTAATATGCACCTCTATATCATAATTTTTTATAATATCACTAGAAGTTGAAGGAGAAACATCAAATATTGCAATTGTTACATATGGATTTGAAATGGGAGGAAGAGAAAAAATATACTCAAACCAGTTGATCAGTTCAATTGTTGAAGGTTATCCTTAGCTTTGAATCTCAAGCAAATTAATTGAAATCTAACTGTAAAATCTAAGAGAGATTCATTTTCAAATCTTCGTAAATATTCAAATTCATCACATACTTGTTCATAATCATAACCGTCAAAATTATAAAGGAACATTATGATAAATTGATCCCAACTTTACCTTTGACAATTATATTATTATTTATGTTGGAGTATTGGTAGATGCACGTCCAGAGATACAACTCCAAATGGGAATTTTAAGAGGAGCCATTATGATTAAAATAAAACTCTGAAAGACAACAAGTCTTCAGGCCCTCCTTCTAGTGCCAAAAATGTTGAAGGCTCAAAAATATTTGCTTATAACATTATAAGGGAGACCACCCAGTCGAGAACTTAGAGCATTTCCTTTTCGGTTGAAATGGTAGTTCTGACTGGTTAAACTAGGTCCAATTACCTTCTCTCTATCCCCATTGGCTTAAAGTATGACTTTCATCTACCAATAGAGAAGAGACATCAGATCATCCCTCTTACTGATCAAACAATAAAGTGATCCTTAAGTTGATATGGGGCTCAGTGAAGCCACAACTAAAGTTTTCCTCTTTGATTAGAGGACTTCTAGGAATGTATTAATTAATCTAAATATAAACTAACACTAAAATACAAGAAAAAGGATAGAAAACCTAAAGCTATCTCGATTAGGAAGATGTAGATCTAACCCAACCGAGAGAAAGATAACTAATTGAATTGAGATTTAAATATATATGGCTTATAGTGAATAGCAAGTTAATAAAGTAGTTCAATTAGTTGATATTATGATTACCAAACATATCATGTTCAGTGATCCTTTAACCAAAATTATTAATCAACAACATTTAGGAAGTAGTTCACAAAAATGATGATGATTAGTAATTCAACAACTCGAATGATTGAACAATGATACAAGGAAATAGTTCACATAATATTATTGTTTGTTAAGTCAGAATTAAAAGGCTTATCTCTGAGTAAATAGTTACTCACAAATTAGAGTTCAGCACATAAGAGCAGAGATAAACAACAGATAATTGCAATGAATCTCTCTATTCCTTAGATCTGAGATTAAACTCTCCTCTCCTCTACAGCCCTAAATCCCTATTACAGTAGTGCTTTAAGAATCCTGATTACATAGTAGAGAAGGCCTTTTTCCATGATTTGAATCCCCCCTAACTCAACCCAGCGATGAGTATTTATACATGATTTAGAAATAATAACAATTTCCCCAAATCTCTTAACAACAAAGTTAATTATAGCATAGATGGCTTTAATTGGAATCTAATCAAAATGTAAATGAGGCAGTTAAGAACAAATTCCCCAATTTAGTCCGTGTAGTGCTCAAATTAGCTCGGTGGTTTTCAACAGCCTTCTACTAATAAAGGATTCATTTGTTGCCTGGAGAAATTTAATTGGATTGTTTTCTTTTTCAGCCATGTATCGAAAGCCCTCTGTCAAAACCAAAATCAAAATTAGCCATTATATACTAAAAATAGAGTAAAACAAACTTTGAACAAACTCTCATTAAACTCAAAATCAATATATATCACGACTTTTCTATTAATAAGATTGTGGCCCCATGGTAAGCATTGGCAGGCATCGAAGAAATGCATAATGTAGGTTTAAACATAGTCACATAGTAAATCTTACTATATATAGGTGTTACAGAGCGGACGTCATACCAATTCTTAAACCATAATTTATATGCCCAACTTTATAACTAACTTGGTTTTTTAAAGTTAGTGGTTACAACAATGGTCGAAGGATGATACACGCGGAAAGAGTTGAATGGCATCAGAGATAAGCCCATCGGAACTTTTTATAATGTGTGCAAACAGAAAAAATAAGTCAATATTGGGAGGCTCCGATATGGAGCAGATGCGATTTCACATTTAATTGTTTTTTAAAAATTGTGTCTGGTCCAAATATCGAAGGTGAATGGATTATCGGGACTTTTATGAATGTTACCATTTAAAATTTTTGATATACAAGGGGATGCGATATTCCGACTAGACCATCATTAATATGTGTATTGGGTTTAGATATCGGAGCCTGGCTAGTATCAGAAGTCAGAGGGGGAGGCGAATTTGAATATCGGTGATGGAGAGATTATCAGAGATCGAAGTGGGAGATTATGTCACTTTCGGAGATCAGAGGGAGTGTTGTATCGGAGATCAAAGGTATATGCTGTATCGGCATATCGGCGAGATTAGCATATCAAAATATCAGTGATCAGAGTTTTTTCAATGTGTCTCGAAAGGAAATCTATGATATGCACTACCTCCTATATGCAGGAGCAGGAACAATGACATGGAATGTGGGTCCACCGACAGTCGCTTATAAATTATAGTGCCTTTATATAATGGTAGGACTTTGGTTATATGATAGGTTTGTTTTAATACTCCAAAGTTTTTAAAAGGGGTTTTCCACATATATATTTCGAATTTAATATGCTCTCCATGCCACTTATAATATAGATCGAGGTTTTGACATCAGGGAATTCTAAAAGGATTCCTCTGATGTCAGAATTTCAATATCTTTGATTATTTCATTTACATAAAAAGAACCACTTGTTTAATGGTTAAGGCCTAACCTAAAGCCACTTAATTATATCAATCTTGGTCTCGGGGGTTATGTATAAAATATAAATTAATATTTACAATTGAAAATTAATTATTTAAAAATAAAATTCAAAACAAAGAAATAAAACCTATAAAACAAAAAGGTAAAATACATTCTATACATATCACTAGGCCAAGGCAGTGAAAAATATCCAATCGAAAATTAGGCACCATTTACAAACCAAAAAACCAAATGAGATCAAACTAGTTTTGATAGGAAGATAGGAACAGATTGAACTCATCGAAGCACCCCAAATCCCTAAACTCAAAAAATGACATGACTAATATTAAATCAAAGGGTCCCTATTATGAAAAATACTTTAATAATGGGGGGGTTGTTTTTTTACCACAACATGTGGCTATAGAATATGTGGGTCAGAGCACTTGGAGGTTAGTTTCCATTCATATCCCCTCAACTATTCATACTAGGGTCACGCTATTGTCTTCCTCACTATCGGGTTTTACAATTTCCTGTGGTCATTTGTAGTCAAGAGTTGAGAGCTATCCAAGATCGTTTTCTTTCATTCCTAAAGAGTCAATGTTCTTTGTACTCTTTTTATGCAACTCGAGGACTAGTCCATCCTTCGAATTTGTTGTAGTCTTCCCCTCGACGTCTCTTCAGACCTATAACCCTGCTGGTATTCCATTTATTTTTCCAATGCTCGTCTGTGGGATGTGGTACCCTGGTACCTTCTCCATTTGGTTCTAAAACTCGTTATAGTATTTCTCAGTCTTTGCTTTTGCAAGTTATATTAATTATGGTTGCTCGAGGTTCACAAATATTTAAGGGCTTTGCTTAGCTTAGACAGTCATTAGCTTGGGTTTGTGACAGGTATCATTTACTCCTTTTTTTCTTACCTAAATGGTCCTCTTGTCTTACAATTAAGTTATCATTTTGAACCCTTTTGCGATTTCACTCTTCGTGAGTTGGTAGTGAGGTAGTTGTTCATTTTTTTGTGTGTGTTGTTGTGTGATTTGTTTTCATGTATTTCTCCACACAAAATAATACCGGCCTGTCAGGGTGGTGATCTTGGGGCGTCCTCCTCGAGACATAGGTGTCTTTTCGGGTGGGAATCAATTGCGAATTATTTTGATGTCACCCCTCTTGAGGTCAGAAAGGAAATTTTAAATCTAGAAGCCAAGGAATTCGGTGATCGGAAATATTTATCTGATTCAGAGATCAGTGGAAATTGTTTCAAATGGGTTCTTAATCTAGGAAAGTTTTAGAGAAGAAGACTTTATTTTCTTCACTCTATCACCCAGAATTCTCAAATGGAGACGTTGCTCAGCATGGTCATCAGTGACAAGAAAGTGGGTAACTATAAACTCTTTGCTAGCAAGGAGGAGAAAAAGAGAATATTGCAGGACATCAGGTATAATCTTGATGATATAGTGGTAATATTGAGTCGTGTGGAACATTTTGTGGTTTCAGAATCAAACACTGACTCAAATGATCATCGGGAAGAGGCAGTAGTCATTAACACTCCACCTCTCAACACCATTCATGCAAAATTTGATCTACCTATGAACACCACCCATGAAAAATATTCTTTGCATTCGTCAGTCATCATTTTGGACTAAAATGTCCACTAAGCAAGCAGTTTTAGTTTTTGACGTTGGAAGGAATTTACCTTGTCTAGTGATCTTATTTTATTTTGTTAATTTTGCACGAGATTCCAATTTGTCTTGTATATTACCTTTGCTCTGGCTTCTTGTATGTCTACAGTCTATAGGCATTCGGATACTATATAAGGTGGATACTTTTTCTAAAGTTTGTTAGTGGTAGTTTCCACTATGTGTATTGTAATCCTAGTGGACTCATAATCCTCCAGGTTAGATGATGAAATGAAGGATTCCAATGTAACATATTTTTTAATACTTTTTTCTATCAATAGAAATACATTGACAAAATTTACAAACAAACAAAAAATGTTCTATGTTATGAATTTGTTTAAAAAAAATGTTTAAAATATTTTTTAAAATTAAATTCCTTAATCACACTAAAAATTGTCCACCTACGATCTAAGTTTGATGTGTATAAATATAGTTCTCTTGCCTTGAATTTATAGTGGTGATGATAGGGTTAGTGTGTACAAAATTAGGTCTCTTGCCTTGAATTTAAAGTGGTGATGGGTGGCATTCCTATGTAGAAAGAGAGATTTTGTCTATTAACATGGTGTGGTTGCATAGTGATTATGGTGATAGTATTTTGTAGAGTAAAAATCCATGTGAAAAAACTCATGTCATACTAGACAACCTTGGCGAATGTAACAAGTGCAATGTTACATTCACCAAGATTGTCTAGTATACATATTAATGGGTAACCATTGGTGATTTGGAAGTGTGCATTTGAATAGATGATATGTGATCATCTTTGGTAAATGTGACATATCTCAACAACACTTATTGGTGAATGTAACATTATGCATTTCGGAACAAATGCATCTTCAATGTCTCTCAATGAATCTAATGTTTTTAAAGATAAAATCTCAAAGAATGAGGTGGGATGAATTTGACTTTATGATCTTGGACAGTTCTCAATAAATGTGACACATCTCAATGAACACTTTTAGGTGAATGTAATGAGTGAAAGTCATCTCAACAAATGATCTTCATGGATCTAAATGAAAAATATTTGATGAATGTGGCATGTTACATTTGAATGGATGACCTTGGGTGGTCCATAATGAATTTCATAAATATATACACGTTAACCCTTGACTTGGGATTTTGGGATTGATTAGGGAATCGAGTGGACACTTATGGATGATATTAGATGGATTTCATAGAGTGAACACTCAGTCCTTCAACTTAGACCCATGACATTGGGTGGATAATCTTAAATGTAAATTTCATAGAATCGTTTGAATTAGGCCTCCAATATGGATTAGACAATCAAGTGGACAATCCTAGATGATATTGGATAAATTTGACAAAGTAAATACTTTTTGAATAAATACTTGGCAGAACATGCGGAAAATACGAATCATCACATCTGCGTAGAAGAGGCTAGGGTCTTAGCTAGGATTGACCATTTTCATCATCGTAAATTCTGAGAGGCCTTAGAAATTGAAAAGAGGTATGTTAATCTGAATAGAGATGATGGATGGAGTATCAGCATGTGTTGGATCACTGCTCTATCTTCCTAAAAAAAAAAAAATTTAAAGACCTTAGTTTTATTTTATAAGAATTTAAGTTGTAATTTATTTTCTAGTAATCCTTCATTTAGTTTTGTAATATTACTATATTACTAATAAAATCATTTGATTAATAATAATATTTGTAATAATAAAATTTATTATAATATTATTTTAATAATATAATTTATTATAATACTAATTTCTAGTAATAATAGTATCTATAATAATATCTATATTGGTATCTTTTCTTGGTTATAGTAAACCTTCCGCTAGTTCCATAATATTATCAATAAAGACAATTGGATTAACAATACTATTTGTAATAAAATATTTATTATAATACTATTATAATAATATGATTTATAATATTGTAATTTGTTATAATAGATAAATTAATTAATTAATTAATAATAATAGTATCTATAATAAATTTATTTTGGAACTCTTAATTTGACCTTTTCTTTGGTCAAATCACAATATTATTAATTAAAAAATAAAAAATAAAACATTAATAACGGTTATTGAGTCAAACTAGTTGTTATATTCTAACGACTAGTTAGCTTCTCTCTACATCTATTTATTTCAATGCCTATATATAGTTCATCATCTTGTCCTGAAGATGAACCATACTAGTTGATTTGAAATGCGTCAACGAGAATTTCCCTTGTGTGATTTTTACTAAAAGATTCTTTGTCAAAAAAAGTAAATACTCCTTAACCCTTCAACCTAAAACTAGGCATTGGGTGTATGACATCCAATTTAAATTTAATAAAAGAGATACTCCTCACTACTTCTCTTTCAACTTTTAATATTCAGTTAACGACTCTAGATGACCTTGAATATTTAGTTAGAATAAGTACCCCTCAATGCATCAACTTAGACCACTAAGAACTAAGGGTGATCCTAGATGACTTTGAGAATGTGCAAATGAACATATTACCTTTAAGCCTAAGTGAAATTATTAATAACGTTCACAAATGATGAATGTGATATAATCCAATAACCTTCATAACTCACAAATACAATGTACTACCCACAAATGCAATGTACTACCTTTAATGTTAAGTCAAAAAAATCTTAACCACCTTAACAACCCACTAATGTAATTTTAAAAAATGACCTTAACATCCCATATGTACAATGATGCCCAAAAACCTTGACAATGCTTAGATGTAATCTATCTCAACATATAACTCTAGATAAAATATCTCTTGATTCTTTCACTTCCCTACAATACTAGGTAAAAATCACACCCACCTTAAGAATCCGCAATTGTTAAATCAATACAAATATTTATTTAACTTTAATAAAATAGATATCCTCAATCATAACATTTAAACTAAAAATCACACTCATTTTTTCAAAGTATATATAATTTGCCTCTTCAATTTAATGAGACAAAATAAACCATTACTTTTAAGTGTAATAAAATTTGAC
This sequence comes from Pinus tabuliformis, assembly GCA_031772625.1. Taxonomy (NCBI): domain Eukaryota; kingdom Viridiplantae; phylum Streptophyta; class Pinopsida; order Pinales; family Pinaceae; genus Pinus; species Pinus tabuliformis. The sequence continues at coordinate 796,017,212 of CM062815.1, read as the reverse complement.
TAAAGAATCAAAGTTGTGCTTCCACCCCTTTTAGTTCATCTACGTCCACCCTTCCCTACCAATGGTGATATAAATTATCCTCTCAATGTACAATTTAGTACCATTACCTCTTTAGTAGAATTAAATTAATGGAAACTTTGTGTGCTTAATAATAATTTTATGAAGCAAACTAACCATCATGGATAGATAACCTTGCCCAATTGAAATAAATAATCTTTTCACGTGTATTTTGTATGTTTAAAGTTTTTCTTTTAAGCATATAAATTATTGTATTATGATTAAATATATTATTGATTTTATATCACTTTAAAAAAGAAAAAATGTATTTTAGTAATTATATATGATAATAATAATGATAATGATTAATGTTCATTAAGATCAATATTGTCTATCATATTTTAAGAAGGTAAGAAATTACTCATAATTCTTTATCATTTTATATCTATGCTCAAAAAATATTGAGAAGCATTCCCATTTTACTTTTATACTCGATACTTTAAGAAGGTAAGAAATTACTCATAATTCTTTATCATTTTATATCTATGCTCAAAAAATATTGAGAAGCATTCCCATTTTACTTTTATACTCAAAAAGCATTAATAGCAATCTTTCAAAATCACAATAGTTTTGTTGACTTAAAAGGTCCAAAATCTTAGTAGTATGACAAATATTATGAAAGATAGACTGAATAAAAGTATAAGATGGACAATCTAAAAGTGTTTTTCATCTTCAACCCTGTTAGTATCGCATAAGTGACACTTTTTCATCCTATGCTAAAAATTTGTTTTTATTTTAGCAATGTTCATTTTCTTCTTAACACTACTCAAAACAAATATATAACTTTTATTTTTTGAGATTGGCGCTGATCACCTTCTAATCATATCCTAGTTAATTTTTCCCTCTTAACTCTTTATCACCCCAATTTCTCTTTAAATTTTGAATTAATAATATTTTTAATGTCATCCTTATTTTACAAATGGATCTCCTCTCATATTTGTATAATAAAAACTAAGCATCCTTATACCATCTTCACTTAATATATATATATAGATATATAATTAAAAAATAAATAATAAAATAAAATTTATTGTAAAATTTTATTTGTGTACTTAAATAATTATTTTATGAAATAAAATATTTTATACATACATCTTAAAAAAATCAATTCTTCTTACTATTTAATATATTTAAAATTTATAATAAATCTAAATTATTATATTTCCTCATATTAAAGTTTTATTTAATAGATAATTATATTTGGGCGTAATTATGTCTCTCCTTATACATTTAATTTAATTTAGGTGCATCTTCTTTCTTTGCATTAACGTTTTTCATATGATGGTTGCTTAACTTAAAAAAAACACGATATTAATATAAAATGAAATCACATCCTATAGCATGTTACTTATACATTACTTGTGAAGCACAATTTTAATATATAATGAAATCATATTCTAGAATACACATATAATAACTATGTAAGGTGAAAAGGGTTTATTTACCTGATCGGATTTTTTATATGAGGTTCTTCCTCATGATATCGTAGCATAATTTTCGGTCTAAAATGAATATGATTTCTAGTGTGACTCACCAATAGTAAGATGGTTGTGGGATGGTTTAAATTTCAAATTGGGGTTATCAGAGGAGATATAACTTTAACCTTACTTAGGTCATTTGTACTCTATAGTAATTAATAAATTTTAATTCTATTTGTTGGAGATGTTACAGCGATTATAGTAATTATTCATGGATAATCACTTATTGAATGGTAGACAAGATATCAAATCTGCGCAGCTCCAAGTTTTAAAGTACATGTTGCATGTATTGAACAACTATTTGGAAGGTGGGATCAAACTGAGTTTTAGTTGAATGAGGAGATAAAGCAGCGGAGGGGATATCCCATAAATTAGAATCTGCATAGCGAGGATATATGAATTCATCATCATCCACAGGAATTGCAGATGCCCGATTTTCACATACAAGAAGAAATTCTTCACCAAACAACAAGGCATTCTTCAAAAACATAGCGATCCTGTAGCTTGCCATATTCAAATCACTCTATTTTATGTGGAGATAAATGGTGAAACACGATCAGAAATCATTACTATCGTGTCGAATTATTCCACCCTTGAGCTAACATTCCTCCCCTATCAAATATATTCCTTTAACGTCATGAGGGCCCCTAATTCTACCCTCGGTCCCAAGCCTTTGCACCTTTGGTTCTTTGAGTTTTTGTGGCCATGGTGCTAGCCCAACATCGGAGCCCCCTTATTGAAACTTTTACAATTATCAAGTGTTGCAAAGTGCCAACATCCTCAACCTCCGATATGCGATCTATGATATGACGTCATCACTCCATGTGGCACCTCATGAGTGGTGACACGTGTCATCCAGATTTGTCCTCTTAGGCCCCCTCAAAACGCCAAAACTGCCTGACACGTGTCCTTCTGTACCGTCATGTCATACTAACGTCAAATGCCACAGTAGCTTTATTAGAACCAATAATATGTTTCCACGTGTTGTTATCATAGTCAATCATATGCTACCACGTGTAGCTTATGGGAACCAATCATATGCTGCCACGTGTCCTATTAGAGGAGAGAAAAAAGGGCATGTCCACCTCTGGTTTTGCGATGAAATCCTTTGTTAATCCTTATCGGTGATCCCTAGCAGTTTTTAATGCTATCAGAACTTTGAACAATATCACAAGTTTTTAAAAGTTTTCAATTTCAAAAGTTTTGATCCTCCGATTGTCGATGTTCCAATCTCCTTCGAGCTCTGACGTTCCCTGCTCCGATGTATTGGACCTCTGACATTGCGACTGTCGATAATGTGATGGGTCGATAATGCGACCTCCGACATCCTGAACTCTGATATTGTGATGCACCGATAATGAGACCATCGATATATCTAACCTCTAATATGTGATCGTCAATATCTCTAGACCTTTGATATTGTGATCTTTATATTCTGATATGCCTTCTCAAGGCTTCAATCCTTGAAACTTCAGAAGACCATATCTTTTGATCCAGGGGTCCATTTTTGGACTTCCACATATCATTGGAAAGCTTGTTCATCGCACTTTCCAGTGGAGATGGTGTGATGTAGTCTTATGCTTGTAAAATGACTAAAAATTTCTCTTCTCATTTACTCTTTGGACAGTTGAAAACACATTTTGCAGTAAGTAACAACATTGGTTCCAATTGGGGGCAGTGCCTTGCTGGGAACCTGCAGACTAGTAGCCTTCACCATTGGGCATGGAGTGAAAAAATACATTGAACCTATAATAGAAAATCTCCATGGAACTTTATTTGTTGGGAGTCCTTTTCTCATAATACTAAAATGCAGAACTATCAGTTCTAGAAACTAGAAATTAAATGCTCCCCTGGTGAGCCTATTATGTACAACTCCTACTTATGTATAAGGTTCAATTCACCCAAGTGAAGTCAACCTTCCAATTATACCATCTCAACGTCAAAGTACTGGACCTTATGCCATCATTCTCTAGAAATTCAAAAATTAAAACAAGGATGTCCCACATAAAATCTTTGGACAAAAAATTTGATATGTGTGCCCAACTTGATAGTTGATTGACAACTCTTTTAATCTCCTTCATTAACCTTCTAATTGGGTTTTGTTCTTGAAAATCAATGACAAGAATAGGTATGCTCCCCATAAGAACTTCAGACCAAAATTTTGACACATACCTTGGAATTTATGTATACTCTTGCAGGCTAAAGAAATATGTCATGTAGTCAGCTATTGGATCATGTAACTGATGAGAAAATTTTATAGTTGTCTCCCTTTCTTGAACAGTTTCCAAGGAGGAATCTTTCTGCAACATGCAACCACAAACATTTCATGGCTCTTCAACTTTGGGCTCCTCTTTAAGAAGTAGTTGTTGGTCATCTTCTCCCCACTCATGAACTGAAGGGGCATGATGGGGATAACTAGCAATAGAATAACAAACAAGTGGGACAAAGTTGTTGGCCAAGAATGCAGGAAGGGCCATTTTTAAAACCCCTTTAAGTGAGTGATCTCAAGTTAAAATGTAGGGGACATTTTTTGTTGTTTAGCATCAAAGCATTTACAATAAGATTTACAAATCTCAATTGAGCTCTAACTGTCTGATTGACTAGTTGTCTTGACGTGCAAAGGTCTATTGGCCAAATCATTACAAAGGATTTGATTCCTTTATTTAAAATGCAAAAATTACAGAATAAAATAAATAAGGAAAATGAAATGATGGTTGAGGAAAATATCTCCCTAACATTCCCATGATGGCCTCTGATCAGGCCAACTCTTAGTCACAATGTTCTCTTTAGTTATTCGGTCGGTTCACCTGTCACTTTCCCCTTAACAAATTGAATTTCCCACTTTCTAGAGTTGGGAGTGATCAGTTGTTGTGGCCTTAGTGGTGTTGCTAAATCACCGTTGTTGACTCATCCATCTCATAACTATCTGTGTTACAATATCTGAGCCCAATATGTCCTATATTATTGCAATAGTGTTATATCAAAGCTTTTACTAATCAGAAGTTTCTTAGTCGGCGAATTAACATGGGAGTTGCGATATTTCGCACTTTCGATATGATGATAGCTCTTTCTGCTTAGCCCTAGCCTTTCTGCCTTTGGTTCTTTGAGTCTTTGCAACCGTGGTGCCAACCCAATATCGAAGCCCCCTTATCGGAACATTTTCAAGTATCAAGTGTTACAAAGTGTCGATATTCTCAACCTTTGTGATCCAAGTGGATGTTGGTGGCCACCCACCTATCCCATTTGGACCCCCACAACTGTCTCTTTCAGTTTTTCAGTTTCCTTAATTATAGCACAGTTTACTATTTTTAGCAATTTTTCAGGTCCTAAACGAGATAGTTGTGGGGGTCCAAATGGGATAGGTGGGTGGCCACCAACATCCACCTGGATCACTTCGATATACGATCTCTGATATGATGTCATCACTCCACGCGGCACCTCATGAGTGGTGACACGTGTCACCCATATTTTTCCCCTAGGCCCCCTCAAAATGCCAAAACTGCCTACCGCGTGTCCTTCCATACCGCCATGTCATATTGACGTCAAATGCCACAACAACTTTATCGGAACCAATCATATGCTTCCATGTGTCTTTATCAAAGCCAATAATATGCTTTCATGTGTAGCTTATTGAAACCAAACATATGTTGTCATGTGTCCCGCTAGAGGAGAGAGAAAAGGACCCATCCACCTTTGGTTTTGTAATGAAATACTTTGTTAATCCTTATCAGCGCTCCCCAATAGTTTTTAACGTTATTGAAACTTTTAGCAATATCGCAACTTTTTAAAGGTTTTCACTTTCAAAAGTTTTGATCATCTGATTGTCAATGTTCCAGTCTCCTCTGAGCTCCAGCACTGTCTGCTTTAATGTATTGGACCTCCGACATTGCGACCATCGATAATGCAACCTCTGACATCCTGACCTATGATATTGTGATGCGTCGATAATGCAAACGTTGATATCTCTGACCTCTGATATGAGATCGCCGATATCCCTAGACCGCCGATATTTTGATCTCTAATATTTTGATATGCCTTCCCAAGGCTTCAATCCTTGAAACTTCAGAAGACCATATATTTTGATCTAGGAGTCCATTTTTGGACTTCCACATATCGTTGGAAAGCTTGCTCATATAAATTTCCAATGGAAGGGTCTGATGTAGGCTTTCAGTCCTTGTGCTACTTGGAAAAAGACTGCAAACTTCTCTGCTCATTTACTCTTTGGATAGCTGAAAACGCATTTTGTAGTAAATAAACAGCTGCAACAAAAAACTTTAGTAGATGGATTGGATGAGGGGGGATTTGGATCTGTGTTCTTTGGTGAGTTTCCTATTTGGATTTTTAGTTAAATTTTATACTTGAGTTTATGTAAAGCCTAAATCCAAGCATTCTAACTGTTAACTTTACTCTGTGCTCGTTGGATGTGATCATAAGTATCAGGCCAGGAGGTAACTCCTCAAATGAGATTATATTTATTCATTGTGGTTGTTCATAGTTATATACATGAGGGAGTGACTGTTGAGTTTCATCTCCTAATGACTCTTCATTTTATCTTATTATTTATTTACACTATTTACAATTGTTCACCCAATCCCTATGATTAGGTGTCAACATTCCCCCCTTTAATCTGAAGGGATGTTGTTGAGTCCATGCATCATTCTGAATCTTTCAAGATTTTCTCTTCCAAGTGCTTTGTTGATGATGTCTGAAATTTGCTCATTAGTGGAAAAATGGTGAAGATGGATTGTTTTGGCCTCAACATGACGTCGAATCAAATGATATTTTGTATTGATGTGCTTCATTCGATCATGGAACTTTGGGTTCTTGACCAACTTTATTGCAGAGGTATTGTCAATCATGAGTGGAGTCGAATGTACTTATTTTACCTGCAAATCTTCCAGAATTTTCCTGAGCCATGCAATTTCTTTTGTTGCCCCAGTTGCTGCCACATATTTTGCCTCTGTTGTGGAATCCGTTGGAATTGACTGTTTGCATGATCTCCACGAGATAGCTCCTGATCCAAGACTCATAGCATAACCAAAAGTAGATACTCTGATTTCTTTGTCTCCATCGAAGTCTGAATCAGAGTATCCAATCAAGCTAAAGTTTCCCACATTTGTATACTTGAGTCCAAAGTCTTGAGTTCTGTTCAAGTACTTTAGAACTCTTTTTGCAGCAGACCAATGTCCCTCACAAGGATTTTGCATAAACCTGGAGAGGATTCCAACAGCAAACAAAATGTTTGGTTTAGTAGTAGTCAAGTAGTTGAGACTTGCGAAAGGTCATGTCGCAAGTTGCTCCTGAATCAAGCAACCAGTGATTTTTCCAAGAAGCATGTGAATCATTAAATAAATCTTCATTTTCTCCAATATTACAATGTGCCACAACATAGTGAGCGGATGTCAAAGACACCAGTACTAGCAACTCCTGACTTCTTCAAACCGTTTGTAGTCAAATGTGATGCTTCCGGGTTTGGAAGTGGAGCTGTATTGATGCAGGACAACCATCCTATAGAATTTGAGAGCAAGAAACTTAATAAACGAGAAGGCTTAAAATCAACATACCAAAAGGAGATGCTCGCCATCATACACGCTTTAACGAAGTGGCGCCAATATTTTCTTGGAAGTAAATTTTCAATCAGAACCGACCACAACAATCTTCAATTCTTACTTCAGCAAAAGACATTATCAACAGAACAACAGAAGTGGTTGCAGAAGTTTTTAGCTTTCGATTTAGAAATACTACATAAGAAAGGAAAGGAGAATGTTGTAGCTAATGCACTCTCACGTAAAGATGACGATCACAAAACATGTGCCGCCATGATAGTTGTTCCAGAATGGTTGGACGAAATACGAGCCGAATATGCCAATGATATGGATTATGACTCCATGATGAACAATATCTATAGAATTTCCCACTCTAGATCAACAGATTATGCAATATACTAAAGCAAAATACAAGATCTACTTCTACAACAAACTTTCGGAGCTTAATCAATTTTGAGCAAGATCAAATAGAACACATATAACAGAGAATGAGAAAGCAATCACTCCTCAACACAGAAGAATACTCTGGGGAAAGCCTCAGCTAAAAGCCCTGATCTCTGTAACATCATACAAGTGGAAATAAGTCTGGATTATGCAAAGCTTTAGCTCACAAGCTATCCAGCTCTCAGTACAATCCCTCAATGCTGCTCATTGACTGAACATACACAACATATGCCTTCCCTCAGTCCTCCAAGCCTCCTATTTCCTTGCGCAGTTTCTCTTGGGGTCCAATGCTACCACCTGTGTGAATTGACCTATCACACAACTCATCAAACTCAAAAGTGATTGCGCAATCTCCAAGGAATGAATTCCTTCTACATGCAAGAGATATCCTCAATGGAATATTCCTGCAACTGATAGTACATTGTCCCATCATCTTATCTCAACTGGGTCTCTGACTGAACTGACATACATGAGTTATTTATGAGAAAATATTCAGTTATCTGAAGTGTAGCAGTTACATGCATGCATGCATTAACTAACTGAACTCACAATCAATTCCACAAACTTTTGGAACTAATCTAACTTGACTTAACTCAAATAACTGAGCTAACTAATTACAACACAAAGTACAACTCATCCTGATCTCCTTAATCAAGGGATAACTTCCTCAATCAATGGAGAAATTGTTGCATGTCTTCACATAGACTTCATGTTTGATTTCCTACAACTAATTAACTCAAGATGAATTAATTAATTATTTTACAAACAGCTGCTAAGATCAAATTCGAATTTAAATTCTCAATTTTAATTCAGGGACTAACTAAAATTGGAATGTATCCCGAAATTCTATTTATAGCAATGCTATTTTAGCACTTCTATTTTTAGCATTTCTTGTTGCTACTTTCAACAATATCAGTCAGTATACCAACTTCAAGTGGAAAAATGACATCTTATGGTACAAGGGTAGAATTTACCTAACACCACATCCAAATTTAAGGTGAAAATACTAAAGGAGTCTCACAATTCACCAGCAGACGGACATGTCGGATTCTACAAGACTTACTACAACATCCGACAGTAATTCTATTAAAAGGGTATGAGCAAGGAAATTCAGAAATATGTTACAAAATGTGATATTTGTCAAAGAAGCAACAGCGAAAATGTTCCAACTCCAGGATTGCTACATCCGCTACACATTCCTAATCAGAAGTGGGGGGAGATTTTGATGGATTTTATTGAAGGACTACCTGCATCTGATGGAAAGGATAAAATATTTGTAGTAGTCAACATGCTCACTAAATCTGCCCACTTTATGGCTATTAGAAATACTCACACAACTAAACAAATCGTTGATGTGTTTTTTAAAAATATTTACAAACTACACAAGTTTCCTAAGGTCATAGTCAGCGATAGAGATGTAAGGTTTAGAGGAAAATTTTGAATGTAATATGTTTATATATATATATATATATATATATATATATATGATAAAAATTGAATGAGGTTTACAAGGATGAGGTAGTGCTCCTTAAATAGGAGTTGACTGGCCATGCCTAATCATAGAGACATGTCCCTTGGGGATTGATGTCTCTTCATGTAACTAATTATTTGCTAATTAATTGATTATAATTAATAATTTATTTATTTAAATAATATTTTATTTAATTTTTATGACTTTAAGTCCATAACAGTATGCAATGTAAATCTGACTTTTCTCCTTGAGAGTGTCTGCCTCCCTTGCCTCTAAAATTTCTTCTTCCTCTTCCTCTTCAACCGCCTCTTCCTCTGGAAGAATCTTGAGCAAGATTCTTCTCTCTATGTGAGAGACACACAACCTCTTCAAAAGACTGAGGAGTTGTCTTCTTCCCAAAATCTTTCTCTCTTTTAGCAAAATTTTTTCACAAGGCAGTCAAAGGTAATTTCTTTGAGGTTTCCATTTACTTGCAATGACTCAAGATAATTTGAGTAAGTGGGATAAAGTGCCTTGAAAAAAGCTATCAGAGGAATGTCCAGTTCAACATTAGTGACTTTGATATCATGCATAATAGATTTTACTTCTAATGCAAGAGCAAGAGGATCATCATTTTTTAATTCAAGGTTGAACAATTTAATCATGAGTTGAACAACTTCAAGTGCATAGTGTGAGTCACAGAGTTCCTTCAGTTTTTGTAAGGCTTCAAAAGCATTTGAAAATGGTGAAATATGGTGACTCACCTCTTCATTTACTGATGTGCAATCAAGGCATAAGCCTTGTTGTTCTTATTTTCCCAAATGGTGAATTCCTTGTCTGAGGTCGGTTGTTCTGGTTCTTTGTCTCTGTCTCCAACACATGCTCCTTTCCACAACTCATTAAAAATGAGAGTGTGTTTGATTTTCCGTGACCATTCTGGATAGTTCTCCTTGCCGATGAGAGCCACTCCCACAATAGATATCAATGAACGCATTTAAAAAAAAAACTGAGTACTGTAAAAAAAATATACTTCTGCTGCCAATGTAAAAAATTTCACCTCTAGTGTTAAAAAGATGCAGTTCTGGTGTGAAATTGGAAAAAAAAAATCACTTTGATATATAGGACAGAGGTATTTACTGTGCAATGGAGTAGGGGCAGCGCATTTGTATGGAGGGGAAGACGCTAAAGAGGAAGAAGAATTTAATGTAAGAGGCCACTACCCACATAATAACGATGATCAGAAAATTTGTTTGGATTCATCAATTTGGAGAAATCTACTGGCTGATATATTGGAAAGAGCTCTTGCCCATTTGCCTATTCTTAGTCTGCTAAGATTTAAGACAGTATGCAAGAAATTCAACTGAGTCATTTTATCAAAGCCTTTTCTCAATACCCAATCCAGCGCTGCATTTTATAACACTAGGAGGAGCAACGTATATTTGTGGAGCAGCGACAGTGTGGGAGTAAGCAGCGTATATTTATGGAGCAACGACAGCGTATTGGAGGTCTGGTATAGGAGATCCAACGTTGTGTTATACGTTGGCAGGAGAAACGTTGCAAGCAACCTCACAAAACAATGCACTGTGAAGTGCGCTGCAAAATGTGGCATGGGAGCAAGGAGGTATGGAGAAGTTGGCTGTGTGTGAGATACCAGCTACAATACATGGAGAAATGGAAGCGAAGGTTTCATTTTGGTATGGAGACACTAGCTAGGAGCAGGTCACAAGCTGAGGAAATAGCTTTGGGCAAATAAGACCTACAAGAAGAGCCATCTCAGTAACGAGTGGAAGAAGCCATGGGCAATGAAAACGATGAGGTCTTGATTGTTGGATTTGGGCGAAAGGAGATGAAGAGGGACCTGTGCAGGTATTTGATGGGTATACCAAGCGTTACACTAGATTATCACGCAGAAGGTAGAGAGCATATGACTAAAGAATATGGCAGACTGCAGGAAATGCAGGACAGATTTCTGAAAAATGGTAGAAGGGTGTTACAATGGCAGACTACAATGCCAAAAATGGAGCTGGCTCTGATACCATGTTAGGTCAGGAGGTAACTCCTCAAATGAGATTATATTTATTCGTTGTGGTTGTTCATAGTTATATACATGATGGATTGACTGTTGAGTTTCATCTCCCGATGACTCTTCATTTTCTCTTATTAATTATTTACACTATTTACAATTGTTCACCCAATCCCTATGACTATGTGTCAAGAATAAGAAAAAACTCAAATTTTATATTTAAAAATTCATACAATTTATGCTTGACTACACTATAAATAATGATTAGGGAAATAATGTAACACAAAAGCAAAGTGGTTTTAGTTTCTTTTTTAATTTTTTAGTTAGCGTGAAATATTTAATATATGTTTTTCATTTGTTTAAATTGTATTAGAATTGTATCAATTAACATACATTACTGATGTAGATGATAATTAACATTTGCTAAGGTTTTAAGTTGATTTAATCAACAACAAAAAACTTTGGAATAAAATTCCACATTAAATTTGATATATATATATATATATATATATATATATATCAAATTTAATGTGGAATTTTATTCCAAAAAATTTTGTTGTTGATTTTTTATCGAACTTCAAGGTAGTCAAACTCGAATTCAAAATTGAACCATGTGACATAGGATGCAATAAGCACACGATGGGTTTATGAGAGCTTGGGGCTATTCCTCCTCCTTCTGACAACACTGGCTTCCAATTCCTTGAAAGACATGGCTTTGCCTATGCTATAGAGGATAATGTTTAGGGTAGACCCTTTTCCTAGAAGATTTTGACCAAAAAAAGATGATATGGAATATTTTAATGTGAAACCATTCCCTATACAGGAACTAATTATGGATCAGATCTATGAATTTCTTATATGTGAAGCTTTGAACTTTTCCAAATCTTGTGTTAAAAGTGCCTAAATCTAATAATATTTCAACTATATATAATTTTTAGTTCTTTTTGAACCAAGAGCAAGCCATACTTTGCATATTTGAAACATATTCAAGCTTTAGTGGATGAAGATTGTTGGATCCAAGTCCAAGGAAGAGTTATGGCTTCTTTCATAAAAATATTTGAAGTTTTTACCACATTCATGGATTTCAAGCATATGTAGAATGTGAAAAGAGATGGATATGAGTTTTAAGCAATTGGTCGACATTTTTTAGGTGTAAAATAAATTTATTTGATGGCATTTTACTTAAATATTGGTTTACTTACTTCCATATTCCCCACTTCTCCTATCGACGTTCCTCTGCTCCTCTCGGTGCAGATGCTAGTATATATATAATGAGATTATATTAAAACATGCGAATTATGGATAGAATATACAAATGATAACTATATAAGTTAAAATGGTTTATATATATAATGAGATTATCTTGAAACATGAAAATTATGGATAAAAAACTTGTGTTTTAAAGAACCTTCAAAATTAGTGTATATCTTAATGTCAAAAGCTAGAGAAGATCAGGAAGATATGTATAGTGTCTAAACATATTTATTGTGAAATTATTATCATTTTTAAATGTTTTGTTTCTATGATTAAACAAATTGAATTTGAATTTGAACTTTTTATATATTTAATAAAATATATTTGTGATGAGTTTTTAAATATTTTTGTTTTTTATATTTCACAATATTTTTTGCTCAATTTTTTATTACCTTGTTTTTTATTGCTTTTGTTTAGCTTATAACAAGATTAGATCCATTTCAAACCCAGATCTTTCAAGCACCAAGAGGGATCAAATCTCTTGAGGTGCAAACTTATTTTTTGAACACAAAACTTGAGGACAGGTTTGCACCTTGAGAGATTTGATCTCTTTGGGTACTTGATAGATCCATAGTTAAAAAGGATCTAGTGTAGTTTCACCCATTTGCAGCCATGGAAAATTTGTTGAACATCTAATTATTTTGATCATTTTAAATACGCTAAATATATCTAAGATTAATATGGTCATTTTAATTTTAAATTTGCTCAGTTACCTCAATTTGTTGAGATGATAGAGAGTGTTAAGAACTTGAATGATGAAATAAAAGTTTTGAATGCAAAGTGATGTTGTAACAATGTTGAATGATAGAAAATGTGAATAATAAGAATGTACCCAAATATAAATAATCTTCATTGCGATCAATCTCAAACTATTTTCTTTTATTGTTCTTATTGTCACACATGTTAATTTTTCCATCTTTTCACATGGATGATATGAAAAGGGTAGTTGAAATTGTCGACCATTCAAATCTTTAATTCGAGTTATTGTAGTAAACGCAATACCTTGTCTCTCTTACTCTCCAATATTAATAGTAGCTTTCTCCAAATTCAATCACTGTGACTTATGAAGTGTTAAACCCCAAATAAGTTTCAATCCTGGTTGTTTTCTATTACCTCATTTGAATGCAAAGTGACTAACACTATTGAATAATGGAAAATGGGAATAATAAGAATGTAGTCAATTACAAATAGTTTATAGTTTCAAGAAGAAAACATTTCAGGTAAGTGAACATTTATTTAAGATGAAAACTCAAGTATTTTATTTATGGTTGAATTATTGTAACACATAAATCAATGCACATCATCAATATATTTTTTGTACTTACACTAAAATCAATGCACACTATTAATCTAATTACTTTAAAATTAATGTACATCATACATCTAGCTACATCAAATCAAAAATCAATATTTACATTGAAATCAATGTATCTAGTGTAACCATTCAAATAGAATTAAAAATCAACGTCTACACTAAAATCAATGCAGATAATGCAAGAAATCAAATAGGATTATAAAACAACTACACTGAAATCAATGAATTTAGTGTAATCAATCAAATAGGATTAGGAATCAACATCTAAATTGAAATCAATGCATCTATTTTAGTGAATACCATTGTTTCTCCCCCTCCCTCTCTCCCCCATCTCTCTCTCCCCCTCTCTCTATTTCTTCATCCCTCTCTCCCTTGTCATTTATATCTATATCTCCCACGCTCTCTCTCTCAATATCTATCTATCTCTCCCTCCCTCCTCTCTTTGTCTCTCTTATTTCCTCTCTCCCCCCTCCATCTATATCTGTAGATCCTTTTGTCTCTCCTTTATCTCTCTATCTCACCCTCTAAACATACACTCTCTTTATTATCTCTCTCCCTCCTTCTCCCACCCCCTCTCTCTTCCCCCTCTCCCTCTTTTTCTTCCCCTTCTCTCCCTCTCTCTTTCTCTCTTTCTTCCCTCAATGTACGCCATCAATATTTTATTTTGTACTTGCACTTAAATCAATGCACATTAGTAATCCATTTACATTTAAATTCATGTACATCATACATCTAGCAACATCCAATCAAAAATCAGCATCTACATTGAGTAAATTCATCTAGTGCAAGCATTCAAAAAGAATTAGAAATCATCATCTACATTGAAATCAATGCATCTAGTGAAAACAATAAAACAGGATTAGAAATCAACATGTATATTCAAATCAAATGCATATAGTGCAAGAAATCAAATAGGATTAGAAGTCATCTGCACTAAAATCAATGCATCTAGTGTTATCAATCAAATAAGATTAAGAATCAACATCTACATTGAATTTAGTGCATCTATTTTAGTGAATAACATTCTCTCTCTCTCTCTCTCTCTCTCTCTCTCTCTCTCTCTCTCTCTTTCTACATCTATATCTACACCCACCTCTCCCTCTTTGTCCCTATATCTCACCCCCCAAACACATGCGCTCTCTCTCTCCATGATCTAATATCTTTTACTTATAGATGCATCAAAACTACATCAGACAGAGCTTATTGACCATGGAACTTAAAAGCACATAAATTAATGTGGAAATAACAAGATAATCATGAAACTATGACACAAATATTTGATTACGAGGTTCATCCAATTTGGACTATGTCTCCAAGCCCTACTCCATAATGGGGAGGCCTTCTTTCATTAAGTGGCATAAAAAGAGATAAAGTACAAGAAACATTCATTTATAATCCTTATACCTCCCAGTTGGAATATGGACGAAGAATGGACAACCCAACTTTAGAAATAGACAGTGCCACTGAAATCCTGGAAAAAAATCGTGCAAAATCGCCTATCCGAACACCCAATTCAGAGAAATGAAGCTTCTGCACCCTCTCAGAACCTCCTTGCTGCTCAAGGTGAGGTTTCGGCCTGCTGTCATGTCGGGTTACTATTGTACACAATGGTTTCTGAACTTTTATGCCATTCTCTACCCTTTTCCTACACGAACAGTCCAATATATATATGTTGGTGGCTAACTCCTCAATCCCCGGGAAATTCTTTAACAAACGACAAGTTTAGCGAGCAGTGGTTCCTACACCAAGGTTCTCAGGCCTGGGATAGCATGCAGGTGATAACATGTTTAAACATAGAAAACTCTTAACCAAACATTAATACTTAATTTGGCAGCTTTAACATAGGGAATTAGTGTTTTCTTAAATCGACGGACAGTCTTGTGCCTTTACATTTAAGCGATGAGCGAAAAGCAATAAAGGTGGACCCATCGACATTTATCAACTGTAATAAATATAATATATATCAGATCCGAAGACCTCATTGCAAATCGCAATCGACAGAACTGGGGTGGTACTTGTTACTAGGATATTGTGTTGTGCGATGTGCGATATGCGATATCGCAATTGCAATTTGATCCTACCAGGGCCGATTCTATAATATTGTTCCTTTTGATGTGCGATATGCGATTTATCGCATCGTAACCTGATCCTGTCGGGGTCAATTCTTTACCGCTGACCTGCCTCTGATCTGCGATTATGATATCGCAATCACAACACAGTGGTGTTAGGGCCAATTTCCTTAACTGTGGACCTCTTCCTTCTACGATCTATGAAATACGGGACCAATGGCGGCCTGCCACTTAGCACTTCCCCATTCATTGCGAGTTCTTCCACGTCATCTTCTCCTGCCACCTGTCCAAACCAAACGTGATCTTTGACTTGCTCTAACTTCTTCATATGAACTCATATTTGAGTGTCGTTTGCACCATTGGAATCAGGATGACGAGCACTTCGATATGATGCTAATTTTACCCAGATTTTTCCACTTTGATTTTTGAGCCTTCTTACCATGCCATTGGTACTTTTTTTTAGAGATCCACCTGGATCAATCCTCCCCACTAAGAGCTTTTGGACCACTAAAATCCTTTTTAGTCAATTGGAAAGTGAGGAATTTGCTCCGTCACTGTTATGAGGCTGTCAATTCTTCTGTAAAAATTGCCCAAGTGATAATTTGTTTACGAGAGCAAAGCCATTGATACCATACAAACTGATTTGGTTCCAAATATAAAGTTGTAATACGTACCTTTTGTGTGTTTTGCACATTATTGAGATCAAAAAATTGCTCTATCTGTAATATCCATGTTGCGGGATCCTTGCCATCAGACTTCCTCATATCAATTTTTGGAATATGGTGGTTCTTTGATCCAACATTAGAGTCTATGAAATTATGATTAACATTTCTTTTTTTCGCATCATGAGTTTCCTTTACTACCCTTTCACCATTAGTAAGTATTTCTTGTAGAAAATTTGTCAAATCTATCTTCAAATCTGCCATGCCTGTCTTCAAATCTGTCTTCAAATCTATCTTCAATTCGTCCATATTAGCTTCCACGACATTCATCTTAGCTTCCGCCCTCTTTATCTTAGATTCCACGCCATTTATCTTAGCTTCTATTAGCTTTTGTGAGAGTGACATTTGTTGCACTTGGTCTTGTAATTTTGATATATCATGTAGCATTTCTTCCTCTTCTTCATGAGTCATGCTAGAGCTTTATGGTTGCTTACTAGGTGTTTTCATTTTCTTTCCTCAGGGCATCAGTTGCCGATAATAATGCTCTACTATGCCCTTTGAATTCCTTTAAAATAATTTTTCAAACCAAGCTTAAGCAAAAATTTAAAAAAATCTAAACACCTTTTTTCACTTTGTAGGAGCTCAATATTGCCTCTGATGTATCTCCGTAATTTCGGATCATCCAGTTCTGAAAATGCGACCTGCAGTAGCCCTCTATCTCCTCTTTCCAATGCCACAAGTCTGACCCAAATTAGATTCTCCAAGGAAGAGTTATGCCAAATCTCCCACAGTGACCTGATTATAGACTAGTTCAGTAGAGTGAACTTGTACGACGTGCCACGTGTCCCTGTTTCAACCTTTGGCTCTGAAAAATATATACAAGAAACTGCAGTCCATCCTTTTTCTATACCCTCTTACGAAATTTCAATCCGACGCTCATAGAAAATGTTATGACGATTTTCCCCATGTCACCTGTTTGGAATGTAAAAAAGACAACCTTCCTCAATCATATCTCCGCAAATATAGCGCAAAAAGCTCTGAAATTATGACCCAAGGTTCAGTGTGATTTCGTCTCAAATGGTTTTTTTTTCTTTGCTTTTGAAACGTCACAAAAAAAAATTATAGCGAAAATGCCACGATGACCTATTTGGAGCAGCAAAACCCTAGAATCCAAAGCTCTAAAACCAAATGTTATGAAACCAGCTCACAAAAAAGATAGAAAAGATAGATCAACGCCTTAGAATTTAACCTCTTTGAGGGGGAAACCTCCTTTACATTACACAAATGAATGATTCTTTTATGATTCAAATGACAAAACCTCCTTTCTATATATAGGAGTCTAAGGAGTCACAATATAACCAAGCTGACCTAACAATAATAAAGGCACAAAAATAACAATAGAGGGATTCTATGGGGCACAGTAATAACAATATGGGGACAATAGGGGCACAAAAATATTAATAAGGGATACAACTACAATAGTAATGGGGTAATCACCAGTATTATAGGGACGTAACAACGACATACAAATAGTCGTGACCTTTCCTAGACATAGGCAAACCACCTACAAAATCCATGGACACACTTTCCCATGGTCGACTTGGAATAGGGAGTGGTGTGTAGAGCCCAAGTTCTCTGTTAGAGGGCTTTGAAACAGAACACAATGCACAACCCTTTACAAAACGAGTCACAATTTTTTTTATATGAGGCCAAAAACAAAACCTTTGTAAATGACATAAAGTTCTTTCAACCCCAAAATGACCAGACACAAGAGAGGTATGAGCCTCTCGGATTACATGTACCCTTTCATCAATGGGTATACACAGTTTGCCAAGGTGATACAATAGTTTTCCCTACAAATAATAATTGTCCACCTATGATCCACGAGTCAGTTTTGCGTAAATCTCTTTAAAATCATTATTGTTAGCATATTGTTCAGCATAACTTTCTAACGATAAAGAAGCATTTTGCAAAACTACAGATGCAGAAATAGGAGGGCGAGAAAGCATATCTACTACTTTGTTGTTGGCGCCCTTCTTGTATTTTATTACCAGATGAAACTGCTGGAGGAATCCCATCCATCTGAAATGACGGGCTTGCTAAAGCTTGGTCTGTGACTGGAGGTACTGCAAGGGATGGTGATCCGTATGGATGATGGTCTCCTTGCCAATCAAGTAGTGTTTCCACTTATTTACACTCTGAACCAAGGCATACAACTCCCTGTCGTATGTGGGATAATTCACAACAATCTGGGAGAAATGTTGGCATTATGGCATTATGGACATGTGTTGAACTTGATGGCAACCCTCTCACAGACGGCCATCTCTCTTATATACATCTTGATGGGGACAAGAAGAGCCAAGAGTAGCTAAGAGGACACAAGAGGAGCCATTTACATATGTTTATATCACAAAGAAGCGGTTATTGGAGCCATTGAGCCATTGGGATCTTATCGGAGAAAAAGAGGCTCATTCTCATATATAAAGAGCTTATCGGGAGGAATCGGGCTTATAAAACCCTTGGATGCATGCTAAATCATTATCGGTAGTGATCAGGCCATATATGCATGCTTTAACTCTATCGGGAGTTTCCGGGCACTTAAAACCCATATATATGCGTTATACAATAATATATGCATGCATCAGCATTATCGGGAGCTGTTCGGGCGATCAAAACCCATATATGCTTTCATTAATACTATCGGGAGTTGTTCGGGCAATGAAAACCCACATATGCATGTATTAATGTTATCGGGAGTGTTTGGGTGCCCAAAGCCTATATATATGTTGTTACAATAATCAAAGGCCTTTTTCCCTTTCGGTGGAATCAACACAAGTTAAATGTGTTTCGGCGCATATGGACCCGATGGCATATATATATATATATATATATATATATATATATATATATATATATATATATATTTCGCCATATCGGCACATCGGGGTTTCGGCTAAGTGACCCGATGGCATATCGACCCGATTGCAATGGACCCGATGGCATTTCAAACATGGTTTATAACAATATCGCATCCACAGTATGTCGCAATGTATATAGGGCCATCCACCCCAATCCTCCGATTGCGATAAAAGGTGGCGGACCCGATGGAAGCTTTAAAGGGACTTTATAATACACCGCATCCATCGCACAGTTTATAAAAGCCTCCCACTTCAAATCACCGATAGCGATGAAAAGAGCGGACCCGATATATATATAAAGGAGGGTTAATGGGCATGTCGCATCTGATCCATCGGATCGGACGTTGGGAATAGGCCATGATACGGGAATGCGTTGTTAGTGATGAGAAGCGGACCCGATATATATATATATAAAGGCTGGTTAATGGGGCATGTCGCATTCGATCCATCGGATCGGACGTCGGGAATAGGCCATGAGATGGGCAGGCGCCGATAGCAATAAGGATTGGATCTGATATATTATTATTATGGGTGCATTAGCATTAAGTTGAAAGCCCGCCTTTTGTTGTTTGGACCGCTTTCCCGCTTAAGCCTTTTCTTAAGAGATCAGCCAAAACAGTTGCACCCCGGTTTTCGGATCCTCTAGTTTTGATTCACGATTTTATCAAAAGCGTGATTATATAAAGAGAAAGGGGATCCGGTGGCAAGGCATCGATTATTAATTGAAGATCTTGAGGAAGAACAGATCGGCATTCTTGTGATCTGCTAAGGAGAAATTACTGAACCTAAATCAAGGAGAATGCGCATAGATTTGTGAACAGAGCAAAGGATCGCAGACTTGAAGTTCAGATATTCTTCAAGAGGAATCGCATTGCTTCGAGTGTATTGCAGTTCAGTAAGTGGTATAAGAGCAGCCATCCGCAGAGTTTCTTTTAAGCAGCAGTCATTCTATAACTCTGATATATCCTCCTCTGTTGTTCACTAAAGGGTTCTGGGTGCGCATATTGGGTTTTGTCTTGTGCACTGTAATATGTCTATCCTCTGCATTATGGTCTGATTCTGGCATAAACAACCTCTGTGTTTAATGGGTGACCAGATCGGATTTTTATTTATTTATATCTAGTGCTTGGGTTGGTGCTTGGATGATTTTTGAATGATCTGCTGTATCTGGTGCTTGGGTTGGCGCTTGGGTAACTTTTGAATGATCTGCAGTATAAGGGAAATATATATATCTGGTGCTTGGATTGGAGCTTGGGTGATTTTTGAAAGAACTATTGTATAAAGAAAACATATATTGATATGATATTCTCATATGCTTCTTGACTGTTTGATCTTCTTGGATCCAGTCTGAAAATTAATGAAACGTGGTCCTTGAACGAAGTAGGGGGTTGTAGCTCCCTTCCAGGAGAGACTGGAGAACGAGAGAGAGAATTGCAGCTCTCTACAGGTAGCAGCCTGCGTACTGGTAAAGGACTGCACCAGTACAAAATCATTGTAAAAGAAGTTCTATTTGAAAGAAGATAGAGACACATTGCAGCAGGTGGTTTTCACCCACATTGGGTTTCCACCTTATATCTGGTGTTCCTTTGTGTGATTTTCTGTTTTGTTGTTCTTGTTCATTATTATTTAGCACTGATATACAAGTAAATCATCAATATCAGAAGAATAATTTAAAGAATAAATCTGGATGGATTATTGAAAAGAATTTAATAATACTGATTCACCCCCCCCCCCTCTCAGTATTATTTCCAACATTTGGTATCAGAGTCGGGTCCTTCAAAGAAGCTTGATCGCTTGAAGGAAGATCGTTCATCATGAGCAACTACGAGAGGGAAGCATCAATCAGGCCGCCTATTTTTGATGGGACAAACTTCATATATTGGAAGGTAAGAGTCACTGCCTATCTTCAATCTCTTGGTACTGAAGTCTGGGATATCATAGATACAGGGTACACGTTTCCTTCAGCTACTCCTACAGATTCAGTTGAAAAGAAGAAATATGAAACAAATGGAAAGGCAGTCAATACTCTGCTAGGATGCCTATCCCAATCAAAATTTGTGAAAGTTATGCAATATAAATCTGCAAAAGAAATATGGGACAAGATTGTTTTGAGCTGCGAAGGAGATGAACAGGTAAAACGTGCAAAACTTCAAACCCTCAGGATTCAGTATGAAAATCTCATAATGTACAATGATGAAAGTGTGGCTAACTACTTCCTTCGTGTAGATGAGATTGTTAATTGCATGAAAAACTTGGGTGAAGAAATAAAAGAGGCGGTTGTGGTTGAAAAAGTTCTCATATCTTTGTCCCCTAAGTTTGAATCTAAAGTTTCTGCAATAGAAGAAAAGGAGAATCTACGAATTCTTACCATGACTCAGCTACACTTAATTTTAACTGCTTATGAAATGAGGAAAGGAGGACCTTCAGACAGGAGAGAAGCAGCTTTCAAGGTATCTGGCAAAGGAGACTACTATGAGTTAGGACATGCATCTGAAGAAGAAGAAGAATCGAATTTTGTCAAGAATCTTCAACGGGGTTCTGGAAGATTCAGAGGTAATTTACCCTTCAAATGCTTTGCTTGTGGGAGAGTCGGTCACTATGCTGCAAAATGTCCTCATAAAGATAAAGGGAAGGAACCTGTTAAATGGAACAAGAAACAGAATGCAAATAAGAAAAGTTACTACACTCATGAAGATAGTGATGGTCTTTCAAACAGTGATGAAGATGAACGAGGTATCAACTATAAAATTTTAATGGCTTTTGAATATGATGATTACATGGATTCTATAGATGAAAATGGTTTTTATGATGAGATCTCTAGACTCAAAACATGTTTAGAAGAAAAGAATATGATCATTGATACTTTGCAAATCCAACTTGATGAAAAAGAACAATCTCTTGAAAAGCTAGAATGTGAAATTGTTGGGCTTCGGAAGGAAATTGAAAAATCAAAGGACAAGGCACAGCTCAATTAAAGGAAAAGGTCAAAGTGGGAAATGTTTTGTATGTTGATGGCTTGAAGCACAATCTTCTGAGTGTCAGTCAGATGTGCGATCAAGGAACCGAGGTAATATTTCGATCAAATGGATGCAATGTTCGTGATCTCGATACAGGAAAAACAGTGATCAAAGGCAGAAGAACTCCAAATAATTTATACATATTTGAAGAAGGACAACAACAATGCTATTTGAGCAAGGACGATGAACATTGCTTATGGCACCGGAGGTTGGGGCACCTAAGCTTTTCACAAATAAGAAAAGCATGCAAATACCAGGCTGTCCGTGGTCTTCCAGACATCAAAATTCCAGACAACACAATATGCAAATCATGTCAGTTTGGTAAACAAACCAGGACCAATTTCCCTGAAAAGGAAGGATCAGCTAGCAGGCCTCTTGAGCTGGTACATACAGATGTATGTGGTCCATTTCGGACAAGGTCACCTCGAGGAGAAGAATATTTTATACTATTCATTGATGACTTCTCTAGGATGGTGTGGCTAGGAATTATGAAGT
This sequence comes from Pinus tabuliformis, assembly GCA_031772625.1. Classification (NCBI taxonomy): domain Eukaryota; kingdom Viridiplantae; phylum Streptophyta; class Pinopsida; order Pinales; family Pinaceae; genus Pinus; species Pinus tabuliformis. The sequence continues at coordinate 795,994,484 of CM062815.1, read as the reverse complement.
ACAAAGACGAAGCATTCGAGAAATTCAAAGCTTTCAAAGCCCTGGCTGAAAATGAATCGAATCACAAAATTAAGTGCCTCAGGTCTGACAGAGGTGGAGAATTTACATCAAATGAATTTTTCAATTTTTGTGAAGAACATGGAATAAGAAGAGAATTCTCTACAGCTAGGACTCCTCATCAAAATGGAGTGGTGGAAAGGATGAACAGAACTGTTCAACAAATGGCGCGTGCTATGCTTGATGAGTCTGGAACTCCCGCAACCTTCTGGGGTGAAGCTGCATTTTCTGCAGTTGTTATCCTCAACAAAACAAATGTCCGAGTGAACAGCACTCAAACTCCTTATGAGATCTGGTATGGCGAGACTCCTTCAGTAAAGCATTTCAAAATTTTTGGAAGCAAATGCTACATCAAGAACAATGATGAACAACTTGGCAAACTCGAACCTAGAGCAGATGAAGGCATTCTCCTTGGTTATTCTCCCCACAGCAAAGCATATAAGTGTTACAATAAAATACTTGGAAGAATTGTTGACAGCATTGACGTAGTGGTTGATGAAAAATGATACATTCCTAGGCAAGTAAATCATGAAAATATCGAAGAAGATGAAGACTACCTTCCAAATCAGACTAATAATGAAGGAGAAGAACCTCAAGAGACATCAGAGGAACAGATAAGAATAGAAGAGAAGACTCCATCTAGGTATGTACAGAAGAATCATCCAAAATCTCAAATCTTGGGACAAAACGAGGCAGGTGTACAAACCAGGAGAACAACTACAGAAGCTTCAAGCTATTTGGAATTACTCTCCTCCACTGAACCACAAAATGTAAGAGAGGCATGCAAGGATGAATGTTGGGTCAAGGCAATGGATGAAGAACTTGAACAGATTGAAAAGAACAACACTTGGGAGTTGGTTCCTAGACCAAAGGATAAGAATGTCATAGGAACAAAATGGATCTTCAAAAATAAGTTGAATGAAAATGGGGAGGTAATTAGAAATAAGGCCAGACTAGTCTGTAAAGGGTAAGCCCAACAAGAAGGAATAGATTTTGAAGAAACTTTTGCTCCTGTTGCAAGACTTGAGGCCATCCGAATGTTCCTAGCTCTCTCAAGCTTTCAAAAGTTCAAAGTATTTCAAGTGGATGTGAAATCAGCTTTTCTGAATGGAGACTTAGAAGAAGAAGTATACATTGAGCAGCCAGATGGTTTCATTCTTGGGAATGATCCAATGCTTGTATACAGATTGAAAAAGGCCCTCTATGGTCTTAAACAGGCTCCAAGGGCTTGGTACTACCGTTTGGACAAATACCTTCATCAACAAGGTTTTTCAAAAGGATCAGCAAATAGCAATCTTTATATAAAAAATGAAAATGACAAATTGCTAATACTTGTTGTGTATGTAGATGATATTATCTTTGGCAGCAATGAAGAAGCTATGAGTCAAAGCTTTGCCTTGGTGATGTAGAAAGAATTCGAAATGTCCTTGCTTGGAGAACTAACATACTTTCTTGGATTGCAAATCCAACAAAATAAAGACGGTATCTTCTTGTCTCAAACTAAGTACCTCAAGCAGACTTTGAAGAAGCATGGCATGAAAGATTCCAAATCAGTATGTACCCCCATGGTTACAGGATGCAGTCTTAGTGCAAATGATGAATCAGCAGCAGTTCATCAACCAACCTACAGATCTATGATTGAAAGTCTACTTTATTTGACAGGTACCCGACCGGACATCATGCATGCAGTGGGAATAGTTGGAAGATTTCAGGCCAATCCTAAGGAAACTCATCTTCAGGCAGTAAAAAGAATCTTCAAATATCTTCAAGGAACTCAAAACTATGGCTTATGGTATCCTAGAGACACAGAGCTCACACTTCATGCTTACACAGATGCAAATTGGGCCGGAAGTGTGGATGACAGGAAAAGCACAAGTGGTGGTGCTTTCTTTATGGGTTCCAGATTAGTATCATGGTTCAGCAAGAAACAGAGTTCAATTGCCTTATCTACAGCTGAAACGGAATATGTGGCTGCTGCATCTTGTTGCACTCAACTTCTTTGGATGATGCAGACCTTGCAGGATTTTCAAATCACTTGTACACCACCTATCTCCATCTTATGTGATAATACAGGTGCAATCAGCATTTCAAAGAACCCAGTCATGCATTCAAAAACCAAGCACATACCGATCAAGTATCATTTTCTCAGGGAACAAGTGCTTGAACAAAAGGTCAAGTTGGAATATGTTTCTTCTAAGGAACAAGTGGCTGATATATTTACCAAACCATTGCCCAGGGAGACTTTTGAATACCTCAGGCAAAATATGGGGGTTGTCGACGCATCATCCTGTTGTTAATTCTCAGATTGGTGCTTGTACGCGAGGTTGTTATGGGGTATACGCGTACAAGGTTCAGGGGGAGCATAATTCATTGTTGGCATTATAGTATTACAGAAGGAGTAATATGTTGGTAGATGAGCTGTCAACAAGAGCATGCCCCATATTTGATCTCAGTAGGAGCGAACAGGGCGAATGGCGGTCCTCAGTAAGCTCTTGGTTGTCAAAATATCCATGGCATTAAAGGTGCCAAGTTCGATTAGCGGCACAAGCAGAAGGGAAAAACAGGGCGGTCTCTGTATTATTTGAATAGCTCGACTTTCTGTCATGAAGAACATGGTGTCGCCAAGCTGCTGTGGAGTGAAATGGTTGCCAGAAATCTCTGAAGTTGATGTCACTTTCAGAATCCGGTTCATAATCAGGCGGAACAGGTTCTCAGGGGGAGAAATCAGGCGGAACAGGTTCTCAGGGGGAGAAATCAGGAGGAGCAGGCTCTCAGGGGGAGAAATAGTCAGGAGAAGCAGATATCCGCCCTTTGCCCTTGATGTCAAAGGGGGAGAGTGCTTTTTGGTTGATGTTGTTGCCATCAAGTCCAAAGGGGGAGATTGTTGGCATTATGGCATTATGGACATGTGTTGAACTTGATGGCAACCCTCTCACAGACGGTCATCTCTCTTATATACATCTTGATGGGGACAAGAAGAGCCAAGAGTAGCTAAGAGGAGACAAGAGGAGCCATTTACATATGTTTATATCACAAAGAAGCAGTTATCGGAGCCATTGAGCCATTGGGAGCTTATCGGAGAAATAGAGGCTCATTCTCATATATAAAGAGCTTATCGGGAGGAATCGGGCTTATAAAACCCTTGAATGCATGCTAAATCATTATCGGGAGTGATCAAGCCATATATGCATGCTTTAACTCTATCAGGAGTTGTCGGGCACTTAAAACCCATATATATGCGTTATACAATAATATATGCATGCATCAGCATTATCGGGAGCTATTCGGGCGATCAAAACCCATATATGCTTTCATTAATACTATCTGGAGTTGTTCGGGCAATGAAAACCCACATATGCATGTATTAATGTTATCGGGAGTGTTTGGGCGCCCAAAGCCTATATATATGTTGTTACAATAATCAAAGGCCTTTTTCCCTTTCGGTGGAATCAACACAAGTTAAATGTGTTTCGGCGCATATGGACCCGATGGCATATATATATATATATATTTCGCCATATCGGCGCATCGGGGTTTCGGCTAAGTGACCCGATGGCATATCGACCCGATTGCAATGGACCGGATGGCATTTCAAACATGTTTTATAACAATATCGCATCCACAGTATGTCGCAATGTATATAGGGCCGTCCACCCCAATCCTCTGATTGCGATAAAAGGTGGCGGACCCGATGGAAGCTTTAAAGGGACTTTATAATACATCGCATCCATCGCACAGTTTATAAAAGCCTCCCACTTCAAATCGCCGATAGCGATGAAAAGAGCGGACCCGATATATATATAAAGGAGGGTTAATGGGCATGTCGCATTCAATCCATCGGATCAGACGTCGGGAATAGGCCATGATACGGGAATGCGTTGTTAGCGATGAGGAGCGGACCCGATATATATATAAAGGCTGGTTAATGGGGCATGTCGCATCCGATCCATCGGATCGGACGTCGGGAATAGGCCATGAGATGGGCAGGCGCCGATAGCAATAAGGATTGGATCCGATATATTATTATTATGAGTGCATTAGCATTAAGTTGAAAGCCCGCCTTTTGTTGTTTGGACCGTTTTCCCGCTTAAGCCTTTTCTTAAGAGATCGGCCAAAACAGTTGCGCCCCGATTTTTGGATCCTCTGGTTTTGATTCATGGTTTTATCAAAAGCGTGATTATATAAAGAGAAAGGGGATCCGGTGGCAAGGCATCGATTATGAATTGAAGATCTTGAGGAAGAACAGATCGGCATTCTTGTGATCTGCTAAGGAGCAATTACTGAACCTAAATCAAGGAGAATGCGCACAAATTTGTGAACAGAGTAAAGGATCGCAGACTTGAAGTTCAGATATTCTTCAAGAGGAATCGCATTGCTTCGAGTGTATTGCAGTTCAGTAAGTGGTATAAGAGCAGCCATCCGCAGAGTTTCTTTTAAGTAGCAGTCATTCTTTAACTCTGATATATCCTCCTCTGTTGTTCGCTAAAGGGTTCTGGGTGCGCATATTGGGTTTTGTCTTGTGCACTGTAATATGTCTATCCTCTGCATTATGGTCTGATTCTGGCATAAACAACCTCTGTGTTTAATGGGTGACCAGATCGGATTTTTATTTATTTATATCTAGTGCTTGGGTTGGTGCTTGGATGATTTTTGAATGATCTGTTGTATCTGGTGCTTGGGTTGGCGCTTGGGTAACTTTTGAATGATCTGCAGTATAAGGGAAATATATATATCTGGTGCTTGGATTGGAGCTTGGGTGATTTTTGAAAGAACTGTTGTATAAATAAAACATATATTGATCTGATATTCTCATATGCTTCTTGACTGTTTGATCTTCTTGGATCCAGTCTGAAAATTAATGAAACGTGGTCATTGAATGAAGTAGGGGGTTGTAGCTCCCTTCCAGGAGAGACTGGAGAACGAGAGAGAGAATTGCAGCTCTCTGCAGGTAGCAGCCTGCGTACTGGTAAAGGACTGCACCAGTACAAAATCATTTTAAAAGAAGTTTTATTTGAAAGAAGATAGAGACACATTGCAGCAGGTGGTTTTCACCCACATTGGGTTTCCACCTTATATCTGGTGTTCCTTTGTGTGACTTTCTATTTTGTTGTTCTTGTTCATTATTATTTAGCACTGATATACAAGTAAATCATCAATATCAGAAGAATAATTTAAAGAATAAATCTGGATGGATTATTGAAAAGAATTTAATAATACTTATTCACCCCCCCCTCTCAGTATTATTTCCAACAAGAAGGTCTCTGAATGGTAACATACAGGCTTCTTTTGCTGCATCAATATAGCGCCCATGGCGTATCGTTGGCATTTGTCTCAATCACAAAAGGTTGTTGAAGGTATGGTAAGGCTAGCACTGGTGTTGTGTTGATCTTCTCTTTCAGCGTGTCGAAGGATTTTTGTTGCTTTCCTCACCACTGAAAGGCTTGCTTCACACTTGTCAATGCGTGAAAGGGGTTTGCAATAACATAGAAGTTCGCAGTGAACCGTCTCCAATATTGTACCACACCCAAAAAGATTCAGACCTCTATAACATTTGTGGGCTCAAACCACTTCATAATCACATCTACTTTAGAGGGATCTATTTTCAATTTCCCATTACCGACTATGTGACCTAAATAAACCAAAGAGGTCTTCCCAAACTCACACTTTGACAGTTTTACATACAATTTTTCATTTTTCAGAACATCAAGCACTTTCTTCACATGACATACATGTTCATCCCATGTCCTACTATAAACAAGAATATCGTCCAGATATACAAGCACAAAATTATCAAGAAAAGGCCTAAACAGATCAATTGTTACCCTCATAAACATTGTCGGAGCATTGCACAGTCTGAATGGCATCACCATCCATTCGAACAACCCCTGCTTGGTTTTGAATGCAATCTTCCAAATGTCTTGTTCTACAACTCTAACCTGGTGATATCCACTACGCAAATCCAGTTTTGTAAAATAGACAGCATTTTTCAACTGATCTAATAATTCATCAATGCGAGGGAGAGGGTATCGATTCTTCACTGTAATTTTTTTTAGTGCCCTGTAGTCTACACATATTCTCCATGTGTCATCTTTCTTTGGCACCAACACGATCGATGAGTCTCACTGAGAATAACTCAGTTTGATTACCCCTTGATTTAGCAACTCCTGCACCTATTTCTTGATCTCCTCCATCTCGATAGAAGCCATATTTTACATGCCAATATTTGGTAAAGGAGCATCCTATTGTAAATGGATCTCATGTTGAATTTCCTGTTTTGGGGGAAATCCTCTCGATTCCTGAAACAATCCATCATAGTCAAAAATAATTCCAAACAAGTATTTCTTATGATCAGGATCACAACCTTTGAAAGTGTCAGCCATCTCGACCTCTTTCACTCTCACTACCATGAGCATGCACCCTTCGATAGAATTAAACAGTTGTTTAATCTATCCTTCACTTACAATGCTAGCACTGACTTTCATATGATGAGCTCTCACTATATATTCTACCCCATCCTTCGTGAGGTGGTATTGATTTTTGTGTTGAAAGAAACTACCTTTCTGTCATATAGATATGGACTTCCCAAGATAATTCCATAGATATCCAAAGGCACAACATCTAACTCTACCTCATCAACTAATTTGGAAGCAATAACAAATCTGGCCCTACATTGCTTGGTTACTTGTAATTTGTCTTTATTGCTTACCCAACCAAGTGGATATGGACTCAGATGAGGCTTAGTTTCGAGGCCTAACTTTTTCACTAAGGACTCTGAGATAAAATTTGCTTGGGAACCTGAATTGAACAGAGTTTCCACCTTTATGTGTTTAATAATAACCCTAATGTGGAATAATTCAATTCTTTTTCGTTCATTACTTACAGGCTCATTCAAAGAATTAGTACTTGCAATCGAATCAGAATTATTATTAAGAGAAAGAGTACCTCTTGCGCCCATGGCTGTGATAAATGTCTTGTCACCGGAGTCTGATCCAAGGTCCTGTTGTGCTGTTGCCACTGTCTTCTGCTTCCTCTTTCCGCTGAATCTCTTTGGTCTTAGCTTCAAATGTAGCTTCCAATAGTGATCCTTGTCATGACCTTCTCTCTTGCAATGAGTGCAAAATGGTGTTTCTCTATCCCCTTTCTTGGTTGTGATGGTCTTCTTATCCTTCCCCTTGCCATGCTGAGGGTTGAATGGTTTTTTCTTCGCTTGATCATATCTGTCATTCTTGCCTCAGCTTTCAAGATGAATGGCCTTTACGTTGGCCGCATCAATCATAGTAGGCTCAAACAATAACAGTGAGTGTCTTATGTAACTATGTAGCGCACCAACATACTTAGTTATAGTCTCAGGCGAATCTAATGAGATGCCCAAATTCAATGCTTGTTTCTAAAATTCTTCAATGAAACTTTGCACATTTTGGCCTTTACCTTGCCTTAGATATTGCCATTCCATTAGTGTCTTTTTTTATAGCACGAAGGCTAAAATTGGTCTTTCAATGCAGAAATAAAACTGGACCAAGAGGAAAGAAGGTTACCCGAATTTTTATTGCCCTTCTCCAACTTGCTCTCCCACCAAACGAGAGCAGTGCCACTCAGCCGAAGAGATGCTAACTGGACCTTTGCCTCATCTTCTTCGATCTGTTGAATCTGGAAGTAAACCTCTATCTATCTTATCCAATTATTAAGTTTTTCTGCACTACACTCTCCATTATACATGGGTAGGTCAAACTTTACATCTAGCTTGAAGAACGATTTCTTAGATGTATGTTTGGAATCGTGATTAGAGTGATGAGAACTATCACTTGAAGAAGGAGAGGGAGGAGGCTCTTCTCCACTGCCTTCATGGTTTATTGATCTATTGTCGTCGGCATCTTGCTTCTAGTGCCCAAGTGCCTTCTCATACTCTGAAAACAGTTTGTCCACTTTCTCTGCCATATTGTAGAATACCTTGTGGAAATTTTGCTCCTCTTCCAACGAGCTTCTTCATTTGCCATGTTTCTTCTTCGTAGTGCACGTCCTACTTCGAGATCAAAGGACAGAAGCTTTCCTTCGTCTTTTCGAAGCTTGTTTCGGGTTAGCATATACTCATGCAAATCACATCAACAAATACCTTCTCTAATACCAAACTTGATCCAAGATCTTTTACTTATAGATGCATCAGAATTACATGAGACGGAGCTTATTAACCATGGAACTTAAAAGCACATAAAATAATGCGGAAATAACAAGATAAGCACGAAACCACGACACAAAGATTTGATTACGGAGTTCATCCAATTTGGTCTACATCTCTAGGCCCTGCTCAATAGTGGGGAGGCCTTCTTTCATTAAGTGGCATAAAAAGAGATAAAGTACAAGCAACATTCATTTACAATCCTTATACCTCCAAGCTGGAATATGGACGAAGAATGGAGATTCCAGCTTCATAAACAGACAATACCACTGAAATCCTCGCGAAAAATTGTGCATAATCGCCTATCTGAACTCCCAATTCATAGAAATGAAGCTTCTGCACCCTCTCTGATTCATGCCAAAGTTTCAAAGTCTTATAAAATCGAGCTTATCGGATATATCCTCATAGCAATTGCAATTCGTGATCAACACAGAGCAACGAGGACCCTTGGCCAAATGTGCAGACTGTTGACCCATGGCAATGCGTGTTGTCACGAATTAGCAGAACAGGAGGTCATTTCAAGAAACGGGGGCAGTTTCTGATATGCAATTAGCGACAAGGGAAAACCCCTCGCATATCACAAGGCAAACCCCTCAAAGAAAGAAAAGCCCTAAGCACCCAGACCCGAAAAATCATGAAATGCAATGGATATCGCGTTGATTCCATCAGAAGCGGGGACCATAAAAACAGGAAGAATATCGGAAGGGTTTCAAGCGATAAGCAGTTTCAAACGAGTTTTGCCTGATGCCACACAATGGGTCCCATGCATCCAGCAGAAGAGAGAGAAAACCACTCACATCAGATGGGTAAACATCATTTTACTTACCCGCCCGATATGGACGGAGACCATAGGATCTAGGGACTCCAAATCGATGGAAAAAATGTGTTCCGATGGATGACCAGACTTGACGAGGTAAACAGATAGAGTTGTATAGGATTTGAAGTCCAACGTGGACGATGCGTTGGCAGAAAGACATGTTTCACGGGTATTCTTGGAGTTAACGAAATAAACAGTCGTCTTGAAAAAGTCCAAGAGAACTGACACTCGATTCGTTATGAAACAAGTGGCCACCTCCTTGTGAGGCGTTATATAGTGATGATGACGAAAAATAGAGGAATTCAAACAGACAGAGGCAGGGGAACTAGAACGCTGGGAAGCGGAAACGAACAGTCGAAAAGCAGATTGGCTTTAAATCCACGAACTGACACAGAGAGAGAGAGACAAGTAAGTTAGAAGCGGAAAGCTGATAGCAGAGAACAGAGAGAAGAAGCCAAGCTGACCTGAAGGTGCAAAGGTAGCATCGAGTCAGAGACAAAGACAGTGAGAGTCAGAGAGTTTGTGTACTCCAGAAAAGGCTTGAGAGGTTCAAGAGAACTCCTCTGTAAATTCCTGTCATGTATTAAGTCTCAGATTGGACTCATACCATTGTGACGCATAGGAGGTCAAAAATCAGTAAAGAGAGTCTGTGTGCTCCAAAGACTTGGGGAATCCAAGTATAGTCTTGTTGATTTCTATCTGTTGAGTGAGGCTCAAATTGAGCTCATTGTTGTAAAAACTCTGCTTTGAAAACATAATAGAGAGGCCACCAATGAAGGCTGGACCAGGAAACGTAGCCCAGGAGTATTGGGTGAACTCCTTATTAAACTCGTTGTGTTTATATGTTTTTCTTATTGTGTTTTCTCTAACTGCTTCAATGTCTGTGTATTTCATAATCTTATCGATCTATTGCATAAAGTAACATAGGCACATCCATGCACATGAGTCTGTAATACCTTATTGTTTGTCTTCGATCAATTTCAGATCAAGTGGTATCAGAGCTCTAGTTTGTTAAGGTTAGACAAGCTTGTGCTGGATTTTGTTGTTGAATGCTAACTAGGACAAAGCTCAAATTAGGAGAAGGATAATTGGTTGAAGCTAACCCAGAAATTGGAAGAGTCTACCCTAAGAGGAAAATGGTAGAAGAAAGTCCCTTGGAATCAAACTCCCAGTCCGTGGATGGTTTCATGACCATGAGAGCCATGGTGGAGGAAATGTCTAGAGAATTTAAGAAAGGTAGAGATGAAGATTCATCAAACTCCAAACAAGATAAAGGAGTAGAAGAATCTCTCCTCCATGACCATTCTAAAGGAAAAGGGAAAGAAAAAAAGTTGCCCACACCTCCTAATAGCCTTGAAAATAAAAAGAAAACATCTTTGATTAAATTAGATGTTAAATTTGATTTGTCGATATATGATGGAGAGTTGAATGCAGAGAAGCTGGATAATTGGATTAGACAGATTGATGTGTATTGCAGGGTGCAGAGCATTGATTCAGACAAAAGTAAGATTCAATTGGCTAGCCTACGCCTTGGAGGCACTGCCTTGGTATGGTGGGAAGGCAAGACACAAGCTGACATGAAGAAGCATGGTAAAATTCTTTCTGTCTGGAGTGAATTTGTTTTTGCAATTAAAAAGCAATTCTATCCACTAGCGTATATGCAATGAGCCATGATGAGCTAGCAAACTCTTCACCAACTAAAAGGGCAAAGTGTACAAGGTTACACTCAAGAATTTAGAAAAAGAGCTTTGATTCTAAGAATTTCTTTAGACTCACCTGAAACTCTGCTAAAGTGTATAGGTGGTCTACATAGCTATTTAAAGCACGCTATTCTCATGTTTAATCCCACTAGCATAGATGAGGTATCTACTCAGGCTACACATCTAGAGGCTAGAGGCAAGAATGTGAATCCAGAAGTTGGGGGATCATCTAAACCCACTGCAAGAAAAAACAAGGAAAAGAAAAAGCAGAAATGGAAAGAGAGGAAGACAAATGTTGTATAAAATACCAAGCCTTCATGCACTCACTGCAAGAAGGATGGACATGATGATGAACACTGTTGGATTCTACATCTGGAGCTAAGACCCAAGAAGTTCGATGGCAAAAAGAAGAAGATTGTTGCAACTATTCAAAAGGATTTGGGGTCAGACTCAGGTGATGAAACAACAATCGCAGCCACAGGTATAAAAGGTAAAAATTATGAAGCATCTACTAGTAATTCTGCACAATCTACTAATAATGAAGAAAATGAGAGGAAAAGACATGAGCTTTTTCATATTCGAGTTATTTCCACACATCAAAAGATTGATACTTTGTTTGATAGTGGCTCACAAGTAAATTTAATTTCTGAAGCAATTGTAAAGAAGCTAGGATTACTAACCACACCTCACAAGAAGCCATATCCATTACGTTGGTTATGTGATAAAGCAAAGTTACAAGTGACTAGACAATGTAAACTTAAGTTTTCCTTTAAGTCAGCATTTGCAGATGAGGTTGAGTTAGATATAGTTCCTTTGGATATATGTGGAATTGTTTTAGGAAGTCCTTACTTGTATGATAGGAAAGCTATTTTCTATAGAGCTGAAAACAAGTATCAACTCATTAAAGATGGAATCGAATACATTATAAGAGCTCATAAACTCAAGAATAATTATACTCTCATAAACTCAGGGCAGATGAAAAGAATTGTAAATTCATGCAAACAATTTTCACTGACGGTTGTAAAGGAAAGGAAACCTGATAAAACCAGTATATTTGAGGGCTGTAATACTAAACAACAAGCTGATTTAGGAAGAGTTGTTTCAGAATATGATATACTATTTCAAGAATCTAAAAGTCTGCCACCCCAAAAGGAAATAGTACATGATATTAATTTGTAGCAAGATGCTCCATTGCCTAACATCAGAATGTACAGGTTGTCCACTTTAGAGAATGCAAAAATCAAGAAGCAGGTACAGGAGCTGCTCGAGAAAGGGTTTATAAGACCTAGCACATCACCATGTGGGTCTCCAATTGTCTTGGTGAGAAAGAAAGATGGCTCATGGAGAATTTGCATTGATTACTAAGCACTTAATAAGATAACGATCAAAAATCGTTATCCCCTTCCTCGCATAGATGATGTATTAGATCAGTTGAAAGAAGTTGTTTACTATTCCAAGTTGGACTTGCATAGTGGCTACCATCAGGTCAGAGTTGCAAAGCAAGATGCATGGAAAACTGCTTTCAAAACAAAGCAGGGATTGTATGAGTGGTTAGTTATGCCTTTTGGCTTAACTAATGCTCCTGCTACTTTCATGAGAGTAATGAATGATTTACTCAGGCCTTTTATTGATGATTTTGTCATTGTATATTTAGATGACATTCTTATATTTAGTAAAACATGGGAGGAACATTTGAAGCATGTCAAGCAGAATCTAGATGTTTTGAAAAGAGAAAATCTCTATGTTAAGCTCACAAAATGTGAATTTGGCAAAACATCTTTGAATTATTTGGGTCATCTTGTAGGGGATGGTGAATTGAAGATAAATCCCTCTAAGGTGGCAATCATTGTAAACTAGCCTAAACTGAAATCTGCTAAAGAAGTTAGAAGCTTTTTAGGAGCAACACAGTATTGGAGAAAGTTTATTGCTAACTTCTCCTTGATTGCACCTCCCTTACATGCTTTAACCGGATTGAACAAGGTGTTTCAATGGGGAGGCAAACAACAGAAAGCCTTCGACACCTTAAAAGAAAATATTAGTACAGCACCAGTACTAGCACTGCCCAATCTTCAAAGACCATTTGAGATTGAAACAGATGCCAGTGACTATGCCATGGGAGCAGTGTTGATGCAACACGGTAAACCCATATGTTATCATTCTGAGACATTTAATTCTGCAGTAATTAATTATCCCACATATGATAAGGAATTGTATGCATTAGTAAAGAGTGTGAAAAAGTGGAAACATTATTTAATGGGAAAAGAGACAATTATACATATTTATCATCAAACACTTCAATATTTACACTCCCAAACTAAGTTGCAGCAATCAAGACACTATAGGTGGATGGGTTTTCTACAACAGTTTCATCTTTTCATCAGATATAAAAAAGGCATACACAATAAAGTTGTAGATATGTTGTCCAGACCAATCATAAATGCATCTACTATACTTAAGCATAATTCAGTATTGCATGAAAGCTACATTGAACAGTATGCTCAAGATATAGATTTTAAAGATGTATATGCAACTTTAAGTCACGGCAAACAAGTAGAAGAATTGGATTATCATATTAAGGACCAACTCTTGTATCATTTTGGAAAGTTATGCATTCCACAAACTGAAAGAGTAAAGATAATTCGAGAAGCACACACTTCTCTAATATCAGGTCACTTTGGTGTAAGTAAAACAGTTGCACAGCTGCAAAGATTTTGTTATTGGCCAAAAATGAATGAGACAGTTTCTAGATATGTAAGAGGGTGTACTATGTGTGCTAAAAGCAAGCGCAGCAATAGAAAACTAGGTTTGTATACTCCACTATCAGTGCCTTCTCATCCTTGGGAAAGTGTTTCCATGGACTTTGTTGGGGGACTACCTAAATCTAGAAAAGGTCATGACTATTTATATTTTATTGTGGATAGATTCAGCAAAATGTGTATTTTAATACCTTGTAACAAACAGATTACAGCTGAACAAATGGAAAAGTTGTTCTTTCAGCATGTATGGGTTCATTTTGCATTACCCACTTCCATTGTATCTGATCGAGATTCTCGATTTGTTGGGAAGTTTTGGTCGAGTCTGTGGGAATTGATGGACACCAGACTGAAGAAGAGCACAACATTTCATCCACAAAAAAATGGCCAAACAGAAGTGGTCAAAAGGATAGTGATCCAGTTGCTCAAAGGCTATTGCAGCAAGCATCCCAAGCTTTGGGATGAACATTTATGTTATGTGCAGCATGTTTACAACCATGCTAAACATTCTTCTACACAGAGATCTCCTTTTGAGACCTGTTTTAGTTTCACACCAGGGTCTCCCTTGGATTTTATCTTTGGTAAAGACATAGTGGTTGATGGACACAGTGATGTGGACAAGGCAACCAAGTTCATTGAACAAATCCAAGAAATTCACCAAGCAGTACAAGAACAACTAGAAAAAAGCCAAGCCAAGTACAAGGCAAGGCATGACAAGCGTCAGATTGAGCATAGCTTTCAAGTTGGTGATCAAGTTTGGCTGTATATCAGAAAAGACAGAATGCAAGGTGAAGGTAAGAATTTGAAGCCAATAAGGTATGGACCTTTCAAGATACTTGAGAAAATTAGTGAGAATTTTTTTCGCCTTGATTTGCCAACTTACATGCACATCTATTCGATAGTTAATGCAGAAAGATTGAGACTATTTGAACCGTCATTGATTGAAGATCCTGAAGAGTAGAGTCAGTTACCTTCTATTGATGATCTATTACCTGAATATCTCAATGAATTGCAGGAAGATATAGTTTTGGATAGGAAGGTGAGAACTACGCACAGAGGGGATGTTGAGTACCTCAGGATTGGACTCAAAGGTTCAAAACCAAGTAGTGTGAAATGGATAGAAATTGGGCAAGCGAGGAATTTGTACCCTCACTTGATTGATGCTTAAAAACCAACTTTTGGTGGTCCAAAAGCTTTTTCAGTAGGAAGGCCATGATCAGAATTGGATCCTAGAACACTCTCTAAGTTTTCATGAACTCTGTAAAATTCATGCCAACGTTTCAAAGTCTTATAAAAATCGAGCTTATCAGAGATATCTTCATAACAGTTGCAATTTGTGATCAGCGCGGAGCAACGAGGACCCTCGGTCAAGCGCGCAGACCGTCGACCCATGGTAACTGCGTTGTCACGAATTAGCAGGAGGTCATTTCAAGAAACAGGGGCAGTTTCTGATATCCGATTAGTGACAAACCCCTCAAGTTGCTAATCGCATATCGCAGGGCAAACCCCTCAAAGAAGGAAAAGCCCAAGCGCCCGAACCCGAAAAATCATGAAATGCAACGGATATCATGCCGATTCCGTCAGAAGCGGGGCCCACAAAAACCAACAGAATATCGGAAGGGTTTTGAGTGGTAAGCGGTTTCAACCGAGTCCCGCCCAATGCCACACAATGGGTGCCACGTGTCCGATGGAAGAGAGAGAAAACCACTCACATCGGACGGGTAAACATCATGTTACTTACCCGCCCGATATGGACGGAGACCGTAGGATCTAGGGGCTCCAGATCGATGGTGGAAATGTGTTCCGATGGATGACTGGACCTGACAAGGTAAACAGACAGAGTTGTATAGGATTTGAAGTCCGACGTGGACGATGCGTTGGCAGAAGGACATGTTTCGCGGGCATTCTTGGAGTTAACAGAATAAACAGTCGTTTTGAAAACGTCCAAGAGAACTGACACTCGGTTCGTTATGAAACAAGTGGTCACCTCCCTATGAGGCGTTATAAAGTGATGATGATGCAGAACAGAGGAATTCAAACGGACAAAGGCAGGGGAACTAAAAAGCTAGGAAGCGGAAACGAACAGTCAGAAAGCATATTGGCTTTAAAGCCACAAACTGACAAAGAGAGACAAGTTAGAAGCGAAAAGCTGAGAGTAGAGAACAAAGAGGAGAAGCGAGCTGACCTATAGGAGCAAAGGCAGCATCGAGTCAGAGACAGAGACAAAGAGAGTCAGAGAGTATGTGTACTCCAGAAAAGGCTTGAGAGGTTCAAGTGAACTCCTCTGTAAATGCCTGTCATGTATTGAGTCTCAAATTGGACTCATACCATTGTGACCCATAGGAGGTCGAAAATCAGTAAAGAGAGTCTGTGTACTCCAGAGACTTAGGGACTCCAAGTATAGTCTTATTGATTTCTATCTGGTGAGTGAGACTCAAATTGAGCTCATTGTTGTAAAAAATCTACTTTGAAAACATAATAGAGAGGCCACCACTAAAGGCTGAACTGGGAAACGTAGCCCAGGAGTATTGGGTAAACTCCTGATTAAACTTGTTTTGTTTCTATGTTTTTCTTGTTGTGTTTTCTCTAACTGCTTCAGTGTCTGTGTATTTCGCAATCTTATCGATCTATTGCATAAAGTAACATAGGCACATCCATGCACATGAGTCTGTAACACCTTATTGTTTGTCTTCGATCAATTTCGGATCACTCTCGAAACCTCCCTACTACTCAAGGCGAGGTTTCGGCCTGCTGCCAAGTTGGGTTATTGTTGTACGCAATGGTTTCTGAACTTCTATGCCAGTCTCTTCCTTTTTCCTACGCGAAAAGTCCAATATATATATGTTGGTGGCTAACTCCTCAACCTCTGAGCAGTGCTTGAACAAACAACAAGTTTAGTAAGCGGTGGGTCCTACACCAAGGTTCTCGGCCCTGGGATAGCATGCAGGTGACAACCTGTTTAAACATAGAAAACCTCTTAACTGCACATTAATCCTTAATCTGGCAGCTTTAACATAGAGAATCAATGTTTTTTTAAATCGGTGGACAGCCCTGTGCCTTTACATTTAAGGGATGAGCAAAAAGCGATAAAGGCGGATTTGTCGGCATTTATCAAATGCAATATATGTAATATATATCGAATCTGAAGACCCCATCGCAAATCACAATCGATGAAACCGAGTTGGTACTTGTTATTTGGATACTGCGTTATGTGATGTGCGATGTGCGATATGCGATATTGCAATCACAACCTAATCTTGTTAAGACCGATTCTTTACCATCGACCTACCTCCAATTTGAGATTTCGATATCGCAATCGCAACCTTGTAGTGTTGGGGCTGATTTCCTTAACTGCGGACCTCTTCCTTCTGCGATTTGCGAAATGCATGACTAATGGCAGCCTGTCACTTGGCGCTTCCCCATTCGCTGAGAATTATGTCATGTCATATTCTCCTGCCACCTGTCCAAGTCAAACGTGATCTCTGACTTGCTCTAAATTCTTCATATGAACTCAGATTTGAGTGTCGTTCGTACCATTGGAATCACGATGACAAGCACTTCAATCCGATGCTAAGTTTACCCAGATTCTGTCTCTTTGATTTTTGAGCCTTCACACTGTTATCACAAAATCAACCTCTGATAGGCTGTTAATTAGGAAGACTCTGAGTAACTATTTCAAACCAACTTTTCGCTAAGGCTTAGCCTCCTCAACCTGAGAGGGCTCTCTCACTAGATTAAAGATTTTTATAATGAATTAGATGGCTAACTCTATGAAACAAATGAAGAAGTGTAGATGGTTGAAACACAATTAGAAAATATTCATTGGGCTTATGGAGTCAAAAATGTTTCGGTATGACAATAATGTTAGCTTTACATGGAAGTCAAGGCATCTAGAATTCAACACATAGAGAGTATGAAGGAAGTTAGAGCACAGTCAGTGATTTCTAAATAATCATACATTCATACCACTGTAAATAATGAAAAGAGGACAACCACAAGACATTTGAACATTGAATTCCTTCTGATTCCTGAGAAGCAAAGCCAAATACTGTATTACTTAAAACAGAGTCTTACACAAAAGCACAATATGAGAGTTTCTCTGAAAATTTCCAACCCTTGATACATTAGATTTTCTCCCATATATAGAGTTCATTACATGACTTAGATTCCTTCCTCCAGCATGAGGGGAATTCGAATTCCTCCTAATTTGACACCTATTGACACTTAAAACCAACTATTTAATATAATTGATTGTTAACTGGCAATTCTATAGACCTAAAACAATTAAGAGTGTAACTCCTCATTATGTTGGTATTTAGCATTAATTTCAATACAAACTCGTTCTCTAACAAGTGGCCTTCTTCAGTTTGGCTTTGGTGGAGGCTTTAAACTCCCTGCTTACCCTTGATGCCTTATCCTTTGACTGTTCCTGGATATTAGGAAGCTATTCCTTTTTTTTTGCTTTTGGTCTCCAAAATGATCTTCGAAATTTATTATCTCTGTTGCTCCTCTTAATTACATGAAATGCATTGGATTAGCTTGTTTTCCATATGATGTAGACCTTGCACCAATACACGTGGTAAGGCAAAAACTCCTTTAATGTTGCCTGAAGCATCATGAACAGTTCTAGCTACGAAATAATGTCCATTTTCATAACATAAAGCTTGGAGTTCATGAATGTCTTTATTGTCCTTGTTTTTCCCTTGTTTGATGTTTATACCTTGCTATGTAATCCTTTTCAAATGCCCATCTTCAAAAATATTTTCTTTTCCTTCTCCAAATTGGCCCACAAAATCATTATATGCAGCTACAGCAGTTTCGTAGCATGCTACAAAAGTATTGTGCATTAGGCATCACCTACAGCAATTTCGTAGCGTGCTACGAAACTGCTGTGTGATTTCAAAAACACAGTTTTATGCCAAAATTTAACTTCCTTGAGTTTTCTTTCCTTTGAAATGGCTCTCCCATATGCCCTGGAGCTGTTAAAAACTGAATAAACTGAAACCATTCTTCAAATTAAACTTCAAAAGGTGGTCCACATCAAAATTTAGAATTTAGCCTTACTTGCTATGTAGTTTTTCTTAGTTGAGGATGTCCTTCAGGCTGGTTCAGTTGTATCTTTAGATCTTCGATTTGCCTCTTCATAATTCGGATTCCAGCTCTCAATTTTGCATTGACCTTTTTGATGTATCTTCCTTCTTTTATTGCAGGGACTGTCCAGGTGAAGTATTGAGCATGACAACTAACCACTTCGGGTATTGAAATTGTTTTATCTTCCCACAGAGCTTCCATTTTGTTGAAATAAGCTTCCTTGATTGCATGTTTCCTTGAGGTTTTTCTAAGTTTGGCAATTTCAAGATTTGCCAGCTTCAGTTTCTTTTTCAACTCTTCAAAACTACATTCCTCTTGTTGAGAGATAACTACTTTACCTCTGTCATCTTTTTGCAGTTGTGATGAAGTTTCTGATGGAACCATAGGTCCTTCATGTAATTTTTCTACCTCCCCTGTCTCACTTGCTTCTGGCTGTGCCTCTTGTATCTCTTTTGAACACCTTGTCACAGGTCTTCTTGGCTTAAAACAAATTCAGAAGCCTGATCGTCAAATTTGAGCTTCCTGGAGGTTTTGGCTTTTTTGGTTTTGCTTTTACTTGCTTCAATTAAGTCTGCTCAAACCAAAGGAGATTCTTCAATGTCGATAGCTTGAAGCAAATCATTCAAACTTCCTTTTGAAGCTGGGCTCCCTTCAGTAATCACTGTCTTACCTTTTTCTCTAGCTAGCTGACTCCTGGTTACTCTTCTTTGGACCGTTTCACCTGTGGATTGCTCTTGTACACCTTCTTTTATTTGAACTTTCCTTTTTCGTGATTATTGAGGTGTGCCTTGAATTACTAGTGGTCTCATGGGCTCCTTCACCTGCTTCCTGGCTTTCAATTTCACGAATCTTCTTGATCTTGTTTCTTCTCGATGACTAGCTGCTGGTGAAGAAATCCTCGTAGCCTGAGGGTTGAGACCAATTTCATTTCTGAAGCCAGACATAAACAAGAAAATGGACCATTCCCTATCTATTTTCTGGACCTCATGCAAAACGATCAATTTGACTAAGCCATGATGAAACAACAAGGTCTCGCAGGCTTCCTTCTTCAACTGAACCTTGTCACACATTTTGCCTAGGCTACGAAACAAATAGAAAAGCAAATCCAGAGATATCTTTCCAGTGAAATGAAGCAGAAGTTTGAAGTGATAGGAATACACCTTATGATACCTTCCCTCACAGGTAAAGTATCTCTGTATGCAAGTAAGCAAATTAGCATATGAATCCTTGACAAAGCTCCTAGGCACTGACTTGCTTAAGTCTGAATCAACAAACTCTGGCTTTAAGAATTCCTTGCAAGGAGTCATATCAAACTTGAAGTTTTTAAACCACCTCTCCTGTCCCCTTGGAATTTCAAGTGACTGCAGATATGACCTCCGGAGAGATTAGTAATTCGAGCACTCCAAACTTCAAATTCAATGCTGTGAAATTGAAAGCAAATTCTTTGGTGACTTGCATGTGGCCTCCTTGAAGTTTTTCACAAAATCTCCAACAGCCAACCTGTTTGAAAGCTTGTTCAACATCATTGTTCTTCAGGATAACATCTAAGCCTTCAGGCTCATTCCTCAGACACCTGTCTGACCTATGATCCTTCTTTTCGGTAGACATCTCCATGGAATTCCTGCGAAATAAAAATTGAAAGAGCTTGCACCATCTTAATCTCGATCACTACCTTGCTTGAAATAGAAAAGGAAGTTGCCTCACTTGAACTTCAAAGAATTCTAATTAGATGCATGTCAATTTGCTTCTCATGCTTGAACCCAGACATAATCATAACTGAAAACACTTGGACCCTTTTTTGAAATTTGAAACTCGAGCGTACCAAGACACCTAACGAACCTAATGATGAGAATGAGCGGTTGCATGTGATAGACATGGTGTATGGACTGACAGTTGATGATGTAAGATTAACGGATTCTAATAGATTGGACAGCTAGGTGAGATTTGACACGAATTTGCACGAATCCCCGATTTCGTAGCGCAGCCAGTGCAAATTCTAGGTTTTGCGCTACGAAAACTCCTAGACTGGGTTTTGCACTACAAAAACTCCTAGGCAGTTTTGTAGCGCATGGAAACCTTAACACAAGTTTGACACATGAAAATTTATGTGTGATGTGGGACCACTGATAGGCAAAAACAGAATGTTGACCCTATTTGACAATACCAACAAGACTCCCTTCTAGGCGTTAGACTCTAAAACAAACCATGGAAAGACTAGACCAAGACTAACATCAATCCTTTGGAATCAAACTGATGTTCAGAATTTAGAAATTTTTTCTTAAGGGTTAACACATACCATGCCACCGGTACTTTTTTTTAGAGATCCACCTGGATCACTCCATATATATCTATCTCTCCCTCCATCCCTCTCTATGTCTCTTTCTTCTTCCCTCTCTCCCCCCTCCATCGATATCTCTATCTCCCTTTGCTTCTCCTTCTTTGTCTCTCTATCTCACCCCCCAAACATACACATTTTCTCTCTATATCTATCTATCTCCCCCCCTCTTCCTCTCCCCCTCTCCCTCTTATGCAACGATTATTAGTTTTTTATGAATAAATGGGACTTTAGAAATAAATAAATCCAAATTAAAACTCACAAGTACAATTTATAGTGCTCCTCCTCAAACTTGTCCTCTCCTCCTCTGGCTATAGTTTTACCATTGAACAACTTTGTAGCTTCATAGTCACAAACAACCTACTTACATTAAATAAAATTCATTAATATCAACTCAAATCAAAATAAATGAATCCATGGAAACACAAAATTGTGTTATAGAAAATTTAAATAATTGAAAATATTATACTTAAATATTTTGCATCAAGTGGGTGCATTCTCGAGTGGGTGGATATTTAGAAATCACTGGATGGATATTTAGAAATGGATTACACTATATTCCTCAAGCCTTTAAATAAGCTTCATCATAACAAATATTATGGGTAAATGCCATGGGTTGTTAAAACCTGGAACCCAAAAACGCCAATGGTAAATTATTAATTTTATTTTTGTATTTTGCCAAGTCAAAATGTTTACATAACATAATATAACAAGACATTACAAGTAGACATCGGCGACTTCTTGATTGTGTCCTTTTGACACACAACAACTAGTGTTGAACTCAATTCTTAGATTATGAGAATACGGCATTCAAATGTCAATTTTGTCTACAAACTGGTCATTTACAAAATGCATGTCCTTTGACAAAGAAAGATCCTAGAAAGAGAAAGCAACCAATCAAGAACCCTAAGGGATGACAATTCCTAGCCCAACAATCTGATGAAGAAGAGGAAGAGGATCCCATAATTGAGGATAACTCAAATCCACAAGCTCCCCCAACAAGCGAAGGAATCAATCAGGAAGGAATGGTGGCAGCAAGGTCGCACAATCCAAATGCAGAAGGAAATCTTGATCAAGAAATGCAGAAGGAGAAGGAAATCAGAGGATCCAAATGTCCTTTTTCCTCTGAGACCTCGGACTCAGATAAAGAACATCTGAGGAAAACAAGAGACAACCAACCAATCATTGTAACGTCTACTCCCGATCAAGGAGGATGGCGAAAAGTAGAAAAGAAAAAGGGTCAAAAAAAAAGTGACTAAACATTTTTTCTTAGTCCAAATTTCTTTCTTTCTAGTTGGTTTTGGCTTTTTAGACGTCAACTATTGGCTAGCCATATATTTTTATTTTTATTTTTTGAGATATATAAAAAATTTAAATATCAACATTTAATATATATATATATATTAAAAAAACAAAGAATAATTAAGGGTGGGTATATATATATGTGTGTACCATCAAATTTAACCACACTAGTACCACGGCATACGATTCATGAAACCTGAATACAACTGCAATGCATTGAGAATTTGAAAGTTACACATGAAATCTAAAAATCATATTATAATAATATGTTCAATTTAAACTACATTGATTCATATTAAATATTGATATTTTTCTGTGCGCAAAAAGTGGTCAACCCTGTTGCCCACCCACTCTGACCAGTTTTGTTTTGAAACTGCAAATTTTGACCAGTTTTCACTGATTCACATGGGTTCTCGAACACCTCAAATTAAGGTCGGTCATTTCCAGTTTGAGAGATCAGTTTCGCGCCAAACATCCCTACAAACCGGTCCAATCAACCTGCTTAACCGGTTCCAATGATAACGATGCTCAGTAAAGACCTGATCAGCCCTCAGTACACAAGTTCCAAAAACATGTACATCAAGAGTCAAACAGTCCAGACAAACTACGAATTGGAGGTGGACAGCCCGCCGCCCGCAGCAACAATCCCACTGACAGTTATTCAGTAAAGTCAGACCATCGACTAAAGAGATTTTACCAAAGAAGTTCACGAGTTCCAAGAAAGCAACCTTAGACTCGCATTGTCATGATTCCATTAATAATAATGAAAGTCTATAACGCGATTTTTTGAAAGTCTTTCTGGCGTGTTTTTCCGGTCGAAATCTGGCAGGAATTTATTGGAATCGCAATCCAAATATGCAGTTAAAAAACCATTTTAACTGCAACAAATCAAGATTTAACCTCAATTTCTTCCGCCGGATTCCGTCACCGGAATCTCCAAAAAATCTCATTATAGACAACTCCAATAATAATTACTCTACATATATTGGAAAAAAACCGTTTTTTACGGTTTCAACGAAGATTGGTTGATGGTTTGTAAGAATTTTTCCTCGCTAGAGGGCACACAATAGAAAAAAATATAAACTCTGAAGCGCATTATCATGACTCGATCAGTAACGCTTCCCCTGCCGATATTGGTAAAGAAGACCCACCATTTTATGGAAAAAAAATTGGAAAAAACATATTGAATTTAAACAGTTTGGTTCCATAACACAATGATTTTTGAGAAATTTCACAAACGTAGTTCAGCCCATGAACTACAAAGAATATCAAATTACAGGTGTATATTACATATTTTATATTTTTTAATGATTGATCCAGGTGGATGTTGCTAATTTTTTAAATTGCTATTACTATCATATAATAATTTTAATTAATTAGTTTTTAGTATAATAATTTTAATTAATTAGTTTTTATTCTGGTTAGTTTACTTTGTTATGTTTTTTCACTTTAACAAAAAAAAATTAAACATTCCCAATGAATTTAACTATAGTATAGTTCAATACATGAACTATCAAGAATATCAAATTTCAGTTATGCACATTACACATTTTATACTATGTTTGATTGATCCAGGTGAATGTTGTTAATTTCTTTTAATTGACATTTAATTTCTTACTATGCAATCACACACATATATAATAGTTAGAAATTCTAATTAATTAGTTTGCACTCTGGTTTAGTTTGTCATGTTTTTTCACACTTCCACAGAAGTTTTTAAACATTCCCAATGAATTCCCACTTTGGTTTAGTTCACTTTACTATGTTTTTCACACTTTAACAAAAGTTTTTAAACATTCCTAATGAATTTAACTATAATATAGTTCAATGCATGAATTACCAAGAATATAGTATAGTTCAGCGCATGAACTACAAAGAATATCAAACTTCAGTTGTGCACATTACACATTGCCATGTTTTTTCACACTTTAACAGAAGTTTTTAAACATTCCCAATGAATTCCCACTTTGGTTTAGTTCACTTTACCATGTTTTTTCACACTTCCACAAAAGTTTTTAAACATTCCTAATGAATTTAACTATAGTATAGTTCAATGCATGAATTACCAAGAATATAGTATAGTTCAGCTCTTGAACTACCAAGAATATCAAACTTAAGTTATGCACATTACACATTTTATATTTTTTATGATTGATCCAAATAAATATTGTTAACTTCTCTTAATTGATATTTAATTTCTTACCATGGGATCATACATATATATCAAACTTCAGTTGTGCACATTACACATTTTATACTTTTTATGATTAATCCAGGGAAATATTGTTAACTTCTTTTAATTGATATTTAATTTCTTACTATACAATCACACATATATAATATTTAACAATTCTAATATAATAGTTAGGAGTTCTAATTAATTAATTTGCACTATGACTTAGTTCACCTTGCCATGTTTTTTCACACTTTAACAGAAGTTTTTGAACATTCCAAATGAATGAATTTAATTATAGCATAAATAACATAGCATAGATTTTTACAAATTTTCACAAACTATAATATAAGAAAAGCAACATGAACTACAAATAATATCATACTGTTTGTGCACATCATACATTTTATATTCCCTTTACTAAATGAATGAATTTAACTATAGTATAAATAACATAGCATAGATTTTCACAAATTTTCACAAACTATATTATAAGAAAAGCAACATGAACTACAAATAATATCATACTGTTTGTGCACATAGCACATTTTATGTTCCCTTTACTAATATCAAACTACTATTTGTGCACATCATACCTTTTATATTCCCTTTACTACTAATCCACATTATACATCTTCTATTCCCTTTATTATTGATCCACATTATACACAAACACATCATACCTTTATATTCCCTTTATTAAACACATCATACTTTTTATATTCCAATTTATATAAAGATCCACATTATACATCTTCTATTCTTTTATATTCCACATTATACATCTTCTATTCTTTTGTATTGCCTTGACTATTGATCCACATTATACATCTTCTATTCCCTTTACTATGATCCACATTATACATTTCATATTCCTTTTACTCTTGAGATGCAAATAGATATCGATGACTTCTTTTAAGAGTTATTTAATTCCTTACCACCCAACCGCAAAAATATAGTAATTTCTTTTAAGAGTTATTTAACTTCTTACCACCCAACCACCCAACCACAAATATATAATAATTTGAAGTTCCAACTGATTGATTTGATCCACATTATACATCTCATATTTCCTATTGATCCATATTATACATCTCATATTCATTTTATATTCCTTTTACTCTAAATCCAAATAGATATCGATGACTTCTTTTCAATATTCCTATTTGATCCACATTATACATCGCATATTCTTTTTATATTCTTTTTACTCTTGATCCAAATAGATATCGATGACTTCTTTTAAGAGTTATTTAATTCCTTACCACCCATCTTGATCCATATTTACCCATCTTGATCCAAATAAAAATGGATGACTTGTTTTAAAATCCATCTTAATCCAAATAAATATGTATAACTTCTTTTAAAATCCAAATAGAAATGGATGACTTCTTTTAATAGTTATTTAATTCCTTACCAAGGAACCACACATATATAATATATAATAGTTAAACTACAAATCTATAATAGTTAGAAGTTCCAACTAGTTGATAATAGTTCACCTTGTCATGTTTTTTCACACGATGAAAATTTTTTTATCATGTCATTCCCGTGAATTTCACCGTAAATTATAATAGTTAGAAGTTCCAACTAGTTGATAATAGTTCACCTTGTCATGTTTTTTCACACGAGGAAAATTTGTTATCATGTCATTCCCGTGAATTTCACCGTAAATGAAAACATTACAGGACGATAGTGTGCCATTCAATGTTCAAGGTCGTCGCCTTTATAGTTCCGAATAATGCTAACGGTTCATATAAATCCCTAATAAATGAAGAAACCACTATCGCATTATCTCACTAAGAAATGAAGAAACCACTTTTTTCGATTTTTAATTGGTAAAGCTCGAGGCCCAAACGAAATTTTGCACTGATTAGAATCGATTCAAGCTCCTACAGAGAGGGGAGAAGGCGAGATTTGGAATCCCAGCAGCAAGTTGCCACGCAATGTGTTTATCTAACACAAAAGGCCCTGCATTTTCTAATCAAGGGTGATTAATGGACATTTACAATTCATAGTCCTATAATATGCATTTATCAAGCTTCGTAGTGCTTGGACATGCTTTGAGGCGAAATAATGATTCACAGACTGAACTCAATAATACAAGTCTGCAAATTGTTTAAATCACATATGCCTCGTCTAAGCATTCATAAATATTTTTCCAAGCAGAACAATGGTTTGGACTCCTTCAATTAAACCTGGTTCAGTAACTATAAAAACATCATGGTTGTAAAATAAAAGGTACATGGTAGGAAAAGGGGAAAAATGGTAGGAAAAGGCAGACAGAATGGATTGGTTTGGACTCCTTGCATGAAACCCCGCCCAGTGACCAAAAAAAGAGGCACAGGGGGGTTGTAAAATAAAAGGTACATGCTCGAAAATAGTATAGGGAATGGGTTGAGTTGTACATATCAAATGCAGTGCCAATTCTTATGGCACTTCTATCAAAAATTTAACACGATCATTGAAATTGAATGAAAGAATAATTGTGGAAAAGAATCATTGGACCTATTGATTTGTGATACTGTACAAAAATGAATGTAGGTGTCTCCCATTTTACATAAAACAATGGAAGACTCATGTTTCTTGCTACTTAACGATCAGGATCCTATATAGGGTGTGGGATCAACGCCAACACCCAGAACTAGGTCAGATGGTTGTTAGTGAAGGACTCTTTTAATAACATCCCTTCCTCAGCACATCCAGTCTAATCCTCTTTCTTGCAAAAAAACTAGGTCAGATGGTTGTTAGTGAAGGACTCTTTTAATGACATCCCTCCCTCAGCACATCCAGTCTAATCCTCTTTCTTGCAAAAACGTCTGAGTTGTATTATCATCACACTGACATCATCTTGAGATTTTCTGGTTACAGCAAGCTCTACAAGCTTTTTGCAAGCATCTATAGGGCCAGCTCCTACTGGTTTCAAATTAGGCTGCCTATCGACGCAGAAAGGCCTGGCAATATCCACTGCTTCTTGATTACTGACTTTATCCCACAACCCATCTGATGCCAAAATTAAAAACTCACAATCAGATGTAATTTCAATCTTTCTGGTGTCTGGTTCAGCTGTTATCCATTCTTTCATGTGTGAATCGCCTATTGCCCTAGATACAGCTAGAGATCCTTGAACTCGCCAAACTCCATGGCGGAGATCCACAATTCCACCCTGCAATGAATATAAATGTTCAAATGAGATATGAACTAAGTTTTACTTAAATCAAGACCGGCAACTACCTGATAGTATGGCAGATGCCACCTCTTAATGCTGTCCTCTTTCATTGACAATTCTGCCAATAAATGAAGTAGAAATTCCAACAAAAGGTAAGACAGCTTGATTACTTACCAAATCCTCTATCCGTTGTCGCTCATCCTCCCTTCCAGCTCGATGATCACAGGTAAGGGCTTCAGAAACACCATCTCTGCTAAGAACTGCTCGACAATCCCCCGCATTGGAAACCACCAAGTTACCATCTATAATCAGAGCAGTAACGCAAGCAGTACCGCCGCCAACTTCCTGCAAATTTCAAAAAATGCAATGAGAATCCAGGTATTATAAAACATTCTACGGAGTCACAAAACCAAAACTTGTATATTTCCACAAGACTAATCTGCTAACATACTCTGTAAAAGCAAATCCATAAGAGAAATCCTATTGTACGGATGCAGCATAACTTTCAAAAAATTGACTGCAAAGACTAACCTGCTTTAAAAACTCTGCATCTGTTGTTAAGTATCCTGCTCTAGCAGCCTGCTCAACATTGTCCTCTTTTTCATCTCCCATGCTGACCACAGCATCCACAATATTCTGCCCGAGATTTTCTGCAGCGAAATCTGCAGCCGCACGACCACTATGACCATCGAAGACACCAAAGAAGGCCTGAAAAGGAAACATAAAGACAGAATCAGTGATAATGAATCAAGTTACAAACACCCTAATAGTACAATCGCAAAATATAACTTATTTTAACTGCTGCTTAGTGATGTATCTGGAATTTCCCCCCTATTTCTGGACCAAAGTGACCAAATGGCTCCATTGATGCCATACCCAATTTAAAGAAAAGGAAGAACACAACATCAATAACAGAAACTATGCCAATGGCCCAGGGGGTGTTGGTAAACAGTAAACAGAGTGTTAAGGTAGCTATCCAACACTAATTTGATTGTGGCTGTAGCCTGCCCCACCCATATGATGACCAAAGAATGAGGCTCGGTAAAAAGATACACATTACAACAAAAGCAGAACCATGCTAATGGGGCACTGATTCACACGTTATGCAGGGATAGTGTTGACTGTTAAGCAGTCTACCAGGGTCAGGGTTTCATTCTCACCATGTATAAACCATGAGGGGTGAGGAGGGGTGCAAATTCTGAGTAATATTGGTGGAATAAACATCAAAAACATAAAGGGATGTAAATGGGGGCATTGGTTCACAGGTAAGGCCATCAGAGTATTAAGCTTCCGACAGGGTTTCATTCTTGTTATAATCTGCCCCACCCATATGGCATGAAGGGCAAGGCTGCGTGAAAGTTTCTAGTATAATATTGGTGAAATTAACATCAAAAACGAAACGTCTGCCAATGGGACAACAGTTCACAGGTAAGTAGTGAGGACTCAGAAGTTAAGCTGTCCACTAAGGTTTTTCATTCTTGTTGTAGTCTGCTTCATACCCATATACCGGGTGTAAGTTCAAGGTAAAATTGATGGAATAAACATAATGAAGGGAAAAGTTCCCATATAGCATAAGGAATGAGGTTGGAAGCAAGTTCTGAATGATAATGGCAGAAAAAACAGAAAGAATGAGAGAAAATGTCATTGGGGGTGAGCCTTGAGGCTGGTTGCAAGTTCTAAGTAATATTGGTGGAAACAAAAGAGAACTATCAAGGATGAGGCTGGGGACAAAGTTCTGAGAAATATTGAACGATGAACAGAAAAAAGTGAAAGTATGCCAATTGCAGGAGGGATGAGGTTGGGGGCAAATTGCTAGTAATATTGATGGAATAAACAGAAAAAAGAGAAACTATGCCAATGGCATGAGGGATAAGTCTGCTTGCAAGCTCTGATTAATATTAGTGGAACAAACAGAAAACAGAGGAAGTATGCCAACGGCATGAGAGATGAAGATGGAGCAATTTCACGGTAATATCGGTGGAATAAACAGAGGAAAGAGAAAGTAACCCAATTGCATTCAGGAAGAGGCTCGCTGCAAGTTCTGAGCAATATTAGTGAAATAAACAGGAAAAAAGAAAAAGAAAGTATGCCAACGGCACAAGGGATGAGACTGGGGAAAGTTTTGAGTAATATTGGTGGAATAAACACAAAAAGGATGAAGTGTGCCAATGGGGTACGGGTTCATAGGTAGGAAGGTTGTCAAAATGTTAAGGTGTCCAGCAGGGTTTCATTCTGGTCTGCCCCCACCCATATGGAATGAGGGACGATGCCAGGTCCAGGCTGCAAACATCGCTGAGGTCTCAAATGATCACTGCGATCTGCCTCATCCATATGACATGAATTTCAAAAGGATGGGATGAAGCGCAAGTCTTCCGTGCAGGTGATTTTAGCAGAATAAAATCACCAAGACCTCTACTTTTCCTGTGATTTTCCGAGACATATCACACGAATTTCAGAGGATGAGATTAGATTTAAGTCCCGGGAAATTCTGGCAGAATACATACCCAAGACCTCCAAAGGGGTGAATCCCGGTGTAACCCCTTTATGACTTTGGCGGCATAGATACCTGACAATAAGAAAAAAAAATAAAAGAAACCAGATCTTTACATACCTGTTTGGAATCGCCGAGAACATTGAGAATGGCCTTGTGGGTATCCTCCATGAATTCTCGCCGGCCCTTTTTGCACGAAACCGCATAGTGAAAACCCTCTTCATTGATCTCCATCGGCTGCTCCACGGCCGCTGCATATTGCGCCTCTACACCGGGCAGCTGGAGAGGAATATCCAGCCTCGGCGGGCGTTTCCTCTTGAGCGGCGGCGAGGGGCCCTTGCAGCCGGAAACCAAATCATTCTCCGGGCTCTTCTCCTCTGGGACACCGACACACAGAGACACGGCCCTCTGCTGCACTTTTTTCACCGGGCTTTTGCCCCCATCGCTCCGCAGAAGATTCTCATCTCTGATTGCCAACACAGGCCGAAGCCGAGACCCCGCAAAACTGGTCTGAATACCCCCACTCCTGGGCGTCTGAAAGCCATGATTCCGAGGGGAACCTGCACAGATTTCAATCTCAGAATCATGCAAGGACGGGGACCTGCAAGAGCCCAAAACAGAGGGAGAATTCCCTGCTACAATGCAAGCCATATTCACAATCTGGTGATGATGGTGGTGGTGATGGTGACCCTGTGTGCTACTTGTGTTCTTGTTGAGCCATCCCAGGGGCTCTGCAACAGTGATGCAAGACATTGGGTTCTATGAGGTACTATTATAAATCCCCTCTTTTCCTCCTCTGTTCTTTCAATCCAATTGAAAACATGCTAGACGTTATGGATTCCTAGGCAGTCTACGCAGAGCATTTATAGATTCTTTAAATGAAATCAGATTTACAAAATTCCAGCTTTGCTTCTTGGTCAAACGCATCGCATAAAAATGTAACACGTACACCGTGAATTATTATTTGGAATCCCACCGTCTATGCTCTGGAAGTTTGTAACGGCAACCAATAAATCCCACGCTGAAATTTTCTATAATCTCTGTGGTCAAAGTCACATGATCTGTGCCACCACAGCAATCGATGTTTGATTATTATATATAGAATGGTCAATATACATAATGTACAAGTGTCACATACGCAATGTATATGTTCTGTGCGTGAACGGTTAGAATCCCTACACAAATCCAACGTTCAGTTTTGATGTTTGGTTGTGGGAGCCACGGTTTTCATGCCATGGTGAGGTTCAAATGTCACCGACTTTTAATATTTTGACCAAGTTTCATTTTCATAATAGCTTTAGGTTCAAATTTTATTTTCATAATTGCTTTCCATTCAAATTTCACCGCTTTTGTATAATGTTGGGGGTTTAATTTATATAAGTGGTTTAGGTTCCTTTTCATAAATGGTTTGGTTTTGCCTTTTTCATATGGTTATGTGGGGAGATAGAATTCTAGTTATTTTCATGTTGTTTTGGCATTTTTAATAGAATTATTGGTTAGCCCTAAGCAAGTAATAGTCAAAGTAATTGTTTTATTATATTGTTTTTTATATGATTTTTTTTTTAATTAAAATGTATTAAGAGAGTCAAATTTTGTTGCTCTACGAAGTTTTGTTTTTTTAAGATAGTTTCAATGTTTTTATAAAGTTATTGATGAGTGTCAAATTAGGGTCAAATTAATCGGCTTACTAGGGTCCACTTTGTTGGACAGTTTTGTTTTTTCTAATAAAGTTATAATAAATTGAAAATAAAATAGTAGTTGAATTAATGGTTCAGTTAATTTTATTTTATATAATTATATGTTCTTAAAAGATATGGTGTTATTAATTTCATTTTATATTAGTATATGTTGATAAAAGGTATGGCGTTATTAATAGCTCAAAAAGTTACATGTATAGAAGTAAAATATATAGAAAGTAAAATATTAAGGTTTATTTAGATTAATGTTATTTTTAAACAAAAAAAAAATTATAGTAAACTAATAATTTCCTTAGATATATGTAACAGCTCGCAAGCTATATATATTGGGAACTCATAGTTCAGTTTAGAACCGAGATGTCTAGAGACCATCGGAACTGGAGTTGAGATCCCAAGCTCTAACAGGACAACAGGAAGCCTATCCATCTATCCTTATTATGAGAGACCACGTCTCTGAGAACTTGAACCCAAGTGGATGGGATGGCAAACCACCATCCATGTCACTCGAACTAAGCACCCAATGACTACTTAGATCAATGTTACTTATTGAACATGTGTTAAGATATTTTGGGGACCAAATACATTCCCTCCCATATATAAGGAGGCTAACTACTTATAGTGTCTTGGGATCCTTTGGTTGCCTCCATCAATTGGGAGTGGGAAATTAAGGCAAGGATATAGTCACCCAAAATGTATCCATAATGTTTATATTATGTGAAAAGTGGTTGTTTTAGCATGGGGTTCGACTCTAAGTTGTTTATATGCTAATGCCTCACCTCAACTTCATGAAGTTAATCTTGTAGCAAACATGCTTTCTTTCCAATTACAAATTTGTTAAGAATTTAATAAAAAAATTAGGCAGCAGTAAAGTTCTACCATGCCATCCAAGATTTATGCATAATGCATCAATGTCTTAGGATTGTGCCCAATTTAAAATTGACCCAATTCATCAAAAAATCAATCAGAGTTCCTAATAAGTTGGAAATCTAATTTTATGTATCATCAGTTTTCCACAACTAGAAGAAAGTTTGCTACAAGATTATATGACTTGTCCTAACCAATAAGCCCATTGTAATATTCTCCGAGTGATGAATTTGTGGGAGTTATATGACTTGTCCTAACCAATAAGCCCATTGTAATATTCTCCTTAAAATGTACCCTACGAGTGATGAATTTGTGGGAGTTTAACACTCAAGATTTAGGTTGGTTAGTTGTGGTTTAGCTCATGGAGCTTTCTAGAATTATCACCCTAAGTGTAAATTGGTGGAGTTTCCTTCCGTGAATATGTGAGAGTTTTTCTTCGTTGAGTTAATTCCCTATGGTAAATTTGTGGTAGTTTAAGACTTACCATTTAGGTTTGTTGGGTGTGGTTTTGTGATGCACAATGGAAGTTTGCTTCAATTAATTAAGTATAAGCTCATCCTCCACCAAACTAATGATGATGCAATAGTAAACCAACATGAGTTTTCTTCAATTTGCCTAGGTATATAGCAGTGAGTTTTCCCCAACTAAACTAATGGCCCCATGACACTATGCCTTGCATGCACATAATAATGATACAAGCCCACCTAGCTTACGAATTCTTTAAACCCTACATCATGTTTGTTGTGAGGTTTATTATTTAGGTTCATTAAGTTGAAATGTAATAGTAAATTTGTATGATTTTAATGCATATCATAGGTTGGTTGGATATGTTTCAACTATAAAGTATGGGAGTTTAAGAGATAACATTTAGGTAAGATGGATGTGATTCATTAGCAAATTTATCAGAGTTAAAGATTTTCCAACCATAAATGGGTGTGAGCTTTCCCCAACTAAACTAACTGCCTAAGAGGTTGTGACCCACATGCACATATTAAAGAGTCAAGTGCTTCCTTATGTTCTCATTTTAACATGCCCTATATTCCACTCAAAGTCTAGCATTTAGTTAAATTCACTGATGATTTAGTGGTAAATTTGTGGAAGTTTAAGACCTATCATTTAGGTTAGTTAGGTGTGGCTCATCACTAAATCATGGGTGTTTAAAACCGACCATTTAAGTTGGTTAGGAGTGGTTCAATAATACAATCATAGGAATTCTCCTCAATTGACCCAAACATAAATGGGTGGGAGTTTTCCTCCACTAAACTAATAGCCTTACGAAGTCTCTACCATGGGTAAGGCTCTCTCCAACCCATGGTAGAGATATTGTAATGTAGTGTAGTGTCTTGTAAATATTTGACTAAATTATAATAACATACAAATAAAAATAAAATAATTAATAATTATAATTGTCAATAAAATATTTTGACTAAGTCAAATTACATAAATAAATTTAATATAAATTTAATTATTATATTTATAATTATAATTATTAAACCGATTCATTTTAATTTTGAATTTACCAAGTGTTCAATAAAATCAAATCTCTATTCATTTTTTAAAATAATTTATATTTAAAAAAATAGTTCTCTTTAATTTATGAATCCAGAAATAAAATAAATCTAAATTGATAAATAATTTAGCAAAAAATATTCCATAAAAATAACTTTAAAAATAATTATTTTATATATAATTTATGAAAGAAGTATTCCACTTAAAAAAAATAAGTGGAATATTTCATGAGACGTGATTTAAAAGTGGAGTGCTGTCATATTATCTAAAAACAGTAGGCAAATGATGCAAAATAGCGCTGACTCACAAATTCGGCCAAATAATTTCGTTGACAATCTAAAAAAACATGATCTCTCGATGTCCATTTATTTAATTTATTTTATTAAGGTGTTATCTATTCTACGGTAGTTAGACTACGGCGTTCATAATGCCGTATTTATTTATTTGTTTTAATATTTGTTTAGCGGGGATACGGGGTGTGTATATTCGTTGGAAGATTTTTGGATGGCCGTTTAATGTAACGGTACGGGGAAGGAAATCGTGGAATTAATGGCCAAAACTAAATCTTTATTTAAAATCCACATGGCAATCAGCATAGAAAGCCCTACCCGTTGATTTAGCCGTTTGTTAACGGTCCATTCTTGGTCTCCGACGTGGCTCACTGTGCTACGTTTAAAATACCTTTTTAATAAAATATATATTAATAAATAAACGATTGTATTAATCAAATAAATTTTTTTGTTGAGAAAATTGTAGGTGAGGTATTGGAATTATTTTATCTAAAAATTATTGAGGTTAGAGGATTATGAATGTGAAGGATGGAAAGAAGGAAAGAAATATATTTTAAATTTTATTTGGTTAAAGATAGATTATGAGACAGATGAGATATATTGTTCAATTTTTCCCTGTAAAGCCTCATAATAAATGTTCTCAACTTTTTTCTTATAATAATTTTTTCCAATTTTTCAATAAATCTTTCACTAAATAGATTATCCCAAAACTTCCCTATCAGAACATCTGCATAACTTTCCCTGTTCTCTTTGAAGGCCTCCATTCTAAAATGAAATACTTTTCTATTTGAAATTAGTTGAACTCCATAAACATGAGAACACTTCACTATTTGATTTTGTTGAGTTGTCAACATTTCATTGGATGTTTTCGCTATTGCGTAGAGATTTAGATTCAATGAGTTGTTAGGTGGGTTTGACTTTTTAAATGAGTAAAAATATGATAAGCTAATAGTTGCTTCATCAATTAGTGAAAAAGTAAATAGCTGTCATAAACTTTGTAAAGTGAAAAAGTAAGTAGCTGTCATTAACTTTGTGAAGTTCCAAGTCATGCCAAGATGTCATTATCTTTGTGAAATTGCAAGTAAGATAAAAAATGTCATTGTCTTTGTGAAAGTCCAAAATCATGTAAATCATCAAAAGAAATGAAAATTTATTAAATATTTAAATTTATTTAAAAATAATAATTAAAATAAAATTTTAATTTTTTTATTTATTATAATAATTTAATAATATATATATATGTTATTGAAATTTTGATAAAATTCTTAAAGTAATATAAAACTAAAAATTGAAATCACCATCTTAAACAAGTAAATCCTGGAATATAAGCCTTCACACAAAAGAAGTCAGGGGAGTAATTTGAGACTATCCAGAATATATGAACCCTCCAAGAAATTAGGAAAGTCGACCCATGTTTAGTAATAATTCAAAAGATGAACATTATAAGTTGGTCGATTTATATATATGTTTATTTTTTTAAAAATAAAGCAAAGTACACATTAAAATTATGTTTTCGTTAGAAAGTAAATGTGCCGTGTTTGTTGTGGCGTAGAAAAATAATTTTATAAAGTAACTAAACGTGTTTGAAGAAATGATCTCATGGGAACACTTTACCATGTTTGAGAGAATTATTATTTTTATTTCATAGGAACACTTTACTAAGTTTGAAAGAATTATTTTAAGTATGGAAGAGTTTTTTTTTTTTTTATAGAGTTGGAGGGTTTTATAATCAAGGTAATGAGGGGTTGTCTTTAATGATAAGGATTATTTATATTTTTGAGATATATTTTAGTAATTTGATACATATTGAACATTGTATTTTTGAGATATATTTTAGTAATTTGATTTTATTTATTAATGGCGCTTTTTTGTCGGAAGTCAAACTCTAAGTTATTGTAAAAAGGATATAGCATATGTTAGGAAGCTTTCACTCCAAACCATTTATTCATGTCCATTGGCACAACAACAACAAGGCATACCTCCTTGCAAATGAGGAGGTCCATCTAGCAAAAGGAAACCTTAAAGCAAATATAGTTTTGTGCTTAACCCTAGTTCATCAATCACTCCTCTATATTTTTAATTATATGGAAGGGGCTCAATATTATGAGCCTAATGAAATCTAAAATGCAATCAAGTGGCACATTACTTTATAGCCATGTCCAGGTGACATGCAAGTCCATTGAAAACCATAATCCTCCCCCGCGTGAGTTGAATGCTTAGGATTGTTGGAGAGTTGGACGAGGCATGTCGGTATAGAGGAGATTAAGTCAGGATGATTATGAATTGGATGGTTTGAATGCTGGAAATAATTTTGCAGTGAATGTTGAATTAATGGGAAGGGAGATTTTAAGAACAAGGAAGCCCAAGGTATAGCTCATTCCACTTGGTTTGGTCTTCAAGTAGGTTATCCTCTACAAGTTTTTCAACTTGATGCATCATGCATGCTTGTTTAGGCTCAATTTGGCTTGGTTTCTCACTAGCTTTGGTGATGGGGTCACTCTAATCATGATTGTGGAAGCGTGGAGGCAATGGGACTAAGGTAAACGCGACTTGCATGCTCCTTTATTCTATCCCTCTTTACCTTTGTTTTGGTTCTTTATGTTTTCGGGTCATCTAAGATATTGTAATATCCCCAACCAACTTATTTCTACAAGATGTCACACTTGATAACCCTCTATTCCCTTAGGCTAGACACAGGGAGAGTTTTGGAAGAAGAGGACGTATGATTTATAATAAAAAGGGCAAAAGAGGGGGTTTTAATAAATAATTAGGTAAGATGTGATGTTTTCCCAAGGTATTTTTTAATGGTATTTATCGGTGGTATTCGTCGATGGTATTATGGTCAATTCTAGAAACTTGGAAAAGGCCCAATCAAAAGCTATAAAGTAAGAAAGAAGAAGGAAGGGAAGACATGGATTTGGATTTCTTCATGGCATTTGATTTGGAAGCTCGAGTGAGTTTTCTGTGAGTGAGGGTTTCAGGCAAAATCCTCAGGATAGCTTCGGTAGGATTTAGTCTCACCCTAGTTGGAAACACAGCTTCGGTGATACAAGATATCACCTTAGTTGGTTTGATTCTTCCCATCTATTTGATTACATTGAGGTGTTACCAGATTTGTCCATAAGGCCAAAATTAAAGTCTTTCCGCAGAGATCGAGTCCCTTAGGAAACATATACATTATCATTATTATGTGTGTGTATGCATATACACGTTGATAGCCTAGGAGCTAGACCCTTGGTTATCATGGGCATCAACAAGGTGACGAGGTTTATCACATAGGAGAATTGGTGTATTCGTTATTCAAGGCCAAGAGGCGATATACACTACAACTCCAAGGTCGTGACTAAGTGCGCAAAGATTTGGACCACAGTTCGAATTCGCTAGATGAGAGTCCATTTGTGCAGGAGCATCAAAGACCATGTGTCATCCAGTCAATGCACTAATATTAAGAGGCCTGATTCAACCACGAGCATCAATAAGTAGAGGCAAGGCTGCTTTTCTAACACATTGCCAATCCCACAAATTCTAGAACAGTTGCAAAAGACTAAGCCAAGCATTGCAGATCTACCATTGAGTGTTGGGCGATTAAGACGAGGGATCTCGAGCATTGCAAATTTTCCATTGAGCATTGGACGATTGAGACAAGGGATTCAGTACATTAGGCATTTGATACCATATGCATCATATATATTTGTTTTTCGAGGACTGAATCATCACAAAACTCACACACACACACACACACACACACGTATATTTGCTTGTGGTCATTCAAAGAT
The DNA here is from genome assembly GCA_031772625.1 of Pinus tabuliformis. Taxonomy (NCBI): domain Eukaryota; kingdom Viridiplantae; phylum Streptophyta; class Pinopsida; order Pinales; family Pinaceae; genus Pinus; species Pinus tabuliformis. The sequence goes on along the minus strand of CM062815.1, from coordinate 795,956,287 downwards.
CTTATAAGAAAATTCTCATGGGATGTGGTAAAATTATTTTTTAGCATGTCTTGCAATGGATGTTAGATGTTCATGTTATAAAATTTGTCCTGGTGGGAAACGAAATAGCAATTTTAATGCCCCACCCCAAATTTACCTGCTTTTACAGGATCTTCAGGGTAAACACGAGTTAAGAGTTACTACACATGACCCAAAAACTAAGTTCAAATTATGGAAGTGGGTTCTAGCATTATGAAACTTACTGCAACTTCCCAGGGACACCAAACCACATAAATGTCACACAACATCCATTGATAATCTTACCCTGAGTTGGAACTATCTTTTATCTTGACTTAACAACCCTTCCGCACACATAGGCCTTCCTCCATGTAGCTACAATCGAGATTTCTCAATTAAGAGACTGTCGTTATGAAATCAATGCCACATTTTCAAGGTTAACCTATAGGGCACTTCCTAGAACTCTCCAAAATCAAGTCTAAGATAATCACAAGTATACATAACCTATATTTAGGCTCGGTTCTTGCCCAAACATGACTGTCACATGATAAAGATTTAGAAAAACATATGGTAAACATGGTAGCTATAGGTCATGAATGCATAGATGCACATTGCTTCCTTAGTTTCATCATAGAATCATCAAGAAGGCTCACTACCCCCTCAAGCTAGTTGAAATAACACTTGTTAGCTTATGCATTTATATAATTATTCAATAACTTATCGAATTATGAACAAGATCCATAGCAAGAGCACATCATTTAACCATGCATATAACCAACAGTCAACCAGAATGAAACTGTGACAAACCAATCATAAAATCAACACAATAACCAATACATGTACTCATTGATGTCAATCAGAAATAACACATAGTAACCTATATGTAAAGCCAACCAAGTCAGAGACTTCTATGTACCACTCAACCATAGATAGGGTTGAACCAAATTTCTCTTTCAGCTAATCACCTTCGTTCCATACTCCAAGCATGAATGCGGGATCACATGAGATAAACCAAAACAAGACCAACTAGGGCTTCTAGAGGCCTAACCACCTCAACCCTCAACCAAAGTGATTTCACCTAAATCGGTCCATAAATCACCAACCAAACAAGCTTGGATGTCTCTGACTTCTTCACCATACCCAAAGGAATTTTCGTGCCTCCACCCATATGTTAAGAGATATAGGAGAATGCCCATATCCACCCTCGACCCAGGGAATTTCCCTGAGACCACCTTACTAGGATCTGAAATCTACCAGTCATCTAAAGCTTAACCAAAACAGGGAACCCACAACATCATGGTTATCTAGGAAATGGTAAGGCAAGGTTGAAACCATTGTCAATCCAGGAAAATCCCATGCCAATGACAACAAAGTTCCAAATAACCAAATGCATGTACCATGTATTCAATCTCAGCAAGAAAATCACATAAGCAACTTGTTACGTGCAATGTTCTCCTGTTGTAACTGTTTTTCCAACCTTCTTCTGCATTGCCCTGATTTCCTTTGCTTGCTTCTGTCCAAGTTCTGTATCTCTCCAAATCTAAGTGAGAATGCCTCAATGTCCAAGTGAATGTTAGAATGCTCCAAGAGTAACCAAGAAGTGATCAAGAGTAACTATGAGTGACTAAGAGAGGCATAAAATGTTCTCTCTCTCCTTTTGTTTCCTTCATTTTCCCTTGCATGCATATTCTTGTCTCTTCATCTTCCTTTTCTCCTTTTCTCCTATTTTCCTTTATTTCTTTAACTAATTGTCATTTATTGTCTTTTTCCTCTCGCTAATGCCAATTTCCATAGCCAATAATAAACCACAAGTGTTTCCCACTATAATGTTTTTCCCCTCCATTCAACTTGGAATATGTGTCCCAAGACCTTGATTTAATTTATGTACATAGAAAATCAACCCTTGGTTGTTACAAACCCATACCTCTTGGGGGAACACCATCATCGATGTTCTATGACACTTATGACCAACAAAACATACTGCTTATGGAGCTTTATAAACATAGCTCGATGTAATATTTACAATGACAAATGTTGAAAACATGACAAACATACCACTTATTGGAGCTGTATAACACAACCACACACACACACACATATCAAAAACTCATTTTCTTTAACCAAAAAATAAATAAGGATATAATGCCCACATTTTATTAGCCACCTCCCATGTAGCTTTATCGTGTCCAAAGTGCTTCCACTTCACTTTGACTTGCTCTATTTCTTGGTTCCATAGCATGAGTTGTTTTCGCTGCAATATGCATTGTGGCTCCGGCTAGAACTCTCCCTCTAGTTCCACATGTAATACAAACCAATCAAACACATGATCAAAATATTGTACATATCCCTTAAGCAATGAAACATGGAAAACATCATGGACTTTCACTAATGGAGGCAATGCAAGTCTGTATGCTACTGGTTCAATCCTTTCAAGGATCTCAAAAGGCCCGCAATACCGAGGTGCCAACTTGGCACATGACCCATACCTCAAGGAGCTCCTATTGGGATTGATGTGCAAGTACACATGCTCCCAAACCTGAAAATCCTTGAATGCTCTATGATGATCCAATCCAATCAACACCCTATTCAATGGATCAATCTAGTTGATAGGAGTATTACAATTCTGCCTATAGAAAGCCTCAAATGGACTCATATTTAATTATTCCTAATACCCATTGTTGTAAGAAAATATACCAGTGGAAGATACTCATCCCCCTTCCTCTATTGATGCATGACATACATCCTCAACATATCCTCAAGGATCATATTAATGCTCTTTGTCTGTCCATCTGTCTGTGGATGATAAGTTGTATTGAAAGCTAACTTTATCCCCAATCTTGCAAATAAATCCTTCCAAAACCTAGAAGTAAACTTAGCATCTCTATCTAATATAATATTCTTGGGAACCCCATGCAACCTCATTATCTCCCTAATGAAGATCTGAACAACTAAATTAGTATATTTCACTGCAATGAAGTGAGCTACGTTGTTCAACCTATCAACCACAACCATGATGAAATCATGTTTCCTCTATGTGTTAGTCAATCCCATAATGAATTCCATGGAAATGACCTCTCATTTCCACTCTGGAATCAGAATAGGCTACAATAGACCAGCAGGATGCTTACATTAAGTTTTCACCTTCTTGCAATCCACGCAGATTGCAACAAACTCAGCGACCTCTTTCTTCAAATTTTCCCAATAGTAGAACTTCTTGAAAGTTGTCAAAATCTTCTGGTATCCTGGGTGGCCTAAATATGATTTGATGTGAAACTCTCTCAAAATAAGCTTCTTCAACTCGTTGTTATCTGGCACATAAATCCTACTCTTGAATCTGACCAAGCCATCTGTTGTGAGGTGATACTCCTCATCCATATCACCCTCTCTTTGTTACTATAATATCTGCTTCAGTTGATGGTACGTCTCATCATGATTCCCTGCATGCAATATTTGCTCCTATAAATTTGTCCCATAAGAGATCACAACTGAAATATGATTCACTTGCACTCTCCTACTGAGAGCATCCACAACTTGGTTCTCCTTTCCTTTAATGTACTTGATCTCAAAGTCAAAATCACTGAGAGTAGCCAACCATCTAGCTTGCCTTGCATTCAGATTGGGTTGGTCAAACAAGTACCTCAGTCCACTATGATCAATCATCAAGATAAACCTTGTGCCAAGGAGATAATGTCTCCACATTTTCAATGCATGAATGATGGATTCCAACTCAATATCGTGAGCCACATAGTTCTGCTCATGTTCATTCAGTTTCCTTGATTCATGGAAAACCACTTACCCTTCCTGCATCAGGACTCCACCTAGTCCTTCCTTACATGCATTTATACAAACCACAAACTCCTTATCAGGATCTGCAATCTTAAAGAATATAATATTGGTAAGTAACTGCTTCAATTGATCAAAACTAGTTGCACACTCATCAGTCCATTCAAACCTCTTCCCTTTCCTGTGCAAAGATGTGATAGGATAGTCAATCTTAGAGAAGTTCATGATGGACCTCCTTTAGTAACATAATAGTCCCATGAATGATCTGACCTCATCCACATTCCTTGGATTTGGCCACTCTGTGATAGATTTAATCTCTTTTGGATCTACTATCATCCCTTCCTTTGAAACAACACGTCCCAAGTAATGAATCTGAGACTGAAAGAAATTGCACTTACTGAGCTTGGCATATAACTCATGCTCTCTCAATAATATCAAAACTGCTATCAGGTGCTCTACATTCTCCTCCTCATTCTTTGAATATACCAAAATATCATCAACAAAGACTATCACAAACTTAACCAAATAAGGATGTAACACATTGTCATCAAACACATGAAGGTGGCAGGAGAATTAGTAAGACCAAAAGGAACCACCACAAACTCATAGTACCTATACCTTGTATGAAATGTAGTCTTGTATATGTATTCTTCTTTGATGCATACTTAATGATATCTTGATCTCAGACCAATCTTCGAAAATATTGCTGCTCCCTTCAGCTCTTCAAAAAAATTATCAATCCATGACAATGGATACATGTTCTTGATAGTCACCTTATTCAGCTACCTGTAATCAATGCATAATATGACAGTATCATCTTTCTTCCTTACAAACAACACCGGTGCATCCCAAGGAGACACATTTGCCTTATGCATCCCTTATAAAGCATCTCTTTAATATGCAACTTCAATTCCACCAACTCTAGAGTGCTCATCCTATACGGTGTCTTATATGTTAGTGTTGCTTCTCGTATCAACTCAATGGAGAAATCTACCGCTCTATGAGGAGGCAACTATGGAATCTTTGCAGGAAACACATCCTGAAACTGCTGCAAGATAAGATACTTCCTCAGGATCTCATCATCCTCATCTTCCTTCCCTTTGTCACTCGAAACATCTACTTCAAACAATAAACATCATTTCTTGTTGCTGCACTTAGCTTGCATAATTGTAACCATTCTCACTGATGTAAGGTTTTTCTTTCCCTGCAAAACTCTCTTTTCTTCATCACCATTCAGACACTCAATGGCATTTTCATAACAATCTACCTTAGTCTCGTGAATGAACAACCAGTCCATGCCCAAAAGCATGATATATGAACCCACAAGAAGCACATTTAGATGTGCTGATGTAGGCATGTTGTTAAGCTCAAATGCACAATATCTCACCCAGTGATGAACTCTTCTCATTGTACATGTAGCCAACTGCACCAACCAATATTCTTCATGAACTTCCTTATTCAATTAGCACTGATCCACTAGGTCAGGACTAATATAACTATAATTTGATCCATGATCAATCAAAAACAACTTGATCACAAAGCTTACCTTCCATCTTAATAATGGATGTTTGATGATCTTCTTGCTTTTATCCAATATTGCATAGGTCCGGGGAATGCTCTAACCTACATCCTCAACTATCTGCACCTCCTAAGCATTGTAGATCTAAGGTCTCCTGCCCTGATGTAATGGAAAATCCCTCTTGCGTTGGTCTCCACCACAGGTCCAATGCCTCAAAGGTAATCTGTCATTGCCTTTATTATGCTACTACTCAGGTTGAGACCAATGTCTTGTCTTAGCTGCATTGAACTTCTTAGGAGGCGCCACATTTTCCTTGTCACCCACACCCTAGGATCTTCCTTGCTTCTTGAGCCATTTCCTTTTGTCTTCTCATTACCTTTCCAATCACGCTTGAACTTAGGCTTGCGTGTTAACTGCTCATAACAAAGCTTCACCTTTCTGATGGCTTCCATCAATGACTGAGGCTCATTAAACTCAATCTGGTTTATGAATGATAATGGCAATTCGCTAAAGAACCTTTGGATTTTTGTTTTCTCATCCTTGAGATAGGGAACATATCTCAATAGCTCTAGAACCCATCTTGAGCTCATAGAACTCCTTGGCCTTTTCATCATAATATCTCTTAGATAGGTACTTCTTCCTGAAGAGTCTTTCAAACTCATCCAAAATCAACTCCTCTTCCCTAATGCCTCTGACATGCTTAACATATTCCCATTGGAAATCTAATTTTCCCTTGATACTAAAGGTAGTTATCTTGGCTTTCATGTTCTCGGAGTAATCATGAAGTCTGATGAATTTCCTCATCCCATGCAACCATGCTTCTACATCTTTTGATTTCTTCATTTCCCCATTGAAAGTAGGAGGCTTGGATTTCTTGAACTCCTCTGGCAAGTAACCCCCCTCTCACTCCTCCTATAACGATGTTGGCAATGATGTCTCTCAGAACCAAAGCTAGAAGAAAACCCATGAGTGTTAGCCCTCCTCTCAAGTGTATCCAAGGATTTTCCATCCTTTATTATATCACCTTTGTCCATCTTGTACCCTTTCTTAGACTTTCTTCCATCTGCACCATTAGTATTTTCTTCATGTTTGTCCCCATGACTAATCCCGAGTTGTCTCTACTTTTTCAAATATGAAAGGCTTTGGAGGATGACTACGTTAACCTTGAATTGCTTTTCTTGAGCTCTGGTAAGCGTTTCCCATGCCTCAATCAACTACTCACTGGCTGTCTTGCAACTCATGATTTCTTCCTTCAAAATTCTTAATGTATCTACCAAGCCAAGAGAATATCCCTCTCCCTGCTATTCAACTGATCTCTCCCATCCTACCAATGTCTCTTCCGCCCTGTACGGAGAGTCATATGAACTATACTCAATTATTTTTCTCTTCATCTCTTGGCCTTCTATTTCCTGTAATATGCCATTGTTAGCTAAATAAAAACATAATCAAAATCATACCTCAATGTATCTAAGGGGAGGTTATTTCATTTGCATAGGCCAATCCAGATTAGCACGACACAACATCACAATCATACCAACTCATACATGGATATCATAACCATAACCATAAAAATATAAACAACTGACAAGCATGCATAACAATCTTCATTTACCCTGAGGTCCAACGTTGCAACCTCACTCTGATACCACTTTGTAACACCCCACACCCACATTTAACCGATTTTACAAGCTCTCGAGGGTAAACATGAGATGCGAGTTACTATGCATGACCCAACAACCAAGTTCCAGTTATGGAAGTGGGGTTTACCATTCTTAAACTTACTACAACTTCCTAGGGATACTAGACCACCCGAATGTCAGACAACATCCATTGATGATCTTACGCTAAGCTAGAACTATCTTTTGCCTTGACTTAACAAGCCAGCCACACACATGCCAAGTTGTGCATGCGGAAAGAAGGCCCCATCTACATGCATAAGCCTTCCTCCATGTGGCTACAACTAATATTTTTCAGTTAAGAGACTACGACTACAAAATCAATGCCACATTTTCAGGGCTAGCCTACAAGGCACTGCCTAGAACTCTCTAGAATCAAGTCTAAGATAATCACAAGTATGCATAGCCTATACTTAGGCTCAGGTCTTACCCAAACATTAATATCACATGATAAACATTTAGACAAGCATATGGTAAACATGGTAACTACAAGTCATGAATGCATATCTAGACATTATTGAATCCTTAGTTTCATCAGAGAATCATCAAGAAGGCACACTGCCCTCTCAAGTTAGTTGCAACAACACTAGTTAGCTTATGCATTCATATAACCATTCAATAACTTAATGAACCATGAACAAGATCCATAACAATAACACATCATTTAACCATGCCTATAACCAACATTCAACCATAATGAAACCATCACAAACCAATCATAAAATCAACACAATAACCAATACATATGTTCATTGATCTCAATAAGAAATAACACATAGTAACTTATGCATAAAGCCAATCAAGTCAGGGACTTTCAAGTACCACCCAACTATAGATTGGGCTGAACCAAAATTTTCTTTTAGCCAATCACCCTTGTGCCATATTCCAAGCATGAATGTGGGATCCCATGGGATAAAACAAAACAGAACGAACCAAGGCTTCCATAGGCTAAACCACCTCAACCCTCAACCACAGTGATTTCACCTAAATTGGTCCAGAAATCGCCAAAACCAAACAAGGTTGGATGTCTTCAAATTCTTTACCATACCTAAAGGAATTTTCCTGTCTCCACCCAAATTTTTATATAACTTTAAAAATAATTATTTTAAATATACTTATTTTTAAAAAAAATATTCCTTAAAAATAACTTTAAAAATAATTATTTTATATATAATTTATGAAAAAACAATTATTTTATATATAATTTATGAAAGAAGTATTCCACTTAAAAAAATAACTAGAATATTTCATGAGATGTGATTTAAAAGTGGAGTGGTGTTATATTATCTAAAAACAGTAGGCAAATGATGCAAAATAGCGCTGACTCACAAATCCGGCCAAATAGTTTCGTTGACAATCTAAAAAACATGATGTCTCGATGTCCATCGATTTAATTTATTTTATTAAGGTGTTGTCTCTTCTACAGTAGTTAGACTACGGCGTTCATAATGCCTATTTATTTATTTGTTTTAATATTTGTTTAGCGGGATACGGGGTGTGTATATTCGTTGGAAGATTTTTGGACGGGGATTTGGATGCCCGTTTAATGTAACGGAACGGGGAAGGAAATCGTGGAATTGATGGCCAAAACAAAATTTCCACATGGCAATCAGCATAGAAAGACCTGCCCGTTGATTTAGCTGTTCGTTAACGGTACATTCTTGGTCTCCGACGTGGCTCACTCTGCCACGTTAAAAATAATTTTTTAATAAAATATATATTAATAAATAAACGATTGTATTAGTCAAATAAATCTTTTTGTTGAGAAAATTGTAGGTGAGGTATTGGAATGATTTTAGCTAAAAACTATTGAAGTTAGAGGATTATCAATGTGAAGGATGGAAAGAAAGAAACAAAGAAATATTTTAAAGTTTATTTAGTTAAAGATAGATTATGAGATATATTGTTTAATTTTTTTTTGAGAAGTTTCACAATAAATGCTTCTAATTTTTCAACAAACTCTCACAATAAACTTTTTCAGCTTTTCGACAAACCCCTCACTAAATAGATTATCCCAAAAGCTCCCTATCAGAATATCTGCATAACTTCCCTGTTCTCTTTGAAGGCCTCGCATTCTAAAATGAAATACTTTTCTATTTGAAATTAGTTGAACTCCATAAACATGAGAGCACTTCACTATTTGATTTTGTTGAGTTGTCAACATTTCATTGGATGTTGGGTAGAGATTTAGATTCAATGGGTTGTTAGGTAGGTTTGACTTTTTCAATAATTAAAAATGTGATAAGTTAATAGTTGCTTCATCAATTAGTGAAAAAGTAGATAGCTGTCATTAACTTTGTAAAATGAAAGTAAGTAGCTATCATTAACTTTGTGAAGTTCCAAGTCATGCCATGAAATGTCATTATCTTTGTGAAATTCCAAGTAAGATGAAAAATGTCATTTTCTTTTGTGAAAGTCCAAAATCATGTAAATTATAAAAATAAATAAATTTATTTAATATTTAAATTTATTTAAAAAATAATAATTAAAATAAATTTTTATTTATTTATTTATTATAATAATTTAATCATTTAATAATATATATATATATATTATATTTTTGATAAAATTCTTAAACTAATATAAAACTTAAAATTGAAATCACCATCCTACCAAAAAAAAAAAAATCCTGGAATATAAGCCTTCCCACAAAAGAAGTCATGGGAGTAATTTGAGACTATCCAAAATATATGAACCCGAAGAATTTAGCAAAGTCGACCCATGTTTAGTAATAATTCAAAAGATGAATATTATAAGTTGGTCGATTTATATTTATATATGTTTATTTTATTAAAAATAAAGCAAAGTATACATTAAAATTATGTTTTCGTTAGAAAGTAAATGTGCCGTGTTTATTGTGCCTTTGAAAAATAATTTTATAAAGGTAACTAAACATGTTTGAAGAAATAATCTCATGGGAACACTTTACCATGTTTGAAAGAACTATTATTTTTATTTCATGGGAACACTTTACCAAGTTTGAAATAATTATTTTAAGTATGGAGGAGTTTTTTTTAATAGAGTTGGAGGGTTTTATAATCAAGGGAATGAGGGGTTCTGTTTAATGATAAGGATTATTTATATTTTTGAGATATATTTTAGTAATTTAATAGATATTCATTGTATTTCTGAGATATATTTTAGTAATTTTTTTTTTTATTTTGTTCTTTAATTTGATTTTGATGATTTTTCTAGATTGAAGTTTGAAACGGGTTCACCAATAATTGTTCATGTAATTTTCCAAAAAATCTTAATTAATATATCATAAATCACAGAATCATCCAATTTAATAAAAAACTAAAAAAAAAATAATTATTTATTTATATTTAAATAAATTTATATTTATTAATAATAATATATATAAGATTTAAGTATAAAAAAAGTTGTAAAACAATTTTATGATAAATTTTATAGTTAAAAATTTGATTCGCTCTCAATAAAAAATAATAAATCATTTACTATGAAAACATTATTGTCCTATAAAGTAAGTTTTTGTTTTAAACATCAGAGCCAATATTAGTAAGGTGAATTGGGTACTAATTATTAGTAAGGAGTTGTTTGATGTGAACTTTTTTGAAATAAAAAATAAGGATGGAAATGTTTATTGTTAGGTAATGTGTTGGGGGTGTTTTTAAGTGCAATTTTTTATTTATTATTTATTTTGTTTTTTTTATTTATTTTTAATATTTATTTTGTTGTTTAGTTTCTAGGTATTTTATTATGAGAATTTTGATGGATCTAACAAATTGATTTTAACTAAGTCATGCTGATCAAAGGGGTTGGTTGGGCCAAGTGGATTTAATGGCATTTAGCTCATGGTTTTGTGCCAACACTCTATTAATTTTGTAATTATTTCATTTCAGCTTAACTTTCTATATTTGTGTACCATTAACTCAAATAACTTATATAATATGATATTTACACTAAATTAATATCTCATTCTCTTCTGTCAAAGTCAAAAGAAGATATTTGTGCCAATAACCATTTAAGCATAATCAAGTTCAATGAATCATGACATTTTATCACTATAAAGAAACACATTACCAAAAAGTTGTTATTGTCCTTATCAAAGTACAAGTCATGAAAGGAGATGTCCTTATCTTAATAAGAGTCCAAGTCATGCAAGTCATGTTGTTACATTTTAAGTAAACCATTGTAACTTTGAAATGAAGAAAAGTGACAATTATTTGATTCATTTTTTTACCTATAATTTTTTTAATTAAATTATTCTATTTCTTATTAATCACATAATCAAAGATACATTTTCGTTAGGATTCCTATTGTTGTGGCCTGCCATTGGGGAAACCAAACCAACAACAAAATAGGACATCCTAAGTCCATTTCCCAAACCAACAACAAAATAGGAAGTCCTAAGTCCAAAATGAGTATAACAACAACATACAAAGATAAAGTTCATGTCATCTATGCTAGTTGTCCATCATGAAAAGTCAACCTGACTGCCAAAATAGACTAGAAACTATCCTAATTGGTATGATAACAAACTAGCTAATAACAAGACATGCATAATTATTATCTTAATGAATAAAAAAGTAGATAGCATCTTGAGGATGCATAACAAGATTGTAAGCCAGTGAAACCATATCAAGGTGAGGTAGAAACCTCTATCGGAGTTGGGTCTGCAAGGTTGTCCACAGGTCACCTATCACAAGCCAGAGTTACTGCTAGGTAGGCCAAACATTCATCCGTATCTTTATGTTCTATATGTATCTCATCCAACTATAACAAAATCTCCTGCTTGGCTTTGTTTCTCTCAAGGAGAACCTTACCAAGCAATGATTTTGTGTGCTAGTATAGGATACTGGTGTGTAAGGATTGGTTTTGGCACCCCTGGGTGTGTTGTGTGTCTAGCACCCACTTGGTTAGGGATGCCAAAACTCCAATATAAATATGTTGAGCATGATCCATTACCACATTTTCTTTTACATTCTTAGTTTCCTCTTGAATGTTTGATGCAGTTTTAGCATGATAAAATCGGCCCGAAGCTTGAGCCTGCAAGTAGGCTCGAGAACTACCTGAACTGTCACAACTATTGGTGCCCCTATGACAGTGAGCATGTTATCACAACTTTGGATGCTAACACGAGGAGGAAGTTGGACCAAGGAGAGGCTATGGGAAAAGAGGCACGACACTAAGGAAATGGGGGTATATAGCAAACCAAAGAGGTGAGAGGTTTGAATAGTGGAGAAATAAAAAAAATCAAGAAAGAGAAGAACCACAAGTCCATAGAAAGAACCCCTCCCAAACAAGGAAATACAAGAATAAAATATGATTTAGAAAGTGGCCAAAAAACTACCATAAGCCTCTCTGAATTCTTGATAATATATAAATCTACGATGGTAATGAGAACCAAAAACCTAAATGGAAATAGAGAGAGATGGGTCGTAGTAGCATGCAACCAATAACATGGATAAGTAAACCTTGAGGAAATACCAACCAAAAATTTTCTAATAAGTACATGTATCTAAGTGCACATAGGCAAGGGTACCACAAATATATATTAACACCACAAGTCTACCATTGTGTTCTTCTAGAGGCCTACTCTATGTTCTCCATATGATTTACTATTTAGATCAATTGAACTATGGTTTGGGAGTTGAAGCTCTATCATTTGAGTTTGTTAATGATAAACTAGAATGTTCAATTTTATTAGCCTCAATTTAAATTTGTAAAGGTTCTTTTTAACTAATCTTTGAATTCCTAGAAATTTTCTTCAACTAATCGCAATAGTGAATCGTTTTTCCTACTAATTTATTTTCATATTTATAAATTTGATTTTTTTTTAAATGTTTATGCTCTCTTAACTCATTGGGAATATCCAAGAAACAATTTGACCCATTCTATCATAAAAATGATTTATATATCATTTATGAAAGAAGTAATCCACTAAATAAATAAAAACAATTTTTTATTTATAATTTATGAAAGAAAGGGGTGGCAAGAGTAGGGGGTTGATCTATCACCCCAAAGATCAATGGGAATTCCCCTTCTCATGGGGTCTAGGAATCGTCACAAACAACCAAGTAAAATCCTACACTCTTCTACAAGGTCTCTCTCTACCTGCAAGGAGAAACATCAAGTTCTCATTATCATCAATGACTCTACCATTCTTTTGCGCCACCTCATCAATGGCTCTCCTTCGTCTGAAATCAAACTCCGAGCTATTGTAAAAAGGATATAGCATATGCTAGGAAGCTTTCACTCCAAATCATTTATTCATGTCCATTGGCACAACAACAAGAAGGCATACCTCCTTGCAAATGAGGAGGTCTATCTAGCAAAAGGAAACCTTAAAGCGAATATAGTTCTATGCTTAACCCTAGTTCATCAATCACTCCTCTATATTTTTCATTATATGCAAGGGGCTCAATAATCTGAGTCCAATGAAATCTAAAATGGAATCAAGTGGCACATTGTTAGGCCCCTATACTACTAGTGTAACCCCTTATTGTTATTAGTATAACCCACTTATTATATTGAAGTACCCATGTAGTGCCCATATTGTTACTATTGTGCCCAATGAAGCCCACTATTGTTATTATTGTGCCCTTACATTATTATTGTTATGTCGGCTCTGATTATGTTATAACCCCTTAGACTCCTATATATAGAAAGGAGGTCTTTTCATTTGTATCATCTAAGAATTGTTCATTTATGTAATGTAAAGGAGGTTGCCCCCTCGAAGAGGCTGAATTCTAAGGCGTTGATCTATCTTTTCTATCTTTTCTTGAGCTGGTTTCATAACATTTGGTATCAGAGCTTTGGATTCTAGGGTTTCGCTGCTCCAAACAGGTCATCGTGGCATTTTCGCTATAACTTTTTTTCTGTGATGTTTCAGAAGTCGCAAAAAAAAACCCATTTGAGAAGAAATCACGCCGAACCTTGGGTCCGAATTTCAGAGCTTTTCTCGCGATATTTGCGGAGATATGATCTGAGGAAGTTGGTCTTTTTGCAGAGTCATGAATTACATTCAAAACAGGTGACCTGGGGAAAATCGTCATAACTTTCTCTCTGAGTATCGGATTGAAATTTCGTAAGAAGATACAGAAAGAGGATGGACTGTAGTTTCTTGTATGAATTTTTCAGATCCAAAGGTTGAAACAGTGACTCGTGGCACGTCGTACAAGTCCCCTCTTCTGGAAAGGTCTATAATCAGGTCATCTTGGGAGATTGTGCATAACTCTTTTTTGGAGAATCCAATTTGGATCAGACTAGTGGCATTGGAAAGAGGACATAGAGGGCTACTACAGGTAGCAATTTTAGAACTTAAATATATGAAAGTATAGAGTTACAATCGTTTAAAGATCGAGGTCCTAAAATCAAGAAAAAGCAAGATGAGGAAGTTTGATGGCAAGGATCCGCTAAATTGGATACTTCAGATGGAGCAATATTTTGATCTACATGGTGTACAACTATTACAAAAGGTATGTATTGCATCTTCATATTTAGAACTAGATCAATTATTATGGTATGAAGGGCTTTGTTCTCGTAAAAAACTTGTTACGTGGTCAATTTTCACGGAGGAAATGATAGCACATTATGAGGATACAAAGAGCAACACCTTCTTTAGAGCAACACCACAACAATTGGAAAGAGTAAAAGGGATTTGTGACATAATGGAAAGCAAAATTATGGAAACCAGGAAGCATACCCCTCACAACTATAAATATGGAAGTGTTGTTTCTCCTAGCCTTCCACAACCTACAAGGGTTACACCACAACAATTGGAAGAAAAAAGAGAAAAAGGGCTTTGTTACAATTGTGATAGAAAATGCACTAAAGGTCATAGGTGTGCTGAGAAGAAATTATTTTACATAGAATATGAAGAGGAGGAAGAAAAGGATCAAAAAACATCAAAAGAAGATGATATACGCCAAGACACCACCCCAGAGAAAGAAGAAATGAATCAGACCATATCTTGTAAAGCATTGGCAAGAATTACCACTCCTCAAACTCTCAAGATAGAAGGACATGTCAAGAAGAAAAAGGTGCAAGAAGTGAAATATCACATCGAGAAAGAAGAAATGAATCTAAACATATCTTGTAATTCAATGGACGAAATTACCACTCCTCAAACTATCAAGATAGAAGGACACATCAAGAAGAAAAATGTTCAAGAAATGAAAGATCACATCGAGTATCAAGAAATGAATCCGACCATATCTTGTAAAGGACTGGAAGAAATTACCACTCCTCAAAAGATAGAAATACATATCAAGAAGAAAAAGGTTCAAGCAAAGAAAGATCACATCGAGCATCAACAGCAAGTTCTCCAACTTTTAAAGGATAATGCCACTTCGATGCAAAATCAAACGAAACAACAGGTAGATCAACATCGTAGTGAAAAATGTTTTGATGTAGGTGATTGGGTATTTTTACTGCTACATCTCAAGCAAGCTATTTATGAGAAGGAAATGTTGGCAATACTACATGCACTTAAAAAATGGCGACCTTACCGAATGGGAAGACTCTTCAAGGATGAGGATGTGGAAGCATTGTTTTGTGCTATTTATATTATCCAACCAGATTGGATAAACGAAGCAAGGGATGAATGGAAGAAGGACGAAGAAGTATGGCCACTTATTCAAAAGTTGCAAAAGATCCCAATTCAAGCAATATTGCCAGAAATTGAAGAGGAAGGAAAAATCATATTAGAACCTGGAGCAGTCACAGAAACAAGAACCCGACAGCTACGAAATCGATCAATTTCAGAGTATCTCATCAAGTGGAAGAACTTACCTGCTGAATATTCCACATGGGAGGACAAGAATTTTATACAGAAGCATCAAGAACTACTCAAGCGTTGAGGACAACGCTTTTTGAAGGAGAGGGGCATGTTAGGCCCCTGTACTACTAGTGTAACCCCTTATTGTTATTAGTATAACCCACTTATTATATTGATGTACCCATGTAGTGCCCATATTGTTACTATTGTGCCCAATGAAGCCCACTATTGTTATTATTGTGCCCTTACATTATTATTGTTATGTCGGCTCTGATTATGTTATAACCCCTTAGACTCCTATATATAGAAAGGAGGTCTTTTCATTTGTATCATCTAAGAATTGTTCATTTATGTAATGTAAAGGAGGTTGCCCCCTCGAAGAGGCTGAATTCTAAGGCGTTGATCTATCTTTTCTATCTTTTCTTGAGCTGGTTTCATAACACACATTACTTTATAGCCATGTCCAGGTGACATGCAAGTCCACTGAAAACCATAATCCTCCCCTGCGTGAGTTGAATGCTCAGGATTATTGGAGAGTTGGACGGGGCATGTCGATATAGAGGAGATTAAGTCAAAATTATTATGAATTGGATGGTTTGAACGCCGGAAATAATTTCGCAGTGAATGTTGAATTGATGGGAAGGGAGATTTTAAGAACGAGGAAGCCCAAGGTATAGGTCATTCCACTTGGTTTGGTCTTCAAGTAGGTTATCCTCTACAAGTGTTTCAACTTGATGCACCATGCATGCTTGTTTAGGCTTAATTTGGCTTGGTTTCTCACTAGTTGTGGTGATGGGGTCACTCTAAACATTATTGTGGAAGCGTGGAGGCAATGGGACTAAGGTAAACATGATTTGCATGCTCCTTTATTCTATCCCTCTTTACCTCTGTTTTGGTTCTTTATGTTTTCGGGTCATCTGAGATATTGTAATATCCCCAACCAACTTATTGCTACAAGATGTCACACTTGATAACCCTCTGTTCCCTTAGGCTAGGCACAGGGAGAGTTTTGGAAGAACATGATGTATGATTTATAACAAAACGGGCAAGAGAGGGGATTTTAATAAATAATTAGGTAAGATGTGATGTTTTCCCAAGGTATTTTTTAATGGTATTTATTGGTGGTATTCGTCAATGGTATTATGGTCAATTCTAGAAACTTGGAAAAGGCCCAATCAAAAGCTATAAAGTAAGAAAGAAGGAGGAAGGGAAGGCTTGGATTTGGATTTTCTTCATGGCATTTAATTTGGAAGGTCGAGTGAGTTTTCTGTGAGTGAGGGTTTCAGGCAAGATCCTGAGGATAGCTTCGGTAGGATTTAGTCTCACCCTGTTTGGAAACACAACTTTGGTGATACGAGATATCACCTTAGTTGGTTTGATTCTTCCCATCTATTTGATTACATTGAGGTGTTACCAGATCTGTCCATAAGGTCAAAATTAAAGTATTTCTGCAGAGATCGAGTCCCTTAGGAAACATATACATTATCATTATTATGTATGTGTATGCATATACACATTGATAGCCTGGGAGCTAGACCCTCAAGCTAGTTGAAATAACACTTGTTAGCTTATGCATTCATATAATTATTCAATAACTTATCGAATTATGAACAAGATCCATAGCAAGAGCACATCATTTAACCATGCATATAACCAACAATCAACCAGAATGAAACTGTGACAAACCAATCATAAAATCAACACAATAACCAACACATGTACTCATTGATGTCAATCAGAAATAACATATAGTAACCTATATGTAAAGCCAACCAAGTCAGAGACTTCTACGTATCACTCAACCATATATTGGGTTGAACCAAATCTCTCTTTCAGCTAATCACCTTCGTGCCATACTCCAAGCATGAATGTGGGATCACATGAGATAAACCAAAACAAGACCAACTAGGGCTTCTAGAGGCCTAACCACCTCAACCCTCAACCACAGTGATTTCACCTAAATTGGTCATAAATCACCAACCAAACAAGCTTGGATGTCTCTGACTTCTTCACCATACCCAAAGGAATTTTCGTGCCTCCACCCATCCATTAAGAGTTATAGGGGAATGCCCATCTCCACCCTCAACCCCAGGGAATTTCCTTGAGACCACCTCACTAGGATTTGAAATCTATCGGTCATCCAAGCTTAACCAAAACAGAGAACCCACTACATCATGGTTATCTAGGAAATGGTAAGGCAAGGTTGAAACCATTGTCAATCCAGGAAAATCCCATGCCAATGACAAAAAAGTTCCAAATAACCAAATGCATGTATCATGCATTCAAATCTCAGCAAGAAAATCACACATGCAACTTGCTACCTGCAATGTTCTCCTGTTGTAGTTGTTTTTCCAACCTTCTTCTTCATTGCCCTGATTTCCTTTGCTTGCTTCTGTCCAAGTTCTCTATCTCTCCAAATCTAAGTGATAATGCCTCAATGTCCAAGTGAATGTTAGAATGTTCCAAGAGTAACCAAGAAGTGATCAAGAGTAACTAAGAGTGACTAAGAGAGGCATAAAATGTTCTCTCTCTCCTTTTGTTTCCTTTTCCTTTTTTGTTTCCTTCATTTTCCTTCATTTTCCCTTGCATGCATATTCTTGTCTCTTCATCTTCCTTTTCTCCTATTTTCCTTTATTTCTTTAATTTATTGCCATTTATTGTCTTTTTCCTCTAGCTAATGCCAATTTCCATAGCCAATAATAAACCACAAGTGTTGCCCACTATAATGTTTTTCCCCTCCATTCAACTTGGAATATGTGTCCCATGACCTTGATTTAATTTATGTACATGGAAAATCAACCCGTGGTTGTTACAAACCCATATCTCGTGGGGGAACACCATCATCGGTGTTCTATGACACTTATGACCAACAAAACATACTGCTTATGGAGCTTTATAAACATAGCTCGATGTAATATTTACAATGACAAATGTTGAAAACATGACAAACATACAACTTATTGGAGCTTTATAACATAACTCAATGTGGTATTTACAATGACACACATGCACACATATCAAAAAGTCATTTTCCTTAACTAAGAAATAAATAAGGATCTAATGCCCACATTTGATCAACCATCTCCCATGTAGCTTTATCGGGCCTAGAGTGATTCCACTTCACTTTAACTTGCTCTATTTCTTGGTTCCACAACATGAGTTGTTTCTGTTGCAATATGCATTATGGCTTTGGCTGGAACTCTCCCTCTGGTTCCACGTGTAATACAAACCAGTCAAACACATGATCAACATATTGTACATATCTCTTAAGCAATGAAACATGGAAAACATCATGGACTTTCACTGATGGAGGCAATGCAAGTCTATATACCACTGGTTCAATCCTCTCAAGGATCTCAAAAGGCTCTCAATACCGAGGTGCTAACTTGGCACATGACCTGTACCTCAAGGAGATCCTATTGGGATTGATGTGCAAGTACACATGCTCCAAAAATTGAAAATCCTTGAATGCTCTATGATGATCCAGTCCAATCAACACCCTATTCAATGGATCAATATAGTTGATAGGAGTATTACAATTCTGCCTATAGAAAGCCTCAAATGGACTCATCTTTAATGTTAGGCCCCTATACTACTAGTGTAACCCCTTATTGTTATTAGTAGAACCCACTTATTATATTGATGTACCCATGTAGTGCCCATATTGTTACTATTGTGCCACATAGAAGCCCACTATTGTTATTGTTGTGCCCTACAATATTATTGTTATGTAGGCTTTGATTGTATTGGGACCACTTAGACTCCTATATATAGAAAGGAGGTATTTTCATTTGTATCATCCAAGAATTGTTCATTTATGTAATGTAAAGGAGGTTTCCCCCTCGAAGAGGCTGAATTCTAAGGCGTTGATCTATCTTTTCTATCTTTTCTTGACTTGGTTTCATAACATTTGGTATCAGAGCTTTGGATTCTAGGGTTTCGCTGCTCCAAACAGGTCATCGTGGCATTTTCGCTATAACTTTTTTTCTGTGACGTTTCAGAAGTCGCAAAGAAAACCCATTTGAGAAGAAATCACGCTGAACCTTGGGTCCTAATTTCAGAGCTTTTCACGCGATATTTTCGGAGATATGATCTGAGGAAGTTGGTCTTTTTGCAGACTCCTGAATTACACTCAAAACAGGTGACCTGGGGAAAATCGTCATAACTTTCTTTCTGAGCATCGGATTGAAATTTCGTCAGAAGGTACAGAAATAGGACGGACTTTAGTTTTCGTTTATGTATTTTTTAGAGTCAAAGGTTGAAGCAGTGACTCGTGGCATGTCGTACAAGTTCGCTCTACTGAACTAGTCTAAAAGCAAGTCACTGTGGGAGATTTCACATAACTTTTTCTTGGAGAATCCAATTTGGATCAGACTGGTGGCATTGGAAAGAGGACACAGAGGGCTACTACAGGTCACAATTTCAGAACTTAAAGATCCAAAAGTATAGAGTTACAGTCGTTTCAAGGTCGAGCTCCTAAAATCAAGAAAAAGCAAGATGAGGAAGTTTGATGGCAAGGATCCGGTAAATTGGATACTTCAGATGGAGCAATATTTTGATCTACATGGTGTACAACTGTTACAAAAGGTATGTATTGCATCTTCATATTTAGAACCAGATCAATTTTTATGGTACAAAGGGCTTTGTTCTCGTAAACAACTTGTTACGTGGTCAATTTTCACGGAGGAAATGATAGCACATTATGAGGATACAAAGAGCAACACCTTCTTTAGAGCAACACCACAACAATTGGAAAGAGTAAAAGGGCTTTGTGACATAGTGGAAAGCAAAAGTATGGAAACCAGGAAGTGTACCCCTCACAACTATAAAGATGGAAGTGTTGTTTCTCCTAGCCTTCCACAACCTACAAGGGTTACACCACAACAATTGGAAGAAAAAAGAGAAAAAGGGCTTTGTTACAATTGTGATAGAAAATGCACTAAAGGTCATAAGTGTGCTGAGAAGAAATTATTTTACATAGAATATGAAGAGGAGGAAGAAAAGGATCAAGAAACAACAAAAGAAGAAGATATACGCCAAGACCCCACCCCAGAGAAAGAAGAAATGAATCAGACAATATCTTGTAAAGCATTGGCAAGAATTACCACTCCTCAAACTCTCAATATAGAAGGACATATCAAGAAGAAAAAGGTGCAAGAAGTGAAAGATCACATCGAGAAAGAAGAAATGAATCCAACCATATCTTGTAATTCATTGTTCGAAATTACCACTCCTCAAACTATCAAGATAGAAGGACATATAAAGAAGGAAAATGTTCAAGTAGTGAAAGATCACATCGAGCATCAAGAAATGAATCCGACCACATATTGTAAAGGATTGGAAGAAATTACCACTCCTCAAACTCTAGAGATAGAAGGACATATCAAGAAGAAAAAGGTTCAAGCAGTGAAGGATCACATCGAGCATCAACAACAAGTTCTCCAACTTTTAAAGGATAACGCCACTTCAATGCAAAATCAAACGAAACAACAGGTAGATCAACATCGTAGTGAAAAATGTTTTGATTGGGTATTTTTACTGCTACATCTCAAGCAAGCTATTTATGAGAAGGAAATGTTGGCAATACTACATGCACTTAAAAAATGGCGACCTTACCGAATGGGAAGACTCTTCAAGGATGAGGATGTGGAAGCATTGTTTTGTGCTATTTATATTACCCAACCAGATTGGATAAACGAAGCAAGGGATGAATGGAAGAAGGACGAAGAAGTATGGCCACTTATTCAAAAGTTGCAAAAGATCCCAATTCAAACAATATTGCCAGAAATTGAAGAGGAAAGAAAAATCATATTGGAACCAGGAGCAGTCACAGAAACAAGAACCTGACAGCTACGAAATCGATCAATTTCAGAGTATCTCATCAAGTGGAAGAACTTACCCGCTGAAGATTCCACATGGGAGGACAAGAATCTTATACAGAAGCATCAAGAACTACTCAAGCGTTGAGGACAATGCTTTTTGAAGGAGAGGGGCATGTTAGGCCCCTATACTACTAGTGTAACCCCTTATTGTTATTAGTACAACCCACTTATTATATTGATGTACCCATGTAGTGCCCATATTGTTACTATTGTGCCACATAGAAGCCCACTATTGTTATTGTTGTGCCCTACAATATTATTGTTATGTAGGCTTTGATTGTATTGGGACCACTTAGACTCCTATATATAGAAAGGAGGTATTTTCATTTGTATCATCCAAGAATTGTTCATTTATGTAATGTAAAGGAGGTTGCCCCCTCGAAGAGGTTGAATTCTAAGGCGTTGATCTATCTTTTCTTGACTTGGTTTCATAACATTTAATTATTCTCGATACCCATTGTTGTAAGAAAAATATACATGTGGAAGATACTCATCCCCTTCCTCTGTTGATGCATGACATACATCCTTAACATATCCTCAAGGATCATATTAACGCTCTTTGTCTGTCCATTTGTTTGTGGATGATAAGTTGTACTGAAAGCTAACTTTATCCCCAATCCTGCAAACAAATCCTTCCAAAACCTGGAAGTAAACTTGGCATCTCTATCTAATATAATATTCTTGGGAACCCCATGCAACCTCATTATCTCCCTTATGAAGATCTGAACAACTAAATTAGTATATTTCACTGCAATGAAGTGAGCTACCTTGCTCAACCTATCAACCACAACCATGATGAAATCATGTTGCCTCGATGTGTTAGTCAATCCCATAATGAACTCCATGGAAATGACCTCTCATTTCCACGTTGGAATCAGAATAGGCTGCAATAGACCAACAAGATGCTTACATTAATCTTTCACCTGCTTGCAATCCACGCCCCTTGCAACAAACTCAGCTACCTCTTTCTTCAAATTTTTCCAATAGTAGAACTTCTTGATAGCTGTCAAAATCTTCTGGTATCCTGGGTGGCCTGAATATGATTTGATGTGAAATTCTCTCAAAATAAGCTTCTTCAACTTGTTGTTATCTGGCACATAAATCCTACTCTTGAATTTGACCAAGCCATCTGTTGTGAGGTGATACTTCTCATCCATATCACCCTCTCTCTATTACTATAATATCTGCTTCAGTTGATGGTACTTCTCATCATGATTCCTTGCATGCAATATTTTCTCCTATGGATTTGTCCCATAAGAGCTCACAACTGAAATATGATTCACTTGCACTCTCCTACTGAGAGCATCCACAACCTGGTTCTCATTTCCTTTAATGTACCTGATGTCAAAGTCAAACTCACTGAGAGTAGCCAACCATCTAGCTTACCTTGCATTTAGATTGGGTTGGTCAAAAAATTACCTCAGTCCACTATGATCACTCTTCAAGGTAAACCTTGTGCCAAGGAGATAATGTCTCCACATTTCCAATGCATGAATGATGGATACCGACTCAATATTATGAGTCACAGAGTTCTACTCATGTTCATTCAATTTCCTTGATTCATGGAAAACCACTTACCCTTCCTGCATAAGGACTCCACCTAGTCCTTCCTTACATGCATTTATACAAACCACAAACTCCTTATCAGGATCTGCAATCTTAAAAAATAGAATATTGGTAAGTAATTGCTTCAATTGATCAAAATTAGTTGCACACTCATCATTCCATTCAAACTTCTTCCCTTTCCTGTGCAAACATGTGATAGGATAGTTGATCTTGGAGAAGTTCATGATGGACCTCCTTTAGTAACATAATAGTCCCATGAATGATCTGACCTCATCCACATTCCTTGGAGTTGGCTACTCCGTGATATATTTAATCTCTTTTGGATCCACTATTATCCCTTCCTTTGAAACAACATGTCCCAAGTAATGAATCTGAGACTGAAAGAAATTGCACTTATTGAGCTTGGCATATAACTCATGCTCTCTCAACAATCTCAACACTACTGTTAGGTGCTCTACATTCTCCTCCTCATTCTTTGAATATACCAATATATTATCAACAAATACTATCACAAACTTAACCAAATAAGGATGCAATACATTGTCATCAAACACATGAAGGTGGCAGGAGCAATGGTAAGACCAAAAGAAACCACCATAAACTCATAGTGCCTATACCTTGTACGAAATGTAGTCTTTTATATGTATTCTTCTTTGATGCATACTTGATGATATCTTGATCTCAGATCAATCTTCAAAAATATTGCTGCTCCCTTCAGCTCTTCAAACAAATCATCAATCCACGACAATGGATACATGTTCTTGATAGTCACCTTATTTAGCTACCTGTAATCAATGCATAATATGAGAGTATCATCTTTCTTCCTTACAAACAACACTGGTGCACCCCAAGGAGACACATTTGCCTTATGTATCCCTTATCAAGTATCTCTTTAATATGAAAGTTCAACTCCACCAACTCCAGAGTGCTCATCTTGTACAGTGTCTTAGATGTTAGTGTTGCTTTTGGTATCAACTCAATAGAGAAACCCACCACTCTATGAGGAGGCAGCTATGGAATCTTTATCCTAAAACTGCTGCAAGATAGGATACTTCCTCAGGACCTCATCATCCTCATCTTCCTTCCCTTTGTCACTCAAAACATGTACTGCAAAGAATAAACATCATTTCTTGTTGCTGCACTTAGCTTGCATAGTTGTAACCATTCTCGCTGATGTAAGGTTTTTCTTTCCCTGCAACACTCTCTTTTCTTCATCACCATTCAGGCACTCAATGGCATTTTCATAAAAATCTACCTTAGTCTTGTGAATGAACAACCAGTCCATGCCCAAAAGCATGATATATGAACCCAAAGGAAGCACATTTAGATGTGCTGATGTAGGCATGTCGTTAAGCTAAAATGCACAATATCTCACCCAATAATGAACTCTCCTCTTGGTAGATGTTGCCAACTGCACCAACCAATATTGTTCGTGCACTTCCTTATTCAACTAGCACTGATCCACCAGGTTAGGACTAATACAACTATAATTTGATCCAGGATCAATCAAAATAGAAACAACTTGATCACGAAGCTTACCTTCCATCTTAATAATGGATGTCTGATGATCTTCTTGCCTGTTATCCACTGTTGCATAGATCCGTGGAACACTCTAACCTACATCCCCAACTATCTGCACCTCCTAAGCATTGTAGATCTAAGGTCTCCCACCCTGATGCAATGGAAAATACCTCTTGTGTTGTCTCCACAATAGGTCCAACACCTCAAAGGTTTTCTGTCATTACCTTTATTATGCTGCTACTTAGGTTGAGACCCATGTCCTCTCTTAGCTGCATTGAACTTCTTACAAGGCGCCACATTTTCCTTGTCACCCACATCCTGGGATCTTCCTTGCTTCTTGAGCCATTTTCCTTTAGTCTTCTCATTACCTTTCCAGTCACGCTTGAACTCAGGCTTGTGCTTTAAAAGCTCATAACAAAGCTTCATCTTTCTGATGGCTTCCATCAATGACCGAGGCTCATTAAAATCAAGCTAGTATATGAATGATAATGGCAATCTGCCAAAGAACCTTTGGATTTTTGTTTTCTCATCCTTGAGATAGGGAACATATCTCAATATCTCTAGAAATTTGGTTATATACTCTTCATCTGTCATGGAAGCCATCTTGAGCTCATAGAGCTACTTGGCCTTTTCGTCATAATATCTCTTAGATATGTACTTCTTCCTGAAGAGTCTTTCAAACTCATCCAAAATCAACTCCTCTTCCCTAATGCCTTTGACATGCTTAACATATTCCCACCGGAAATCTAATTTTCCCTTGATACTAAAGGTAGTTATCTTGGCTTTCATGTTCTCGGAGTAATCATGAAGTCTGAAGAATTTCCTCATCCCAAGCAACCATGCTTCTACATCTTCTTATTTCTTCATTTCCCCATCAAAAGTAGGATGCTTGGCTTTCTTGAACTCCTCTAACAAGTACCCCCCTATCACTCCTCCTATAAGGATGTTGGAAGTGATGGCAATGATGTTTCTCAGAATCAGAGCTAGAATAAAGTCCATGAGTGTTAGCCCTCCCCTCAAGTGTATCCAAGGATTTTCCATCCTTTATTATATCACCTTTGTCCATATTGTACCCTTTCTTAGACTTGCTTCCATCTGCACCATTAGTATTTTCTTCATTTTTATCCCCATGACTAATCCTGAGTTGTCTCTACTTTTGCAAATACGAAAGGCTTTGGAGGATGACTATGTTAACCTTGAATTGCTTTTGTTGAGCTCTGGTAAGCCTTTCCCATGCCTCCATCAACTACTCACTAGCTGCCTTGCAACTCATGATTTCTTCCTTCAAACTTCTTAATATATCTACCAAGCCAAGAGAATATCCCTCTCCCTGCTACTCAACTGATCGCTCCCATCCTACCAATGTCTCTTCCGCCCTATACGGAGTCATATGAACTATACTCAATTATTTTTCTCCTCATCTCTTGACCTTCTATTTCCTGTAATATGCCATTGTTAGCTAAATAAAAACATAATCAAAATCATACCTCAATGTATCTAAGGGGAGATTATTTCATTTGCATAGGCCAATCCAGATTAGCACGACACAACATCACAATCATACCAACTCATACATGGATATCATAACCATAACAATAAATATCTAACATGCATGCATGATAAAAATATAAACAACTGACAAGTATGCATACTGATCTTCATTTACCTCGAGGCCCAGTGTTACAACCTCGCTCTGATACCACCTTGTAACACCCCACACCCACATTTAACTGATTTTACAAGTCCTCGAGGGTAAACATGAGATGAGAGTTACTATGCATGACCCAACAACCAAGTTCTAGTTATGGAAGTGGGGTTTACCATTCTTAAACTTACTGCAACTTCCTAGGGACACTAAACCACCCAAATGTCAGATAACATCCATTGATGATCTTATGCTGAGCTAGAAATATCTTTTACCTTGACTTAAGAACCCAACCACACGGATGCCAAGTTGTGCATGCAGAAAGAAGGCCCCATTTACATGCATAAGCCTTCCTCCATGTGGCTACAATTGAGATTTCTCAGTTAAGAGACTACGACTATGACTATGAAATCAATTCCACATTTTCAGGGCTAGCCTACAAGGCACTACCCAGAACTGCCTAGAACTCTCTAGAATCAAGTCTAAGATAATCACAAGTATGCATAACCTATACTTAGGCTCAGGTCTTACCCAAACATTACTGTCACATGATAAACATTTAGACAAACATATGGTAAAAATGGTAGCTACAAGTCATCAATGCATATCTAGACATTATTTCCTTAGTTTCATCAGAGAATCATCAAGAAGTCTCACTTCCCTCTCAAGCTAGTTGCAACAACCTAGTTATCTTATGCATTCATATAACCATTCAATAACTTAATGAACCATGAAAAAGATCCATAAAAATAACACACCATTTAACCATGCCTATAACCAATATTCAACCATGACAAACCAGTCATAAAATCAACACAATAACCAATACATATGCTCATTGATTTCAATAAGAAATAACACATAGTAACTTATGCATAAAGCCAACCAAGTCAGGGACTTCCACGTACCACCCAATTATAGATTGGGCTGAACCAAATCTCTCTTTTAGCCAATCACCCTTATGCCATATTCCAAGCATGAATGTGGGATCACATGGGATAAATCAAAACAGAACCAACTAGCACTTCTAGAGGCTAAACCACCTCAACCCTCGGGCCTCAACCACAGTGATTTCACCTAACTTGGTCCAGAAATCGCCAAAACCAAACAAGCTTGGATGCCTTCGAATTCTTCACCATACCTAGAGGAATTTTCCTGTCTCCACCCATCCGTCAAGAATTCCAAGAGAATGCCCATCTCCACTCTCGACCCTTGGGAATTTTCCTGATACCACCTCACTAGGATCTGAAATTTACCGACCATATAAAGCTTAAACAAAAACACTACATCATGGCTATCTAGGAAATGGAAAGGCAACGTTGAAACCACTGTTAATCTAGTAAAATCACATGCTAATGACAACAAAGTGACCAAATAACAAAATGCATGTACCATGCATTCACATCTCAGCAAGGAAGTCACACATGCAACCTGTTACCTACAACGTTCTCCTGTTGTAGCTGCTTTTCTAACCTTCTTATTCGTTGCCCCAATTTCCTTTGATTTCTTACTTTCTTCTCTCCAATTGGTCTCTCTCTCCAAGTCCAACTGAGAATGACTCAACATCCAAGTGAATCCTAGAATGCTCCAAGAGAATCCAAGAAGTGATTAAGAGTAACTATGAGTGACTAAGAGAGGCGCAGAATGTTCTCTCTCTCATTTTGTTTCCTTTTCCTTTTCTTTTTCCTTCAATTTCCTTCATTTTCCCTTGCATGCATATTCTTGTCTCTTCATCTTCCTTTTCTCCTATTTTCCTTTATTTCTTTAATTAATTTCCATTTATTTCCTTTTTCCTTTTTCCAATGCCAATGCCAATTTCCATAGCCAATAATAAACCACAAGTGATGCCCACTATAATGTTTTTCCCCTCCATTTAGCTTGGAATACATGTCCCATGACCTTGGTTTAATTTATTTACATGGAAAATCAACCTAGGGTTGTTGCAACAATTATGTATCGACAATACGTTTCTGGTTAGATTGGCGTGGTGGGTCATCAAAGTCAAATAAATCTCACACCATTTATTATTGTTCATTTAGCGTTGTATGGTTAATTTGGTGTAGATATTTGAAGTAGTTTAACTATGAAGTGTTTGTCCTAGCTTCTAAATAAATAAAAAAGGAGTTGGATGTTAAAGAGTTTGGAAGATTTTTTTTTCAATTGTCATATTTTCCATCCCAAGAATCTTACAGTGGTATCAGAGCCACATTCTTGGCCACTTGTGGGATGTGATGCGAAGAAAATCGAAAGGGAAACCTCGAGGCATTTACATTAGTTGGAAATGGAAAAGATCCAAAAGCCAAGGAAGAATACATAAGACTGAAAGAGATATGGAGGAAATTCCTAAAGAACAAGAAGGGCACGAAGAAGAACTAATGGGAGACCATGAATATTCAAGAATTTGGAATGCTCTTGATAAAATTACCTCAACCCAAGAAACAATCATGCAACTACTCATCAAAATGTCCCATACTCAACTTGGAAACTCTATCCAACAAAACAACATTAGAGAAGGTGGTTCACATTTCAGTCGGAGCAGCCATATACATATTCACACCAATCCCTAGAATAGCCCACACATATATGGCAACATACCAACTATGTAATCATTTTTGGAGGATTCTTCTAGGGAGCAGGAATCCTTCTCATCCATACTATGAACAATCACAATTTGGATGAGAGAATACTAAACATTACCCCTGAAGTAAAGGCAACCTTGACCATAAATGATTATCATTTTAAGAGGAGAAAACAACAGAAGAAGGCAACAACATATGAAGGTTCTCATCCAAACAAGGACCTGCAAAAGGATATTGGGAAAGTAATTCTTCCCTATTTTGATGGGTCGAAAAAATGTTCAGCTAGATCATGGGTGCAAAAGATGGACACATATTTCCAGCTTAACCCCATGCATGAGATGGATGCTATCAAATACACCACTCTACATCTTGATGGAGAAGCACATGGATGGTAGCAACACAATATGATCACACTAGGGCATACAACATCACTTCCTATACAGAGTTCACATAGAGGTTGATAGAAAGATTCGATAAGAAGGACCCTGAGTTGTACTTTAGGGGGTTAACTTAGCTTCTTTGGACAAGAAGTGTCAAAGCCTCTATCGTTGATTTTCAGAGATTGGCTATAATTCCCACTGATCTTTCAATGTCTCAAACTAATATGTTGTTCATAGAAGGATTGCCAGAACCCTTGCACCTTTAAGCCCACAACATTACAAGATGAAATTAGGAGGGTAAGGGATATGCAGGACGCAGTACGAAAGACTAAGTCCACTCCCAAACCAATATTTCATTAAAAGGACAAAAAGATCAAAAAACCATAGAAGGAATGGTCAGGGAAGAACCAGATGGATGATGAGACCATAAAGGACCTCAGAAGGAGGATATTTTGCTTCTCCTATCAGGAGCCTTGGGCATCAGGGTATTGGTGTCCCAAAGGGAAATCCTGCTATATAAAAATATTTTTTGATAACGAGGATGAGGGAGAAGTACCAGAGGAGGATTAGGGAGAATCACAAGGAATGGGGGTAGAGCAGTTACCAAAGGAGACCCATGAAGGAGTTATTTCCTCACTTACAGGAGTTATGAGGTATCACACTCTTTGGATCAAGGGTATCATACATGGGAAAAAGGTGAATTTGTTAATTGATGGTGGGGCCTCCAACGATTTCATTGATGCAGAGTTTGAAGCTAGAAGGGGGTTGACAACTGAACAATTTGGAGGATTTACAGTCTTGATTCTTGGAAAGAAGGAACAAAACCACATGTCGTGCACCAAAATAGTTCCCAACATGAGTCTAACAATGGGAAATTACATAGTTACTAATAACTTCTTTGTAGTAGATTGCCTAGATTCCCATGTGGTATTAGGGGTCCAATGGCTATATTCAATTGGGACACATATAACTAACTATCAGGAGATTGAATATGGATTTACAGGGCCATATGGTAAGAAGGTGATGCAAAGAGGGATCCATTAGTACTTGCCCAAGATCGTGACATCCAACAAAATGGAGGCAGATCTTCGACATGGGGATATCATGTGGGTGGTAGAATACCAAGTTATGGAGAGGAAACCTGCAAAGCAGCATACTGAGTATCATTCTAACATCATGGCATTATTGCAAAAGCACAAGAAGGTTTTCAAATATATGCCACCAGGGAGGTCACCAAATAGGGAATTTAAGCTAGAGGAAGGGTTCCAAGCTAGTATCTTGATCTACAATTAGATGTATCTATGAAATTTGGAGCAATAATTCTATGCCAAAATCTTTGAATGTGAGCCTGGCTTAATAAATATTTTGTATCTATGGCATGTGATTGGAGGCCAGGGGCTCAAATTGCATTAGGAGAAGATTGAGGCCATCCTTAATTGGCCCATTCCCAGGAATGTAACAGAGTTAAGGGGATCCTTGGGTGTCTGCAAATACTACATAATATTTTTCAAAAGACATTCACGGCTGGTAGCCTTGCTTACCGACCTGGCTAAGAAGTGATTCTTCGTATGGTTAAAGGCAACACAAGAGGTGTTTGAGAAGCTTACAAGAGATGAGAGGAATTTCAAAGTGGGATATATAGTGTATCTTCATTGCAGCCTTACTGATGTTCCACTTTGAAGTAGAAGGGAGAGCATATATTGTAGCATCCAACACTTAAATTACTTGAGGGAAAGCAATTTTGGGTGGCGAGGAATATAATATCCCCAACCAACTGATTATTGGAATATGTCACCCTTACTAGCCCTTTGTTCCCTTAGGCTAGTGACAGGGAGAGTTTTGGAAAAAGGGGACCCTTGATTTATAATCAAAAAGGGAAAAATAATGGATTTTAATAAATAATTAGGTAAGAAGTGGTATTTTCCTAACGTATTTTTTGATGGTATTTGTCGGTGGTATTAGTTGATGGTATTGTGGTCAATTCTAGAAACATAGAAAAGGATCAATAGAAGCTATAGAGGAAGAAAGAAGGAAGAAGGGAAGGCATAATTTGGATTTTCTTCTTGGAATTTGATTTGCAAGCTCATGCGAGTTTCTGAAGAGGTTGATCACAAAGGAGCATTGGTGTGTTCACTATTCAAGGCCGAGAGGCCATACACATTGCAACTCCAAGATCGTGACCAAGTGCGTAGAGATTTAGACCATAGTTTGAATTTGTTAGACGAGAGGCCGTTTGTGTAGGAGCATCGAAGACCGTGTGCCATCTAGTCAACGCACTAATGTTAAGAGGCGATATTCAGCCATGTGCATCAATAAGTAGAGGTGAGTTTGTTTTTATAACATGTCTCCAAGGCCAAAAATCACATAATGAACGTAGAAGAATAGGTCGAGCATTGCAAATCTGCCATTGAGTGTTGGGAAATTGACATGAGGGATCTAGTGTGTTTGGCATTTGATACCATATACAACATATGTATTTGTTGTTCTAGTAAATTTATGTTTTATCATGTCCTCTAATACGTATCATAGGTTGATGTTATAACATTTTTCCTAGTGGGAAACAAAATAACAATAGTGTATCGACAATACCTTTCTGGTTGGATTGGCGTGGTGGGGTCATCAAAGTCAAATAAATATCATGCCATTTCTTATTGTTCATTTAAAATTGTATGGTTCATTTGGCGTACACGTTTGAAGTAGTTTAGATATTAAGTGTTTATCCTAGCTTCTAAATTAAAAAAAAAAAGGATAAATGTTAAAGAGTTTGGAATATTTTTCTTTCTATTACCATATTTTTCGTCCCAGGAATCTTACAGATTTAAGTTGGAAGTAGTTGTGGTTCTGTTTAATTCCAGTTTGAGAAAGAGTAATAGGGGCAATCCCTTTAGTTGGGATGCTCCTCAGTGTCACCTTTGTGTGTATATTCTATCCCTTTTAATTTGCAAATTGGTGTATTGTGCTTCTCGGGTGAATATTGGCTCTATCAATTGTCAATTAATTCAATCTTTGGTTTATGCACATTTGGGTTCTCACACCAGACATCTAGCTTGTGTTATGGGCAATATTGGAGGTCTCTAGGGCTCTGCTCTTGACAAGGCTTCATCCTAGTTTGTGCTTAGAATTGGAAGTTCTTCTCTTCTTTTATCAGCCCTTCATGGTGAAGGTATGTGTTCATTCAATTGGATGACACTCAGGTCATATGGTCCTAGGTCAAGATGGCACACAATCAATTAGTTGGACTATTTGGTGCTCATTGGAACCTTAACAAGCAACATAATTTCTATTGGTGCTTTATACCTCTCGCAAGCGATGTTCAGGGGAACAGTCTTACAAGGAATAGAAGAGTAAGTAAACTCTCTCCAACACTCTGTCAAGCAGCGAGTTCAAAACCAAAATCTTAGTTTCAACACCACTGGAACAACAATAGACGCAATTTTATATTTACAATCAAAAGTAAGCAAGATGGATGATGAAATCACCTACATAAGATCAATGTTATAGGAGCTCACTCTCAAGGTCAACTAGGAAGCATCCAAAATTGATCCTACTTGAGCATTATGTCCTAGTTGATAGAGTCAGATAGATGTAAATGAAGTTTTCCTTGATGAAGGGCATGCCTTTCCCAATGTAGGGGTAAAATAAAATGTATTTTCCATGCTTTGTAAGTGTCGGTTTTTAGTTAGTCTTTTTTGGAGGGTCTACAAGATAACATATTTTGAACATTGTAATGCCCTTATGCCTACTCCATGGCATAGTTTTGGATCAAAATTTAGAATTGTGTTTCTTAATATAATGTTTATTAAACTGGATTAGTAAGAAATAGTTGTAAAAACCATATAGTTGTGGCAATACTAATTTTATGAAATATAAATATATTTCCACTTCGAATGGGAAACAAATATAATTATGTCGTAAGGCATTTCCCTTTGAGAAAAACTCCCCCAACTGCCATTGTGTTGCATTGTACATCGTCTATTTGTGTGTTAGATGATTAAAAGATTTTGCATCGTTGGATCATATTGGCAGTGGAGATCTGGAAATAACTGTTTGGAATGACCCAATAGTGATAACAGATTGTGGATCTCATATCTTCTTTAATTCATATATATTACCATTTTTGAGCACTTTGTGTACCCAAAAAGTTTAAGGAGATCATTTGCCAGAAAATATGGAGCAAGCACACATTTATCTAGACATTTCTTTCTGTTGATGTTGCAAGTAACACATGGAAATGTGGACAATGCCTCTAGATTCCAAATGTCAATGTTCATCTGCAAAACAAATCCATAGAAGATTGATGCTCTCAGAAGTTGCAAAGTGTTACAATCATTCTACTTCCCAATTCTTTTCATTAAAATCTAATTCATATTAGACATGGACCAGATAGTTCTCCTATAATATTCCTAATTGGAAGCTAACAGTAAATACCTAAAACATGAGCTAGGAACAACAATTAAAATTAAAGTCCAAGCACTCAAATTAGAACACCATAGAAAATAAGAAGAATAACTTAGCCATTTTATGAATGGATGGGAATTTGAGTATATAATGGGTAAGAACAATGGAACCTTTGCTTTCTATGCAAGCTATGCAAACCATAAGTGAAATCTCACTGACCCAACTACTGAAATGGATCCAAAGTGATAATGGATATTGCCCAGAAAATATGCTATAGCTTGTCAAATGGAACTAGAAGTTTTTCTCAAAATAATGTCCGGAATGTTATGAAATTGCAACCACAAGATCCTCTCCTCAAACCCAAAAATACCCATAAAAGGTTTGGCCTATCTCAAACTCAAAATCGAATCCACAAAGTGATGCAAGTTCCCCAACTAACTAACAATTCACCTTGATACAAGAATGAGGATTTCAAACCTGAATATTACTTGAAAATATGTAAAATTAGTTGGAGACTTCTCTTAATTAACCCACAAAAACCTAGAAAGGGTTTGGGTTGAATCCACCGATCCTCGAAGACCCCCAACAAGTGCAAATCACCAAATCTGGCCAAAAAACATAACATAATTTGATATTACGGAATTATGCCCAAATATACCACTGAATAAATTCTCCCTTGAGGGTTACTTCCAATCTCGAACCCTTATCTCTCCACACTTCTTCTCCCTTCTTCCCTTACGCAAGCTAAGCCATAAACCCCTACGCACTTCCAAATGAAGATATTTTCGTCCCAGTGAGTTGTTGCTCTCTATCCCTGCAAAATCACCACAAAATTCCTGGCTCCATCTAGGAAAATCCTCCTACAAATAACCCAGACTCCAACTCGTTGTACGCAAGACCATAATGAATAACCTGAATTTCCTCTATGCCCAGAAAATATGCAGAGCTAGAAATGTTGTTTTCAATGAAGCTATATGAAAGTCTAACAATGGACTCTCTGAACTCCCAACTAGGGAGGTACTCGAAGTCCTCTGAAGATGGGGTGGAATCCCACCTAGAATTCATGTGCTAAACAACACTCTACCCTTGCACTAAAAAACTCCAAGAGAAGATGAAGTGTTAAGTGTAATAATCAAAAGATGATCCACAAAATGAGTCCCTCCTCCTTTATATTTTCTCTCCAACCTTCTAAACTTCTTTTAATATTATTTTATTGGCCGGGGCTATTTTCCACTTAGTTACTTTTTCAACCATTTTAATAAAATAATAATTTGCCACCAATCTGTAATAAAATAATACTTGTCACCTTTTTCCTAAATATAGTTTCCCCTCTTAATTAATATTACCAAAATTGGGAAAAATTCCCATGCTCACAAAAATTGGGGATATTACAACCCTCCCTACCAAAAATGGCTTATACTCAAGCAATGCCCAAACAAGCATTGTCTCTATCAACTAACCCAAATGGCTACTGCAAATGATACCAAGGTCCCAAATGTGATAGTGAGTCATCCCTATCCTGGCATGGATTCCTTCGATACCAGGGTCCCCAGCCATCCTAATCCATGTGAAGCACCCCTTGCTCCACTCATTGTCCAAACTAGCATAGACACCCAAAGCCTTCTGCATATTTTTAGTAAGTAAGGCATCATGATAATATAAATTCCCGATCAACTCTTCATGCAACTGCTCTATTGATTCATCCATTTCATGCACTTTGAGGGTGGACTCTTGAAGATACAACCCAACCTTGGTGGAGATGAATCCTCGCCCACATGAGTTTACCCTCATCCCCTATTTTTGATTTTCCCTCCATGCTAGTGAAGTCCCCCACGCCAATAATGAATCACTAAAATCCAATGGAATATCAAAATGATCTCCCCCTATCGAAAGCATCTCATCCCTAAGGGTAGTTGAATTGTAAAGTACTGGGATGCCATGGTCCCATGCTCATTATAGGAAGAAACTATCCTATTGACCCTGTGATACTCTGGTCATGACTGACTGCCCAACATGCTCATTCTAGAGCCTCCTCTCCTGTAACTCTCAACCATAATATATGTGATGATTGAGACTATGCCCAACCCGCCCAAGCGACTCAATAATGGCAGAGCCTATCACTCCATGGCTAGCCCCAATCCTAAACAACAACCTGCGTTGCCATATGATGAAGACCTTAGTGATCCCCCACGTGTCAGCTTCAGAATGAATGAGATAACCTATTATCCTGACCGTACTCACTAAGAAATGGAGTGTTCCACCAGTCGATTGGACCCCTAGATCCTGTATCCATAATAAAGGCCCACAACTCCCAATCCTCACTACATGGTGCAGTGACATGCAACTAGCTACTAGGGCTCCTCTTTTCCTCATCTCTGACCCTTGCATGTATCCAATATATGGGAACTAGTCATCAAGAATCAGTCCCGCGTATGAAAAACTGTTATGCTCCTTCCAGACTGCACAACAAAATCTAGTATCCCAGCTCCTGATGATATATCTAGATATGGCTTGGAGCCTAGGCATCCTCTTGTCAACGAGGACTACCCTCACATGTACCTCATGCTCACATAAAACCTCTGGTTGTCCTGCTAATAATGCACCCTACAACTCACTCATGGTCACCTCCCTAAGCCTGCACCCATTAGCTTGTGCCCTGACCAAATGACACCACCGAGAAGGTTCTCCCTGGATACTTTATGTCCCAACTAACTGTCTCAAGCGATCCTCTCATGTCTTGCTGCTCTCGATGAAGATATCAAGGGACACCATCCAACTCCTATGTGCCTGCAAATAATGTAGAAGTGAGAGAGGCACACGAGTCCCCATGGATATCATCAAATGATGCTCATCTACATCCTCATTGATATTGGGTGAACTATACCTAATCACATGCATTTTGTCTCTAT
This sequence comes from Pinus tabuliformis, assembly GCA_031772625.1. NCBI lineage: Eukaryota > Viridiplantae > Streptophyta > Pinopsida > Pinales > Pinaceae > Pinus > Pinus tabuliformis. The sequence goes on along the minus strand of CM062815.1, from coordinate 795,919,689 downwards.
CAGGCGGTCTCCCTGGTGTTAATGCTCCAAAATCCCAATGGGAAGCATCACACATCACTACATACGACCAAGCATCCCTACACTCGCTTGCATAAGAACATGTATCGTTGTGCCCCTTGGCACACGATTGCACCTAGTTGCATTGTTGGACACCACCATCAGTCACCATATCATCTTGAATCATCTGGTATCCCTCTTGTGACGAAGTAGCTGTCACTCCATGTGAAACCTCGAGTTGTTATGAATCGATCCTCCTACTCCAGAGTGCAAGCTTGCACAACAAGACACTCCTCCATGCACCTCTGTGATCCTCTATAGAACACTGAACTCTATGACCCAACTATGTGCACCACTAAACACCTACGCCAATTGTTGCACCACCCTACATCCTCGACCATTCCACATGCATCAATGCGTCCACTACTTTGATAGTGAATCCACCATGATGTGGGTTTCGCCTCCTCATTTTTCCCTAGTAGACCTGAGCGACCTAGCTCCTCACATGCTAACGAGAATGATACTATTGTGCCAAGCCTCAATAGCTCTTGCATACAATATGCCAATGAGAGAGCATTGTCTCCATACAATGCCCTGTATGATAGTCTGTTGATTCCACCTCCTCTGACCAACCCCTGCCAAAGTATGTTGAACATCCTATAGTCCTATATATGCCCAACATTCCCAGACAACCCACGAAGTCTGCCTTCCCCCCTGTTGTATCATTTTTTTGTTTTGATAAGATAGAATATTTGAAAAAATGTTAAGCTAAGATATGGACATAATAATAGTGAATAAAATGTTAGTAAAAGAAAATATCTTGATAATGATGTCCATATCAAATAAAATGTTAGGTAGATGCTCTAAAAAATTAAGGCAAAAAGAAAATGTTGGGTTAGAAAGAAAATAAAACAAATAAACTCTAAAAGTGAGCAAGTCTAAATGCCACTACTATGTTTCTGCAAAATAATGGTTGAGTGCAGCTTGTCTTAAATGCCACAACCCATGACAGTCAAATAGTTTAATCTTGGTTGCTTCATGATTTAAATTTGATGTTATAATTAGAAAATAAAGATCTTGCCAAAATGTTTAATCTTGGCAGATCAGTAGTTAGGTAGAGAATAATAAGGTGCTCACCAGTTTAATCTGAGCCCTTAGAGGTTATAAGGGTAGATTTAGATAGTTTGCTTTTGTTAAATAAGAAGAAAGGGAAAGGGTTTGCTAGCTTAAATGCACCCATTAAGTGAAGAAAAAATGATAGGATAAGCAAAGGGTAAGTGGAGAAAGGTTGCAGAAGTTTGATTATTCATTGAACAAAAAGTGCATTTATCATGTTTTTATGTCCATGAGGCAATTACACAAGGAAAATGAAGGTCTACTAGATCGATTAATTAACTTCCCATTCATCCTTATTCATCCCTATATTCACTAATTTCCCCTTCCTACCATCATACATTCATATTCATTCATTTTCCACTAAGGACCCCTTTTGCTAAGGTTAAAACCCTTTTTTTCCAAAGAAAAGTGAAAATCCCATGTAAATCCCCTTTTACCTGAAAAACCCACAAAAAGGTGTTTACCCTAAATATTGATGCATATATATGAAAAGAAAATAAACTCATAAAAAGCATAATACTTAGTGTTTTCCCCTTTTCACATATATTTCCCCTTTTTCGCTATATTCCATATTAACACTAACTTATGTATTAAACCCTTAAGATTTCTCTTTCCCGTATAAATATTAACTCCTTTATTAAAATACCCCCAAAACCATAAGTTTTATAATAAAAATATGATATATAAGATATCGCATCTGTGGGTCGCAAACTTTATAACATGTAAGCATTACTCCCCGCATTGCGAAACTCCGATTGCGATATGCGATGGGAAGCCCAGACCCGACGCTATATATATCGCAATCCAATCCCATATCGCATCTGCATCCATCGCAAGTCCTGTTAATAGCATTCCCCTCCGCCATTGCGATATGCGATGCGCTAATTTATACGCGAATTTGTTACTGCACAGTCGCGTATATGATTGTTTGAAGAAAGGCACTAGGGACAGATTCAAGAAAAGGATCAGTTTTGCTCTAATTGATAATGGTTGCATTTTGCTAATGATGTGTGGATATGATGGTTAGAAGTATTTTGGTTCTAACTTGATATTGCTGATGTCTTGATACTTCTTATTAATATGCATGATCAGATCTGACAGATGGCACATGTTTAGGGGGAGCATATGCTCTTAATGCATTGTTGGCATTATGGTTAATAGTCCTTGGTGATGATGCTTATATGGATAAATGATTCATCTTGCTATGATATGGTTATGAGTTGTTCAGATGATTCTTGGGGTTACATAGTTGATATTTAGATCAGATTTGTGGTTGATTCTCTAATGGTGCTTACATGGTGATCTTCATAAGGATAAGGAGAAGTACATAGCTTGAATTCACATCTTCTTTACTTGATGATGAGTCACTCATATGCTGTTGTCGTCATATGCATAAAGATCATATATTACAGTTATGATGCAGGATTCCTATTGTTCTTGGCACATATATGGATGAGGATTGTTGGCTGGATACATGGATGAGTATTCAATGTTGCATTGTTGGAGACATGATGATGATGAGTTCTTACCTATATGATGATAGGTTGTTATATTCCCAATTGATGATACTTGGTTCATGCAGATCTGGATGGCTATGGTGTTTCTCTCATATGATAGAATGTGAATGTTTCTATATATACAGAATTCTGTTAGCTGATACAGGCATACCTTGATGATTCATGCACTAATACAAGTTGCTGGTCTAGTTTCTGTTGACAGATACTATGGAGCAGATCATACAGTGTCGTTGCTGATGTTTATTATGATCTTATTTAGGTTTTTGGTCTCTATATAGATTTCATGTATATCATTCGATGTAAAGGTCATATCAAGACTCATGATGTAATAGTGTGTCTCTATCTTTTGTAGTCATTTGATGAGATCTCTTCAGGTCATGTAACAGCCTATGTTGGTTTCCCCACTATGCCTAGGATGAATGATGTTATTCTCTTATGTTATCTGTAAACTTTTGGTATATCACCATTGTGATGGGAGATAGATGTATGTATGAGTCTTTGGTGATAGGAAGGTCATTTATGATGTATAGAGTCATGTACTTCTTGTAGAACATCTTTTTGCAGACCTTGCTTAACAGTCAGGGGGAGCATGAACAAGCATATTTCAGTAGAGCAGAGATTTCAGCATGTTCTCAGAAAAAGCATGGACAGATTGGTGCACCATGGCATATACAAAGGGGGAGATCATTCAGAGATTTCAACAGGTACTCAGGGGGAGTATGAACAACGGAATTCCTTTCTAGGAAAGAGAATATCTTGGTTCGCCCTTTGCCCTTGATGTCAAAGGGGGAGAGTGATTTGGTATTGTTGCCATCAAGTCCAAAGGGGGAGATTGTTGGCATTATGATGCATGTGTTGTACTTGATGGCAAACAACTCATAGAAGATCAACTCACTTATATATATCTAGATGAATCTACGGAAGAGATATCAGATGACAATTCTCAGTATGACAAGTCCAAAGGGGGAGATTGTTGGCATTATGAGACAAGTGTTGTCCTTGATGGCAAATCACGCAAATGATAAATTATAGTGCAGCAAATTTATTTGATAAATTATAGTGCAACAAAGTTTCCTTCATGTAGAGAAAAGTTCACGCACTTTTATGCAGAGAAAAGTTTATTCCATGTAGAGAAAGGTTCACGCACTTTTATGCTGAGAAAAGTTTATTTCATGTAGAGAAAAGTTCACACACTTTTATGCAGAGAAGAGTTTATTTCATGTAGAGAAATGTTCACGCACTTTCATGCAGAGAAAAGTTTATTTCATGTAGAGAAAAGTTTACGCACTTTCATGCAAGAGAAAAGTTCACACACTTTCATGGTTGGTTCATGGTATTAGTCCGACAGTTTTTGATCCTATGGTTTTGGTCTGTGATATTGCATTCAAAAGTATTTATCTCACGCACTTTCATGGTTGGTTCATGGTATTAGTCCGACAGTTTTTGATCCTATGGTTTTGGCCCGTGGTATTGCATCCAAAAGTGTTGATTTCACGCACTTTCATGGTTGGTTCATGGTATTAGTCCAACAGTTTTTTGATCCTATGGTTTTGGACCGTGGTATTGAGAAAGGACTAAGGCTATAAAAGAGGAAGGAGATCATTTGGAAAGGCATCTTTTGATTAATTGAATATCTGATAAAGTGCTAGATCTGGAATATGGTGATTGGGTTATGGTGCAGATCTAGATCTGAATAAAGAAGGAACCTAAGCGCGTATGTATGCAGGTTTGGTTCATTGTAGTAGCATATACAATTTGAGCTATGATATTTGAAGTCACATGTGGTTCTGGTTGTTGATTGGTTCTGATGACAGTTTAAAGGTGTCAGTATTCTGCATATCCTATTTGGTTGATTGTGTTTAGCTTCAGTATTGATGGATGAGAACTAATATTGGATCAGGATCATAATGACTCATATTTATGTGATCTGATGGACTAGATCTGGGTGCTAACACATATATTATCCTTGTATATGTATTGATTTAGTGTTTGGGTGATTCAAAAGATTGATTGATTATGTGCTTCAATGATATTAATGTATCCAGTATGAAAATGTATGAAATGTGGTACCCGGAGGAGAGAAGATTGTAGGCCGGCGCCTACGTACTAGTATCTTAGCTAGTACAAGAGCTAAGGGGGTGGCAGCTCCCTTCCAGTAGCAGTTGAAAACTTTGGAGCATTGTAGCAGGTAGCAGCCTGCGTACTAGTAAATGGATCGGCTAGTACAAGAACTATGGGGGTTGTAGCTCCCTTCCAGGAAAGACTGGAGAACGAGAGAGGGTTGTAGCTCTCTGCAGGTAGAAGCCTGCATACTGGTATAAGACTGCACCAGTACAGAAATATTGTAAAAGGATTTTATTATTAAGAAGAATATTGAGATGACTTGCAGCAGGTGGTTTTCTCCCACATTGAGTTTCCACCTTATATCATGGTGTTCATGTGTGTGGCTTATGTGTGATGATCTGTTCTATTTTACTGCACCTGTTTATTGTTAATATGGTTGATAATGTTCTAATGCACTCATTAAGGATCAACTAACTGAATCATAAGAAGTTGTGGAAGTAGCATATATGAATCTGAATATGGAAATGAAAAAGTTTTATTGATGTGATAATATTGATTCACCCCCCCCCCCCCTCTCAGTATTATTTCCAACAATTGGTATCAGAGTAGGTCCTTTGGTAGAAGCTTGATCGCTTGAAGGAGATCCGTGGAACAATGGGAAAGAAGCTTAAGAAGAAAGCTCATAAGAAGAAGAAGATATCTCAGAAGAACTATGACAGCGGGAGAATCGATTGGGGATTAGGTATAAGAAGCTCTTCAGATTCAGATTCAGATTCAGAATCATTTCAGAATGAAGATGAACTATCAGGTATGAATTTGCTATCCTCTGATGTTCCAGCTATCTATCCATTTGGAAAAGATGGAAGTGATAACAAAACAACTGAATGTGCTCTTATGGGTGAGGAAGAAGGATATCAAATAGAAGCAGAATTTATCAGGCTGACAAACAAAATTAGTGAACAAGAAAGACTTCTGAACATAAAGAGTGGTGCCCTCAAAGAAGCTGTTACTAGACAAAAGGCTCAACGAGAGTTATTCAAGGAGAAATATCAAAAGTTGCAGGTTGAAGCAACATCTCTAAGAAATGAAGTCAATGAAAAGAACACAACCATCAAGAAACTCAGAGATAGATCCAGTTACTATGAAAGTCTTGAAGCCATGATCCGCTCTCTAAAGGAAGATCTTGAAGAATCAAAGAAGCAGAATAAAGATCTAGTCCAAGATATTGAAAAACAGGGAAACGAAGTTATCAGCTTAAAATCTCAGCTAGAATGTGCCTTCAAAATTCGTCAAATGCAACAGGATCTGAATGAAGAACAAGAAAAGGAGATTCTCAAGCTAAAGCATTAGTTGGAAGAAGAAAGGAAAGCTGAAGAAGACATGAAGAAGCAATATCTAGAAAAAGAAGAACAACTTCAGGTTGAGGTAAATATCTTGAAAAGTAAATTAGAAGAAAAGGATAAGCTCTTACATTTTCAAGATAGTACTAAAGTCTTGGATGATATTCTTAATAGTCAAAGATCTCCTGCTATCAAAACTGGTCTTGGCTTTCATGAATCTGTTGAAGGTGAATCTAGTTCACAAGGTGAGGCAAGGAACTCTAAAGAGAAATCTAAAATGATCAACAAGGAGATAAGAGAGATGAAAGGTCAATCTCATCATCAACCAAGGAAAGAAATTCTTCAAAGAAAATATTTTACTCCTCCTATGAATAATGTTGAATGTTATGTATGTCATAACCTTGGACATGTTGCAGCCAGATGTAGAAGAAGAAGGGTTCAAGATCATCAAACAAACAGATCATCTCAGTCAAGGTACTTTAATGGATATTGCTTTGCTTGCAATATGTTTGGTCACAAAGCTGCTGATTGCTACAAAAGGAATATGAAACATGTAAGATGTTATGCATGTAACAAGCTTGGACATATAGCAAAGGAATGCAGGAACAAAGCACGGACGTCACACCAAAAGGAGAAAACATCATCACACTTGAAGATATGGAAGAAAAAGGAAGTTCAGTCAGAAAGTGGTGGCACAACACATTATACAAACATAACAGAGGGAGCCGGAAGTGTAAAAATTCAATCTCCTACGCAAGCTTGAAAAAGGAAAGTTGCATATATACGCGAATTTGTTACTGCACAGTCGCGTATATGATTGTTTGAAGAAAGGCAGTAGGGACAGATTCAAGAAAAGGATCAGTTTTGCTCTAATTGATAATGGTTGCATTTTGCTAATGATGTGTGGATATGATGGTTAGAAGTATTTTGGTTCTAACTTGATATTGTTGATGTCTTGATACTTCTTATTAATATGCATGATCAGATCTGACAGATGGCACAGGTTTAGGGGGAGCATATGCTCTTAATGCATTGTTGGCATTATGGTTAATAGTCCTTGGTGATGATGCTTATATGGATAAATGATTCATCTTGCTATGATATGGTTATGAGTTGTTCAGATGATTCTTGGCGTTACATAGTTGATATTTAGATCAGATTAGTGGTTGATTCTCTAATGGTGCTTACATGGTGATCTTCATAAGGATAAGGAGAAGTACATAGCTTGAATTCACATCTTCTTTACTTGATGATGAGTCACTCATATGCTGTTGTCGTCATATGCATAAAGATCATATATTACAGTTATGATGCAGGATTCCTATTGTTCTTGGCACATATATGGATGAGGATTGTTGGCTGGATACATGGATGATTATTCAATGTTGCATTGTTGGAGACATGATGATGATGAGTTCTTACCTATATGATGATAGGTTGTTATATTCCCAATTGATGATACTTGGTTCATGCAGATCTGGATGGCTATGGTGTTTCTCTCATATGATAGAATGTGAATGTTTCTATATATACAGAATTCTGTTAGCTGATATAGGCATACCTTGATGATTCATGCACTAATACAAGTTGTTGGTCTAGTTGTTGTTGACAAATACTATGGAGCAGATCATACAGTGTCGTTGCTGATGTTTATCATGATCTTATTTAGGTTTTTGGTCTCTATATAGATTTCATGTATATCATTCGATGTAAAGGTCATATCAAGACTCATGATGTAATAGTGTGTCTCTATCTTTTGTAGTCATTTGATGAGATCTCTTCAGGTCATGTAACGGCCTATGTTGATTTCCCCACTATGCCTGGGATGAATGATGTTATTCTCTTATGTTATCTGTAAACTTTTGGTATATCACCATTGTGATAGGAGATAGATGTATGTATGAGTCTTTGGTGATAGGAAGGTCATTTATGATGTATAGAGTCATGTACTTCTTGTAGAACATCTTTTTGCAGGCCTTGCTTAACAGTCAGGGGGAGCATGAACAAGCATATTTCAGCAGAGCAGAGATTTCAGCATGTTCTCAGAAAAAGCATGGACAGATTGGTGCACCATGGCATATACAAAGGGGGGGCTCATTCAGAGATTTCAACAGGTACTCAGGGGGAGTATGAACAACGAAATGCCTTTCTAGGAAAGAGAATATCTTGGTTTTCCCTTTGCCCTTGATGTCAAAGGGGGAGAGTGATTTGGTATTGTTGCCATCAAGTCCAAAGGGGGAGATTGTTGGCATTATGATGCATGTGTTGTACTTGATGGCAAACAACTCATAGAAGATCAACTCACTTATATATATCTAGATGAATCTACGGAAGAGATATCAGATGACAATTCTCAGTATGACAAGTCCAAAGGGGGAGATTGTTGGCATTATGAGACAAGTGTTGTCCTTGATGGCAATTCACACAAATGATAAATTATATTGCAGCACATTTATTTGATAAATTATAGTGCAACAAAGTTTCCTTCATGTAGAGAAAAGTTCACGCACGTTTATGCAGAGAAAAGTTTATTCCATGTAGAGAAAAGTTCACGCACTTTTATGCAGAGAAAAGTTTATTTCATGTAGAGAAAAGTTCACGCACTTTTATGCAGAGAAGAGTTTATTTCATGTAGAGAAATGTTCACGCACTTTTATGCAGAGAAAAGTTTATTTCATGTAGAGAAAAGTTTACGCACTTTCATGCAAGAGAAAAGTTCACACACTTTCATGGTTGGTTCATGGTATTAGTCCGACAGTTTTTGATCCTATGGTTTTGGTCCGTGGTATTGCATTCAAAAGTGTTGATCTCACGCACTTTCATGGTTGGTTCATGGTATTAGTCGGACAGTTTTTGATCCTATGGTTTTGGCCCGTGCTATTGCATCCAAAAGTGTTGATCTCACACACTTTCATGATTGGTCATGGTATTAGTCCAACAGTTTTTTGATCCTATGGTTTTGGACCGTGGTATTGAGAAAGGACTAAGGCTATAAAAGAGGAAGGAGATCATTTGGCAAGGCATCTTTTGATTAATTGAATATCTGATAAAGTGCTAGATCTGGAATACGGTGATTGGGTTATGGTGCAGATCTAGATCTGAATAAAGAAGGAACCTAAGCACGTATGTATGCAGGTTTGGTTCATTGTAGTAGCGTATACAATTTGAGCTATGATATTTGAAGTCACAGGTGGTTCTGGTTGTTGATTGGTTCTGATGACAATTTAAAGGTGTCAATATTCTGCATATCCTGTTTGGTTGATTGTGTTTAGCTTCAGTATTGATGGATGAGAACTAATATTGGATCAGGATCATAATGACTCATATTTATGTGATCTGATGGACTAGATCTGGGTGCTAACGGTTGTGGGGAAAAGTATCCGACTTGGATGACCCTATCCCTACTCTAAAGGTGACAGTCTTTAGCAACAACTGAAAGTAAAGCTTTGATATTTTCCTTTATGAAAGTACAGAGAGAAGGAAGAAAAGATTAACCAACCTGGTATCTTTCGCTTAGTCGATCCTTATCCTCTCTCTTTGTCTCTTGTTCCCAGCTCCTTGCTCTCTTTGCCGGTCCAGCTACACATAGATCCTGCACAAAACAAGAGAGGAAACTACAAGATACATGTACTCATAACTGATGCATGGATTAGAGTGAATCAAATATACAAGTAAATACAATACATCAATGCAATACAAGTATATAGGAGAACATGCAAAACTTTATTGATAGAAGTAACAGGGTTCTGAGAAGGTTACAACCATTGATGGCTCCAATCCAGCAGCACCTCCCCAGCAGCAAGAACTCTCCTCTTCACCTCTAGTAAAACAATCACCCAATAGCTCTAACTGTAAACCAACAACACCTCCTTGCTTTACACAAAATTCCAGCCTCCTTAGACCTCATAGAAGAGCTCTATATATAGGAGAGAAGAAGAGAGGATGAGTCAGCTTGAGGCTGGCATAGAGCTGACTAGTGTCCTCTCCCTCTTCAGTTAATCTTCAGTTCTTGAGTCCACTTGGAGATCCTTGCTTACACATGGTGATCAAGTACCTCTTACTCATCACAGGGCGAATCTCATGAACCAAGTGTCAGTTTGGAAGCTTCCTGGGCAGTTGACACCTTGCAGAATGACTGTGCCACTTGGCCAATCTCGCCCAGCGCAGGTAGCCTTCATTAGATTTGACTTCCAGCGCAGGTACAAGGAGGAGCAGTTGCATTCCAGCGCAGATGCTCAGTGGAGCAGCTGACATGATCCAAAAATAGCCTGTTTTGAAGTGTTTTCAGGTGGAGAACTGATTGGAAGTGCTGTGGTTTGATGACCTTGTTCTTTTAGGGGTAAGAACAACATGTTTAGGGACTGAGGATCCCTGTAATTATTGACATTTCATGCTCCATGTCGCGAGGCACAAAAATGTCTATAACAGTTGCCCCCTAAAGTATGAGGCCGTTTATCGGGTGAGATGCTTTATCTAGAGGGTCCGAAGTTCATTCCAGTGCTGAGGAGGCGCCCTGTAATACAATACAATACAATACATTATTTTTCATTCTATTTTCATGATCTAGCTGAGGCGGGCATTCCCATGCTCAGCTTTATAAATACATTTTAGTACATATGACAGACGATCGTCTGATGGTAGACTGATAATTTTCTGCTGAAATTATCATCCTTTGAATAGGATGATCATCTGCTGCAATGATGTACATGACAAATGCTTTTATATTTCCTGAATATATATCGCAGCCCGGATAGATGAAACTAGATCCGGGGTCTTCAAACTCGTTCGATCTTCACTCTAAGTACAAGTCGATCCATGTGAGAGCTGTGTTGAAGTCGAACATGGAAAGACATCGCTTTGATTACCGGCCAATAATGAAAACCGTTAACAAGCGCGAGAGGAATCACCGATAATGATAATGACCCTCAAGGTACTGCAGTACAATTCACGTGGCGTGAATAAAGGACTTGGCGTCGAACGCCACGCAAAATCTTCTGGTCGAAGGTCATTGATGTATACCTGTCGCCGGAAGTGAGAAACTTGCCATTGAGGCATGCAAGCTTCAAAGTACTGATGGGGGTGTTCCTAGATCAACTTCTTGGATAATGAGCTGAAGTCGACAAGAAGCGATCCGTCAAAGGAGGGCCTTAATGAATCCCACATCAATGACTCGGAACGGAGCTAATGATTTTAGTGGAGGTGAAAACAAACTGTGACATATGATTCAGGGTGGCGATCATGAATGGATGAAGGATAATGTATGGCAGTGGATGGGACACGGTTGACACTTTCAGAATGACCCCTCTTGAACATGTAACGACACTGATGCGATGGATCGGTAGCATTACCCCAAATGTGGATGGTTTGGCGAGGACTATGGTGATGAGACCGGTGAATGAAACAACCCAACCCGATGTGGTACGGAGGAAAAGTGTCATGTTCAAGAGTGACTTGCTACCATTAAACTTTGATGTTCTCCCAATTTTTCCCCAGTCATTTCTGACCAGTACCTCTTTATTTTTGTCAAGCTTGAGGAGGATAACATATGCTTGTTCTATAACCTGCCCTTCGGGCAAGCCCATCGCTATGATTTAACGAGCCTAGCGATAGGGAAACTCGTTCTCGTCTAAAGACAAGTTTGTCGCTATTTAATCATTTTAACGAGTTTAACGACAAGGAAAACTCGGTCCTTTTCATTTTTAGAGAGTCTGAAAAGGTACAGAAAGTTAACTCCATAATTCCTTTTTCGTCAGCTAATCCCTTAAGTCCGAAAAAGTATAAAACAATACAGAAGGGATGGCTGTTCGGTACTTTTAACGAGCCGAACAAGACAAGCGCTCGATCCTTTTGTGCAATAATCCCTCAGGTCCAAAAAGATTAAAATTTAGAGGAGGGATAGCATTCCGGTCATTTAACGAGCTAGAAGGCCAAAACTCGGCAAACTTTTCATATTTTACGAGTCAGTGAAAAGAGCTCAAAGAAGACTCGTCTTTTGAGGAACGAGTGATAAACAGGGATAGCAGCGGATTCCAGGTACAGGTTGGGATTTTCCAATCACGACAGTGTCACAAGGATGGCCAGGTGAAATCACTCTTCGCAGCCGTTTCTCAAAAGAGGTAAACACACAAATGGAAGTGAATGATCGGCCAAATGAACAGTGGAGGTGATGGATGAAAACACGATCAAGGTTCTTATGGCTGATGAATTTACAATCTCAAAAGGTTATTTACCGGGATAGGTTCATTTTTTCCATGAGCTTGAACTCTGGGGGAAACGTTTTCTCACACTTTTCTATTTTTTAACGAGCATAAATTCAGTCATAAAACTGCTCGAATTTTGCGTTTATTTTTTAACGAGCATGAACTATATGCTAAAACTGCTCGATATACCAGTCATAATAAGAACGCCTCCTATGAGATAACTATTTTTTAAGGAGCTTTATCTCACAAAGCTATGCTCCAATTTTGGCAAATTTTTACTTTTGCCCCACAGGCTTTCTTCATGCAAGGTCGGAAACGGCTAATCCTACGAGTTTAAAGGGTTAGACCTACAGGTTTAAAGGGAGGACCTAAAAATTTAAAAAATAAATAGTCGTCCCTTGCTTGCATTCCAAAAGTTTGCATGCCCCCAGGTATAGGATAGAATTTCGAGGCTGCCCCTCCTCTCCCCTACCTCTGCTTTTCTTTGGGTGTTCACAGTTATTTGTCATCTTGCTAATCTAATGTTAACGATACTTGTCTTCTCGTTATTTTTTAAGGGGTTTTACGCAGTACTCAGGCTTCCCGTCGGCCCACTTTTAACAAACAGCTATTTGTGACAATAGAAGAACACTACTCAAAGACAAAACATTGGTATTATTGAGGGAGGCTTGCCTCTTTCTTATTATCCGAAGAGGGTTCTATTCGCTGCCGCAAATCAATCTCTTTCTTCGGCGGTGTCTATCATTGGGTTGTCCAAAGATGGTTACCCTCTGTCACAACAATATAGTCCCCTACTTTGTAGGCTGCCCCTGCTTATCCTTCAAAACATATGTTTTAATGGGCGAGGCTTGAATTCAAAGATGGTTACTATTCGTCGCGATAAGGGAATTCCTACTCGGGCATTGCCCACTTTTTTAGACAAAGGTGAATGACTCTTTTGCCAAACACATAACTTTAACAAAAGAACACTATTCCAGAACAACCCCACTTCCTTCCACGGACGGGGTACGGACTAGTCATATTCTTCTGCGGAAATTCTTCCTTATACCCGGGGTTTCTTCTGCCCGAAGCAGACCAGGGTGCATGCCCCCTGGGTCCTAGTCTTTCTTTCCGAATCACTCGCACTCATCGGGAAGGAGGACTGGGGGTGGAGGCGAATCTTGAGTGAACAGACCATTTAGGATTGGTATTTGACTATTTGCGATGCGAGATCCCGGAAATGAAAGTTGGTCTACGAGCTTGACCACCCTTCCTTCGTGTGGAAAACACATTACTCTAAAGAGTGAGGAGACTATCGCTCCCATGCAATAAATATAGTCGCATCCAAGGAGTAGGTTATAATCCAAGGGTCCTTGGACGACCATCACGTTTATATTAACGGTCTTCCCTTTCAATGTAACAGGTACATTGGGGAGGATTCCTAATGGTCGACTGGTTCCTTTATCAAAACCTGAGAGATTTCTCAACTCAGGTAAAAGCGCTGGGGAACCCAGTGCTTTCCAAGCAACAGAGGAAAGGATACTCACAGACGCCCCTTCATCAATGATAGTACCAGCCATAATCATTCTATAGATCTGGACAATGATTCTGAATGGTATACTGGCTGGTAACCGGGGTCTGCCTAGTTGATTCCAATCAAAGGATACAACCAGGTTGCTTGGTGGTGGGACCGAATATACGGCCGGATATGACTCTGATGATGTTCCTTCCTGCGATAAAGGAATGGGCGCATTGCCCTGACGCTCATCGGAGTCGGTGCTGATGAAAAGAACCTGGATGGTGTCATCCTTATTCTCTTCAGTGAGGGTGTCGCATGAAGATGACTCTTCGGCGACGGTGTCATTTGAAGACGGGTCTTCAATGACGGAGTCATTGGACGATAGAACCTCTGAAGGAAGAACCGGGTCAACTGCCGTTTCGACCTTTAGACTTTCGTCTGGTCTAGATTCAGTAGGTTCATTCTCAGTGACCGACACTTCAGCTGACCACTTGAGCGGGTCAACTGGATTTTCAACTATCGAGGGATTAGGCGCGAGTTTTTGATATCCAGGAGGAAGTCGCAACGGTGAAACCGGGCGATCTTCCAAAACTCTCTTTGCCTCATCTAAGAATGGACATTTGTGGATGGCATGATTGCCTTCACACAATAGACAGGGTGATCTTGGTCCCCTTCTTCGTCCTTCACTCTCGCTAGTTGACGGAATGCAATCAACATGACAACCAGAGGTTGATGCTACCGGATTGTGCAACCTTGGGGACCAGTCCCTTAGTATCCGGGGAATACAAGGACAATCACGATGGAAGTGGATCCCTTTGCAAATGACACATGGCGATTTAGGCCCGGTCGGTGCAGTGTGTGGGTTTTTGTCAGCTTTCTTCTGCTTGCCCCCAGTTGCCTTCGCCAGAGGCTCCTTCTGCTTCTTTTCTCTCTTCTTCTCCTTGAGAGGCTGACTTTTGCCAGCTCTACCTTGCGAAGATGAAGGATCAGAGGAAGTATCATAAGAAGTGGAAGGCTGGTGGGTAGTTCTAGATTGTTCTGACTGTTGATTCGACTGCTCAGGATTAGTGGCGATCTGGACTACATTAGTTGAAAAGAGCCATACAGGGAGGCCGATTGTCAACCCTGGAAGTGACAATGTAGCCATATGAGGCGCACCAACATCTCCCCAAGAGGAGAAGGGATTTGGACTTCCGCCAAGGTTACTTCCTTGGTTGGTGGGCTCCATACTTTTCAACTGAAAGATCAACGTGGGAATAACAGGTGATTATGTTCCGCTTAAAATAAATTTTATTAACGACGCTTTTAGACACAAACTTGCTTTTTCATATTTTAAGAGTCGAGAAAAAGCTAAAGATGACTCTAGTCGCCTTCGATGTATTAACAAGCCCGAAGTGACAAATGCTCGGTTGGACTTTTTCAGTTATAGAGTTTGAAAAAGGCCAAAAGAAACTGCTCTGGAGATCTAGGCAGAGGGTGTGCCAAACCTTTCGCGAAACCACAGAATACGTTTTACGGTACGGGTGGTCGATCTTCGTGAATGCTGTGTTCACTGCATCGTGATCAGTAGGGCGGCCGACACGGTTTCTTAAGGATAAAGGATAAAAGCCTATAGGGGTCTCCCAATATACGCGACGGTACGCGGGAGCACAAGTCCATGTTAGTGCCACCGACTCTCAGGAGGAATCACCCACCTTCGTAGAGATCGACAGTCACTATATTTAACGACGCCGGAACACGTCTCTACCTAGACCTCTAGATGTTTGCGTTATGTTACAAAGCGTTGTTATGTAAATTGGGTTTATTTTAATGTTGATCTTGCTTAACAATTTGCCTTTCAGGGTCGCCACGAGATGTATATATACAACTTCCTATATGCAATCTAAGATGAGAAACAAATCTTTTCAATCTTTCAACTTTGAAAACCTTAATCTACTGAGGGAAAAGAAAGACACAACTTTTCTCACAGATCATAGAACACACACTAAAATGCACATTTTCCTAAATCGTCAAGCATACAGTCAAATGCAAAATGCACAATGCATGTATTTCTTTTCGTTATCCTTAATGTTGATGTAAGACAGAAAGGAAACTGTTGTATAATTTTGAACCTAATTTCAAGTAGAAATAAACAAGCTTGTCCAATAATCAAAAAGACACCTTATGATCGACTTGTTTAAACACAGGAAATGTATAGATTCAAACCATAAGATGAAAAACAAACAAACTCAAACAACCATGAACAGTAATAAAACTAGCTCTTAAGATCACAAAGACACTTTTACAGTTCAGGATCTAAGAGGCCACAACTATACTGGTTCACTTTTCACAATGGGAAACTGTAACTGAAACAAGAAATACTGAAAGAACATTCACAGTTTCATCACACAACTGAGGCGGAATAATGTCAAGGAGAATGGTTTACAGCAAGTACAATGACCAGCAAGCAATCAGCAAAAAATCAGTGAAAACAGGGCTCAGACACAAAGGGAAACCTCAGCAAGACACTGGCTAACAGGTCCAGCGCAGGCTCTGGTCTGTCAAATTGACTTCCAGCGCAGTTCCCGAAGGGAGTACCTGCGCTGTAATGCAGACTGCCTGTGGACAGCCTGCACTGAGACACGAGAGTTGCGTTTACAAGGAATTCCGGGTCATAAAAAGCTCAAAAATGCACTGTTTTTGCTGAAATAAAAAGCTATAGGTCAAGTACAGGCTAAGGGATGATCAAGAGGATGAAAAGCTATCACAAAGAGTAAAGAGTCTCTTGTAGATAAGCTCTTCAAATCTTGAATTTGCTCAGCAAATGAGCAAGAGTAGCAGTCCCTCTACTTCGTTTTTGATATAGTCAAAAGCTTTTCGATTTGGTACTCTTTTCTTCAAGAAATGAATAGCAAAGTACTACAAACACCAACAAGATACTAGGCTCCCCAGTGGAGTCGCCAGTTTGTTGTGGGGAAAAGTATCCGACTCGGATGACCCTATCCCTACTCTAAAGGTGACAGTCTTTAGCAACAACTGAAAGTAAAGCTTTGATATTTTCCTTTATGAAAGTACAGAGAGAAGGAAGAAAAGATTAACCAACCTGGTATCTTTCGCTTAGTCGATCCTTATCCTCTCTCTTTGTCTCTTGTTCCCAGCTCCTTGCTCTCTTTGCCGGTCCAGCTACACACAGATCCTGCACAAAACAAGAGAGGAAACTACAAGATACATGTACTCATAACTGATGCATGGATTAGAGTGAATCAAATATACAAGTAAATACAATACATCAATGCAATACAAGTATATAGGAGAACATGCAAAACTTTATTGATAGAAGTAACAGGGTTCTGAGAAGGTTACAACCATTGATGGCTCCAATCCAGCAGCACCTCCCCAGCAGCAAGAACTCTCCTCTTCACCTCTAGTAAAACAATCACCCAATAGCTCTAACTGTAAACCAACAGCACCTCCTTGCTTTACACAAAATTCCAGCCTCCTTAGACCTCATAGAAGAGCTCTATATATAGGAGAGAAGAAGAGAGGATGAGTCAGCTTGAGGCTGGCATAGAGCTGACTAGTGTCCTCTCCCTCTTCAGTTAATCTTCAGTTCTTGAGTCCACTTGGAGATCCTTGCTTACACATGGTGATCAAGTACCTCTTACTCATCACAGGGCGAATCTCATGAACCAAGTGTCAGTTTGGAAGCTTCCTGGGCAGTTGACACCTTGCAGAATGACTGTGCCACTTGGCCAATCTCGCCCAGCGCAGGTAGCCTTCATTAGATTTGACTTCCAGCGCAGGTACAAGGAGGAGCAGTTGCATTCCAGCGCAGATGCTCAGTGGAGCAGCTGACATGATCCAAAAATAGCCTGTTTTGAAGTGTTTTCAGGTGGAGAACTGATTGGAAGTGCTGTGGTTTGATGACCTTGTTCTTTTAGGGGTAAGAACAACATGTTTAGGGACTGAGGATCCCTGTAATTATTGACATTTCATGCTCCATGTCGCGAGGCACAAAAATGTCTATAACAGTTGCCCCCTAAAGTATGAGGCCGTTTATCGGGTGAGATGCTTTATCTAGAGGGTCCGAAGTTCATTCCAGTGCTGAGGAGGCGCCCTGTAATACAATACAATACAATACATTATTTTTCATTCTATTTTCATGATCTAGCTGAGGCGGGCATTCCCATGCTCAGCTTTATAAATACATTTTAGTACATATGACAGACGATCGTCTGATGGTAGACTGATAATTTTCTGCTGAAATTATCATCCTTTGAATAGGATGATCATCTGCTGCAATGATGTACATGACAAATGCTTTTATATTTCCTGAATATATATCGCAGCCCGGATGGATGAAACTAGATCCGGGGTCTTCAAACTCGTTCGATCTTCACTCTAAGTACAAGTCGATCCATGTGAGAGCTGTGCTGAAGTCGAACATGGAAAGACATCGCTTGATTACCGGCCAATAATGAAAACCGTTAACAAGCGCGAGAGGAATCACCGATAATGATAATGACCCTCAAGGTACTGCAATACAATTCACGTGGCGTGAATAAAGGACTTGGCGTCGAACGCCACGCAAAATCTTCTGGTCGAAGGTCATTGATGTATACCTGTCGCCGGAAGTGAGAAACTTGCCATTGAGGCATGCAAGCTTCAAAGTACTGATGGGGGTGTTCCTAGATCAACTTCTTGGATAATGAGCTGAAGTCGACAAGAAGCGATCTGTCAAAGGAGGGCCTTAATGAATCCCACATCAATGACTCGGAACGGAGCTAATGATTTTAGTGGAGGTGAAAACAAACTGTGACATATGATTCAGGGTGGCGATCATGAATGGATGAAGGATAATGTATGGCAGTGGATGGGACACGGTTGACACTTTCAGAATGACCCCTCTTGAACATGTAACGACACTGATGCGATGGATCGGTAGCATTACCCCAAATGTGGATGGTTTGGCGAGGACCATGGTGATGAGACCGGTGAATGAAACAACCCAACCCGATGTGGTACGGAGGAAAAGTGTCATGTTCAAGAGTGACTTGCTACCATTAAACTTTGATGTTCTCCCAATTTTTCCCCAGTCATTTCTGACCAGTACCTCTTTATTTTTGTCAAGCTTGAGGAGGATAACATATGCTTGTTCTATAACCTGCCCTTCGGGCAAGCCCATCGATATGATTTAACGAGCCTAGCGATAGGGAAACTCGTTCTCGTCTAAAGACAAGTTTGTCGCTATTTAATCATTTTAACGAGTTTAACGACAAGGAAAACTCGGTCCTTTTCATTTTTAGAGAGTCTGAAAAGGTACAGAAAGTTAACTCCATAATTCCTTTTTCGTCAGCTAATCCCTTAAGTCCGAAAAAGTATAAAACAATACAGAAGGGATGGCTGTTCGGTACTTTTAACGAGCCGAACAAGACAAGCGCTCGATCCTTTTGTGCAATAATCCCTCAGGTCCAAAAAGATTAAAATTTAGAGGAGGGATAGCATTCCGGTCATTTAACGAGCTAGAAGGCCAAAACTCGGCAAACTTTTCATATTTTACGAGTCAGTGAAAAGAGCTCAAAGAAGACTCGTCTTTTGAGGAACGAGTGATAAACAGGGATAGCAGCAGATTCCAGGTACAGGTTGGGATTTTCCAATCACGGCAGTGTCACAAGGATGGCCAGGTGAAACCACTCTTCGCAGCCGTTTCTCAAAAGAGGTAAGCACACAAATGGAAGTGAATGATCGGCCAAATGAACAGTGGAGGTGATGGATGAAAACACGATCAAGGTTCTTATGGCTGATGAATTTACAATCTCAAAAGGTTATTTACCGGGATAGGTTCATTTTTTCCATGAGCTTGAACTCTGGGGGAAACTTTTGCTCACACTTTTCTATTTTTTAACGAGCATAAATTCAGTCATAAAACTGCTCGAATTTTGCGTTTATTTTTTAACGAGCATGAACTATATGCTAAAACTGCTCGATATACCAGTCATAATAAGAACGCCTCCTATGAGATAACTATTTTTTAAGGAGCTTTATCTCACAAAGCTATGCTCCAATTTTGGCAAATTTTTACTTTTGCCCCACAGGCTTTCTTCATGCAAGGTCGGAAACGGCTAATCCTACGAGTTTAAAGGGTTAGACCTACAGGTTTAAAGGGAGGACCTAAAAATTTAAAAAAATAAATAGTCGTCCCTTGCTTGCATTCCAAAAGTTTGCATGCCCCCAGGTATAGGATAGAATTTCGAGGCTGCCCTTCCTCTCCCCTACCTCTGCTTTTCTATGGGTGTTCACAGTTATTTGTCATCTTGCTAATCTAATGTTAACGATACTTGTCTTCTCGTTATTTTTTAAGGGGTCTTACGCAGTACTCAGGCTTCCCGTCGGCCCACTTTTAACAAACAGCTATTTGTGACAATAGAAGAACACTACTCAAAGACAAAACATTGGTATTATTGAGGGAGGCTTGCCTCTTTCTTATTATCCGAAGAGGGTTCTATTCGCTGCCGCAAATCAATCTCTTTCTTCGGCGGTGTCTATCATTGGGTTGTCCAAAGATGGTTACCCTCTGTCACAACAATATAGTCCCCTACTTTGTAGGCTGCCCCTGCTTATCCTTCAAAACATATGTTTTAATGGGCTTATCCTGTCACCTGTAGAACAAACCAATATATGCAATGTCCTAAATCATAATACTTGTTCTACTTCTACAAAACATTAAGCGGAAGCATAATCGAATTCATGAGAAACATCAAGTAGAAACATGCATAACTGATCAAGAGAAATAATCACACATAACACAAGATATATCCAGGGGAAAACACCAGCATAAAACTCCAACCATGTATTATCAATCAAGTGGAAATCCTCTTCACAATACAAAAAGAATTAGCTCTCAAGCTATTCAGTTCTAAATGAACTATGAAGATATGAAGATATTTCTCATGAACCAACCAAGCCCTGTATATAAAGGCTTTACCTATGGTCCAATCCCTATTTCCTTGCACAGTTTGCTTAGGAAATAATAGCAAAAGCATATGCAATTAATTCCAAACATACTGATGAGCCCCAATTTTTGGTACAATTTGGGCTCATATTGGCCTACTTACCTTGCTCAACCATTCATCTTTTATCACTTATGCATTCATTTCTTAGTATATTCGTGTTGTTTGTAGGAAGAAGGGCAGGCATTATATCTATGTGGCTAATACATGATGATTTCAGGTTTTTGGCATTAAAGAGAGCAAAAGACCACGCAGAAGGAGACAAGGAGACAGCAAAGGTGGCATTGCAGGTTTATAGGGAGGTTGTCTACAGCCTTAAATGACTTTCCTCGTGATTTTCACCTTAACTCCGAGCTCCAACATCTCTCCCCAGCGAGCTTAAAGGCAGCCAACACGTTCTACAGGATCAACAGTTTTACAGCAGTTTGACTTTCAGTTGGACAGCCAAGCTCCACAAATGGAGGAAGCCAGCTTGATCTTCATTGTGTATAAATATGAAGGCCGTAGCCTTTGTTAGAAGCTTTTTGACCTTTTGAATTACTATTGTAATTTCTGAGCACGAGTTACAGCTCGGTGTTTGTTTGTTTTGTAAGCCAGTTTTGGCATGACATTAGACTCTTGATTATGAATAAAGGCAAGCAGATTTGGATCTAATTCTGAGTTTTTAAGGGAGCTATAGCTCTCAGGTTAGGGCCCAACCTGAGAGCAATAGACCTCCTCTTCTTTGTAGTGTTATTTGCCTTTCGTTGCAGCACTTTATTTCCTCTGTTTGACATGCATTTAGAATTTACAGTTTGTTGATTTGGTTTTTTTAATGAGATTGAGTAGGATTAGCTTATGGTTAAAACGCTTTCAGTTTCTTAGATTAGAATAGAAGGATTGTAATTCATTGGAGCTCCAAGAAAAAGGTTGATAGTGCCTTCACTGCCATCTCTGTTTAGAGATTGGGGTGCAGTCTGTCCCAACCACCAAAAAACGCAGTCTTTTACTTTCATGCAAGCTGCAACACAGTCATTTTAATTGTAGATCCATCCATGCACTTTGATCTTGAACCATCCTTCTTCATTTTAACTCCATGCACGACTTCTCTTCACGATTTACATTGCTGTTCATTTGTTTAATAGCATAGGTAGCACAGGTTAATGAATTCTCGTTTTTGGTGCAAGACATAAGCAATTTGTTTTATTTACACTACTCAGCATCATTCCCTTTCCTTCTTCTTCTTCTTAACCACGCCTAAAGCCACCTACTCGACCTCTGTTCAGCTCGTTTACCTTCCAACTTTTCCATTGTCCACGTAGCTCCATCTTCTTGACCTTTCGTTGCTTCCATCCTTCTATCCACCAACCAACTTCATGCACTCTTTCTCCATCTTATTTCTCTGTCCCTGAGCCATCACAGCTCCATCACCACCTTACCTATCCACCCATACCGCTCCATCACTTCATCATCACCCAAAACTCCCACGGTAGAGCATCCTGTAGAAGTTAGCAGACTTCCTGTAGAATTCCTGAGTTTCCTGTAGGATCCCCTGCAGACATCCTGTAGGAGCCTGCAAACTTGGTTGCCGAGCATCTGAACGTTGTGGACTTCTGTGAATTGATGCTAGGGATCCCCTGGGACCTCTCCTAGCCCCCCTGACCTTTCCCAAGCTTTCCTTCCCTTCGCACCACCTCTGCATAGCCAAACCCTAATAAGAAACAAAATCATAATCACTCCAACCACTTAAGAAAAAACACAAAAACATGTTCTTTTCAATAGAAGTAGTTTAAGTTCATGCATTTCACATCATTAGAAGTAATGGCATCATTTCCAGACACTTGCACTCCCACCGTTGCATCATAGAAGTTAAGCTAGTCAGATTAGGGTTTACTAGGGTTTCCATGTTTTGGTTGGCTTTCAGTTCATTTTTGCAAAGTAGATTAATTTCCCTTGAGATAGCCTTCGTCCATCATTTAGCAAGCTTCTTCTGAGAGCATATAGAAGTTGGCTTGAGCCCTAGCGGACTTGTGCCAGCTGACCAAGTGACAGCTGCGACAAGAGCTAATACTTGTGCATACAGCACCGTCGCTTCCAAGTTTGTACGAACTACCGGTTGATAAAATTAGAGATAGGAAGCCCCAGGAGTTGTAGCATTATTGCTACAATACTGGAGCCCACCATCTTTTTTGGCGCTGTTGCCGGGGAAGCGTCAAAGTATTAGTAATTGTTGCTTTTCTTCCATTTTCTTACTCTTACCTTCTGCTCAGTAGTTTACTTCATTTCCATTCTGCAAAAGTAGCATAGACATTTCCTGCTTTCATAGATTAGCATTTCCTGCTTTCATAGATTAGCCTTTCAATTCCGCAATTTCAATTCTGCAAGCGTAGATTAGCATTTCCATTCCTGCAATTTCATTTGAGCAAAGTAGACTAGTTCTTTTCTGCTTTCAATTCAATTCCGCATCTTTATGTCAGTAAGATAGTTAGTTGTAGATCAATCTGTTTCAGTTTTGCAGGTACCAAGAAAAAAGCAAAAGCAATCAAAAAGAAGTTTTCTCCATTTCATGCCTCGTAGGAACCGAGATAAATCAGGCAAATTCCTACCCAACACCCCCACCACATCACTGAATCACCCTTCTCTCTTCTTTGGTGACAGTGACCCAGAGGAACCTATAGGTGAACATCCTGAGATAGACAAAGATCATATAGAAGAATAAGAGTTAGAGACCACTCCATCTGAAGATATGGCTGACAATAGAGGAGAAGATGAGAGAATAGAGGGTGCCTTCCCCATTCGAGAGACCAATGGAGAGATGAAAATGAAGAACATTAGCCCCTCTGCTTTACCTCACTTCCATGGACTGACCACTGAAGATCCTGATACCTTCCTGTTTGAGTTTGCTGTCCTCTGTAGAACCTATGACTATACTGAAGATGAGCAAAAGCTGAAACTCTTCCCTTCAACTCTTAAGGATGCAGCATTGCGCTGGTTCATGGGATTACCTGGGAATAGTATCACCACTTGGGCTCAGATGCAACAAGCTTTCAATACCAAGTACCGGGATTACTGTAGGTCCAAGGAAACCAAGGGAGAAATCTTTCGGATGACCATGGGAAATGATGAGTCCTTAGAGGATTATGAGGAGAGGTTCCAACTTAGCTATAAGCGGGCCAGGTGCACACTTGACCCTGAATCCCTCAAGTTGGTCCTGCTCCGAGGAGTCCCTGAAGACCTCTTAGATACCCTTCACATGTTAGCTGGGGGGGACATTTACCAACTACCTTATGAGGACATCAAGACTGTGTTTAGAAACCACTCCAGGGTAGCACGGAAACGAGGTAGAGGAAATCTCCTCTCAACTGGTGTCCCTTTCTCCAAACATGAGCTTGCAAATCAATTAGAAGATCTTAAGAGTGAGGTGAGACAGACCATTGCCATGCAGCTGGACACATTCAGGATCCAGCAGAAGAAAGAAGAAGCTGAGAGAGCCTTGGCTATCTTCTGCCCTAGGTGCACAAGGAGACACCCTAAGAACGAATGCCCATTGCATTCGGTCGAAGTGTGTTTCGTTTGTGAGGAGGACCATCCCACAAATCAGTGTCCAACCTTACCTGGGTTTAAAGCCATGTACCAAGGGACAGAAACCCCCACCGAACCTCTCTATTTCATCAACCAAAGGAGGCCACAAGGATCTAGACCTTATCAGCAGGGAATGCAAGGGGCACCTCAATCTTATTACAGCCCCAACCAATCGACTCCTATGCCTTCCTGGGGTCCCCCTGCTCATCCTTCCTGGTCCATGCCTCCTCCATGGTCTTATCCACCTCAGTACCCTACTCAACCTACTTCTCATTCATATCATTCACATGCCCAGCCACAGCCTCAGTGGAATGCACCTCAGTCGGGGTGGAGGCCCCAATACAACACTCCTCCTGCCATTTTGCCTCCACCACCAGTTCAACCTCAGCCTTTACCTCCTGCTCCTCCAAGGCAACCTAAAATACCTGCTCAACCGAACCCGAACCCCAACAATAGACAGGTTCAGCAGGTATACACTGGGGAAACCTCATGCCCTACCTATGCTGTGGAGATCCAGGAGATCAATCTTGGATCTGGAAAGACTCTTCCAGATCGCCAACCTCCTCCCCCAGAGGATGAGGAAGATAAACAGGAAAGTGAACCAAAGGCTATTCCACCCTTTCCTGAGAGACTAACAGCCACCACACAACCCAACCCAGAGGAGGATGAGCTTCTGGGTGAGCTCAAGCAGTTGTGTGTGAAAATACCACTTCTCCAAGCCATCAAGGATGTGCCAATATACAACAAACTGGTTAAGGAAAAGTGCTTCAAACACCCAGGCAGGCGGAAGAAAGATGCTTCAACCATTAATGTCATAGGACAACTGTCTGACCTTATGCTAGGACAAGTCATCTGCCCAAAGTACCTAGATCTTGGAACTCCTGTAGTAGATGTCGACATCAATGGCACCATCATACCTCACACCTTGATTGATCTGGGGGCTGCCATTAATGTGATGACTAGGGATACCATGCTCAAACTCAATCTTCAGGGTTCCTTGAGGAAGACCTCGACAATACTGCAACTAGCAGATCGCTCCACCGTGACTCCCGAAGGGATTGTGGAGGATGTCTTAGTCTCTATTGACTCTTGGGAATACCCTGCAGACTTCCTGGTTCTGCAACCAAAGGCAAAGCTTACTGGATATCCTCTTATTTTGGGAAGACCTTGGTTAGCTACTGCAGATGCTTACATAAGTTGTCGTGCAGGAAACATGACCATCAAAAATGGTCCCATGTCCAAGCAGCTAGTCCTATACCCTCCTGCCCAACCGTCCTTAGAGCATGACTTACCACTCTGGTTGGAAGAAGGAGAGGAAGACAACGTGTACTCAACACCTCTGTGCACCCTAGATACCACTAGAAGAGACCCCCCAACCAAGGATGACTTGATCGAGACCTTGATCCAGAATCCACCTTCCAGTGCACTATCCTTAGAGAAATTGGTGGAAGATGCCCAAGCTAGCACCTTAGTGGATCTTTGTACAACCAACCCTGTTACTCCCAGAGTCAAGAATGTGGAGTTCGGCCCTGAGAGAGCATTAAAGATCAGCTCCTCCCTATCTCCTTCCCAGGAAAAGGAGTTGTGTAGCCTGTTGGCCAGCCACCTAGATGCTTTTGCTTGGAGCTATAAGGAGATGAAAGGAGTCCATCCTTCGGTCTGTACCCATCATATATACATCAAGGAGGATTGTAAACCGGTTAGGCAACCTCAGAGGAGAATGAATCTAGCCCTTAAGGACATTGTCAAGGAAGAATTGCAAAAACTGTTGGATGCCGGATTCATTTACCCCATCTCAGATAGTGAGTGGGTGTCCCCTCTGGTCTTGGTTCCCAAGAAAAATGGGAAATGGAGAATCTGTGTGGACTACCAAGAACTGAACAAAGCTACCAAGAAAGACCATTTCCCTCTACCTTTCATAGATCAAGTGTTGGATGGACTGGCAGGAAAGAAGTTCTTCTCTTTCATGGATGGGTTTAGCGGGTACAACCAGATCCAAATCAGCCCGGAAGACCAAGATAAGACCACCTTCACTTGTCCTTGGGGTACCTTTGCCTACCGAGTTCTTCCCTTTGGGCTATGCAATGCTCCTGCTACCTTCTAGAGAGCTGTCTTGAGCATCTTCTCAGAGCTGGTCCATGATGCAGTGGAAATCTATATGGATGACTTTACCCCTTATGGGGCCAACTTCCAGGAAGCATTGTCCAATCTGGGAAAAGTCCTAACCAAATGCATTGAGATGAACTTGTCCCTTAGTCCTGAAAAATGTGAATTCCTAATGACTGAAGGGACCGTGCTAGGCCATACCATTTCTTGCCAACGGTTACAGGTGGATCCTAACAAAATTGCTCTCATCAAGAAGGTTCCACCTCCTCAAAAGGTAAGGGATGTTCGGAGTTTCTTGGGATTAGCAGGATATTACCGGAGATTCATTAAGGACTTCAGCAAGCTAGCCTCGCCATTGTTTGGCCTGTTGGCAAAAGATGTGGAGTTTAAATGGACTGACGATTGTCAGAAGAGTTTGAATGAATTAAAGGACAAGTTGGTGTCAGCCCCAATCCTGAGAGGTCCAAACTGGGCCCTACCTTTCCACATCCACACTGATGCCTCGAACAAAGCAATAGGTGCAGCTTTAGGACAAGTTGAGCAAAAACTTCCGTATGCCATTTACTTTGTTAGCAAAAACTTGTCCAAAGCTGAGCTGAATTACACTGTAACCGAGAAAGAATTCTTGGCTGTGGTCCATGCATTGAACAAGTTCCGACATTATATCACTGGCTATCAAACATTTGTACATACTGACCATGCTGCAATTAGATATTTAATGAATAAGCCAGATATGAATGCTCGTATTATTAGATGGTTACTTTTATTGCAGCAGTTTGATTTGACCATTGTTGAAAAACCAGGTAGAGAAAATGTTTTTGCTGACTTTTTATCTAGATTGGATTTGTCTACAGATGAGGATGGAACAGTGGATGACCAGATGCCCGATGAACATCTGTTTGCTATTTCAGTACTCTCTCCATGGTTTGCTGATATAGCAAACTACCTTGTTTCAGCACAGTTCCCTCCGCACCTATCTTCAAGAGAGAAGAGCAGAATCATCAGAAAAAGTGCCTCATTTACTTGGATCGGGGGCAATCTGTTCAAGCTTGGCCCCGATCAGATCTTAAGGCGTTGTGTAAGGGAGGAGGAAGTCTTTGATATCCTCCTCACCTGTCATGATGGGCCTTGTGGATGACATTTTGCAGCAAAGAGAACTGCTTTCAAAATCCTGCAGGCAGGCTTCTATTGGCCCACACTTCATCAAGATGTCAGAAGATATGTCAGCCAGTGTGACCAATGCCAAAGAATGGGGAAACTGACCCAAAGGGATGAGATGCCTCTCCAACCTCAAGTGACTCTTGAGCCATTTGAGAAGTGGGGTATGGACTTTGTGGGCCCAATCAACCCTCCTTCGAGGCAAACGTCTTACATCATTGTGTGTACTGACTACTTGACAAAGTGGGCAGAGACTAAAGCAATCAAAGCAGCAACAGAAGAAAAGGTGGCCGAGTTCCTAAGAGAAAACATCTTCTATAAGTTTGGCTATCCAAGAGAGCTGGTCACCGATCAAGGGAGCCAGTTCACATCCAACCTGGTTGAAGATCTACTAGCTCATCACAAGATCAAGCATAGGACTTCCACCCCCTATCACCCTCAAGAAAATGGGCAGGTGGAAGTCACCAATCGAGCATTAGAAGGGATCTTGACTAAGGTGGTGAGCAGCAGCAGAAAGGACTGGGCAGATCGCCTGGTTGAAGCCACATGGGCTTACAACACCACTTGGAAGACCACCATCGGCTTCACACCTTATGAGCTGGTCTATGGGAAGAAAGCTTTGATGTCCATTGAGTTTGAATACAACACTTTGAGGATGGCAGCTCAGCTGGACCTAGATCTCAGCCATGCACAACAAGAAAGGTTATTGCAGCTGAATGGACTGGATGAGCACCGAATGCAGGCCCTCCTTCACTCAGAAGTGGTTCAACTTCAGAGAAAGGTGTGGCATGACCAACATCTCCATGACAAGCAATTTCAGCCGGGAGATTGGGCTTTGTTTTATGACTCCAGATACAAAGATTTCAAGGGGAAGCTGAGAACCAGATGGCTAGGGCCATATTCAGTGGAAAAATGTCATGACAATGGATCTGTTCTTATTCGGACCATTGATGAGGAAGCCATCCCCATGCTTGTCAATGGGCATCGATTGAAGATCTACAGGAAGCCTCTCTCAAGAAAAGAGTTCATCAAAACTATGGAGAAGGCAGTGTTGGTCATAGAGAAGGGTCCTGCCCCTGCTTTGGGCATACCCTGAAAAATCTAAAATATATATATATATATATATATATATAAAGAAATAATAAAGATCCTTGGGTGAAAACCTTTCTGAGGCGCCCAAGGCAGGTGGTAGGGGTGAAAACCTCATTGAGGCGCCCTATTGTCTTTTAAAAAAAAAGGGAGATTGGAAAAAGATCCTTGAGTGAAAACCTCTTTGAGGCGCTTAAGGCAGATGGCAAGGGTGAAAACCTCAATGAGGCGCCCCTGTTATCTTTCAAAAAAAAAAAAAAAAACACAAGAAAAAACAAGGTCAGCAGATTCATTATGTAAAATTACATGCAGGTGTTCTATGGAGGAGAGGAAGCCTCTCAACTCAAAGCCAAGGGTCCTCATCATGCAGTCAGGACACCTCACCACACCCCCTCCAAGAATACTCATTTTCTCCAAGGTATGTGCAATTTTATTACAGCTTGAGTCTTCTACAGGAAGATGCAGATTTTCTACAGGAAGGTGCAGACTCTCTACAGGAAACGCAACCTTTCTACAGGAAGCTCTGTATTTCTACAGGAAACTTCCTGTAGAAGCCCAGAACGGCCCAAAATTCATTTCATGAAGAGATCTAACGGCTAAGGATCGGTTTGGACGCATGCAAGCCACTGTTGTCACCCTTGCACATTGTTGTTATCTTGTTCCACCATCCTTGTCGACATGCAACAAAGTTACCTGCACCAGCAAAGCAGATCGATGAGTTCTCAAGAAAAAGCAAATTGTAAATAAAAAAACGCTAGAGATCTCACACCATATTCATCACAGTCATCCAGAAGCTCTGGGAGCGTGATCGTGAGGCCATCCATCGTCGTGCAGCATGCACCCAAGGAAGAAGAACTGTTCCAAGACATCCCGCGGGAATCCTGTAACAGTTAAGCCTGCTAGAGTGGATACCATTCACAGCACAGGCCATATGCAATGAAACGTGGGCGCATGCAACTAAAGCATCCCATCCATCGTCGGCAGCTTGTGAACATGGACCTCCGGGCCTGTGTAAGTTCGCCAGCAGCAGGTAAATCGACTCATCAGTGTCCAAAGAACCGAAACATCGTGTGCAGCCGCGCATGTAAGTGTCTCGACCCTTCCTTCCATCAGATTGCATGAATGTTACTTTGATTGATTGCTAAAGTGTAAAGGTGAATGGGTTGAGCGGCCGTATGGCCATTTGGCCGGCCACGTCGGCCAGTTAATGGTCTAGTTGGATGTGTGGGTGGCGGCCATGACAAAAAGAATGGGCAGCACGCACGTGAAAGCAATCCCGTCGAAAAAACGAGTTTAACCGAAGAGGCGGCGACAGATCTGCGGGAATTGATGCGGCAGCAAGTGAACGCGCAGTTGAATGATGGGATGACGTCACCCAACGGTCCGGCGGGGACAGCTCACCCCCGCACCACAGATTCCGCCGAATTCAAAATCTAATCGGCTAGATTGCACTCATGCATTTATCAACCACCGTTTTGAACTCAAGCGGCTATCCTGATCTTTCTGCAGTTCGATACGCCGAGCCTTTGGCTATCAGAACGATTGTGAAGCACACCCAAGGCGCAGACCGACTGCAGTCATCCCGAAAATCGCGCACTGCATTCTACAGGAATGCTGTCATTCTACAGGAACGCTGTCATTCTACAGGAACGTTGTCATCCTACAGGAAGGCGGGTGCCTCACGTAAAAAGGTGGCAAATTAAAAGGTAACCCTGAACTCCTCATGCAATTGGTTTTTAAAGGTGGCAGAATCGTCGTCCACAGTCTGGTCATAGAAAAATGGTGAAATTGTTGTCTCCTGTGCCTATACTGTCATTCTACAGGATGTCAGGGTAATTAAACCGTGTTAAGTTCCTCAGGGATAAGTTGTGGATTATGTGCATGACATTCTACGCTCTGTCTCAGTAAACCAAATTTCTTCCACAATCACCACCTCTGGTTAAGGAAACTGTTTTATCATGTCGGGTGGGTTTATTAGACGAGAACCCACTGATTCAGCCAAGTTAAGGGAAAATCAGGAGGTGGTGGAGCTCTTCACACGAGCACAATGGATATCCTTTTGTGATAAGCTGCAAGGTTACGACGATGAAGTGGTCGAAGAATTCTTGCAGGCTCTGAGGCCAAAATCCAAGACACTGGCCACAGTAAATTTTAGGGGCCTAAGCCTCAAGCTCACCCCGCAATATATCAGTCGAATCACTGAACTTCCAATGGGTCTGCCATGGGATAAGGAAGAACGGAAGTTGAGCCAGCAGGCCAAGAAAGAATTCTTTCCACCTGAGGAGGAATTCTCGGAGGACAAAAATGGGGTGCGAAGAACAAGCTTGTTGCCACCATGGAATGAAGTTAGCCTGCAAATCATGAAGTATATAACCTGTGAAGGCCGTTATAGCATCGTGTACGGGTATCACTTTCGGTTGCTCACTGAATTGAGGCACCAGATTGATCTTCCTGTAGAAAAGAAACTGAGCATTCCTTATTTCCTGCTACAGTCTTTGATTGAGTGTGCCACAAAGCTAAAAGAAGGCATACCAGATCAGGTAGCCCACCATGGGTTGATCAAAATTCTTGTGGAGGATGCACTTCATTCATATAAGGTTCCCCTCTCATGGGAATCATTCAGGAATTTAACAAGAGACGGAGACATAAGGATGCTGACTGAAGAAAGTGGTTCCTCCAGTAGTGAGGAAAAAGAAGCAGTGGCCGAGGGAAAGAAAGAAGTAGGCCAGAAGACCCCGACCACAGTGCAGAAGAAAGAACAAAAGAGGAAGCACAAGAAAAAGGAGGACAAAGAAAAAGGTGACACACCTATCTTGTCAGAAAGAGAGAAGAGGTTGTAGAGCAGAAAGGACAAAGCTGAGATGGTCCACGTCAGCCCAAGTACCTCATCAGCACCCGCAAGCAAACCAAAAAGCAAAACCCAGGCAGCAAAGCAAGCCAAGGTGGCAACACTTGTGTCTACAGGAAAGCAGAAACAGGGTTCTACAGGAAGCCTGAAAACAGAGAAAGGGTCTTCTACAGGAAGCCCGAAAGTTATTGGGAAAGGGTCTTCTACAGGAAGCCCAAAATTGGTCAAAACAGGGTCTTCTACAGGAAGCCCAAAATTGGTAAAGGAAGGGTCTTCTACAGGAAGCCCGAAAATTGCTAAAACAGGGTCTTCTACAGGAAGCCCTGACAAAGTGAAACCCAAGGAGAAGAAGGCTGATATTCGTGAGAGGGAGGCAGCAGCTGTGCTGGCCGCCCTCAGCACGCCACCTAAGCCCAAAGAGAAAAGGAAGAGGGAGGCCCCTCTATACTTTAAAGCTCGAAGAAGTGTCCGAATAAAGACAGGCAAACCACAGCCTCCGTCCAGCAGCCCGATTGTTATTGAAGATACCCCTACTTCACCCAAGGAAAAGTCTCCCTCAAGGATCACAGTCACCTATGAGAAGGGGAGCCCAAAGAAGACTAAGTGGCAAGAAAGGTTAGACCTGTTGACCGAAAAAGCTCGGCTACAGGAAGCTGAAAATGTTCTACAGGAAACTCTGACCCGGCTACAGGAAACAGAAAGGAGGGAAGAAGAAGGACCCTCATCACCACCAAGGGAGGGTGAGGTAGAGCCACCTGAAGAGGTAGAAAGAGAACATATACCAGAACCTAGCCCTTCGCCTAGTCTGAGTTCATACTACACCTTTTTAGAGGCGGGCAAAATCATACCGCAAAAATTTACTGTGCCTCTATTTTTTGCATTAGAGGAGGAAAGAGTCGTACCCACACATGGATGCATATCGCCAAGTCAAAGGGTGTGGCGGACATAGGTCCCTTACAAGAGCAACTCAAGGAGGTCAGGAGTGAATTCGCCATGGCTAAGCATGTGGCTAATTGCCAACGTGTGCTTCTACAGGAAGAAAACCAAAAGCTAAGATTGCAGCTACAGGAGTTAAGGGCAGGGGTAGGTACATCCTCCAAAGACACCACAGAAGAAAAACAGGGCAAAAAGGAGCTGACCACCAGTCTTGAGGAGCCAATGACACTTTTACAGGAAGCAGAACAGCAAGGCCAAATTGAAGTGCAAGCTCTAAAAGAACAGCTGCAACAAAAGGAAGCACAATTGGCCTGCATGGCCAGTTGGGCCATGGAGGCAATAAGGTGCAGACAACCTGCAAAATCCTATGGTTTGTACTTGAAAGACCAATGGCTGCAGTTCCAAATAAACACCTTGGCACAAAGAGGTATTTCTCAGATCCAAAACCCCCAGCAATTATCTGAATTGTGCAGTACTAGTTCGTCAGAAGACAAAGCCAAATTAGCAGAGTTCTACCTCCACAATTTGGCTTTGCCTAATGAAGTCTCCTGGGATCCCAATATTGCCTTGGGTGATATGCAATTGATGGCGTTTGCTTCATGGTTGAACCATGAGGATCAAAGAGCAGCTGAAGCAAAATCGGTCATGAACCGAGAATTGAGCGAGCCACTGTTCATTCGAGCAGAACCATAGGATCCGGTTGCACTCATCTCAGCACACCAACAGTTGTCTACTGATCCCACAGCTTCCTTGAGATTTATGGACCAACAGGCCCAAGCCATAGCTCATTTTGAAGACATGGAGAGATTGTTAGGAGAAAGTGCTGCCCAAGCATGTACACGCAGATGGAATACCTTGGCACACAGTTTGAAAATCCGAGAGTACCACACCCCAATTCGGATGAGGGAAGCTTTGGCAAGGGTAGACCTTTACAAGAAATCCATGCAAAGCCTCCAGGCCAGCTGGATTGGCCTTAAACTCAGCCCACCACTACTGCTAGGGTTGACTGAAGGAAATACAGAGGAGGATGACAGTGAACAATGGGAAGAGGTGAACAGGAAAGCAGGGTTTCATATCAGCAAGGAAGACACTACCACAGAGGCTTGGGATGTAAGGGAAGCAGTAAAAGCAATGAAGGATGAAGATTTGGACTAAGTTGCTCAAGGATGAGCAAATATTTTAGCTGGGGGGTGATGATGAGCCCCAATTTTTGGTACAATTTGGGCTCATATTGGCCTACTTACCTTGCTCAACCATTCATCTTTTATCACTTATGCATTCATTTCTTAGTATATTCGTGTTGTTTGTAGGAAGAAGGGCAGGCATTATATCTATGTGGCTAATACATGATGATTTCAGGTTTTTGGCATTAAAGAGAGCAAAAGACCACGCAGAAGGAGACAAGGAGACAGCAAAGGTGGAATTACAGGTTTATAGGGAGGTTGTCTACAGCCTTAAATGACTTCCCTCGTGATTTTCACCTTAACTCCGAGCTCCAACAGCTCTCCCCGGCAAGCTTAAAGGCAGCCAACACGTTCTACAGGATCAGCAGTTTTACAGCAGTTTGACTTTCAGTTGGACAGCCAAGCTCCACAAATGGAGGAAGCCAGCTTGATCTTCATTGTGTATAAATATGAAGGTCGTAGCCTTTGTTAGAAGCTTTTTGACCTTTTGAATTACTATTGTAATTTCTGAGCACGAGTTACAGCTCAGTGTTTGTTTGTTTTGTAAGCCAGTTTTGGCATGACATTAGACTCTTGATTATGAATAAAGGCAAGCAGATTTGGATCTAATTCTGAGTTTTTAAGGGAGCTATAGCTCTCAGGTTAGGGCCCAACCTGAGAGCAATAGACCTCCTCTTCTTTGTAGTGTTATTTGCCTTTCGTTGCAGCACTTTATTTCCTCTGTTTGACATGCATTTAGAATTTACAGTCTGCTGATTTGGTTTCTTTAATGAGATTGAGTAGGATTAGCTTATGGTTAAAATGCTTTCAGTTGCTTAGATTAGAATAGAAGGATTGTAATTCATTGGAGCTCCAAGAAAAAGGTTGATAGTGCCTTCACTGCCATCTCTGTTTAGAGATTGGGGTGCAGTCTGTCCCAACCACCAAAAAACGCAGTCTTTTACTTTCATGCAAGCTGCAACACAGTCATTTTAATTGTAGATCCATCCATGCACTTTGATCTTGAACCATCCTTCTTCATTTTAACTCCATGCACGACTTCTCTTCACGATTTACATTGCTGTTCATTTGTTTAATAGCACAGGTAGCACAAGTTAATGAATTCTCGTTTTTGGTGCAAGACATAAGCAATTTATTTTATTTACACTGCTCAGCATCATTCCCTTTCCTTCTTCTTCTTCTTAACCACGCCTAAAGCCACCTACTCGACCTCTGTTCAGCTCGTTTACCTTCCAACTCTTCCATTGTCCACGTAGCTCCATCTTGTTGACCTTTCGTTGCTTCCATCCTTCTATCCACCAACCAACTTCATGCACTCTTTCTCCATCTTATTTCTCTGTCCCTGAGCCATCACAGCTCCATCTCCACCTTACCTATCCACCCATACCACTCCATCACTTCACCATCACCCAAAACTCCCACGGTAGAGCATCCTGTAGAAGTTAGCAGACTTCCTGTAGAATTCCTGAGTTTCCTGTAGGATTCCCTGCATACATCCTGTAGGAGCCTGCAAACTTGGTTGCCGAGCATCTGAATGTTGTGGACTTCTGTGGAATGATGTTAGGGATCCCCTGGGACCTCTCCTAGCCCCTCTGACCTTTCCCAAGCTTTCCTTCCCTTCGCACCACCTCTGCACAGCCAAACCCTAATAAGAAACAAAATCATAATCACTCCAACCACTTAAGAAAAAACACAAAAACATGTTCTTTTCAATAGAAGTAGTTTAAGTTCATGCATTTCACATCATTAGAAGTAATGGTATCATTTCCAGACACTTGCACTCCCACCGTTGCATCATAGAAGTTAAGCTAGTCAGATTAGGGTTTACTAGGGTTTCCATGTTTTGGTTGGCTTTCAGTTCATTTTAGCAAAGTAGATTAATTTCCCTTGAGATAGCCTTCGTCCATCATTTAGCAAGCTTCTTCTGAGAGCATATAGAAGTTGGCTTGAGCCCTAGCGGACTTGTGCCAGCTGACCAAGTGACATCTGCGACAAGAGCTAGTACTTGTGCATACATGATCGTCGCTTCCAAGTTTGTACGAACTACCGGGTTGATAAAATTAGAGATAGGAAGCCCCAGGAGTTGTAGCATTATTGCTACAATACTGGAGCCCACCATCTTTTTTGGCGCCGTTGCCGGGGAAGCGTCAGAGTATTAGTAATTTTTGCTTTTCTTCCATTTTCTTACTCTTACCCTCTGCTCAGTAGTTTACTTCACTTCCATTCTGCAAAAGTAGCATAGACATTTCCTGCTTTCATAGATTAGCATTCCCTTCTTTCATAGATTAGCATTTCCTGCTTTCATAGATTATCCTTTCAATTCCGCAATTTCAATTCTGCAAGCGTAGATTAGCATTTCCATTCCTGCAATTTCATTTGAGAAAAATAGACTAGTTCTTTTCTGCTTTCAATTCAATTCTGCATCTTTATGTCAGTAAGATAGTTAGTTGTAGATCAATCTGTTTCAGTTTTGCAGGTACCAAGAAAAAAAGCAAAAGCAATCAAAAAGAAGTTTTCTCCATTTCATGCCTCGTAGGAACCGAGATAAATCAGGCAAATTCCTACCCAACACCCACACCACATCACTGAATCACCCTTCTCTCTTCTTTGGTGACAGTGACCCAGAGGAACCTATAGGTGAACATCCTGAGATAGACAAAGATCCTATAGAAGAAGAAGAGTTAGAGACCACTCCATCTGAAGATATGGCTGACAATAGAGGAGAAGATGAGAGAATAGAGGGTGCCTTCCCCATCCGAGAGACCAATGGAGAGATGAAAATGAAGAACATTAGCCCCTCTGCTTTACCTCACTTCCATGGACTGAACACTGAAGATCCTGATACCTTCCTGTTTGAGTTTTTTGTCCTCTGTAGAACCTATGACTATACTGAAGATGAGCAAAAGCTAAAACTCTTCCCTTCAACTCTTAAAGATGCAGCATTGCGCTGGTTCATGGGATTACCTGGGAATAGTATCACCACTTGGGCTCAGATGCAACAAGCTTTCAATACCAAGTACCGGGATTACTGTAGTTCCAAGGAAACCAAGGGAGAAATCTTTCGGATGACCATGGGAAATGATGAGTCCTTAGAGGATTATGAGGAGAGGTTCCAACTTAGCTATAAGCAGGCCAGGTGCACACTTGACCCTGAATCCCTCAAGTTGGTCCTGCTCCGAGGAGTCCCTGAAGATCTCTTAGATACCCTTCACATGTTAGCTGGGGGGGACATTTACCAACTGCCTTATGAGGACATCAAGACTGTGTTTAGAAACCACTCCAGGGCAGCGCGGAAACGAGGTAGAGGAAACCTCCTCTCAACTGGTGTCCCTTTCTCCAAACATGAGCTTGCAAATCAATTAGAAGATCTTAAGAGTGAGGTGAGATAGACCATTGCCATGCAGCTGGACACATTCAAGATCCAGCAGAAGAAAGAAGAAGCTGAGAGAGCCTTGGCTATCTTCTGCCCTAGGTGCACAAGGAGACACCCTAAGAATGAATGCCCATTGCATTCGGTCGAAGTGTGTTTCGTTTGTGAGGAGGACCATCCCACAAATCAGTGTCCAACCTTACCTGGGTTTAAAGCCATGTACCAAGGGACAGAAGCCCCCACCGAACCTCTCTATTTCATCAACCAAAGGAGGCCACAAGGATCTAGACCTTATCAGCAGGGAATGCAAGGGGCACCTCAATCTTATTACAGCCCCAACCAATCGACTCCTATGCCTTCCTGGGGTCCCCTTGCTCATCCTTCCTGGTCCATGCCTCCTCCATGGTCTTATCCACCTCAGTACCCTACTCAACCTACTTCTCATTCATATCATTCACATGCCCAGCCACAGCCTCAGTGGAATGCACCTCAGTCGGGGTGGAGGCCCCAATACAACACTCCTCCTGCCATTTTGCCTCCACCACCAGTTCAACCTCAGCCTTTACCTCCTGCTCCTCCAAGGCAACCTCAAATGCCTGCTCAACTGAACTTGAACCCCAACAATAGACATGCTCAGCAGGTATACACTGGGGAAACCTCATGCCCTACCTATGCTGTGGAGATCCAGGAGATCAATCTTCGATCTGGAAAGACTCTTCCAGATCGCCAACCTCCTCCCCCAGAGGATGAGGAAGATAAACAGGAAAGTGAACCAAAGGCTATTCCACCCTTTCTTGAGAGACTAACAGCCACCACACAACCCAACCTAGAGGAGGATGAGCTTCTGGGTGAGCTCAAGCAGTTGTGTGTGAAAATACCACTTCTCCAAGCCATCAAGGATGTGCCAATATACAACAAACTGGTTAAGGAAAAGTGCTTCAAACACCCAGGCAGGCGGAAGAAAGATGCTTCAACCATTAATGTCATAGGACAACTGTCTGACCTTATTCTAGGACAAGTCATCTGCCCAAAGTACCTAGATCTTGGAAGTCCTGTAGTAGATGTCCACATCAATGGCACCATCATACCTCACACCTTGATTGATCTGGGGGCTGCCATTAATGTGATGACCAGGGATACCATGCTCAAACTCAATCTTCAGGGTTCCTTGAGGAAGACCTCGACAGTACTGCAACTAGCAGATCGCTCCACCGTGACTCCTGAAGGGATTGTGGAGGATGTCTTAGTCTCTATCGACTCTTGGGAATACCCTGCAGACTTCCTGGTTCTGCAACCAAAGGAAAAGCTTACTGGATATCCTCTCATTTTGGGAAGACCTTGGTTAGCTACTGCAGATGCTTACATAAGTTTTCGTGCAGGAAACATGACCATCAAAAATGGTCCCATGTCCAAGCAGCTAGTCCTATACCCTCCTGCCCAACCCTCCTTAGATCATGACTTACCACTCTGGTTGGAAGAAGGAGAGGAAGACGAGGTGTACTCAGCACCTCTGTGCACCCTAGATACCACTAGAAGAGACCCCCCAACCGAGGATGACTTGATCGAGACCTTGATCCAGAATCCACCTTCCAGTGCACTATCCTTAGAGAAATTGGTGGAAGATGCCCAAGCTAGCACCTTAGTGGATCTTTGTACAGCCAACCCTATTACTCCCAGAGTCAAGAATGTGGAGTTCGGCCCTGAGAGAGCATTAAAGATCAGCTCCTCCCTATCTCCTTCCCAGGAAAAGGAGTTGTGTAGCCTGTTGGCCAGCCACCTAGATGCTTTTGCTTGGAGCTATAAGGAGATGAAAGGAGTCCATCCTTCGGTCTGTACCCATCATATATACATCAAAGAGGATTGTAAACCGGTTAGGCAACCTCAGAGGAGAATGAATCCAGCCCTTAAGGACATCGTCAAGGAAGAATTGCAAAAACTGTTGGATGCCGGATTCATTTACCCCATCTCAGATAGTGAGTGGGTGTCCCCTCTGGTCTTGGTTCCCAAGAAAAATGGGAAATGGAGAATCTGTGTGGACTACCGAGAACTGAACAAAGCTACCAAGAAAGACCATTTCCCTCTACCTTTCATAGATCAAGTGTTGGATGGACTGGCAGGAAAGAAGTTCTTCTCTTTCCTGGATGGGTTTAGCGGGTACAACCAGATCCAAATCAGCCCGGAAGACCAAGATAAGACCACCTTCACTTGTCCTTGGGGTACCTTTGCCTACCGAGTTCTTCCCTTTGGGCTATGCAATGCTCCTGCTACCTTCTAGATAGCTGTCTTGAGCATCTTCTCGGAGCTGGTCCATGATGCAGTGGAAATCTATATGGATGACTTTACCCCTTATGGGGCCAACTTCCAGGAAGCATTGTCCAATCTGGGAAAAGTCCTAACCAAATGCATTGAGATGAACTTGTCCCTTAGTCCTGAAAAATGTGAATTCCTAATGACTGAAGGGACCGTGCTAGGCCATACCATTTCTTGCCAAGGGTTACAGGTGGATCCTAACAAAATTGCTCTCATCAAGAAGGTTCCACCTCCTCAAAAGGTAAGGGATGTTCGAAGTTTCTTGGGATTAGCAGAATATTACCGGAGATTCATTAAGGACTTCAGCAAGCTAGCCTCGCCATTGTTTGGCCTGTTGGCAAAAGATGTGGAGCTTAAATGGACTGACGATTGTTAGAAGAGTTTGAATGAATTAAAGGACAAGTTGGTGTCAGCCCCAATCCTGAGAGGTCCAAAATGGGCCCTACCTTTCCACATCCACACTGATGCCTCGAACAAAGCCATAGGTGCAGCTTTAGGACAAGTTGAGCGAAAAATTCCGTATGCCATTTACTTTGTTAGCAAAAACTTGTCCAAAGCTGAGCTGAATTACACTGTAACCGAGAAAGAATTCTTGGCTGTGGTCCATGCATTGAACAAGTTCCGACATTATATCACTGGCTATCAAACATTTGTACATACTGACCATGCTGCAATTAGATATTTAATGAATAAACCAGATGTGAATGCTCGTATTATTAGATGGTTACTTTTATTGCAGCAGTTTGATTTGACCATTGTTGACAAACCAGGTAGAGAAAATGTTGTTGCTGACTTTTTATCTAGATTGGATTTGTCTGCAGATGGGGATGGAACAGTGAATGACCAGATGCCCGATGAACATCTGTTTGCTATTTCAGTACTCTCTCCATGGTTTGCTGATATAGCAAACTACCTTGTTTCAGCACAGTTCCCTCCGCACCTATCTTCAAGAGAGAAGAGCAGAATCATCAGAAAAAGTGCCTCATTTACTTGGATCGGGGGCAATCTGTTCAAGCTTGGCCCCGATCAGATCTTAAGGCGTTGTGTAAGGGAGGAGGAAGTCTTTGATATCCTCCTCACCTGTCATGATGGGCCTTGTGGATGACATTTTGCAGCAAAGAGAACTGCTTTCAAAATCCTGCAGGCAGGCTACTATTGGCCCACACTTCATCAAGATGTCAGAAGATATGTCAGCCAGTGTGACCAATGCCAAAAAATGGGGAAACTAACCCAAAGGGATGAGATGCCTCTCCAACCTCAAGTGACTCTTGAGCCATTTGAGAAGTGGGGTATGGACTTTGTGGGCCCAATCAACCCTCCTTCGAGGCAAAGGTCTTACATCATTGTGTGTACTGACTACTTGACAAAGTGGGCAGAGACTAAAGCAATCAAAGCAGCAACAGAAGAAAAGGTGGCCGAGTTCCTAAGAGAAAACATCTTCTATAAGTTTGGCTATCCAAGAGAGCTGGTCACTGATCAAGGGAGCCAGTTCACATCCAACCTGGTTGAAGATCTACTAGCTCATCACAAGATCAAGCATAGGACTTCCACCCCCTATCACCCTCAAGCAAATGGGCAGGTGGAAGTCACCAATCGAGCATTAGAAGGGATCTTGACTAAGGTGGTGAGCAGCAGCAGAAAGGACTGGGCAGATCGCCTGGTTGAAGCCACATGGGCTTACAACACCACTTGGAAGACCACCACCGGCTTCACACCTTATGAGCTGGTCTATGGGAAGAAAGCTTTGATGTCCATTGAGTTTGAATACAACACTTTGAGGATGGCAGCTCAGCTGGACCTAGATCTCAGCCATGCACAACAAGAAAGGTTATTGCAGCTGAATGGACTGGATGAGCACCGAATGCAGGCCCTCCTTCACTCAGAAGTGGTTCAACTTCAGAGAAAGGTGTGGCATGACCAACATCTCCATGACAAGCAATTTCAGCCGGGAGATTGGGCTTTGTTTTATGACTCCAGATACAAAGGTTTCAAGGGGAAGCTGAGAACCAGATGGCTAGGGCCATATTCAGTGGAAAAATGTCATGACAATGGATCTGTTCTTATTCGGACCATTGATGAGGAAGCCATCCCCATGCTTGTCAATGGGCATCGATTGAAGATCTACAGGAAGCCTCTCTCAAGACAAGAGTTCATCAAAACTATGGAGAAGGCAGTGTTGGTCATAGAGAAGGGTCCTGCCCTACTTTGGGCATACCCTGAAAAATCTAAAAAAAAAAAAAAAAATATATATATATATATATATATATATCAAGAAATAATAAAGATCCTTGGGTGAAAACCTTTCTGAGGCGCCCAAGGCAGGTGGTAGGGGTGAAAACCTCATTGAGGCGCCCCTATTGTCTTTTAAAAAAAAAGGGAGATTGGAAAAAGATCCTTGAGTGAAAACCTCTTTGAGGCACATAAGGCAGATGGCAAGGGTGAAAACCTCAATGAGGCGCCCCTGTTATCTTTCAAAAAAAAAAACACAAGAAAAAACAAGGTCAGCAGATTCATTATGTAAAATTGCATGCAGGTGTTCTATGGAGGAGAGGAAACCTCTCAACTCAAAGCCAAGGGTCCTCATCATGCAGTCAGGACACCTCACCAGCACCCCCTCCAAGAATACTCATTTTCTCCAAGGTATGTGCAATTTTATTACAGCTTGAGTCTTCTACAGGAAGATGCAGATTTTTTACAGGAAGGTGCAGACTCTCTACAGGAAACGCAACCTTTCTACATGAAGCTCTGTATTTCTACAGGAAACTTCCTGTAGAAGCCCAGAACGGCCCAGAATTCATTTCATGAAGAGATCTAACGGCTAAGGATCGGTTTGGACGCATGCAAGCCACTGTTTTCACCCTTGCACATTTCTGTTATCTTGTTCCACCATCCTTGTCGACATGCAACAAAGTTACTTGCACCAGCAAAGCAGATCGATGAGTTCTCAAGAAAAAGCAAATTGTAAATAAAAAAACACTAGAGATCTCACACCATATTCATCACAATCATCCAGAAGCTCCGGGAGCGTGATCGTGAGGCCATCCATCGTCGTGCAGCATGCACCCAAGGAGGAAGAACTGTTCCAAGACATCCCGCGGGAGTCTTGTAACAGTTAAGCCTGCTAGAGTGGATACCATTCACAGCGCAGGCCATATGCAATGAAACGTGGGCGCATGCAACTAAAGCATCCCATCCATCGTCGGCAGCTTGTGAACATGGACCTCCGGGCCTGTGTAAGTTCGCCAGCAACAGGTAAATCGACTCATCAGCGTCCAAAGAACCGAAACATCGTGTGCAGCCGCGCAGGTAAGTGTCTCGACCCTTCCTTCCATCAGATTGCATGAATGTTACTTTGATTGATTGCTAAAGTGTAAAGGTGAATGGGTTGAGCGGCCGTATGGCCATTTGGCCGGCCACGTCGGCCAGTTAATGGTCTAGTTGGATGTGTGGGTGGCGGCCATGACAAAAAGAATGGGCAGCACGCACGTGAAAGCAATCCCGTCGAAAAAAACGAGTTTAACCGAAGAGGCGGCGGCAGATCTGCGAGAATTGATGCGGCAGCAAGTGAACGCGCAGTTGAATGATGGGATGACGTCACCCAACGGTCCGGCGGGGACAACTCACCCCCGCACCACGGATTCCGCCGAATTCAAAATCTAATCGGCTAGTTTGCACTCATGCATTTATCAACCACCGTTTTGAACTCGAGCGGCTATCCTGATCTTTCTGCAGTTCGATATGCCGAGCATTTGGCTATCAGAACAATTGTGAAGCACACCCAAGGCGCAGACCGACTGCAGTCATCCCGAAAATCGTGCGCTGCATTCTACAGGAACGCTGTCATTCTACAGGAACGCTGTCATCCTATAGGAACGCAGTTTCTACAGGAAGGCGGGTGCCTCACGTAAAAAGGTGGCAAATTAAAAGGTAACCCTGAACTCCTCATGCAATTGGTTTTTAAAGGTGGCAGAATCGTCATCCACAGTCTGGTCATAGAAAAATGGTGAAATTGTTGTCTGTTGTGCCTATACTGTCATTCTCCAGGATGTCAGGGTAATTAAACCGTGTTAAGTTCCTCAGGGATAAGTTGTGGATTATGTGCATGACATTCTACGCTCTGTCTCAGTAAACCAAATTTCTTCCACAATCACCACCTCTGGTTAAAGAAACTGTTTTATCATGCCGGGTGGGTTTATTAGACGAGAACCCACTGATTCAACGAAGTTAAGGGAAAATCAGGAGGTGGTGGAGCTCTTCACACGATCACAATGGATATCCTTTTGTGATAAGCTGCAGGGTTACGACGATGAAGTGGCCAAAGAATTCTTGCAGGCTCTGAGGCCGAAATCAAAGACACTGGCCACAGTAAATTTTAGGGGCCTAAGCGTCAAGCTCACCCCGCAATATATCAGTCGAATCACTGAACTTCCAATGGGTCTGCCGTGGGATAAGGAAGAACGGAAGTTGAGCCAGCAGGCCAAGAAAGAATTCTTTCCACCTGAGGAGGAATTCTCGGAGGACAAAAATGGGGTGCGAAGAACAAGCTTGTTGCCACCATGGAACGAAGTTAGCCTACAAATCATGAAGTATATAACCTGTGAAGGCCGTTATAGCATCGTGTACGGGTATCACTTTCGGTTGCTCACTAAATTGAGGCACCGGATTGATCTTCCTGTAGAAAAGAAAGTGACCATTCCTTATTTCCTGCTACAGTCTTTGATTGAGTGTGCCACAAAGCTAAAAGAAGGCATACCAGATCAGGTAGCCCACCATGGGTTGATCAAAATTCTTGTGGAGGATGCACTTCATTCATATACGGTTCCCCTCTCATGGGAATCATTCAGGAATTTAACAAGAGACGGAGACATAAGGATGCTGACTGAAGAAAGTGGTTCCTCCAGCAGTGAGGAAAAAGAAGCAGTGGCCGAGGGAAAGAAAGAAGCAGGCCAGAAGACCCCGACCACACTGCAGAAGAAAGAACAAAATAGGAAGCACGAGAAAAAGGAGGACAAAGAAAAAGGTGACACACCCATCTTGTCAGCAAGAGAGAAGAGGTTGCAGAGCAGAAAAGACAAAGCTGAGATGGTCCACGTCAGCCCAAGTACCTCATCAGCACCCGCAAGCAAACCAAAAAGCAAAACCCAGGCAGCAAAGCAAGCCAAGGTGGCGACACTTGTGTCTACAGGAAATCAGAAACAGGCTTCTACAGGAAGCCCGAAAATAGAGAAAGGGTCTTCTACAAGAAGCCCGAAAGTTATTGGGAAAGGGTCTTCTACAGGAAGCCCGAAATTGGTCAAAACAGGGTCTTCTACAGGAAGCCCAAAATTGGTAAAGGAAGGGTCTTCTACAGGAAGCCCGAAAATTGCTAAAACAGGGTCTTCTACAGGAAGCCCTGACAAAGTGAAACCCAAGGAGAAGAAGGCTGACATTCGCGAGAGGGAGGCAGCAGCTGTGCTAGCCGCCC
Source organism: Pinus tabuliformis (assembly GCA_031772625.1). Lineage (NCBI taxonomy): Eukaryota > Viridiplantae > Streptophyta > Pinopsida > Pinales > Pinaceae > Pinus > Pinus tabuliformis. The sequence continues at coordinate 795,874,942 of CM062815.1, read as the reverse complement.
TCAGCACGCCACCTGTTTAGTCAATTTAGTGTTATCTAAATTGCTAGTATTTATTGTCAACCCGGGGCTCGTAAGCTGATGAAGTGAAGGTGTACTATATGTACTTAAGTAACCTCTTAGAGTTTTTCTTATCGTTGGGGGTGTTGTTGTGGTTAATTATGTTCCTAAGATGGAGTGAGAATTTATAAACAAGTGAGTGATGGTGTGTGTGTAGAGTGAATCCTAAATGAGTGAAAGTGTGTGTTGAGTGATCTCTAACTACTTGCTTGAAAGGAAATGCTTGAAAGGAATAAGTGAACTGAAATGACTTGAAATAAATTTGAAAGCAAATGACCTCTTCCAATGGCACTAGACACCGTTCAAGCTGCTGCTAATAAAAGAAAAGAAAGTCACTTTTAAAACCCAGAAATGAAGATTATCTCTCTCTAACTCGATGCTTCAAAGCACATGTACTGTGTAAAGCACGGATAGAGAGTAGCTTAAGTTGAATTAGAAAAGTGAAAGAAATCTGCTTGAAAGACTAATGATAATGATTTGCTCTTTCTAATTCTCTACTTCAACCATATGTACTATGCAAAGTATGATTAGAAAGTAGTGAGAGAATAGTCTAAGAAGCACTTAAAATCAAAACTCTACTTTAAAGACTAGTGGTGATAGTTTGCTCTTTCTAACTCTCTACTTCAGCCATATGTACTATGCAAAGTATGGTTAGAAAGTAGTGAAAGAACAGTCTATAAAGCACTCAAACTAACTGCAAATTAGTGATATTCTGATCTTAAAAGATAACAGTTTATGATGAAGATCATTCATGTGTGTTAGCAGCTCTTTGAGAAATAAGATTAAAAATCAACTATAAAAACAAAGGCAGAACTTGAATTTGTCAACTTCAAATACCATTAGTTTGTAAAGCAAACACACACATATAAAAATAAATCCCGAGCTAAAAGAAACCTGCAAAGAAATAACACTGATCAGCTTGAAAGAAAGGAAAACAAGTAAATGAAACTATACATGCTTAAGGAAATGAATAAGAAAATAACGAAATACTACACATAAAATACTTTACAGAGGCTGAGATGAGCAGGGGCCCTCTGTTCATTCAGCCACAAGAAAACTCAGAGATCTGGAAACTTCAAAACGGTGCTATGTCTATTCCTCCATTTGCAAAAAGTGTACAAAACAGAGTGCTAGAATAACACTAGAAAACAGAGTTCACAATGCTCTTAAATTTTACACAAGTTCAGAAATTACAACTAATAAAAGTCTGATGAGCGTACGCAGACGCAGCTATTTATAGAGGTTTCTAAGATAGCCTACTCGTACAACTAATTAACTGAAAAACAATAAACAGTCATGCGTATTTATGGTCCCTTGACACATCATACGGCTGCGTGGATGAGTTTAATGGTTCTGTCATCATGGGTAATGAATCCCATGTTGGATCATGTCCCCTGCCACCTGTAGAATGTAGACAAATCACCGTTTAAGATGACGTGACCAAGCAGCTCACAATCACCGTTAAACAGCCTTGAGTTGACCGTAACTTGACCAGCTTTGACCATGGGTAAAGATGACGTGGATGGCTGGAAAAATGGGACAGGAACCTCGAGCAAGTTGATACCTAAGTGCCCATGTGGATCATCTGGCAAACCGACACGTGGAACATTGCGTTTAAGAAAAAGGCTGCAGGATCTTCAGATAGCTGCAGGATCATCAGATAGCTGCGGGATTCCTGCAAATAAGTCAAAATCTAAACAAATAGTCATTCATTAGCAAAACTTGCTTGATCATGCTTAATGACACCTAATGTAATGATCTGGGTGGTTTTGTAGTGAAAATGAGGCAAAAGTGAAGGAAAGATAAGGAAAAACTGAGGAAAATGGTAGACAAGTAGGTGTAGAATAGAGGCTCTACATACCCCCACTCCGAGGGTATTGCATGTCCTCATGCAATGAAAACACAATTCAATCCACCTGCTGGGATGCCTCAGCTAAGACATCCAATCTCCTCCTCTTCCTTTGTGTGGAAACATTAACCTTTGGCCTCTTGAACATGCATCTGAATTTTAATTTGATTAAGGCTCTGTTCAGCCTTCTACATCTTTTCTTGAGTCTGCTGTGTTTCTTCTGCCACATGCTCATGTGAAGAAAGGTGTTATCTTGGATTGCTTTGGCAATATCAGCTTGCTGCTTCATTTCTTCATTTCTCTGTTTAATGTGACGGTTTAGCACCTCAAGTTCATAGATCTCTTGTTTGAGTAAGTCTATTTGCTGCTCATGAGGTATGACATTACTTGGGCCAGCAGTGTTCTGCTCCAATGTTTCCAAATAGTTGTACACCTCTTGTTGAATTGGGTCAACAATTGGTGACTTCCTTGGACTATATTCATGCTCAATTTCAGTTTCAAACTCCGGCTGAAATGGACTGTCCTCCCTTGGAGGAGTAGTTGCCTCACGTTGTGGACTATCGTCAAGGTCTGCTTTTATAGCACCCTTCTCAGGTGTGCTTAGATCAACGAAGAGTGTCCTTGTGGCTTTCCCTTTATTCTGCAATCTACTACTCCTTCTTACAGTGGCAGCACTCTGTGTTTCTTTTTGTGCCTTTTTCCTTGGTTTTTGTACTTTTACTTTCTTGGAGAGGGCAATTTTCTCATGGAGTTTAGCTACCCTTTGTGCTAAGGGTTGGTTATCTCTTTCTTCATCACTAGAATGCTCTGGAGTCTGATTAGTTTCTTGAATTATGTATTTTCCCTTGTCTTGTTTTTGTTTCTTTTTATCTTCTCTTCTCTTTTTGGCAGCTTCCTTGGCAAGTTCAGCGAGGGTTTCTGAGATAATCTCTTGAGCACTATCTTCAGTGGGTTCGATCTCAGGTTCAGGATGATGTACTTCTATTTCCTCTACAGTTTGTCCTTGAACAGTTTCCTCTAAGATATCAGTCTCAGAGATACTTTCTTTTCTCTTCCTTCTGCTTTTCCTAGGTATAGAAGATTCTCCAGGTTCTTCAAAATGATTCCTTACAAGGAATTTCTCCCATGTGTCTTGTTTTTCTTTTAATTGTTCTTCTATCAATAACTTAACAAGACTATGGTGACAGAGGTAAGCTTCTATGTTTCGTGGATTCCGTTGAGCCATGGAACACATTTTCCTAAGGCTTTGGAATAGAAAGTAAGGAAGATTTATATCATGTTCTCCTTGAAATTGCAGCATAATTTTACCATGATAAACGTACAATACTCCAAATCTCCCTTCACACGTGAAAAATTTTTGCACTAACAACAGTAGATCTTTCCATTCTTCTTTAACATGAGAGATAGGAATTCCTTTGGTGAAAACACTTGTATTCATACCTGGGTTTTTAAAAATCCGCTTCCATTGTTGATCCTGGACTGCCCGGTTTTTGAACCAACGTTCACCGGTTTTTGGAAGAGATGTAGCCCTTGCTATGCTTCCTTCGCTGACTGCAAATGTTAAATCACCCACCTCTACTTGATCGTCTTTATCCTTGAATGACCTTGCAAAAGGCTTTTGTTACTTCTTTGTGGTAGCCCTTAAACTTCTTGATGCACTGTAGCCAATTGGCTTTTTGTAATGCCTCCTCAACCTGAGGGTATGCCTCCAAGAATTTCGAACCTTCTGGTTCAGCCCTTAAAAGTTTTCCCATCGACTCCTCAGCTCTGTTTAAAACACGACTTTGATGGTGACTTTACACAGTAATTCCTCGGTTCCTGTTTAGACTTTGTGGAACAGAGGATATATGGGTGCATCAACAGCCTCAGACACCGAGAATTCACGGCTTGAATCAGAGTTAAGTGGTGGATAACAGCGTGAACACAGTGAAACGGTGACTAGCAGTCGTAATACAATTGTATCACACATTTACTGGCTATACAGCAGAGGGAAAAACAGAGTATGGTTTATGGAGGTAATCGTAGTGAGTGAAACAGAATAAGGGAGATGATAGCGGAGAATGGAGTATTATGAGGGCAAAGGGTTTCGAAATGATGAATGGAACGGCTATATTCTCCGATTTCGGCTGTGGATTGACACATGGCTGCGGGATGAGAACTGAGAGACGTAATACGGTAGGTTACGTCATTAGGGTACGAGACCTTAATGACAGAAACAGCCATATGTGATTTCAAAAATCATGGGTATTATGAGCTGGTAGACGTGGAGGATTCGTGGATTTGTGGTCGCATGGGAAAAGAAAATGGGTAATCATTACGATTAGTGGCCAACAAGACATAACCCAGAAAATTCCGCATAATGAAATAACTATAGGTTTAAATTTTAAACATACCTCGGATCCGCATTTGATTTGGCTTCTGATAATTTGCTACTAACCTTTTGTTAACTTTATTGCTAGCACATGATTCTTTCCTCCTTGTCTTTGATGATTTTGAACTGTACATATTTTCTTCAGACAGACTGTGTTTCTTGTGCAGGTGCAGAAGGCTGCAGAAAGGCTAAACGGCTGCAGAATTGTCAAAGAGCTGCAGGAACTATAATGAAGTCTTCCAGCTGCATAAAATACTTTAGTTGCCTAAAAAAAACTTTATTAGTGAAGTGAAATGGAATGAATGAATGAATGAGTGAGTGGAAAGCAGTGAGGTGAAGTGAAGATGGTAAGATGGAAGGAAATGGTGAGATGGAATAAATGAAATGAAAATGAAAGAGAGAGAGATTTTTTTATTTTTTTTTGGAAAACATGAGGTGTCAGGTGACCCTGATTTTCACCTCATGTTTTCTGCATGAGACTGCCAATCAGATATTGGTTTTCAGGCTCATACATTTATTTATTTATTTTTATTTTTTTTTTCCCTTTTTTTTTTTCTTTTTTTTTTATTGAAATTGAAAGAAACAGAGATTAGGCTGATGGAGGAGAAGAATTCTTCTCAACCAGCCTCATTTCAGAATCGCCTTGGAATAACTTAACAAACTCCTCTTTTGAGAGTGGCTTGTGGTAGACTTTTAACCGGTGGCCATTCACAATAAAGGGAGTTTGAAGTTCATCAATAGTCTTCACTCTAACTGCTCCATTATTAAAGACTTCATCAATCTCATATGGCCCAAGCCAATGAGTTTGAAATTTTCCTTTGAAGTCCTTAAATTTTGAATCAAACAAGAGTGTCCAATCACCCTTTTGAAACTTCTTTTCTTTGATATGTCGATCATGCCATTTGCTTCTTTGGTGCTGAACTAGATCGGTTCTTAGAATTGCATCTTGTCTCATTTCATCTAGTTCGTTTAACTGGTCCATTCTGTGCTTCTGGGCTTCTGATAAGCTCATCCCCAATTGAACTGCTGTCTTGAAGGTCTTGATTTGGAACTCAATGGGGAACAGGACTTCCTTCCCATAAACAAGTTCATAGGGAGAATGTCCTGTGGTGTTCCTCCATGTAGTTCTATAGGCCCATAAGGCTTCAGGAAGCCTTTCTGCCCAATCTCTTCTATGAAGATGAACAGTCTTTGTGATGATGCTTTCAAGAACTTTATTTGTAGATTCTACTTGACCATTTGCTTGCGGATGGTATGGAGTAGATGTTCTATGCTTGATCTTATATTCCTCCATCAGCTTCTCTATCATCCTTGATGTAAATTGGCTTCCCTGATCTGTTACAATTTCTCTTGGGACACCAAAACGGTGAAAATATCCTTGAAAAGAAATTGAACAACTGAATTTTCAGTAGCAGAAGTTAATGCTATAGCTTCTACCCACTTGGTAACATAATCAGTACAAACCAGTATATATCTATTTTGCTTGGATGGCGGATTAATTGGTCCAACAAAATCTAGAGCCCATTTCTCGAAAGGTTCGATGCATACCTGTGGCTGTAGTGGCATTTCATTTGAAAGAGTTGGTCTCCCAATTCTTTGACAACTGTCACACCTTTTAACATATTGCTTTGCATCCTTAAAGAGAGAAGGCCAATAATATCCTGATGAAAGGATTTTATAGGCAGTCCTCTTATCAGAAAAATGTCCACCACAAGGTTCGTCATGACATGCCTTAAGGATGTCAGGCATCTCATCCTCCCGTACACATCTTCTGATCATCAAATCTGGCCCTGTTCTGAACAATTCATTAGAAATCCAAGAATAATGTGAACTATCCTGAATGATTTTCCTTTTCTCATTAGGAAATAAATGTAAAGGTAACTTTCCAGTAACTAAATAATTAGCAATATCAACATACCAAGGGGTTTTGGTAGTTACTGCAAACAAATACTCATCTGGAAATTTATCCTCTACAGGAGAGTCCTCATTAGTGTTTTGGATTCTAGACAAGAAGTCAGCTACTGTGTTCTGTTTACCTGGTCGATCTAACACAGTTATGTTGAATTCTTGTAAAAGCAAAAGCCATCTTGTAACTCTACCATTAGTGACTGGTTTGTTCATGAGGTATCTAATGGCAGAGTGATCAGTGTGGACAAAGGTTTCATAGCCGGTTATATAGTGTCTAAACTTGTTTATAGCATGAACAACGGCTAGAAATTCCTTTTCAGTAACAGTATAATTTAACTCAGTAGGAGTCAAATTCTTACTCGTGTAATAAATGGCATAAGGGATCAAATCCTTTTGTCCCAAAACAGCTCCTAAAGCTGTATCTGAAGCATCAGTAGAAATGTGGAAAGGGAGTTTCCAATTTGGACCCCTTAGAATGGGTGCTTCAGATATTCTAGTCTTTAAAGCTTCAAAGGCAGATTGACATTCAGGATCCCACTTAAATTCACAATCTTTAGTAAGTAGTTTGAAAAGAGGAGATGCTATCTTAGTGAAGTTTTCAATAAATCTTCTGTAATAACCAGTAAACCCAAGAAAACTTCTAACATCTCTTTGGCAATTTGGAACAGGTAACTTAGAGATGACTTCTACTTTAGATCTATCAACTTTGATTCCATCTCCTGAAATATGATGTCCTAAAACAATCCCTTCAGTAAACATCATAAAACACTTTTCATGACTTAAAGAAAGATTTGTTTCCTTACATCTTACCAGTACTTTTTCCAAATTTGCCAAAGCTTCTTCAAATGTATTACCATAGACTGTGAAATCGTCCATGTATACCTCTACACAATCATGAATCAGATCTGAGAAGATTCCTAGTACAGCCCTTTGAAATGTAGCGGGTGCATTGCACAAACCAAAAGGGAGTACTCGATAGGCAAAAGTTCCCCAAGGACAAGTAAAGGTGGTTTTGTCTTGATCTTCAGGTGCTACCTGAATCTGATTGTAACCACTAAAACCATCCAAGAATGAGAAATACTTTTTGCCTGCTAAAGTGTCTAGTACCTGATCAATAAAAGGTAGAGGAAAATGATCCTTTAAGGTTGCCTTGTTCAATTCTCGATAGTCAATGCAAACTCTCCATTTACCATTCTTTTTGGGCACTATAACCAAGGGAGAAACCCATTGGCTATCTGAAATGGGGTAAATGAAGTTTACCTTGAGCAATTTCTGAAGTTCTTCTTTCACAATTTCCCTAAGATTTGGATTCATCCGTCTTTGTGGCTGCCTAATAGGTCTGCTGTTTTCTTCAATATAAATATGATGAATACAAGTCTTAGGGTCGATTCCTTTCATGTCAGTATATTCCCATGCAAAGGCAGTGGAATGTTTTTGCAACAGTTTAGTTAATTCTTCTTGTTGTAGCCTTTCCAAGTTTTTGTTAATGTTTAATGTTTTTCCTGGAAAGATTTCAACTGTAGAACTACCAAACTCTTCCATTGAGAAGAGAGACATCTGTCTAGAGGAGAGATATTCAATATCTGCATCTAACTGAAACTGTGAAGAGTCATATTCTAAAGGTACCTCAAAATTTTCTAATGTATTTAGAATTTGACTGTCCTCACTGATCTCAGAGATGGTTAGAACAGGTTGAAGAGTATCCTCATCATCAATCCACTCATCTTCTCCTATTTCTGTTATTGCCTTTGCGGGAGGATACAAGTTGAATTTCTTGGTAGAATTACCATCTGATATATACATGTCTCCCGACCTACAACTTATGAAAGCATCAGCTGTGGCCAGCCAAGGTCTTCCTAGAATAAGAGGATGTCCTCCTAGATTGTTCTTGGGAGTTAAAATCATAAAATCAACTGGATATTCCCAAGAGTCTAGTGAGACTGGAATGTCTTCCAATACACCATCAGGTTTAATGATTGATCTATCTGCAAGTTGCAACAAAGTAGGTGTAAAGAGAAGGTTAGGAAGTTTTAACTGATCCATGGTCTGTCTACTCATAATGTTGATAGCGGCTCCTAAGTCAATCAAGGTATTTGGGATTTCAACCCCATTAATATGAGTTTTAACAATAGGGCTACCGGGATCTACATATTTTTGCATGGTAATTTTACCCATCATAATGTCTGCAATTTTTCCAACTAGATGTATCCTTTTGGTATCTCTGGTTCTTTTTATTGTTTTTTTCAAACTCATCTCCTTTATTGTCTTTGCTAGAATGGGAATCTCCTTAATGGCTGTTAACAAGGGAATCTTGATACAGACATTTTTCAATTCATCTAGAAAGCTATAGTCAGGCAACCAAATCTGCTTCTCCACTCCTTTATCAATTTGCAATCTTTCAGGAAAAGGAGGAATAGCTGAAGATGTGGGTTGCTCTACTAAGGGAGTTGATTCTTTTTCTTTTTCTTTAATGCTTGGGTTTTGAAGGGATACTTCAGAACCCTTATTGGCTTTGAGAGATTCTTCCTCAGAAATGCTTGGTTGTTGAGCACTTGTAGAAGGTTGGTCTAGGATTCTACCTGATCTGAGTTGGACCTCATTGAGAGGAACAACCATATAGGTAGGGAATGGTTGACCTTCCATAAGTGGTTGACCTTCCATCACATAAGCACTTTGAGGATTCCTATTATTGGGGTTTGGTTGAGGTTGAGAGGGAAGTTGATTTGGCCTCTGTTGAGATTGTAACAAGAGTTGAGAATTTTGATTTTGTGGAGGAGGTTGTTGTTGTTGAGGGAATGGTAATGACAATTGTTGACCTTGATTTGGAAGTTGGGGAGCTTGCTGATTTTGAAAGGATTGAGGATATTGATAGAATTGGGCAAATCTCCCATAAGGATTTTGCATTTGCATGCTTTGCAACCATGCTTGGAAAGGATTTTGTGGTTGTGACCAAGGTTGTTGCCAAGGATTCCAATTTGGTGGGGGTTGGAAATTCATAGAGTTATTAAACCCTTGATTTTGCTGCCCCTGCCAAGGTCTTCTTGCAACAAAACAAAGGGATTCAAGCGTACTTGGATCTTCTTGAAAGACTGCTTTGAGGCCAGGGATTGAAGGACATTCCTTGGTCTCATGGGTTTCTGAGAAAATTACACAGGTTTCCACAACTTGTGCCTCCAAGGGACATTCCCTTAAAGCATGCTTCTTTCTACACTTCGGGCAAAAGATAGTCATAGCCTCGGCTTCTGCTTTTTGTTTATTTTGAATCTTAAGGGTATCAATTTGTTCACTAAGACTCCCTAAGATGTCAGTTTTAAATTCATCTAGCATATTACCGATTTCAGCCCTACTCACTGATCCTGTTGCAGATTTATTTGCCCTAAGGAGAGAAGGATCTCTAGGCCCTTTTTGAGTTTTTGATTTGCCCCTTGAGAGATGGATACAAAGTTCTGCTATATCATTGAGAGAAAGTTGAGAAATATCCCCTTTCCCCATCATGTTTAAGATATCTATCCATTCATCCCTAATGGCTTTTAATAAGAGGGCTTTTAAGGTCTCTTCATCCAAGGTACTCATTTTTGCTCTTTTTAAATTATATTGAAATCTCTCAAGTAAATCTTCTAAGCTCTCATCTTCTTTTTGCACCATTTTAAAAACCTTGTCCTTATGATTAGTAGGCATACAATAGTCCAAATACCTATCCAAGAAGGTTTGTTTCATTTCATCCCAGGTCCTAATGGATTGAGTAAGTAACCCCATGAACCATTTCAAATCTTGATCTTTTAATGTTGATGGGAACAGTTTGAGTTTCTGAGTATCATCCAGATAGTCATAGGTTCGACACACAACTTCAAATTCAAACAAGAATGTTTCAGGGTCCTCAGTTCTTAATCCATGAAAATTTGGGAGGACGGATGGTGATATGTTTTTCATGGTGGCTCGGGAGTCCTCATCAACAATGGGAAACCCAAATGAATTATCCCTGTCTCTATTTCCTCCAATGGGACCTCTACCTCCTCCATTGTTATTGTTATTGTTATTTCCTCCTCCTCCTCTACCTCTACCTCTACCACCTCCTTCTTCCTCTGCCATGATGATTCTCCTAGGGATTTCAAAATCTTCTGGTTCTTCTACAAAGGGTGAATGAGAAGAGATTTCTCCTTCCTCCTCAGGTGAGTCTATTTCCTCAATTACAATTGGTTTTCTTGTAGGAGAAAGAGAAGAGTCTCTTCCTAGTTCAAACTCAATAGAAGGTATAGGAGATTCAACTCTTGGCTCTTGAATTTCAGGACTAGGAGTTTCGGTTGGAGATAAGGGAGGTGTCTCTTGTCTATCTCTTGAAGCAGATGGACTTGTAAAAATTGAACTTCGAGCTCTAGCTAAAAACCTTCCCCTAGAATCTCTAGCTCTATGCATGTCATTTTTTATTTTATCTTCAAGTCAAGTTAAATAGTTCTTTTTCTGATCTTCCAGTTCACTCTAGGTGCAAGAAGAGAGCATACTCAAGAAACTATTAAATCAATAACTTTCTCCTTTCTGATCCTCCAGATCACTTCAAAGTGCAAGAGGAGAGCATACTTAGATAGGCTATTAACTTCTTTCCTTGAAACTTTATATATTTTTTTTCTTCTAAGAATATGGCTACTTAATTTCACTTCCCTGGCAACGGCGCCAAAATGTTTAGTCAATTTAGTGTTATCTAAATTGCTAGTATTTATTGTCAACCCGGGGCTCGTAAGCTGATGAAGTGAAGGTGTACTATATGTACTTAAGTAACCTCTTAGAGTTTTTCTTATCGTTGGGGGTGTTGTTGTGGTTAATTATGTTCCTAAGATGGAGTGAGAATTTATAAACAAGTGAGTGATGGTGTGTGTGTAGAGTGAATCCTAAATGAGTGAAAGTGTGTGTTGAGTGATCTCTAACTACTTGCTTGAAAGGAATAAGTGAACTGAAATGACTTGAAATAAATTTGAAAGCAAATGACCTCTTCCAATGGCACTAGACACCGTTCAAGCTGCTGCTAATAAAAGAAAAGAAAGTCACTTTTAAAACCCAGAAATGAAGATTATCTCTCTCTAACTCGATGCTTCAAAGCACATGTACTGTGTAAAGCACAGATAGAGAGTAGCTTAAGTTGAATTAGAAAAGTGAAAGAAATCTGCTTGAAAGACTAATGATAATGATTTGCTCTTTCTAATTCTCTACTTCAGCCATATGTACTATGCAAAGTATGATTAGAAAGTAGTGAGAGAATAGTCTAAGAAGCACTTAAAATCAAAACTCTACTTTAAAGACTAGTGGTGATAGTTTGCTCTTTCTAACTCTCTACTTCAGCCATATGTACTATGCAAAGTATGGTTAGAAAGTAGTGAAAGAACAGTCTATAAAGCACTCAAACTAACTGCAAATTAGTGATATTCTGATCTTAAAAGATAACAGTTTATGATGAAGATCATTCATGTGTGTTAGCAGCTCTTTGAGAAATAAGATTAAAAATCAACTATAAAAACAAAGGCAGCACTTGAATTTGTCAACTTCAAATACCATTAGTTTGTAAAGCAAACACACACATATAAAAATAAATCCCGGGCTAAAAGAAACCTGCAAAGAAATAACATTGATCAGCTTGAAAGAAAGGAAAACAAGTAAATGAAACTATACATGCTTAAGGAAATGAATAAGAAAATAACGAAATACTGCACATAAAATACTTTACAGAGGCTGAGATGAGCAGGGGCCCTCTGTTCATTCAGCCACAAGAAAACTCAGAGATCTGGAAACTTCAAAACGGTGCTATGTCTATTCCTCCATTTGCAAAAAGTGTACAAAACAGAGTGCTAGAATAGCACTAGAAAACAGAGTTCACAATGCTCTTAAATTTTACACAAGTTCAGAAATTACAACTAATAAAAGTCTGATGAGCGTACGCAGACGCAGCTATTTATAGAGGTTTCTAAGATAGCCTACTCGTACAGCTAATTAACTGAAAAACAATAAACAGTCATGCGTATTTATGGTCCCTTGACACATCATACGGCTACGTGGATGAGTTTAATGGTTCTGTCGTCATGGGTAATGAATCCCATGTTGGATCATGTCCCCTGCCACCTGTAGAATGTAGACAAATCACCGTTTAAGATGACGTGACCAAGCAGCTCACAATCACCGTTAAACAGCCTTGAGTTGACCGTAACTTGACCAGCTTTGACCATGGGTAAAGATGACGTGGATGGCTGGAAAAATGGGACAGGAACCTCGAGCACGTTGATACCTAAGTGCCCATGTGGCTCATCTGGCAAACCAACACGTGGAACATTGCGTTTAACAAAAAGGCTGCAGGATCTTCAGATAGCTGCAGGATCATCAGATAGCTGCGGGATTCCTGCAAATAAGTCAAAATCTAAACAAATAGTCATTCATTAGCAAAACTTGCTTGATCAAGCTTAATGACACCTAATGTAATGATCTGGGTGGTTTTGTAGTGAAAATGAGGCAAAAGTGAAGGAAAGATAAGGAAAAACTGAGGAAAATGGTAGACAAGTAGGTGTAGAATAGAGGCTCTACACCACCTAAGCCCAAAGAGAAAAGGAAGAGGGAGGCCCCTCTATACTTTAAAGCTCGAAGAAGTGTCCGAATAAAGACAGGCAAACCTCAGCCTCCGTCCAGCAGCCCGATTGTTATTGAAGATACCCCTACTTCACCCAAGGAAAAGTATCCCTCAAGGATCACAGTCACCTATGAGATGGGGAGCCCAAAGAAGACTAAGTGGCAAGAAAGGTTAGACCTATTGACCGAAAAAGCTCGGCTACAGGAAGCTGAAAATGTTCTACAGGAAACTCTGACCCGACTACAGGAAACAGAAAGGAGGGAAGAAGAAGGACCCTCATCACCACCAAGGGAGGGTGAGGTAGAGCCACCTGAAGAGGTAGAAAGAGAACATATACCAGAACCTAGCCCTTTGCCTAGTCTGAGTTCATACTACACCTTTTTAGAGGCGGGCAAAATCATACCGCAGAAATTTACTGTGCCTCTATTTTTTGCATTAGAGGAGGAAAGAGTCCATACCCACACATGGATGCAGATCGCCAAGTCAAAGGGTGTGGTGGACATAGGTCCCTTACAAGAGAAACTCAAGGAGGTCAGGAGTGAATTCGCCATGGCTAAGCATGTGGCTAATTGCCAACGTGTGCTTCTACAGGAAGAAAACCAGAAGCTGAGATTGCAGCTACAGGAGCTAAGGGCAGGGGTAGGTACATCCTCCAAAGACACCACAGAAGAACAACAGGGCAAAAAGGAGCTGACCACCAGTCTTGAGGAGCCAATGACACTTCTACAGGAAGCAGAACAGCAAGGCCAAATTGAAGTGCAAGCTCTAAAAGAACAGCTGCAACAAAAGGAAGCACAATTGGCCTGCATGGCCAGTTGGGCCATGGAGGCAATAAGGTGCAGACAACCTGCAAAATCCTATGGTTTGTACTTGAAAGACCAATGGCTGCAGTTCCAAATAAACACCTTGGCACAAAGAGGTATTTCTCAGATCCAAAACCCCCAGCAATTTTCTGAATTGTGCAGTACTAGTTCGTCAGAAGACAAAGCCAAATTAGCAGAGTTCTACCTCCACAATTTGGCTTTGCCTAATGAAGTCTCCTGGGATCCCAATATTGCCTTGGGTGATATGCAATTGATGGCGTTCGCTTCATGGTTGAACCATGAGGATCAAAGAGCAGCTGAAGCAAAATCGGTCATGAACCGAGAATTGAGCGAGCCACTGTTCATTCGAGCAGAACCAGAGGATCCGGTTGCACTCATCTCAGCACACCAACAGTTGTCTACTGATCCCACAGCTTCCTTGAGATTTATGGACCAACAGGCCCAAGCCATAGCTCATTTTGAAGACATGGAAAGATTGTTAGGAGAAAGTGCTGCCCAAGCATGTACACGCAGATGGAATACCTTGGCACACAGTTTGAAAATCCGAGAGTACCACACCCCAATTCGGATGAGGGAAGCTTTGGCAAGGGTAGACCTTTACAAGAAATCCATGCAAAGCCTCCAGGCCAGCTGGATTGGCCTTAAACTCAGCCCACCACTACTGCTAGGGTTGATTGAAGGCAATACAGAGGAGGATGACAGTGAACAATGGGAAGAGGTGAACAGGAAAGCAGGGTTTCATATCAGCAAGGAAGACACTACCACAGAGGCTTGGGATGTAAGGGAAGCAGTAAAAGCAATGAAGGATGAAGATTTGGACTAAGTTGCTCAAGGATGAGCAAATATTTTAGCTGGGGGGTGATGATGAGCCCCAATTTTTGGTACAATTTGGGCTCATATTGGCCTACTTACCTTGCTCAACCATTCATCTTTTATCACTTATGCATTCATTTCTTAGTATATTCGTGTTGTTTGTAGGAAGAAGGGCAGGAATTATATCTATGTGGCTAATACATGATGATTTCAGGTTTTTGGCATTAAAGAGAGCAAAAGACCACGCAGAAGGAGACAAGGAGACAACAAAGGTGGCATTGCAGGTTTATAGGGAGGTTGTCTACAGCCTTAAATGACTTCCCTCGTGATTTTCACCTTAACTCCGAGCTCCAACAGCTCTCCCCACCGAGCTTAAAGGCAGCCAACACGTTCTACAGGATCAGCAGTTTGACTTTCAGTTGGACAGCCAAGCTCCACAAATGGAGGAAGCCAGCTTGATCTTCATTGTGTATAAATATGAAGGCCGTAGCCTTTGTTAGAAGCTTTTTGACCTTTTGAATTACTATTGTAATTTCTGAGCACGAGTTACAGCTCGGTGTTTGTTTGTTTTGTAAGCCAGTTTTGGCATGACATTAGACTCTTGATTATGAATAAAGGCAAGCAGATTTGGATCTAATTCTGAGTTTTTAAGGGAGCTATAGCTCTCAGGTTAGGGCCCAACCTGAGAGCAATAGACCTCCTCTTCTTTGTAGTGTTATTTGCCTTTCGTTGCAGCACTTTATTTCCTCTGTTTGACATGCATTTAGAATTTACAGTCTGCTGATTTGGTTTCTTTAATGAGATTGAGTAGGATTAGCTTATGGTTAAAACGCTTTCAGTTGCTTAGATTAGAATAGAAGGATTGTAATTCATTGGAG
This sequence comes from Pinus tabuliformis, assembly GCA_031772625.1. Classification (NCBI taxonomy): domain Eukaryota; kingdom Viridiplantae; phylum Streptophyta; class Pinopsida; order Pinales; family Pinaceae; genus Pinus; species Pinus tabuliformis. Next base: position 795,859,638 of record CM062815.1, on the reverse strand, counting down.
CTCCAAGAAAAAGGTTGATAGTGCCTTCACTGCCATCTCTGTTTAGAGATTGGGGTGCAGTCTATCCCAACCACCAAAAAACGCAGTCTTTTACTTTCATGCAAGCTGCAACACAGTCACTTTAATTTTAGATCCATCCATGCACTTTGATCTTGAACCATCCTTCTTCATTTTAACTCCATGCATGACTTCTCTTCACGATTTACATTGCTGTTCATTTGTTTAATAGCACAGGTAGCACAGGTTAATGAATTCTCGTTTTTGGTGCAAGACATAAGCAATTTGTTTTATTTACACTGCTCAGCATCATTCCCTTTCCTTCTTCTTCTTCTTAACCATGCCTAAAGCCACCTACTCGACCTCTGTTCAGCTCGTTTACCTTCCAACTCTTCCATTGTCCACGTAGCTCCATCTTCTTGACCTTTCGTTGCTTCCATCCTTCTATCCACCAACCAACTTCATGCACTCTTTCTCCATCTTATTTCTCTGTCCCTGAGCCATCACAGCTCCATCTCCACCTTACCTATCCACCCATACCGCTCCATCACTTCACCATCACCCAAAACTCCCACGGTAGAGCATCCTGTAGAAGTTAGCAGACTTCCTGTAGAATTCCTGAGTTTCCTGTAGGATCCCCTGCAGACATCCTGTAGGAGCCTGCAAACTTGGTTGCCGAGCATCTGAACGTTGTGGACTTCTGTGGAATGATGCTAGGGATCCCCTGGGACCTCTCCTAGCCCCCCTGACCTTTCCCAAGCTTTCCTTCCCTTCGCACCACCTCTGCACAGCCAAACCCTAATAAGAAACAAAATCATAATCACTCCAACCACTTAAGCAAAAACACAAAAACATGTTCTTTTCAATAGAAGTAGTTTAAGTTCATGCATTTCACATCATTAGAAGTAATGGCATCATTTCCAGACACTTGCACTCCCACCGTTGTATCATAGAAGTTAAGCTAGTCAGATTAGGGTTTACTAGGGTTTCCATGTTTTGGTTGGCTTTCAGTGCATTTTTGCAAAGTAGATTAATTTCCCTTGAGATAGCCTTCGTCCATCATTTAGCAAGCTTCTTCTGAGAGCATATAGAAGTTGGCTTGAGCCCTAGCGGACTTGTGCCAGCTGACCAAGTGACAGCTGCGACAAGAGCTAGTACTTGTGCATACAACACCGTCGCTTCCAAGTTTGTACGAACTACCGGGTTGATAAAATTAGAGATAGGAAGCCCCAGGAGTTGTAGCATTATTGCTACAATACTGGAGCCCACCACATACCAAGTTAACCTATGGTCCAACAACGCAATCCTTGAGGACACTAGATCCTCAACCATGCAAAAACTACTTACTAGAAATAGTCAATAATCTGATAGTACACTGTCCCACATCTGATCTCAACTGTGTCTCTGACAGAACTGACATGCAACAATTATCCATGAGTGAATCCTCAGTTATCTAAAATAATAGTTGTCACATGCATGCAAGCATTAACAAACTATATTTTATTATTTTAACAACTTGTTAAAATAATTTAACTGGACTTGACTAGTAAGAACTAAGTCAATTGATTCTCTCATTATAGAACTCATACTTATTCCATCAATCAGTGGAGGAAATTAAGGATAAATTCCTCAATCAGTGGGACAACTCATGTGCATGCTCACAAAGACTTCAAATTCGAATTTCCTTAACTAATTAACTCAACTGAATTAATTAATTAATATTTCCAACTGTTGTTAAGACCAAAATTAATTTTACTTCCTATAGATAGACTAGGGACTGCTATAAATAGGAAGGGACCCAAAAATTCTATTTTTAGAACTTTCTATTTTTAGCAGCTTCACCTCTCACCCAATGTGGCCAATGACCTCACTGGCTAAACTGCTATTTTTAGACATGCTATTTTTTAGCAGGTCTATTTTTAGCACATTCTAAATTTAACATTTCTTGTTGCACATTCCGCCTTCCGCAAAATGATAAATTGTCTATGTTCACTATTGCACCGTATTTCAAAGGAAAACTGTTTTTCCCGTTTAAACGCCAAAATGACCATTTTTGCTATGTTAGCCTGTTTTACACAATGAAGACCCAATAAGCCTTTGTATCCATTAAAGCCATTGTTTACCTTCCAATATGCCCCGGACTCTTTCCGATATCCTTTAAAAGCTCAATAAAGCCATTGAAGACCTCCTCTATCACCTTGTTTTTCTTAATGATTTCTGTGTTTTTGTAGGTAAAGACTGTTGTTCCAGGTTTACAAACAAAAAACCTGCATAACAGTTTGAAGACAAATATGAGAGATTTACTGTGAAAAACACAGTCAAAACCTCAACCGTGCATTAAAGGTATAAAGGAGCACAGTAAAGGTCACTCAACCAGGTCAAAGCATATTAAACAGAGTTTAAAGCAATATCAGGTAAAAAGGTTAAATGAAGCAATGTGCCAGCGTGAAGAATACAAACAAGTGATCAGCCAAAAAGGAAAAATATCATACAAAAAGCAAGCACAGCCTGAATAAAGGGGACAACAAGAATCAGTTCAAACAGCTGCCCCTATCTTCATGCCACGAAGATCTTTCTTTTCCTAAAAATCTTAATCTGTTTTAGGATCTTTTCCTAAGTTTCATTATTGTATAAATAACTCTTTTCTTGAGTTGTAAATGGTTCGGAGTTCAAGATTCATAGTTCATTACTTGTAAAGTCTTGACTGTTAATACTACTTTGAACCTGGAAGCCACCTTTGAAGGAAGCTTTTGCAGACACTTGATGTACTCAGTCTTTCTGGAACCTTAATACAAATCAAAGGATTCTAAATCTGGTTTTACACGGTTTGTGTTATCCTGTAAGTTTTTCCAGTTTGCAATCATCATTTTTTCTTCATATGCTTATGACTTACAGAGATATCTAGGTAGGAGCAATTTGTGTTTCAATTGATTCCTATAAGCTCCTTAAGTGATCATCTATTAAGAGATTGGATTTATGCAACTGTCTATGTAGCTAATCCCCTCTAATCAATAAATCATCATCATCTTGTGTAATCTTAAGTATACTGCCACCTTTGGAACGTAGTTTAGAAGGTTTTCCAACTTATGATTGTTCTGTTTTACAGTCTGGAAACTGTGATAATCATATTTTTTGTTGTCTTCTTCTCACCACTATTTTGATCTATATCACTGTGTAATGCTTTATAGCAGCCCTTTGCTAAAGTATTAATATAACCCAAAGGATTAATTACTTTAATTCTACATCTGTCTTCATTCATTTGTCTTCCAAAAACTTAAACCAAAAACCCCAAAACAATTATTTTAGATGCTCTGGCATTGGTAGTTGACCTACTACTATCTCAGAGGTACAACACCCCTGTCAATCTAGCCCAACACTAGTGTTGATGGAGAGATGAAATTGTGTGGGCACTAGGTCACCGGATCCATCACACTACTAATACCATCACTAACCATGCCCATGTTTTGACAGGGAATCCCACCTGGATCCCAACAACAATCTGACTCTCGTACTCCTCTAGTAATCCATGACCTCTGTTGAAATGCGGGCATGGATGTACCCAATCACCTAACCTACTCCATTAGGTACCGAATTAGTACCTCTTGCCACCCAATCCCAAAGGAGGGATCAAATGTACAATCTCCTGTGTATGGGACAAGCCCTCCACACTGACGTTGTACCATGCTAAACTAAAGGCACTGGACCCTGCTGACCCAGTCATCCCTTATAATCTGTCTCGACAACTCCACCTCTCTCAATCCAATACATAAGGTTGAGATAATAATGTTATGGAACCCATTAGCATGCCTATGAAGCGAACTATGTTGAAATCCCAACATGTTCTCTCCGCACTACCCCTCGTCAATGTCTAGCCCCATGGACAAATGTGCATCATCCTCCATCACAGCCTCAACTTGAGCCTCCAACTACTCCTCCACCGACAACCCATCATATAAAACATCCTCACTGGTTAGTAGTATGTGACTGCTGTCTGAAAAATCTATCATAGATCTGGATGCCTCTGTACCTATCAGCTCCTCATCAACGGTGGATATATCTCCCTATACATCATCAACCTGTGGTATGCTGCTATCTCTTGAAAACTCAGTCACAACACTAGGTACCTCATCAACTGTCGGCATCTCATCAACGGGTGTATGCTCAACTGTCTCCTTAACAATCATGGCCCCTTCAACTACTTTTTCATCTTCTGCCTTGATCCTCCTCATCATCCTTACATAATTCCATTGAATTCCCATTAATTTGTGCATGTATCTTAGTTCACCGAACTCCTGAAAGGAGAGGAACGCCTAAATGTCATGTCCCAATGATTGGTATGCCCTCCAATTTGCTGCTAATAACTCCACATTAGTTGCAACCGTGTCTTGCCATCTTGATGCATTATCCATAACTTTGGGCATAGTGGATTTGTTGTATAATGGAGAATGGTAATGATTCCCAATTTTGGTATGGATAATCTGGTCCCTTACCTCAATAATCATTTGTTTCATCCTAATCACCTCATTCAAAATTATTTCCATGTTGTTTGATTTTAACTTTGGATCCCTTTATTTATTAACTTTTTATTTTGGTCTTGTCATCACTTGAATTAAGGCCCACAGCTGGCCAAGATCATGACTCTGATACCATTTTAATATTCCTAATTGGAAAATAACAGTAAATACCAAAAACATGAACTATGAAGAAAAATTAAAATTAAAGTCTAAGCACTCAAATCAGAACACCATAGAAAATAAGCAGAATAAATGAGCCATTTTATTAATCAATGGGAATATGAGTACATAATGAGTAAGAATAATGGAACCTGAGATTTCTATGCAAGCTATGCAAACCCTAGGTTAAATCTCTCTGACCTAACTACTGAAATGGATCCAAACAAATAATGCACACTGCCTAGAAATTTACTATAGGATGCCAAATGGAACTGGAAGTTATGCTCAAAATAATGCCTAGAATGCTTTGAAATTGCAGCCACAAGCTCCTCTCCTCAAACCCGAAAATACCCAGAAAAGGTTTATCTCCAAGTCAAAATTGAACCCACAAAGTGATGCAAATTCCCATTGCTAACTAACAACTTTCCCTGCTACAAGAATGAGGATTTCAAGCCCAAATATCTCCCCAAAAATTTTGTAAAAGTCAGAGACTCCTCTCAATAAGCCCACAAAAACCTAGAAATGGTTTCGCTGAATCCACTGACTCTTGGTGACCCCAAACAAGTGCAAATTGCCAAATCTGGCCAGAAAACATCCCACAGTTTGATATTACGAAATTATACCCAAATATACCACTGACTAAATTCTCCCTTGAGGTTTACCTCCAATCTTCGACCCTTATCTCTCCACAATTCTTATCCCTTATTCCCTTGCCCAGGTTATGCCATAAACCCCTATTCACTTCCAAATGAAGATAATTTTGTCCCACATATTTGTTGCTCTCTACCCCTGCAAAATCACCACAAAATTCCTCGCTCTAGCTAGGAAAATCCTCCTACAAATCACCCAGACTCCAACTCGTTGTTTGTGGGACTACAATGAATAACTAAAATTGACTCTATGCTCGGAAAATGTGCAAAGATGGAAATATTGTTGTCAATGAAGCTCTATGAAAGCCCAACAATAGACTCTCCAAATTCCCAACTAGGAAGGCACTCGAAGTCCTCCAAAGATGGGGTGGAATCCCACCTAGAATTCCTGTGCTAAACAACACTCTACCCTTGTGCTAAACAACTCCAAGAGAAGATGAAGTGTTAAGTGTAATAGTCAAAATATGATCCACAAAATGAGTTCCTCCTCCTTTTATATTTTCTCTCCAACCTTGTAAACTCGTTTTAATATTATTTTCTTAGCGAGGACCATTTTCCACTTAGTTACTTTTTCCACCATTTTAATAAAATAATAAGTTTCCACTAATCTGTAATAAAATAATACTTGTCACCTTTCTCCAAAATATAGTTGCCCCTTTTAATTAATATTACCAAAATTGGGAAATATTCCCATGCTCACAAAATTGGGGATATTATATCTCCATAACAGATCTTGTAAAAGACACTATGAATTGCTTGATAAAACAAAAACCAATTACTCTGTGAAATCCTAGAAATTACAGTTCAACTCAAGTTCTAAAAATATATATACAACTCTTGTAACCCTAACCATCCATATCTGTGGGACCAAAGCCCTAAGGGTTTCTCCCTTTAAACCAACCCTAGGTAAAAAATCTCTCATTGCATTCAATTATAGTCACGGTGCCTAGCCCAACATCATTAGTAGACCTGTAACATAAATGAAGAAAGAACAATGAAAATTTTTGGCACCTAGAGAAATTGATTCGAACAAAATTCCTTCGTTGAAAGAATTTGGAACTGAAATGTTTACAAGGATTATGTGATCTTTTCTATTATAACTATCAGAAGAAAAAACATTTTTATTTCGATATAAATGCTTTATTGTCTTGGTCTTGTAATTTTGATTTGCAAGTTAACTGAGCAAGGAGCTATAATCCCAAGAAAAAAAAAAGTAGGTTTTAACCCCGTACAAAAATTACCTGCATACGAATTATAAAACAAAAAAAATAAACAATGCGAGAGCATAACACATATACACAAAGATTTTCCCCTGGATCCCAAAACTAGGACTACTAGATTGCTTTCTCATTATGTTCCTTTCAATGTTATAATACATATTTATACATGCCGAAGCATCCAATACCATGGACTGAAAACCATCACATCCAATACTATGGACCGAAAACCATCACGTCCAATACCATGGACCGAAAAAACCATCACGTCCAAAAAACATGTGCAAAAATCATGCACAAAACCATACGTGGGTCTGCCCAACCTAACATAGGGTCCAAAATCAAAAATTTCAGGGCACTGCCCCGGACCCCATAAAGTGGGGTTACGGGTACCCCTCAAACCCCCTGTTAACCACGTGGAAAGAATATAACACAACCCAACATTCTCCCACTTGTTGTTTTCTTTCCATAGGGGGCCACATGAGAGCTTAGTCATTTTTCCAGCCCTGAAACGCCCATTGCTTCTCTACACCAGGAGAACTCTTCAGAGCTCACAGATTTTGTCAATGCATCTGCAGTATTCTTCAAAGTGTCCACCTTTACTAGCAACACCTTTTTGTCTTCTATCATATCCCTCACAAAGTGATACTGAACATCAATGTGCTTTGTCTTTGAATGATATGCAGGGTTCTTTGCCAAGAAAATTGCACTTTGGCTGTCAGAGTCTATCCTTATAGCTTCCTGTACTAACCCCATACTTGAACACAATCTCTTCAACCAAACAACTTCCTTGCTTGCATGAGTGGCTGCCATGTATTCTGCCTCTGTAGTTGATAGTGCCACTACAGATTGTTTCTTACTCATCCAACTGACTGCACCTCCAAATAGGTTAAACACATACCCACTTGTAGATCTTCTCTGATCCAGATCTCCAACCCAGTTTGCATCAACAAAGCCACGAATATCCAACACTCTGTCCAATCCTGGTCTTCCTTGGTAGCACAAACCATAATCACTAGTGCCACGAAAATACCTGAAAACCTGCTTCACTGCTGTCCAATGCTCCTTTCCTAGTTTTGACATAAACCTGCTCAATATTCCCACTGCATGTGCAATGTCTGGTCTAGTATAGACCATTTCATACATCAGGCTACCGACTACACTTGCATATGGAACACGGGACATATCCTCTTCCTCTTCTTGTGTCTTGGGACACTGTTCAGCAGATAACTTTACACCTACAGGAATAGGAACCTTCACCGGTTTACTATCGTGCATATTAAACCTCTGGAATATTGTCTTGACATACTTCCTCTGGTTTAACTAGAGCTTCCTCTTTTCCCGATCTATTTTAATTTCCATGCCCAAAATATAGTTTGCAGCACCAAGATCTTTCATGTCGAATTTGGAGGACAATTGGGTCTTCAAATCCTGGATAATTTCTTTGTCATTTCCAACCATCAACATATCATCCACATACAAGACCAGATAAATAACACGGTCACCAATTAATTTAAAATACACACAATGATCTGCTTTGCTTCTGGTGAAGCCAAGTCCCCGTATAAATGTATCAAATTTATGATACCACATCCTTGGTGACTGTTTTAACCCATACAGAGACTTCTTTAACTTGCATACCAGTTCTTTCTTACCCTTCACCGCAAAACCTTCAGGTCGTTTCATGCATATCTCCTCTTCCAGATCCCCATGAAGAAATGTTGTCTTCACATCCATCTATTCTAACTCAAAATCAAAAGCAGCAACAATAGATAAAAGTAATCTAATAGAAGTTATCTTGGTAACAGGAGAAAAAATATCACCAAAATCAATTCCCGGCACCTGGGAATAACCTTTTTCTACCAACCGAGCTTTGTATTTCTCCAATTTTCCTTCTGCATTTGTCTTCTTTTTGAACACCCATTTGCTGCCAATGGGTTTCCTTCCAGCTGGAAACTCCACCAGATCCCAAGCCTCATTTTTGTGCAAAGATGCCATTTCATCAACCATGGCCTCTTTCCAGAGTTTTCCATCCTCTGAATCCACTGCTTCCTTCATAGTTCTAGGATCATCATCAGTAATAGATAAAGCAAAATTTGAACAGAAAGCAGATGGACTATATCTTTCTGGCTGCCTTCTTTCTCGAACTGATCTTCTTACACTCGGAGTTTGTGGCTCTTTAGCTTCTGATTCCTCCTCTACTGTAGAGTCTGATTCTTCCTCCTTTAGCTCAAACTCTATCTTCTCAGGTTCCTTTGGTTGGACTTCATGTTTAATAACATCTTTCACCTCTCTGAACACCACATCTCGGCTGTACACAACCTTCCTTGTTACTGGGTTCCAAAGATTATAACCCTTCAAACCATCCTTATACCCAATAAAAATGCACTTTTCAAATTTACTATCCAACTTGGTTCGTTTCTCCTTTGGAACATGTACATATGCATCACATCCAAATACCCTCAGATGTGAAAGAGAGGGTTTCTTACCAGTCCATACCTCTTGTGGAGTCTTATCCTCCAACGTTGATGAAGGTGACTTGTTGACTAGGTAACATGCAATATCCACCGCCTCTACCCAAAATTCATGTCCTAACACAGCACCACTGAGCATGCTTCTTTCCTTTCCATCAACGTCTTATTCATTCTCTCTGCAACTCCATTTTGCTAAGGTGTATATGGAGTAGTGTTCCGCCGTGCTATACCACACTTCTTACAGAATTCTTCAAATTCCTTACTACAAAACTCTCCACCATTATCTGTCCTCAGCACCTTTATCTTCTTCTCTATCTGGTTTTCCACCAAAGCCTTGAATTCTTTAAACCTGTCAAAGACTTCAAATTTCTTCTTAAGGAAATATATCCATGTATTCCTTGAGAAGTCATCTATAAATGATACATAGTACACAGACTTACCCAGTGATGGAACCTTCACAGGTCCAAACACATCACTGTGCACAAGCTCTAATATTTGTTTCGCCCTCTTACTTCCATAGGGGAAACTCACCCAATTCTGCTTCCCATATACACAATTCTCACAGAAATCAAAATCCAGAGAGATATTACTCATACCTTCTACCATACCTTTACCATGAAGTATTCGAAGGCCCTTCTCTCCAATATGTCCAAGCCTTTGATGCCACAAGATGGTCTTCTCTCCAGAGACCACTAGATTTTCTGCTCCACTTTCAGGAACCAAAGAACTGTTGCACCCATCAATAACAGTGCTACCTTGCAGCTTGTACAGAGTTCCAATTCGAACTCCCTGCATCAATACTAGTGCTCCCCGAACCATTTTGCAGGTATCCTTCTTGAACATTATTTTTACACCTGCATCATCCAGCTTGCTTACAGAAATCAGATTTCTGGCTAATGCAAGAATATGTAGAACACTTGGAAGCGTTCTAACCCTTCCACCTTGCAACTTCAACTTTACTTTTCCGTGACCAACGATTCTAGCCTTCCTATCATCCCCTAGGAAGACATCACCACCATTGTATTTCTCATACTCGCAGAACCACTCTGTATGGGGAGTGAAGTGAAAGGATGCACCTGAGTCAATCAACCATGCCTCATGATCTACATGTGTACTTGAAGAAGCCAAGTACACATCCCCACCTTCATCTAAGGTGGTTTTCGCCTCTGCAGAAGGAGCATCATCAGATCCCTTTCCTTTGTCAAGAGCTTTAGATTTACAGTCCCTTTTGAAGTGCCCTTCCTTTCCGCATTTCCAGTAGACCACCTTTACAAGTTTTCCTGGAGATTTAGATCTCCCTCTAGATTTAGATCTCCCACTCGATGACTTACTTTTGTTTTTGTTCCAGGACCGTCCTCGTACAGACAAGGCATCACCATTTTGGCTCTCCATATTTTTCCGTCTCATCTCCTCCGTCAGCAAGGATGAGACTATTTCATCAAAATGCAAGGCATTTGCTTTGCTACCTATTGCAATGACCAGACTATCCCACGAATTTGGTAGAGAACACAACAAACTGATGCACTTATCTTCATCTAAAATTTTAATATCAACAGATGCTAACTGACTTACCACAATATTAAATGCCTTCAGATGCTTTGTCACTGAGTCTCCATCTTTCATCCTCAGGTTATATGGCTTTTTTCGTAGGAATAGTTTATTCACCAAAGACTTAGATTGGTACAAAGTCCCTAACTTGTCCCATAAAGCCTTCGCCGTAGCTTCCCCTGATACATTCAGCAATACTGAATCTGAGACACACAATCGTATTGTGCGCCTTCCGATCCAACTTCTTCCATTCTTCATCGGACACTCCCGTTGGTTTAGTACCTGGATTTACCGTGATCCACTGATCCTTATCCACCAATAGATCCTCCATCTTGAGTTTCCACAACTCAAAACTCTGACCATTAAATTTCTCGATCTCTATCTTTCCGCTGCTCGCCATTTTCTTTCAACACCAGAATTGATCTCGTGGATCTCCCACTGAACAGGGTCTACCACAGGCCCGAGCGAAACCCCTCAGCAAAAAAGGCGTGCCCTTGAAGCCAAAACAACTCTGATACCAAATGTAGGTTTTAACCCTATACTGAAATTACCTATATACGAATTCTAAAACACAGAAAATAAACAATGCGAGAACATAACAGATAAAACACATGTACACAGAGATTTTCCCCTGGATCCCAAAATCGGGACTACTAGCTTGATTGTTCATTATGTTCCTTTCAATGTTATAATACATATTTATACATGCTGAAGCATCCAATACCATGGACCAAAAACCATCGCATCCAATACTATGGACCGAAAACCATCACGTCCAATACCATGGACCGAAAAATCATCGCGTCTAAAAAACATGTGCAAAAATCATGCGCAAAACCATACGTGGGTTCGCCCAACCTAACATAGGGTCCAAAATCGAAATTTTCTGGGACGCTACCCTAGACCCCATAAAGTGGGGTTACGGGTACCCCTCAAACCCCCTGTTAACTACGTGGAAAGAATATAACACAACCCAACACAAAAGGGTAGAACCAATATTCCTTAACGAATCTTGATTGAGTAAATTTCAGTTAATAACATAATATACAGATGAGAGGGTCAAGAATATGTTAGATGAAAAGTAAGAAAAGAAATTTATTTCATAAAGGAATATTTTGTGGTAAAATGTACAGATTTTCTGTAGGTAAAGCAATGAAAAAAATTATAGCTAGGAAGTTGCATAACTAGTGAGGGTTAGAACCAAACTATCAGGTAAATTTAAACCCAACTATTAGTTCAGTCCCTTGGATAAAGTGTGAGGTAATTGGGTGGTATCTGAATAATCTAAAAAAAAACATGTATATTTATGAGAATTGTTACAATGCATGGGCTCTCTGTCTTTATGGAGAACCCTTAGCTCTTGAATATGTATACAGGAATAAAAAAATCTGAAACACATAACACTAAGCGTTTTCATTCAGATAGAAGGAAGAATAAGGGAACCCATTGCAAATAAAATTGACTCATTACCAGTCAATACAATGCCATATTTATTCTCTTTATATGCAATAAAAAAAACAAGAAATGTTACGCTACTAACATATTGTTGACTATGCTGGACCCGCCAACATGTAAGGGGATCTCCCCGGTAAGAAATCCTAATTAGACCTCAGAACATTTGGTGTAGGAGTCCCAACAATGGGTCTTATGGTAATGCCTTGATCGCGATTTCGCACAGAGGCAAGTAAGATGTCTTTGTTGGTAGCAAGGGTGTGACAGTTGTAGCAAGCCAAGGAAGGTGCATGAGAGGTTCAAACACACGGGGGTTGAGATGAGTGTGCCCCTTGGAAACCTGTGATAGCATGGAGTTAAGAAGGGAACACATGAGAAAAGATGCATCACAACATGGAAGGCAAGTTAGCTAGCAATCCAAAGTGATGGTTAAACCAACAACATGTTTCAGAAAGATTCATACATACATACACAGAAAATTCCATGCATGTGTAAGCAAACAAATACATATATCATTTAGAGTAAATCAGATAGCATAGAATACAATACAACATATGCATGAAACATGTTGGCTCTGTTATATTTATAAGTGTAAGTTCCAATCATACAATACATCCATGTCTAACCACTAGTTCCGACAGGAGAACGTTACAACCACAACCACCTGCTCCTCCAAAGAGAGATACTAGCTCTGCGCAGTGGAGAAGCCAAGGCTCATTACAATACTGTCCAAGCTCTTTCTAAGATATTCTTATCGGAAGCTTGGCTCACCAAAAGCCTTTAAAATGAGTTATGAGGGACTATTTATAGTAAAGGGTGGCTTGACCCTTGTCATTCGCCTTTGTGACAGTTCATCTACCCTCATGGCTCTTCATCTACTCTATGACTGTTACATCCAACTACCGACACGTGAACTTCCACTTGACAAGACATTACATTACAATGCACATGTGTTCACGTGAGACAAAATGGCTGAGCAAGCTATGCAAGACATCACTGACACTTGGTCCGTTGTGATGAGACCAACTCTTTGACATGCTTGTGATGGTGAAGGTGGTGAGTTGATGCCAAGCTTGGTTGTCTGTGGTGGTATGCATGTGCTCAATGGTGGCATCTTGCTGAAGCAAACTCTTGCCTCTGTTGCATCTAGGTGCATTGGTATGGCTCCTCCGTCCAACTCGTCTGCTAGCATGCGCATGGTCTTCTTGGGTGTGGCCGAACCGGAAACACATTGATACATATTGTTCGTGCTGATCTTCCAGTGTATGCTGTTGGTAATGTGCATCAAATGTCAACTACCTGTTCAGCTCCAGTATGACTTGCTCTTTTTCTTCGCCTTGGTGAGTGTGCCAAATGGGTTGGATCACATGCGTGCGCACAATGACATGCATGCTGCTAAATTCCCTTGCATGTGATCAACATCACTACTCACTTTGTCTACTCCGTTCCAGCTGCTGGGATGGATCTATAACTTGTACAGGCACAGTTTCATTCATCTATGCATGTTGCACCCCTTGTTGTACCTATTCCTGCTGCAACTCATTCGCTTGTCAGTGCAGATGATGTTCTTCCTTGAGTTGTTGCTTCAACACATGCAACTCCTTCTCTGTTCCATTCTCTGCCTTCAAGTGATATTCATGTCGCACCGTCACCTCATAGCCTGAGTCTCCAAAGGTGCTTTCACCACAAGTGGATCTGCTTGAGCTTGTAACTTTGTTCCGCGACTGTGTTGTCAACAAACTTCCTCTTGCGTTTGTTACATCTGGTATGCTTCCTTCAGCTGTTGTTGATGGTGCTGCTTGCTGTGATGTTGTTGTCATCATATCTTGATGTCCTTGTCTATGAACAACTTGATGTCTTCGCGAGTAGGGAATTTCATAGACACTTGATCGACTGCATCCCCAAGTGTGCTCTGAATGATGTCTTCGATTATGCTCTCCTAGAAACCTTTGTACCTATGCTACTGAGAGGAAGATGAACACCTGTGATACCTGGAGACATGGAAACACTCATGGTAAGTAATTTTTCAGTTGAAAACCAAAATGAACTTGTGAACTGAATTGCAACATACCTGTGTGATTGATCATGAAGATTGCGTAATTTCCGTCGGGAGGTCAGGAGACTAACTACCAAAACTACGCAAGGCACAGTCCAGGCTATCAAGAGGCCGACTGACTGCTGGAAACTACTGGAACTACACAATGCACAATCTAGCCTGGCCTACTGAGGACTGAAACTACGCAATGCACAATTTCAGTCAGCAATGACATGTAACTAGCAAACTGCATTACACAATTTTTGGGGCTAACAGGACGCTACCTCCAAGAATTGCGCAATACAAGCCTGGAGGTCAGTGCCTGGATAGACTTGTGCAATTTCTGGAGGGAAGGAAGAGTCTTTGCTTTTGGAAATGCGCAGTGCTAGATGGGAAAGGCATGGTCTGGGCCAAGACAACCTAGTCTGGCCGACAGGTGACTGAAAACATGAGAAGTCTGAATGCATGGTGAGATGAGTGCAAGTGAGAGTGAATGATCATTCATGCAAAAAACAAGTGCATGGCGACTGTCCGTTCAAAATAGTGTCATGCATGCGAAAATAGTGAGATGTTAACAAAAACTGAAACGGTGCTAGTATAAGCTAGTATGTATCAAAACAACAACATGTGCTCACTGAAATCAAGTAGACAATATTCATAAAAAGTGAAACACAAAAAGCGCCAGAAACACAGTGCAAGACATGAAAATTGGGCTTACCCCAAAACAACTGAGATGAATGTGCTGACGAATCCTAGATGCAATGTGGGATGTCAAAGCTACAAAATCGATGCAAGGAATGAGCTCTGTAGCGTCTGGTTAATAATTTTTTGATAAAAATCGAGGTTGCGACATGCATGCCACAAATCTAATGACACTTGGTGGGAGGTTTCTGAAATGATCTTTGAATGTAACCTCCAATTGGTAAAAATAGATCCTTGAAACAAGGGATTTATTTGCATGCTACCTTGGCAGGAGTAACCCATGCATGCAAATCATTTTTTCTCGGTCCCAGAGGGAACAGGTCAACTCAACTGCACATGCAACAGTCTTCTCAGCTGGGAGGAAAAAATGCGCATTTTTGGGAGGGAGTTGGGCTGGTTGCCCGGAGGGATTATGAAATTTCTGGGCAAAAGCAGCTGGCTGCTGCCCAGAATTGCGCAATTTCTGGGTTGAGCAGCCCTGCTAGGAAGAATTTTGCAATTTTCTTAGTGAATAGTGATAGGCAAAATTGCACAATTTTGGAGCCAAGCAGGATGCCAAATAGAATTGCACAATTTATTGAGGGAACTGCTCAGCCTGCAGCTGGACCAAGTCCGATGAAACAACCTGTGAGGGGGATGCAACAAGCTTTGATGGATAGGCTTTCATTCTGCAAGAAAATCACTGAAGCTTGTGTACTTGACAAGACAAGACATGTTGCTATGAAAGGTTGGTAGGGAGGCTCCAAAACGAAGCTAAGGAAAATTTTTGGAGGGTGGTTGTAGCCACAACAACGCATATGGAGTCATTCTATAATGTATTAATTTAGTTAAAAGAAGTATATATTAAAAAACTACATATAAAAACCAATCTTTTGTTCCCGACACTACGAATTTCTTGATAAAACAAAAACCAATTACTCTGTGCAATCCCAAAAAATTACAACTCGACTCAAATTCTAAAAGAAAATATACAAATCTTGTAACCCTAACCCTCCATATCCATGGAACCAAAACCCTAAGGGTTTCATCCTTTAAACAAACCCTGGGTAAAACATATTTCATTTCACTCAATTACAATCACAGTGCTTAGCCCAATATCATTAGTAGACATGTAAGGTAAATGAAGAAAGAATAGTAAGAAATTTTGGCACTTGGACAAATTGATTCGAACAACAAGTGTAGGAAGGAACCCTCTATTAAACATGCATCATAGTGACCAGAAGTCTGCAGGAGAGAACCCTAATTTCATTAAGTAATTAGTTAATCGAAAATTTAAGCGGGGTAAATCTCGTTAAGGAGAAGAAAGCCAGAGTTCCCTATCTCGTAGGGGAAATTACCTAAAGGAAAGACTCCAAATTTCCACATGCCATGAAGAAACAAAACGTTATGTGCATAAACCAACAATTAACTCAAAATTAGGGGCCTTTTCAAGCTAGTGGATAATAATAATAAAATTACTGGAGGTAAGTAGCTTGAGCCAAGACCTTCTCACCGTATGGAGATTTCGAAAAGGCAGTTCTGCTTGAAGCCGAACAACCTTACATATCCTTTTCCCTTTCATTGTAAACCTGCAAAATCCAAGGAAGGGACAATTGCAGTAGCCAGAGCTATAAATGAAAACTATAGAAATTGAGGAAGAAGAAAAACCCTGTCGAGGAACAAACCCTGGCAAAGAAGAAAAATAAATTACATGTAATAACCATGTGCTTGTGAAGATGCTAGAGAAGAAAGGCCATACATCTTGAATGATGGCAGGAATCTCAGATGAACATTGAAACTCATATTATTTATAATGTCAAAGAGCAAAGCCTCCTCATTAGGCCTGCAATGTAACAATGATTTTCCAAAACGAGAGTATTCTCCGAGGATCGTTACAAGACCTAGCTGTCGGTGACATGCAATCATTGGATATCCTACCTTACAGATGTATGGTCAAGATCGTCGGTCGAAATCTAACTATAATTAATTATTCAAAAAATTATTACCTCATCGGCATAGGTGAAACATTAATAAACCAATTCTACATAATTCGATTCTTATAGTAACCCCCGAGTTACAAGGTCACCATGTGATCAGTATACAACTAAGTCAACATAACAAGGTACGTATGGTGGTTAGGGAAAGTATAACAGTCTCAAATAATACCCACCTTCATTCTTGTAATGAAGAGAAACATACTATAATCAAATCATAAGACCCCCGAAGATAGCACAATTGTATTGAATTGTTGTGGCAGCATGGAATAGGGTCATACCCTTGTGGAAATCATATATACATAGTTTAAATATAGTCATAGAATGTATTCCACTAAAAAAACAAAAACGATGCAGTCAGTAATAACCTTATTTGGTTTCCATCGTGTGAGTGATAGGAAAATATATCATAAGTCAAGTAGGATAAGGAGAAGTGTCCTCAACTGTGTGATAAGTGATAATAATTTTACTCATAATCCATATAACTACAGAAGTGGAAATTTTCTTTTAAAAAAAAAAATCTGTTATTTGACTTCCATTGTGTGAGTGATAGGAAAATATATCGTAAGTCAAGTAGGATAAGGAGAAGTGTCCTCAAGTGTGTGATAAGTGATAATAATTTTACTCATAATCCATATAGCTATTGAAGGGCCTCATGGCAGTCCAAACATTGAATGCAATAATTATGGGTAAGTAGATGAAGGATGTATGATAGAATGTTGGTGTTTTATTTTGTACATGGCACAATTTCCATGATAACATTATCATAGAACAAGTATAACGTTAATTCTCTTCAAAAAAATATATTTTTTTCCTAGGTAAGTAGATGAAGGATGTATGATAGAATGTTGGTGTTTTATTTTGTACATGGCACAATTTCCATGATAACATTATCATAGAACAAGTATAACGTTAATTCTCTTCAAAAAATTATTTTTTTTTCCTAGGTTGGTAGGAAAACATGGTGTATGTGCCTTGCCAAAAGTATGTCATTTTCAAGGGTCTAAACTAGGTGAAATATATGTGTGGTTGTAAAATTATTTAAAATGTTGTATAAACTTTTGTTCTTTTGAATAGAAGGCGAACTTGTCTCTTTGATTTATGGCATTGTCATTATCATGTTTTGTGCCTTGCATTTCTTATTTGGCTTTCCATATTAATGGTATTAAATAATTGAGGTTTGGGATCGAAGGTTATTTTTCTCAAATTTTTCCTCTTGAAGGGAAGCCTACCTAATAGATACATACTGAAAATAAATTTATTTTGCTCGTTCACAAACAAGTTTTCCCTTTTCAGTTAATGCAAATGAAATCTTGGGATAACTCCACTAGACCAAGTCACATTACCTGACCAGTAAGAACCATGTACATGCAATGATGAATTTGTAGCCAAATCTCAAGGAGACTTGTATTAGCAATACCCAAGGATCTACCATCCATCCTGCTTCACACATATAAATCTCATGATAGCTTGATTTTTATCTCTGTTCTGCCATGCCCTTCATTCAAGCCCTTTGCTCAAGTGAGTGAATTTGTTGCAAGAATCTAATTCGTATCTCTACTCAATTGTTTTCATTTCTTAACTACAACACTGATTTTACTCATTCTCATTCAGTTCATTTGGCTCATTTCTTAGGTAAGAATTTTGTAGAAATCCATGGAAATTTCAATCATTGACTCATTCTTTTAATTGCTTTTCTACAATCCATTAATATGGCATTATAACACTACGTTGAGAGTTGATAGATTAGCAGTATGTGATTGGTAGGGAAGATTTAATGAGGTCATGGAATGTGGAAATTTTATGCTAATTTTGAATGCATATATTTATGAAATTGATGGTGATGTTTCTTGTCACGGATTGGTGTTTGGATTAGTGTGCATTTTATCACAATGAGATGGTATTCCTGGTGAACATGTTCCCTTGGCCCTCGTGGGGTAAGTGTTTTAGTTTATAGTTGCACATCTATTTCTAAGTCAATTTATTGGTCCTTGAAACTTTGATAAACTTGGGGTGAGCAATTCTTTGGTGTTTCAATATTCTTTCTTCACTATAATATGGTTGCTCACTTTGGGGAAATCAATGAAGAGCATCATGACGATAATCTTTCTTCTCGTTTTGCATCTGTTAATCGTGATTCATACTTTTATTGTTAAATTAATTGGATTGCATATATGTTTTTGCTTGTCAGACAAATTTCTACAAGAAAACACCACTTTATTTCTTATTGACTTTTTGATGATCCATGAAGGGTTTCAAAATGAGTAGGATTAAAATATCTCTGACAAAGTTACAACAAAAAAAATTCACCAATGATAATGTGATTTTGTCTTGTAATTTCTTACGATTCTTGGTTTAAGTTTATTGCATCGTTAGCGAGTTCTCTAATGAATGTATTATCCTCTCTTCCTTCTCCCTGTAATTATTTAGGATTTTAGGGTTAGGTTATTGTACCAAGAGAGTCATGTGTTATACATGGTGGGGGTTGGGTTCATTGAATCTAGGGTCCATTGACTATGGACATTAGCAGAGACTCCTGTAAAGCAAGTTCAATATCAATGCTAGGTTGCATATGTTGGGGTAACACAAATTGAGGTACTTGATAAGGTGAGGGTGAAGGATTCGTCAACACTCATTGTATTTATGAGTGGGTGGATTTGAAGTAGAATGCATTGAGTACCGACATCAACACAAATCTATCTAAATCGAAACACAAATTGAGGTGCTCTATTGGGCGGTGTTAAATGATTTAAACACTTTTTGTCTGTATAAGTTAAAGGTACACCACATTGAATTTGAATATTAACATAGATCCATTTAAACTTGTTTTGATATGTATATTTGGGTTGTGAATCTCAACTGTGTATTTTGATAACATAGAAATTGTTCATGTATGAAACCCGAATATGCATACTTGGGCTTCAAAATCTTGATGTGTTAGTCAAATTCATATCTGGATGAGTTAAATGATAAGAATCTAGTTGCATTTGGAATGTTGTTGTTGCTTCATTATATTGCATTTTTTGTTGCTATTTGGGTAACTCATACCTCTTTCAGTGCAGAGAAAATTCCAAACCATTAGTGAAATCTCCAGAGAGAAATATGAGAAGTAGCAAGGACTAGCGTTGGTTATAAGGGTAACATGAAATATATGAATTTGCTCGGCAGAAATCTTGCCTTTGTATGATACTCCTGGTAGCCCTTAGAAAGTTTATGGAGTTGCTAGGAGGGCTAAGTCAGATTGGTCTCTCGATAGTCTAGTGGAATATGTTCAATGTGATGTTTTAGATAGAGAGAAAACTTTAAAAAGATCTCATCGTTAAAGGATGTCACCCATCTCTTTTCGGTTGTTTGGGTTAGCAGGGTGACAAAGGAGCAAAATTGTGCGGACAATGGAAGAACGTGTTAGATTCCCTCCTGCCTAATGCAGAGAATTTACAACAAATTTTTCTTCAGACTAGGGGCAAACATTACATTGGTCCATTTGATGCAGTGGCAAAGAATTGTGAATATTAGCCCCATGAGGCACCCTTTCATGAAGAGCTTCCTAGGCTACATGTGCCCAATTTTTATTACACTCTCGAGGATATTGTATTTTAGGCTGTGAAGGAGAATGAAGGATTATCTTGGTCCATTCACCATTCGACACACATATTTGGCTTCTCTCCTTGGAGCTCGATGAATGTTTTAGGCACACTGTGTGTTTACACTACCATTTGCAAACATGAGGGGTTGTCTTTCAAGTACCTAGGGAACAATATTTCGTGGGAACAATTTATGGATGCATCTGATGCATAATTGATTGCAAAACAAGAAATTTGGGCTACCACAGATCCTTACCCAAAGACCCAGGCCTTTAATTGTGCCAATGGAGACGTGTATAAATGGAAACGCCTATGGAGAATACTCACAGAGAAATTTGATCTGGAACCATTACCATATGAGAGTGAAGGGTTTAGTCTCGCTGAGGTGATGAAATACAAAGGTCTGATTTGGGATACAACTGTTAATGAAAAAACTCTTGGATTGACCACTTGAGAAGGAAGTTATGCATGCCTCTGTTTTGAGTAGATTTTTTATTACATTACGTTTCACTTTAAGATCTTTTTTTCACTCAAATTCAACTATAGTTAAATCATATAACATATCACAACTTTTTTCATCTCTACTCTTCTTCTATATACACTACCGACTTATGATGTTTGCTTTTCAACATCTTGTATAAATACTAATTTATGAAAAACACATTCTACTATATCTAAGTTACTAAGTTAAAATGTGGTGTTATATGATATAAAATCGGTAAACAAAAAATGCAAAATAGGGGAAGAGTCACAGAACCGCCCAAATAATTTCATTGACAATGGGAAAAAACAAAACATGATGTCTGGATGTTCATTTATTTAATTTATTTTATAAAAGTGTTGTCTATTCTAAGGAAATTGGACTATGGCGTTTATAATTACATATTTATTTTATAAAAGTGTTGTCTTTCCGTTCGACTACGGCATTTATAATTACATATTTATTTATTTTTAGTATCTGTTAGCGGAAATACATGGGGTGTATATTCGCTGGAAGATTTCTGGACGGTTATTTGGATGCGCGTTTACACGTCACGTAACGGAGCTGGCGAAGAAATTGTGGCATTGATGGCCAACATTAAATTTTTATTTAAAATCCACGTGGCAATCACCGTAGAAAGCCAATGCCGTTGTTTTAGCCGTTCGTTAACGGTCAATTTTTTATCTCCGACGTGGCTCACTATGCTACGGTTGAATTTTTTAATAAAAAATATTAAGAAATAAACGATTGTATTAGTCAAATGAGTTCTTTTGTTAGTCAAAGAAATTATAGTTGAGGTCTTGGAATTATTTTAGTGGCAAATGATTGAAGTTAGAGGCTTAGGAATGTGAAGGATGAGGGAGATAAGTGAGAAGATTCAACTTCGAAATTCGTTGGACTCCATAAACATGAGAACGCCTCATTATTTGATTTTGTTAGTTGTCTACATTTGACTAGAGGTTGTGTAGAAATTTAGATTCAATGTCTAGTTCGGTGGGTTGACTTTTTTGTGAGGAATAAGTTTGTGGTGAGCTAATAGGTGCTTCATCAATTAGTGAAAAGGTGGGAACCTCATTAACTTTGTGAAGTTCCAAAGTCATGCAAGGAGCTGTCATTATTGGTGCGAAATGAATTCCAAGTCAGTGTGAAAAAAGTCCAAGTCATGATGTTACATTTCTATAAATCATCATTATAGATAAATATTTAATATTTAAATTTATTTAATTTAAAAATATATATATTAGTTTATACGAGTTTTGAAATGATTAGTATGATTAATTTGTGGTTTGAGTTATTATGATTTAGGGGCACTTTAGTTTTTAAAATTATTTAAAGATTACATTTGATTTGGGTTTGGGTCACACTGTCAGTCTAGGCAGTAACTCCTCAACCAAAAATTGATTCATGTTTATTCTTTTAGGTAGGTCTTCATTAAATACATGAGGGAGAGACTGTTCAATTTATCTCCCGATGACTGTTCATATTATTTATTTATCTATTTACATTATATTCACCCAATCATGAGGATTAGGTGTCAACATTCCCCCCCTTAATCTGAAGGGATGTTGGTGAGTCCAAGCATCATTATGAATCGTTCAAGCTTTTCTCTTCCAAGCACTTTGGTCAAGATGTCTGCAATTTGCTTATTTGTGGAACAATGACAGAGATGGATTGTTTTGGCCTCAACATGATGTCGAATCAGATGATATTTAGTATTGATGTGCTTTGTTCGATCATGAAACTTTGGGTTCTTGGCATATTTTATTGCAGAGGTATTGTCAATCATGAGTGGAATTGATTGTACTTGTTTTACCTGCAAATCTTCAAGAATTTTCCTGAGCCACACAATTTCTTTTGTTGCTTCAGCTGCTGCCACATATTTTGCTTCTGTTGTGGAATATGCTGGAACTGATTGTTTGCATGATCTCCAGGAGATAGCTCCTGATCCAAGACTCATAGCATATCCTGAAGTAGATACCCCAGTTTCTTTGTCTCCATCGGAGCCTGAATCAAAGTATCCAATCAAGCTGAAGTCGTCCACCTGTGTATACTTGATTCCAAAGTCTTGAGTTCCCTTCAAGTACCTTAGAACCCTTTTTGCAACAGACCAATGTCCCTCACAAGGCTTTTGCATAAACCTGGAGAGGATTCCAACAGCAAACAAAATGTCTGGTCTGGTAGTAGTTAGGTAGTTGAGACTTCCTACAAGCTATCTATACTTTTTTACATCCTCAAATTCTTTTCCTTCAATAGATGTGAGTTTTAAGTTTTGTTCCATTGGAGTAGTAAGAGGATTGAATTTTGTCATGCCAAACCTATTCAACAGATCTCCAATGTATTTCTTTTGAGAAAAAAATATGGACTTCAGATGTTGGGTTACTTCAATGCCAAGATAGTAATGAACATAGCCCAAATCAGTCATTTCAAAACTTTTCCCCAATTCCTTCTTTATGGATGCAATGTAGCTTTCATTGTTCCCTGTCATCAAAAGATCATCTACATATACCACAAGATATACAACTGTTTTGCTAACTTTCTTGATAAATAAGGTTGCATCATCAAGATCATAATGTTTGAAATTGAGTTTCAGAAGATGCTCAGTTAGTTTTTCATACCAAGCTCGCGGTGCTTGTTTGAGGCCATACAAGGACTTCACAAGTTTGCATACCTTATGTTCATGTCCTTTCACGACAAATCCTTCAGGTTAAGACATAAAAACATTCTCTTTTAGATCTCCATTTAAGAAAGCAGTTTTTACATCCATTTGATGGAATTTCCAACCGTTTGAGCTACTAGTGAAAATAGTGTCCGAATGGTAGCCCTTTTTGTTGTGGGGGTGAAAGTCTCCTCATAATTGACCCCTTCCTTCTATGCAAAACCTTTTGCCACAAGCCTAGCTTTGTGCTTGTCAAGTGAGCCATCAACTTTATACTTGTTCTTATAGACCCACTTGCAGCCAATTGGTTTGGTTTCTAATGGAGGATCAACCAACTTCCAAGTGTCGTTCTTTATGAGGGCATCATACTCCTTTTGCATTGCTTCTTTCCATTCATCATGAGAAGCAGCTTCTTTGATGGAAGTTGGTTCAAAATCTGTAGACAAGTTCAATTCACAATCATAAGAAACGTCCATATCAACAGGTGAATTAGAGTCATCCACATCACCTCAATTTTGCCGGTTTGAATTTCTAGTTCCTGTCTTTCCAACCTCATCAGGATGAACACTTTCAAGTGTCTTTGTCAGCCACTTTGGGGGTCCTTTTTTAGATGGTCAAGGCTGCTCCGTTGATTGAGTTGGGATTGAATCAAGATTGAGTCTCCCAATTCTATCAATCATATCACTTAAAGCATCATCCGTTGTTGGAGTTTCATGCGGGGGAGAGTGTCCTTCAGAAGAAGATTCCACATGTTGATCTAGTATAGGAATCCCCCCTTCAAGATGTGGAATTTGATTATCAAATTCTTGAAATCATTTTGCTTTTGCGAATCTATCCAAGCGATCAAGTTGCCGCTCAACAACATTGTCAGTTTTGGATGATTCAAGAAAAATTACATCTCTAGATACAAAAAACTTCTTATTTACTTCATCATAGAGGCAGTATGGTTTGGAGGTGCTTGAATACCCCAAAAAGATACACTCACGACTTCTAGCACCAAGTTTGTTTCTATGTATCTTTGGTATCAAGGCATAACAGGTGGAACCAAAGACCCTGAGATGCTTTACCGAAGGAACATGTCCATACCACATTTCATATGGAGTCTTGTTTCTTATAGCATTAGATGGACATCTATTCTTTATATATGCAGCACATAAAACAACACCAGCCCAAAACATTATCTTTACATTTTTGAAGAAGAGCATGGATCGTACCATATTTAAGATTGTCCATTCATTCTTTCAACTACACCATTCTGTTGGGGATTATAAGGCACGGTTGTTTGATGTTTGATCCCATGTTGGCGAAGATAGTTTTCAAATTCATTTGATGTGTATTCTTTTCCATTATTAGTGCGAATAGACCCAATATGAGATTGTGCATCATTTTCAATCCATTTATGAAAATTCTTGAATGTCTGAAAAGCATCAGATTTTTTCTTCACTAAATAAACCCAACACATTCTGGTATAGTCATCAATAAATGTCATGATATATTTATTTCCATTTTCAGAAGGAACAGGAATTGGACCACATAAATCTGAATGAAAGAGTTCAAGTTTTCTATGTGCTCTTGAATGCGAATCATGAAAACACTGTTTGCTATGCTTTCCTAGAATGCAAGCATCGCATTGCTTAAGTTTCCTAGGAATTGTAGGCAAACTAGCAACACCATTTTTCTTCAACAAGCGGAGATTGTCATAGTTCAAATGTCCAAATCTAGCATGCCATAAAAAACTTGATGGAAGTGTACCTTCTTCATGATAAGAATTGTATGAGAAATGTTGCGCACGAGCAGAAGTTACTTGCAGCTTGAGAAGCCTTTCTTCTTCTATTCCCCTCATGACAAGTGAGTGGTCAGATGCTTTTCTTACCTCAAGCTTGCCATCAAACATATGAATGGAGTGACCTTGCTGGCGGATGTGGACCAAGGACAACAAGTTTCTCTTGAGCTGTGGGAGATATAGAACATGATGCAGAAGAAAGTCTGGAAGACCAAGCAGTTTAAGCCTAATTGTGCCAATCCCTGATGGCTTGATTTTTTATTGTCTGCAAAGTATACTGCTCCATCAACATTGTCAGTGAAATCTTCAAAAAAATATTTTCTATGAGTCATGTGGCAGGTTTCTCCTAAATCAAGCAACTAATCATTTTTCCAAGAAGCAAGTGAAGCATTAAATAAATCTTCATTTACTCCAATGTTACATTGTGCCACAACATACTGAGCAGATTCAGGTGCTTTACCTTTGTCTGTATCATCATTTTTACGTTTTTGTTGGTTTCTTTTCTGCTCAATTTTGTCCCATGGTAGCTTCCATGTAGAGGCATCATGTGATCCATTTCTTTTGTAGTGAATGCAGTGCAAATCTGCCTTTTCTCCTTGAGAATGTCTGCCTCCCCTGCCTCTGAAATATCTTCCTCTTCCTCTTTGACCACCTCTTCCTCTTGTAGAATCTCGAGCAGGATGCTTTTCTTTATGAGAAAAGCACACAGCCTCTTCAGAATATTCAGGGGCTGTCTTCTTTCCAAAAGCTTTCTCTCTTTCAGCGAACTTTTTCACAAGAGAGTCAAAGGTGATCTTTGAGATTTCCATTTGCTTACAATGATTCAAGATAATTGGAGTAAGTAGGATAAAGTGCCTTGAGAAAAGCGATAAGAGGAATATCCAATTCAACCTTAGTGGATTTGATATCATGCATTATAGACTTTACTTCAGATGCAAGAGCAAGAGGATCATTATTTTGCAGTTCAAGAATGAAGAGTTTAATCATGAGTTGAACAACTTCAAGTGTAGAATGTGAGTCATAGAGTTCTTTAAGCTTTTGTAAGGCTTCAAAGGCAGTTGAATATGACGAAATATGGCGACTCACCTCTTCATTTACAGATGCTGCGATTAATGCATAAGCTTTGTTGTTCTTGTTTTCCCAAATGACAAGCTCTTTGTCTGAGGTAGGTTGTACTGGTTCATTGTCTCCGTCTCCGACACACACTCCTTTCCACAACTCATTGAAAATGAGGGTGTGTTTTATCATCCGAGACCATTCAGGATAGTTCTCCTTGCCAGTGAGAACTATTCCCACCATGGATATGATTGAATGCATTCTGTAAAAAAAATAAAATTTGTTGATAGAAAAATACTTCTGCCAATATACAGTAAAATTGTACTTCTGATGGTAATTTTCTTTTTTTTTTACATTTCAAAAGGGCATTCTCTCCATGTACTGTCTTTGTCTTTAATGAAAATATAAAACATAAATCAGCTAGGCATTCTCAAAAGATTTCAAATCTCTTCCTCATATACCAATATGGACGCCAATACCTCACGCTACACCTTTATGCAACATATTTCCCTCACCTCATTGTTTATGCACGTCAAACGTTCAGGCTACTGCGTGAAGCAGGTCATTGCGTGGAGCAGGTCATTGCATGGAGCAGTTCATTTCGTGCTGATAACGGTTCAGGCTACTGCGTGGAGCAGGTCATTTCGTGCTGATAACGGTTCAGGCTACTGCGTGGAGCAGGTCATTCAGGCTAACACAAATAGCAATTGGGATAGACATTAGACAGGGAAAATGGCAGTATGGACAACATTTTTGAATGGAGAGCAGAGGAGCAGAATAGGGAGTTACCAAGGACATAAAAGCTAAAAAAGGAGCTGGATCTGATACCATGTCAGGCCAGGCAGTAACTCCTCAACCAAAAATTGATTCATGTTTATTCCTTCAGGTGGGTCTTCATTAAATACATGAGGGAGAGACTGTTCAGTTCATCTCCTGATCACTGTTCATATTATTTATTTGTCTATTTACATTATATTCACCCAATCATGAGGATTAGGTGTCAACACACACTAATCCTTAACATGGTACTCATCAAATATCAAATTGGTAACCTTTACACCACCCAGTGCCTTAATAGAACACCCTTATCATTATTTACTCTATTTCGTATAGACTTAAATTTAGTTAATATTACTTAAAATAAAATATTTTAATATTTTAATTTATATATATATATATATATATATATATATATATATATATATTACTAAAAATTTGATGGAGCACTTAACACATTATCAAACTTATTAATGTAACAATTTCCAATCAAAATCACCATCCAAAAAAATCCTCAAATATATGCCCTCCCAAATTGTGGGAATAATTTGAGACTATCCAAAATAAGCATAGTCTAACTTACAGATGAAAAGACATTTTTCACTACAATTTTTCTGATTATTTTTAATCAAAATCGGACAAATATTTTTAAAAACTTGAGTTCAGGGTTTTTGAGAGCATTGAATCCATTTATGCTTTCAAAAATATATTTTAAATAACAAAAAATTACATTCTTTGTTTGAAATTGTTTTACTAGATTCCAATAAAAAGATTTATTTCAGTTATAAGTTAGACAACACCATTAAAAATATATGATTTCCTAAAAAAATTTAGTAAAGTCAATTTAAATTTAGTAATAATTCCATAAATGAACATTATAATTGGGTCGATTTATATTTGGGAATTGCATTTAATTTTAATTTTTAATGTTTTATTTTATTTAAAAATAAAGCAAGTATACATTCAACCCATGTTTTTGTCATAAAAGTAAATGAGGCGTGTTTGTCATGCCATTGGAAAATAAATTTATAACGCTAAACGTGTTTGAAAAAGTAATTTCATGGGAACACTTTACCATGTTTGAAGTTTGAAAGAATTGTTTTAAGTGTGGAAAGTTTAATTTCATGGAAACACTTTACCATGTACGAAAGAATTATTTTAACTATGGAAGAGTTTTGATAGTGTTTTTTTTTTATAATTAAGATGTATTTAGTTTTTCATTAAGCTTGTCAAGTTTTTAAAATTCATTTTCTTCAAAAAGGTAAGTTATATTTTGAATTTAAATGGTTAGGTAGCCTTAATTTGTCTAGAAGGAAATCAAATTTGTTGGCCACCTAACTGCATTATAAGTCATTCAAAAATAGAAAAGTTTAAGATTGTGTAGCAAAGTTATATATGTCAGGGTATCTTTAAGTTTTCTAATATCTAAATAAATAAAACAAGATATCATAGTCTGCAGATTCTTCATTTATATATAACAAAATTGAAAGCCAAAACTAAACCAAGCAAAATACTAGTCATCGAATGAGTCCACTCTAGTTGGGTTTGTCACACTCAAACCATGTAATTATGTTTGAGCGAGACATGGAATATGTTTCTCAATGCAACTGAGGCGGACATTCTGTTGCTGGATCTGGAACTGAATAAGTTGAAATTCCTTAGGAATTTCCTGTAGACCAGGATCATTCTTGGAAGAGCGAGTTGGAGGGTTCATGAAAGTTTTGGCCACAATATTCTTCATAAACCAATAAAGGTAGATAATCCGCTTAGATTGAGAGGTCCAACCTCTAGAATGTTCAGGGTCCAACACCAAGTCTCTCCATTCTTCCATATCTAACTCTGCACCTGCTGCCTGTTGATTTAATTATGCTTCCCAACCCGAAATTAACTGACGAACCTACATCGAAGTGTCTGTATGGTATGACTGAGATGAATCTCGAATGAGTCTCAAGGTGGATTTGTGGCCCTTGCCCCTAGCTTGGCGAGGATGGGTATGTCTGTTGCCACGATGTTGCCCTGCATATATACCACGCCCACGACCTTCACTAGCTAAGGAGCCTTTGTTGGTGGAGGGGAATACCATGTTACTACTTAAACAAACACCGCAATGAAATGCAACCCTGAGAGATGAAGCCAAGACCTCGAGCTCAAAGCGGTTAACAAGATTAAGGTCCTGGTGCACACACTGTAAATGTAAACCTGTAAGGATACCATTATTGGAAAGCCATATAGAAGTGAGCATTAGGGCTACAAACCCAATTTCCCCTGGATATGATTTCTGTTTGTCGCAAGAGTCCGAAAACATCAACCCAAGGCTCCCCGATACAACTAAGGAAAAATACAAAGTCAAATCGGGAGGGACCTTACCTAGGAGACCTCGATTCTTAACAACCAACAAAAACAATGAACACGCAAGAAAATAAACACAGTTATCCATGCATGCGATACATATTGAATTCCAGACCAGAAAAGTCAAGTACATCCCCATGCAAGATAGTAAGATTCCAAAATAGACAGAAACAATGGTACATTATTCAGACAGTCCATCATAAAAAACAAATTTTTCCTTCCAGAATTCATAAAGGAATTTCCAGCTAACTCCAGGCATCGGATTATAAACAATTCCCCATCGATATATCAAATGAACTCGGTTCACAGGGGAAGGGATATAAGAGAAACTTCGTAAATAACATACCCATTGTCGTTAACCATAAGGAGAAGAGAGTCGTTTACACTAGGGTGGTGGACCCCGTGAAACTCCTTCACATTTTCCCTCAAGCTTACTAAGAACCCTGTTACCATTCTAGTGACCATAACATAAATACTTCCTCCTGAGAACTCAAACCTACCTTCATAAAACCCCGACGAGAAGGTGTCCCTTCACCCTTCCCCTGTAACATTAATTTTTTGTGTGCGCAGTGCCACTTTGCAATACATATCGAATGTACGAGGGCTATAACAAGACCACCCTCCATCCCTTACTATTGTGGCAAAAATGATGGCATGGATCCTAAAGAGGTCATTCTGACAACTCACACCCGATCAACAGAGTTTTTCACAAATTTTAAATTTATTTTTATTTCAAAATTTTAAATTATTAGTAAATATAAGATTTTAGTACAAAAAATGTAAACGTAATATTTGTGATATTTGAAAACTTTGATTAATTATTAGTAATTATTAAGTGGATGGTAAAGATTAGTAGTGTTCAGAATCAAGAGTTAAGACGTATCTTCAAATTAGTTACGTTTTTTTAATTAATTTATATGAAATTAATTAATTAAACAAAATGTCATATCAACATGTGTCATATTGGGCATGTGGTATTGGTAAGTGATGGTATTGGCCCATGATATCATTATAAAATCTATTGACAAGTTAAGAATGTCCATGATAAAGTGGGGGTGAATATCATGGTTACAGATATTTTTACACGTTTTTTAAAATATGTTCACCTCATATATTAATTAATTTTATAATTAATAATAATGCTTTCAAATAAATTTGCGCATGGGGCGTAGAACAAATGATGATGGCGTGTATTGTTAAGTCACTCCGTGATGTGAAGTTCACTGATTTGAAACTCCGTGGGCAAAAATCCAGTCACGCTAAGGGCTAGTGTGGCCCAGGCCAAGTGCGATCCTTAGGTGATTTTGACGGATTAGATGCCCCTTGGTTGCGGTTTCACATGCCAAACGTTAAGCTTGTAGTCATCTCTGGAGGACACACACAACTTGACAAAAAAGTGAAAAAAACGAATAAAGTTATAATTTAGTTGAATTTTCTGATTTTTTTAATCTGGGGAATGTGAGATGTATCATGGAGTAGGTGTTTTGATCCTTATCATGGATTTATGTCTATCGACATTTACCAACCATTTTATTTATATGGTTGCATTGGAAATAGCTATATTTCCAACCTAAAAATTATGTTATTAAAAATGTATAAATATTTAATTTATAACCAAATTATTATTTATAAGAAAATAAATTTTATTGTGTATAAATATAAAAGTATTTTAAAAAAAAGAACATTTATCTAAACAGGAGAGTAACATAGGTTAGGGTGAATAAGTACCACTCATTAGGTGGGGAGTTGTTGGCAAGTGAGCCCTTAGGAAATAAAAAACAAAAGTACTGAGAAATGTTTGTCATTATGTAATGGGTTAGTGGGGACATCTCGAAGTGCACTTCCTCTTTGCATGCATCTATTTTGTTGCTTGGTGCCTAGGTCTTTTTCCATTATGTAATGGGTTAGTGGGGGCATCTCTAAGTGCACTTGCTCTCTACATGCATCTATTTTGTTGCTTTGTGTCTAAGTGCACTTACTCTCTGCATGAATCTGTTTTGTTGTATGGTTCCTAGGTTTTTTGTGATTATAACTCTAGTGAGATCCAACTAGTTTATGCCAACCTGGACATTAGGGTCAAAGGGATTGGCTATGCCAAGTGGGTCTAATGGCATCCAACTCATGGTGAATGGACTTTATGCCAATACTCCAATAATTTTGTAGGAGTCCCATTTCGTACTTATTTTTCTATATTTATATCAAAAATATGCATTAAAAAAACTAATACATATAAATATGTCAAAACCGAAAAAATATATATATAATAAAAAATTTACTCATAGTGAATGAACTTAATACTCCAATAATTTTACAAGCGTTCCATTTCATACTTACTTTTCAATATTTATATCAAAATATACCCAAAAAAAAACTAATACATATAAATATATCATAACCAAAAATATATATATATATATATATAAACATTTACACTAAATTAATATCTTATTCTCTTTTTCCAAAGTGAAAAAATATTTATACCTATAAACATTCCGATATAATCAAATTCAATGACCCTATTATTGTCCTTGTGAAATAGAAGTCATAGAATAAGAGATGTCATTATCTTGATAAAAATCCAAGTCAACTATTCAACCACCATAACTTTGAAATGAAGAAAAGTATAACTATTCCATTCAACCACTATAACTGTGAAAGGAAGAAAAGTATAACTATTCCATTCAATTTTTTTTTAATTAAAATATTTTAATAAAATTTGTTTATTCATTTTAATTAAAAAACCTATAATAATTAATTTTAATATTTCATTATTTATTAATAACTTAACAATTTATTATATTAACTAATGAAAACTTCAAATAAAAGTCACCCTCCTTAAAAGTCTTCACTAGATCTCACCAAAAGTCTTCACTAGATCTCACCATCGTGTAGGCTAAACAACACATCCTTGAAGAGGAAGGCTCGACTATAGATCTCACCATCACGCTGGTTAAACAAACACAAAACCAGGAGAATTTTTTGTAAAAACGTCTAGTATATACCATCCTTTAAAGAATTCGATGAAGTGAACTCCGTGTTTAGCTAGAATTAAAAAGATTAACCATACAAGTTGGTGTTTTTATTTATTTTATATTTAGAGTTTTATATGAGATTAAAAAAAATAAAATCTAGTTTATCATATAAATGTGATTTTTTTATTATTATTATTTTATTGTTTATGATGCGTTTAGTAAATGATGATAGGGTGTTTTGTTAAGGCATTTCGTGGTGTAAAGGTTATTGGTTCGAAATTTTGTGGGCAAAAATTTAGCTATGCTAAGGGGCGGTGTGGCCCGGGCCAAGGACAATCCTTAGGTGAATTTGACGACTTAGATGCTATTGGGTCGTGACTTCTCAAGCTACAAGTTAGACGTGTGAGTTATATCACGACTCATATAACCTAGCAAAAAAAAAGTTTTTTTTTTTTTTTTTAAATATATTATCAAAATTATGTTTTGTTAAAAAATAATTTATGAATTGCCCACGGGACGTAGAATAGATGGTGATGGGGTATACTATTAAGTCACTCTGTGATGTGAATGTCATTAGTTGAAACTCCATAGGCAAAAATCCAACCATGTTAAGGGTTGGTATGGCCTAGGCCGGGTTCAATCCCCAGGGGATTTTGATGACTTAGATGCCCCTGGGTCGCGGTTTCTCAAGCCACAGGTAAAACCTGATGTAATCTCTAGAGAACTAGGAGGACTTGACAAACAAACAAAATAAAATGTTTATGAATAAATCATATGCATTTAGTAGAAAAGGTTGTTTATGAGTAATTATTAGGCATGTTGTTTTTCTTATTAACTAGACCCACAAGGGTTTGAACTAGCAACCTTCACATAAGGAATGTTTCAGTAATACATTCTATCACCAACTATTCTACACTCCAATGGCTTGAAAATGGAGGACATGGGGTTGAGATATGATCTATTTATATGTGTATGGGTCACGAGACCATTTAATATGGTCTCTTTAGGTGCAACCATATGTTTGATTAGAGTACTCTATTGAGTGACGTTAAATGATTTAAACACTTTTTGTCTGTAAAGGTGAATTAAAGGTACATTGCGCTGAATATGAATATTAACACAAATCCATTTAAACTTGGTTTTATATGTATATATGGGTTGTGAATCGAAATTGTGTATTTTGACAACATAGAATTGGTTCATGTATGAAACCTAAATATGCATACTTGGGCTTCACAATCTTGATGTGTTTGTCAAACCCATATTTGGATGGTTTAAATGATAAGCATCTTACTGCATTTGGAATTGTTGTTGTTGCTTCATTATATTATGTTGTTGATTGTTATTTGGGTAAATTGTACCTCTTTCAATGCATAGAAAATTCCAAACCATTAGTGAAATCTCCAGAGAGAAATTTGAGAAGCAGCAGGAAGTGGCATTGGTTATAGGGGTAACAAGAATTGTATGAACTTGCTCGGAAAAAATATCACCTTTGTTTGATACTCCCGACAGACCTTGGAAAATTTATGGAGTTGCTAGGAGGGCTAAGCCAGATTGGTCTCCAGATAGTCTAGTAGAATATGTTCAACGTGATGTTTTAGATAGAGAGAAAACTTAAAAAAATCTCTCACCGTTGAAGGATGTCACCCATCTCTTTTCAGTTGTTTGGGTTAGCAGAGAGACAAAGGAGCAAAATTGTGCGGACAATGGAAGAATGTTGAGTAATGTGTTAGATGCACTCTTGCCTAATGCAGAGAATTTTGAGTAATGTGTTAGATGCCCTCATGTCTAATGCAAATAATTTACAGCGTATTTGTCTTTAGACTAAGGGGAAACATTACATTGGTCCATTTAATGCAGTGACAAAGAATCATAAATATCAGCCCCATGAGACACCCTTTCATGAAGAGCTTCCTAGGCTACCTGTGCCCAATTTTTACTACACTTTCGAGGATATTGTATTTGAGGATGCAAAGGAGAATTAAGGATTAAATTGCTCCATTCACCGTCCGACACACATATTTGGCTTCTCTCCTTGGAGCTTGATGAATGTTTTAGGCACATTGTGTGTTTACACTACCATTTGCAAACACGAGCGGTTGTGTTTCAAGTACACAGAGAACAATATTTCGTGGGAACAATTTATGGATGCATAATTGATTGCAGAACAAGAAATTTGGGCTGCCACAGATCCTTATCCAAAGAACCAATCCTTTAATTTTGCTAATGGAGACGTGTATAAATGGAAACACCTCTAGAGAATACTCACAGAGAAATTTGATCTGGAACTATTACCATATGAGAGTGAAGGGTTCAGTCTCGCTGAGACGATGAAAGAAAAAATCCGGTCTGAGATGTAATTGTCAATGAAAAAAGCTCTTAGATTGACCACTTGGAAAGAAAGTTGTACATGCCTCTGTTTTGAGTAGTTTTTTTATTGTATTACATTTAACATTTTTTTTTTTCACTTAAATTCGGTTATAGTTAGATCACATAACATATCACATCTTTTTTATCTATACTTTTTTCATATACACTATCAATTTAAAGCGGTTTTTTTTACAACATTTAATACAAATACTAATTTATGAAAAAAACATTCTACTTAAAATCTAAATTAGAGTGTGGTGTTATATTATGTAAAATATATAATCAAATAATGCAAAATAGTGGAGAGTCACAAAACCGCCCAAATAATTTCATTCACATTGCGAAAAAACACATGATATGTCCATGTCCATTTATTTAATTTATTCCATAAAGGTGTTGTCAATTCTACGGCTGTTAGACTACGGCGTTTATAATTACATATTTATTTATTTTTAGTATTTGTTTAGCGGAAATACATGGGGTGTATATCCGTTGGAAGATTTCTATACGGTGAGTTGGATGCGCGTTTACACGTCACGTAACGGAACCGGCGAGGAAATTGTGACATGGATGGCCAACACTAAATTTTAATTTAAAATCCACGTGGCAATCAACGTAGAAAGCCATTGCCGTTGTTTTAGCCGTTCGTTAACGGTCACTATCCCACGGTTAAAATTTTTAATAAAAAATATTAATAAATAAACGATTGTATTAGTCAAATGCGTTCTTTGGCTATTCAAAGAAATTATAGTTGAGGTCTTGGAATTATTTTAGCGGAAAATGATGGAAATTAGAGGATTAGGAATGTGAAGGATGAGGGAGATAAGTGTGAAGATTCAACTTTGAAATTCGTTGGACTCCATAAACATGAGAACTCCTCATTATTGATTTTGTTGAGTTGTCTACATTTCACTAGAGGTTGCGTGGAAATTTAGATTCAATGTCTTGTTCGGTGAGTTGACTTTTTTACTAGGAAAAAGTTTGTGGTGAGCTAATAGGTGTTCATCAATTAGTGAAAAGGTGGGAATCTGTCATTAACTTTGTGAAATTCCAGAGTCATCTAAGGAGATTGTCATTATTTGTATGAAATTGCAAGTCATTGTCTATATGAAAAAAGTTCCTAGTTATGATGTTAGGTTTGGTAAATTATTAAAAAATATTTAATATTTTAATTTATTTAATTTTAAAAAAATTATTAGTTTAGGTAAGTTTTAAGATGAGTTTAATTTTTAATATAGTTAAATTTTTTGTTTTTAAATTAGTAATTTTTACATCGCTAAATAATTTAATAAAACACCCTATTATTTTTATAAGTTTTATTTAATATTAATTAAAATAACATATTTTAATTTATTTAAAAAAAAATATTTTACTTAAAAAATAATATAAAACTTCACACCTATCAAATTTATTAATGTAATAACTTCCCATCAAAATCACCATCCAAAAAAACCCTCAAATATAAGGCCTCAAAAGTCATGGGAATAATTTAAGACTATCCAAAATATACTATCCCTCGAAGAATTTAGTAAAATTAGTTTAGGTTTAGTAGTAATTGATGAAAATTATAAGTCTATATATATATATATAATTTTTTTCTTTAAAAGTTATGGAAATTTTTGCGAGATTTTGATAAAATTTGGTAAGGATATTTATAAATTCGGGTTATAGCTGTCAAATTTTTCAAGATTTTGGGTGCCAAGGGGTTTTTGATGGTACTGAATCCATTTCCATCATCAAAAACATGATTCAAATACTACTATAATTTTTTATTTTTTATTTTTTATTTTTGCTCAAATTCCAATCACTTTTGATCATCTAGACAATTCTTCCGCCTCAATATTTTTCTTCAATATATATTTAGAAATTATATTTAGTTTAAATTTTTAATATTTAATTTTATTAAAAAACTAAAGCAAGTATATTTTCAACCCATGTTTTTGTTAGAAAAGTAAATGAGACATAATCGTTACGCCATCGGAAAATAAATTTATAACGTTAAACATGTTTGAAGAATTAATTTCATGGGAACACTTTCATCTTCTTCTTCTTCTTCTTCTTTTTTATCATGTACAGTATGGAGAAGAGGGAATATTGACAATATGTAGCTCTTTTTTTTTTGTACAGTATGGAGAAGAGGGAATATTGACAATATGTAGCTCTTTTTTTTTTATCAGAAGAAAAAGCTACATATTTTCATATTATGATAATTCATCATGTACAGTATGGAGAAGAGGGAATATTGAAAATATGTAGCTCTTTTTTTTTTTTCCCGAAGAAAAAGCTACATATTTTCATATTATGATAATTCATCATGTACAGTATGTAGAAGAGGGAATATTGACAATATTTCCAGCCAAATTACAAAAGGGACCATATGTGTCTACAGAATCATGACTGCATTTGCTGATAGATCTAATATCTTGACTAATAGAAATATTAGACCCTAATACAGAGAATAAGGAGCCAAATACATAATACCTGTGCATAAGACAATGATTAAAAGATGGGTTCATGATACATACCAGGATAGATAAGTTTTCCTATATACCCGACATGGAGAATGGTTGAATTTGGTGTGTGATAGATCCCACAGTGATGCTCAGATACCAACTGCCGCATTGAGTTTGCAAGCCCCTCTTCGATAGCGCGTCAGCCATCATATTCTGAGAGCGTTTTATGTGTGAAATGGAGAAAAGAGAAGTCTTCCAGATTGATGAAATCCTACGCATCCATCCAGATAGATTGGCGTTTTTTATTGAATGTTTTCCAGTCACATGCTCGATGATGATTTTTGAGTCACCAAAAATCTGAATTGGGCCAGTATTCAAAAAAGAGCAAAAAATAAGGAGGCCATATAATGCCATGGCCTCTACTTTGTTGCTAGTCCCTGGGCCACCATTCCAGTAGATTGAAAAGTGATGGTCTTTGACTATGTTGATGTAAATTCCACATGCACATAAACGTCTTTTGCAGCTCCATCAAAGTGAGCCCGTAGGTAAATTAACTGAGGAGGGGCATCTACATTAGATTGTTGCTTCATTGGTTGGGGAATATAAGGGAGGATAGAGAGATAATACGGGATAATCTTATCATATGTGCGCTTGTAATCCTCTTTGTTGTTTTGAAAAATCACTCTATTCTGCCATTTCCATACAAACCAGCACACTATAAGGGGAACACTTTACCGTGCTTGAAAGAATTATTTTAAGCATAGAAGAGTTTTGATGGTGCCTCTTTTATAATTAAGATGTTAAGTTGGAGATGTGTTTAGTTTTTTACACCTTCTAAATTTATTTTTATTTTAAAATTTTAAATTATTAGTAAATATAAGATTTTAGTATAAAAAATGTATAAGTAATTTTTGTGATTTTGAAAATTTTAATTAATTATTAGTGATTATTAAGTAGATTGCAAAGATTTAATTTTTATAAAATATGTTAGAATATCTATAATAGTATTTACAAATTAAGAGTTAAGATTTATCTTTAAATTAGTCATGTTTTTTTTAATTAATTTACATAATATTAATTAATTAAACAAAATGTCATATGAACAATGTTGTGGTATTGATAAGTCATGGTATTGGCTCATGATATAGTAATAAAAGCTATTTACAAGTTAAGAATGTCCATGATAAGGTGGGGATGATTCCCATTGTTAAGAATGTTATTTCATGTTTTTTAAAGTGTATATATGTTCACCTCATATATTAATTAATTTTCTAATTAGTAATAATAATTTCAAATAACATTACTCATGGACTCCATGATGTGAAGGTCAGTGATTTGAAATTCCATAGGGAAAAATCTAATCATGCTAAGCGCTGGTGTGGCCCAGACGAGATGCGATCCCTAGGCGATACTTATCATGGATTGATGCCTTTCAGTGTTTACCAGCTATTTAATTTACATGGTCGCTTTAGTTATAATTATATTTTAAAGTTTAAAAATTAAGTTGATAAAAATATATACATATATTTAATTTATAACAAAAATATTATTTATAATTTATTTATTTATTTATTGTATATAAATATAAAAGTATTTAAAAAAAACCATATGTGTAAACAAATGATTATAACACATCAATGGGATTAAGTGTATGAGGAGGTTGGTTATAGTCATATAAGGCAAGGCCTCAACTTAAACATGAGGGTCAACATAGGTAGGGTGAATCAGGTACCACTTATTAGGTAAGGAGTTGTTGGCCAGTGAGCCCTTTGGGAATAAAAATCACAAATATTTGTCATTATGTAATGGATTAGTGAGGGCATCTCTAAGTGCACTTACTCTTCGCATGAATCTATTTTATTATTTGGTGCCTAGGTCTTTTGTCATTATGTTTTGGGTTAGTAAGCACATCTCTTAAATTTTTTTAATCTTTTTAAATTAAATTTAATATTTCATTATTTGTTAATGATTTAACCATTTATTACATTAACTAATAAAAGAAATACTCTGAAAACTTCAAATAAAAGTCACCCTCCTTAAAAGTCTTCACTAGATCTCACCATCGCGTAGGCTAAAGAACACATTTGAAAGAGGAAGTCTCGACTATAGATCTACCGTGTCGGTTAAACCAGCGCAAATCAAGAGGGAATTATTTGAAAAAAGGTTAGTATAACCATCCTTTGAAGAATTCGATGAAGTGAACTCTTTGTTTATGTTTTCCAAAATATATTTTAAATAACAAAAAAATTATATTTTCTTGAAATTGTTTTACCCGAT
This sequence comes from Pinus tabuliformis, assembly GCA_031772625.1. Classification (NCBI taxonomy): domain Eukaryota; kingdom Viridiplantae; phylum Streptophyta; class Pinopsida; order Pinales; family Pinaceae; genus Pinus; species Pinus tabuliformis. The sequence continues at coordinate 795,820,159 of CM062815.1, read as the reverse complement.
TGTAATGGGAAAATTTATTTCGTTTATAAGTTAAATGAGACCATTGAAAATATATCATTGTTGAAAAATTTAGTAAAGTCCATTTAGGTTCAGTAATAATTCAATAAATGACCATTATAATTGGGCCGATTTATATTTGGGATTTACATTTAATTTTAATTTTTAATGTTTTATTTTATTTAAAAATAAAGCAAAGTATACGTTCAACCCAAGTTTTTGTTAGAAAAGTAAATGAGGCGTGTTTGTTATGCCATTGGAAAATAAATTTATAACGCTAAACGTGTTTGAAAAAATAATTTCATGGGAACACTTTACCATGTATGGAAGAATTATTTTAACTATGAAAGAGTTTTGATAGTGTTTTTTTTATAATTAAAATGTATTTAGTTTTTTATAATTTTTTTTAAAGTTTATAGGGTTTTTTTATCATTTTTTTTAAAAAGGCAGGTTATATCTTGAATTCAAATGTTCAGATAGTTTTAATTTGTTTAGAGGGAAACCATATATATTGGCCACTTAAGTGCATTATAAGTCATCTAAAAATAGAAAAGTTTAAGACTATGTAGTAAATATATATATATCTAGGTATCTTTAAGCATTCTAATATCTAAATAAATAAAACAAGATATTATAGTATGCAAATTCTTCATTTATATATAACAAAATTGAAAGCCAAAACTAAACCAAACAAACTACTAGTCATCGAATGAGTCCACTCTAGTTGGGTTTGTCACACTCAAACCATGTAATTATGTCTGAGGGAGACAGGGAATATGTTTCTCAATGCAACTGAGGTGGACACTTCGTTGCTGGATCTGGAACTGAATAAGTTGAAATTCCTTATGAATTTCCTGTAGACTAGGATCAGTCTTGGAAGAGCCAGTTGGAGGGTTCATGAAAGCTTTGGCCACAATATTCTTCATAAACCTGTAAAGGTAGATAATCCGCTTAGATTGAGAAGTTCGACCTCTGGAATGTTCAGGGTCCCACACCAAGTCTCTCCATTCTTCCATATCTAACTCTGCACCTGCTGCCTGTTGATTTAATTATGCTTCCCAACCCGAAATTAACCGACGAACCTACATCGAAGTGTCTGTCTAGTATGATTGAGATGAATCTCGAATGAGTCTCGAGGTATATTTGTGGCCCTTGCCCCTAGCTTGGCGAGGATGGGTATGTCTGTTGCCATGATGTTGCCGTGCATATCTACCACGCCCACGACCTTCACTAACCAAGGAGCCTTTGTTGGAGGAGGGGCATACCATGTTACTACTTAAACAAACACCGCAATGAAATGCAACCCTGAGACATGAAGCCAAGACCTCGAGCTCAAAGCGGTTAACAAGATTAAGGTCTCGGTGCACACACTGTAAATGTAAACCTGTAAGGATACCATAGTAGAAATCCATATAAAAGTGAGTATTATGGCTAGAAACCCAATTTCCCTTGGATATGATTTGTGTTTGTCGCAAGAGTCCGAAAACATCAACCCAAGGCTCCTCGATACAACTTAAGGAAAAATACAAAGTCAAATCGGGAGGGACCTTACCTAGGAGACCTCGATTCTTAACAACCAACAAAAACAATAAACACGTAAGGAAATAAACACAGTTATCCATGCATGCGATACATATTGAATTCCAGACCAGAAAAGTCGAGTACATCCCCATGCAAGATATTAAGATTCCAAAATAGACAGAAACAATGGTACATTATTTAGATAATCCATCATAAAAAACAACTTTTTCCTTCTAGAATTCACAAAGGAATTTCCAGTTGACTCCAAGCATCAGATTTTAAACAATTCCCCATTGATATATCAAATGAACTCGGTTCATAGGGGAAGGGATATAAGAGAAACTTAGTAAATAACACACACGTTGTCGTTAACCATAGGGAGAAGGGAGTCGTCTACACTAGGGTGGCGGACCCTGTGAAACTCCTTCACGTTTTTCCTCAAGCTTACTAAGAACCCTGTTACCATTCCATTGACCATAACATAAATACTTCCTCCTGAGAATTCAAAGCTACCTTCATAAAACCCCGACGAGAAGGTGTCCCTTCGCCCTTCCCCTGTAACATTAATTGTCTGCATGTGCAGTGCCACTTTGCAATACATATCGATTGTATGAGGGCTATAACAAGACCACCCTCCATCCATGATTATTGTGGCAATAATGATGGCACGGATCCTAAAGAGGCCATTTTGACAACTCGCACCCGATCAGGGGAGTTTTTCACAAATTTTAAATTTATTTTTATTTCAAAATTTTAAATTATTAATAAATATAAGATTTTAGTATAAAAAATGTAAACGTAATTTTTGTGATATTTGAAAACTTTGATTAATTATTAGTAATTATTAAGTGGATGGTAAAGATTAGTAGTGTTCAGAAATCAAGAGTTAAGATGTATCTTCAAATTAGTTATGTTTTTTTAATTAATTTATATGAAATTAATTAATTAAACAAAATGTCATATCAACATGTGTCATATTGGGCATGTGGTATTGGTAAGTGATGGTATTGGCCCATGATATCATTATAAAATCTATTTACAAGTTAAGAATGTCCATGATAAAGTGGGGGTGAATCTCATGGTTACAGATATTTTTACACGTTTTTAAAAAATATGTTCACCTCATATATTAATTAATTTATAATTAATAATAATAGTTTCAAATAAATTTGCGCATGGGGTGTAGAATAAACGATGATGGGGTGTTTGTTAAGTCACTCCGTGATGTGAAGGTCACTGATTCGAAACTCCGTGGGCAAAAATCCAGTCATGCTAAGGGCTAGTGTGGCCCAGGCCAAGTGCGATCCTCGGGTGATTTTGACGGATTAGATGGCCCTTGGTCGCGGTTTCACATGCCAAATGTTAAGCTTGTAGTCATCTCTGGAGGACACACACAACTTGACAAAAAAATGAAAAAAACAAATAAAGTTATAATTTAGTTGAATTTTCTGAATTTTTTTAATCTGGGGAATGTGAAATGTATCATGGAGTAGGTGTTTTGATCCTTATCATGGATTTATGTCTATCGACATTTACCAACCATTTTATTTATATGGTTGCATTAGTTATAATTATATTTCCAAGCTAAAAATTAAGTTATTAAAAATATATAAATATTTAATTTATAACCAAATTATTATTTATAAGAAAATAAATTTTATTGTGTATAAATATAAAAGCATTTAAAAAAAAGAACAATTGTCTAAATAGGAGAGTAACATAGGTTAGGGTGAATCAAGTACCACTCATTAGGTGGGGAGTTGTTGGCAAGTGAGCCCTTAGGAAATAAAAAACAAAAGTATTGAGAAATGTTTGTCATTATGTAATGGGTTAGTGAGGACATGTGGAAGTGCACTTCCTCTTCGCATGAATCTATTTTGTTGCTTGGTGCCTAGGTCTTTTTCCATTATGTAATGGGTTAGTAGGGGCATCTCTAATTGTACTTGCTCTCTACATGCATCTATTTTGTTGCGTTGTGTCTAAGTGCACTTACTCTCTGCATGAATATGTTTTGTTGTATGGTTCCTAGGATTTTTGTGATGATAACTCTAGTGAGATCCAACCAGTTTATGCCAACCTGGACATTAGGGTCAAAGGGATTGGCTATGCCAAGTGGGTCTAATGGCATCCAACTCTTGGTGAATGGAATTTATACCAATACTCTAATAATTTTGTAGGAGTTCCATTTCGTACTTATTTTTCTATATTTATATCAAAATATGCATTAAAAAACTAATACATATAAATATGTCATAATATAATATATATAATAAAAAATTTACTAATGAACTTTATACCAATACTCCAATAATTTTATAAACCATTTCATACTTACTTTTCAATATTAAAAAAAATAAAAAATAAAAAATATATATATATATATATATATATATATATATAATAAAACATTTACACTAAATTAATATCTCATTCTCTTTTTCCAAAGTGAAAAAAGATATTTACACAATAAAAATTCCAATATAATCAAATTCAATGACCTATTATTGTCCTTGTGAAATAGAAGTCATAGAATAAGAGATGTCATTATCTTGATAAAAATCCAAGTCAACTATTCAACCACTATAACTTTGCAATGAAGAAAAGTATAACTATTCCATTCAAACTTTTTTTAATTAAAATATTTTAATAAAATTTGTTTATTCATTTTAATTAAAAAAACCTATAATAATTAATTTTATATTTCATTATTTATTAATAACTTAACAATTTATTATGTTAACTAATAAAACAAATACTATGAAAACTTCACATAAAAGTCACCCTCCTTAATAGTCTTCACTAGATCTCACCAAAAGTCTTCATTAGAACTCACCATCGTGTAGGCTAAACAACACATCCTTGAAGAGGAAGGCTCGACTATAGATCTCACCATCACGCTAAAGAATTCGATGAACTGAACTCCGCGTTTAGCTAGAATTTAAAAGATTAACCACACAAGTTGGTGTTTTTTATTTTATATTTACAGTTTCATATGAGATTAAAAATAATAAAATCTCGTTTATTATATAAATTTGATTTTATTATTATTATTTTATTGTTTATGAGGCGTTTAGTAAATGATGATAGGGTGTTTTGTTAAGACACTTTGTGGTGTAAAGGTTATTGGTTCCAAATTTTGTGGGCAAAAATTCAGCCATGCTAAGGGGCGGTGTGGCCTGGGCCAAGGGCAATTCTTAGGTGACTTTGACGACTTAGATGCTATTGAGTCGTGACTTCTCAAGCCACAGGTCAGATGTGTGAGTTATATCACGACTCATATAACCTAGCAAAAAAAGATTTTTATTTTTTATTTTATTTATTTATTTATTTATTTTATTTTTTATTTTTTATTTTTTATTTTATTTTATTAAAATAAAAATAAAATATATTATCAACATTATGTTTTGTTAAAAAAAATATTTATGAATTGCCCACGGGACGTAGAATAGATGGTGATGGGGTGTACTATTAAGTCACTTTGTGATGTGAATGACATTGGTTGAAACTCCATAGGCAAAAATCCAACCATGTTAAGGGTTGGTATGGCCTAGGCCGGGTTCGATCCCCAGGTGATTTTGATGACTTAGATGCCCCCGGGTCGCGGTTTCTCAAGCCATAGGTCAAACCTGATGTAATCTCTAGAGAACTAGGAGGACTTGACAAACAAAAAAATAAAATGTTCATGAATAAATCATATGCATTTAGTAGAAAAGATTGTTTATGAGTAATTATTAGGCATGTTGCTTTTCTTATTAACTAAACCCACAAGGGTTTGAACTAGTGACCTTCACATAGGGAGTGCTTCAGTAATACATTCTATCACCAACTATTCTACACTCCAATGGCTTGAAAATGGAGGACATGGAGGTGAGATATGATCTACTTATATGTGTATGGGTCACGAGACCATTTAATATGGTCTCTTTAGGTGCAACCGTATGTTCGATTAGAGTACTCTATTGGGTGACGTTAAATGATTTAAACACTTTTTGCCTATAAAGGTGAATTAAAGGTACATTGCGCTGAATATGAATATTAACACAGATCCATTTAAACCTGGTTTTATATGTATATATGGGTTGTGAATCTCAAATGTGTATTTTGACAACATAGAAATGGTTCATGTATGAAACCTGAATATGCATACTTGGGCTTCACAATCTCGATCTGTTTGTCAAACCCATATTTGGATGGTTTAAATGATAAGCTTCTTACTGCATTTGGAATTGTTGTTGTTGCTTCATTATATTACGTTGTTGATTGTTATTTGGGTAAATTGTACCTCTTTCAGTGCATAGAAAATTCCAAACCATTAGTGAAATCTCCGGAGAGAAATATGAGAAGCAGCAGGGAGTGGCGTTGGTTATAGGGGTAACAAGAATTGTATGAAATTTCTTGGAAAAAATATCGCCTTTGTTCGATACTCCTGACGGACCTTGGAAAATTTATGGAGTTGCTAGGAGGGCTAAGCCAGATTGGTCTCCAGATAGTCTAGTAGAATATGTTCAATGTGATGTTTAAATAGAGAGCAAACTTAAAAAAATCTCTCACCGTTGAAGGATGTCACCCATCTCTTTTCAGTTGTTTGGGTTAGTAGAGAGACAAAGGAGAAAAACTGTGAGGACAATGGAAGAATGTTGAGTAATGTGTTAGATGCACTCCTGCCTAATGCAGATATGTTTGAGTAATGTGTTAGATGCCCTCATGCCTAATGCAGATAATTTATAACATATTTGACTTTAGACTAAGGGGAAACATTACATTGGTCCGTTTAATGTAGTGACAAAGAATCGTAAATATCAACCCCATGAGACACCCTTTCATGAAGAGCTTCCTAGGCTACTTGTGCCCAATTTTTACTACACTTTCGAGGATATTGTATTTGAGGATGCAAAGGAGAATTAAGGATTAAATTGCTCCATTCACCGTCCAACACACATATTTGGCTTCTCTCCTTGGAGCTTGATGAATGTTTTAGGCACATTGTGTGTTTACACTACCATTTGCAAACATGAGCGGTTGTGTTTCAAGTACACAGGGAACAATATTTCGTGGGAACAATTTATGGATGCATCTGATGCATAATTGATTACAGAACAAGAAATTTGGGCTGCCACAGATCCTTATCCAAAGAACCAATCCTTTAATTTTGCTAATGGAGACGTGTATAAATGGAAACGCCTCTAGAGAATACTCACAGAGAAATTTGATCTGGAACTATTACCATATGAGGGTGAAGGGTTCAATCTGGCTGAGGCGATGAAAGAAAAAATCCGGTCTGAGATGCAATTGTCAATGAAAAAGAGCTCTTGGATTGACCACTTGGGAAAGAAGTTGCACATACCTCTGTTTTAAGCAGATTTTTTATTGTATTACATTTAACCTTTTTTTTTTCCACTTAAATTCAGTTATAGTTAGATTACATAACATATCACATCTTTTTTTATCTACACTATCAATTTAAGGTGTTTCTTTTACCACCTTTAATACATATATGAAAAAAAACATTCTACATGAAATCTAAATTAAAGTGTTGTGTTATATTATGTAAAATATATAATCAAATAATGCAAAACAGTGGAAAGTCACAAAACCTCCCAAATAATTTCATTCACAATGCGAAAAAAAAACATGATATCTCCATGTCCATTTATTTAATTTATTCCATAAAGGGGTTGTCGATTCTACGGCTTAGACTACGGCGTTTATAATTACATATTTATTTATTTTTAGTATTTGTTTAGCAGAAAATACATGGGGTGTATATTCGTTGGAAGATTTCTGGACGGTGATTTGGATGCGCGTTTACACGTCACGAAGGGAACCGGCGAGGAAATTGTGGCATTGATTGCCAACACTAAATTTTTATTTAAAATCTACGTGGCAATCAACGTAGAAAGCCATTGCCGTTGTTTTAGCCGTTCGTTAACGGTCACTATTCTACGGTTAAAGTTTTTAATAAAAAATATTAATATATAAACGATTGTATTAGTCAAATGCGTTCTTTGGTTATTCAAAGAAATTATAGTTGAGGTCTTGGAATTAAAATGATTGAAGTTAGAGGATTATGAATGTGAAGGATGAGGGAGATAAGTGTGAAGATTCAACTTTGAAATTCGTTTGGACTCCATAAACATGAGAACGCCTCATTATTTGATTTTGTTGAGTTGTCAACATTTGACTGGAGGTTGTGTAGAAATTTAGATATTCAATGTCTTGTTCGGTGGGTTGACTTCTTTTAGTGAGGAGTAAGTTTGTGGTGAGCTAATAGGGGTTCATCAATTAGTGAAAAGGTGGGAATCTGTCATTAACTGTGTGAAATACCAGAGTCATGTAAGGAGATGTCATTATCTGTGTGAAATTCCAAGTCATTGTCTATATGAAAAAAGTTCCTAGGTTTGGTAAATTATGAAAAAATATTTAATATTTAACTTTATTTAATTAACAAAAAAAAATTATTAGTTTATATGAGTTTTGAGATGAATTTAATTTTTTATATAGTTAAATTTTTTACCCATTAAATTTTAAATTAATAATTTTTACATCACTAAATAATTTAATAAAATACTCTTATCACTTTATAAATTTTATTTAATATTGATTAAAATAACATATTTTATTTTTTTAATTTATCTTAAAAAATAATATTTTACTAAATGATGTAGAACTTCACACATATCAAACTTATTAATGTAACAATTTCCAATCAAATCACCATCCAAAAAAATCCTCAAATATAAGACCTCACAAGTCATGGGAATAATTTGAGACCATCCAAAATATACCATCCCTCGGAGAATTTAGTAAAGTCAATTTAGGTTTAGTAGTAATTCCATGGATGAATATTATAAGTAGATTGATATGTAGTAATTGTTTTTTTCCTTGAAAATTATGGAAGATTTTTATAAAATTTGGCAAGGATTTTTGTAAATTCAAGTTATCACTATCAAATTTCAAGATTTTGGGTGCTTATCGGTTTTTGATGGTACTGAATCCATTTCCACTATCAAAAGCATTATTCAAATTTCCACCATCAAAAACATGACTCAAACGCTCCTACTGCCAGATTTTTTGATTTTTTTTGCTCAAATTCTGACCACTTTTGATCATCCAGACAATTCTTCCACCTCAGTATCCTTCTTCCACCTCAGTATCCTTAAATATATATTTAATTTAAATTTTTAGTATTTAATTTTATTAAAAAACTAAAGCAAGTATACATTCAATCCATGTTTTTGTTAGAAAAGTAAATGAGGCATAATTGTTATGCCATCGGAAAATAAATTTATAACGCGTGTTTGAAGAATTAATTTCATGGGAACACTTTACCATGCTTTAAAGAATTATTTTAAGCATAGAAGAGTTTTGATAGTTTCTCTTTTATAATTAAGATGTTAAGTTGGGGTTGTGTTTAGTTTTTAACCTCTTCTAAATTTATAAGTAATTTTTGTGATATTGAAAATTTTAATTAATTATTAGTAATTATTAAATAGATGGTAAAGATTTAATTTTTATAAAATAGGTTAGAATATTTATAATAGTATTTACAAATTAAGAGTTAAAATTTATCTTTAAATTAGTCAGGTTCTTTTAATTAATTTATATAATATTAATTAAATAAACAAAATGTTATATCAATATCATTGTGATATTGATAAGTCATGGTATTGGCTCATGATATGGTAATAAAAGCTATTTACAAGTTAAGAATGTCCATGATAAAGTGGGGATGAATCCCATTGTTAAGAATGTTATTACATGTTTTTAAAAATGTATATATGTTCACCTCATATATTAATTAATTTTATAATTAATAATAATAATTTCAAATAACATCACTGATGGACTCCATGATGTGAAGGTCACTGATTCAAAACTCCATAGGGAAAAATCCAATCATACTAAGGGCCGGCGTGGCCTAAACGGGATGCAATCCCTGGGTGATACTTATCATGGATTGATGCTTTTTCGGTGTTTACCAACTATTTAATTTACATGGCTGCGCTAGTTATAATTATATTTTAAAGTTAAAAAACTAACTTGATATATATATATATATATATAAAAGTATTTTAAAAAAACCATGTGTAAAGAAATGATTATAAAATATTAATTGCATTAAGTGTATGGGGAGGTTGGTTATAATCATAAAAGGCAAGGCTTCGACTTAAACATGAGGGTCAACATAGGTAGGGTGAATCAGGTACCACTTATTAGGTAGGGAGTTGTTCGCCAATGAGCCCTTATGAAATAAAAAACACAAGTATTGAGAAATGTTGGTCATTATGTAATGGGCTAGTGGGGGCATCTCTAAGTGCACTTACTCTTCGCATGAATCTGGTTTGTTACTTGGTACCTAGGTCTTTTGTCATCATGTTTTGGGTTAGTAGGGGCATCTCTTAAGTGCACTTACTCTCCACATGAATATATTTTGTTGTTTTGTGTCTAAGTTCACTTACTCTCTATATGAATCTATTTTGTTGCATGGTTCCTAAGTTTTTTGTGATGAAAATTCTAATGAGATCTAACCAATTTGTGTCAAGCAGGTCATGAGGGTCAAAAAAGTTGGTTATGCTAAATAAATCTAATGGCATCCAACTTATAGTAAATAAACTTTATGCCAATACTCCAATAATTTTACAAGTGTTCCATTTCATGCTTAATACTCTATATTTATATCAAAATATGTATTAAAAAACTAATAAATATAAATATACCATAATAATAATAAAATATATATATAGTAAAACATTTACACTAAATTAATATCTCATTCTCTTTTTCCAGAGTAAAAAAGATATTAAACCCATAATCTTTCGAACATTATCAAATTCAATGACTTGTGAAAATACAAGTCATACACATAAATTTTATTATCTTTATTTGAATCCAAGTCATGCAAGTCATTCCAATTATTCAACCACTATAACTTTGAAATGGAGAAAAATATCAATTATTCCATTAAAACTTTTTTTACTTATGACTTTCTTTTTAAATTGAATTTAATATTTCATTATTGATTAATGATTTAACCATTTATTACATTAACTAATAAAACAAATACTCTGAAAACTTCAAATAAAAGTCACCTTCCTTAAAGGTCTTCGCTAGCTAGAATTTAAAAGAATTAGTGTGGGGTTTTTAATTTATATTTGGAGTTTTTATACGATAATAAGGAAAAAAAATAGTTTATCATATAAATTTGATTTGATTATTATAATTATTATTTTATTGTTTATGTGGTGTAGAGTAAATGGTGATAGGGCGTTATGTTAAGGCACTTTATGGTATAAATGTCACTGGTTCGAAATTCTGTGAGAAAAATCCAGCCATGCTAAGGGTTGTTGTGGCCCAAGCCAAGGGAAATCCATGTGTGATTTTGATGGCTTAGATGCTATTGGGTCGCGACTACTCAAGCCACAAGTTAGGTGTGCTAGTCATATGAGAACTCATATAACCTAGCAAAAAAAGTTTTTTGTATTTTATTAAAATAAAAATAAAAAATATTATCAAGATTATGTTTTGTTAAAAAATAATGTTTATGAACTGCCCACGGGGCGTAAAATAGATGGTGATGGGGTGTACTATTAAGTCACTTCGCAATGTGAATGTCACTGGTTTGAAACTTCGTGGGCAAAAATATAGCCATGTTAAGGGTTGGTGTGGCCGAGGTTGGGTGCGATCCCCAAGTGATTTCAACGACTTAGATGCCCTTGGGTCGCGGTTTCTCAAGCCACAGGTCAAACCCGATGTAATCTTTGGAGAAATCAAACGACTTGACAAACAAAAAAAAGAATATTTATGAATAAATCATGCGTATTTAGTAAAAAAAAATGTTTGGGAGTGATTATTATACATGTTTTTTTGTTAACTAGACCCACAAGGAATTGAACTAGTGACCTTCACACAAGGAATGTTTCAACAATGCATTCTATCACCAACTATTCTACACTCCAATGGCTTAACAATGAAGGACATGGGGGTGAGATATGATCTACTTATTGTGCATGGGTTGCGAGACCATTTAATATGGCCTATGTTGTAAATGAGCTCACTACTGAGAGGGGACGGGAGGCGGGGGGTGATCTGTTTTTGTATGATTAGTTTTGTTGTGCTAATATCAATTACAGATTTATAAACATGTGCTTGCTTCTTGCTTTTTGTGTTGAGGTTTCCTTAGTTCTTGGTGCTTATAAACATGTGTATTTCCTTAAGTTAAACAAGCCAGTCATGAGAAAAATAGCTTCAAAAATGAATAATGAACAAAAAACATGTACAGTGAAAAAAACCATCAAAGAGACACATTAACACAATGTTTTTGATGAAGGAGTTCACCCCTCCTGTGCTACATCTCCTTGGTCCAAATTCCATGGTTTGGGCCTCTCTATTATCTCAATGTGGAAAAAATATTGTTTACAAAGCTCTATGGCTCCTGATACTTGCAGCAATGCGTTCAGAAGGTCCAAATTAGCCAAAAACAATTCTTTTTGATCTCAATTTGGTCGAAAATTGAGTAAGTTATGGCTCAAACAATTTTTCTTAGAAAACCTCTGCTAAATCTAGAGAGACTCTAGTGAAGTCTGCCAAAGCTGGTAGTTTCCGCCTAATTTGGCGCGCCGCCAAATTCGCCACTGACTTAATCCGAATATTAAGCATGCTTAATTAATATTTAATTGGATTTAACTTAAGTTAAGCAGGATTAGTGCTAGGTGCTCCATTGGCTCTTGGTTTCGGGTTTGTGGTCGCATGGAGAGGCGCTGGCCCCCTCCTCTTCGCCGTTGGTCAACATGCATGGTTTAATAAAACTGCGCGCGCTCTCCTTTTCAATGCACACTCCGTAGCTTGATGGTAAGGTATGAAAATAGGAGGGGGAGGTCATGGGTTCAAACTCACCCTTCGTATACATACGAAACCCATAGTTTGTAAACTTTGGTTTATTGCGGCCAACGTTTAATGTACCATTCGAATATATATAATATATATGCAATGCAGACTTTGGGTTGATTAATATTTAAAATATATATATATATATATATATATATATATATATATATATATATATATAATTTAAAAATTATATAATATAACATAAAAATTATATATCAAATATATATAATAATATTTAATTAAATAAAAAAAATCAAATTCCACCTTAGAGGCCAATTAGGCAATTTCGCTTTGCACACAACCACATTGGCGAATATAGAGGTGACACTTGTCACAACCCCATTGGGAAAAAACTGAAGAAGATTCCCTTGCTAACTGGACTATTGACTGGACTGCTATGTCATCATTCTATCCCATTCGGAAAACGAACAACATGCCTTTTCTCCTTCATCTGGACTCCGTTTTCGACGAAATGAATTGCGTTGCAGTCGTCTTTGCGAGACGAACACAGCCATAGAGTTTTCGAGCCAATCTGAGCACTTTCAATTTTGAGCTAAATACTGAGCACTTGATCATTCCTCCTCACTAGAAGCCTTTTGGACCCCAAAAGATACTATTATCTAAAAATTAGATGAGGGTACAATCCCCTCACCTTTCCAAGCTCGATCCAATTGGTTTTTGAAAAATTTGTTTCCTTGAGCTTCTCTCTAAGGAAATCAACATTCACTTGCCTTGAGGACCCCATTCTATACCTGTACTGGGTTTTTCCCTTTTCAAGCTGATCTTGCACTATTTGTTGCACCATTTTCAGTCGTTCATAGAAACTCATGGTTTTTTCCATGTCGGCATCAAAAGCAACATTTTTCTTACCAAGACGACATAATAAAATATAATGCAAATGGATGACAAATTTCACTACTTGGTTTTCTTGACTCAAGCCCGATTGTACATCTTGAAAGTATGAAATTTTCTGAACATAAATTTCATGTAAATAATAATGACACTTGAATACAATAGCTACATAACCAATAGGCCTAAAAGGAATAACAATGAACTTGCTACATATACCTCTTTTGTGCCTTCAAACCAAGTGAAAATTTTGACAAGTATCCATCCAATGGAAGTGCATGGGTCGCTGCAACTTAATCTTTACACCATGAAAATCTTTTGAATGAAATAAGATGGTGAATTTTCTTGCAAAAACCTAAAACTCAAATGAACCTTTCAAGTTTGAAAGAGCATAAAAAGGAATTGAACTGATCTTTTGATTTGAAGAAACACATGCCTCTTGTTGTTTTCCTCCCCACTGGAAGACTTTACACACACATGGCAATGCATGCCAAGGAGCTTCAAAAGAATAAATGTCAACAACAACTTTCCTCCAACATTGGGCTGCTCCCAACAAACCTTTTATCAAAATGATGATCTTGGGCATTGACCAACCAACAATGGCATACAACTTGAAGAGTCTTGCCTTCAACTTACCTGCTCCAATATCATGACCCAATTGCATCAAATAAGTGAAACCCAACTTGTACTTTGATATCTTCAAAACATCAAAAAATTTTCCTTCATAGATGACATGTGCATAAGAAAACTTTCTAAACATGTGTATTTCACCCACGTGGATAATTTCTTCAATAAATGACTCTTTTTTGCCACAATTCAAATACATATACGTAATAGAAGTGCTACAAAGAACATACAACATTAAAAGCCATACAAATCATTCTTGTTTGGTGTTATGTATATTCTTGCACTGACCTCTTTTTACAACTTTACTTTGGCGAAAACTACTCCTTTTGTCCCCTTTCTTGAAATACTTACCATTGCTCTTTGAAACCGTAACCATCAGTGCACAACATGGTGTAAGGGATGATTGAATGAGCCCATTGTTCAACAAACTTTTTCATTGAATTGTGATGAGCACCAATATAGCGTCAAGAATGCTACAACTCTTGGGTTACCAACTTTACTTTATCTACCTGGGGTTTGTACAAACTTGGTGGATGGTTGGAATGTCCAGGATATGGTTGGAAGATTTGGGGGCCCCTTAGGTGACCTTGGGAGGCTTCCTAGAGGTTTTCCCTCAATTTGGCCTCAAAACAGGCCACTACAAGAAAACCTACACGATGTACTAGAAACCTATAGGATTCCCTGTATTTCTACAAGATACAGCCGTGAGAAAAATGATGGGTGTTTGAGGTGACTGAAAGCTTAGGGAAGGTGGTTGATGGGTGGAATGGAGTGAGAAGAGGCCTAGGATCACTCAGAACCCAAAACCAAGTTTAGGAGATGGTTGGATTCGCTCAAAATGCTTGAGGAATTTCTATGTAAAATGATGAAATTGGTGAAGGTTTTGATGAAAACAAGGAATGCCTATGGGTAGATGAAATTGGAAGGTGGTTGATGGCTATGAGATTTATTTATACTTCTGAAGCACATGCTCTGTATCAAACATATATAATTTCCACAAAGTCATGTAAACAAGAAGAATTCTCATGAGCTAGAAAAGCAAAATTTGATGAACTAACCGTCTACCTTATGCATGAAGAAATTGCTGAATAACATGGAATCATGGATGAGATCTACTGCAAGAATGGAGATAGAAGAGATGGAAATGAAATCCTACTTTGAAAAATTGATCAAATGCTAGTTTAAGTACAACAAACTATAAATATCATGAAAGAAATGGAAATCTGTATTTTTGGGCTGCATAAGGGTCTTTTCCTAAAATCATGATCTCATAAGGAAGAAGTGAGGCCAAGACACCTATTGACAGCTTTGTGGAGCTTCTTTTATCCCTTCTAACCTGCTACTGAAGTAAGGCACAAATGGAAGCAAACTAATAAACAATTAATCAAATCTACACTACTTGCAATGAAATACTTCTAAAAACAGTGTAACCATCAATATATGAAAGTAAGCTAAGCGTAAAGATACTGGAAGAGGAGCCTTTGCTGCTAGGGTTGGGCCCTAACCCAAGAGCTTTAGCCCTCTGAGTTAACTCACTACTAAATTAAGAAAAAAGTCATTCTTATTACCAAAACAAAAAATTACATCAAAAAGTCTTCCACAAGTCTGGAGCTCGAAAATAGCTAGAGTTTTACAACAAAAATTCGAATCCTAATGAGTATCTAGGCCTCTCTACTTATACAAATGAAGTCCCCAATGACTTCCTTAAATTTAGGGAGGCTTGGCTCCCAAAATCAAGATGAACTGACTCTTTGTCTATCACCTACTCGGCTACCTTCTAATCTTCATGACTTGGCTGCTTGCACTCCGAGCTGGTGGGATTAATGGAGGAATATTTGAATGGGGAAGGAGTAAATGAGGAGGATTTACCTCCTGCAATCTCTCTCCCTTGTCCCATTCAAGTTTCAAACCTTATTCTTTGCCAAAATTCCTTGATTTTCTCTTTCAAAACTGCATTCAATGCATATTAGTCCACTAGGCATAATATCTCACTCTAACTCATCCCATTAAACAAAATATAATCAAAACATGTAATAAGTTGTGAGAAAAGTTGGTTTGATTAAGCTAGGAGGTGAATTAAGGCCCATATAATTGCCCAATGATGAGGCTCATCATCACCCCCCTACTGAAAGTGTTGCTTATCCTCTGAGAAACTCAATCAATATCCATGTATTTCATAGCTCTAGTGGCCTCCCTGACATCCCATGCCTCTGCTATGGTTTCCTCTTCTTGTTCATAGAAACCTGCTTTCTTTTCTACCTCCTCCCACTACCTCTTTTCTTCTTCTTCCTTCATTCCTTGTAGAATTCCTAAGAGCAGTGGTGGACTGAGTTTCAAGCCAATCTAATTGACTTTGAGCCTTTGCATAGATTGCTTGTACATGGGTGTCCTGTTTAGTGCTTCTCTCATTCTTTGAGGAGAGTGGTACTCTCTTATCTTTAAACTGTATGGAAATGTGTTCCATCTCCTTAGGCAAGCTTGTATGTTGTCATCCCCTAACAACTTGAACATGTCCTCAAAATGTGTAACTGCTTGCTCTTGGGCAGCAAGATACCTGGGTGCAAGTTGAGGATAATTTGTAATTAAATTATGTGTACTAATGAGGGCCATTGGATTGGACTACTTAGCTCTGATCATAAGAGGCTCTGTTTGTTCTCTTGCCAATATCTTATTCATTTCTGCAGCCCTTGCTTCCTCATGGTTCATCCATGATTACAAAGCCATCAACTGTAAATATCCTAGCTTGGCATTAGGGTCCCATACATTCATGTCTGTTAAGGCCATGTTATGCAAATAAAACTCAAACATCTTGACCTTGTCTTCTAATGTATTTTGATCACAAATTTCAATGAACTGTCTATAACTATGAAATGACATAGTGCCTCTCTGTGCTAGGGTCTTGATCTGGAACTGCAACCACTATTCCTTAAGGTATAGGGCATAGGATTTAGCTAGCATCCTGCACTAGATTGGTTCCAAAGAGAGATTGGCCATACATGCCAATTGGTTCTCTCTTTCTTGCAATTGTCCTTTCAACCATGCATTTTCTATCTCTAATTGATTTCTCATTATGGCCTCTCTGTCTCTCAAGCTACTTAATTCTCTGCCCATATCCTTGAGCTTTTCCTCCATGTGACCGATGTCTTCCACCCCCTTGGATTTGGCAATATGCATCCATCGATGAGTTCTAGTTCTCTCTTTCTTAAGCTCAAAGAATAGTGGAATAACAATTTTTTGTGGAATGACCCTGCCCCCTTCAATAAATCTGTAGTAGGAGTCAAGGTTAGGTTAGGGGCTAGGTTCCTTTAACTATGGGTCCTCTTATTTATTTCTTTGTTGCAGGCTTCCCTCATCCAATTTTTGAGTCTCCTGTAGGTTTAGCAGAATATCCTGTAGGATTGCTTCAGCTTCCTATAGGTCTTGCTGTGTATCCTGTAGGATTGAATTTCCTTTGGATGAGGTGGATCTAGTTATAGGCCTTCTCACATAGGTGATAGGAGACTTAGGAGGATACATTTTCTCCTTTTGTTTAGGTGAGTCCTCAATCACAATGGGAATTTTGGTTAGTGTTTGGGGTCTCCTCTGCCTTATCCTTTTGCTTTTCCTTGTCCTGAAATATAAGGGGGTCTGCCTCTGTCTTTTGCCTTTTTGTTTGATAGGGGTATTAAGAGCAGTGGGGGCAGCTGCTACTTCTCTCTCAGTGGGTTCTGGAGACATCCTAGGTGACTCCTCCTTGTTTTTTTCCTCTTCTTTTCCATTTCCTTTTTCCTCTATGTTTTTCCCCTCTTCTTCTCCTTCTAGATCCTCATCTTGTTTATCAATCTCCTCCTTGACATCTTCCTCTGTTTCCTCATCACCTTCCTATAACAAATTTACACTAGAAGGCCTTTGGTCTTTAACATGTGCATGTGGGTCACAACCTATTGGGGTGATTAGTTTTGTTGGGGAGAACACTTAGCTCTTTATGCTTAGATCAATTGAGGAAAATGCTCATCACTTTACCATTGAACCACGTTTGACCAACCTAAATAATAATCTTAAACTTCCATCAATTTACTTATGAATCACGCCTAACCAACTTGATTGTTAGGTCTAAAACTCCCAAAATTTACAATTGAAACACATCCAACTAACCTAAATAATGGGTATTGAAATCCCCTAAATTTACCACTACATTGCAACTCAAAGAACCTAAATAGTAAACCTCATGGAAAACACAAGGTAGGGCTTAAGGAGAACATGAGGTGGGTTGTATCTTTAATATGTGCATGTACGGCACAATGTCTTGGGGCCATTAGTTTACTTGAGAAAAACTCTCACTCCTTTATGCTTAGGCCAATTGAAGAAAATTATAGCCAAAAGTTTATCATTCAACCATCATTAGTTTGGTGGATGATTGGCTTACGATTAAGTTAATAAAAGAAAACTCTCACGAGTGCACCAGTGAGTGACACCTAACCAACCTAAATGCTAAATCTTCAACTCCCACCAATTTACCATAGGCGAATTAATTTAATGAAGGAAAAATATCACTAGTTTACCATGGAACATTAATTAAGTGGAGGAAAACACCACCACTTTACACTTAGAGCGATGATTCAAGAACTCTCCCACCAACACTACAAGGAAAAGACCTTCATTAGGGGAATTTTGGGGTATAAAATAGACCTTCTAAGGAAATTATAAATAATAGTTGAAATAATCAAATAAGATTAGATTACATCATCAAATTTTATAGGAAAAAAGAAAAAAACTATTTTTCCAACTCATCTCCCTATGGGTTTACTCAAATTTCGAGCGATAACACTTGTTGGATGTATAATTTGATTCGTCCTCCAAGGAGTACCCATGTTACATACTTTCTAAGGACCCTTCTACCTAAAAATGTGAAATACATGGAAAATGTTATTGCAATAAAGTTTTTCATGTAGCAGGGTCCGTCAAACGTATACAACATAGGTACTCCTTGGATCGGGAAATAAATTTTGCATCCAATTAGTAATCCAACTCGAAATTTGAGTAAAACCTTAGGGAGATAAGTTGAAAATATGAGTTGAAAAAGTAGTTTTATTATTTTATTACTTTTTAATCTTTTAACTTTTTTAATCCAAAAATGGTAAATCACCCCCCATGATTGACATCATCATCTTGAATCCTATTGGTTCTTATAAAGTTTATTTTGGTTGTACATTTTTCTTACGAGACCCATTTTAGACCTCAAAATTCCCCTAATGCTAGCAAAGTTTTTTAGTGTTATAAAATTGACAAAATTGTAAAAAAAACATCGACTACAACATATGTTTGTGAGAACAAATGTTTTAGCGGAGATTATAACAGAACTTCATCACAATTGAAAAAATTTAGGTGGTTAGATGTTTTAGCGGATGTTTTTTTTGTGGGGCGCTTCATGGAACAACTAGCACAGGTGCGCTACATATATAAATGTATCAGACTTCATACATAACTAAAAGCATCGAGGCGTTGAATGCAAAGAACATTGGTGTGTAATAGATACTTCATCTGTGCTAATACATAAAAAAATGTCCCAAGGTGTTCTTATAAAGAACGAAACCAGGGCATGCAAAAAATAATTGCAGTCCCAATGCTTTTGTTAAACTTGCAGCACCGATGCGTATTGTTTGTATAAATGCTCCAATGCGTTATTTATATAAAAGGACCAACGATGTTAGTTTTCATAATGCATCAAGGCTAGAAATAATATTTTGTAGGACCGAGCTGTTAGTTCTATGAAAACATGGTGCGTTAAGAATTACAATGAATTGGGGCGTTAATTGCAAACAATATTGGCGCTTGAAGAAATGAACGCCCTCATTTTGTCGTTTTCCGAAAAATCATTGGTCATGCAAAAATATGTCGTCATCGTGCTTTTATATAATACAACGCACCAATGCAATTTTATGTTATGGACACACTAATTTTTGTATGATATTTTCTTTTTTTGGGGGGAAACGTCGACCTGTGACAGTGCAATTATTGTAATTTTTAAAATTTGTTATTCATAAAAAAAGACAACATATATCTTATAAAAAATTTCATATAAATTT
This sequence comes from Pinus tabuliformis, assembly GCA_031772625.1. Classification (NCBI taxonomy): domain Eukaryota; kingdom Viridiplantae; phylum Streptophyta; class Pinopsida; order Pinales; family Pinaceae; genus Pinus; species Pinus tabuliformis. The sequence continues at coordinate 795,800,213 of CM062815.1, read as the reverse complement.
AAATTAGATTAATGCATTTATATATGATGTTTGGATTAATTTGTTACATTATCAGATTTCACATGTCGTCATTATAATATTTAGTCATCCATATATTTAATCAATGGTGTAACATTTCACAACGACTTTAGATAACACAATAGAATAAATTAAAATATATTTTATTGTATATCAATAAGAGGCTCTTTGTCATACAAAATGAGATTGTTATTAGTAACCCCTTGTTTTTCAATTGGGACATTATGTCCATTACATTAAATAAAATGTCTGATTTTCACAAACAATTATTTTAAAAATTACATCAGGTTTTGATATCCAAATAGATCATCATTCTTCACTAGAACTGTTGTCAGTGTTCAAGCTACTTCCATGACTTGGGTTATTTGGAGGAATGTTTCATTGATTGCATTGATTTTTTATTTTATTTATATTTATTTATTTATTTAATTTTTTCTTGATCTTGTTCCATTTGCAAACATAAAAATGAAGTGTAATGAGTGTATCCGCATTAGTGAGAATAATGTAAATTGAAATAAATAATATACATCAATGTAAATCGAATAGAAATGTACCATAGCAAGAAGTGGCTCATAAAATATGCACATGGTTTCAAAACAAAGTCTCATGCCTTGTTGCAACAAGTCTTTTGCTGGCATAGTTCCATACTTTTATTCCTGCATGTTTTAAACCCCATTATAAATGATAGATTTAATATAAATGAATTTTTTGTTCTATTAATTATAAATTCAGAGAAGTAAAACAACATATATGCTTACAAATTCCACATTTAATTTTTGATATGCCAATATATACTCACAACCCATATTTAACCCAATGTCAATCAATTCTTCTAATGGCTCTTCTTTGTATGTTAGCACCTATTTGAAGACATTCAAGGATGGTTGTTGTAAAACAACTTAAAATATACAAAAATGAAACCTTGAGTTGTTATAAGGAAATATTAACAATTACTCACAAACTTTGAAATCAACTATTTTTTTCCTTGTCATCTTGTTTTATGTGTTGAATGAGTTCCATTTTGTTTTCTTTTCTGCAAGAAAATACTTGAAAATTAATATTTAATGCTAAATTATTTTTTTATATGTACAAAGTCAATCATGATTACATACATTTGAAGCACGTTGTTTTTGAGATGGCTCCTCCTGTGATGCAATTATGTCCATTTCCTTGACCATCTCCTTGTACAGTTTTTTGGATATTCCTACTGGCATGTTTCACATATCAGCTCGTTGATCATTTGAGATTTTCATAATCTTCTTGAAAAAGGTAATAAACTATTTCTATATTGATATATGAAAACTAAATATAACAACACTGATATTAATGAATGAATGGTTTGTAATAATATATACATATAATTCTAGAAAATTATTTTAATTAGGAAGATTACCTTTTTAATGATTCTTTTTTGTTGTTGTATGTTTTTATTATTGCAATTCTGACATGTCTCGTTAACCATTGCTCTAGAAACACTTCCTGTAGTTTAGATATAATTTGGTTCTTAAAATCATTAGATTGAATTTTGTATTGTAAGTGGAAAGTACAACTAGTATACATTTGTTCCACTAGATCCCTCATAGTTTTGTAAAAATCCCCTCCCCCTCCTCCACCCCCACTTTCATTAACCTCTAACACCACTCCAAATGAGCTAAGGACCATTTCATCATCATTTACATGTTCTATAATTTTTCTATTCTTATAATGACATTGATCTTTTCATTTGTTGTTGCTCCCTATACAACATTAAACATATATGAATTAATAGATTGTTTGAAACATATTATCTAATATTCTTAAGTATAGTGTTAATGAAAATTAAAAAAAAATCATATTGAATAGTATTTTTTCATTCACCTTATTCATCCTTCTATAATTTTTCTATCATCCTTTTACGCTCTTCTGCACTTAGATTAGAAATAATCTTATCGACCTTCTTCATTTTGTGGCTTTGCATGACACACACTAACCCGTACATATTACTTAAAATTAAATATAGTTCAAAAATATTAATTTTGTAAAGAATTTACAAAGAACTTACATTCTCTGTGTTTTTCAACATGTTATCATTGTGTTGATGAGTGTTTTTATTATTTGACATCTTCTCAGATATTTTTTAATCAATATAAAACTTGTACCATTCAATACATAAGCTATTAAATATATTTTATAAATAAATCAAATAATTTTTAGCCAAAAAGATCTCTGGTAACTGGTGTGTTTATCTCAATAAACGTAATGTGGCATTTATCTGATTAAACGCACTAGACATTTAATTGTTCGACACCGTTAGGGAAAACTAAATTTTTATAATAATTTTAAATTATGACGGTGCAATTTGTAATGCTAAACGTACCATAGTGGTTTAACGATGTTATTTGGAAGAGGTGTGTCGGTGCGTTATATTACACCGGGATCAACGATGAAGAGACTGGACAAAATCGATTGTGTTATAATATATCTGTGCATTGTATTACATAGGGCGTACGAGTGCGTTATATTACAGATGGTGCACTGTGAAACATATATCTGTTTTTAAAAAAAGAAGTCAGGGTCGACAGGGTTAGGATTTAATTCAATGAGTGATTCCCCTACTTTACTTGCCAAATGCCTTATATATAGTAAATACACAAATCCATTAAATCTAAAATGCCTAAAATGAAAAACCCTAATTATGAAGTGGTACATGAAGTTAAACTCTAAGGTGAAATTTCGCAGGAAGAAACAAGGGTTAAATTTAAGTATCAATTTTTTTTTTGAAATTTAATTAAATTTAAATCGGAACAAATATCGTAAAAAAAATTACTAGTAAAATCAAGTCATTTTTTTATTATATAGGGTTTTAAATTTTTATTTTTTTATCTAAATTTTGAATAAATCTAACATAAATTGTAAAAAAATTTAATAGTAAAATTTAAATTTTTTGTTATCCATGGTTTTGAGTGAATAACCATACCAAATTCTGATATTTTTGTGGTTCCAAAATATTTTGCTGCTCCATAGTGCTCATAGTATGTCTCTCTTACAAATGATATCTATTTTAATTAAACCCTAACAAAAATTAGAAAAAAATTATTAGTAAAATAAACAATAAAATTTAAATTTTTTACTATGTAGGGTTTTGAGTGAATCACCATACCTTTCAACTTTTGATCTTCTGAATAGTTATGTTGCTCCAAAGTATTATGTTTTTGCATAGTGCTCCTGGTATGTCTCTCTTGGAAATCACTCCCTTGAAATTTTGAGTAAAATAATGAAATAATGAATAACTTTTTACTATTTAAAAAACTATGAAGTTAGATGTGTTCGATAGTCAAGAGCACCAATGCATTTATAAGAAAAGTGCACCAACATTGTCGGTGGGTGGGAGGGAAATTTTTTCAACACACCGACATGATACAATTTTTTTTTTCAAAATCTCCCGAAATGGTGTGATTAAATTTTTTAATGCAATGGTGCGGTTTTTATTTAAAAGAGTATGTGCTCTAATTGTTATAAGAGAACTGAATTGGTTGAATTCATTTTTATTTTCTAAAATTTGGAAACAGGTGCGTGCTGGTGCTGTTTTTTTTTTAACGCATCGGTGCATTTTTGTACAAGAGCACTGATATGAGAACATTATTTATTTATTTATTTTTATTTTTTTCCAGAATGCCAGAAACCAGTGCAGCCATTATCTGAATGCCCTGATGCTGGTATTATTTAAACATTGATGTGCTTTGTTTTGATAAGCGCACCGGTCAAGTTTAAAAGTTATCTAAAATTTTATTTTCACATAAAATGACATATTAATCTCAAGTTATCCTTTAGAACGCATCCACATGAATTATAGTAGTTCACAGTATACATTTTCCACTTAAAGTCACCTTATTCTTGAAAAATGGTTTGAAAACTATATTGAAATTCAGATTGTGGTTATATGGTTCTCGAGATTAATTTTAGATATGCACACAAAATTTTATTTCTGATTTTTCTCAAATGCATGGGCAAAATCTTAATATCAAATGGTCAATTCTTCAAATTCCAGCTCATTCCATATTGTTGATCAAAGTCCTTCATGGAGTTCTCATTTTCCATCTCCAGTAAGTTCAGATTTTATTTATATTTCGATTATCTAATTGATTTTTTTTTGTTAATCCATTTCAATTTGAATAAAAATGTATCCAAATTTGCAGGACCTTGATTCATAATCGAGTTCAGATGCAGAAAATATTCCTTCGTTTCAAAAGTGTTGGAAGCTCTTATCATGAGCATCATTTCACAAGCAGTTGGTAGATAAAAATGGACAACATCTTCACCCTACCAATTGGAACATGGCATCTTCCAGTTGCAATCCTGGATCAACGATAGTAATAATTGTTTGGTATAAAGTAATTTCAATGAATCGACTACATTGATGTGTTTTCTAATATCATCGATATTGTACTAATGACGTTCAATTATTTTTGAAATTAGGATTTTAGTGATGATGAGCGACCCATCTACCATCTTTCGGTGCACCCCACTCCACGATTTGGTGAACCCTGAGGTGGAGGAGGTGGTTGGTTTGTTTTGTAAGGAGAAACATAACTTAGCACATCCTCTAGATCTGACATTTCACCATTACGTGACTGAGGAGGTGTGCTACCAGAGGGATCACCAACACCCTGACGACCATGATTCGATAAGGTAGTACTACTAAAAGCATCATGATCACCAACCTCATCATCATGATCATGATCACCACTCTCATGATCATGATCTTGATCATGATCACCACCCTCATCATCATGATCACCACCCTCATCCGACATATATGTCGTTGCATCCCCTGCATCCCTCATTGCTGCCATTGTTGGGCACAAACCAACTTGGCGCAAGTTTTGGTCAAAGCTACGCATTTTGAGGGAGCGCAGTGCGTAGTACCGTGAGCTATGTACCATGTGATGTTTTAGGGGCTTCGGGGTGGGTCAAAGCCCCTTATTTTTGTAATGGGTTTGGACGATAATTGATTGTTTAGGAGAACCATGGTATGTGTACCATGGTATTTTGATATACTTGTCGATGTAATTTGTATATATAGGAGAAAGGATGTAATTCGAAAAACATGTATTGTAATGATATGATACGAGCATTTCCTTGGTAATATGTTTTTTGGCCTTGGAGGAAAGGCTTTGCAGCTGAGTGCGTGGAGACCTAAAATCTGTAGTTGAGTGCGCAGACGCCTGCAACTGGGTGATCGGGTTGAATATTTGTACGTTCTTTCTAAAGATTTAATATAAGAAGTACATTTTTTATGGGCATGACTTGTGTATAATTATTGTGTATCTTTTACTTTATGTTCAATGGTTTGTTATATTTTACTTCCGTGCAATACTATTATGATTGTTAATGGCATGTTTTAAGGGAAGAATATAAAAAGCGAAGTAATGTATGACTGTGAAGTAACTTATGCATGTTAAGTATATAAGAACATAAAAAGTGCCACATTGAATCATCCCTCAAGGTTGCAAAAACCTGGTTTTGCATCCTCCCATAATCACTTCGGGTGAGAGTACAATCCGCTTGCAGATCGTTGTCGAGGGGGGCAATGACTGAGGGTTTTGTTGCTGCGCAGTAAAATCTAAACCAGGCTCAGCCCAACCTAAGCCAACAAATAGTTTTGTTTCTAGGACCGAGATCTATTTGAGGGATATGTTTATGTGGCATCCATTGAAGAAAGAAAGCCAAGATTGGGTAGAACATAAGGAACAAGAATTTACAGAAAAAGAGAATAGAAGACCTCGTTTGTCAACTGAAAGGTGGCTGGAGAAGTATATTTTCGAAGATCAATACGAGTTCTTCTTCTGTTCATTTCATGTTGAGCTATACGATTGGATATCAATATTGAACAAGAGAAAGAGTTGTTTTAAAGGAGATGAACCTAAGGAGTGGACCCTTGAAATGATATAGCGACTCAAGAACATGGACAATAGGATATCAAGAGTTGTTGATTGCTGGATTGATAACATCTTGGGAGGATTCGTCACTGAGTTTGCGGTAGACTCGACTATGTCCTATAGCGAAGCAGAACATAATTTTTTCAAAGGACCGCAAGGTAAGTACTTGAGATCTTTGATACTCTAGATTAAGATTCTTTTGTACGAAAAAGGGAAATTTACGAATGCAGCCATATTATTAGTTACTTATGTTTGGAAGAAGTTTTGAACGAGATATTGGAACAATGTGAAGTGGAAAAAGATATAGAATAGACACTAGAAAGAGATCTCGTGGCCAATATCTGAATACTTTTATAAAAACTGACTATAGGCCTCTTTTAAGTGAGTCTGAAAGTGAAGAAAACCTCCCTAAGAGCCCTGAAATAACTCTGTAGTATTCACCCTTCCAGCTTGAAAGTTCATTGAAGCCAAAATCAAGTAGTAATTAGTGTAATTTTGGTTTTCCTCATCCCCCTACCCTCCATCCCCCTCCCCTTACCTCTGCCCCCACCTGCTCCCCCTCCCCCTCTGCGAAGAAATATAGTCGATGATATTAAGCAACCTATATTTAAAGGAACTAGGTCAGAGGATTCAGAGCAATTCTGGTTTTTATGTGAAGTAGTATGGACAACAAAGCAGGTCCATGACGAAAATATAAATAAGGCACAAATTCTTACGACATTATGAGATAGAGCGTTGATGTGGTACATGAAGTATTTGAGCAATCAGATTAGATCATTGGTAGACATTAACACAACGCTGGTAAAAGAATTTAAGAAGTCGAAGTCTGAGTCACAGTGCATCATAGAGATAAAAGAAATAAAAAAGAAGCCTACTGATTCTGTTTGGAAATTTGATCAGAGATTCAAAGTATTATTAGATCAGGTGAGCTTCGAAATAGATCCGCAGTAACATAAAGAATGGTTTATAGTTGCGTTGCTTCCACATATAATATTTTCTTTGTCACAATAGAAGATAGAAACTCAAGCCGAGGCTTTAGAACTTGTGACAAAATTAGAAGCTTTGCCTATAAGGGATACCAATGTAGGCATGTAGTAGATCCAATTTTAGATGGAAACTTTGACTTTGCAGATACAAGATATGAAGAAAAGTAAGGAAGTCAGAGAAGAAGAATGGTGTACAGAGTATAAATTAGAAGGTCATTCTAAGGAACAATGCTCTCTCTTCATAAACTACATGGCTAGTGGAGCACCAAATATTTTGAATCTCAGATTCAGCTTATGGTGTGAGATATGTAAAACTAGAGGTGAACATCAAACATAAGATTGTTATTTGTTACAAAAATATGTTTAGACCCCTAGGAACCTATATTGCAAGTTCTGCAAATCAGTGGGACATGATGAAAACAACTATCGAGCTTGTGAGCTAATGATGGATCGCAGTGTTGACGCATATAGAATGCAAGCGGAAGAACATGGACATGAAGACAATAGACAATGCAGTTGTCATGGTGGTTATCAAGTAAGAGTTCGAGGTGGAGGAATTGGTCAAGGACGAGGACAAATTATTTTCTATAACTACAGCCAACCAGGACACTTCGTCAGATATTTTTAGAATCCCATCACCACATGTAAGTATTGCAAATCCTTTGATCATGTAATTGAAGAGTGTCTGATAATTATGGAAAAAATTCAAGAAAAGAGAAACCAGAAGCCAACACAAAACATCCAAATGATGACTACAGAACCAAGGACCGATGAACCTGGTGTATGTATTGTAACAAGGAGTGGAGTTACGACTGGAGATGATAAAGCAGATGGAAAAAAGGAAGCTAAAGCTACATGAGTAAGAAATACTGTGAAGAAAGTTATTTCTTTCAATGTTCAGAAGGAAAAAGAAGTGTTTATGGAGGCGAAGCAGAGCTTTATGAATGTCGGGGCTTCGACCTCTAGCACGCAGCCAAAACTGATGAAGAAGAAGAACAACAACATAATACCAGCTTCGACACAAGAGGTGGATCTAGGTATTTTGAAGTCTTTCCTACAAACTTGCGTAAATATGTTAAGAAACTAGAAAGTTGTAGAAGGGATGCAATAATTGATATATTATTGTGCTTCTAAAGAAGCACCACGAAGCGACACACACACAATTAACAATTTACATCGACATAAGAAGAGGAATGGAAAAGAAATGAGGCTCACTGCGTAGATCGGAGAATACGACATGGATCAGGTTATTTTGGATTTAGGATTTAGGATTTGATGCCAATGTCTTACCAAAGCAGACCTGCGAGTTGATGGGTAAGACAAAGTTACAATGGTCACCAATTTAGTTGAGAATTGCCAACCAACAGAAAATATTCCCTATGAGGAGGTTATCAAGTGTTACAGTATACATTGAATGGGTTCACATTATTGCAGACTTTGAAATGATAGAAATTGTGGATGACAACAACCATTATCCAACATTTCTTGGACTGGATTGGGCATTTGATAATCTGTTTATAATCAAGTTAAAGAAGAGGCAAATGGTGTTTGAAAAGGACAACATGAGAGTAATTGTTCCATTGGACCCATTAAAAGGGGTGAGATATACAAAGGCTGTTAGAAATGAGTATTGCGCAACAAACATAGATAACATTTATCAGATAAAATCCAAAGAAGAGGAATTGATTAACCCCATTACATATGGAAAATTGGGTTGGGAACATGACAGTTCTTGTACTTCAGATTCAAAAGAAGAATTGGAAAATTGGAAAAGTAGGCTACACGAAGTGTCTACAAGGCGATGTGCAAGGATCACTAAATCACTTTGTTGTATAACTTCTGAGGTATGTAGCTTGCCTTACTATGATGGTTTAGGTAATGTAAGAAATTTCATTGATGATTATGAAAGGAAAATATAGAAGAGTAATGTTTATTCACTTTGGAAGTGGACCTGAGATCCTGAGGGAGCATATCTAGTTATGTGCTACAGCGTGGGAGGAGACCCCACAACAAGATGGGTACATGGGTTTATTCATATATTGGAAACCATTCCTCAAAATTGGTACCTAGAAACAGAACAATTCCATGGTACTGTAAGTTGGGAAGATTTGGTTGAAGGGTTTGTATTAACATTTAGCTTCGAAGATGATTTCCCAGGCATAGACTCATCCCTTCAGGTATTGAAAGCAAATATATTTGGAAATACAACTTTGCTGACATGGAAACAACTGGATTGGATTGCGCAGCTAGAACATGCACTGGAACGCTATAACATTATTGCAGAAGAAGATGAAGATCCACACAATATCGACATAGCAGAATCAGAGGGACACTACAAAGTCGCTAGATCTGAGCTAGAAATACCAGATATAGCAAAGCCAGTAAATACCAAGAAGGTGAATATAGGATTAGAGGAGGAACCAAAGTTCGTAATAATTGGAGACTATTGGGACGAAGATATAGTTAGTAAAGTTATAGAGCTGCTACATGAATACCAGGAGATATTACCTACAAAATTTTTAGAAATGAAGGGCATAGTAGGGGATCTCGGATTCATGAGGATTCCCCTTAAACCTGATGCAAAGCCTATCAAGAAAAGAACCTATAAATTGAACCCAAAATATAAGAAAAAGGTGAAAGAAGAGTTAGATAAAATGACAACAGTAGGGATCATTGAACATGTGGAGGAATTAGAATGGGTAAGTCCTATGGTGGTCTAGGAAAAGAAGACTAAAGGAGAAATCAGGATTTGTGTGGATCTAAGGAAATTAAATGATGCATGCGTACATAATCCCTTCCCTACACCCTTTACAGATGAAGGCGTAGCTGGTGGATATTATGCAGGGAAGGTTGTTGTGCAGAAGGTCTTAAGAGCAGGATTATGGTGGCCCACACTACATAAGGATGCAAAGAGGTATTGTCAAGCATGTGATGTATGTCATAGAACTAGGAAACTGTTAAGAAGAGATGAAATTCCATTAGTACCACAAGTGACATTGAAGGCCTTAAAAAAATGGGTCATTGATTTCGTTGGACCTATCAACCCACCTAGGAAGAAGACTGGTGCGAGGTATATAATCACCGCAACTGAATATTTGAAAAGGTGGACTAAGGCACAAGCCATAAGGGATTGCAATGTGGAAAATGATGCAAAGTTAATTTTTGAGTATATTTTGTCCAGATTTGGGTGTCCAAAGTTCTTGATGAATGATCAAGGATCAAATTTCTTGAATAAGACCATTGAGGCATTGATTGAAGAATTCCAGGTGTATCATCAGAAGAGCACCCCATATCACCCTCGGGAAAATGACATAATTGAAGATTTTAACAAGATTTTGGAGAATGCACTGACCAAAGTGTGCAATGTGAACAGAGATGATTGGGATCTAAGAATTCCAACAGTGTTATGGGATTATAGAACCACATGCAAGAAGCTGAGAGGCCAACCACCTTTCAGATTGGTTTATGGGAAAGAAGTTGTGATGCCTATGGAATATATTGTGCCAATCTTAAGGATTGTAGCATTTACATACATGGATAACCCTAACATAATGGAGGAAAGAATGGCACAATTGCTCGCATTAAAGGAAGATAGATTCGTAGAAGGATTTAATCAGTAGGTGAAGAAATCAAGAGAAAAAGGTTTGCACGACTGCCATATCAAGCAAAAGGCATTGTAGGAAGGAGACCTTGTCCTTTTGTATGACAGTAAATTCATGAAGTTCCTAGGAAAGTTTAAGATTTATTGGTTGGGCCCCTATATCGTCAAGCATATCATGGATGAAGGCGCAGTTCAGTTGGCAAAGTTGAATGGACAATTGATACCAGGGAGGGTGAATGGCAACAGGTTGAAACTGTATAGGGACAACCCTACCATGGTAGCTCCGCTCTAAAAAGAAGGGAGAAAAATATTAGTGCCACCTATAGTTGAAAGTGGGCAGTGGACTATAAAATATGCTGCATAAAAGAGCTTCAACATAGGAAGGTTACTATTGGACATATATTGTCATTGATGTCAATATGGCAATATTCGAGGAGCATATAGACAACAGAGATGGAGAATGTGTATGATTTGGGGAGAAAGATGATCAAAGGTTTGAGCAAGGAGAAGGTCCAGAGTGGGGATGTGATTGCGATCGATAAAGCGTCTAGGAAGATTACAAAGTTGGGGTGGTCTTCTGCGAGGTCCAGGGATTATGATGCAATGGGGCCGCAGACCAAGTTCATACAGTGCCCGGATGGAGAGCTTCAGAAACGCAAAGAAGTGGTGCATTGTGTTACGCTGCATGAGATCGATGTCATCAATAGCAGGACGCAAGGGTTTCTAGCCCTCTTTACAGGAGATACTGGAGAGATCTGTTATGAAGTGAGGGAACAAATTGACAGTAAAGTTGCTGAATGGAGGGAAGAAGGAAAAGCTGAAATTGTACCAGGTGTGCTTTTTATTGACGAAGTCCATATGCTTGACATTGAATGCTTCTCATTTTTGAATCGTGCTCTAGAGAATGAGATGGCACTGATATTGGTTGTTGCAACAAATCGTGGCATCACAAAAATCCATGGAACAAATTACAAGTCTCCACATGGTATACCCATTGATCTATTAGACCGCCTGCTCATTATTTCGACACAGCCATACATGGAAGATGAATGTGAGCCATCGGATCAAAGAGCAGCGGATCCAATGGTCGTCGCACGTGAAAGATGCGCGGACGATAATGCGCGGGAGACGTACAGGTAGGCGGTATTCCCCGCACCGCCCACCAGGGTTCGGTGGTATGCGTATAATGGTTGCGCGATCCAGTCACAATACGACGTGTGGCGGATGAAAACCACCACCCCTGCAGATTAACGCGTATGCAGGTTGCGCGATCGGGGCTTGAAACTGCCGTCTGATTGTGTGACGGATGGTCAAATGGAGAGGAATATGTACGATGTTTAACGTGCGGGAAAAAGGACTGTGACCGTTGGATTGCAATGATCAATGGCTGCAATTGTGAATGCGACAGAGGCTAATATGGGCGCGATTACGTGGGTTTTTGGAATAAAACAGAAAAGACGGGGCAAAAGGGTGTTTCTAGACTTTTAATCAACTTTCTTAGATTTCGTTCCTTTGGTTTTCGGATCGCAATGGCAATGGCGACTTCCACCATGATGAGATCATCTGTTACGGCGGGATCGTTTCATGAAAATCATTGTCCTTCTGTGGTGGTTGATGCACAGATCCGATCGAAGATAACCAGCACTGATGGCACAGTTAGATTGCCTTTTGGAAGCTTTGGAAGAAATTTCTTCGGATCCACTGCAGAGCTTGGCCAGGGTTCAGCCTTACAATGTCAGAGTGCTAGGACTTTGCAACCAGTTAGAGCTACTGCAATAGAGGCCCCTCCTAGAGTTCAAATATCCTCGGGAATGGAGAGGACCAAGATAGGAATAAATGGATTTGGTCGTATTGGGAAGCTGAAAGATCAAGCGAGTCAGAGGAAATGACAGTGACTGAGGAGGAAGCCTAAGAGTCGGTGTAAGCGAAAACGAATGGAAAAAGGCATGGGAATGTATAAAATAGTATAAACAGAGAACTATTGGTGTAGTTATGGTGGTGAAGAACCCGAGGGTGAGACAGTAGAAGCAGCAGAGGCAAAAGAGGTAGAAAAAGCAGCGGAGGTTGTAGAGGCAGCAGAGGCAGGATAGCAGGAGTGAGACAACCTCAGCTGAATAGAGTGCAACAACATACCTGTTTATACCAAGGTTGGGTTGGAGCCTTAGAACTGAACAAGACTGAAGTCATTGGGGTAGGTGCTCCTATGTGCAGAACCACTGCAAAACAGAGTTGGTGCTCTGGAGGTTGGAGCCTCAATGAAGTCCAACTTGGAGCTTGGCAACAATTCACAATCAGATTTATACTTATATTGTATTTATTTCTTTACACTATCTTGAGTTTTAATAAAAGCATTAAATTCAGCTGTTGATTTCTGTGTTCTGTGTATACATATACATATCTATATAGGTTGTTGGCAATCACTAGAACAATTAAAAAAAGAAGAAGTAAGAAATACTAATTCACCCCCCCCCCCCCTCAATATTTCCAACAATTGGTATCAGAGCAAGGTTCTTCATACTAGCTTAACAGCTTGAAGAAGGATCTGCAACCATGATGAGAAACCACGAAGCATCAAGAAGACCTCCTTTGTTTGATGGCACTAACTTTGGTTTCTGGAAGAAAAGAATGACTTACTACTTAATGTCCCTTGGACCTAAAGTCTGGCATTTTGTTCAAAATGAATACAAAACTACTTCCACTCTTCCAACAGACCAAGATGAGAGGAAAGCCTACATCGCAAATGCAAAGGCCATGAACTCCATCACTAGTGGAATCACTGATTCCGAGTTTACAAAAATCACGCACTGTACCTCGGCCAAAGAAATGTGGGAGAAGCTAGTTGGCTTGTACGATGGAGACTCAAAAGTCAAAAAGGCAAAGCTTCAAACTCACAAAAGACAATTTGAAAGTTTGAGGATGGAAGATGAAGAAGATATTGCAGCATACCTCCTTCGAGTAGCTGAAGTGGTAAATTCCCTGAAAGGATTGGATGAAAAAGTTGAAGAAAGTACCATTGTTCAAAAGGTATTAAGGTCTCTTCCAGACAGGTTTGACTCCAAAATAAGCACTATAGAATAAGTAAAGGATCTAGATACCCTCAAAATGGATGAACTCCATGGAATTCTCACTGCCTATGAAATGAGGAAAGGTGGCCCAAGCTCCAAAGATGCAGCATTCAAGGCCTCAAGGTCAAATAAGGGGAAAGAAAGGAATGACTGTAGTGATGAGTTAGATGTGGAATCCGAATTGGCTCAATTTGTACGAAAGCTGAAGAAAGGATCTAAGCTTAAAGGCAAGTATCCTCTTATCTATTTTAAATGTGGTAAAATAGGTCATTATGCAACAAAATGTCCTCATAAACATGGCAGTGATGATGAAGGAAATTCTAAAAGAATGGCACATAAAAAGAAAGGGTTTAATGAGAAAAACTTCTTCTCCAAGCAAGATGAGTCTGATAAGGATGAGTTTATGGTCATTAAAAGGAAATCAGGTGAGGAAAGTGATCATGATGAAAGCCAAGAAGCATTATTCATGGCACTTGCAGATGATGATGACTCAGGCTTGGAAGGAAATGTAGATGAACTGTTAATAAGTGCCATTGAAGAAAATGAGAAACTACGGAACAAAATCATTTCTCTCAAAGTGGAAAACGAGGAAATAAGAAGGAGAGAAGATCTCTTGGAAGCAAAGCTTAAAGAAAAGGAAGAGACTTGTGAAGAACGCGAGACCAAAATAGTGTCTCTGAGAAAGGAGTTAGAGCAAATTAAAAAGGGTTGTAAAAGCTCTCAAATACTTGAGACTATTTTGAAAAATCAAAAACCTCAACATGACAAGTCTGGAATAGGTTTCAAAGGAGAATCCTCAAGCACTAAGAATAATGCGAAAAGCTATGCCGATGCACTTTCTTGCAATCCAAAAGATGAAAAGTGCACCCCAGATCCCAAGAATGAAGAGAGAATTACTCCAAAGAAGAATGTGGAGTCGAATCATGGACACTACAACAAATACAAACCTGTACTCCACCAAGGGCCCATCGCAAATCCAAAGAACGAGGGAGGAGTAATTCCCAGGAAGGAAATCGACTTAAACCGTGGTTGCTTCATCAAGTACAAAACCATCTTTCTTGGACACTGCTTTCACTGTAAAAACTTCGGTCATCAAGCCATACATTGTATGGCTCGCAGAAGTGAAAAGACAAAGCTAAAGGATAGAATAATCAACTCATATGCCCCCAAAAGGCAGGGACAAATCAAAACCTTTAATTCATTTGATCCCTTGACCAAATTTGATCTGGTTTGCTCTTTCTGCTACAATAATGGACACTATGAACAAGACTGCCCACTCAAAGGAAGAAAGATGAGTAGCAAGAACTCCAACATGGACAAATGCGGCCTGGCTCTATATGCTCAGAATAATGGAAACCAATGGTTTATAGATAGTGGGTGCTCCAGACACATGACAGGAGACAGAAGGAAGTTTGTCTCACTGATCAAAAAGGAAGGGAATGTGTCCTTTGGAAGCGGATCTGGCAGAATTGCAGGAAAATGAACAGTTATTGTTATCAATGGAAAAGGAAAAGCTCAAGACGCTCTGCTGGTTGATGGACTCAAACACAACCTCTTGAGTGTCAGCCAAATCCGTGATTAAGGACATAAGGTTGTTTTTAGCACCAAAGACTATGAAATAAGGAACTTTGCCTCAGGGAAACTTGTGGCAAAAGGGGTGAGGACACCAGACAACATTTACATTCTGAACAAGATTCAAGAAAATAAATGCTACCTGAGTCAGACAGATGAGAGTTGGTTGTGGCACAAGCGACTTGGACATACAAGCTTTGAAAATCTGATCAATATCAGCAAGATCAAAGCTGTATGAGACATCCCAAGGCTGTTCAAACCAAATCAAGCAGTATGTGGTCCATGTCAACATGGAAAGCAGACTAGAATCAGCCACAAGACAAAGGAACACTCTACATCGAAGCCCTTAGAGATCATTCATGCTGATGTATGTGGGCCAACTAGAAATCAAGCACTCCAAGGAGAAAGGTACTTTGTGTTATTTTTTGATGATTATACTAGAATGAAGTGGATATATTTCATAAAGTATAAATCTGAAACTTTTGAGTGTTTCAAGAATCTAAAAGCCCTTGTAGAAAATGAAAAAGATTAAAAAATTAAGTGCCTCAGAACAGACAAAGGAGGAGAATTCACATCAAATGAGTTTAGTGAGTTCTATAATATTCATGGAATTAAAAGGGAATTCTCGGCTGCCAGAACACCTCAGAAAAATGGGGTAGTTGAAAGAAGAAACCGAAATGTCCAAGAAATGGCAAGAACTATGCTATTAGCAACAGACTTACAACCTAGATTCTGGAGAGAAGCAGTAGGGACAACTGTCTACACACTGAATCGAACTCAATTAAGACAAAATCGCGATAAAACTCCTTATGAGCTATGGAAAGGAAGACCTGCTTCGGTGAAGTACTTCAAGATCTTTGGAAGCAAGTGCTTCATAAAAATAAATGATGGTTCACCAGGAAAGTTTGATTCTCAGGTTGATGAAGGGATATTTCTTGGATACTCTACACGGAGCAAGGCTTACAAGTGCTACAATTATCGACTGAAGAAAATAGTGGAAAGCATTGATGTAAAGGTTGATGAAGATCTTCTAGTAAAGGAAATTGAAGAACATGAAGATGACTCTCTCATTGAAGAAGAAGAACCTAAAGAAGAAGAAATAGATGAGGAAGAAGAAGAAGAAGAAGAGGAAAGAGAACCACCTAACACCCCTTCTAAGATGAAGTATGTCCAAAGACACCATCCAGAAGAGTAGATCATTGGCGATAAAGATGAAGGTGTGCAGACCCGAAGAAGGATAACAATTACACCCAAGAGAAAAGTCACTGCCCTCCTATCTATGATAGAACCAGAAACATTTGTAGAAGCAAGTAAGGATCCTCATTGGGTAAAAGCCATGGAAGAAGAAATGACCCAAATTGAGAAGAACAAGACATGGGAGCTGGTAACTCGTCCAAAGGAAAAAAACATAATAGAAACCAAATGGGTGCTCAAAAATAAAATGAATGAGGGAGGAAAGGTTATCAGAAACAAGGCAAGACTTGTCCGCAAAGGCTATTCACAAATTGAAGGAATTGACTTTGAAAAGACATTTGCACCAGTGGCCCGTATGGAAGCTATCAGGATGTTCTTGGCATTTGCTTGCTCAAAAGGATTCAAAATCTATCAAATGGACGTGAAATCAAAATTTCTAAATGGGGAACCCAAGGAGGAAGTCTACATGGAGCAGCCATAAGGTTTTGATCTAACAGCAGGAGAGGACTTAGTTTGTAAGTTGAAAAAGGCTTTATATGGGTTGAAACAAGCTCCTAGAGCTTGGCATGCAAGACTGGATCACTATCTACAACAACAAGGCTTCAAAAAGGGAGTGGCTGGAAGCAATCTATACATAAAGACAGATCAAGGTAAGTTACTAGTTGCTCTTGTTTATGTCGATGATCTGATTTTTGCTAGTAATAATGATGAAATGAGCCATGAATTTTCTCGAAACTTGTCAAAAGAGTTTGAGATGTCAATGATAGGAGAGCTGTCCCACTTCCTTGGACTTCAAATATCTCAAACTAGAGCAGGATTGTGTATATCTCAAACCAAATATCTAAAGACATGCTCAAAAAATATGGAATGGAGGATTGTGCACCCATGAGCACACCTATGACCACAAACTGAGCAAAGATGATGACTCCCCTCTAGTAGATGTAACTCATTACAGGTCAATGATTGGAGCCCTTCTATACTTAATAGCTACACGACTAGACATAATGCAAGTAGTAGGAATGGTGGGAAGATTTCAATCTGCTCCCAAACAATCCCATTTATTAGCTGTAAAAATAATTCTCAGATATCTGAAGGTAACTTCTGATTTCGGTCTTTGGTACCCAAAGGACTCAACACTAACAGTAATTGCATACACCGATGCTGATTGGGCTGGAAGTATAGATGATCGGAAAAGCACTAGGGGAAATGCATTCTTCCTAGGAGACTGTTTGGTATCCTGGCTCAGCAAAAAACAGTCATCCATATCATTATCCACAGCCGAAGCTGAGTATATTGCTGCAGCAGACTGTTGTTCTCAGATACTATGGATGAAGGAAGCTCTAAAAGATCTCGACATATGTACAGATCAACCAATTTCTGTCTATTGTGACAACACAAGTTCTATCAGTCTCAGAAAAAATCCTGTGATGCACTCAAGAACCAAACACATACCAATCAAGTATCATTTACTCCGTGAACAAGTAGCTAAACAAAACATCGTCCTGGAATATATCAGTACTAAGGAGCAGATAGCTGATATTTTCACAAAACCTCTTCCTCAAGAAGCATTCGAACATCTGCGTCAAAAGATGGGGGTTATTTCTTTATCATCACTCAAGTTCATTCATAAAGATGTAGCAGGACAGGGGGAGCAGTTTGACAGGGGGAGTCCATATGCATCCCTTTGCCATTGATGTCAAAGGGGGAGAAAGCAGAAGAATATTGCCATCAATAACAAAGGGGGAGATTGTTGGACACGGATTGTCATTGATGTCAATATGGAAATATTCGAGGAGCAGATAGACGACAAAGATGGAGACTGTGTATGATTTGGGGAGAAAGATGATTGAAGGTTTGAGCAAGGAGAAGGTCCAGAGTGGGGATGTGATTGTGATCAATAAAGCTTTTGGGAAGATTACAAATTTGGGGTGGCTTTTTGCGAGGTCCAGGGATTATGATGCAATGGGGCCGCAGACCAAGTTCGTATAGTGCCCGGATGGAGAGCTTCAGAAACACAAAGAAGTGGTGCATTGCGTTACGTTGCATGAGATCGATGTCATCAATAGCAGGATGCAAGGGTTTCTGGCCCTCTTTACAGGAGATACTGGAGAGATTCGTTCTGAAGTGAGGGAACAAATTGACAGTAAAGTTGCTGAATGGAGGGAAGAAGGCAAAGCTGAAATTGTACCAGGTGTGCTTGTTATTGGCGAAGTCCATATGCTTGACATTGAATGATTCTCATTTTTGAATCGTGCTCTAGATAATGAGATG
Organism: Pinus tabuliformis; assembly: GCA_031772625.1. Lineage (NCBI taxonomy): Eukaryota > Viridiplantae > Streptophyta > Pinopsida > Pinales > Pinaceae > Pinus > Pinus tabuliformis. Next base: position 795,781,588 of record CM062815.1, on the reverse strand, counting down.
GCATCGATATTGGTTGTTGCAACAAATCGTGGCATCACAAAAATCCATGGAACAAATTACAAGTCTCCACGTGGTATACCGATTGATCTATTAGACCGCCTGCTCATTATTTCGACACAGCCATACATGGAAGATGAATGTGAGATGTCGGATCAAAGAGCAGTGGATCCAACGGTCATCACACACGAAAGATGCACAGACGATAATGCGCGGGAGATGTACAGGTAGGCGGTAAGCAGTATTCCCTGCACCACTCACTGGGGTTCGGTGGTATACGTACAATAGCTGTGCGATCTAGTCACAATACGACGTGTGGGGGCTGAAAACCACCACCCCCGCAAGTTAACGCGTATGCAGGTTGCGCGAACGGGGCTTGCGACTGTCGTCTGATCATGCGACGGATAGTCAGATGGTGAGGAATATGCACGATGTTTAACGTGTGGGAAAAAGGACTGTGATCATTGGATCGCGATGATCAACGGCTACAATTGCGAATGCGGCAGAGGCTAATATGGGCATGGTTACGTGGGTTTTTGGAATAAAACAGAAACGACGGGGCAAAAGGGTGTTTCTAGACTTTTATATCAGTTTTCTTAGATTTCGTTCGTTTGGTTTTCGGATCGCAATGGCAATGGCGGCTTCCACCATGATGAGATCGTCTGTTACGGCGGGATCGTTTCGTGAAAATCATCGTCCTTGTATGGCGGTTGATGCACAGATCCGATCGAAGATAACCAACACCGATGGCACAGTCAGATTGCCTTTTGGAAGCAATTTCTTCGGATCCATTGCAGAGCTTGGCCGGGGTTCGGCCTTACAATGTCAGAGTGCTAGGACTTTGCAACTAGTTAGAGCTACTGCAATAGAGGCCCCTCCTAGAGTTCAAAGATCCTCGGGAATGGAGAGGACCAAGATAGGAATAAATGGATTTGGTCGTATTGGGAAGCTGAAAGATCAAGCGAGTCAGAGGAAACGACAGTGAATGAGGAGGAAGCCTAAGAGTCGGTGTAAGCAGAAACGAATGGAAAAAGGCATGGGAATGTATAAAACAGTAGAAACAGAGAGCTGTTGGTGCAGTTATGGTGGTGACGAACTCAAGGGTGAGATAGTAGAAGCAACAGAGGCAAAAGAGGCAGAAAAAGCAGCGGAGGCTGTAGAGGCAGCAGAAGCAGTAGAGGTAGGAGAGCAGGAGTGAGACAACCTCAGCTGAATAGAGTGTAGCAGCATACCTATTTATACCAAGGTTGAGTTGGAGCCCAAGAGGTTGGAGCCTCAGAACTGAACAGGACTGAAGTCATTGGGGTAGGTGCTCCTAAGTGCATAGCCACTGCAAAACAGAGTTGGTGCTCTGGAGGTTGGAGCCTCACTGAAGTCCAAGTTGGAGCTTGGAAACTATTCACAATCAGATTTATACTTATATTGTATTTATTTCTTTGCACTGTCTTGAGTTTTAATAAAAGAATTAAATTCAGCTGTTGATTTCTGTGTTCTGTGTATACATATACATATCTATATAGGTTGTTGGCAATCACTAGAACAATTAAAAAATAAAAATAAATAATAAGAAATACTGATTCACCCCCCCCAGTATTTCCAACAGTTACTTCACTACAGTCAAGAGTATGTCGAAGTTCGTAAGAACTGCGACACAAGAAGGATTGTTCACTACAATGAAAGGTGCATCGAAGTTCACCGGAAATATGACCGTTAAAAAGGAAACTGGCTGTTGGAGGAGAGGAAAATTGCATTTATGTAGACAGGTTTGCAAGGATCTAGGGATAGATACACAGTTAATGAACAAAATATAATCAAGATATAAGATATTGATGGGGTTAGAAGATCAGGAGCGATATAAAAGGCCGCGTCCCACCAAGATTTTGGAACTTTTTTGTCTGAGAGCTAAAAAAAACGCTAAGTATTGAAAAATTGTGCTAGTGTATGAACAATAAAGAGCTCATCCACATATTTGAAGAGAGATGTATAGAGGGACTTATGGAAGCTACACCACCATCTGTTACACTCGCAACATCATGTACACCTACAACATCGCCCCTCTCACAGTGAAGATCGCCAAGGAAGAAAACAACTTAGGAGCGGAGAACCAAGATGAAGCATGATAAGAAGCCTAAGAAGCCTATTGAACGATAGCTAGAACCCCATTCTGTTAGAGATAGTGAAGAAGAAGCAGAACAACCACCAACGGAGACAGAGAGGGCAACAATTCTGTCCTTGTCGCTACCATATTTTCCACCTAGAAAACCCAACGCCAAACTAGTTAGAGACTCCAAGGGCGTGAAGTATGGCATATTCACGTAACTGCTACCAGAAAAGATATCGTTTGAAGGAGAATTTCTCGAGAAAATCCCGTAGTTGAAGTTCGAGGATAACAATTTCAATGATCATGAAAAATACCCACATTTTGTGCCAAGCATATACCTAAACTAGGTCCATTACCTGGAGAGCTGAGTAACAAGGTTGGAAACACATTAGTGGGTGCAAGGATTGAAACAATCAGGCTTATTAAACATGCTCAACGTGCCACACTATGGTAGAAGTACACCTAACATAGCCTGCGCCAGACAATTTCTTGTGTTAGTGAATGATGGATGCTTCTGGATGGGAAAGAGGATCCCCATTGATAAGATGTTGATCTCGTGGATTACCAGGCTGTCATACCAAGAAAGGGACCCTACTAGAGAATTTGTGGGAAAATATGAAGATAAGGTGATCGCGCAGAACATGAAGGATAAGTTCGGCTTGGTTAAGAAAGTGTGAGGATACAACATCAATTTTATCATTGACCAAGGGGTATGCTTCACCGCACATATCTTAGCTGGGAAAATCATGCGAAAATATCGAGCTAATGTAATCCCTGCAACAGTTGTTGCCTTAGTTGCACAGTGCAACAATGGGGTCCAGTACAACTGGGCCAGATATCTATGTAGATAGTTCCGAGAAGATTGTCGTGAATCCCAAGAGGAATGATCAGGTGCTCAAAAATAGCTCAAAATTCAAAGTTTTCGGATCAGTGTAGAACTTGGGCAACAGCGTAGTTCTCGTCATCCTAAAACCGATGCAACTCATTTCTCGTGAAACGAACACCGTACGCTCCCAAAATCATGTTCTATTCACTTTCTCAAACAGGTGAATTTTTGTAAAAATTTGACAGTGCAGTCAGTAGTCCATACTGCTAATGTGGCGCTGACTGGGTAGGTATATGTGGAAATTTTACTGGTCAACAGGCTTAGTGAATGGTATTGTGCCAAGTGGCACATTCTTATTAGATGAAATTCTACGTTTTTGATTTGTTGGATTGGTTGCCAACCACGCGCTAACGTGTGGCCCAGCTGGAGGCTGCCACGTGGCACCCTAGGGGCCACCAAAATTATGGTTCAAGTCCGGGTAGCAGCAGCGGGGGTCGAACCCGCGACCTCACACAAAAATTCCAAAGCCTCCACCAATACACGATACACATAGGTCTTAACCATAAAGGGTTTCAACTTATATATAATTTCAACATGTGCGCTGTTCGGGGGTAGGGACAGCCTGTGGGGGCTAGCCCTTGGGTACGTCCAAGCATACGACCAACAATGAAAGGGGAGTGGAGGCCAGTTGGCGGGGGTGGGTCGTTGGCCTTAGCCCTGGGCCCATGGCCCCCATGTGCCCGAAATTTTCGGATTTAAGGCGTTAGCAGACATTTAAAGTGTCCAACAATTTCACTTGAAATTTGGCGAAATTGTCGTTCCATTAGCGAGTTTTGGGGAAAATTTGTAGGATGGTGCCAAATTTTGGGGAATTTGCAGTGCAATTAGTAGAATATTGGGAAAGGCCATAAATTCTTCAGTTTTTTACCAAATCAAGAGCAAAAAGAGGCTACATATGCATTTTTGGGCATTCTGGAGCCATTGGAACAGGTTTCAGAGCTTTTTGAGCATTGTAAACTGATGTATTCACATTTTTTAGCATAATAGAAAGGGCCAAGCCATTGGGTGATGGACCAAGGAGACGTAGCCCAGGAGGGATGAACTCCTTCATCATGTGTTGTTGTGATACTGTTTATGGTGATGTTTATGTCTGTTATATGATGTTTTTCAGTCATTTGTTCATGTTAATTTGCACATAAAAATTACATAAAAGAACTCAAAAACCCATGTTTAAACTTGCAAATAATTTCATAAATCCTCAAGCTCTTTTAATATATTTTGAAAAGGAATTTTAGCACAAAAAAACTAATTTTCTCACTCAGATCATGTTTGGTATCAGAGCTCTTGGTTTTATTTGTGCAAGAAGGATTTACTTGTTTGCAAGTGAATGTCATGCTTACAAGGTTAAAACTCAAGAGAGGAGAAGGAAAGCTAGTTGAAAGCCCTAAAGTTGGGTCAAAGGGAAGGAGGGAAGGTTGCCACAATCTCCACAACAAGTTCTTCTTCAAGTTGCAGTTGAGACTCTAGTGAGCACGTCTCATGAAGGAGAACCTACAAACATGACAGAGGATGGGAAGGTCTTAAGGAAGGCTTTCTTTGATAGGACATAGATGGTGAAGATCCTATATGAAGAGAGGAATACTAGACTGCAGGGTGAAAGCTCCAAACCTCCCAAAGGCGAAGATTCTTCAGGAGGAGGAGGCAATGGAATTGGAGTTAGACCTCCACCCTCTCCACCATCTTATTCATATTCTTCTTCATAGGTATCTTCACCCTCTTCCACTAACACAACCCTTACTCATACTCATCAACATACCTCAAAAGGAACTCATAAATCACCCTTGTTAAAAATTGATGTTAAATTTGAAATGCCCATGTATAATGGTGAAGTGAATGAAGAGAAGTTTGACAATTGGGTTCGTTAATTGGAGGTATATTGTAGAATTCAAAAACTTCAAGAGGATGACATAAAGATTCAATTAGCTTCCTTGAGGCTGGAGGGTGCAACACTAGTATGGTGGGAATCAAAGACACAAGAAGAGATAAAAAAACACGATAATATCTCAATTTCTTGGTCTAATTTCATTGTTGCAATTAAAAGACAATTCTACCCTCTAGCTTATATTCAAAAAGCCATCATGAATTGGCAGAACTTTAGATAACTTAAAGGTCAAAATGTGCAAGATTACACCCAATAATTTAGAAAAAAGTCTCTAATGTTAGGCATATATTTTTAATCACAAGACATGTTTCCGAAGTATATAGGGGGTTTACACAGTTATCTTAGACATACTATCCTTATGTTTAATCCCAATAATCAACAAGAAACATCAAAAGAAGATGATATACACCAAGAACCAACCCTAGAGAAATGAATCTGACCATATCTTGTAATCCATATGCAGGAATTACCACTCCTAAAACTTTAAAGATAGAAGGATATATCAAGAAGAAAAAATTAATAGTGATGATTGATTTGTTCAGTACCCATAATTTTATTCATTGTAAGATAGACAAGGAATTGAATTGCTTTCTATATCCATCACCAGAGTGTCAAGTGATGGTTACAAATGGAGGAACTATAAATTGCTCTAGAAAGTGCCATAATATAAAGATAACCATGGGGGAATGTGTATTGAATAGTCCAATGCTTTCCATTCCAATGGGTGGAGTTGATGTTGTACTAGAAGTCCAATGGTTACAATCTTTGGGGACAATAGCTTTTAATTTTGAAGAACTTTTCTTAAATTTTTTCTGGGAAGGAAAGGAAATTGAATTAAGGGGTATCACAAGGAAACCAACGAAGATAATCAACTCTAATTCCATGAAAAGTCTTTTGAAGAAATAATGGGGCATAATTGCACAATTATTCTCACTAGAGGTTCAAACATTGAAATCATCCATTTCTCCATATCTCCAAAAAGTCTTGGACAATCATTTGAAGGTATTTGAGACTCCCAAGGACCTACCACCTATTCGTGATTATGATCATGATATTCACTTGATTCCAGGAAGTGTTCCTCCAAACATCAAGCCTTACAAATAACCTTATTCCCAAAAGAGTGGGATTGGATAAGGAGGACTAAGGTACCAAATGGGGATCACTAATGTGAGCTTAAGTAACCTCAAAGTAGCCATTATAGGCATGGTGACAACTCCCAATGATGGGATATGAAAGGTATCTGATTGAATGGATAATGACCATGGGGAATACCCCTAGTAATATTCCCCAAACATATATGTATTTTTATACCTCAACACTAATCTTAGTGAGAGAAGGAATTGTGTGGTTTCCAACCATCGAGGAAATGAAATTATCACAATGAACCTAAAACTTGAAGTCATAGTATGTTAGTTGTTCAATAGTGGAAATATTTCCATAATGGGGGGAGATCATGGTATGGTAAGTAGACAAACATATTTCCTTCATGGTGTGCGTTAAACTATGTTCTATCAGGAGATTGTAATCTATAATAGTGTTAATAACCACCATGTTGATCAAGAATTTCTTAACAAATAAATCAATAGGGAAATTCTGATACAAGCCTTCTAGTTTCAAGAGGTAACCACTGTATGCTCATAATGTGATCATAGATGGTAAGAGTTCAGGAAATCCAAGATTTCATCAAACCATGGCAGACATCACACATGTAGATTCACCTTCATCAATGATACACCACTAGATGATGACATTCTTAACAAACATTGGGACCTCAAAAGTAATGGATGGGGGTAGACTAGGAGAGTCTATCTTATTGACATCAAAGGCAATAATATGATCATCGAAAAGATACAGAGCACCAAAAGTAGAGACACCACCTCCTAACCTTACCGGAAGGAAGGCAAGCTCGCTCGTCCAATCACTAAGTTAAGGACCAACAGGGTGAGCCGGTATATCAAGGGTTAGACGCCAGGTGGTTGGTAGCATGGCACAAACATGAATCCATCCTTCCAGCATCTAGAGTTCCTAGCAATGCTGTAAGTGACCCACCCAAGGCAAGGAAGCCCGTCCAATCTCAATATGTATCTGGCTGTAATCAATCCAAGAAGGAAGGTTCCGACGATGATCGATCCAACAACTGAGCTGTCCGACTGCGCAAAGGATGGGGAATGAGCTGTGCAGAGGACTTATGTTGGGCCAGTTAATTGTTCCTAAAAAGGAACAACTAATCTGCTACACATTAATTTATAAAGCCGAGGTTTTGTTCTGTTATTTCAAGGTTATCAACGATGTTTGAGCAAGAGGAATGAAATTATGGCTAGTTTCTAGGGTCCTATGGAAATGTAGGACTACAATATTAAAAGAATCAATTCAAAATGCAATCCCCAACTATCGCAAACTATTCAAATTATGAACGTTTGTAGATCTATGAAGGAAACAACAAAATAAAACATACTAAACAACAAGTTATTTCTTAGGGAACAACTACTACAGAGTGAAAATATAACACTACACAAGCATACTAACTAACAACGATTGATCAAATGAAATAGCAATATATGATAATTATACATGAAATGAAAGAAAAGAATACTTCTTCTTAATGAATTAACCACAACAAATCTATCCTTATAACAATTCCAATAAACTTGATTCAAGATAGGGCATTCAATTTAATGAATCAACAATGAGAAATTAAAACCTTTGCATAGATGGAAATACATGGAACAAAGAAATCATCACTAATTTTAGTGATACAAAAGAAGACAATGTTGTCCCAGGATCGGGCCCAAATCTGGAATCAAACTGCCTTAGAGGAAAATCAACACAATATACTAAGTCTGGATAATAAATACTTCCATTCAAATTGCATAGAAACCAGTTACAAAATAATCATAAGTCAAAGTTTTATCAAAAATATTATTACAATTCGAACAACCTCTTTCGAGGTTCAACACTAGTTTTTATATCATAACAACAAAGGATAAAGACCGATGAGTCTAGTTTTAATAATGAGTGATCCTAAGAATCTGAAGATTCTCAGATTGCTCTTTTAAGTTACAATGATATTAATACATATAGGAAGCCAGGTCAAGAAGTCATCCTCAAATAACTCGTTAACAGTTTGAGGCTTGCACAGTATTCTCTGATCGTTCCAGGAAACAACAACATATATCAATGGGACAATAGATTCATGTCAATATCAAGAATCTATTTGTTAGAAATATCGTTTTATTACTCAAATTAGTTCAGAAAATACTAAGATGATAAATACATATAAAATATTACTAAGGTACCTACTCTACTCATTAACATGATTTAAATTGACAAAATCATTTAGAAAATGATATCAAAATTGAGAAATAAGGCAAGGAAAATATGACAAATATAGGACCCAACATCACCCCCAACTGAAATTTTTGCATGACCTCATGCAAATAAATGGTTTACATGTAGGATATTCAAGGAGTAAGCTTCATAAGCTTCTTCTCCTCTATTATTGAGCCCATTTCTTTCTTGGAGCTCTTCAAAAGATACCAAATTACCTGCTTCTAATAAGTCATGATCAAATTTATAAAATGATTAGGGACACCAGATCATGGGGCACCAATACCTGCATCCGATCCAGTGGCTACCTCTTTCTAGCACCAGGTGAAAAATATTCTTCTATTCTAGCCATAACATATTGAAAGTTATGATAACCAAAAGTTTCTTTATTCTTGACTTCATTTGGTGATGCCTCCCCTCTTTCCTTGGCTCCATGAAGGGCCTCCTCTCTGAAAATTCTATGAAAAATCTGTGCGAAAGGGTTTTGAGGTTTCCCACTAACCCAAAGGTCAAGGCCATGTTCTCATCTATGTAAAGTATGTTAAGCCTTTTCCCACTTAACCTGGGTTCTAGAAAATGATATAAAATCTTGAAATTGAACATATCCAATGAAAGGGACAGGTTTTTCTTCTACCCGTTCATCTAAAAAGAAGTTATGCATATACATCTCACACGGAAAGTACTGTGTATACTCATCCTATTTTTGAAAAATAGAAATAAAATCCAACACATTCCTGAACTCATATGGTTGTCCAGATTGTATTTCCTTTACTTTAAGCAACAAATATTGTTAAAACAAGTATAAAGCATAATTTCAGGCTAGGGACCTACATGCCATGGCATTTGAGTAAATAGAGCAAATTTCCTTTGTTTCCTCTACAACTTTCTTGAGGTAGTCCTTTAAATTTTGGACCTTCTTCTCAGATGCTCTTACTCTCATCTTCCATTGTTGTGGACAAAACAAAGGCATGGGGAAATGTGTACAAATGACCAGATGGATGGAAGTAATAGTTATATCAAACGTATCATTAGAGAAAAGAAAGGGATATTAATTTAGAATGTTGATTTTCCAAAAAATGGGTATTTCTAATATGTAGAATTATAGTAAAATGCTCACAAAGAACCAAATATCACCACATTCTCGAAAGGGTTTAAGAATTTCCATAAATAATTTAACGACCGTTCTTCTTTTAATTTTGAAGGAACAAAAATCCAAGCTATATTGTAATTCTTGGTTTTACTTCAATACCACAGGCATGGCCTCTGCTGCTAGAAGGAATCCATAGCCTCAACAGGGTTGCCTTTCTAACCCTTTGAGATGCTAGTGTCCCATTTACTAAGAGATTTTTTGAATTTTGTTGTTATAATTTTTTTTGAAGTATTTACAGAAGGCCATTTTTCTAGCGTGGTGACCAGTTAACAACAATTCCATTCACCAGAGATAATGAGGTGAATAAGTCGGCTCATGATGAGACCTCTTGTCCTTCGACTTAAAAGCCAAAGGCCATTACCCTGGCTTGGTGACTAGAAATGGTAATGTCACTCCACTAGATCCTATGATCATGGTAGGTTTACTCGTGATGAGACCTCCTATCCTCTGTTAAATTATATTTTTCATTAATCTTAATAGGTTACTTAGTAAATGGGGTGGCATGTCAACTCCTTAAGAGTTAGGGATGGTGTAAGAAGTATTATAGTAATTACTTTTATAGCTTGCTAATTTTGTCCTCAAAAATATTATGGTCATTTATCATTGGAAGATTGGAATTAAAATATATTCCATAAGTGGTGATGAAAGGAATGCAATATATGCATTATTGTAATTTTTCTACAATTATAGAAAGAATTAAAAATTCACAGAAATTTCAAAATTCTGATAATGATTTATCATAAAAGATTCTCTAATGATAGCCATAAAACAAATTGGTTTCCCATCATCATATAAGGAGAAAACTAAAAATGTTCATTTCCCTAAAGAATAAAGATATTTCTAAAAAATGATCATCGCATGTTAAAGATCAGCAGTTGTATTTAAAGAAAACAACGTTGTGCATAAAGAAATAGTAACATAATGAAAGAAAAAGTGGTTGTGACCTAGGGAACAAAAACTGTGATTGAGGAAACAACAACTGCAAGTAAGGGAACAACAAATGTAAATGAGGAAACAATGGTTGTGACTAAGGAAAAAACAATCGTGACTAAGGAAACATTAGCTGCAACTAAGGGAACAACAAATATAGCTGAGGAAACATCGATTGTGGCTAAGGAAACAACAATTGTGACTGAGGAAACATCGACCGTGGAAAAGGAAACAACAACTGTGACAAAAAAATAATTAATGATGATTTATTTTTATTTATTTATTTATTATTATTATTATTTTATTTATTTTGTATTTCTAAAAGATAAAAATAAAAATAACTATTTACATTATGTACAGAATAAAGAAAATTTGTTCAAAAATATTTACGTGATTGTGGTAGTGGGGAAATTTCCCGATTAGCTACAACTTGCATATTAGCATCATTATCAATTTCATGAAGAAAATAATCTTTAGTATGTGGTCGATGGTATAGACAAAGTTGATGCCCATTGGCAAGGAAAAAAGTACCGACATTATCAATTGTAGTAAGGCATATTGTTCCATTGTCATAAACTTCGGTAATTTCATAAGGGCCAAGCCACCTCGTTTGAAGTTTACCTGGGAAATATTGGAATCTCAAATCGTATATCAGTGCCCAATCTCTTTTCTGGAAATTTTTCTTTTTAATCAAGCTATCATGCCATTTATCCCTTTATTGTTGAATCACGACAATCCATTGTAAGGCAAGAAGACACATTTCATCTATTTTTTTGAGTTGTTGTAAGCGTTGTGTTTGTGCTTCTATGAGGGCCAATCTGACTTCCTTGGCAATTTTGAGAGTCTTAACTTCGAATTCAATTGGAAAAATGGGTTCCTTACCGAAAACGGGCTGAAAAGGTGAATAGCCAGTGGTATTGCACGAGGTTTTCTAATAGACCCATAAGGCCTCTAGGAGCTTGGCAGCCCAGTGTCGATGATTCAGAGATACTATTTTAGTTAAAATCGCCTCTAAGACTTTATTATTGCTTTCCACCTACCTAGTTTCTTGTGGATGGTAATGAGAAGTAACTTTATGCTTAACGTGGTAATTTTGGAGTGTGGTTGAAATTTTGTGAGCAATGAACTGTGATCCCCCATCTGTTACAAGCTCCCAAGGAAGCCCATATCAAACAAATAGTTCGAACAAAAAATTAATGATTGCTTCCTTCATGGCCCTTGGGAGTGCTACTACCTCCACCCATTTAGTAGCATAGTTTGTACAAACTATAATGTATGCTTTCTTATTTGAAGGTGAGTTAAGGGGGCCTACAAAGTCCATTGCCCATCTTACGAATGATTCTAGTACAATTTGAGGTTGAAGGGGCATTTTGTCAGAATGACTGGGATGACCCATCCTTTGACAGTTGTCGTAATTCTGGATGTATTTATTTGCATCTTTAAATATTATGGGTCAAAAATAGCCCATATGTAACACTTTGTGTCAAGTTATCCGATCAGCAAAGTTCCCCCCACAAGGTTCATCATGACAGGCCTTGAGGATATCATAAATTTCATCTTCTCTAACACATCTTCAAATCTAAGATCAACCCCTGTATGAAAAAGGTAACCGTCCATCCACTAAAAGTGTGTGCGTTCTAAACTTAAATAGGAACGCAAAAAAATACATATATAACAACAAATATAGAGATGCAGCAGAAATAATTCTTCATTTTATTAATATGAAAGAACTGAAATATGCTTACAAATAGAATGGAAATAAACTAGCTCGGGCGATGGTAGGTTATCTTTGAGAAGAGATGTGGTGCCTAAATTCCTCTAAATTGTCTTACAATGAGGCTCGAAGGCCTATTTATTATTGAGAAACAATGGAAAACCCTAAACATCCAAAAACATAACCCTAGGAGATGAAGTGCCAAAACTATGGGCCCCGTTTGGGGAAATTGGTACATCAATTTCCAAGGGTCATAACTTTTTCATACGAACTCTGTTTGATGTGCACAATAGCTCATTAGAAATATATATACAATGAATACAAATTTTGACTACCAACATTAATGAACAACATATTTTTTCCAGTTTTCTAAAAAACGTCTTTTAGGGCCTCAAAACAGCTTCGGAAGTTGAGGACCCAAAAAATCGCCAAAAATAGTAAATTGTGCTACAATTAAAGAAAATGGAAAAATGAAAGAAACAATGGTGGGGTCCAAGTGGAAAATTTGGGTGGCCACCAATATCCACCTGGATTAGTCCTCCCCCCTTACGAAGCAATGGTCCCCATTGCGTTGAGTGCCTCCATGAGATCGGGAAATTTCTACTGAACTTGGTCCCTCGTGAGCCACTTGCCTTCGTGTAGGAGTTGGCCAGTTTCGACAACCAATATAGTTGGATCTTATGTTGGCGAGTACTCTTGATCTATGCGTCCATGATCCAATCAGTTGTGTCCTATTCCATGCAGTATGGGTTTAACTCTATTGGTTCGAGCTGTTTTGCAATATCATATGTGTCCAATAATGGTGAAAAGTATGGCCGAAGGTAGTCCACATTAAACACTAGGTGTAGGCCAAGGCATGGTGGAATGCTGAGATCCAAATAATTGTTCCCTAAAACCTTGGTGATGGTGTACGACCCGTATCGGAGCGGACGAAGCTAATGATGGGGCCCAACGAGACACTCCTTCTATAAATGTATCCAAACTTTGTTGCCCACGTGGAACTTGTGTGGCACCTGATGTTGATCATGTTGTTGCTTGTACTTAGCATTGTCTTTGTTCAATATTTCATGGAACTACTAGCGGATGTGATGGATGTTCTCAATGAAGTTGTTAGCCCTGTCAGCTTCAAACTGGACATCGGTCGAAGTTGCTTCAGTAGTTGTAGATGGTATGGCCACATCAATGGGACATAGTGGTTGGAATCCCAACCCCACCTGAAAGGGGTTGTGGCCAGTTGAGATATGGAGAGCTTTGTTGTAGTTGTGCTAGACATAGGGGATGCTTTCATCCCATGTGCATGGATTATTCAAGTTGTACATGCGAAAAATGTGTATGATCATATTGTTGACGACCTCTGTTTGGCCATTAGTTTGGTGGTGGAAAGTCATGGACTTAGTTAGCTTGGTATCCAACATTTACTGGAGACTTGTCCAAAATGTACTTAGGAACCTATTGTTCCACTCTAAGATAATGGACTGTGGGATCCCAAAGCATACCCATACTCATTCAAAGAAGAGATTTGCAGTGGCTTCTGCTATGATACTCTTCTTGCAGGGCACCATAATGGTCATCTTAGAGAATCTATCGGTGACCGCGAAAATGTAGTCCTTGCCATGCTTATTAGAAGGGAGGCTTGACATGTAATCCATGGATATGGATTCCCAAGGTCGACTAGGAGTAGGCAAAGGAGTATAGGGGCCTTTCTTCTTGATGGTCAGTTTGGCAATGGCACAGGTAGTGTAGGATCTGATGTACTTCCTAACATCTTGTCGAAGGTTCAGCTAATAAAAATACTTCTTCAACACTGCCACTATTTTCTCTACTTCGAAGTGTCCAACACCCCAACTGTAGTGCACCTACAAAGTCTTCTTAGCACACTCACTTGAAGGAACACAGGGGTGTCCTAGGTGACATAAGAATGTATCTTGGAGGTGAAAATTTGGAACTTGCTTACCTTTTAGGATCATCTGGTACGTGTTCTCAAATTCTGGATCTCTCTTGTATAGATGCGGCCACCGCAAAGTCTCATGCCCACAAGACTCGAGCACAATGGTCAGCGCCATGACCGATGGTCGGCTAAGGTAGTTTGCAACATTATTGGTGCTTCCCTTCTTCTACTTAATGTTCAAATGGAACTGTTGCGGGTATGTGGACCATTTCTGATGGCGATCATTCTGTAACTTCCCATGTGTTTGTATGAACTGTAGGGATTGCTGGTCTGTGTGGATGACTGTTTCCTTCCCCAAAATGTAATGCTTCCATTATCAGTATGACCGCACCATGGAATACATATCTTTTTCATAGCTGGGATACTTTGGGACTATGTCTGAAAGTGTCTCACTGCGATATGCCACTAGATGCCACTGCTAAGTAAAAACTGCACCAATAACATAGTTAGAGGCATCTGTCTCAATCTCATATGGTTGTTGCAGGTATGGTAATGTGAGCACTGGTGTAGATTAGAGGTAATGCCTCAACTCAGAAAATGCCTTTTGTTGGGATTCAAACCATAATAATTTTTCTTTTGCTCCGCCCTTGGTGACTTGAATCAAAGAAAAGTGATATGAGAGAAACACAACACGAACCTGCGATAGAAATTGGAAAAACCTAGAAAGCAATGGAGGTCTATTAGAGTGGTTGAGGTTGACCAATCCTGAATGACTTGTATCTTGGCTAGGTCCACATGAACACCCCGCTCATCAATTATGCACCCCATATATTGAACCTAGGTCATACCAAAAGTGGATTTCTCCAAATTGGCACATAGCTTGTGTTGTCGTAGAGCTTGGAGGACCTATCGAATATGGCAGAGGTACCCTTCCCCACTTTGGTTGAAGATTATGATGTCATCCAAATATACCACCACAAATGAGTAGGTGAAGGGTCACAAGATGTCATCCATCAACCTCATGAAGGTTGCGAGGGCATTTTTCAACTCGAAAGGCATGACTAGCCATTCAAAAAGGCCCTCCTTGGATTTGAAGGCAGTCTTCCACATCGGAGGGTTTGATTGGTATATGGTGATACTTGGACTTCAAGTCAATCTTGATGAAATGTTTGGGCCCCTTGAGTTGTTCCAGAAGGTCATCAATCCATGGGTTTGGATACCTATTCTAGACAATGATCTTGTTCAGCACCCAATAATCAATATAGAGTCTCCAAGTCACATCCTTCTTCTGTACCAACATGATCAAGCTCCCATACAGTGATAAACGTGGTATGATGCACCCTTTATTCAACAACTCTTGAATCTGCCTCTTGATTTCATTATTCTCCAGAAAAAAGTGTCAATAGATTGGTCCATTGGGCAGCGACACACCTGGGGTCAGATCAATGGAGTACTTGACCTAAAAATGTAGAGGTACCCCTGTGGGTGATGTGAAGATGTCCATGTGCTCCTCCATTATGTTGTCCTTCTACTATTTCCATGAGGAGGAACCATGTTTGGAGGTTATGGCCACAATCTTCTTCTTTCCTTGAGGGAGAATCATAAGGGAAAAAATTCCCTAGTATGGGAAATGATCTTACTACAGTGCTTCGTAGTGATCAAAGAGATGGCGGTAAGCGACACTACCTCCAGTATCTTGTAAAACATATTTCCCAAAATAATAATAACAGTGTGGGGCCTAGACTCATACACAACATGTCGCTTCCACAAATATGGTTGTCTTTATAATACATCACAAACTTCAAGAGGAGAAACATCAAAAAGTACCTCATCTGTGAAGGACTTGATGTTGTAGGGAAGGCGACACTGTTGGCTGACGTGAAAATCTCACCCTTGGTGAAGCCACTTGATGGTGTACGACTCCAGGTGTGCTGTGGTCGGTAGGCCCCACCAGTTCACAACCTTTGTTGAAATGAGTTTCTTTTGGCTCCCACTGTAAACAATGAATTTTAGCAGAGAACCCTTCACCCACTTCTGGGAGTGGAAGAGGAACCCCCCCTCCTCTAGATATTCGAGATCATTCTTCTGGATCTTGGTGGTGGCAACAGTGGCACTCGCTTCCACGTCATAAAATATTCTTCCCTTTGTCTTTCTCCTTGTTGAGTTCTGACTCAGAGTTCAAACATGCATCTAATTTGGAAGCCTTCATCTTGGCCACTAGTGACTGTTTGGCCTGATACTCACTTCTGTTATGAGTGGGGCTCTTATGGAATGCACACCATTTCCCTGTGTCCTTCTTTGTCTTTATGGGTTTTTTCTTTCTTGCAGCTTTGATGGGTTGCCCCGCCTTGGCTTTGTCCTTTGCTCAGCGGCTTGGGGGAACTTTTCCCTTGCTTCGAATTCACAAATTTGAAGTCTCGCTTATTTTGTTTAAATTTCTGCTCAATATTGACAAAGTATCGATAAGCAGCACCAAGCGAGGAGATGTCTAGGATTTCCATCTCATCCTGGATGTACTTATGTAGATAGTCATGAAACTTAAGTACAAAATTCTCCTCATAAACCTTTGATACCCAACTTCATGTGAAGGGTATGAAAAATATTTGTGAAATCTGGCACATCTTGGTCCCTTCCTTGCCACAATGTGGTCCACTTTATGTATTTATCTTCATAGCTCCTGACTAGGTAATACTGCTCCTTGATTACATCTCAGAAATAATTCCAAGTAGGTACTACTGATAATAGTGAGGGTTCACTCCCATCCCTCTTCTCGTAGTAGGTTTCCCACTAGTCCCTAACGTGGAGGGCGACTTTAAGGAGTGAAAAAAGTAATATTTTCCTAGTTGGAAAAGTCATGAACCGAGAAATATCCTTCTAGTATATTGAATCATTTATCTACACATCTACATCTATCTGACCTTCAAATATGGGGATGTCAAAGTTAACTTGTACCTTAAAGGGAGTGGCACTCCCAGAGTGGTTGTCGGAAGAAGATGTGTCACCTGTGGGTAGCCGCTGAAGGATCTGGGCAAATTTGTTCATCATCGCATTCCTCTGTCACTTGAGAGCTTCTTAGAGCAATATTTTGAAAGGATATCCTACTACCTCGTCTTTATTTTCTTCTGCCATGGGAGGACGTCATGGTTTGTGAGTCTAGTCTTGCAAGGGTTCAACCAGTTCAAGCCTACTAACTCCTTATAGGCTGACCTTGCTGGGGACATGCAAAGACAAATAGAGAAAGAACAGACCGCTCTAATACCACTGATCTAAGCTTAAATAGGATTGCACCAAAATACAGATACAACCACAAATATAGAGATGCAACAGAAATAATACTTCATTTCATTAATATCAAAGAACTGAACTATGCTACTTACAAACATAATGGAAATAAACTAGCTCGGGCGATGGTAACTTATCTCTGAGAAGGGATGTGGTGGCTACATGCCTTTGAGTTGTCTTACAATGAGGCTCAAAGGCCTATTTATTATTGAGAAACAATGGAAAACCCTAAACATCCAAAAACCTAACCTTAGGAGATGAAGTGCCAAAACTATGGGCCTCATTTGGGTAAATTGGTACATCAATTTCCTACGGTTGTAACTTTGGCATATGATCTCTGTTTGGCACGCACAATACCTCGTTAGAAATATCTATCCAAGGACTACAAATTTCAGTTGTAAACACTAATCAAAATCTTGTTTGTACCCATTTTCCAAAAAAGCATCATTTAGGGCCTCAAAACGACACCTCAAGTTCAGGACCCGAAAAACTGCCAAAAATAGTAGACTGTGCTACAATTAAGGAAACTAAGAAATTGAAAGAAACAATGGTGGGTGTCCAAGTGGAATAGGTGGGTGGCCACCAATATCCACTTGGATTAGTGCACTGCGTTGGATAATAAGATTCTTTTATTGAGATGACAAATGTGATGGCAATTTTTTGGCTACCAAATAATTTGCTACATCATCATACCAGAGTGTTTTGACAGTGATAACAAACAAATGTTCATCCGAGAATTGGTCTTCAAATAGGGAATAATTGACTGCAGCTGGAATTCTTGACAGAAAGCCTACAACATGGTTTTCTTTTCCTGGCTGATCTTTTATGGTAATGTCAAACTCCTGTAACAACAATAACCAATGATTTACTCTACGATTGGTAATATGTTTATTAGATAAAAAATGAGTGGCAGAATGATCACTGTACATAAAAACTAAATATATTGTTATGTAATGGAAAAATTTATTTATGGCATAAATAACAACTAAAATTTATGTTTCTGTCACATTTTAATTCAATTCATTCGGCGTAAGGTTCTTGTTGATGTCATAAATGGCATAAGGATTTTTATCCTTTTCTTATCTGAGGATTGCTCCTATCGCTATATCTGATGCATCTAAGGATATATGAACTGCTAAATTCCATTTTGATCCCCGCAACATAGGAGTTGTTGAGACCATCCTCTTTAGATCTGCAAAAGAAATATCACATTTATCAGTCCATTCAAATTCCACATGTCCAGTCAATACATACAAAGGTGTTGCAATTTTTGAAAAATTTGCTATAAAATGATGATAATAACCAACATAACCAAGGAAAATACATACCTCTATCTACGTTCGAGGAGTAGGAAGTTTAAGAATTACCTTGATCTTGGCTAGATCTACTTGAATGCCTATAGCAGAAATAAAATGTCCCAGAACTATGCCCTCTGTCATCATCATGTGACATTTTTCATGATTGAGGCACAACCTAGTGGCTATACATCGTGCAAGAAATTTCTCAAGATTATGCAAAGCTTGGTCAAATTCATCACCATAGGGGGTAAAATCATCCATATATAGTTCAAGTCCCTCACTAATCAAGTCAGAAAAAATACTAAGAATTTCCCTTTGAAAAGTGGTTGGTGCATTGCACAACCTAAATGGTAAGACCCTATATGCAAATGTTCCCCATGGACAGGTGAACGTAGTTTTGTCTTGGTCTTCAGGGGAAATTTGTATTTGATTATATCCACTGAACCCATCTAAGAAAGAAAAATATTTCTTTCCGGTAAGAGTTTTAAAGGCTTGACCCACAAATGGAAGGGGAAATGATCATTCTGTGTGCATTTATTTAATTCTCTATAGTCGACACGAATCATCCACTTTCCATTATTTTTTGGGACTACCACAAGTGGTGAAACCCGCTGACTATTGGAAATAGGATATATAAAATTAACATCAAATTTTTTTTGTGTTCTTGTTTTACAATATCTCTGAGGTGTGGATTTAGTCTTCTCTATGGTTGGCAAATGGTGCAGACATCTTTCTCAATATAAATATGATGTGTACATAACTGTGGATCAATTCCCTTCATATTTGAATATTCCCAGGAAAAAACATGTTTATATTTTTGAAGAATTTGAATCAACCTTTCACGCTCGAGGTCATTAAGGTTGGCATTAATGTTGAGGGTATTTCGAGGCTCAATTTAAATACAAATATTATTGTGTATTGCAGTCGTAGGTATGTGTTCAACGTTCAAATCATCTAATAGATCTCCTTGGGCTTCGTTATCAAGCACAAATTTTAGCATTTGATAGGTTGGGTTCCCAATAATGGAAGTTTGATTAATGAATCCATTAATTACATCATCCTCGATCTGTTTTTTAAAGATAAGGGCTTTATCAATAGTAAGAGGAGAGCGTAAATTTCCTTCCTAATATTCAGGTGGGGAACATCTAAATCATCAGTCGTTATGTTGGGTTTAGCAGGAGGGCATAAAATATTATTATTGATGGTTGGTCCTTTAGCAATAGTCATGCTTCTAGTTCAACACCCTATATATGCATCTGCAGTGGCAATCCATGGTCTTCCTAATATCAAAGGGTGTCCTTCTAATTTATTTCTAGGATTAAGGACCAGAAAATATGTTGGATATTCCCAAGAATCCATAGAAACAATAATATCATCCAAAGTTCATTTTGGTTTTACAATAGATCTGTTGGTTTAAATCTAGTTATTCCAAGGAGTCCACAAGTTTCAAGTGTTATAATATTTATGGTTGCTCCTAAGTCCACCAAGGTATTTGGGAAATTATATCCCTAGATCTAGACAGTAACAATAGGGTTTCCAGGGTCATCGTATTTAATGGGTATTTGTTTCCCCATAATAAGATCAGAGAGTTTCCCTAAAACATGGATTGTAGGAGGGTCTTTTAGTTTCCTACTAGGCTTCTTAACACATAATTCTTTAATGGTTTTAGCATAAATCAATATCTCTCTAATAGCCTGTAGGAGAGGAATTTTGATATATAAATTTTGTAATTCCCCTAAGAGGTCAAAATTAGGTTGTGCATGTGATTTTACTATGGTCAACCTTTCAGGCAATGGGGGAGAATTGTCTATGGCCTCACTAGGTGGTTGTATTCCAGTTGGTTTGCTAGATGAATTTGCTTTAGTAATGATTATAGTAGGATGAGACTGTTCTGTCAATGACTGCTCCTTCCCAAGTTTATCATTTTCTGATTTCTCTTGATTTTTTGAGTGATATTCTGGAAAGATGGTTCTTCCAGATCTCAGACATAGTTCATTACATTCTAAAGAAGAAGGGGGATCCGAACTTTCCAGAATTTCAAAAAATTGCATAGGTCTACTATTTGGATTCAAATTTGGTTGTGCAAGTAACTGAGGTTGAAGTGGAGGTGGAGTGTTTGAAGGTAATTGAAGTGGAGATTGTACTGGTGGTTGATTTTGTGGTTGAGGCATTACCCCAATTGATTGATTAATCAGTCCAGTGGGGCATTTCCAATTCTAGGACCACATTGGCCCTTGAGTAGGTTGATTTGTCCATTGTAGAGGATACAAATTATTTGATGTATTTTTCCATGAAGTTGTGGAATATTGTTGATTCGTCCAAGAGGGACCGAGGAATGACTGATTTTTCCAGGGTGGTAAATTGTATGGTTGTGGCTACCAGGTATTAGGAGAATGTTGCTAGCCCTGCCAATTTGATCCATGAAATTTTTATTGAGAAAATTGTCTAGAAAAAACATCGAAGGCTCCTGCACATACCTGATGGGCGATTCTACCATTGTCATCAGTGTGCCACAAAATACGCTGGTTCTAGCTCTTCTTCAGATTCCTTAAATATAGCCTTCAGCCCAGGAAGTGAAGGGCAATGATCAGTTGAATGATTTTTGGTGCAAATGGTGCATGTCTCAACTGTGTCCAACAGATATTCCTTGCCACTATTCTTCTTTCAACAACAGGGACATAAAATAGCTAATACCTTTTATGGTTCATCTTGTTTCTGGTTTACCTAGAAAACATCGAACTGTGTTGTGAGGGTACTTAAAATATCAATTTAAATTCTACTAAAACATTACCAATTTTTACTCGTGTAACTCCTCCGTCTGCGATTCTGCTAGATCTGCTGAGAGGATCGTGAGTTCTAGGTTTGGTTCGTGTACTTCCTTGTGAACACCTGATACACATTTTTATGATGTCATCATATTAGTCATTGTAAATGTCACATTGCCCCATTAAATTAAGTGTTTCTATCCATTCATCTTTCATGCCCCTAATCAAAGTAGTTTTTAATACATCCTTAGGTAGGGTAGTGTATGGTGATCTTTGTAAATTATATTGGAATATTTCAACATATTCTTCCAAAGTTTCATCTACTTTTGACATCATTTTAAATATTTCTTCCCTTAAATCCCTGGATCAAAAATAGCCTTGATATTTAGTGAGGAATGCTTCTTTCATTTGATCCCATGAGGTTATAGTATGACTTCCTATTCCCATGAACCATCATAATTCTTTTCCATTTAAGGTAGAAGGAAACAATTTTAATTTTTGAGGGTCAGTAGTAGAATCGTAACCTTGGCATAAAACATCAAACTCAAACAAAAATGCATTAGGATCTTGAGAATCTATTCCATGGAAATTTGGAAGGTTCTACAATGGAATAGCCTTCATTGGTGCATTAGCTTACAGATCAACAATAGGATATTATATGGTTGAAATTTGTGTCCCTGCTACTGCGTTTTCCACTTGCTTAAAGATCTGGCAGTAATATTTAGGAATCCCATAATCAGGACGTACTATCTGGAAATTAATATATGACGGGGTTTCATACCTTGACCAAGTCCCATGGCACTATTCATATCAGGAAATTCAATTTCTATCCAGGTCACAAGTGTTGCAAGAAATTCTGGCTGAGAAGGTCTTGGGTATGGTTCACTCATCTCACCTCCCCCATCCCTTAAGTTACAGGATTGCCTCTTACTTTTACTAGAAGGATTGAGAAGCCTAACAAATATGTTTTGGAAGATCTGATCAGATCCTACAATTTTATCATGAATCTTAGCGTTAGCTACAGTAGATGACCTTGCCACTTGAGGGGAAACAAAACCAAAACCCTTCCCTGCTCGGGGACCTACCGACACTTGAGACTCTAAGTTGTGAATGATTTTGTCTATAAAGGTCGTTCTTCCAAGGCCAAATTGACCTTGGGTTTTGGTAGTTTTCGAGGTAGATTTTTTATCTATATCTATCTGGTTCCTAATCCTTGGCTTCTTTCTAGTCATACACACTAAATGATCTAAACATATCAGTTGAGGGTAGGCACTGGCACAAGATTTTTACTTAAGTGCATGCGCAGGTTCTTACCTTTCATCTTTAATACCCATTCCTCAGAGATACAACTAGCACTCTCTTTAACAACCTGCTCGGCAACTGTGCCAAAATATTGGGCCAATTAGTTGTTCCTAAAAAGGACCAACTAGTCTACTACAAATTAATCTATCAACTCGAGGTTTCATTTTGTTATTTCAAGGTTATCAACACTATTTGTGCAAGAGAAATGCAATTATGACTAGTTGCTAGGGTGATATGAAAAATCAAGACTACAATATTAAAAGAATCAATTCAAAATGCAATCCCCAACTATCGCAAACTATTCAAATTATTAACTTCTACAAATCTCTCAAGGAAACAACGAAAGAAAACATATTGAAAAAGTTGTTTCTTAGGGAACAACTACTACATAGTGAAAAGATAACACTACAACTTCATACTAACTAACAACGTTTGATCAAATGAAATAGAAATTTATGATAATTCTACAAGAAATGAAAGAAAAGAATACTTCTTATTAATGAATTAACCACAACAAATCTATCCTTATAACAATTCCAATAAACCTGATTCAGACAAAGAATTCAATTTAAGGAATGAAGAGTGATAAATTAAAACCATTGCATAGATGGAAATAGATGGAACAGAGAAACCAAACACTAATTTTAGTGGTACAAAGGAAGACAATGTTGTCCCAGTGTCGGGCCCAAATCCGGAATCAAACTGCCTTAGAGGAAAATCAACACAGTAGACTAAGTCAGACTCATAAATACTTCCATTCAAATTGCATAGAAACTAGTTGCAAAATAATAACGAGTCAAATTTTGTAACAAAATTAATATTACAATTTGAACAACCTCTTTCGAGGTTCAACACAAGTTTTTATATCATAACAACAGAGGATAAAGACCAAGAGTCTATTTTTAATAATGAGCAATCCTAAGAATTTGAAGATTCTCAGGATTGCTCTTTTAAGTTACAATGATCTTAATACAGTCGAGAAGTCAGGTCAATAACACATCCTCAACTAACTCGTTCCAAATAGGGTGTAATAGTTTGAGACTTGCACGGTATTCTTCGATCATTCTAGGAAACTCGAGCAAATATCAATGAGCCAATAGATTCCTGTCAAAATATAGAATTTTTTTGTTAGAAATAACATTTTATCACTCAAATTCGTTTAGAAAATATTAAGATGATAAATACGTATAGAATAATACTAAAGTCCCTACTCTACTCATTAACATGATTTAAATTCAAAAAATCCTTTAGAAAATGATATGAAAATTTGAGAAATAAGGCAACGAAAATATGACAAATATAGGGCCCAACAACTTCTAGCACTGACACGGTAGTAGGTGATTTCACTAAGTCATCTACTATGCTAGATTTATGGGCATATCATGTAAGGGCATTGGTAGTGTTTCAACATAATGGTCCCTTGGTGATCTTAGGAGGTACCTTAATTTTTGGATGATGGATCTGTAGGGTTCCATTTGTTGATGATAAAGGATTTGTGCTAGGTGTCAATTACATCTCAGGTGGATTTTTGTATTGACACGATCGAGTGGAGAAGTTATCGTCAAAAGAATCCCTCAACAAAATTTGATATGTTCCATTCCTAGGTTTGTTGGGAGGTGTACCGAGAGGAGCATTTTGGCCATCATGACTTGCCACGTACCCATGGTTAGGGAATGGGTTCTAAAGAAAAAAAGGTTGTGAAGGGGTGGGAGATGAGGTAGAAGGTGGCTAATTACCCCTTTTACCCATATGTTAATTTTCCCATAGCCTACACTTCTCAAGGAG
This sequence comes from Pinus tabuliformis, assembly GCA_031772625.1. NCBI lineage: Eukaryota > Viridiplantae > Streptophyta > Pinopsida > Pinales > Pinaceae > Pinus > Pinus tabuliformis. Next base: position 795,757,281 of record CM062815.1, on the reverse strand, counting down.
TAGGGGGCACTCGTGTGTATAATTGCCCTGCATACCACAATAGGCAAAAGATTGTTCATTTGAATAACATTGTTCTGCTTAGTTTGGTTTATTTGTTATTATTTTTTGGTATTCAAGTTTCCTCCCGAGTTGGTATTGGGTTTTTGGCCTTGGTTACCTACGATCCCCTGATTTTTGGCATTTTTTCCCCCTTCCCCTTATTACTTTTCTTTAGATTAGAGAGGTTGGTGATATTTTGTTAGGCATACACCTGACCTTGCTGAGGAGGTGCATGATGTGCTATTATTGGAGGGGTTGAAGGGCTAGGCTATGGACTTGGGCAGACTCAAAAGAAGAGGAACTACTAGAGAAATCAGAAGAGATAGAACCCAAAGGTGGGATAGGGTGTGGGAACCTGACTCATCGAGTAGGTGTAAGGGGTCAACCAAGAGGAAAATAAGGGTGAATAGCTCTCAATATCCATAACTAGTGCTTGATAATAACTCTGGTGTTAGAACAAGGATGAATCTAAAAGTTTAAATGGATGAAGAAGTGAATCAAATTAATAATCAATAAGTAGAAACTATGTGCAGTGGTGCAATGTAGTTTCCTAAATAAGTTCTTATGCTAGTCTAATTCTAGTCTCATCCTAGCAAATAAAAAAACTTAGCTTAGAAGATCAATTATGCCTCAAACAAGTCCTAAACTATGTTTCAAGATGGCCTTCCAAACAACCTAGATATCAGATGATCAGTGCCAACAAAAAGGCTGAGTGAAGGTATGAAGAAGTGTGGTTGATTCTCACAAACACCACCTATATTTTTTTTGTAGAAATTATGATGCATATTTGCAACTTCTCATGAAGTTTTAATCAAAATCACAAGACACAATCCTACTCTACTGCTCTGCAGACATTAACTCACAATTTAGAACAAAAATTCCAGACATGCAATAATAAATCACACACATGCAAATGGTATTTATCCTGGGGAAAGAAATCTGCTGAAAACCCCAATGCATGCTTGCATTAATTTGATGAATAGAGGTGCATTACAATTTCTTTGCTCAACTAAGCACAACCTGCAAGTGCATAACCTATCTCTTTGCTCATTGAGAAGCTCTAACCCAGAGTTAGTCAATTTCTACCTCTGCTTGAGCTCCTATTTCCTTGTGTTGTTCCTTGAGAAATTAGGCCCCTATTATTTACAAATTTCTCCAAAATGGATTGCATAATTCCTTAGGCTGGTCATCTGACTGTATGCAACGCACGTACACTCAAGACTAGTCTACAACTGATGTTACACTTCCTTGGAATCTCCACCAAGCCTGGCAAACTTAAATTCTCTTCATGCACTAGCTATTTTGGGATGATTTATCGGTTAACTGGATGATCATTGAGTTTGAATGAAGGCCCACTGCTTAACTGACCTTCCACTAGTTCCTCCAAAATTTGGAACTAGTTTAATTGACAACAACTTGAGATAACAGACATTGATTGTTACAAATTAGAAATCACACATTCTTCACTGAAATCTAACTCCTCCAACTCAAATTTACTGAGCTATTGAGTGAAAAGAGCCATGTCACCTCATTTAACTGAATCCAACTTATCTATTGATGTGGAAATTCAAATTTTATCAATTTAATCAATGCAAAGTCAAATTGAGAATTTCTTGCTGCATTTTCCAACACTCCCTTTCAGCAAGAAATGGATTATCAACCACCCTTATCCTGCACCTGTGGAAAGTGTTGCATGAGACACCTCTCACTATTTTTGTTGCTACTACAACATCTGTAACAAATAATAATAAAAAAAAATCATTGAATCAACTTTCTCTACAACTGTCTACTGGGAAAATTGTGTTGTTGCTGACTTTGTTATTGAACCTCCTACTCTGTTGTCAACACTTCTCTACACTCCTCGGCATCCAAATAATATTGATCTTCCTTCTACTAAATATTGTGGGCCCCTGTAGCAAGGTAACGATCCATGAGGAGAACACCTCAATGGACCCTGCCGAAATTTTTGCAATTATGAGACCAGGGCTTCACATTGCCCCATCTCACACGTGGAGGTATGGCTGCATGTGCTCCCTCTTCCCACTTAGCTTGAAATTTCCCTCCAGTGGAGGTCTTTGGTTGAGTGGATGTCTCCACTCTTCCTCCTGTCTACCTCTACATTTGTGATTGCTCCACAACTTCCTAAGGTTCCTTCTAAGGCTCCATTTTTAGAGGTAAATCATGCTCCCTCTCAACCACCATATCTCTAATGCTTTCCTTTCTCCTCAAGGCAGTGCATGCATATTCTACCTCAAGTTCATACAGGTTCTTGACTCGAACCCCTATCTTCTTCACTTGTCCTGTGGCTATGTAACCATCATAACCACGGTCTTCCAAAACTACAACAGAGATGATATTTTTCTTTAGGCCTGGAACAAACATGACATCCTTGAGCCTGAAGGGGGATCTCGACCCCCTCTGAAAGTTGACTATACCAACCCTGGTCGCACTATAACTTCCATCGTCCCCCATCTCGATGTGCATTTGTAATTTTTTTTCTCCCAGGTCACTGAAAATGTCTCTACACCCTGCCATGTGGAAAAATGCACTTCAGTCCAAGTAGCACATGCTCCCCATCATTGTGATGGCCATGCATGTGATAAGGGTATGGTCAAGATCGATCTCTAAATTCAAGGCTTCACTACTTCTCCTAAGGTCTTCTTTCTTTCCTTATTGAGTGGACACTTCGTGGCATAGTGCCCGAATTGATGATGATGGAAGCATTTAATTTTCAACAAATATTTATTCTTGCCCCCTGTTAGTGTCAGCCTTTGTAGCCTTCCTCCAGTGATAAAATATGCTCTTACAAAGTGATTTTAAGGTGTCAAGGTCAATTTTGTCATTTCAAAGAGTCTTCAAGCAAAATTTGGTCACTAGGCATTAGGTCTAGGGTTTGCTTTCACTCTTTTCAAAGTTTCCAAAATGTCAGTCTATGTCACTATTCAGTTGAGTCTATCATCATTCATATGGTTGTTATCATCATGTCAAGTTCCATTGGGTCATTTTACAGCTTATTCATGCTTCAGTTGTGCCTTGGTAAGGTTCATTTCCCTCTCCTAGGGTTTTGAAGGCAATTTCTCTTGAATGGCCAAATCATCAGAAAAAATTGCATCATGATGTTCATACACCTTCCCCTATCCTTAATGTACCTTATTAAACACTTCCCATCACTGAGATCCCCCAAATTCTTCATTTTCGCACAAACCCTAGTTTCTTGCCACAACTTGGCAATTTTTTAGGCTAGGCCTGTGTTTTGCCCTTTTGGACCCCTTCCCCTCACTCGATATCTGAGATTCCACTTTCCCCTGCTTCCTAACATCCCTTCCTACTTCCAAAAATTTCCCCAAGAATTTAGAAGCCCCTTATCCCTTTCATTTCGCTTCATTTCGACAAAATCCCTTGTTTCACACATCGGGATAGGTTTCACTCAAATGATGTTTCAGAGCAATAAAAGATGAATTTTGGAAAATTGAGAGAGGGTTTTGTTCACAACATGCCAAGGAAGAAAAAAATCCTTCACTTTTTACACAGGTATAATGGTTTTTGAGAAATGTCAAGAATACTGTTGCCTCAGGAGAAGTGATGCACCTGCTGGAAGTAGTGTTGGGAGATTTGATTTCTGACAAGGTAAATGAACTACAAATTGAACAATTCCACTTGGGTTGGAAATTAGACTCAAACCCCTTTCCAACCAGCTATCACATGCCTAATTTGGACATCAGGAAGGCCTCCAAAAGCCTCCTGCAAAAGTGCGCTTCTCATACAAGGTGTGCGCTGCGCATATAGAGGTGTGTTGCGCATTGGGCCTCACTGGCTAGTGTAAATTAACAAGGGCGCTGTGCATATAGAGGTGTGCTGCGCATTGGGTTTGTGCGCTGTGCATTGGGTTATAGCACCAAGAAAACTTTGCTCATGCGACCAGATCTTGCCAAATCGACTCCAAAACTTGCAAGTAGGTTTTTCATGGCTGCTCAGTCGATTTTGAAAATGCTTATACTGTGTTTAAAGTGGGGAAATTAATGTGTTGGGTATGGAGAGGTGACACCCTATTCTCATAAGCAGACTCATTCCTTAGGGTTTTAAAAACATGTTGATGGCTTTGTGAGGTTTTTCCCAGCTTGTATGGTTGATATATGTACCTATGCATCTATTGTCAAAGTGTCACTGCCCTCACGCTTTCAATTTATCATTTTACCACTACTGCCATTGCCATTATATTACCACTGTTATTTCCTCTGTTTTATTATGGTCATTATCACATCATTTTCCCATCCTCCATTGATAAAATACAATCCCATACTCATTTTCCCCTTTGACAAATTTTAGCCAGCATCACAAAGGCTGCACATAACACGTTTTACTCATTTGTCAAATACCCTTGTGATCAAAACAGTCACTGTTTTATGTCAATCTACTTAAAAAGAGCTATTACCATTGTGGCTTGTTTCCTATGATGCTTTGGTATACATGTAACATGTTTAGGTTTTTAGCATACATTGAAGTTTTGATTTCACTACACCTATATCAACATACATATTGCAGACATCTTGTTTTCATAGCCATGTCAGACACAGATTCAGTTTATGAGCAGGAGGTAGAGGGTAACCGAGAGATTTGGCTTGAGAGGGTCAACATCCACTTAGAGAAGTTGCTGGCAAAGGCTAATAGAGACAAAGACATGCTCTGTCACATGAAACATCATTATTGGGCTCGCATGCATGTCAACAAAGCAAAAATGAAGATTTTGAAAAGGAGGTTGAGCCAAGCACTAAAACGGCGAAAGAGGCCGGTTCCACTTCGAGTTTTGGACGAGGCTTCACTGGTTGAGCATAACACATGATGGAGGGTCTTCACTCCAAATTTGAGTGAATTCGGAGAAATTTTTTTCATTTTGAAATTTTTGGTCCCAAAAATAGGTTTTCCGGCTATACGCGCAGCGCGCATGCGCGCTCGCTTTTTATTGGGACACTTGCTGGAGGAAAACTTTGTATTTTTGGGTTTTTCATGGTAATTTATGCATTCTCAGCTATTGCCGAAGCATTTCATCAAGTTCTGGACAGTCAAAAGGCCCAAAAACACCATGAAAACCACCTTGCTGCCACCTTTTGCAACAGCAGGAAGTACCTCTGGGAGAATGCAGTTTTGAGGGGCAAATGAGCTCCAAATTGGGAAATTCCACTTTGGTTGGAAAGTAGACATCTAGGGCTTTCCAACTAGCTACCGTGAGCTTAATTTGGATGTTGGGAAGTGCCTCAAAATCAGCCTGAAAAGTGCGCTGCGCATAGAGATCAGAGTGCTGCGCATAGAGATCAGAGTGCTGCGCATAGAGGATTTTGGCCAATTTTTCACTTTCCAGCTCAGAATTTCGGCCAGTTTTCACCAGTTTCACTCCTTGATGTGATTTTTGACTCAACATGATGTAATTTGATGTATGTAAGGTAACATGGCACTTGTCTACCTTCTTCTAGATGATTCATTCACAAATTAGCAAGAAATTAATGTAATGAATCAGTTTCCTTCTTTTTAGAGGCAGGTTGTTTTGGTCACCTAGATTCTTGCTCCATGTTTAGAATTTGTTCAAACTGCTCCTAGAAGGAGGAGCTCGACCCCTAGAGGTTAGGGAATGAGGTTAGCTTGATCTATATATGTAAATTTTCATTCAGTAGCACGGGTTGGACTCTTGGGAAGATTTTGGCACACTATTGTACATATTTTTCATATTTTGGCTAAGGAAAGATCAGAGGTTTTGCAGCACCTGTTGGGATTCTTGTGGCTTTCAGTTCTTGATGGTGTTATCTCTCAGTTATTGTAAGTTTATTCATGTTTAAATGTATGCCATTCCCTTCTTATGCTTCTGAAACTAAATGAATGAGTAAATGAGGTGGAATTCATTGTTCATAGTGCTCTTCCTTTAAATTTGTTTAGTTTTACATGTTTTGGCCAGTTTGGAGAGGATCCATGTTCTCCTTTGCCCTCTTCAGCTCCTTGTTGTTTTGATCCATCCATACACCTGATCAAAGGCATCAAGACTATTGCCTACCTCGCCCCAACTTGAAATCTGCAAAGATCTGACCTCAATCCCCGGACCCAAAATTGGTTTTCCTGTTTCTCCAACAAAGAACTCTAAAATCTAAATCAAACTTTCCTATCTCTTTACTAGCCTAAAATCAATATTAATTTTGAGTCATCTCAGCTCATTTTGAAGACCTTTTGCCGAGATAGACCCGGAGAGAGCCCTCTCCTGTCCTCGCAGGGCTAGCTACGAGGCTGAGCTTGGTTTGATGTTGCCTTGAGTTTTTCCTTCCTCAGCCTAAGGCAGATTTGAGCGCTAGCACCCCCTTAGCTAGATTTAGGTTTGGATTAATATTTCTTCGATTTTTCCTTCTTTGCCTTTCCATCCAATGCAATTTTTTCTTGATCCTCTTCCTTAGATGAAGTCCCATATCTGGTATTTCTCCTTATTTCCTCCTACGCCAAGATTGGACCATAAGCGCTTCCAATTTGTTAGTTTATCCCTCCTATTCACCGAATCTTGATAGTTAAGCTAGCTCTTGGAAAAGCCCAAAAGGGCTAGGATTACCAAGTCTTCTTCAGGAACATTTACACCAACCCCACCAAGTTCATCACGACATTGTGTGAACTTGCTCAGATATTGCGGAATAGTGTCATTCTTTTGCATCTTGATACTTTGAAGTTTATCCTTAAGCGTCGACTTCCTATGGTCACTATTTTCTCGAACAATTTTCGAGTGCTTTCCACATTGCAAAAGTTTTTTTGTGTGTGCATATTTGAGATAATGTGATCCCATACACCCTCCAAGATTATTCTTCTCGCCTTGGCTACATCTTTCTTCGACTGAGCAATGTTATGGGCATCAAAATCCAGTGGTTTTGCAACATCTATCTTGATGCATTCTAGAAATCCATTGTCACCCAATACCTCCTCCATGTGATCCTTCCATGTAACAAAATTATAGGTGCCTTCCACGACATACTATAGCCTTAGTCTATTAAAGGCCAACTTCTCAGCTCTGGAGAGATCCTGCTGCACTAAACTCCAAATTTGAAATTGCTGAGAAATGACTTCGAAATTTTTTCTCTAATGCAACTCTTGCTCTGATACCATGTAGAAATGTTTTAATCAAAATCATAAGACACAAACCTATTCTACTGCTCTGCGAACATTAATTCACAATTTGGAACAAAAATTTCAGAAATGCAATAAGAAATCACACACATGTAAAATATTGTGGATGATCCAAATCAAAAATATGTAAATGATAGCCACAAAGGCTTCAAATCTAACATAAATTGAGGAAATTTGAATTTCCACATCAACTGACAGGTTGGATGTAGTTAACTGAGGTGACATGGATCTTGTCACTCAATTAACTCAGTAAATTCGAGTTAGAGGAGTTAGAATTAAGTTAAGCATGCATGATTGCTAATTTGTTGCAATCAAGGTCAGTTATCTCAAGTTGGTTTCAGTTAAACTAGTTCCAACTTTTGGAGGAACTAGTGGAAGGTAAGTTAAGTAGTGGGACTTCGGTCAAACTCAGCAATCATCTAGTTAACTGATTAACCAGTCCAAAATATCTAGTGCATGCAGAGAATTCGATTTCCCCATGCTTGATGCAGATTCCAAGGTAGTGTGACATTAGTTGTAGACTAGTCTTGAGCGTATAGGTGTTGCATGTGGTCAGATGATTAGCCTAAGGAATTGCGCAATCCATTTTGGAGAAATTCTTAAATAATAGGGGCCTAATTTCTCAAAGAACATCGTAAGGAAATAGAAGCTCAAGCAGAGTTAAAAATTAACTAATTTTGGGTCAGAACTTCTCAGTGAGGAGCTTACCAATCCTTACACAGAAGTGATAGATTGAAAGAGGAGCTTACCAATCAGAACAAATAAATTTCAGATCAACCGCTCTTCTTTCAATCTTAATCCTTGAATTTTCGAGAAAACAGATCTCATTCCATATATCCCCTCCGTACAGGGAAATTATGTTAGATTTTAAGCTTCTATGGCTATCATTTAGGGATTTTTTATTCGGATCATCCACAGTATTGTGTGCCTCTTGATATCGACGTTTCAAATCCCAACGTAGATCCATCTTCAGGATAGAAGTGATAGATTGAAATAGGAGCTTACCAACCAAAACAAATACATTTAAGATCAACCACTCTTCTTTCAATCTTAATCCTTGAATTTTCGAGAAAATAGATCTCATTCCATATATCCCCTCTGTACAGGGAAATTATGTTAGATTTTAAGCTTTTGTGGTTGTCATTTAGGGATTTTTGATTCAGATCATCCACAGTATTGTGTGCCTCTTGTTGTCGATGTTTCAAATCCCAACGTGGATCCATCTTCAGGATAGAAGTTATAGATTGAAAGAGGAGATTACCAACCAGAACAAATAAGTTTCAGAATAGCCGCTCTTCTTTCAACCTTAATCCTTGAATTTTCGAGAAAACAGATCTCATTCCATATATCCCCTCTATACAGGGAAATTATGTTAGGTTTTAAGCTTCTGTGGCTATCATTTAGGGATTTTTGATTTAGATCATCCACAATATTGTGTGCCTCTTGTCGTCGATGTTTCGAATCCCAACGTGGATCCATCTTGCAGACATAAGTGATAGATTAAAAAAGGAGCTTACCAACTAGAACAAATAAATTTCAGATCAGACGCTCTTTTTTCAATCTTAATCCTTGAATTTTTTAGAAAACAAGTCTCATTCCATATATCCCCTCCGCACAGGGAAATTATGTTAGACTTTAAGCTTTTGTGGCTATCATTTAGGGATTTTTGATTCGGATCATCCACAGTATTGTGTGCCTCTTGTTGTCAACATTTCAAATGCCAACATGGATCCATCTTCAGGACAGAAGTGATAGATTGAAAGAGGATCTTACCAACTAGAACAAATAAATTTTAGATCAGTCGCTCTTCTTTCAATCTTAATCCTTGAATTTTCGAGAAAATAGATCAAGGCAAAATCAAATTGAGAATTTCTTGTTGCATTTTTCAACAATCTCTTTCCTACAAGAACTGCCACTAATGTTACCTTTGTCCAATGGCGGTTAGATAATATTAGCTTCTAGGTTTCAACTTTGGATCTAGATTCCTGACCAAGAGTTGGGAGCCTCAAAGGAAACTGCCAGTATTCACAGTCGAAGGCTTACCCCCCACATAGGCTTCTTTTGCGCACTAATTTTTATTAATGATATGGTGAAGGAATCCAAGCTTCTTATAGACAACATCTATGTTTCAATGTATAGTTATAAATAGGTGTTGTTTAGGTTCCTCTCCTATCGATCCTAACCTTACTAATAGATTATTTTGATGCTAAAGTGAGCTTAATCAATGTATATTATATTAAGGTTGATTTTAGAGGCTTAACTTGGGGTCATGAACTAAGTGTTATGTAGGCATGTGCAATTTTACGTGTTATAAAACTTAAAATAAACTTATTTTGCACTAAAATTAAAGATAATAAATTGCATAAAATAATGAATATAATGTTGTAAATGAACAAAAATCAATCATTCACCATAAGCAATTTACTACCCAACCCTAGATGGTTTCATGTATAGAAAAAAGTGCAAAAAAGGAGGAAAATGATGATCTAATGGGTAGGACACAAATAAAGGATGGATATGGAGTCTGATATGATATCCTACAACCAAATTTCTATAGAGGTTACAATAGGGAGACAATGGTTCAGGGATGCAAATTGGCCTCAAACATATCTACCACAAAGGGAGTTTAGAAGAGAAAATCAAGGGGATATTTATACTAGTCAATATATTGGTTTCCTTAACCTCAATCGCTAATGGAGAAGAAAGTGATCAGATCTATAAAACAATGGTGACGGGGGTTTATCTAACCTACTACAATAAACTACCAATTCAACCCTCCAAAACCTAGTTTGGTGTAGAAGTACTAGAAGCCCTCAAGAGTGTTTATTTCTTCCTATTAGGGTTTATAAGGTGAAAAGATTGAGGCTTATTAACTTGCTACTGATACGAGGGAGTCCAAAACCCTACAACCAAGAAACAACTAGAAAAAATAGAAAATAATAGAAATTTTTGGAAATTTTTACCAATGCAGATAACTAATTTGGAAGTGTGTTGACCATTGTATAAAGTAGGGCATTTAATGCATTGACCGATGAAAAAAATAAGTCAAAAGTTATGTTATCTAGTGTAGAAATGAGGTTAAAAATTGTGTTTATTTTTCAAGGCCTCTATTTTCAGGGCTTGCTTAGGATTTATTGTTTGTTGTTGTTCTAAGACATATGACTTGAAAAACACTCCACTAAGGAAAAAGGCACCATTTTTTTTCAAAAATCACAAAAATGGAAAAATGATTAATAAAAGATGAAAGGGGAAGAAAGCTTATAGTACACAATCCAAGACCTGAAGTCTTAAGCTCCCCAACGGTGTCACAAACTATTGGATGTCTTCATGCATAAGGGTCGGCAAAGAGACTTTCTTCACAAATTGCTAGTAGTCCAATGGGAAATAACTTAGGAAAAATGGTTCCTTAGGCTACTTCTTTAGGTGAAAGTGGGTTTTAATGTGTAAAACCCATACTAACATGTTGTATTTTGATCCATATAATAATTTTAGCTAGGTGATCAATTTTTATGTGATGACCATCAATGAGCAAATAATGCAAAATAATGTTTAGTCACAAGTCTGCCCAAAAAATTTCGTTGACAAAACAAAAAACATGGTGTCTCAATGCCTATTTTTTAATTTAATTTATATTTTCTTATGAATGTCCATTTATTTATTTATGTTTATATCAAAGGCATCTTTTAAGGAAGGGATTTTGTCCAAAACCTGTCAACTAAAACTTGTTAACCAAAATTAATCGACCAAATCCATTGGTTTAATGACTATCCACAAGTTACTTTGCCTCCTCTGCCATATCTTAAAATAATCTATGAGTCATAATTAAAAAATCATGATTACTTCAATTGTTGCAATCATGTTTTCCTTTCTTTACTACCCATTCCTTGAGCCTTTAGTTTATTTAATAAACCACAATTACTCCATCATTGGAGTTGATTTTTCCTTTCTTTGCTACTTTGTGCTACTCCAACATGTAATCAATTGTCATTATAATGGGAGTAGGGTAGTTTTAATTTGATCTAGCACGAGGAGGATGGAGATGACAGGGAGGATTACAAATTCCTTCATCTCAATCATAGATATGTTGAATGTGGATGGAATAATAGAGCAATGGTATAGTGAGAAGACATTGTGGTTTGTGTTTGGGTTGTACATCTCGAGGGAGGAATTGGAAATGTCTCAAGTCACAATCCAGATATATGAAGGGATTAACCACACAAGGAATCAACACTAAGTCATTAGCCTTAACATCATTTCGATTATTATTTCTTGTCTTTCACCCACACTTGACCTGTGTTCCTTTACTCCTTGTTGCCTCACATTCCCAGGAAGAATAATTTCCAAGGTCTATGCACATGAACCTGAATTCATCAGGATACTATAATTGATAAGAAGCTCTCCGTAGTGTTTGCCACAGTGCCAATAGTGTGCAAAAGATATTTTATTTCTAGTTTTTATGGTTGTATTATGTTTGGTTCGAACACAAACCTTATGCTTATACTAAACAACTATCCTTGAGATCTTAACAACAAAGTACTTATCATAGATGCTTGAAGAATTGAAATCCTCACAATGTAGTGAAATGTATAAAAACATAAATAATATTTCTCAATTGGATTTCATCACTTTCCCTTGAAGAATACAATCTCTACAATGTTTGATAGCACTCTAAATTGTGTTATAGTATTCATAACATAGGTAGAGTTGCAAAATGAATGGCAATGATTCATAGGATAATTCTAGGATTCTCAACTATTGTTCATCTAGAGAAGGGCATGATCTTTGTTCATCTCAAAAACAAAGTTTAGTGGAAGTGTATTTATGTTCTTTAGCTAAAATCAAGAAGAAGGAGAAACAAGAATATCAAGTTGAAGGATGTTATGTCAAGTGTTCCATCACCCTTTTGAACAACTTTAATGAGGTTGTTGTAGAGGTTTTTATGTTCCTGAATGTTTTTTTTACCTTGCATATTTATATTTAGAGTCAATTATTGGACTATATTAATGTCATGTTCTCATAAATATTTGGGATTTTGCAAGTGAAGTTAAAGATGGTAAAATTAGATATAAGGTCGACGAGAGATGTGTTCAATTTGATAGTATGGCTTGGCTACAACCAAAATTTTGTTATGAGGTTGATTATCATTCTCAATCATATTAGGAAAAGAATAAATGGCCATCCACTTTAAGGGGTAGCATAAGAATAATGAAAGAAAGAATGTGTTACAGGGTTTCCTCCTCTCTTGGTATTTGAAATGCCAATTGAAGATAAATTCAAGGTGGAGAATCACACTTTAGCAAACATGGTACCAAACTGTGATGCATTTTAAAGTGGGTTAGGTTATCCTTCCCACACATGTGTTTGCAGTAGAGATTGAAGACAAATGAACTCCCTTATGCACAACATAAGGATCCTTATGCTTCACCATATATGTTATATCTTCGTAGGGTTATAGAGAAAGGCATATCACTACTTTGTTAAAGACAAAATGAATTTGGTGCCCCATTCTCATGTCCGAGTTTCGGAGTAAAAATGTAGATATGGTTATTTATGGTTGGGATAAAGGCTCTCTCTTTTTAGGGGCTTGGTATGGTTTTCCATTCATAAGTGGAATTTAGTCTTGATTTTTAAAGGTAAATATCAAGTGAGAAACTAAGCTATTGTAATTACATTCATTTCATGCCGCCAATTCATGACTTAGTTATATGATTTATGTTAACAAACTAGTGAATTTTTTTCCACATATTTGTAGTTGAAAAAAATAAATGGATCAAACAAAAAGATTATGAGTTAATTTGCTTGTAGAAGAATTCATTAGGACATGTTAGCTACCTATATCAATAGGTTTCATATTTCATGATTGGCAAAGAAAGATCCAAATATGCTCTGCTTTGGTGATGCAAAGATCCCATATTTCCTAGAAAAAACAATGTGTGTACATAGTTCTTTGTTGACTCAATTTTGATGGGTGATCCAAAAGCCTAATCTGGATCATGCCATGTTTCAATTTCCTGTTGTAGAATAGAGGAAGAAGTCTGTCCAAACTGTTTAATCTTGGCAGACAAGTAGCTAGGTAGAGAAGTAAGGTTCCCAACTGCTTAATCTGGGACCTTGGAAGCAATAAGGGTAGTATTAGATAGAAAATAAAAGAAAAAGGCCAAAGAAAAGAAAAGGCACACAAGGGTCTGCAAGTCTAAGTGCACCCTCTATGGAGAAACAAAAAATGCTAGGCAAATAGATGGGTAGGTAGATGGAGTTGCAGAAGTGTCATTCCTTTCAATTGAGTGTTTGATAACCTGTTCACAAAGGAATATCAGTGGATTGAGAAGGTCCTCTTCTCCATCATGTTGCAGCAAAGCAAAGGAGCATGTCTAACTTCCCATTTTCCCCTTTCACAACCATTACTAACATCCCTTCATCAGTTGAGATTCATGAGAAAATTTGAGGTGTTATGGTGGTTCTTATTCCTTCAAAAGCCACATTTCTTGTCTAAAATTCTTTTCATTTTGATCTACTCCCTAAACTAAGTGATTTTCAAATACACTTAGTGATATCACTCCTCATTCACCTTTTCTATCCATATTAACCCCTAACTTCTATTATTTAAATCCCCTATGTTACATTTTCCTTACTATTATAACACTATGGTGTATAAACCCCAAGCATTGTATAAATATCCCTCCCATGGCATTATAGCCATATGTTCACTATCAGGGATTAAATTGACATCTGGTCAGTTTAAGAGCCCTAACCCCTACCCCTCTTTCCCCTTCTGAAGTGATTTAACTCATTTAACCCCTCATTTGCTAAAAAACCTTGTGAAAAACCCATTTTCACCCTCTACCCGCTTCATTTGCGAAAAACACATAAAAACCCACTTTTTTCATTTATCCAAAGTTGTAGCGCTGTGCGCATTTCCGTAAAAACATTGAAAAAACCATAGGAATCCACCAAATTCCCAAAGTCCCTGCTGGGCGCAAATCTCAAAAAATATATTATTTAAATCCCGCCCCCAACCGTATCGTCCAGCCACCTCAACGATCCATCAACCGTCGGATCGGGCCCTTTTAATCCGACGGCCCTCGTGCATATCGGACCGGCCCCGACGTCCGAAAGATAGCTTCCGATATCTGTCAGAGGGTGACGTCAGGCCTCTTCCACGCGTCACCCCCACGTCGTATCGGAGGTACCTCTGACATTTCCGCTTCCGTATGGAAGGCGGTGCGATATGAAACCGCTAACCGCTTCCGGTTTCTGTGAACCCGCCTGCCATCGTCACTGCCAGCATCACCGTTACGTCATCACCGTGTCAGCGCCTCGTCCGCCATTTGCTCCACCTGTCTGCCACTTCACCATCCCCGTGGACCTCTCGTATGCCGCCACGTCGCCCGATGACGTCATGCTGACGTCATCCGACCTTGACCCCACCTGATGACGTCATGCTGACGTCATCCAAAAAAAAGTGCCAATATTCCAAAAATCCATATTTTGGCCAAATTTTCGCGTTTTTTGCACTTTTTGCCAAAAACGCTGTTGTTTTCTCTGCATGAATTTTACGTCCAACCGCGCACCAACCTGCTGAACTTGACCTAAAGACCGTCGGCGCGCCATTTCCACCTGCATTCGTGACCTTTGCTCGCAATATACCAGGTATTTATCCTTGTGAATCCTTCCTGCACCTGGTTTGTCTGTGAATTCCCATAAAAATGTTAAAACACTGAGAAAACTCACAATTCACCGGCAAATCCCCTGCGCCTGGTCCCCATTTGCACTTGTAAGGTCGAAAAACACCAGTTGAGCCTTGTTTACCTGAGCTTTTACCATAAACTGCATTCTGTTCGCGCAATCGTGAATTGGTAACCCAAACTGTACCAATTTGGTGTAAAAGAAAGATTAAGGCCAGACATTGGTCTTATCCATACCTTAGGCAGTATTTCAATTGCTGCAATTGACCATTTATCCTCTGTCCCTGAATAATTCACATTTCTCTGTCAGAGAAAACTTTTTTTTAACAGCAGAATCCCACAAGAAATCATGGACGCACCAGTAGCTCCTGTAGCATTGAACATTGCTCCTTTGAATGCCCCTCAGAGACAATTGGAGCGGCAGCCTCTAGCAGACCTGGACTATCAAATCTCAGAGGAAATGCTGATGAAAACCAAGTTCCACATCCACCTGCTAAATGAATTGAGAGCTAAACATGAGAATGGAAAAGATGTGCTGGGCATATGGGACTCTTTCCTCCCTATCTTCAAGCTCCCTGTCTAGTCAATTTAACGTCTTAAATTGCTCTACATAAATTATCAATCCGGGTATCGTAAACTGATGAAGTGTGGTGCACTATATGTGCTTAGTTAACCTTTCTCTTACTTCGTTGTTTTATAGTTTATGTTGTTTTTGGGGTTTTGTTCTTGTTGCTTTTCCAAAGTGTTTAATGCAACTAGTTCAATTGAAATAAAATGCAATAATCAAATAATGAGAGAATGACTATGAGACCCAGTATCCTTGCTGGTTCAGCAAAAGGACAAGATGATTCTATCACGTCATTAGTTCATTAAAAGGCTATGTGCATCACTAATCTACAATCAACTTGAAAGCAATTTATGTACAATAATATACATGTTAAAAAGAAAATAAAGTGAAGTAATTCAAACTGTACATTAATATACATGAAAATCAGAAAAAGAAATACAAGAAATTAAAGTGACAACTATACAAGGCAGGGGCCCCCTACCACCTATGAAATCAAATGCTTAAAGGAAAATAAAGACATCAAATAAAGGACTAATGACATCGGCCCAGTATCTCTGTTGTTGATTTAAAATGAAAATGAAATGTGAAATCTAAGTGACACTACATAAAGGAGACAAATCACACTACTTTAACCTTTTCTTAACCTTTTTGCCTTTCAGCTAGTTATGAACAAGTCAGCAATGTGAGTTTTAAAGCAAACTAAACCAAGCTGTACTAAATGATGTTTTGGTTCCAATAAAGTTATTTGATTATGGAAAAAGAACCATCAATAGATGAACAACTTGATATCTAAGAGCAAAAAGTGAAGTGCAAGTTAAAGAAATGATACTAATGAAAATCAAACTACAGAAAAATAAAGGTCAGCAACATAGACAAGATGATCACACATGCCACTAGTCATGAAATCAAAGTAAAATTAAACACACTTGCATGAATTGAAATTGCATGAATGAAAAATCTAATCTACTTTACATTCTACAAAGCAATATTTACAAAATGAAATCTACTCTACTTACATCCTAATATGCTCCATGACATCTACTTCACATCTCCTTCCATGTTGAGAACATCAAATCTTTATTCAATTTCTTCAAAAGTACAAAGTAAAAAAGCTTTCAAAAGCCATCAAGGAAGAACTACAAACTTGAGAACTAGAAACTAAAAGACTAAAAAGGACTAGCAAATGAAGGAGAGAGATCTCCTATTTATACAAAAAAATGAGAGCCATCTCATTAATGAGAGTCCATGAATCTCTCCCTCTACCTCTAGAGTCCTAATCAAAATAGGAACTGATAAGACACATGTCTTCTTAGAGTTACAATACAATTAGGAGATGTGACACATATCCTCATGATCCCATGATTCTTTCCAACCAAATTCGAATTTGGCTTTAGAGTGCCACATAAGGGTCTTCTAGAAGCCTCCTTTCAACCTACACATGTCAACAAACTCAACCCATTTGTTAGGTACAAGCATATGCACATTATTTTCTAATGTTTAACTACAAATTCACTTAAAAGGCTTAGAAATAATAAAGATTGGAAAAACATAAAGGTGGCCCAATGATAATGAAAGTGGGATGAATGTGGTGACATAGTAGTGAAATGGAGATGAAATGGAGGTGATATAATGGACATAATAGTGAAAGTATAATGCAAAATGAATGACATTTTCAAGACTCAACATACCCCCCAACTGAAGCTATTGCATGTCCTCATGCAATATATATTACATTAACTCTTTTGATCCTTGAGCTTTGGCTTAACTTTGCATGATATCATTTGATAACTTCATATTTCTGCAAAGTGTTTCACTTGAATTGCAACATAGTTGGTTCTTGTGTTACAACCATTTTTTTTGTTGCCTTCTATTTTGATCTTTGAACTTTGCATAATGATATTTTGATTATTGTTGCAAAGTATATCTTTATTGGATTGCATGATGGTTGGTTCTTGTGTGACAACCATGATTTTGTTTGTATCCAATTTATCCTTTAAGCACTTTTTCAAAAGCCATTGTATGCTCATAATAGTAATGTAATAATTAATATATGTTGGAAGTATGTGAGCTCCTGAATATGATATGGAATGGAAAGATATGAATATGAATGTATTCCCCCCCTCCTCCCCCCCCCCCCCCCCCCAACTGATGGTATTGGCAATTTTATGAAATGAGGAAGAGAAATGTTTTTCCAACAATTATCATTCTAGCTTTTTATGGAATTCTATGGTTAAAAGTTAGAAAATGCCGTACCTTCACTTACCCTTTGGAATGGATGAGTTGTATGTGTGGTGGCTGAAAACTTCTAATCATATTCTTCTTCAAGTGGCTGAACAAGAGGAGTCATGGATAGAGAGATAAGATGGCTTTTTATTGCTTCTACTAAAACTTGCTGAATCTGCTCCACAATGCTGAAAATAATAGTCTTCATGTCTTCAAAACTCATTGGCACAATTCCTACTATGTGAAAAGATGTTCTGATGTCGAACATAGTAGGAAATTGTTGGCTTAGTGGCCATTAATGGATGCCACTAGTCAACACGAGAACTCTCACCATTGATGACAATGAGAGTCAAGATGCCCAAACACATCTTGCTAGGTATGAATGAATTTTCTGAAGTCGAGTCACCTAGAAGATCTGACGAACAAGGGACATTAATGTATTCCCATTGTTTGTCAGCATGAGGACTTGCCATTAAGGCATGCAAGTCTCAAGGTGTTTTTACAAAGAACTTAGACTCAAGGACTATGGACTCAATAATTTGCATTGAAGCAGGGCTTATTTGCGGAATGAAAATGACAAGGAATGGAAGATGAAAATGGAAAATGGTAATGGAGAACAGAAATGGCAATGGCAATAAGCATGTGAATGAGCCTCTTGCTTTTATTTGTGGGTTATGAATGGACAAAAAGAGATGGAAAGTGTATGTGAATGTAAATGGAAAATATGGAGTGGAATGAGGTGAATGGTTTATTATGATGGATGGATGTGATGGAGACAATAGTATTTGAAAGTTTTTCAAGTGTTTGGATCTGATTTTACATTAGCATATTTCCTCTTTGTTGCTGATCATCCTCTTATGAAACAAATTGGTCTCTTAGAGAGACACCATTCTCTTGTAATCATTTGTCCTTCCTCCTGGAACCTGCAAAAAAAAAACTAATACTTCTTCTGCAATGGAATGTAAGATTATCAAAAGAGAGAGGTGATCAATCTCTCTAGTTATGATATTTACACACAAAACTAAGAATTTGTATTAATGAAACAAGTTCTCAAAGGAAAAATCAAAAGAATTTATACCTGCTTTGGAATTAGTGCCTCAAGTTGATGTTGCTTCTTTTCAGCAATTTATTTCATTATTTGCCATTTCAAACTCTAATGATATATTTCTCATTGTATAGATCTTGTTGAGATCTTTCCAATGGTACTTAAATCATCAAAATCTGATTTTGTATGAGAAAGATAGGCTGATTTGAACAATGAGGTTTTTCTGGCTGCAGAATTGGGGAACAGCTCTGTAGCTAAAAATCTTGAATAAAAAGTTAGCCATTCATCTTTCATTATCAGTCCAAAATTAATCAATACCTTCAGAAAAGTGAGAAAATAACTTGTTCATTTCATTGATTCAAAATTATTATTTTTTCTTGACATGCAGCGACTTTGTGATAACACACAATTTGACTTCCCTTTGACCGGGGTCTTTTTCATCAAATTTGATCGAATGAATAGGACACCATCTATGTACTGACATTTCCCTAGCTACCCATGTGACTTGTTTTGCTTGAGGACACCTGCAACCTAGAGTTTAACAAAACAGCTGCGGAATCTGGGATTGGCTGCAGAAACGCTATATTGGCTGCGGAAAGTGCAGAGTGTAGAAAGTACTTGTGAAATGGAGTGGCTGTGTAGACGTTCAAGGAAGAACAAACTAGGCAGTTTCCCCATCTCAACTTCGGCTGAAGCTTTGACTGTGTATGGATGCTCAAGGAGGATGCTCACGGGAAAGATGGATGGACTACGGCTGTAAGTGGAATAGCCGCAGTGTTATGCAAGGTAATACGAGTTTGAAACAGAACTGCGGGGTTTGAAACAAAGCCGTGGAGTTTAAAACAGAACCGTGAATTTTGCAGCGAGAATAAGAGTGGAAATGGTGTGAGTGAGTGAGTGAGGGAGTGGCAATGAAGCCGTAGTCAAATTAACCATGGTACTTACTCTTTTGCTGCATTTTTTTTCGTGTGCTGACGGATTCTGTATCATCGCATGCCTTTTGATATTCATATAATACAAATCAATTGAATACAGATTCAGATTGTTTGTGTGTGACATTTATACTTTATACCATCAGCCAAAAGAAAGTTATGGTGTTGACGAATTGAATTTTTCAACAAAAGCACGTGAAGTGATAACAGTTGTGTTAGCGGGGAATGGATAAGGTTTGACACAGCGTAACATGAAACTGCCTGAAGAAACCATTCACGGATTGACCACACAAACAACGGAATCAGCCTTGGCATAATGAAGTATGAGTAAAAGACGGAAGTTGTGAGGCATGGTGGGAGACGTGGGCAAGTTTGAGTTAAAAATGGAAGATGGGTGGCGGAAGACGTATTATCTCAAACAACCAAAGCGAACCGTGTATGAATTGTTCTCTGTTCATTTAATAAAAATCTTTTTTTTCTCATGTTCAGCGACACCGTGGATGACTTGGCTGCCAAGGAAAACGGATCTGAGCAGATTTCTTAAGGAAAACGAAATATGGTCACAATTGTTAAAAAAAACATTGATTTTTTCACGCGCGGCAGTAAAAAATGGGCTCCAAAGAACCGAGAATTTCTCCCAGACCGCCACGAATTTTCTCAAACGGTTTCTAGGTTATCTAATTAAACCCACCTGGAAAAAAAAACCCATGTTTTAGTTTTTCTAAATTCGTCTCTGTTTGGGAGAATCGAAGGTGTGAAGTTTGACGTTTTTTTGCTGTTTGACGTTTTTTTGCTGTTTTACGTTTTTCCTGAGTTAACATTCTCTGTTCCGCCTTTTATGAATTTGCATTCGGCCTGTATGGAGTCACAGAAGGAAGGCTAGGATCCTGATTAGTAGCAATAGCCTGCTGGGTATTCTTTGAAGATGGAGCAAATCTGGATCCTATGTCAATCCACCTACAGTTTTTCAGTATCGGGTGACAGGCATTGGGTGAGGCTTTATTTCTACTCATCTTTTTATAATGGTCTTGCCCCTGAAGATGCCTTCTTCACTGTTCGTGCCGGAGGCTACACCATGCTGAAGAATTTCAGTGCATCGATCACTGCTCAAGCCCTTACCCAAGCATACATCATTAAGGAGTTTTCCTTCGCTAATTCTCCAGGTCTACTTAACATCACCTTTGTTCCAGAGAAGGGAAACAAATCTTATGCATTTGTGAATGGGATTGAGATTGTATCTATTCCTGACCTGATCAACATGATGCAGCCAATGCTTGCTGGACTGAATGTACCATACAATATTGACTCGAGCATCACATTGGAGACCATGATTAGATTGAATGTAGGAGGACAATCTCTTTCACCAGTTGAAGATTCAGATCTCAGCAGAACTTGGTATGATGATACACCATGGCAGAGACACTTAATACCCATTTGAAGCATGACACTAGATTTTTCTAAAAAGTTCTTGCTTCAATTTAATTTTTTTTCATATATACAGTGAAAATTTATTTATTTATTTATTTATTTTTTTATGTTGCAGGTTTGTTTCAGGCCAAAGCTTGATCAGGGAGGCAGATTTTTTTTTTTTTATTGAAGCCACAGTGAAAACTAGGAATGGGGATAGCCATAGATTGCTTTTCTCTTTTTTTTTTTTTCTTCTCTGAAATTGTAAAATTTTATAAAAATGATTAATGATTTTCAATTTCAGGCAGCAAAAACTTCAAGAAAAACATGCTAAAAACAAGACTTTGACTGAGGTCCTAGGCTGGTTTTTCATCGATCTGAGATGGGTGACTAGGATAGGATCCATGTTGGGACAATTCTGGAGATGCCCATGTGGTCGGTTTTTTCATTAGATGCCTGTAACCTGCTAAACCTTGAAACAGTTGCGGAATTGTCAGCTAGCTGCGGAATCAGGCAGTTTCCGCAGCTAAGTTGCAAAACCTTATTTGAACAGGATACAGTGTTTTGAAGACCACTACAAACCATAACCAGAAAATTTTGGACAATTTAAACCTATCAAAGCAGTTGAGTTTCATTTTTTTTATTTTTTATTTTTTATTTTTTTATTTTTATTGAATCAATTGAAATGTTGAAGTTTATTTTGTCTCCTTTTTTTTTTTTTTTTTTTTTTTTTTACATAATAATTCTTTTTCTGATCCTCCAGATCACACAAAGTGCAAGAGGAGAGCATACTCAAGAATTATTAACTTTTTTTTTACATAACAATCATTTTTCTAATCCTCCAGATCACACAAAGTGCAGGAGGAGAGCATACTCAAGAATTGTTAATTTCTTTTTCAGATGTAAGAAATAAGGTCTCCTAATTACACTTCCCCGGCAACGACGCTAAAATGTCTAGTCAATTTAACGTCTTAAATTGCTCTACATAAATTATCAATCCGGGTATCATAAACTGATGAAGTGTGGTGCAGTATATGTGCTTAGTTAACCTTTCTCTTACTTCGTTGTTTTATAGTTTATGTTGTTTTTGGGGTTTTGTTCTTGTTGCTTTTTCAAAGTGCTTAATGCAACTAGTTCAATTGAAATAAAATGCAATAATCAAATAATGAGAGAATGACTATGAGACCCAGTATCCTTGCTGCTTCAGCAAAAGGACAAGATGATTCTATCACGTCATTAGTTCATTAAAAGGCTATGTGCATCACTAATCTACAATCAACTTGAAAGCAATTTATGTACAATAATATACATGTTAAAAAGAAAATAAAATGCAGTAATTCAAACTGTACATTAATATACATGAAAATCAGAAAAAGAAATACAAGAAATTAAAGTGACAACTATACAAGGCAGGGGCCCCCTACCACCTATGAAATCAAATGCTTAAAGGAAAATAAAGACATCAAATAAAGGACTAATGACATCGGCCCAGTATCTCTATTGTTGATTTAAAATGAAAATGAAATGTGAAATCTAAGTGACACTACATAAAGGAGACAAATCACACTACTTTAACCTTTTCTTAACCTTTTTGCCTTTCAGCTAGTTATGAACAAGTCAGCAATGTGAGTCTTAAAGCAAACTAAACCAAGCTGTACTAAATGATGTTTTGGTTCCAATAAAGTTATTTGATTATGGAAAAAGAACCATCAATAGATGAACAACTTGATATCTAAGAGCAAAAAGTGAAGTGCAAGTTAAAGAAATGATACTAATGAAAATCAAACTACAGAAAAATAAAGGTCAGCAACATAGACAAGATGATCACACATGCCACTAGTCATGAAATCAAAGTAAAATTAAACACACTTGCATGAATTGAAATTGCACGAATGAAAAATCTAATCTACTTTACATTCTACAAAGCAATATTTACAAAATGAAATCTACTCTACTTACATCCTCATATGCTCCATGACATCTACTTCATATCTCCTTCCATGTTGAGAACATCAAAGCTTTATTCAATTTCTTCAAAAGTACAAAGTACAAAAGCTTTCAAAAGCCATCAAGGAAGAACTACAAACTTGAGAACTAGAAACTAAAAGACTAAAAAGGACTAGCAAATGAAGGAGAGAGATCTCCTATTTATACAAAAAGATGAGAGCCATCTCATTAATGAGAGTCCATGAATCTCTCCCTCTACCTCTAGAGTCCTAATCAAAATAGGAACTGATAAGACACATGTCTTCTTAGAGTTACAATACAATTAGGAGATGTGACACATATCCTCATGATCCCATGATTCTTTCCAACCAAATTCGAATTTGGCTTTAGAGTGCCACATAAGGGTCTTCTAGAAGCCTCCTTTCAACCTACACATGTCAACAAACTCAACCCATTTGTTAGGTACAAGCATATGCACATTATTTTCTAATGTTTAACTACAAATTCACTTAAAAGGCTTAGAAATAATAAAGATTGGAAAAACATAAAGGTGGCCCAATGATAATGAAAGTGGGATGAATGTGGTGACATAGTAGTGAAATGGAGATGAAATGGAGGTGATATAATGGAGATAATAGTGAAAGTATAATGCAAAATGAATGACATTTTCAAGACTCAACACTCCCTCAGGTCAACCAATTCCCTGATTTGATCCACTTATGTGCTGAATGCTATGACCCTACTCAGAGGGCTGTGCTTGACCCTTCAGGCTCAGTTGTTTTCTACATCACCCCTGAAGCTATCAAAGAGATGTTGTGTTTCAAAACTGAGAAGAAATTGGTCCCTTTATCACTGATAGATTTGATAAATCAAGGGGCTAGACTGACAGATGCTTAGGTCACCAAACTCAATCAGTTGTATATTGACTCTGACTCTGTGAAATACCCTCCTTTCAACCAAGTATACCTCAACCAGTTGGGCAGAGATCTGGCAGACATGATTAGCCCCATTCTGGGCTATAATTCAGTTGAATTTGTGGATCAAACTGTGCTGGTAATGATGCTCATGTTCGCCCCTGGCAAGTCTCCAATCTGCTATGACTATGCCACTTACATCTCTGATAAGATACATGAGCAGCTGATGAACTTGGCCAGAGAAAAGGTGTTTAGATACACCTCCTACATTTACCATCTCATTTTATATTATCAACATGAGAAGTTTTCTTTTCCTATCAAAAGAGTTGATGCCCAGGGCAATCCAAGATCAGTGGTCTATTGGTCCTCTGCTTTCCACTGCAGATCCCAGTCTCCATACACTTACTGTGAGTTCATAGATCTTTTCATCCACCCAGCCATGTCTATGCTGATGAGCTCACCTCCTCCAAGACTGACTGATGATATGCAGAGAATTCTTCAACTATCTAAGGCATACAACATTGGGGACTGGTACTTCTACCAGAACCACACAGTCATCAGGATATATGGGTGTGAATTGCCTCCCTATAGATTACCCAGATATGTACCCATGAGATTGTTTGCCTTGGAATATTTCAGGTAGTTTGGGAATGTAGATGTGCTTCACTTTTCAGGCAAAGGCAAGAAAGCACAGCTGAAGGTTAGGAACCAACTTGGCCACTTTATCTACAACAAAAGGGAGGAAGGCTGGCTAGAGGCAGATAGGATGTTAGAATCTCTTGGCCTGCAAACCAGTTTCCTGTGGAAACCATATGATCCCAATCACTTCATAACTTTAAGAAGGGTCAAGTATAGGCTGTCTGGTTATGATCATGTAAGGATCCCTCATATAGAAAAGTATGCAGATCAAGTAAAATGGAGGAGAGGAACCCTAGAGGAGCCTGTTACACAAGAAGAATTGAATCAGAGAGCAGTGAGAAATCTAAAGAAGATGGCTGACCTTGAACTTTGTTCACAAGTATTGACTCTTCATAGCACACAAGTGGGAGCAGGTGCTTCTTCCTCAACTGCAAACCAGCAAACAGCCAAAGCTAGTGAGCCAACTTCTAGCAAAGGCAAGGAAAAAGAAATGGAATCAGAACAGCCACCTCATGAGGAGGTGCAGCAGCAACAGCAACAGGTAGAGCAGCCACAACAACAGGGACTACAGCAAGAAGAAGGGCAACGTGACAAAGAGTAGCCCCTGCAACAAGAAAGGGCAGCTGAGGCCCCAATTTTCACTGAGCAGCAGGCTCAGGACACTGTGCCTCCTAGGCAAGAAACTACTACTAAAGCCTCAATCCTCCAAACTCCACAAAAGGAGGATATAAGCAGGAAAAGGGATAGAGAGACTCCCCTCACATCATCCATAAATCAGGGAGAAAAAAGGCATAGAATGAATCCCCTTTCTGAGGAGGAAATGCCAATGGGACAGTCTTTGGGCATGGGCCCACCGAGTAGAACATGAACAAGACAGAACAGTGGGAGGAGAAGTCAGCTCCTCAAGCCACCAAAGAGAACCTGAAGGAGGCATTAAGCAACAATTCATCGAAATTAAAAGGAGAAATGAGCCACTTAAAATACAGCTCTATAATCATCTGCTGAAAATGGCTCCTACCAACCAGCAAAGGCTGATGTCTGCCTATGATGATCATGAGGGCAAGATGATTATGAGTCACTTTATGCCAGCAGTAGTGCAGCCTCAGTCCCCAGCAGATTACATAAGGACCAATCTTGAGGTCCTTGCCAAGGACATCCACCCAATGGATCAGATTGAACTCCACAAACAAACGGGTGAGATGGTGTATGCCTCCTTGGCAGATAAAACACTGGTGAATTACAGGCTAGAGAATAGCCTAAATAATACAACTGCCCAGCTTGAGTTGGAAAGGGCATCCTCTCAAGCAAAAGATAATAGAATCAAAGCCTTGGAGGAGATAATCATAGAACTTGGGCATGATCCCAAGGATGTCAAGGCTGTGCAGGCATTGTTGAAGTTGAGGGACGCAGACATGGCAGCCCTCAGGAAAATGGTCAAGGTCCCAGCAACAATTCACCCACAAACTGAAGAAGTTGCTCAGCTAAGACATGATCAAGATGCAGCAGCTATGCTGGTATCCCTATACAAACAGCTAATCCAGACCCAAGAGAAGTTGGGAGAGTCAGAGGCTGCCCAGGCAGCATTACAGGCAGCATTGCAGCAAAAGGAAGGAGGTCAAACCTCTCAGCCTCCTCCTGAAATAATTAACCTTGATGAAGCGCCTCAAACCACTACTCCCCCTACTCAACAAACAGAACAGGCAGCACCATCCACCTCAGCAGCAGCACCAACAACAGAGCAGGCCCCAAGCCTGGACATGCAAAAACTGAGGAATGAGATTCAGGCCCTGGAAGCACAAATGTCAGAACTGAATGAGGCCAGGGAAAGCCTTGCCAAGGTTAATGAAAAATATGATAAATCCAAGCAGAGTGTTGCTGAGAAAGGGAGAGAGATCAAAGCACTCAAGGAGAGGATAAAGGAACTGGAAAAGGAGCTCAAACTAGACAAAGTAGTGGCTGAGCTCAAAACAGTCCTATGGGCAAATATTGGCCAGTCCATCACTGACCAATGGCAATATATTGAAACAATTCATGAGCAGATGGAGCTCATTGCAAAAGCACACAGGGAGATCCAAAGAGCTAGGGCATCTCTAGGCAATATGCCTGAAGTTTCCAATAGAATTATCAATGTGCTTAACAATAGAACAAGTGCTCAGTTGGCAACTATGGGAATCTCTAACAGGACTGATACTATTTTGTTGATAAAGAGGGTCCTAACACTGAGAAGCCTAGTGCAGACACTAGAAAGAAGGACCCAGGACATGCAAACAGAGGTCAACAGATTCATGGATAAATTTGTGGCATTGCAAAACAGAGGTCTTCCAGGCTTACTGAACAGCACAGGAAGACTGCTTTCACATGAAAATTATGCCAAGAGGGTGAACACCTTTGCCACAAATCAGATCACAGAAAAGGCCAGCACTTCAGAGGAAACAGGGCCAGCAACAGGACAAAGTCTCTACAACAGGGTAGAGAACTTATTTTTTATCATGGATGAGATCAAGCATCTGTTTGAAGTGCCTCCCAATTTCTATAAGTACACATAGGCAGATGAGACATTAGATGCAATTCTAAGGCATCAATTGCCCACACAGGAATCCTGGACCAAAATGATACAGCCGATATTGTAAGCCAGAGCCTGTAAATTGAGTTTTTTGTCATTTATTATTCAAATTCACAAGTGATCATGCACAGGAACACTTGAAAAGATCAGCATGCATGAAAAGGGAAGGGCTAAGCCAACTCAGCAGGACTATTCGGCCAACAAAGCACAATTGACAACTAACAGGTAGCAGGGCTGAAAAGTTACAGCACGACAGCCATAAAGGCGCATTTGCCAGCAGTGAAGCAGAGCGTTCAGACCGACTCAGTGGCCTCCAAAGGTCAAAATATCTCCTGACAGACATAAAGAGCATTTATGTTGTATTAAAAGCAGTAATAACTTCTTATCTGCTGTTCTGTACAAGTTGGTGAAAACATTTATTTCTCAGATGACTCAACGCCTTAGATATTTTGTATTACCGTTCGTATATATTTCCCCCTCGCATAAGCTTGCAGGGGTTGTTGTTGATTTCTCTTCAAGAGTTTCTTATGCTGTAATCTCCAGACTATTAATACAAAGGCTGATGGAATTTCTAAAGCTCTGCGTTATCTGAGTCTTTGTGCTGTTTTGCTGAATGATACAGGATTCCTGCGTGTTTCATGGCACAATAAGTCATCTTTAAACTCTCGTTATGTGTTTTTTTTATCTTTTCATAACTCATTCATGCTTCTGTGTTCTATAGTTAATGGCAGAGAAAAAGAATAGTTTCAGGACTTATTAACACAATACCCTGAACTCAATCTATGATGTTATGTATGTTTTCTTCCGTTATAGTCATAAGGTGTAATTCTTAATTGCTGCACTTTCAAACTATAGCTTTCACAGTGATTGTTGCTTTCAGGAATTCAAGTTTTGCTCCTGTGCAACATATCTTCTTTCTTATACACCAGCTTAGTGAAAAATTCTCAATTGCTTTTCACTGGTTGAATTCACCTCATAATCACAATTACGGAACTGTTCCATGAGATATATAAATGGCCCTGCAGTATCAGTAGATCAACACAATATTCCAGACAACCCTTAGCCACAGACTCCATTGCCCAATGGACTAATATTGCCTGAGAACTTGCACCTTAGATGCAGAAGACATCCTTCAACCAAAACATAAAACAAAACCCTGAACATCATAGCTAGCCTAAAACACTATCAAAACAAAGACAAATCATAAAGAGAGAGCCCTCTCTGATTGCAGTTTGGCTAGAAGCTGTAATCCAAAGATTGGTTAGTGGTTACCCCGGCCGTATTCCCTTGGGAGTCATAGGGAACAACCTGGGTGATAACATTATTGGTGACTCCACTGGGGAGAAAGCATGTTTTTCAACTGTTCTCTGTCCATAGACAGTGGTTCTAAAATTTGAGCAGTCCCTTGAAACAGTTCTAAAAATATCCTGAAAAATACCAAAAAGAAGTTTAGAAGCTGTCTCCTAAAAGGAAAACTAGATACACTAGGTCAAACCCTGACCCAAATCCAGCAGCTGTCTTTGAAAATCCTAATACAATCCCTAAAATCATCAGGAAACAACAAAGGCAGGAAAATTCTACTGATTTGAGTCCTGAGACAGCTCACCCTGAACCAGTTCCAACTCCAATCAAGGTTCTATTTAGGTCTACCCATGTCTCCCCAAGTTCCCCCTCTACCTCTCAAAGCCCTCCTTTCACACCTTCATCCACTGCACATATTCCCTTGACCAATACTCTAGTTTCTACTGTTCCCATCACCCCTCTAGTACCAATCGTTCCTGTTATCCCATTTATCCCTATAAATCCCATAAACCCTGCAAATATGGCCAATAGGTATGCACCCTTGCAGTTACCTGCTAATGCTGCAGCTCTACCCCAGGATTACCAATCTAAGATCTCATATTTTGACTCCACTGGCCCTTTCACAGCCATTCAGCATGCCAAAAAGATGCAAGACCATTTTGAGAACTATGAAATAGATGATGACAGTGTGAGAATGAGGATGTTTGTTCAAAGTCTGACTGGGGATGTAAGAACTTGGTTTAGATCCCTAAATGCAAATTCCATCACAACTCCTGATGAGCTTTATCAAGCCTTTACTAACAGATGGGAGAAAAAGAAAGACCCCCTGCACATACTTGGTGAATATGACACAATCAAACGAGGTCCTCAAGAGACCGTTCTGGAGTATTGTGCAAGGTTCAACAATGTATATAACGCAATACCACAAAATTTAAGACCTCCTCCTGATTTAGCCTTGTACAAATTTCCTGATGGTTTTGACCCTGATATGGCCTATCAGTTGAAGGAAAGAGCCCCTGAAACCCTTGCAGATGCCCAAAAGGTTGCTGTCATAGTAGAGGCTAACCTGATTGCTAAAAGAAATAGAGCAAGGTTGGAAAAGAGAACCACCTTCAAAGAAGAACCCTCTGCCTTTGATCAAAAACTGGATGCAATACTCACTGGTATGAAGAGATTGGGTGATAGAGTGGAATCTGTTGAAAGAAAATCATCATGGGAAGCACCCCAAAATAACCCTACCAGAAATCCAAATTTTAGGAGAAACCAAAACCCAAACGTTGGCAAAGCTGGTTCTGATCCAGACATAAGACCCCCTTTCCAAGAAAACTATGCTGAGACTTCTACATCAAGCGAACCCAATGAAGATCCTCACATTAATTTAATGGGTTTGGATGGTGAAAGTCAAGTCTTTTTAACACAAGAAGATCATGAGGATGATGAAATCAAGCTGTTCCAAACCAAATCAGGAGAGTCGTTTGACTTTAAACAAGGTTATGACATAGCTGTTTATGAAGTCCATAAACAATACAAGCTAAGGAGCAGAACTGTAAATGTAACTCAGCCTGAAAAGATAAAGGATAACCAGCAGCCCAAAAGAGCCATAGTCACAGAGCCAAATGACACAACGGATTCACTTGCAAAGGAAGTAACCATTGAAGAAGTCACTGAACCATTTTCTTCAAAACAACAGCCTGTAGTTACATCATCCTTGCACCCTAATCCAAGTATCACTCTTCAAGAGATGAGTAAGAAAGTCAAGCCTCAAGATCAAGATAAAAATCAAGAAGAAGAGTTAGTGAACAAGGAGAGGACTATCATCCATAACCCTAAGACCCAATCTGAAAAACCCTTTGACCTAGAAACTGAGATTGGCAAATTGAAAGTAGCTATTCCTCTTTCAGAACTAGCCAAACATGACATTTATAAACAACAAATCAAGAAGTCCCTCCAACTTACTAACAACAAAGATGATGTCAATGTGTTGGATGATACCCCAGAATTGCTGTTTGGTCCAGAAGTTGATGGAAAAACAGTAGTCACAGGGATCTTACCTTTTTATGTCAGTTTACATGTTCATGATAAGATATTACACAATGCAATGTTTGACTCAGGTGCCTCTCACAACCTCATGGCAAAAGCAGTCATGGAAAGATTGAATCTAGATATTACAAGACCATATAAGGACCTATTCTCCTTTGACTCCAGCCAAGTCAAGTGCTTAGGTCTGATAAAAGATCTATGTGTGTCCCTTGTTCAGTACCCAAATAAAACAATTCTAATGGATGTTGTAGTTGCTGATATCCCACCCAAGTATGGGATGCTGTTATCAAGGTCATGGGGGGCTAAACTCCAAGGTTCCCTGCAATTAGACATGTCATATGCCACCATCTCTGTTTTTGGGCAACCAAAAAGACTATACAGAGAAACACTAATGAAATACATGGTCAGCAGTGAAGAAAAGCCTCAAAACTTTCCCATATATGCTGTCCATTCAGACATAGACTCATACATTCTCTTCAATGATAATACAACTCTCTCAAATAATGATGTTGAAACCAAGACACTCATACAAGAGGAGGACACTAATGAACAAACTGCTACCCAAGAAACAATGGTTCAACCATCATTAAACAAAGCTGCTGCTCTAGAAGTCAAATTGATCCAATCAAGTGATAAGACTGTCCTAAAAGACAAACTAAATGAAAAATCAGAACTTCAACTTGCATTTCCAGCACACAAAGAGGTCATTAAGTCTCCCCTGGAACAAGAGATCCTATGGTTCCTTGAATTTGATGGCTTGGTCAACAAATTAGGGGCAGGAGCTGGAGTTTGGATACATAATAAACAAAACAGTCACGCAGAAGGTCGAGCCTTTAGACTAAATTTCAAATGCACTAATAACATGGCAGAATATGAAGCTCTTTTACTAGGCCTCAACCTAGTAAAGTCCCTGCCAGCCACAAAAGTCTCAATTATGGGAGATTCACATTTAGTCATCCAACAAGTAAAGGGAAATTTTGTCACCAATGACAAAAGATTGAGGTCTTATAGGTCTGTTGTTGCTGAAATACTAAACTCCTTCACTGAATTCCAAATCACCAAAATTTCTAGGACCCATAATCTTCATGCTCATAGTTTGGCCACATTTGCAAGTACCTGCAAATTACCTTTGGAACCTAACAATTGTTTCACAGCCGAGATAAAACACAGACCCTCCATTCCAAACAATGTTAAAGATTGGCAAGTATTTGAGGATGATACACAAATAAACAATTTTTTAACTTTGCAACAAGAATTTGCAGGATTAAATATTGACACTGAGAGAGCAAGTCAATCACAAATACAGTTTGAACAGAATAACCACCCAATATCACCCAGAACAGCAAAACAAATGCTACATCCAACCATTTTCAACAAGGAAAACATACAACAAATTCAACAAAACAGTTATGAAGAAGTGCCTGTTACAGAGGCTGAGATTATAGAGCTGAAAGACAATTTTCTTCCAACAGGCCTAACTCCATTAGAGGACATCTTTGATTCAAATGATATCCCTAGAAAACAAAAAATGCAGCCCTTAGATGTGGCCATTGAAGAATGCAATATTGGTACTATTGACAAGCCCAAAATAATAAAGTTGTTTGCATCTTTACCTCCTGATCAAAAACCCAAATACATTGACCTTTTCAAAGAGTTTCAGGATGTCTTTGCATGGGGTTATGAGGATCTAAAGTCTTACGATACCTCTGTTATCCAACATACTATCCCTCTCAAGCCTAATCAAAAGCCATTCAAGCAGAAATTGAGAAGGATTAATCCCATGCTTCTCCCTTCAATTGAAAAAGAGCTGCAGAAAATGTTTAAAGCTGGCATCATAGCACCAATCAGGTTTTCTGATTGGATTTCAAACTTGGTCCCTACAAGAAAGAAAACTGGTGAAATAAGGCTTTGTGTGGATCTTAGGAACTTGAATCAAGTGTCCCTCAAGGACAATTATCCCCTGCCCAAGATGGATCACATTCTCCAAAGAGTGGTAGGTGCCTCAAGGATCTCACTACTTGATGGGTTCTCAGGCTTTAATCAAATCCTAGTACACCCTGATGATCAGGACAAAACTACATTTACAACCCCATGGGGAACTTTCAAATATGTAAAAATGCCTTTTGGATTGAAAAATGTAGGGGCAACATTTCAAAGAGCAATGGATATTGCTTTTGCCAAAGAGATTCATGACTTTCTAGTCATCTATTTAGATGACCTTACACCTTTCTCAAAATCTGATCAAGAACATTTGAAACACTTAAGGCAGATCTTCTCAACATGCAGGAAATATGGAATTTCCTTGAATACCAAGAAGTCTCTGTTTGGTTTAGAAGAAGGTAAGCTGTTAGGACACATCATTTCAAAGGATGGCATAAGAATTGACCCAGATAGAATACAAGCTATCTTACAAATGCCCCACCCAAGAAATATCAAAGAATTGCAAGCATTCTTGGGAAAGATCAACTTCTTAAGAAGGTTTATCCCAAACTTAGCAGAACTGATCAGATTACTGAATAACATGCTAAAGAAGGATTCAAAAGTGAAATGGAAAGTTGAAGCAAATCAAGCCTTTGACGGTATAAAATTGGCCCTTACCCAAACCCCAGTCTTAACAAATCCACAATTTGATAGAGAATTCATCATTTTCTCTTTTGCCTCCCAGCATACTATTGCTGCCGTTTTATTACAGAAAGATGACCAAGGAAATGAGAAGCCCATTGCTTTCTTTAGTAGAGCTCTTAGAGATGCACCTCTGAAATATCAAATCATGGAAAAACAAGCTTATGCTTTGGTCAAGGCCATCAAAGACTTTAGGATCTACATCCTTTATTCCCATGTTATAGCTTATGTGCCAAGTCCTATTGTAAAAGACATACTCACTCAAGAAAACTTAGAGGGGAGAAGAGGAAAATGGATTGCCAACATCTTGGAATTTGATATTGAAATAAAACCTACAAAACTGATAAAAGGGCAAGGTCTGGCCAAATTAATGACAAAAGCAAACTTCCAAGCCTTAGACATCAACCAGCTGGACAATGAACTGGAACTGGCGACTCCAAAGATCAATGTAGCCTTTGAACAATCCCCTTGGTACTCTGATATATGTTATGTGTTACAAAACCTGTGTGCTCCCCCAGGATTGTCCAGAACTAAATGTAGGTTCTTAAAAATGAAAGCCTCAAGATTTTGTGTTATGGATGGTAATTTGCTTTGGAAAAACCATGAAGGGATATTGCTAAACTGCTTAATGGAGAATGAGACTAACAATATCATGAAAGAATTTCATGCAGGTGACTGTGGTGGACACTTGTACTGGAAGTCCACCGTGGACAAAATACTGAGGGCTGGTTACTATTGGCCCACTGTTTTCTCTGATGTTAAAAAGTTTACCACATCATGTCATAAATGTCAAGTGTTTGAGGGAAAGAGAAAGTTACTACCACTTCCCTTGAGGCCTATTGCAACAGAGAGACCTTTTCAACAATGGGGCTTGGATTTCATTGGGGAAATTCATCCCTCTTCCTCAGGCCAACACAGATGGATTCTAACAGCTACAGACTATTTCACTAATTGGATTGAAGCTGCTCCATGCAGACAAGCAAATGATTCAACAATCATTCAGTTTTTGGAAAATGACATATTGGCTAGGTTTGGTTGTCCTGACAAAATAATAACAGACAATGCTGCTGCTTTCAGATCTAAGAAGATGGTGAATTTCTGCCACAAATTTCACATTACCTTGGGCCATTCTACTGCATATTATCCCCAAGGCAATGGCCTTGCTGAATCATCAAATAAAAGCCTGGTAAACATCATAAAGAAAGTGTTAGAAGAAAATAAAAAGAATTGGCACAAAAAACTTGTGAATGCCTTATGGGCAGATAGACTAACAACCAAGAGATCAATTGGGGTCAGCCCATATGAGTTAGTCTATGGATTAGAAGCCAAATTCCCTTCAGCACTAGGGATTCCTGTCATGAAACTTCTCCAAGAAAGTCAAGCTGAACCAAATGATATGCAAAGAAGGATCAATCAAATAATCTGTTTGCAGCAAACTAGAGATCAAGTTTACAACAGAGTTCAAGTTTTACAAGAAAAATTAAAGAAAGCTTTTGATAGAAGGACTAAGGCAGAAGATTTCAATATTGGAGACAAGGTCCTCAAGTGGGATTCAAGAAGGGAAGATAAAGGAAAACATGGAAAATTTGATTCCCTTTGGAGAGGACCATTTGCTGTTCAAGCAGTGCAAGGAAACAATACTTATTTCCTTAAAAGTCTTGATGAAGCTGATTTGGATGAAGGTCCTGTAAATGGCAGGATGTTGAAGCACTATTTTGAATACCATCCATGAGTGCAACCTAAGTCACCCTTGTACATATTCAGGTATATATTATTTTCTATTGACATGTAAAAAAGGCAGTTTTGTCAAAATCTTGTAAGTTATCAGCAAGATGGCAAATAAGTTTAAACTTGCACCAAGATGGGAGAGCACAATTTTGGGTTTTAAAGAGGAATACTCCAAGTTTGATATAAGAAGATAAGGGCCAAGGCTTTCTGACCTGCTGTTCTTGGTTTTTCAAATGAAAAACCATCCCCATGTGGAGCCATTGTTAGCTACCTATATCAATAGGTTTCATATTTCACGATTGGCAAAGAAAGTTCCAAATATGCTCTGCTTTGGTGATGCAAAGATCCCATATTTCCTAGAAAAAACAATGTGTGTACATAGTTCTTTGTTGACTCAATTTTGATGGGTGATCCAAAAGCCTAATCTGGATCATGCCATGTTTCAATTTCCTGTTGTAGAATAGAGGAAGAAGTCTGTCCAAACTGTTTAATCTTGGCAGACAAGTAGCTAGGTAGAGAAGTAAGGTTCCCAACTGCTTAATCTGGGACCTTGGAAGCAATAAGGGTAGTATTAGATAGAAAATAAAAGAAAAAGGCCAAAGAAAAGAAAAGGCACACAAGGGTCTGCAAGTCTAAGTGCACCCTCTATGGAGAAACAAAAAATGCTAGGCAAATAGATGGGTAGGTAGATGGAGTTGCAGAAGTGTCATTCCTTTCAATTGAGTGTTTGATAACCTGTTCACAAAGGAATATCAGTGGATTGAGAAGGTCCTCTTCTCCATCATGTTGCAGCAAAGCAAAGGAGCATGTCTAACTTCCCATTTTCCCCTTTCACAACCATTACTAACATCCCTTCATCAGTTGAGATTCATGAGAAAATTTGAGGTGTTATGGTGGTTCTTATTCCTTCAAAAGCCACATTTCTTGTCTAAAATTCTTTTCATTTTGATCTACTCCCTAAACTAAGTGATTTTCAAATACACTTAGTGATATCACTCCTCATTCACCTTTTCTATCCATATTAACCCCTAACTTCTATTATTTAAATCCCCTATGTTACCTTTTCCTTACTATTATAACACTATGGTGTATAAACCCCAAGCATTGTATAAATATCCCCCCCATGGCATTATAGCCATATGTTCACTATCAGGGATTAAATTGACATCTGGTCAGTTTAAGAGCCCTAACCCCTACCCCTCTTTCCCCTTCTGAAGTCATTTAACTCATTTAACCCCTCATTTGCTAAAAAACCTTGTGAAAAACCCATTTTCACCCCCTACCCGCTTCATTTGCGAAAAACACATAAAAACCCACTTTTTTCATTTATCCAAAGTTGTAGCGCTGTGCGCATTTTCGTAAAAACATTGAAAAAACCATAGGAATCCGCCAATTTCCCAAAGTCCCCGCTGGGTGCAAATCTCAAAAAATATATTATTTAAATCCCGCCCCCGACCGTATCGTCCAACCACCTCAACGATCCGTCAACCGTCGGATCGGGCCCTTTTAATCCGACGGCCCTCGTGCATATCGGACCGGCCCCGACGTCCGAAAGATAGCTTTCGATATCTGTCAGAGGGTGACGTCAGGCCTCTGCCACGCGTCACCCCCACGTCGTATCGGAGGTACCTCTGACATTTCCGCTTCCGTATGGAAGGCGGTGCGATATGAAACCGCTAACCGCTTCCGATTTCCGTGAACCCGCCTGCCATCGTCACTGCCAGCATCACCGTTACGTCATCACCGTGTCAGTGCCTCGTCCGCCATTTGCTCCACCTGTCTGCCACTTCACCATCCCCGTGGACCTCTCGTATGCCGCCACGTCGCCCGATGACGTCATGCTGACGTCATCCGACCTTGACCCCATCTGATGACGTCATGCTGACGTCATCCAAAAAAAAGCGCCAATATTCCAAAAATCCATATTTTGGCCAAATTTTCGCGTTTTTTGCACTTTTTGCCAAAAACGCTGTTGTTTTCTCTGCATGAATTTTACGTCCAACCGCGCACCAACCTGCTGAACTTGACCTGGAGACCGTCGGCGCGCCATTTCCACCTGCATTCGTGACCTTTGCTTGCAATATACCAGGTATTTATCCTTGTGAATTCTTCCTGCACCTGGTTTGTCTGTGAATTCCCATAAAAATCTTAAAACACTGAGAAAACTCACAATTCACCGGCAAATCCCCTGCGCCTGGTCCCCATTTGCACCTGTAAGGTCGAAAAACACCAGTTGAGCCTTGTTTACCCGAGCTTTTACCATAAACTGCATTCTGTTCGCGCAATCGTGAATTGGTAACCCAAACTGTACCAATTTGGTGTAAAAGAAAGATTAAGGCCAGACATTGGTCTTATCCATACCTTAGGCAGTATTTCAATTACTGCAATTGACCATTTATCCTCTGTCCCTGAATAATTCACATTTCTCTGTCAGAGAAAACTTTTTTTTAACAGCAGAATCCCACAAGAAATCATGGACGCACCAGTAGCTCCTGTAGCATTGAACATTGCTCCTTTGAATGCCCCTCAGAGACAATTGGAGTGGCAGCCTCTAGCAGACCTGGACTATCAAATCTCAGAGGAAATGCTGATGAAAACCAAGTTCCACATCCACCTGCTAAATGAATTGAGAGCTAAACATGAGAATGGAACAGATGTGCTAGGCATATGGGACTCTTTCCTCCCTATCTTCAAGCTCCCTCAGGTCAACCAATTCCCTGATTTGATCCACTTATGTGCTGAATGCTATGACCCTACTCAGAGGGTTGTGCTTGACCCTTCAGGCTCAGTTGTTTTCTACATCACCCCTGAAGCTATCAAAGAGATGCTGTGTTTCAAAACTGAGAAGAAATTGGTCCCTTTATCACTGATAGATTTGATAAATCAAGGGGCTAGACTGACAGATGCTCAGGTCACCAAACTCAATCAGTTGTATATTGACTCTAACTCTGTGAAATACCCTCCTTTCAACCAAGTATACCTCAACCAGTTGGGCAGAGACCTGGCAGACATGATTAGCCCCATTCTGGGCTATAATTCAGTTGAATTTGTGGATCAAACTGTGCTGGTAATGATGCTCATGTTCGCCCCTGGCAAGTCTCCAATTTGCTATGACTATGCCACTTACATCTCTGATAAGATACATGAGCAGCTGATGAACTTGGCCAGAGAAAAGGTGTTTAGATACACCTCCTACATTTACCATCTCATTTTATATTATCAACATGAGAAGTTTTCTTTTCCTATCAAAAGAGTTGATGCCCAGGGCAATCCAAGATCAGTGGTCTATTGGTCCTCTGCTTTCCACTGCAGATCCCAGTCTCCATACACTTACTGTGAGTTCATAGATCTTTTCATCCACCCAGCCATGTCTATGCTGATGAGCTCACCTCCTCCAAGACTGACTGATGATATGCAGAGAATTCTTCAACTATCTAAGGCATACAGCATTGGGGACTGGTACTTCTACCAGAACCACAAAGTCATCAAGATATATGGGTGTGAATTGCCTCCCTACAGATTACCCAGATATGTACCCATGAGATTGTTTGCCTTGGAATATTTCAGGCAGTTTGGGAATGTAGATGTGCTTCACTTTTCAGGCAAAGGCAAGAAAGCACAGCTGAAGGTCAGGAACCAACTTGGCCACTTTATCTACAACAAAAGGGAGGAAGGCTGGCTAGAGGCAGATAGGATGTTAGAATCCCTTGGCCTGCAAACCAGTTTCCTGTGGAAACCATATGACCCCAATCACTTCATAACTTTAAGAAGGGTCAAGTATAGGCTGTCTGGTTATGATCATGTAAGGATCCCTCATATAGAAAAGTATGCAAATCAAGTAAAATGGAGGAGAGGAACCCTAGAGGAGCCTGTTACACAAGAAGAATTGAATCAAAGAGCAGTGAGAAATCTAAAGAAGATGGCTGACCTTGAACTTTGTTCACAGGTGTTGACTCTTCCAAGCACACAAGTGGGAGCAGGTGCTTCTTCCTCAACTGCAAACCAGCAAACAACCAAAGCTAGTGAGCCAACTTCTAGCAAAGGAAAGGAAAAAGAAATGGAATCAGAACAGCCACCTCATGAGGAGGTGCAGCAGCAACAGCAACAGGTAGAGCAGCCACAACAACAGGGACTACAGCAAGAAGAAGGGCAGCATGACAAAGAGCAGCCCCTACAGCAAGAAAGGGCAGCTGAGGCCCCAATTTTCACTGAGCAGCAGGCTCAGGACACTGTGCCTCCTAGGCAAGAAACTACTACTGAAGCCTCAGTCCTCCAAACTCCACAAAAGGAGGATATAAGCAGGAAAAGGGATAGAGAGACTCCCCTCACATCATCCATAAATCAGGGAGAAAAAAGGCATAGAATGAATCCCCTTTCTGAGGAGGAAATGCCAATGGGACAGTCTTTGGGCATGGGCCCACCGAGTAGGGAAGCATCTGCAAGTTCCTTCCAACAGGGACAAGACAGAACAGTGGGAGGAGAAGTCAGCTCCTCAAGCCACCAAAGAGAACCTGAAGGAGGCATTAAGCAGCAATTCATTGAAATTAAAAGGAGAAATGAGCCACTTAAAATACAGCTCTATAATCATCTGCTGAAAATGGCTCCTACCAACCAGCAAAGGCTGATGTCTGCCTATGATGTTCATGAGGGCAAGATGATTATGAGTCACTTTATGCTAGCAGTAGTGCAGCCTCAGTCCCTAGCAGATTACATAAGGACCAATCTTGAGGTCCTTGCCAAGGATATCCACCCAATGGATCAGATTGAACTCCACAAACAAACGGGTGAGATGGTGTATGCCTCCTTGGCAGATAAAACACTGGTGAATTACAGGCTAGAGAATAGCCTAAATAATACAATTGCCCAGCTTGAGTTGGAAAGGGCATCCTCTCAAGCAAAAGATAATAGAATCAAAGCCTTGGAGGAGATAATCATAGAACTTGGGCATGATCCCAAGGATGTCAAGGCTGTGTAGGCATTGTTGAAGTTGAGGGACGCAGACATGGCAGCCCTCAGGAAAATGGTCAAGGTCCCAGCAACAATTCACCCACAAACTGAAGAAGTTTCTCAGCTAAGACATGATCAAGATGCAGCAGCTATGCTGGTATCCCTATACAAACAGCTAATCCAGACCCAAGAGAAGTTGGGAGAGTCAGAGGCTGCCCAGGCAGCATTGCAACAAAAGGAAGGAGGTCAAACCTCTCAGCCTCCTCCTGAAATAATTAACCTTGAGGAAGCTCCTCAAACCACTGCTCCCCCTACTCAACAAACAGAACAGGCAGCACCATCCACCTCAGCACCAGCACCAACAACAGAGCAGGCCCCAAGCCTGGACATGCAAAAATTGAGGAATGAGATTCAGGCCCTGGAAGCACAAATGTCAGAACTGAATGAGGCCAGGGAAAGCCTTGCCAAGGTTAATGAAAAATATGATAAATCCAAGCAGAGTGTTGCTGAGAAAGGGAGAGAGATCAAAGCACTCAAGGAGAGGATAAAGGAGCTGGAAAAGGAGCTCAAACTAGACAAAGTAGTGGCTGAGCTCAAAACAGTCCTATGGGCAAATATTGGCCAGTCCATCACTGACCAATGGCAATATATTGAAACAATTCATGAGCAGATGGAGCTCATTGCAAAAGCACACAGGGAGATCCAAAGAGCTAGGGCATCTCTAGGCAATATGCCTGAAGTTTCCAATAGAATGATCAATGTGCTTAACAATAGAACAAGTGCTCAGTTGGCAACTATGGGAATCTCTAACAGGACTGATACTATTTTGTTGATAAAGAGGGTCCTAACACTGAGAAGCCTAGTGCAGACACTAGAAAGAAGGACCCAGGACATGCAAACAGAGGTCAACAGATTCATGGATAAATTTGTGGCATTGCAAAACAGAGGTCTTCCAGGCTTACTGAACAGCACAGGAAGACTGCTTTCACATGAAAATTATGCCAAGAGGGTGAACACCTTTGCCACAAATCAATCACAGAAAAGGCCAGCACTTCAGAGGAAACAGGGCCAGCAACAGGACAAAGTCTCTACAACAGGGTAGAGAACTTATTTTTTATCATGGATGAGATCAAGCATCTGTTTGAAGTGCCTCCCAATTTCTATAAGTACACATAGACAGATGAGACATTAGATGCAATTCTGAGGCATCAATTGCCCACACAGGAATCCTGGACCAAAATGATACAGCCGATATTGTAAGCCAGAGCCTGTAAATTGAGTTTTTTGTCATTTATTATTCAAATTCACAAGTGATCATGCACAGGAACACTTGAAAAGATCAGCATGCATGAAAAGGGAAGGGCTGAGCCAACTCAGCAGGACTATTCGGCCAACAAAGCACAATTGACAGCTAACAGGTAGCAGGGCTGAAAAGTTACAGCACGACAACCATAAAGGCGCATTTGCCAGCAGTGAAGCAGAGCGTTCAGACCGACTCAGTGGCCTCCAAAGGTCAAAATATCTCCTGACAAACATAAAGAGCATTTATGTTGTATTAAAAGCAGTAATAACTTCTTATCTGCTGTTCTGTACAAGTTGGTGAAAACATTTATTTCTCAGATGACTCAACGCCTTAGATATTTTGTATTACCGTTCGTATATATTTCCCCCTCGCATAAGCTTGCAGGGGTTGTTGTTGATTTCTCTTCAAGAGTTTCTTATGCTGTAATCTCCAGACTATTAATACAAAGGCTGATGGAATTTCTAAAGCTCTGCGTTATCTGAGTCTTTGTGCTGTTTTGCTGAATGATACAGGATTCCTGCGTGTTTCATGGCACAATAAGTCATCTTTAAACTCTCGTTATGTGTTTTTGTTATCTTTTCATAACTCATTCATGCTTCTGTGTTCTATAGTTAATGGCAGAGAAAAAGAATAGTTTCAGGACTTATTAACACAATACCCTGAACTCAATCTATGTTGTTATGTATATTTTCTTCCGTTATAGTCATAAGGTGTAATTCTTAATTGCTGCACTTTCAAACTATAGCTTTCACAGTGATTGTTGCTTTCAGGAATTCAAGTTTTGCTCCTGTGCAACATATCTTCTTTCTTATACACCAGCTTAGTGAAAAATTCTCAATTGCTTTTCACTGGTTGAATTCACCTCATAATCACAATTACAGAACTGTTCCATGAGATATATAAATGGCCCTGCAGTATCATCAGATCAACATATAAATGGCCCTGCAGTATCATCAGATCAACACAATATTCCAGACAACCCTTAGTCACAGACTCCATTGCCCAATGGACTAATATTGCCTGAGAACTTGCACCTTAGATGCAGAAGACATCCTTCAACCAAAACAAAACAAAACCCTGAACATCATAGCTAGCCTAAAACACTATCAAAACAGAGACAAATCATAAAGAGAGAGCCCTCTCTGATTGCAGTTTGGCTAGAAGCTGTAATCCAAAGATTGGTTAGTGGTTACCCCAACCGTATTCCCTTGGGAGTCATAGGGAACAACCTGGGTGATAACAGGACATAAAATATTTTTTTTTGTAAGCTTCGCACAACTACATTAGCATCATGTCCAATATATCACCCCGATCGGGGCGGGGAATTGAACTGATAACTTCACATCAAGGAGTGTCTTAACAAAGCACCCAATCACCTTCTGTCCAAGACTCGTAAACATTAAAACTTAAAATATATTATAACATGTTTCACAATTTCTTTAGTAAAATATATGAGGTATATGGTTAATGGGTTTGTCATGACAAAAGTTAAATTAACTTTATCATTGTTTAATGAAAATGATAAATGTGTTTGTACTATTTAATTGAGAATAATTTTACATGTAAATTTACATAAAGGAAATTTTGCCTAATACTCTAGTTCGTTTGAAACAACTATGAAGAGAACGGTGTTTCAATCACGGTAAATGGCTCTTGTTTACAACAAAGCACTTTGAGCTTCAGTTCAGTAATCCTTTGTGCTATGTATGTCTTTGTTTGGCTAGTTTATTTGTTTTGATTATTAAATTACAATATATATTTTTATTAGAAATTTGAACAATTTTATATGAAAACTCTTTTCTAGCTTAGTATAGAAGAGATGTAATATTTTATTATTTTATGTTGTTGTTATGTTAAGTTGTCTAAACATTTTGACTCTATCTAATTATAATGGTTTTCGGGCTCAAGGTTTTGACGACACATGGTGTTTCCCATGGTATCTTCTCCAATATAGCCTATTTAAAGACATCAAATTCAAATTAGTATTTGTAGTTTATTGAAGATCCCCAAATGAGCATGGAATTTAAGTGATATTTGAAGGTTGTACTATAACACCATGACAATTTTGCCCTGAAACAATGAAAATTCCAACAAGATTTTGTAAAAATACAATAGAAATTTTTGGAACAACTGTCAAGCTTCAGGATTTTGGGTGCCTCAGGGATTCTTGATAGTGTTGAAGCCATTTCCACCATCAAAAAAACGATTCAAACACTCCCATTATTGGATTTCTTGAAAAAACATTCATAGGATTCTGGTCAGAATTTTGTCATCCAAACGAAATTGTGGCCATGGTAGACAAGGCCTGTTTCAAGAGATTAGGTACATAAATCATTCCTCTTGATAAAATAAACATTTTTTAGGTTATGGTCATATTTTTATTGGAAAAGTGTTTGAAAAATATTTATATGAAGGATAGATAAACTAAAAAATAAAAATTCATTTACATTATGGCCACACTTTTATTGGAAAAAGGGTTTGAAGAAATATTTAGGAACATAGATAAACTAATAGATCTTGTTTCGCAGTAAAAGTCTTTAATGTTTGTGAGATTAGTTTAATTTATCTCCATACATTTATTGGAAAATGCGTTTTAAAAAATATATACAAGAAGAGTAGATAACTGAGAGACTTTGTTTTGCAGTAAAATTGTTTAATATCCATAAGTGTGATTTTTCATATCTCTCTCTCTCTCTCTCTCTCTCTCTCTCTCTCTCTCTCTCTCTCTCTATATATATATATATATATATATATATATTACTTGCACATGATTGGTTTTATTTGAATAATTAGAGTAGGTCCTACTACAACATATTGATATTTGGGCTTTAATTGAA
The DNA here is from genome assembly GCA_031772625.1 of Pinus tabuliformis. Classification (NCBI taxonomy): domain Eukaryota; kingdom Viridiplantae; phylum Streptophyta; class Pinopsida; order Pinales; family Pinaceae; genus Pinus; species Pinus tabuliformis. The sequence continues at coordinate 795,713,394 of CM062815.1, read as the reverse complement.
TAATTAAAGGGGCGCTGCTATGAACAATCTGTAAGTAATATTTCTAGGCTACTCATTGTTTTGACAAGTTGGAAACCTAAAAGTAATATTTCATGTATACTCATTGATAAATTGATATGATAAAATTATAGTCATAATTTTCCTATAAATTTGACACGAATATAAAAATGTTATCACCATACTAAGCCTTTAAGTCTTTAATATCTTATAATTTAGCATCGTTATAGATTTATTAGTTATAATTTATTTTGCATTTTTTAACTATTGATTATTAAATTTAAATATAAATAAAAAAATCAAATCAATAAAAGAAAATTTTGCTAAAGGAGAAATTTGCTTTTCATTTTTTTATAAAATACCTTTCAGGACAAAACTGCTTTGCTTTTTTTACCAAATGCTATGAAAACTAATTGAATAAATTGGCATAGGACATTTAGTAGAGATCAAATCATATAATCTTGAAATTTACCAGATTTTTAAGAGGAGATATATGTTTTGTTATTTTGTTTATTTTTTTTGATACTATTTTTTTTTTAAGTGGGAATTTGTAAACTGTGACTTAATATTGTAGCTTATAATGAGTTACTAAGCAACTTCTGATGTGGCATTAAGTGTGACCCACCATCTATTTGGCATTAAGTGCCACCCACCACAACACATTGTTTGTAAGTCAACCTGATTTAGCCTAAGCCGCATATACCCATAGTGTGCATATAAAATTGCATGTCATATACATGTGTCCCAGGAATTCCAAAATTCCATACTTAGGAAACCTTTCATAAGTCAAGGTTTAAGGCTCCTTAAATAAACTCTATGCGGGAACATTCATTTAACTATCCCACAGGTTTGACTTTGGGTTATTTCCACCTCCGGCGCTTATCAACCATACCCTGGTCCTTAGACTTTGCTTAAAACTCAAACTTAATCCATAATACATTAATCCCGCTTATTTCTATTATAATTTCCATATAATAGGAATATTTCATAACCCACGGTCTTCCAAAACTCCAACAGAGATGATATTTTTCTTTAGCCTTGGAACAAACATGACATCCTTGAGCCTGAGGGGGGATCTCGACTCCCTCTGAAAGTTGACTATACCAACCCTGGTCGCACTATACCTTCCATCGTCCCCCATCTCGATGTGCATTTGCAATTTTTTTTCTTCCAGGTCATTGAAAATGTCTCTACACCCTACCATGTGGAAAAATGCACCTAAGTCCAAGTAGCACATGATCCCTATCATTGTGATGGCCATGCATGTGATAAGGGTAAAGTCAAGATCGAACTCTGAATTCAAGGCTTCACTACTTCTCCTCCTAAAGTCTTCTTTCTTGCCTTATTGTGTGGACACTTCGTGGCATAGTGCCCGAATTGATGATGATGGAAGCTTTTAATTTTCAACAAATATTTATTCTTGCCCCCTTCGCTGGATTTAGGTTTGGACTAATATTTCTTCCATTTTTCCTTCTCTGCCTTTCCATCCAATTCAAATTTTTCTTGATCCTCTTCCTTAGATGAAGTCCCATATCTGGTATTTCCCCTTATTTCCTCCTACGCTAAGATTGGACCATAAGCGCTCCCAATTTGGTAGTTTATCCCTCCTATTCACCTAATCTTGATAGTTATGCTAGCTCTTGGAAAGGCCCAGAAGGGCTAGGATTACCAAGTCTTCTTAAGGAACATTTACACCAACCTCGCCAAGTTCATCACGGCATTGTGTGAACTTGCTCAGGTATTGCAGAATAGTGTCATTCTTCTGCATCTTGATACTTTAAAGTTTATCCCTAAGTGTCGACTTCCTATGGTCACTATTATTCTCGAACAATTTTTGAGTGCTTTCCACATTGTGAATGTTTTTTTTTTGAGTGATTTCCACATTGCGAATGTTTTTTGTTTTTTGTTTTGTTGTTGTTGTTGTTGTTTTTTTTTTTTTTTTGGATATTTGAGATAATGTGATCCCATACTCCCTCCAAGATTATTCTCCTCACCTTGGCTACATCTTTCTTCGACTGAGCAATGTTATGGGCATAAGAAACCAGTGGTTTTGCAACCTCTGTCTTGATGCATTCTAGAAATCCATTGTCACCCAATACCTCCTCCATGTGATCCTTCCATGTAACAAAATTATAGGTGCCTTCCACAGTATACTATAGCCTTAGTCTATTAAAGGCCAACTTATCAGCTCTGGAGAGATCCTGTTGCAATAAACTCCAAATTTGAAATTCCTGAGGAATGACTTCGAATTTTTTTCTCTAATGTGACTCTTGCTCTGATACCATGTAGAAATGTTTTAATCAAAATCACAAGACAAAAACCTATTCTACTGCTCTGCGAACATTAATTCACAATTTGGAACAAAAATTTCAAACATGCAATAAGAAATCACAGACATGCAAATGGTAGTTTTCCCAGGGAAATAAATCTGGTAAAATCCCCAATGTCTGCTTGTATTAATCTGATGAATAGAGAAGTGTTACAATTGCTTTTCTCAACTAAGCATATCCTGCAAATGCATAACCTCTCTCTGCTCACTGAGAAGTTCTGACCCAAAATTAGTTAATTTTTAACTCTGCTTGAGCTCCTATTTCCTTACGATGTTCTTTGAGAGATTAGGCCCCTATTATTTAATATTTTCTCCAAAATGGATTGCGCAATTCCTTAGGCTAATCATCTAACTGCATGCAACACATGTACACTCAAGACTAGTCTACAACTAATGTCACACTACCTTGGAATATCCACCAAGCATGGGGAAATCGAATTCTCTGCATGCACTAGATATCTTGGACTGGTTAATCAGTTAACTAGATGATCACTGAGTTTGACTGAAGTCCCACTACTTAACTTACCTTCCACTAGTTCCTCCAAAATTTGGAACTAGTTTAACTGAAAACAACCTGAGATAACTGACCTTAATTGCTACAAATTAGTAATCATGCATGCTTAACTTAATTCTAACTCCTCTAACTCGAATTTGCTGAGCTAATTGAGTGACAAGATCCATGTCACCTCAGTTAACTGCATCCAACCTATCAGTTGATGTGGAAATTCAAATTTTCTCAATTTATGTTAGATTTGAAGTCTTTGTGGCTACCATTTAGGGATTTTTTATTTGGATCATCCACAATATTATGTTCCTCTTGTTGTTGACGTTTCGAATCCCAACGTGGATCCATCTTTAGGACATAAGTGATAGATTGAAAGAGAAGCTTACCAACCAGAACAAATAAATTTCAGGTCAGCCACTCTTCTTTCAATCTTAATCCTTGAATTTTCGAGAAAACATATCTCATTCCATATATCCCCTCCATACAGGGAAATTATGTTAGATTTTAAGATTTTGTGGCTATAATTTAGGGATTTTTTATTCGAGTCATCCACAGTATTGTGTGCCTCTTGTTGTCGACATTTCAAATCCCAATGTGGATCCATCTTCAAGACATAAGTGATAGATTGAAAGAGGAGGTTACCAACCAGAACAAATAAATTTCAGGTCAGTCGCTCTTCTTTCAATCTTAATCCTTGAATTTTCGAGAAAATAGATCTCATTCCATATATCTCCTTCGTACATGGAAATTATGTTAGTTTTTAAGATTTTGTGGCTATCATTGATCCGGATTTAAACAAGAACGCAACAAATTACAGAGATAACCATATACACAAAGATGCAGCGGAAATAATACTTCATTTCATTAATGGAAAATACTGAAATATGCTTACAACCAGAAATGGAAATAAACCAACTAGGGCGATGGTAGCTTATCTCTGAGAAGAGATGTGGTGGCTACATGCCTCTGAACTGTGTTACAATGAGGCTCGAAGGCCTATTTATTGTTGAGAAACAATGGAAAAACCTTAACATTCCAAAACCTAACCCTAGGAGATGAAACGCCAAACTGTGGGCCCCGTTTGGGTAAATTGGTACATCAACTTCCCGGGGTCGTAACTTTGGCATACGATATCTGTTTGACGCGTACAATAGCTCGTTAGAAATATCTATCCGAGCACTACCACTTTGGGAAGGGCAACATTGATCCATGGACCCATGTTGCCCCCAGATTTCCCAAAAAACGTCGTTTAGGGCCTCAAAACGGCTCCAGAAGTTCAGGACCCGAAAAACTACTAAAAATAGTAAGTTGTGCTACAATTAAGGAAACTAAAAATGCTGAGAGAAACAATGGTGGGGGTCCAGGTGGACTTGGCAGGTGGCCACCAATATCCACCTGGATCATTCCTCCCCCCTTAGGAAGCAATGGCCCCCATTGCGTTGAGTTCCTCCATGAGATGAGGAAACTTTTGCTGAACTTGTTCCCTGGTGAGCCACTTGCCCTGCTGAAGGAGTTGGCCTGCTTTGACAACTCGATATAGTTGGATATTCTGTTGGCGAGTGTTCTTGATCTGTGTGTCTATGATCCGATCAGTTGCAGCTTGTTCCATGCAATCTGGATTTAATTCTGTGGGTTTGAGCTGTTCTGCAATGTCGGATGTGTCTAGCAATGGTGGAAAGTATGGCCAAAGGCGGTCCACATTGAACACTGGGTGCAGGCCAAGGAATGGGGGAATGCTGAGCTCAAATGCATTGTCTCCAATAGCCTTAGTAATGGTGTAAGGACCATATCGGAGTGGTCTCAATTTCCGATAGGCTCCAGGAAGGAGTTCATTTTGCAAATGCAACCAGACTTTGTCGCCCACCTGAAACTTGTGTGGCACCCGATGTTGATCATGTCGCTGCTTGTACTTGGCATTTGATTTCTCCAGAATGTCATGGACCTGCTGGCGAATATGTTGGATGTGCTCAATGAAGCTGGTGGCCTTATCTATTTCGGACTGGACATGAGCTGAATTTATGTGAGTAGCTGCAAGTGGCATGGCCACATCAATGGGGCATAGTGGCTGGAATCCCAAACCCACCTGAAAAGGGCTATGGCCAGTGGAGCTGTGAAGAGCTCAGTTGTAGCTATGCTGAACATAGGGGAGGCTCTCGTCCCATGTCCGTGGATGCTTTGAGTTATACATGCGCAGAATGTGCACAATCATCCTATTGACAACCTCTGTCTGGCCATCAGTTTGAGGATGGAAGGCTGTGGACTTCGTGAGTTTGGTGTCCAGCAATGACCAGAGACTGGACCAAAATGTGCTGAGAAACCGACTATCCCGATCTGAGATGATAGACTGTGGGATCCCAAAGTGCACCCACACTCGTTCAAAGAAGAGTTTAGCAGTGGCTTCTGCTGTGATATTCTTCTTACAGGCCGCCATAATGGCCATCTTCGAGAACCTGTCGACGACCACAAAAACACAGTCATTTCCATGCTTAGTGGAAGGAAGGCCTGACATGTAATCCGTGGAGATGGATTCCCAAGGTCGACTAGGGGTAGGCAACGGGGTATAGAGGTCGTGCTTCTTAATGGTCGGTTTGGCAATGGCACAGGCAGTACATGATCTGATGTACTTCCCAACATTCTGTCGAAGATTCGGCCAATAGAAATAATTTTGCAGTACTGCCACCATTTTCTCGGCCCCGAAATGCCCAGCAGCCCGACTGTAGTGTGCTTCCCAAATCATCTTGGCACGCTCGCTTGAACGAACACAAAGGTGACCCAGGTGGCATAACAGGGCATCCTGGAGGTGAAAATCTGGAACATGTCGACCCTCCAAGAGTGTCTGGTATGTGTGGCCGAATTCTGGGTCGCTTCTGTAGAGAAGTGGCCAATCAGAAGTCTCGTGCCCACAAGAGTTGAGCACGGTCGTTAACGCCATGATCGGTGGTCGACTGAGGAAATCTGCAACATTATTGGTGCTGCCCTTCTTATACTTGATATTCAAGTGGAACTGTTGCAGGTATGTAGAGCACTTCTGATGGCGATCATTCTGCAATTTCCCTTGGGTCTGTATGAACTGCAGGGGTCGGTGGTCTGTGTGGATGACCATTTCCTTCCCCAAAATGTAATGCTTCCATTGTCGGCAGGCCTGTACAATGGAATACATCTCTTTATCATGGACTGCGTCTGAAAGTGTTTCACTGTGATATGCCACTGGATGTCCATGTTGAGTAAGGACTGCCCCAATAGTGTAGTCAGAGGCATCTGTCTCGACCTCAAATGGTTGTTGTAAATCTGGTAACGCGAGCACTGGTGCCGTGCAGAGGCGATCCTTCAACTCCATGAATGCCTTCTGTTGAGATTCAGACCAAAAGAATTTTGCTTTCGCCCCTCCCTTGGTGACTCGACTCAAGGGCCAAGTAACATGAGAAAACCCCAACACGAACCTACGGTAGAAGTTGGCAAGACCTAGAAAGCTGCGGAGCTCTGTTAGAGTGGTTGGGGATGGCCAATCCCGAATGACTTGGATCTTGGCTGGATCAACATGCACCCCCTGTTCATCAATGATGTATCCCAGATACTGAACCTGGGTCATGCCAAAAGTGCATTTCTCCAAATTGACACATAGCTTGTGTTGCCGCAGTGTTTGGAGAACCTGTCGGATGTGGTGGAGGTGCTCTTCCCAACTCTGCCTGAAGATCAGAATGTCATCCAAGTATACTACTACAAAGGAGTTGGTGAATGGCCGCAAGATGTCATCCATTAGCCTCATGAAGGTTGCAGGAGCATTCGTCAATCCGAAAGGCATAACCAACCATTCGAAAAGGCCCTCCTTGGATTTGAGGGCAGTCTTCCACACATCAGAGGGTTCGATTGGTACCTGGTGATATCCTGACTTCAGATCGATCTTGCTGAAATATTTCGCCCCCTTTAGTTGGTCCAGGAGGTCATCAATCTGCAGGATCGGGTACCTATTACGAACAGTGATCTTGTTCAGCGCCCGATAGTCAATACAGAGTCTCCACGTCCCATCCTTCTTCTATACCAACACGATCGAGCTCCCACAAGGCGATGAACTTGGACGGATGTGACCTTTTTGCAAGAGCTCCTGAATCTGCCTCTTGATTTCATTGTTCTCCAGAACGGAGCGCCGATAAATTGGTCCATTGGGTAGCGACGCACCTGGGGTCAGATCGATGGAGTGCTTGACCTGACAGTGTAGAGGAACCCCTGCGGGGGAGGTGAAGATGTCCTCGTACTCCTCCACAACCTTGTCCATCTGTAGTTGTCGTGCAGAGGGACCCCGTCTGGAGGCCGCGACCACCGTCTTCTTCTTTCCTTGAGGGCGTATCATCAGGAAAACAAATTTCCTGGTTTTGGAAATGATCTTACTGCATTGTTTTGCAGTAAGCAAAGAGATGGCGGTAGGTGGTGCTACCTCTGGTATCCTGTACAACTTATTTCCCAATGTAATAATAACAGCACGGGGCCTTGATTCATACACAGCATGTCGCTTCCACAAGTATGGCTGTCCTAATAATACATCACAAACTTCAAGGGGAGCAATGTCACACAATACCTCATCCGTGAAGGGCTTGATGTTGTATGGAAGGCGACACTGCTGGCTCACGCAAAGATCTCGTCCTTGGTGAAGCCACCCAATGGTGTATGGTTGTGGATGTGCTATGGTCGGTAAGCCCAACCGCTTCACGACCTCTGCCGAAATGAGGTTCTTTTGACTCTCGCTATCAACAATGAACTGTATCGGGGAGACCTTTACCCACATCTGGGAGTGGAAGAGACGCTCCTCCTCCTCTGGATCTTCGGGTTCATTTTTCTGGATCTTGGCGGTAGCGACAGTGGCGTTGGGATCCGTCAATGATCCGCTTCCCTTTGTCATTCCCCTTATCGGGTTCTGACTCAGAGTCAGAACATGCATCTGATTCTGAAACCTTTAGCTCAGCCACCAGTGACTGCTTGGCCTGACACTCACTTGTGTTGTGAGTGGAGCTCTTATGGAACTCACACCATTTCCTAGTGTCCTTTTTCGGCTTCGTGGCGTTTTTCTTTGCTTGCAGCTTCGGTGGGTTGTCTTGGGCTGTCCCGCCTTGGCTTTGTCCTTTGTTCTGTGGTTTAGAGGCACCTTTCCCCTGCTTTGGATTCACAGATCCAAAGTCTCGCTTCTTTTGTTTAAACTTTTGCTCGACCTTGACGGCATATCAGTATGCTGCGCCGAGCGAGGAGATGTTCAGGAATTGTATTTCTTCCTGGATGTACTTGTGCAGGCAGCCACGGTATTTGAGTATCAAATGTTGCTCCAAATCCTTGATACCCAACTTTGTGCGAAGGGTATGGAAAATATTGGTGAACTTCGGCACGTCTTGGTCCCTTCCCTGCCGCAGCGTGGTCCACTTTATGTATTCATCCTCATAGCTTCCGACAGGGTAGTACTGCTCCTTGATGGCATCCCGGAATGAATTCCAGGTGGGTGCGGTTGAAAATAGTGAGCCAGTACTTTCATCCTTCTGCTCGCAGTAGGTTTCCCAACAGTCCTTGACGTGGGGGGTTGCTTTGAGAAGAGCGAAAACAATCTTTTCCCGACTCGAAAATTCATGAACAGAAAAATAACCCTCTAGCAGATTTAACCATTTATCTACGGCATCTGCGTCTATCTGACCCTCGAATATGGGGATTTCAAAATTAACTTGTACCTTAAAGGGCGTGGCGTTTCCAGAGTAGCTGCTGGAAGCCAATGCGTCGCTTCTGGGTAGCCACTGAAGGATTTGGGCAAAGCTGTCCATCATCGCGTTCCGTTGTCGCTTGAGGGCTTCTTCGAGCAAGATTTTGATGGGATCTCCTGCCCCTCGTCTTTCTTCTCATCCGCCATGGGAGGCCGTCGGGATTTGCGAGGTTGGTCTTGCAAAGGTTCGACCAGTTCAAGCCCTAACTCCTTATATCCCGACCTTGTTGGGGACATGCAAAGAAAAACAGAGAAAAAGCAGACCGCTCTGATACCATTGATCCGAATTTAAACAGGAACACAACAAATTACAGAGATAACCATATACACAAAGATGCAGCGGAAATAATACTTCATTTCATTAATGGAAAATACTAAAATATGCTTACAACCAGAAATGGAAATAAACCAGCGAGGGCGATGGTAGCTTATCTCTGAGAAGAGATGTGGTGGCTACATGCCTCTGAAATGTGTTACAATGAGGCTCGAAGGCCTATTTATTGTTGAGAAACAATGGAAAACCCTTAACATTCCAAAACCTAACCCTAGGAGATGAAATGCCAAACTGTGGGCCCCGTTTGGGTAAATTGGTACATCAACTTCCCGGGGTCGTAACTTTGGCATACGATCTCCATTTGACGCGTACAATAGCTCGTTAGAAAGATCTATCCGAGCACTACCACTTTGGGAAGGGAAACATGGGTCCATGGACCCATGTTGCCCCCAGATTTCCCAAAAAACGTCGTTTAGGGCCTCAAAACGGCTCCAGAAGTTCAGGACCCGAAAAACTGCTAAAAATAGTAAGTTTTGCTACAATCAAGGAAACTGAAAATGCTGAGAGAAACAATGGTGGGGGTCCAGGTGGACTTGGCAGGTGGCCACCAATATCCACCTGGATCAATCATTTAGGGATTTTTGATTCGGATCATCCACATAATTGTGTGCCTCTTGTGATCGACGTTTCGAATCCCAACTTAGATCCATCTTCAGGATAGAAGTGATAGATTGAAAGAGGAGCTTACCAATCAGAACAAATAAATTTCAGGTCAACTGCTCTTCTTTCAATCTTAATCCTTGAATTTTCGAGAAAACAGATCTCATTCCATATATCCCCTCCGTACAGGGAAATTATGTTAGATTTTAAGCTTCTGTGGCTATCATTTAGGGATTTTTTATTCGGATCATCCACAGTATTGTGTGCCTCTTGTTGTCGATGTTTCGAATCCCAACGTGGATCCATCTTCAGGATAAAAGTGATAGATTGAAAGAGGAGCTTACCAACCAGAACAAATACATTTAGGATCAGCCGCTCTTCTTTCAATCTTAATCCTTGAATTTTCAAGAAAACAGATCTCATTCCATATATCCCCTCCGTACAGGGAAATTATGTTAGATTTTAAGCTTTCGTGGTTGTCATTTAGGGATTTTTAATTCAGATCATCCACAGTGTTGTGTGCCTCTTGTTTTTGATGTTTTGAATCCCAACGTGGATCCATCTTCAGGACCGAAGTTATAGATTGAAAGAGGAGATTACCAACCAGAACAAATAAGTTTCAGATTAACCGCTCTTCTTTCAATCTTAATCCTTGAAATTTCGAGAAAACAGATCTCATTCCATATATCCCCTCTGTACATGGAAATTATGTTATATTTTAAGCTTCTGTGGCTATCATTTAGGGATTTTTGATTCAGATCATCCACAATATTGTGTGCCTCTTGTTGTGGATTTTTCGAATCCCAATGTGGATCCATCTTCAGGACATAAGTGATAGATTAAAAGAGGAGCTTACCAACCAGAACAAATAAATTTAAGATCAGATGCTCTTCTTTCAATCTCAATCCTTGAATTTTCGAGAAAACAGGTCTCATTCCATATATCCCCTACGTACAGGGAAATTATGTTAGATTTTAAGATTTTGTGGCTATCATTTAGGGATTTTTGATTCGGATCATCCACAGAATTGTGTGCCTTTTGTTGTCGATATTTCGAATCCCAACGTGGATCCATCTTCAGGACATAAGTGATAGATTGAAATAGGATCTTACCAACTAGAAAAAATAAATTTTAGATCAGCCGCTCTTCTTTTAATCTTAATCCTTGAATTTTCGAGAAAACAAATCAAGGCAAAATCAAATTGAAAATTTCTTGTTGCATTTTTCAACAATTTTTTTCCTACAAGAATTGCCACTAAGGTTACCTTTGTCCAATGGGGGTTAGATTATATTAGCTTCTAGGTTTCAACTTTGGATCTAGATTCCTGACCAAGAGTTGGGAGCCTCAAAGGAAACCGCCAATATTCACAGTCGAAGGCTTACCCCCTACACAAGTTTCTTTTGTGCAATGATTTTTATTAGTGATATGGTGAAGGAATCCAAGCTTCCTATAGACAACATCTATGTTTCAATGTATAGTTATAAATGGGTGTTGTTTCGGTTCCTATCCTATTGATCCTAACCTTACTAATAGATTATTTTGATGCCAAAGCGAGCTTAATCGATGCATATTATATTAAGGTTGATTTTAGAGGCTTAACTTGGGGTCATGAACCAAGTGTTTTAACTTAGTGTTATGTAGGAATGTGCAAGTTTACGTGTTATAAAACTTAAAATAAACTTAGTTTGCACTAAAATTAAAGATAATAAACTACATAAAATAATGATAATAATGTTGTAAATGAACAAAAATCAATCATTCACCATAAGAAATTTACTACCCAACCCTGGAGGGTTTCATGTAAAGAAAAAAGTGCAAAAAAGGAGGAAAATGATGATCTAATGGGTAGGACACAAATAAACGATGGATATGGAATCTGATATGATATCCTATAACCAAATTTCTATAGAGGTTACAATAGGGAGACAATGGTTTAGGGATGTAAATTGGCCTCAAACATATCTACCACAAAGGGAGTTTAGAAGAGAAAATCAAGGAGATATTTATACTAGTCAATATATTGGTTTCCTTAACCTCAATCACTAATGGAGAAGCAAGTGATCAGATCTATAAAACAATGGTGACAAGGGTTTATCTAACCTACTACAATACACTACCATTTCAACCCTCCAAAACCTAGTTTGGTGTAGAAGTACTAGAAGCCCTCAAGAGTGTTTATTTCTTCCTATTAGGGTTTATAAGGTGAAAATATTTAGGCTTATTAACTTGCTATTGATACGAGGGAGTCCAAAACCCCACAACAAAGAAACAACTAGAAAATAATAGAAAATAATAGAAATTTTTGGAAATTTTTACCAATGCAGATAACTAATTTGGAAGTGCGTTGACCATTGTATAAAGTAGGGCATTTAATGCATTGACCGATGCAAAAAATAAGTCAAAAGTTATGTTATCTAGTGCAGAAATGAGGTTAAAAATTGTGTTTATTTTTCGAGGCCTCTATTTTCGGGGCGTGCTTAGGATTTATTGTTTGTTGTTGTTCTGAGACATATGACCTAAAAAACACTCCACAAAGGAAAAAGGCACCATTTTTTTTCAAAAATCACAAAGATGGAAAAATTATTAATAAAAGATGAAAGGGGAAGAAAGCTTATAGTAAACAATCCAAGACCTGAAGTCTAAAGCTTCCCAGTGGAGTCACAAACTATTGGATGTCTTCATGCATAAGGGTCAGCAAAGGGACTTTCTTTACAAATTGCTAGTAGTCCAATGGGAAATAACTTAGGAAAAATGGTTCCTTAGGCTACTTCTTTAGGTGAAAGTGGGTTTTAATGTGTAAAACCCATACTAAGATGTTGTATTTTGATCCATATAATAATTTTAGCTAGGTGATCAATTTTTATGTGATGACCATCAATAAGAAAATAATGAAAAATAGTGTTTAGTCACAAGTTGCCCAAAAAATTTCATTGACAAAACAAAAAACATGGTGTCTCAATGCCTATTTTTTTAATTTAATTTATATTTTCTTTTGAATGTACATTTATTTATTTATGTTTATATCAAAGGCATCTTTTAAGGAAGGGATTTTGTCCAAAACCTGTCAACTAAAACTTGTTAACCAAAATTAATCGACCAAATCCATTGGTTTAATGACTATCCACAAGTTACTTTGCCTCCTCTGCCATCTCTTAAAATAATCTATGAGTCATAATTAAAAAATCATGATTACTTCAATTGTTGCAGTCATGTTTTCCTTTCTTTCCTACCCATTCCTTGAGACTTTAGTTTACTTAATAAACCACAATTACTCCATCATTGGAGTTGATTTTTCCTTTCTTTCCTACTTTCTTTCCTTCATCTCAATCATAGATCTGTTGAATGGGGATGGAATAATAGAGTGATGGTATAGTGAGAAGACATTGTGGTTTGTGTTTGGGTTGTACATCTCAACGAAGGAATTGGAAATGTCTCAAGTCACAATCCAGATATATGAAGGGATTAACCACACAAGGAATCAACACTAAGTCATTAGCCTTAACATCATTTAGATTATTATTTCTTGTCTTTCACCCACACTTGCCCTGTGTTCCTTGACTCCTGTTGCCTCACATTCCCAGGAAGAATAATTTCCAAGGTCTATGCACATGAACCTGAATTCATCAGGATATTATAATTGATGAGAAGCTCTCCTAAGTGTTTGCCACAGTGCCAATAGTGTGCAAAATATATTTTATTTCTAGTTGTTATGGTTGTATTATGTTTGGTTCGAACACAAACCTTATGCTTATACTGAACAACTATCCTTGAGATCTTAACAACAAAGTACTTATCATAGATGCTTGAAGAATTGAAATCCGCACAATGTAATGAAAGGTATACAAACATAAATAATATTTCTCAATTGGATTTCATCACTTTCCCTTGAAGAATACAATATCTGCAATGTTTGAAAGCACTCTAAATTGTGTTATAGTATTCATAACATAGGCAGAGTTGCAAAATGAATGGCAAGGATTCATAGGATAATTACAGGATTCTCAACTATTGTTCATCCATATAAGGGCATGATCTTTGTTCATCTCAAAAACAAAGTTTAGTGGAAGTGTATATATGTTCTTTAGCTAAAATCAAGAAGAAGGAGAAACAAGACTATCAAGTTGAAGGATGTTATGTCAAGTGTTCCATCACCCTTTTGAACAACTTTAATGAGGTTGTTGTAGAGGTTTGTATGTTCTTGAATGTTTTGTCTACCTTGTATATTTATATTTAGAGTCATTTATTGCACTATATTAATGTCATGTTCTCATAAATATTTGGGATTCTGCAAGTGAAGTTAAAGATGGTAAAATTAGATATAAGGTCAACGGGAGATGTGTTCAATTTGATAGTATGGCTTGGCTACAACCAAGCTTTTGTTATGAGGTTGATTATCATTCTCAATCATATTAGGATAAGAATAAATGGCCATCCACTTTAAGGGGTAGCATAAGAATAATGAAAGAAAGAATATGTTATAGGGTTTCCTCCTCTCTTGGTATTTGAAATGCCAATTGAAGATAAATTCAAGGTGGAGAATCACACTTTAGCAAACATGATACCAAACTGTGATGCATTTTAAAGTAGGTTAGGTTATCCTTCCCACACATGTGTTTGCAGGAGAGATTGAAGACAAATGAAATCCTTTCTACACAACATAAGGATCCTTATGCTTCACCATATATGTTATATCTTTGTAGGATTATAGAGAAAGGCATGTCACTACTTTGTTAAAGACAAAATGAATTTGGTGCCCCATTCCCATGTCTATGTTTCGTAGAGTAAAAATTTAGATATGGTTATTTATGGTTGGGATAAAGGCTCTCTCTTTTTAGGGGTTTTGTATGGTTTTCCATTCATAAGTGGCATTTAGTCTTGATTTTTAAAGGTAAATATCAAGTGAGAAATTGAGCTATTGTAATTACATTCATTTCATGCCGCCAATTCACGACTTAGTTATATGATTTATGTTAACAAACTAGTGAATTTTTTTCCATATATTTGTAGTTGAAAAAAATAAATGGATCAAATAAATAGATTATGAGTTAAGTTGTTTGAAGAAGAATTCATTAGGACATAAAATATATTTTTTGTAAGCTTTGCACAACTACATTATCATCATGTCCAATATATCACCCCAATTGGGGCGGGGAATTGAACTGATAACTTCACATCAAGGAGTGTCTTAACAAAGCACCCAATCACCTTCTGTCCAAGACCTATAAACATTAAAACTTAAAATATATTATAACATGTTTCACAATTTCTTTAGTAAAATATATGAGGTATATGGTTAATGGGTTTGTCACGACAACGTTAAATTAACTTTATCATTGTTTAATGAAAATGATAAATGTGTTTGTACTATTTAATTGAGAATAATTTTACATGTAAATTTACATAAAGGAAATTTGGCCTAATACTCTAGTTTGTTTGAAACAACTATGAAGAGAACGGTTCTATATTTAGATGGCATCCGAACGGTTTTGGTGTCCCTGACTAGACCTGTGTTAATTACTTCTTGCTCTTGGTTCCACGCGGCATGATCTCAACATGTCTTGTTTTATATATCTGGCAGAGGAAAGGGTTTACCTGCAACACTTAGTCTGATCTGCTCTCGTTGATTTCTGGAGGGTGATCCGACAGTAGGGAAAGGTTCAGGTATTATCATCTTCCCAAAACTCCTGTGTCTAGTCGACTGTGGTTTCATTCGGGCTTGTCATTGTTGGAGCTCTGCAACTCCGTTGGCCCTTGGTGGCTTCAGGTTGATTCATACCCTTTTTTGTTGGGCGTAATGGAGGTTTTTAGGATGGTCACACCATCAGGGATGGCCTCTGTGATTTCAGAGTCTATGGCCAGTAGCCAGAACCCAAGTCAAATTTTCGAAGAAATGTAGGAGGGTCATCATCTATTGAAGTTCGTAAGTTTCAGGTTGGAAATTCCCTTCTGGTTCATTAAATGGTTGATGGTCATATGTATATGGACTGTGTAAGATTTTTTCTCCAGGCAAGTGTTCGATAACTTTAATAGAAAGTGGGGGGTGGAGGATGGAGAGAGTAGGGTTCAATCCGAGAACCCTAGGCCCTAGGCCTAGGTGATGCAGACGGCGCAGGAAAGGACACGCAGGTACGGGAGTTTGGGTGCTGGCGGACCCAACGAGGTTGTTTTTCGGTGGGCAAGCGGAGAAGGAGACAGCTGGGATAAAAAATTACACTTTCAGTCTGGCGACGGGTACTGTCACGGTTTGTGTTTTGTGGGGCGTGGTTACCTGGTGGTTTTTTTCTTTGAAAAACATTCTAGGCGTTTTTCTGTTCTGTTTCCTTCGCGAGGTCAACTTATTTGCCTGCAAGCGATTTTCAGCGCTCTCCCCGGGTAACGGTTGCGAGGAGGTGTCAGTTATTACGGGGTTTTTGTGTTTTTACTATGGTAATTCCAAATGAAACGGTGGAACTCGACCCAACCCCGAAAGATATACTCTCAGTCTGGGGAAAGGAGATCAATGAGCAGAATATCGGCAAGTTTTTTGGGCAAGTTGACAGTCATGCGTCTGCATTGTTCTCGGCAGGAGGCTCGCGAGTTTCTAAAATCGCAAAAGGTTTGATGGACGAGAGTTGGGATCTTTCAGGTGGTCTCGGCAATATTGGCAAGGGTTCTGAGGAGGAAAACCCTCAAGCTAAGTTAGGCGCATGGGGAGACAAGTTTATCGCCCCACCTGACGGTAAGTCTTTCTCCCCTTCAAAAGTTTTTTGCCCGTCTGGCGGCCTTGAGGATATCATTAGCTCTTCCCAAAACATAGGGATTTGGAGGCCTGTAGGGGGTATCCAAATAGCTGGGAAAGAGGTGGGCGGCAAAAGCAATCTTTCGTCTGTTAACAGGGTTCTATTTTCAAAAGACTCCTCTCAGAGGTTTCTAGGGGCGGAGGGGTCTTCTGCAGGACTTGGTAAGACTGTAAAGCAGGGGAATTTTGCTCATACCCTCGGTGCCGGTAAGGTGATAGAGGATGGGTTTTCGGTTGAAGGAGAAGTGGGGAGTCCTGTAGAAGGGTTGATTGAAACCCCGCCCAGAATTGGGGTTGATCAGTCAGCAGTAAATGGAAGTGGTTCGCAAAGGGTGGTAGGGGACCAAAACCCTGAGTTCGGAGACAAGGGTTCTGAGCCAGAACCGCAGAAGACAGGGGAAAAAAGGAAGAAGGCTAAACCCCTGAAAAAGAAGCGTTTTGCGAATTTGGTACTTGGTATGGACGTGCAGGTGGAGGATGTTCTGGATGTGGCAGAGTGTACTCTCGTGGGCAGAATTAGAGGGCGCCCAATATCAGGCAAATCCTTAAGGCAGTGGGCGGAGAGCCAGTGGTTGGAAACCCCGACATTTTCTTTCAAAACCAACACTCTGGTCAAGGGTTGGTTTATGGTTAGTTTTGACAGTAAGGAGGCTCTGGAATGGGTCGAGGGGAGGAACTGGGCTTACGGGAATCGACATGTTTTCTTTAAAAGATGGTCCCCCCTTTTCGACGCCTCAAAAGAAAAGGTCGAAGAATTCCCTGTCTGGGTCAGGGCTCCTAATCTGCCCCCCTTTCTTTGGGTGGATTCCGTTTTCAAATCTATAGGAAACCTCCTGGGCACCTATTTGGATGTTGATAGATCGTTTCTCCATACCTATGAAAAAGCTATGGCAAGGATATTAGTAAGGCTCAATCCGAAGGAAGGTCTGGCAGAATCAATCACGTTGCAGTATAAGGAATATGTCTTCGAACAGCCTCTGGATTATGAACTCCTTCCTTTTCGTTGCCACCGCTGTCATGAGTATGGGCATCTGGCGAGGGATTGCCCATTGGGGAAGAGAAGAAGGAGGACTCAAAGCAAAGAAGAGAAGTGGGAGGGTTCTCTGAGGAATGCTGAGAATCCGGTGGTGGGGTCTGTTCCAAATGAAAAAACTATGGAAGATCTCTTTCATCAGTCAAAGGAGGGAGAGCCTCGGGAGGACGGGGACCCGGTCCGTGCTTCAGATGACCAGCCGAACTTGGAAACGCCTCTTGCTGATCCGGCCATCGCTCCTGAAGGTGACCCAACCGGGACAGGAATGAAGAGGCAGACAGGTTTTCTAAAGAAGGTGTGCAGCAAGCTGTGGGCTCATGGAGAATAACAGAACAGTACCAGGACCAGATCCGTGTGTCGGATCTTCCCCCATACACTTAATGTTTTTGTCTATATATATATGCACTAGTTTATCAGTGGTTTTATATGATACTGGTAGCATATGAAAATTGTGTCTCTCTATTTACTGTTTGCTCTATTTTGATAGAGCGTGTAGTGATCTGTGTTTTTTGTATACGCTATGGGTTGTTTTCCTTTTGAAAGGAGACCCAGGTTCCTTGAGACATACTTGATTACAGTTTTATGGTGTGGTTGTTCAGGTCGGGTACAGGAGTCTAATAGAGTTTGTAGGTATGCTGCTGTTCTTACACAGAGGAGTTTATGCTCCTTCTCATGCAGATTTTGCAGAATGTTTACTCATATGCTTTGTAACTTTTTTATTCCTTATAAAAAAGTTCGATTTTTTTTTCCTTGGAAAAAAAAACTATGAAGAGAACGGTGTTTCAATCATAGTAAATAGCTCTTGTTTATGACAAAGCACTTTGAGCTTCAGCTCGGTAATCCTTTGTGCTATGTATGTCTTTGTTTGGCTGGTTTATTTGTTTTGATTATTAAATTACAATATATATATTTTATTAGAAATTTGTACAATTTTATATGAAAACTCTTTTCTAGCTTAGTATAGAAGAGATGTAATATTTTATTATTTTATGTTGTTGTTATGTTAAGTTGTCTAAACAGTTTGACTCTATCTAATTATAATGGTTTTCGGGCTCAAGGTTTTGACGACACATGGTTTTTCCCATTGTATCTTCTCCAATATAGCCTATTTAAAGACATCAAATTCCAATTAGTATTTGTAGTTTATTGAAGATCCCCAAACGAGCATGGGCTTTAATTGAATAATTAAAAGGGGCGCTGCTACGAACAATTTGTAAGTAATTTTTCTATACTACTCGTTGTTTTGACAAGTTGGAAACCTAAAAGTAATATTTCGTGTCTACTCATTGATAAATTGATATGATAAAACTATAGTCACAATTTTCCTATAAATTTGACACGAATATAAAAATGTTATCACCACACTAAGCCTTTAAGTCTTAAATATCTTATAATTTCAGCATCGTTATAGATTTATTAGTTATAATTTATTTTGCGTTTTTTAACTATTGCTTACTAAATTTAAATATAAATAAAAAAATCAAATCAATAAAGGAGAAATTTGCTTTTCATTTTTTTATAAAATACCTTTTAGGACAAAGCTGCTTTTCTTTTTTTACCAAATGCTATGAAAACCAATTGAATAAATTGGCATAGGACTTTTAGTAGAAATCAAATCATATAATCTTGAAATTTACCAGATTTTTAAGAGGAGAAATATGTTTTGTTATTTTGTTTATTTTTTTTAATACTATTTTTTTTGAAGTGAGAATTTGTAAATTGTGACTTAATATTGTAGCTTACAATGAGTTACTAAGCAACTTCTGATGTGGCATTAAGTGTGACCCACCATCTATTTGGCATTAAGTGCCACACACCACAACAAATTGTTTGTAAGTCAACCTAGTGCAGCCTAAGCCGCATATACCCACAGTATGCATATAAAATTGCATGTCATATACATTTGTCCCAATAATTCCAAAATTCCATACATAGGAAACCTTCCATAAGTCAAGATTTAAGGCTCCTTAAATAAACTCTATGCGGAAACATTCATTTAACTATCCCACAAGTTTTGACTTTGGGTTATTTCCACCTCCGGTGCTTATCAACCATACCCTGGTCTTTAGACTTTGGTTAAAACTCAAACTTAATCCATAATATATTAATCCTGCTTATTTCTATTATAATTTCCATATAGTAGGAATATTTCATAAGCCACACTTAAACCTTACCTTTCCGCCATTCTTCAAACCTTTGCACATGTATCGATGCTCTCCTTAGCGCATTAAATCTTCACCATCGATCTCATTCCTCAATCTGACGGTTATCCCGTCACCCGCTTTCCAACTAGCTTGGCCGATTGCCATCATTGATCAATCCCGTTCGATCCAACGGCTATCACACAATATCGTGTGAAATCTTGCACGACCGATATCAGGTCGAGAGCGCGTGAGGTTTCTGGTTTTCTCGTGCTACGTGTCGCCCGCTAAGGTTAATCGCGTAGAATTTAGAGATACCACTTACAGCATTTAGTCCACGCGAAATACTGCTTACCATCTACGAAGATCGCTCCATCATTCTACACGTTTTCCACCCTACTGTCAACACGTGCCTTGATGTGATCCATCTGTCTATTAACTTGATCTCGTGCGATAAGATCTCCGCCGCTCATCTTCTTGACTTTAATTTGTGCGACTTGATCTTAGTCTTCTATCGCACACAATCTCGTCCGTTGATCTGACTAACCCAACGATTTCTCTGCACTGTTACGTTCTTTTGTTTCTTACTGTGTAATAGCCCATTCGGCTTTCTACCTATGTATGTGTTCTCGCCTTACGATCTTCACTTGTTCTGATCTCGATTGCTCTTCCGCCTGACTCCTTCCTAAAATTTGTTCTGTGTATTATTTAAACGCTACCACTCCTGAGCTTTGATTTGTTTATTCAATCAGACTCCAACATTGTCCGATCAATGCAATACTCCTCTGAGCATTGTCCTCTCTCTCAGATTCTCTTTGAATTCCCTGCACACTTATGTCATGCAGAATTACCCTAATCCACACACAGATTATAATTCAATTACTCAATACAAACCACACAAACTCAAAAGTCACACTTCTATATTAATAAACAAATGTTTATAAAGAAATTTCTTTCTTGGCCTGATCTTCTATATCAGTGGCCTTTCTTTTCTGCCCATAGGCTTACAATCTATCTCTAACTCTAACTAACTGACTGACTAACCGACTGCCTGCCTGACTGACTGACTGACTCTATGCCTTTTAGGCTTACATTTATACAAAAGGTTCCGTTAACCAATTCTAGTTCAAATCCTTAATTTGCTGGACTAAATCTTGAATATCCTCTACGTCCACTTTTGACTCCACTAATCCCTAATCTAGGACTTACAATTTATTTCCAAATCTCTCAATCCCCACTAATCACTCGTCATCACTCATGTTCTCCTATATTCGAGAGAATTTACAAATATCCTCACAATATCTAATTAATTTCTATTCCAATCACTCAAAACATTAATAATTACATTAATTTGATACATAGGAATCCAACTTCCTTGAAAACACAAGACTTCTAAGTTAACTAGAATATAATGAAATTGCTGAGCTAGATGCTTATGCATTAGACTCCCAAGGTTAAAATAATCATGGTCTCCTGATCATGTGCTTCCGACCTTTGTCTTCCTGGATCCCATACTTTTTTCTGTAATTTTTCTTTGGTTGTTGTTGTTGTTTGTTGTTGTTTTCTAGGTTTCCACACTTTATGTTGCTTTGCCCCACTAGTTATGCTTTCACAGTCTGTTGTTTTCTTTCTCTTGTTGCTGCTTGGTCTTCTTACTGCTGCTTTCTTCTAATTCATCATCAATCTTATTATTCTTTCAATCTCTATGTCCAATTTATCTTTTGACTGATAATTACTTTGCCATTTGTTGTTGTACTCTATCCACTCATCTTCAAACTACTGTTTACTGTCTTCTCTTTGAAGTTGTTGGATTCTTACTACTGCCCTTTCATCCTTACCTTCTCGTGACTTTCCAAACAACCTCTGTTCAATATCTAGAAATTTATTTTCAAAAAATAAATTGTCCTCCAATTTCCTTTGTACTTGATTCCCCACAAATACATCACTATGTTGTTCATCAATTCCAGCATATTTTCATTTCTCTTCCTTGATAACCCTCAATAATTGTCCTTCACTTCCTTGACTGATTCTCACAATCAATTCAACTTCTCCAGGCATGGTATCTTCATGCTTTTCTTTTTCCTCATCAGCATGTTCGACTTGGAAACTTCCAGTCTTCTTCAGTTCTAAAACTGACTCTTCAACTTGAAATATGTCTGTCTCATTTTCATCAAATCCTGTAATCATAAAACAATTATCATAATTAAAAATATAATGCCTCATTACCTTTTCCCTTTATGGTAACATCTCAGTATGCCGATTTGAGTTTTCCTTCAATTCTTTTGTCAACACATCAATATGTTGATTTAAACTCTCCTTCATATCATCTGTTTCAATGATATCTCTCTGTCCTGGTTCACAATAATGAACTCCTCCTTCTGTAATGTCAATTTTCTGAACTTTTATTACCATTCTCTTTTCCTTATGATTGTCTTTCACGACAATTTATTTGTCTTCCTTTTTCAGCGATTTATCTTGAGTATACATCCTCTGCTTTTCCAACTTCCTTCTTTGAAAGTCTAATTTTCTATATAACTCAATAATATCTTTTTTTTGGTCAAGTGAGAGTGGAGCCTTCTATTAACTATAAAAGTGTAATACATATGATACACATCTTTACCCGTGCAAAGACAAGCCCGTTGTTGGTTTACCATCACAAGACAAGCCCATTGCTAGTTTACCATTAACAGGGTTTACAAAACCCAAGATCAAACAATATCTCATGAGGTTACAATATTTCGCGGGGTTACATCAATTCTACAACACAAGACTAAGGAACAAGTTCCTTTCTATTCACCGGTTTCTCATACAAACTGCGAAGACCAACAGACTTCAAAAAATACCAAAATTGCGCCAATCAATCTTCTCTAAACCGCTCCCCAAGCCCGAGCTTGAACGTGCAATCCCCACCGTCGAAATGAACTTCCCATCTAACGGTCCACAAATCCTACGATCAAAAGAGCTTCGCGGAGAATCGGCACCGTCGATCAAAGTCTATTTAATCCAACAGTCCACCATGATTTCGACCTGAACACTAGCACGATGAATAACACAAATCCAGACCCGAAAAGGATTAGAGCTCCTCAACCTATAGGATTTCGGGTCCGTCCAGGTGGTTAACGTTCGATCTCTTTCCGGCCTGAAATCCATTGGATGACTGAGGCCAAAAGAACCTGTGGACTTCGGCCATTCAACTAATGAACGGGTTAAGCAGCGTTTTACTCCCGCAGTTCTCCTAAGCATCATCGGTCCATCCTGTCGATCCATCGTTCCTGATCATTCTAGAATTTCCTTTGTTCCTGATCCTCCCATGTTTAGACTGAGATCTGCTATTCATTTTGAAACCCTCCTAAAGTAGCTCATCCAGAACAACCCATGACCTCTGTTCCACCAGGAACTGTATAACCACTTCACTTCTTCGATCTTCTTTTCCTTGAGTTTTACTGATTGGGAGAGACCGCAGCCCAAGGACCTCCGCTCTTCTCACCTTTCGCTAGTCATCCTCCTTCTCTCTGCTGAAGGTCTGGAAGTGTTCCATATCTTTGGCAGCCCGATAGAGACAATCATCACACAGTTTTCCTGGGGGTATCGACTCCCAAATGTGTCAAATACCACTTTCCTTACTAATCACTCCTTCATTCGCCAAATGATCAGCCAACATATTTTCTTTTCTTTTCACATGGAAAAAGTTGATGGTTCTTAAGGTTTGCAGGTGGGTGTGAATATGGTGAAAGACCTGTGATAGCCTCCAATGTTTCGACACTTTTTCTAGTGTCGTTCCATTGCACATTTTCTTGGCCGCTTTGATAATCAATTCCGAATCTGCTTCAATGATGACATTGTGTGAATTTAAATTCACCAAGGTTTCCAGGCATTGCTCTAAGGCCATAAGTTCCGCCATGTTATTAGTGGCTTTCCCCAAGTGACTATGAAAGATCTCCTTTATGCGTCCCTGCTCATCTCTTGTAACACCCCCAAAACCAGCTAACCCTGGGTTGCCCTTGGATGCTCCGTCTATATTGACTTTTAAGAAGCCTTGTGGAGGAGGCTTCCAAATATCCATACTTTCATTTGTTTGGCTCACACCCTTGTTTATGCCCTGTGGGACTATTGACTGGAGACCCAACTATAGTAGAATACAAGCTTCCTGGGGCAGAGGAGGATTCTCTGGAAGTTTCCACAACAAACCTCTGACTGTTTCTTTGAGTTGTTGTAGAATTTGTGCAATTATGTGCTGGGGCATGCTTGTCTTGCTTTTGAAAATCCTACCATTGCGTTCTTTCCAAACATCCCAGATGACAAAGCCTGGAATCAGAGTCCAAGATTTATTGACGATTTCATTGCCTGAGAAGTTTTTCCTCCAATTCTTCAAAGTGTTGGTGATGCTGAGTCTGCTAAGTCTGTCCCGATCAGTATGCCTAAAGACTGAAGCCACCCAATCCCACACAATGGCGGTGAAAGGGTAGAGGTTGATTAGGTGATTCATCGTCTCCTCTTGTGAGCCACATAGAGGGCATTTGGATGGGCCAACAAAACTCCTTTTTAGCAAATTCTCCCAAGTTAAAATTTTCTTTTGTTGAACAACCCAAATGAAAAAATTTATTTTCATCCAGTGAGGGTTCTACCAAAAGTTCTTCCATACCTGATCAGGGTTTTGGTCGTTAAACCCTGTTACTATTATTTTAGCTTCTTTGAGGTTAAATTTTCCTTCGGTGTTCCTTCCCCATCTTAGTTGGTTAGACAAGGAGGCAACAAAATCTTCCTTTGCTCCAAATCTCGAGCAAGAGAATCTACCTGGGCCTTCAGAGGGCTATCTTCACTGTGGCCTAAATCCTTCCAAATTCTCCATTTACCATTATTCCTTACCTGATCTCAAAATTCACTTACCATAAGTAAACCTTTGTTGTCAGTATCATTCTTGAGAGTGGCTAATTCGTCCTTAAACAAATTGGGTTCCTGTTGCTAGTTATCCTCCCAAAATTGTGCCAAGTTCCCAGCTTGGATCTCCCAGAAATTATGCTGCTGGACAGTACCTCTATTCTCCAAAGAAAGATTCCAAATGTGGGAGCCCTTAATTCATCCTGACATTCAGATGTGGTCCCTCTCCTGCCAATTTTTTGCATATTTTTGTTTCCAAATCTTGGCCCAAGGGGTTGTCGATTCCTTGAGCCACCTCCACCAAAGTTTAGCTCCCGAAACTTTACTGAGGGTTTCAGGGTCATGAAGCCCTAATCCACCATGGGACTTGGGTTTGCAGATCTTGTCCCAAGCTACTAAAGCTAATTTATTTTTCTCTTCCCCTCTGCCCCATAGAAAATCCCTTTGAATTCTCCTGATCTATTGCATATCTTTTAGGAGCCGGAAGAGTTGAGAACATGAAAAAGAGAATAGCTATCAAGATAGCCTATGTGAGCACAAGGCATCCCACCAAATTTAAAGACCTACATGTCCATTTCCTGACCTTGTCCTGAACCTTATTCATTATCGACTCCCACACTCCCTTGCTTAGAGGTTTTTTTGTAAGAGGCATTCCCATGTACTTGGAAGGTAACTGGTCCCTTTGAGACCCAAGAATTCTGGTGATGTTCTTCTGAATAGAAATGTCAGTGTTAAAGAATAAAACTTTTGAATTGTTGAGGCTTGCCTCTATGCCAGCTTCCATAGCAAAGTCGTTTAGGATTTGTTTGATCACTCGGGCTTCCCTGACTGTGGGTATACCCTGCAGCATTGTGCCATCCACAAATTGTTGGTGAGTATTTGCCACTCCATCTAGGGTAAGTTTGAGACCCTGGATTCTTCCTTCAACATTTGTTGTTTTGATCGCTCTGCCTAGCCCTTCCATCATAAGAACAAAGAGGAAGGGAGAGAGCGGATCCCCTTGTCTGAGACCTCTAGAGGGCATGAAGGTTCTTGAAGGAGCACCATTAAGCAAGATGGAAAAACTGGTTGTGGATATTAGTGCCATAACCCATCTTATCCAGTTGTGGTCGAAGCCATAAGCTCTTAGTACTTCCTTTATATAAGACCAACTTAGCTTATCGTAAGCTTTCGCTAGGTCCAACTGAATGATCATACCAGCTTGTTTATTGCTTTTGAGAGAGTGTACCACCTCGTGAGCTTGGATGATGTTATTGAGAATCTGTCTTCCCTCCACATAGCCAGTTTGCTCCTCTGAGATGAGAGCTGGAAGAAGGGGCTTGAGTCTGTTGGCGATAACTTTGGAAATAATTTTGTACACCACATTACATAAAGCTATGGGTCTAAAACCATATGGAGTCATGGCTTTTTCCTGTTTTGGGATTAAAGCTATGAAGGAGGCATTAAGAGCCTTCAGAACCAATTTGGATCTTCTTGAGTCTTCCACCACCTCAAGGATATCTTTTTTGACTATTCTCCAGCAAGCTTTGAAGAAGTCCACATTGAAACCATCTGGGCTTGGAGCTTTGCCATTTTGCATTTCATTGATCACATCACTGACCTCCTCTTACGACACTGGCCTGTTAAGATTGTGGTTGTCTTCTCTGGTGACCAGTTGAGGGATGTACTTTGTGAAATTTTTGATGAACCGAGATCTATCAACCAGAGGCTCCTCTGCTATGTTGAGGAAGTGTTGAACACAGACAGATTCCATTTTTTTGTGAGAGACAAGCTCTATCCCTTGGGAATCCTTGAGTTTTTTGATTCTGTTGTATGCCCTATGATCTATGGTAGATTTATGCAAGAGCTTCGTGTTTCTTTCTCCCTCTCTAACCCACTGCACCCTCAATTTTTGTATCCAGAAAATATCCTCTTTCATGCATCTATCTTCCCATTCTTTCTGTAGAGAATCAACTAGATTTTTTCGCTCCTCAGTGAAACCATCTGTAATGATGATCTAATTGATCTCCTGGAGTTTTTTCTCATCTTCTTTTTTGGCTTTGAAAATATTACCAAACTCCTTTTTGTTCCAATATTTAAGCTTGGATTTGATGTGTTTGAGTTTATTTTGGAGCAAGAACATTTCAGTGCCTTGAATGTTTAGATCCTCCCTCCACCATGTGTCCATATTACTGGTGAATTCAGGGTGAGAGAGCCATGCATTTTCAAACCTGAAAGGTCTGTTTCTAGGTGTGCCCATAGAAGTGGCCTCAAGCTATACAGGCCAATGGTCTGAGCCTCCAAATGGAAGGATAGAAGCTGACATGGCAGGGATTGACAGAAAGAGGTCCTCTAAGATGAGAAATTGATCCAGCTTAGAGGCGACTTGAGAATCCCCTCCTCTCTTATTTTTCCAGGAAAAGGTGCCATTTGAGGCTTCAGTGTCCACTAACCCCATGTTCATTATGAAGTTTTGGAAGGCAATGGAGTCTCTGCCTAGTTGTTTGATACCCCCTTTTTTCTCTGTAAGAGATCTGATCATATTGAAATCTCCTGCAACAATCCAGGGCACATCAGGGTGTCTCGCTCTTAGCTCCTCAAGGGCTGTGAGAAGCTTGAGCTTGTCTTCTTGCTTTTGAGGCCTGTAGACATTTGTAATCATGTAACTCTCCTGATCCCCTAAAGGTTGACACACCAATGAAAGATAGTTCCTAGATGCTTCAGCATCAAGGATTCCAAATTTCCGGGGATCCCAGAGCGTAAGGATCCCCCCCACCGAGTTTTTTGCTTTGACCTCTAGATACTCATACTTGATTAACCATTTGTTATGTGTTTCTCTAATATTTTCCATTGAGCATTTTGTTTCCTGAATAAAAACCATATCTGGTTTTATTCTTTTATTCTACTACTAAGATTTCTTTGTTTCCTTCTACTTCCTATACCTCTAATGTTCCAGGTTGTAAGCTTCATTAATGTAAAGGAATAACTAGTGAGATCTCTCATCTTACCTGAGTTAATCATGAGTTTCCCACATTTGTTCAGTAGCTCATTCTGCCTTTTTCTTCCTCTCTTCCTACCCAGGTTCTTGGGAGATTGTATCTGTGAATCCTCCATCATTTTGACCCCCTTATGCTCCTAGCTTTCATGATTTCTTTTGACTCTAGAGCCCTTAGATTGTGATCTCCAGAGGAAGAGTTGTTGAACCCTATCAAAATCCTCTTTTGGCAAGGAATCCACTCCTTTGGTGATACCTTGTTCCATAAACTTCTCTAGATCTAAATTCTCCCTTTCTAGAATCTCCTGCAGTTCATGGTCCTCCATCCCAGCTTCACCTAGTGTCATCTCATGGTCCCTACTTATCTCCATACTTCTTGGTAGATCCTCCTTTTACTGGTTGTTCTCTGTCATATTTTCCATGCTTGCATCCCTTTCCTTCTCAGTAGGAGTGATCTTTGATTTCTGGTTTGTTCCTTTGTTTCCAACTTCTTCTTCTAGGATCTTGAATCCATTTTGGCTCGGTTGTCTGTCCTCATCAATATTCTTTTGTTGCTACTTCCCACCTTTCCCTTTGCCCCTGACCTTGGTGAAACCCTCAGGATTTTTATCTGTTGTGATGTTGACATTTCTTTCCATTTTGTTTGTTGGGCAGTCTTTGTATAGATGTCCATGTTCATGGAATTTACGGCACCTAAAACGGACATGTTCATAGTCCATTGCCTACACCCATTCTTCTTCATACACTTCTAAAATGATTGCTTCTAGAAGTGCCCCAGATAAGTCCATTTCCACACATATCCGAGCGAAGGAGGTATATTTTCCTTTTAGATTCGCATCTGAGATCTTTATAAAATGCCCCATTTTGTTGCCTATTGTCTTCAGAGACTCCAGCAACCAATAATCTAGAGGAAGGGAGTAGAGTCTAATCCATACCAGTACCGATGTGAATGTTTCGCGTTCTGGGACAAAGTTCATCATCCATGGTCACATGTAGAGGCCTGCAGTAGCGTAGAAATAAGGTCCTCCTTCGAACACTCTGTCTTTGTCCTCTAGGCTTGTAAAAACCACCATGAAGAAGCCCTTGGATCCCAGGTGAAGGTTTATTTCCCCCTTGGGTTTCGAGTGGCTCCTTATCCATATGTGGAGTGCCTTCTCCGTTGGCCATATCCCCATGAATTTGCATATAACCACAGTTTCCGTCATGTGATCTCTGTGCGCTTGTAGCGCTGGGTCGCTTAAAATGACCTGAGGAATTATGGTCGACTTGGGTTTAGAAACCCCAGTTGTGCTCATGGACGCAATTTATTGATTGCTGCCCCCCGTCCTCTTCTCTTTATTGGCTTCCTGCTGATCCCCTTCCTATTCATGAGGTCTGTTTTTTCCCAGTTTTTCCGTGTTAATAGCCTCTATTTCCATCTCCATAGGTTTCTTGAAACGATGCATTCCAGTGTCCTTGCTTTTATCCAGCACTATTTGATTGTAGGAGAGAGCGACACTCCCCCCTGTGCGTCCCGCCATGGTACCCAACGATACAACCCTAACTTCAACCCTAGCTCAGGTTGCAGAGCAGCCCACATCCTCCCATATAACTCAATAATTTCAATTGGAATATAATTTGGAAATTTCACACAATTTTCCATATCTTCCTTTGTTATTGACCAATCATCATATGTCCTTTCTCACTTTGCTAAATCTTTTGCATAGTCTTCTTCTTTGTTAACATCTTTCAGTAGATGTCCTTCTTCTTCCTTCAATTTTGTGATTGTCTTTTCCTTATCTTGAGACAAATCTGGCTCCCCTTCATCTTCAATACACTTTGCCTTACTGTCTCTCTGAAACCTTCTTCAAGAGCTATCCTTGCCCTATCATCTGCATTAATATGCTCCTGCATTTGTTCTTCGTCAATAACATTAATCAAATTCATTAGATTAACTCTCTAAGACAATATTCCTTCGTTCTTCATTAGAATAAGATCCTGATCTTCCATCTCTATGACATCTTTAAGTGATTGTCTTCTCTCATTAAGTAACTCATCCATAGACTCTTTCTACTGTAACCAGTCAAATTCTTCCTCTTCTGAGAAATTTTCTTTGTCACCTTTTACTTCAAGATCTTCATCCATTCTGAAGACATCTTCACAAAATTGCTTTTCTCCTGTAATACCTGCAATCATACACAAATTATTAGTTTTAAAAACATAAGACCTTGTGGTCTCACTTGATGCTTTAGTCATCATATCTCCTTGTTGTTCTAAATTATCACAATAATTCATAAGATCTTCCACATATCTCCAATCTTCATCTTTACCCAGAACTTCACCCTATTCTATTTCACAAATGGAATCTTTCATTTCTAACTCAGCTTCTCTAAGTTTTTCCACCAGCCACTTCACTTGCCTCTCTTGTTTCCTTCTCTGTAACATAGACCACTTCACTGCCTTTTTTCCTCAAGACCCAACCTTGTCTTTGGTTTTCCTCTGGTAGCATCCTTAGTACATTGAGTTGTTATTTTAACTCTACAATCTCCTTGTCACTCTCCTCTTGACTCATTCTCTTGCCATTTACCTTGGCATCCTCCTTCTTCACTTTTCTTCTATTGTGGTCTTCCTCAGAACCTTTTTTATCTCTGTTATTACTATCAGTAGTCATCTTCTTCTCTATCTTCATGAGTTCCCCACTCACTTACTATGAGCTGCATTAAAGCCTCTACAACAGCAAGTCCTCCCTGCTGCCACTTACCCCACTAAGCTCTCCTCTGTACTTGGTCTTTTGGCAAGCACTTGGTTCTCTATTCTCTTGAACCTCTTTGAGCACTTCTCTCTACTCCTTCTAGGCTTCAACTCATCTGCACCTTTTAAGAACACAATTGTCCTCTTGTATTTCAATCACAAATGAAATACTAGGTTCTGGTCACCTCTTCTTTCACTCAGAAATTCTTACTAGCTTTTTTCATCCCTTAGCAATTCTACCCACATCCTCTATGGAATTTCCTTTATGATCTTTCCATGAGCTACAACAAAACCTCTGAAGTAACAAGTCCCCCTTGCTACATGATACCTCACTAAGCTTCTCTCTTCTGAGATCAGTCTTTTGGCATCTCTCTGGTTCTCTCCTCTAGAACCAGTTGAGCACTCCTTGCTCTAGGTTTCTGCAATCTTCTCGCTACCTTCAAGACCTCTGCATGGTCTTGTTCTACCATTCACCTGCACTTTGAATGGATTGTTCTATGTTTCCTTTGCATCTGCAAATTCTGCTACACTTTATCTTTGTGCTGTTTGTCAGATTTAAAATCTGATCTCCTCTTGCCTGCATGCACACCTTCAAAACATAACTTTGTTCTAAGTTTTCTCAAAGAATTCTTACACGCAGAATTTCCTTGTTCTTCTCTGATACCAAATGATGCAACCTAAGCCACATATACCCACAATATGCATATATAATTGCATGTTATATACATGTGTCCCAGGAATTCCAAAATTCCATACGTAGGAAACCTTCCATAAGTCAAGGTTTAAGGCTCCTTAAATAAACTCTATGCGGAAACATTCATTTAACTATCCCACAAGTTTCGACTTCGGGTTATTTCCACCTCTGGTGCTTATCAACCATACCTTGGTTTTTAGACTTTGGTTAAAACTCAAACTTAACCCATATTACATTAATCCCGCTTATATCTATTATAATTTCCATATAATAGGAATATTTCATAACCCACACTTAAACCTTACCTTTCCGCCATTCTTCAAACCTTTTCACATATATCGATGCTCTCCTTAGCGCATTAAATCTCCACCATCAATCTCATTCCTCGATCCAACGATTATCGCATCACCCGCTGGCCAATTAGCTTGGCCAATCTCCACCATTGATCAATCACGCTCGATCCAACGACTATCGCGCAATCTCGCATGAAATCTTACATGATTGATATCAGGTCGAGAGCGGGCGAGATTTCTAGTTTTCTCGTGCTACGTGTCACCCGCTAAGGTTAATCGCATAGAATTTAGAGATACCACTTACAACATTTAGTGCACACAAGATACTGCTTACTATCTACGAATACCACTCCATCATTTTGTACATTTTCCGCCCTTCTATAGACACGTGCCTTGATGTGATCCATCTGTCTATTAACTTAATCTCCTGCGATAAGATCTTTGTCGCTCATCTTCTTGACTTTAATTTGCGCGACTTGATCTTAGTCGTCTATCGTACACAATCTCATCCGTTGATCTGACTGACCCAACGGTTTTTGTGCACTGTTACGTTCTTTTGTTTCTTACTCTGTAATAGCCCATTTGGCTTTCTACCTGTGTATGTGTTCTCGCCTTACGATCTTCACTTGTTCTGATCTCGATTGCTCTTCTGCCTGACTCCTTCCTGAACTTTGTTCTGCATATTATTTAAACACTACCACTCCTAAGCTTTGATTTGGTTATTCAATCAGACTCCAACACTATCCGATCATCACAATACTCCTCTGAGCACTGTCCTCTCTCTCGGATTCTATTTGAATTCGCTGCACACTTATGGCATGCAGAATTACCCTAATCCACACATAGATTATAATTCAATTACTCAATACACACCACACAAACTCATAAATCGCACTTCTATATTAATAAACAAACAATTTACACATAAATTGCTTTCTCGCCCTGATCTTCTATATCAGTGGTCTTTCCTTTCTGCCCGTAGGCTTATAGTCTAATTCTAACTCTAACTAACTGACTGACTGACCAACTGCCTGCCTGATTGGCTGACTGACTCTATGCCTTTTAGGCTTACATTTATACAAAAGGTTTTGTTAACCAATTCTGGTTCAGATCCTTAATTTGCTGGACTAAATCCTGAATATCCTCTAAGTCCACTTTTGACTCCACTAATCCCTAAGGATCCTCTTTAGTTCCACAAATCACGAAACCAATTCCTAATCTAAGACTTACAATTGATTTCCAAATCTCTCAATCCCCACTAATCACTCATCATCACTCATGTTCTCCTACATTCGAGAGCATTTACAAATATCCTCACAATATCTAATTAATTCCTATTCCAATCACTCAAAACATTAATAATTACATTAATTTGATACATAGGAATCCAACTTCCTTGAAAACACAAGACTCCTAAGTTAACTGGAATATAATGAAATTGTTGAGTTGGATGCTCCTGCATCACAACCACTTGTTGGATCGAGAAAACCGTATTTAAATGCTACGCAAAAGGATGGTTAAGTGTGAAGGGTCAAGCAAGAAATAAAGTGTGAAGGGTCATAGAGAGAGCCACAGGGGCTTCACTAGGGGAGAAATACCACACCACATGCATATAAAATGGGGAATATATATTGAGAAAAAAATGACATAATATATTGGGGGTAAAGGGGTTTTATAATTGCAGGTGTAAAAAGTGGAGCTCAAAGTTAATGAAAAAATATAAATAGGTATAAAAAATGGATACCTATAATATCTAGTCAAAGTATGGGTTTTTTAAATTGGGAAGGTGCATTGGGTTTGTATTGCTAGGGGGTTAAATAATGTTATTTTTAGAGGCATTTTCTAATCTGTAGTCAAATTAGGGGCATTGTTTAGTATGCCATGAACTCACGTGATATGTCAGAGGTTAATTGAGTGAAGCCCCCGTGGAGAGAGCCAAGTAGACCTCAAATGAGAAATGCCTAGAGATAGGTAGCCCTTGAGGCTTTAGGACGAGGGTGAAGGTTGAGGTTTATGGTTAGAGTCAATCCTAGATACATGTAACTCTATAGGCTTTAGGGTGAGGATAAAGGTTGAGGTTGGTTAGGTCCTAGGGTTAATGTTAAATTGGATTGCTTGTGACAATATGATTTAATTCGTTTATTTAATTCTAAAACTTTTTAAGGAGTCCATCAACCCAGTGATTTAAAGCTTTAACAAAATCACATAAATAAACCAACGTACACAAGGAGTACAACCACCTGCATGCTAATTCAATTCTTTTCTTTAATTTTGAATCTTTTTGAAGAACCCATTGACTTAGTGATTTAAAACTCTAACAAAATCACATAAATAAATGAGTATAACCAAATCATATAAACTAGTGTAGATCCATCTTAATTTTGGATCTATCAAGTGCCTAGAGGGATCAAATCTCTCAAGGTGTAAACCTCTTTTTTTAGTGCAAAACTTAAAGAAAGGTTTGCACCTCGAGAGATTTGATCCCTCTTAGTGTTTGATAAATCTGGAGCTAAGATGAAGCCACACTTGTATATTTCATGATCACTATTTTATATAATAATATATGAGAGATGTTCAATTTTGTTTTTTTTATAAACATGAAATAAATAATATATTTAAAATTAAATATGCCTAATAATAAAAATTGAATAGAAATAATTTATATTTATATTTACAATTTTTAATAAATTTTTAATTAAAAATATATTAATTAAAAAAATAACTTATTCCATATTATTATTAAACTATAATTTTATTTTATAATTTTTATAAAAAAATCACTTTAATATATTTTATTATGTTTGGTCGCATTAATTATGCTAATACATTCAGCGATGTATGGAAAATTAATCATATTAATATACCCAATCATGTTTAGTTGCATTATAATATTAACATAAAAATTGCACTTATATTTTCAGTGCATGCTTACTCAACACTCCAACATGTATAGTATGAATAAAAGCTACAATTGTACTCTACCTTTTTCTCATAACTCAAAGACTATATACTCAAAGATTATATTCTAGAAATCATCTTAATTGAGAGTAATTAATCTTCTCATTGAACTTTGTGTATCCTATGAATTATAATACATTTATAATTATAAAGCTTTCAAAGTACCCATGCATGAGGATGGTATGAAATGAAATTTAGGATATTTATTATGTTGTAAGGTGTTCCTTTGAGAAGAACTTCCCTCCCACTCTCCCGTCACCACTTTGTGTTGTTGGATTGTATGTTAGACGATTGGAGGATGTTCATCCATTGGATCATCATAGGCGAATGTGGTTGGAAGGTATTTTTTTAGAGGTAACATCGCCAAGGTAGTTATAAAGATGCCCCTAGGAACTGGTTATTCCTACATTTTTTTGGGGCAGAAAACAAAGGTTGTGCTCCACTCGTTCAATGTTTGTCTGCCATAGTTGGCACTCCTTTTTCTTTTGCAATTATTCCTCCTCCTACTTCACCTTCCAAAACCCCCTAAGCAGTGGATTATGACCCAACTCATTTCCAACTTCGCGACTTGATATATTCTATGGGTAAGCCCATGCTCTTGAAACTTGTCATTCTCCTCAACATTCCAGACATTATCGCCACTCATGGTGGAGGTCACACTCTATATGTAAAGGATATCACTTAATATATTGCAAACTCCACCAAGAAGCCACCACATAGAATACTTGTTTCGCCTTCTGAGGTATCTCACCTCATACCACGTCTTCACTGAGAGCAGGGACGTTGGTGGGGACTTGAAGAAGTACAAATATGGTCTCACCAACCTATCCAAATTGCTAGTGCAGAAAGAAAATGATGAATCTTATGCACCTTTGTTACTTATAATCGCTAGAAATGACATGTTTGTTGGATGGGAGGACCTTCATGAATTTGTGATTAAAGGGTGCATTGTCTTTTTGTTGCACAGTATTTTGTCACACCTCCTGCACTTCCCTGTGACATATCCTGAAGTGCCTGAAACATGACCATTATGCAGTGTACTCATTCATATATGCAGCTCAGATCCTTCCGAAGACATTGATTGGAAAATGCCTTGAGCTTCCCTTAAAGGAAATAGCTCTTAAACCCTAATTTGAGAATCATCGCTCTTATGAGACTGAAAACCCCAATGGTCGCCTCTTGTACTATACTCAACCCATGAAGGCATCTCTCTGTTCACTTGTATACCCGCGATGATCCCAAAAAATAAATTTTCCCAAAGATGATGAGAAGCTTCATGATTTGGAAGCTCCCAAAGCAATGAGCTGGAGGTTGTTCAACATAGATGAGGTCGAATTCTCCCAACATGGCCTCTTGGTCTTATCCCTATGAGCTACCTCCTTGAGATGAGGGCCTACTCCTATATTTGGGGAGATCCTAACTCCCTTTCCCAACCTATATATTCATCCTCTCCCAATCCGAAATTGTTGGTCTGGTGTTGGTCTTTGTCTATTTGCACCCTTATGCTAAGATTGTTCATATATGCTACTCATTTGGTTTGGAGAAGGAGTGCTTGGAGAGCCTATCTTGGACTTGGACATTCATTCAAGGAGAGCCTATTGACATCAAGGCTTGCTTGTATGCTTACTACTTTATTCTATTAATATACAACTGCTAGTTCATTTTCCACAAATGTTTATGTTTATGTATCATTTGTCTTAACGCTCCTTGATCTGTTAAGTAGGTTACTTTTGAATATGCTATTTGTATTTGCATGCCTTATTGTGTCTTGATCTCTTATGCAGGTGTATAAATGCTGTAAGCAGCGAGAATGACCCAATGACACAAGTGATTCAAGATCTTCAACAGAGGACGAATTGATAACATCAGAACAAGGTAGGCCATCTTCTTTGTCTCTCATTTCAATTGTAACTTAGGAAAGTGTCTAGTAGATTGTCACTTAGGTTGCTAGTCCCACTCACTGGGCTAGAGGGATCCTTTCTTTCCACAGAGAGGATTTACCTAGACAACAAAATGGCGACTCCATTAGGGAAGCTATGATCCTTTCCATTTTATCCTTCATCCTGCTTTTGTGTGGAGTTTGACCAACCGTCCGTTTCTAGGCTTGTTTGTTTTTCTATAACTATTTTCCCATGCTGGTGATTGCTTGAGGACATTGATTTTTGTCCGGCCTTGAAGATTTTTTGTTTTTCTTCATTTTTCTCGCCCATCACAGTTTTCTTCCTCACAATCACAATGACATCACAGATGTTTTAATTACAGTCGCGATTATCATTTTGTTTCCTTTAACAAGCACGATGATCACATAGTATAAGAGGAAATAAGGTTTTTTCTTCTTGTTTTCAGTATCTGTGTCCTCTATCAGTGATTTTCTCTATGGTGTTTTTGATTGATTATCTTCATTAATTTGCAAAATGTGTCTTGTTGGCTTTGAAGTGAAATCTGATTGAGTTCTAGGGTTTCTAGTCAATTGGTCATCACTTGCTACTTGTTGCTTGTTTTGTTGATTGATTGAGTGTTGTTTTCTGTGGAAATCATTGAAAACATCGTTTTGCATTTGTTTTAGCTTGTATTTCGAAATTTACTTTTTGTGAAAATGCATTAGATTAGTTGCATTGAAAAGTTTTTTTATTGATATTCATCATTGAAAATAGACCACATTTTTCAGTGATTGAAACCTAAAAACTGATTTAGGTGCATCAAATCATTCAAAACAAAAGAAAAGCATAATTCATATAAATGCATCCTAGTAAAGTCAAAATCATTTTGCTTTTGAAAAGTTGCATTTAGGATAGTGAAAAGTGAAAATCATTTTTACTTTTGGCATTTCATTTGGAAGACAAAAGTGAAAGTTAGTGGAAGGCATTTTGCATGAAGTGTTTTGTTTGATGCGTTATTGACTGAAATTTCTTCCCTTGATTAGTCTAGCTTTCATTGAAAGGAAAGTTTTCCTTTTCTCATATAGCTGCATCTTAGGTGTTTAGGTGACATCGTTAAGGCCTTGAAACCGAAACATAATTTCAAGATCAACTTTAAAATATCTCAATTAACCTAAGGAGTATTTGAAACATTAATGCTCATACTTAGTGGTCTAGGCTAGAGAAGTGTTCCGGCATCTATAAAAATTAGCAATTATTGTGCGCAATACTCTTGCATTAGACAGTGCTAGCACGGACTTGTGCTCCCCGTACCATCAAGTATATAAATTGAGACCCTTATAGGTTGCAAACATTTATCCATATGAATCTGAGTCTGCCGCCCTATAAATGTGATACACCAAAAACAACATTTGGGGAAATTGCCTACACATACATCAAGTCCTTGGTAAATTTATTTGCTAAGGTGTATATATGCAATTCACAGTTACTCAGTAACCCCTTTTGCCTAGAATATCCTGAGTAGTCATTTCGATCTTTTCTGACTCCTTAAACTTGAAACGATCATCGAGCACTTGTCCCTTCAAGCTCAATAAACCAACCAAAGTGACTAGAGTCACCTTTTTGTCCTTTTATCGACTCTTAAAACATGAAAAGGAAAAGTTTTTGTTTCAAATTCTAAATTTAATTGACCTTAGAACAACATCCTTCCTGTGGAAATACTCCTTAGTAGATCTTAGGTTGATATTGATGGCAACATTTCCTGAGTTTACCAATGAAGGAAACCCCTCTGATGGGAATCCTAGTCCTTTCCCTTCTTTCGGAAATACTAGTGCTCCCTACATGGTAACGTTGTCCCTTCATGGATTGACCATTGGTCTTCCAGTTTGATTATTTTCGACCTCGGTGGTTCCGAGTGTCCAAACTTCTTTTCAACCGAGTTCTCCTCCACCTAAACAACATCAACTTCATGTTGATCCTAAAGTTGACCCCTCAGCCTCTTCGCTTGTTTTTTCACCTTGTTCTTCCTCTTCACCTGGTCAAAGTCTAGATTCTAGTAACCAGGAAGCTAAGAAGAAGAAGAAGAGGATGAAGAAGAAGAAGAAAAATAAGCAAGGGGGCAACCAAGTAACCATTGCTACTGATGCAACTAATGAAGAAAAATCTTCCAACCAGCCCCAAAAAGTAAAATTCCCTTGCATGTTATGTAAGGGTGACCACCTTCTTTGGAATTGTCTTGGTATTCCCAAGGTCTTAAAAGTGTGGTCTATAGGTTCACATCGACCTTTGTCATCAGCCTCTGGTGATCATGCTGGTGATAAACCTTCAACTAGTAATAGTAAAGCTCATGGGAAAAAGGGAATAGTCAAATTTCCTTGTAAGTTGTGTGAAGGTAATCATCCCATTCACCTTTTTCCTCTTATGGATGAAGCTTCCAAAGAGTTGGAAAACCTTATAGCTTCTCAACCTCGTCTTCTGACTGGGTATCGAAAGCTTTCCCCTGATCCTTCACTAGTTGATCCAGTGATTGATCAAAAGTCATCTTTGGTCAACCCCACTCTCTTTGAAAGTGAGTCTCATGAGTCCATTCTTGACCAACCATTGGTTGAGAAAATGGTAGACTTGACTCCACCTTTAGTTAACTGTACCTTTCCGGTAGAGAGTGAACCTCATACTGCTCAGGTTCTTCTGGTTTCTTCAGTTTTGAATGAACTAGAGGTAAATCCTCCTATTACCGAGGCGACTGAGAGCATTTCTCATGTTTCCATCAAGCAAGAGGACAACTCTCACGTTCCTATGACACCCCCTTCGAGTAGTTTAGTCACTTCTTTTGGTTGGAGTCGATTGACAGGATATCACCTTCTATCTTATGTTCCTTTCGATATTACAATACAAGCTTACTATATGGCATACCTAGCACAGTTGAGGGCACATCTGTTAGCATCCTGTCCTCAACTGCTTGGCAAGTTTTAGGTTCTCCTCATATTGTCCCCGTCACCCAGAATTTGTTATATTTTAACAGAGGAACTAGACAGCCGTTAGGGATCCTTCCTAAGTTACCTGTTACTTTGGGAGGAAATATTGTCTATATAGACTTGATGGTTGTCCAAGGCCCTTTATATTTTAATCTACTCCTTAGCCGTGACTATGATTACATTATGGGAGCTCTTGTCTCTTCTCTATTTCAAGTGATGTGTTTCCCGCATGAAGGAAGCATTATGATCATTGATCAGCTTACATTCATTGGTCTTAAATCAACTCCCCATCAACCATCATCCCTAAGTGGTTCTCATTTGCAAGAAGTATCACCCCCGCCACAGGTTAATTACATGGCCACCTGTTCCATGCCCACATATACTGATGATCTAGTAGGTGATGTAGTACACCATTTATTGGGGGCATTGGACCCTGATTTTTCATTTGCATCCCTGGACATGAATCCCTTCCAGAGTGTTGTTCTCCCATCTGATGAGAACCTCTTGGAAGCCATGGCCTCTTTTGTGTTGTGAACAAGGGATATGGAGCAAAGTCCCTTGTCTTGTGTCAAGCTTGTTAAAAAATGAAACAAGGATCAGGGAGCAAAGTTCCTTGTATTATGTCAAGCTCGTTAAAAAATGAAACAAAGGACCATGAGGATAGTTATTTTACTATGTCAACCTCGTTAAAAAATGAAATAGGTCTCCATGAGGATGGTTCCTTTACTTGTGTCAACCTTGGTAAAAAATGAAACAAGGTTTCATGAGCATGGTTCTTTTCTTGTGTCAAGCTCGTTAAAAACTGAAACAAATCCCCTTCCAGTTTGATTCTTTGATTAGATCTTGTAAAATCCAAGTCGAGTCTTTCACTTGATATCATAAGTGAACCGTCATTCCATCTACTTGTTAGTAACCAGTAGTTTACTTAGGTGAATGAAATGAAGATTGGGGGGCATGTACCTCGAATTGAGTCATTTTGTTGGGGGCATGCAAAATTATCTAAAGCATAGTTTATCTTTGTTTCAAGATTTTGTAAAAATGCCAAGAATAATTTTTCCTCATGTTTCAAGCTTGTGAAAAAATGAAACCATCCTCAAAGTATACTCAAGCATAGTTTCCCATGTTTCAAGATTGTGTAAAAATGAAACCATTCCCACATTACATCTCGTGATTGTTGTTTTTATCAGCCAATTTTTTCCACATGAGCCTTGATTTTGTGATTCCATCATCACCATCTCTTTGGCCGATCATACACTTTCACTTGGTTGTTTTACCCTTGCCTGAGGAACATCTGTGATGAGTAGTCTTATTAGCCAACCCCTTGACCATTACATGTTTTGAGCAGGTCCATCATTACCAGAACCAATTGCTATCCTTTTATACCACTCGTTCCTCCAGGAAGAGTCATCTTTCAACTCTTTTCTGACTCTTGAAATATGAAAATATTGTCGAGTACTTTTCATTTCAAACTTGTTAAAGTAAATGAATTGACGTTGTCTTAGTATAGATTTACCCCTTTTTCAGGCTCAGATTGATTGTTTACGAAAAATGTACACCTTGGTCGATATGGTCAAGAGGTTCTCTTGAATATTTTTTTCTACCTTTTCGGGTTTGAGGGACGAATTACGAAAAGGGACATGATGGAGTTTTCTTTTCGTCTCTTTTTCAAACTCTCTAAATATGAAAAAGACATCGAGTTATTCTTACGTCGAACTTGTCAAAATTTTACGATGAAAGACTCGTCACCATGATGAGACCGAGTTTCTCCTTCGTAGGACTCATAAAATTTACTAGGATGGATTCATCCGAA
This sequence comes from Pinus tabuliformis, assembly GCA_031772625.1. Classification (NCBI taxonomy): domain Eukaryota; kingdom Viridiplantae; phylum Streptophyta; class Pinopsida; order Pinales; family Pinaceae; genus Pinus; species Pinus tabuliformis. The sequence goes on along the minus strand of CM062815.1, from coordinate 795,672,754 downwards.
GGGTGAACTTATACGACAAGCATATGGTATCCTCTTCAAGCTTGTGTAAAAATAAAGAGGTACTCACCAGAAATAGTGGGGGAAAAAGTGAAAGTGAAACATCTCTTGTATAGGTAGTATGTTTCTCTTGAACATGACACTCATCGATTTCTTGTGTCGAGTTTGGGACATCCTCACTTAGTCACTTTTCCTTCCAGGCTTGGGTAATCCATTTTGCCTCTCATTTGATTATTACACTTCGTAATTATGACCCTTGGTCCTATGTTGAGTCAAATGATGCCACACTCTGGAGTCGTGTCACCAATATGTTCAAGAGAAGTCCTATATGCAGTCTATTACCTATACATTGTCTAACTCTTTGCTACAGTCTAGGATCCTACTCATTTCATTCCACTTTATTCCTTGTTTCGTATTGATGATGGGGGACTCATTATGACCCTCCTTTGACGGGTCACTTCATGTCGACTTTAGCTCATTATCCAGGAAGATGACTTAGAAATTCCCTTTCAGTACCTTAGAGCTTCCATGCCTTAACGACAATTTCTTCGCATCCGACGACAGATTTTCATCATTGACCTTCGATTGGGTGATTCCATGAGAGTTCGAATTCAGCTTATTTTTCACATTCACAGATTGTACTATCATACCTTGAGGGCCATTTTCATTATTGGTGGTTTCTCTCGTACCTGTTAACGGTCCACATCATTGGCCAGTAATCAAGTGGTTTTCTAGCATGTTTGACTTCGACACATTCATTCGCATGTTAGAATTCATACTTTGATGGGATGGGATGGAGCGCAAGACCTTGAGTCTTGTCTGATATGACTCAGACTGTGTGGAGTTATGTATTATTCATGATTGTACACATGTTTTTGCTATACGTATCACTGTGACCATACCGTGGGACTTTATATTTGTGATGATGATCCTTCTATATCGGATGGTTGTGTCCATGCCTTAGATCTTAGATTTATAGATGATCCTTCTATATTATATGGTTGCGCCCATGCCATGGATCCTTTCATATAGCCCTTATTATCTGGATGGCTACGTCCATATGTGGATTCATGTTTTGATATCATATATGTATATGCGTCCTTGATTTGCAGATCTCCTAACAGTGTTTGTTTTCGTCCTTGCAAAATCTCGTAAAGCATCTCAACCATCACTCCATGTTCTACCTTCATGCTTTAGGGGGCATATGTTACACATCATTTTGTCACACCTCCTGCAATTCCCCATGGCATACCCCGAAGTTCACAAAATATGACCATTATGCAGTGTACTCATTCATATATGCAGCTTAGATCCTTCATAAGACATTGATTGGAAAATGCCTTGAGCTTCCCCTAAAGGAAATAGCTCTTAAACCCTAATTTGAGAATCATCGCTCTTATGAGACTAAAAAATATGATGGTCGCCTGTTGTACTATACTCGACCTGCGATGGAATTGCTCTGTTCACTTGTATACCTGCGATGATCCCAAAAAGGAAATTTTCCAAAAGAGGATGAGAATCTTCATGATCTAGAAGCTTCCAGAGCGGCAAGATGGAGGTTGTTTGGCATAGATGAGGTTGAATTCTCCCAACATGGCCTCTTGGTCTTATCCCTATGAGCTACCTCCTTGAGATGACGGCCTATTCCTATATTTTGGGAGATCCTAACTCCCTTTCCCAACCTATATATTCATCCTCTCCTATTCCCAAATTGTTGGTCTAGTGTTGGTCTGGTGTTGGTCTTTGTCTACTTGCACCCTTATGCCAAGATTATGCCTATATGCTACTCATTTGGTTTGGATAAGGAGTGCTTGGAGAGCCTAGTTTGGACTTGGACATTCATTCAAGGAGAGCCTATTGACATCAAGGCTTGGTTGTATGCTTCCTCCTTTATTCTATTAATATACAACTGTTGGTTCATTTTCCACAAATGTTTATGTTTATGTATCATTCGTCTTAACACTCCTTGATCTATTAAGTAGGTTACTTTTGAATATGCTATTTTTATTTGCGGGCCTTGTTGTGTCTTGATCTCTTTTGCAAGTGTATAAATGTTGTAAGCAGCAAGAACGAGCCCGTGATGCAAGTGATTCAATATCTTCAACAAAGGACAACTTGATAGCATCAGAACGAGGTAGGCCATCTTCTTTGTCTCTCGTTTAAGTTGTAACTTAGGAAAGTGTCTAGTAGATTGTCACTTGGGTTGCTAGTCCCAATCATTGGGCTAGAGGGATCGTCTCTCTCCACATAGAGGATTTACCTAGACAACACTTCCACACATGTAATTTCAAGTGCCCCTACTTTAGTAGGTAGTCTCTACATATCCCTCCCGTTAAATTCTTTTTCTATAATCATGGTTAACTATTTAGAGGATCACTTGAAGTCATAAATAAGCACCCTGCAATGTTTCTTTTTATGGTTTAATAACTACTTTTATGTGAAATAGATATTAAAATGATAATTGCAAAAATGAAATAAGGAATTAATTTTCATTATAAAGAAAGAAATTTCTTCTTGATATTGAATTGGTATACCCTAACTTGGAAGGTAAAGTTTGGGGCTGTGAAGAATAGATACCCTAATACTAGAAGGAGAACCTTGCATTTGTGGAGTATTGAAATGAAGGGATGTATAAAAGTTTAGAGAAGATACATATTTATATATTTTTTCTTTGTTATCTAAGCAAGAAATAACAGTTATAAACGAATGTAGTATAGTGTATACATAGAAACTAAGGTACAAATAAAAAAATGATTGTTGATTGTATGTTTTTCTTATAAGAGAATGATGAGTTTAAATAGACTATGCAGGAAGAAAAATGAAAACTAGTTTGATGCCATAACAATTATGTTATTGGGGGACTTGTCCCAAAAATAAATAAATAACTTATAGGGAAAAAGGAGGGAGGGCCCTGTGATGGTCCTATTCAACACCCTGTAACTAATAAAAATTACCAACCAAAAAATAAAATGATTTATGACATGTAGATAATAGTTAAAATAATATATAGGATGGGCATCGTCTCTTCGACATTTATAATTTGTGTATATACAACATAAAATAAAGAAAATCTTACACCAAGTGTTGTAGGAACTACTAATTCTGTAACAAATAACACAACGGAATTTTTTGAGTAACACAACAAGGATAAGATACGAAAGAGAAAATTATTCTTAAACTTCTATGTGGAAAAATAGTAATAGGAAGAAAACTTGTGTGAATACCATTACTTAATTGTGCATTTAACCATAAACAAAATTTGCAGATAACAATTGGAAAAACAGGAATCTATGTATAGTCAAGTAAAGCATAAACATAAATTTCGTCTTCACGTTCCCTAGTTGAGGAAACATTGTTGTAATGAAAACCTTTACAAGAATACAAACACTTGTAGTGAATAGAATGAATAAGTGCATGGAAGTTTATAGCCATGACGGGAATTAAATAGAAACTGGAGTTCAAAGCGAAATGAAAAATAAGTGAATCATAAATTCTTGAGACATTCTTCCTTTATATATCAAAGAGAGATTTTCCAAATACATATTAGCTATGCCAATTACAAACTATGCCTTTAAAGGCAAGTATTCAAGTTTCGGGCAACGACCATTACACTCAAGTGAAAGAAAATGCATCTATAATGATAGCATCTCGTATATAAAGATGACTTGGAGCTTTGAGACTTAAAAGTATCAAGTCATTGAAATAGAAGGGACCTTGGCCATGGGCCAATACGAACCTGAAAACAAGAGAAACTGAATTCTCTATGAGAACTTGCTCTAATGCAGGTGTTGCTCTCGAAAGGGGAAAAATAATTTTTTTTCAATAATTCGGTTTGTATTCGTGATCTCTTGTAGGTTTATACGCACCTGAAACCAACCTAAAAATAAATTTGTAAAACAAACCCTAATAGAATGGCTAAGAGGCACTTGATATGAAAACAAAAAAAACAAAAAAAAACTTGGGAAATTCAACAACTCACCTATAATATGGTTGAGTCTACAGTAGGCCTCCTTCAGTGGGGAACTACACAAAGGGTTCCTTTTTTTTAGAAAATTAATCTATCATGGAACTATTTCGGTGCCTTGCAGTGTGAAAGAGTTTAGTTAACTAAATAATTTCTGCACACGAAGAGTGTAAGAAGAAATACCTTGAGCCAATGGCACTCAGGAGCCATTGAACCCAATGACACTTCGTTATCCACAAGGTTTTAGAAGCCTCCAAAGTATTATAATTCTACCATAAATTTCAACAAAAGAAAAAGTGAAGAAGAATTGGAAAAAAAAAAACATATATAAATACTTGAGTGATGATCTACCTTGAAGTTGTCCATAGGAGATTGGTGTTTTAGTCATAATCTTTCTTTTCGTGTGGGTTGAATGAAATTAGAGTTGCAGGTAAGGATTGAAACAACACTCTAGGGATAAAACCCTGAGAGTTGCAAAGCCAAACTCCGGAGTGGAAACACTGAATGAGACCGCATGAACCTAGGTTAAGCGAAGGGAACAAGGAGGTTACCGAAAACCATCTCAAATTTTCCCAACTGTTGACCCTCATATCCTAATTGAAAGAATTTTCAATGAGTGACACGCTAAGGAACTGCAACCAAGGTGACTTGTGCAATACAACTATTGAACAACATCCAAAAACCTCTACCATAAACTAAGATTAAATCAATACATAGGTCATCCTTGCCTAGAAAATATGATTATCATGTGTGACACCATAGCATGATTTGATAAGTATACTTGAAGATTCACCTATTAATGCTATGGCTCGACTATGATAAAAACCATTCATGTTATGCGTCACCAAACACCCTCACTTCCCGAGGAAAGGAGTCATACCAACCATTGCCAAAAGTAATGTCATCGACCATAGTATGTGATTTAAATAAGTCCTATACACTAATATGTCAAGGTGTATTAATAAAAAAAAGGAGGAGAATATGTGTGATACAATGTGATGTCTCACTCACATATTTTAAATGGAAAAAGTATACATACATGTTGTGCATGAGGTTTATCTCTTGAAATTATGTGTGTGTGTGTGTGCATGTTGGTAGGCTAAATTGCTTCATTTTTTAACCATTTTTCCCTTCAAAACCATAACCTTATACCTTTGTTTTAACCTTGCAAACCCCTCTATTCCTGCACTACTCCAAGAATCATGTCCCTTCTTGCACTAGCTTTATGTTTCATGTTTAAGGGTTACGAATGTGCTTAATTAATCATTTTCATATATTTTATACCTTTAAATATTTGAAACTAATAATTCTCTTCCTAGAAGTATTTGATAGACAATGAATTAATCATCTTGTTAGCATGGTCGAGTGCAGGTAGGATTCCTGCACCGCTGGCGAATCTTCAACTACCATGATAGCTCACCACTCCATGCGGACACTGTGTTCTGGAACGATCAACTCGATTTGGGCTCAAAGAGTAGAGGAAAGTCAGGGATATGGTGGAGATTAGGTCACCGGTTGAATACCTAGAATAGCATTTTGTTATAGTTGAAAGGCTTAGCACAAGCTGTTATTGTTATTTTGTTATAGCCGAAAGGCTCAGATTGGAACGCTTGTTGTAATTTGGTTACGACCATAGGCCTGAATGAATGTATAAAATGTAGGACTCAAATAGAAAATGGTAGTGAGTGATAGCTATAGCAAGGATATTTTGATTTTGTCCTCTTATAATTTTGCTGGTATCACCCTCATTTTGGGCTAGATTCGAATTCATGATGTCTATTTGTTGTCATTAATAGAAAGGAACTACACCATGATTTCTCAATCTTGCATTGTAATTCTGTGTTGATGCGTTGATTAAAGAGCTAAATCTTTACGTTTCCTAAACATGGAAACGAGTTGGTTGGCTAGGGCCCAGCCAACCTAGCTCGTTCTCCCTTGTGTTCTTCTCTTTTCCGATTAAGGTGTGTTAATTAGTTTTAATGCAAAGTGTGAAGTAAATAGATGTTTGTTTTATCTTTCTGCAAAGTTTGAATATGATTTCATTACAGTGTGATGGATCTGTGGTGTGCGAGCTCGATTGAAGTTTAATCTTATGATTTCCTTATTTGAAGTTTAATCTCGTTTTCTGCCTGGATCGTGCAAGCATGCATTCCTGCACTAGTGCATTTACAGTCTCGCATATTGATTCTTCTAGTTCATTACAGTAATATTATTTTATTTTTATTTGATAATTCTTAATGTGATTCTCAAGAGTGTGATTTCTATTCTGAAGTTCTTTTGATATTTTAAATTAAACATACTTTTGATAATCAGAAACCGAACGTTGTTGCAACACACTGGTTTGTGCCTGCACTTTATGTTGTTTAGGAAAGATCAGATTTATGTGTAATGATTCTTAAAGGAAATATTTCTGAGTTCAGAAGGTTATGAATGTAGATCAGTTTGTGTGGATAACTATTACAGGATTGAAGCATGCTGTCACAATTAAATGATCTTTTAGATTACATGCAGAAGTTCCCTAATTAAAGAAGAGTGCGCTTTGACTTTGGAAATTAATTCTTTTTTTAAACATTAAGACTGGTTGAAGCATCTTTCAGTTTGAGGAATTTATTTTGAAGTTTTGTTCATCTTTGCAAGCTCTTTTTCCTAGTTAACACATTCTTTATTTCCTCGGAAGAAGGATTGGAAAACTTGGTGTAGGAACCTCTATCCCGGTACAGGAATCGATCTCCTGATACAAGAACAAAGTGCTCTAGCCTTGAGGCTTAGAGCTCCTACATGAAGACATAAATCTTCAGTGGAGGTGTAAAATATACTCCCTGCACTGAAGATTTATGTCTCTCCTTAGGGTAAATCTAATTAGTTGTGTGACAGGTTAATAATTGGAGCCTTGAAGATGTCTGGCTCCTTATAGATCTTCCTCCCTGTACTGAGTTATTATCCCTGTACATTAGGTATTATGGGGGTTTACATGGTCATCCTCGTGGTGTTTCCTTCGAAACATTCATAAATAGTGAAAGAGCTATTTTTTAAGGATTTGATGTATGTTTTGTTTGTTTTGATTCAATATGTGGTATTTTAATTTGTAACTTGTAGACACTGTCCACGACAGTATTGATTGTGATTGACACCGAAAGTTGTGAACTTATATAATTTATGTATGGAGCATGGAATGTAGAACATTATTTTACCATGAAACTCATATTTTGTTTGCAAATTTTCCATTTTTGTTAACTCGTATACAAAATCAATTATCACACTCGTCATTGTTCAAGGTATATGAAAATAAGCAAGAAGTAGAAAATATTGGTGAAGGGAACAAATTATCCAACTACTTGGAAAACAATGTGTCCATCTTACTAGGTCTACATAGAAAGTGCATGTGCAAGAGAAAATTCTTTTACAGATAAATTGGCAAGAGGAATACAACCCATTCTGACCCATCTATTTGGATGCAACCTACCCAATAACATGGGCGCTAGGGAAGTTCCAAGGCATTGGCGGAACATGGAACTCGATATACATTAAAAATTAATGTGTAGAATAAATTGGACCTGAATGTTGAGGATAAACCAGAAATACAATGAACTCTTGTTTTCCTCCACTGTAATTGTAGATTCGTTGATATTGCTGACAACAAGTCACCTAGTGGCATCTTCTTCTGCTCCGATATAGTTCATGTTAATTTTAGGTTTTAGAAAGGCACAAGCACCAAACATTAGGAGTATCCATTAACAATGGGTTAATGTTTCTTCATTTTTTTATAACTAAGTAATGCAAATACATGCCTAACAATCCTTTGCAGTCAAGAATTCCCAAAAGAAAAAATATTTAATTTCCACCACAAAGGTATGATTACAACAGACCATGTTGATAAAGTTTGGTGTTTAATTTCCATCACAAAGGTATGATTAATGGAGGTCATAACAATAAACTTCATTTGTCTTGTCAACAAGGCTTGGTTTGTTGTCAACATGAATTGGTGTGTTGTAAAGGAGGGGTGTTGTTATTTGTGAACATGTTTATGGTTCGTCTCACCCAATAGTGGGTTATTGTTTTATTTCCATAAGTTGTGAGGTACGTCAAAAAGGTTCATTTGAATCTAGCATTTTTAGACAAAACGTACTTATTTCCTCTAAAACATCAATAGAGATAGAAATAATTTGCTTGTCACCAAAGCTAAAACAATAATTGTATAGACATTTTGCATCCAGTGGCATTCCAAAAGGCATGCATTATCTCACTCTTCAGTTAGCAGATGACTACTCCTCCAATGCTCAAGCCCAGAGACAACTATGAACCCCTGAATTGGTTCCTCGCCTCATAGACAATTCATACCATCACTTTGTTCTGGAAACTGACAATGTACTTGCAAAATCGGTGGTAGTTGCATCAGTTGTAAGAGCTTCCTCCAAGCCAGAAAATATAGTTTTTCTTGTCATCACAGACAAAAAGACGTATGCAACAATGCATTCATGGTTTGCTTTGAATCATCTTCCACCTTCCATTATAGAGGTAAAAGGAGTACATCAATTTGATTGGTTGACAAAAGATAATGTGCCTGTCTTGGAAGCAATGGAGACTCATATTGAAATCCAAAGGTACTACCATGGAGACCATGTTGTCGGGACAAATTTAAATGACTCTCCAAGGATTGTAGCTTCCAAACTGCAAGATCGAAGCCCAAAGTACATATCAATAATGAATCACTTACGCATCTATCTTCCAAAGGTAATTAAAATTTAGAAAATCTAAAAGCCTGATAGCAATATTTTAACTTTTCTTTTTTTCCTATTAGAGAAATGACTTAAGTTTAGACTTCTTTTGATTATGAGCATTATGAAAATAGAATTAGAGCATTGTATAATTGATAGATTTCTTGTTTCATGCATTTCCTTTAGAGAATGATGTGGGTGTCTATGTATATGTTTTAAAGTTTACTGAAGTTTAACTCATCTTTGTGAACAACTCTTCCCAAACCTCCATAAGGTGATTTTTCTAGATGATGATATAGTTTTTCAACATGATTTATCTCCCCTTTGGGATATTGACCTTCATGAAAAGGTCAATGGAGAAGTTGAAACATGTAGAGGTGATGACCACTGGGTTATGTCCAAACGATTTAGAACTTATATGAATTTCTCTCATCCCCTTATATCAAATAATTTGATCCAGAGCAATGTGCATGGGCATATGGAATGAACATCTTTGATTTGCAAGCCTAGAGAAAGACAAACATCCGGGAAATTTATCATTATTGGCTTAAAGAAGTAAGTCAAATGCTATCCTTGTTTATTCAAATCTTTGATCAAGCTTAGCTTATAAATTTTGGATTACCATTGGTATTTTATATCTAGATCTACAAGTTAACAATTCGCTAAGCATGCACATGGTATTTTTGTAGAATCTGAATTCCAATTTTTGTAGTTGTGTTTTCCATTTACATTTGAACAATTCATTTCATTTCATATCGTTGAGTTTGGGAATTTGGTGAATAATGGTTTGACATTTTCCTTTTATCATATTTTTTTATTTAAATTTTTAACATTGTTATTAATTGTTTTAATATGTATGGGCGTGGTTTAGCTGAAAAGTAGTATGTTGTTGTGACAACAACAATTTTTTTGGCAAAAGCACGAAAGGACCTATTTGGTGGAAGGAATCCAGTGAAATAAAAAGAAGATTAAGAGCCTGAAGAAGGTGAAATAGATGGGGAGTGATGAGAGAGTTCATATTGTGTGCATGATCTTTCTTAATTAGCCTTGGGCCCAATGTCAAGCACAATTGAGAAGTTGTCAAGAGATTAATTAAATGAGAACATGATGACAAATGATCTCATGGAGTGGGAGTGGAAAATATCATGGGCACCAAGATGTAGGGTATCTAGAAGATGGGATATTAGGAAAGAATATGGCTTTCAATTAGGGTTCACATGATTTTTTTTCCTTGTATACTTAAAATATGTTGAAAAGTTGTTTCAATGTTGTTATGTTAAATTGCAATAATTGGGTTGACTTTTGTAAAATATCACATATGTCTTCGTCTATGCTCTTCTTACATATTCTATCCACTTATGGTTTGAAAATTGTAGAAATTATGATGTAGATTTGCAACGGCTCATGAAATTGTAATCAAAATCACAAAACACAAACCTACTCTACTGCTTTGCAGACATTAATTCACAATTTAGAACAAAATCTCATACATGCAATAAAAAATCAAACACATGCAAATAGTATTTTTATTGGGGAAAGAAAACTATTAAAAACCCCAATGCCTGCTTGCATTAATCTAATGAATAGAGATGTATAACAATTTGTTTACTCAATTGAGCACAACCTACAAGTGCATAACCTATCTCTCTGCTCACTGAGAAGCTCTGCTCGGACTTAGTCAAAATTTTCCTCTGCTTGAGCTCCTATTTCCTGTTGGGTTGTGTTATATTCTTTCCACGACTAGCCCACGTAGTTAACTAGGGGTTAGAGGGAGGGAGGTCACAGGGGGTTTGAGGTGTACCCGTAACCCCACTTTATGGGGTCCGGGGCAGCGCCCCAGAAAATTTTGGTTTTGGACCCTATGTTAGGTTAGGCGAACCCACCTATGGTTTTGTGCATGATTTTTGCACATGCTTTTTGGACGCGATGGTTTTCGATCCATGGTATTGGATGCTTCGACATGTATAAATACGTATTGTAACATTGAAAGGAATATAATGAAAAATCAAGCTGGTAGTCCCGGTTTTAGGATCCAGGGGAAAATCTCTGTGTATATGTGTTTTATGTGTTATGCTCTTGCATTGTTTATTTTCTATGTTTTAGAATTCGTATGCAGGTAATTACTGTATGGGGTTAAAACCTACATTTGGTTTCAGAGCATATTTGGCTTCAAGGGGACACCTTTATTGCTGAGGGGTTTCGCTCGAGCCTATGGTAGACCCTGTTCAGTGGGAGATCTGCGAGATCGATTCTGGTGGTGAAAGAAGATGGCGAGCAGTGGAAAGATAGAGATCGATAAATTTATTGGTCAGAGTTTTGAGTTGTGGAAACTCAAGATGGAGGATCTGTTGGTGGATAAAGATCAGTGGATCGTGGTAGATCCGGGTACTAAACCAATAGGAGTGTCCGATGAAGAATGGAAAAAGTTGGATCGGAAGGCAAAGAGCACAATACGATTGTGTGTCTCAGATTCAGTATTGCTGAATGTATCAGGGGAAGCTATGACGAAGGCTTTGTGGGACAAGTTAGGGACTTTGTACAAATCTAAGTCTCTGGTGAATAAACTGTTCCTGCAGAAAAAGCTGTATAACCTGAGGATGAAAGATGGAGACTCGGTGACAGAGAATCTAAACGCTTTTAATACTATGGTAAGTCAGTTAGCATCTGTTTATATTAAAATTTCAGATGAAGATAAGTGCATCAGTTTGTTGTGTTCTCTACCAAATTCGTGGGATATTCTGGTTATTGCAATAGGTAGCAATGCAACTGCCTTGCAGTTTGATGAAATAGTCTCAGCCTTGCTGACAAAGGAGATGAGATGGAAAAATATGGAGAGCCAGAATGGTGATGCCTTGTTTGTATGAGGACAGTCCCAGAATACAAACAAAAGTAAGTCATCAAGTGGGAGATCTAAATCTCCAGGAAAACCTGTAAAGGTGGTGTTCTGGAAATGCGGAAAGGAAGGCCACTTTAAAAGGGACTATAAATCTAAATCTCCTGACAAAGGAAAGGGATCTGATGAGGCTCCTTCTGCAGAGGCGAAAACCACCTCAGATGAAGGTGGGGATGTGTACTTGGCTTCTTCAAGTACACATGTAGATCATGAGGCATGGTTGATTGACTCATGTGCATCCTTTCACTTCACTCCCCATAGAGAGTGGTTCTGCAAGTATGATAAATATGATGGTGGTGATGTCTTCTTGGGGGATGATAGGAAGGTTAGAATCATTGGTCGCGGAAAAGTAAAGTTGAAGTTGCAAGGTGGAAGGGTTAGAACACTTCCAAGTGTTCTACATATTCCTGCATTAGCCAGAAATTTGATTTCTGTAAGCAAGCTGGATGATGCAGGTGTAAAAACAGTGTTCGAGAAGGATACCTGCAAGATGGTTCGGGGAGCACTGGTATTGATGCGGGGAGTTCAGATTGGAACTCTGTACAAGCTACAAGGTAGCACTATTGTTGATGGGTGCAACAGTTCCGTGGTTCCTAAAAGTGGAGCAGAAAATCTAGTGGTCTCTGGAGAAAAGACCATGCTGTGGCATCAAATGCTTGGACATATTGGAGAGAAGGGCCTTCGAATACTTCATGGTAAAGGTATGGTAGAAGGTATGAGTAACAGCTCTCTGGATTTTGATTTCTATGAAAATTGTGTATACGGGAAGCAGAATCGGGTGAGTTTCCCCTCTGGTGGTAAGAGGGCGAAACATATATTAGAGCTTGTGCACAGTGATGTGTTTGGACCTGTGAAGGTTCCATCACTAGGTAAGTCTGTGTACTATGTATCATTTATATATGACTTCTCAAGGAATACATGGATATTTTTCCTTAAGAAGAAATCTGAAGTCTTTGACAGGTTTAAAGAATTTAAGGCTCTAGTGGAAAACCAGACAGAGAAGAAGATAAAGGTGCTGAGGACAAATAATGGTGGAGAGTTTTGCAACAAGGAATTTGAATAATTCTGTAAGAAGTGTGGTATAGCACGGTAGAAGACTACTCCATATACACCTCAGCAAAATGGAGTTGCAGAAAGAATGAACAAGACGTTAATGGAAAGGGAAAGAAGCATGCTCAGTGGTGTCGGGTTAGGACAGGAATTCTGGGCAGAGGCGATGGATACTGCATGTTACCTGGTCAACAGGTCACCTTCATCAGTGTTGGAGGATAAGACTCCACAAGAGGTATGGACTGGTAAGAAACCCTCTCTTTCACATCTAAGGGTATTTGGATGTGATGCATATGTACATGTTCCAAAGGAGAAACGAACCAAGTTGGATAGTAAATCTGAAAAGTGCATCTTTATTGGGTATAAGGATGGTTTAAAGGGTTATAAGCTTTGGAACCCAGTAACAAGGAAGGTTGTGTACAACCGAGATGTGGTGTTCAGAGAGCTGAAAGATGTTATTAAACATGAATTCCAACCAAAGGAACCTGAGAAGATAGAGTTTGAGCTAAAGGAGGAAGAATCAGACTCTACAGCAGAGGAGGAATCAGAAGATGAAGAGCCACAAACTCCGGCTATGAGAAGATCAGTTCGAGAAAGAAGGCGGCCAGAAAGGTATAGTCCATCTGCTTTCTGTTCATATTTTTCTTTTTCTGTTACTGATGATGATCCCAGAACTATGAAGGAAGTAGTGGATTCAGAGGATGGAAAACTCTGGAAAGAGGACATGGTTGATGAAATGGCATCTTTGCACAAAAATGAGGCTTGGGATCTGGTGGAGTTGCCAGCTGGAAGGAAACCCATTGGTAGCAAATGGGTGTTCAAAAAGAAGAAAAATGCAGAAGGAAAAGTGGAGAAATACAAAGCTCGGTTGGTAGCAAAAGGTTATTCCCCGGTGCCAGGAATTGATTTTGGTGATATTTTTTCTCCTATTTCCAAGGTAACTTCTATTAGATTACTTTTATCTGTTGTTGTTGCTTTTGATTTTGAGGTAGAACAGATGGATGTGAAGACAACATTTCTTCATGGGGATCTAGAAGAGGAGATCTACATGAAGCAACCTGAAGGCTTTGCGGTGAAGGGTAAGAAAGAACTAGTATGTAAGTTAAAGAAGTCTCTGTATGGGTTAAAACAATCACCAAGGATGTGGTATCAGAAATTTGATACATTTATACAGGGACTTGGCTTCACTAGAAGCAAAGTAGATCACTATGTGTATTTTAAATTAATTGGTGACTGTTTTATTTATCTGGTCTTGTATGTGGATGATATGTTGCTGGTTGGAAATGACAAGGAAGTTATCCAGGATTTGAAGACCCAATTATCCTCCAAATTCGACATGAAAGATCTTGGTGATGCAAACTATATTTTGGGCATGGAAATGAAAAGAGATCAGGTAAAGAGGAAGCTCTGGTTAAACCAAAGGAAGTATGTCAAGACAATATTGCAGAGGTTTAATATGCAGGATAGTAAACCGATGAAGGTTCCTATTCCTGTAGGTGTGAGGTTATCTGCTAAACAGTGTCCCAAGACACAAGAAGAGGAAGAGGACATGTCGCGTGTTCCATATGCAAGTGCAATCGGTAGCCTAATGTATGCAATGGTTTGTACTAGACCAGACATTGCACATGGAGTGGGAGTATTGAGCAGGTTTATGTCAAAACCAGGGAAGGAGCACTGGATAGCAGTGAAGCGGGTTTTCAGGTATTTGCGTGGCACTAGTGATTATGGTTTGTGCTACCAAGGAAGACCAGGATTGGACAGAGTGTTGGATATTCATGGCTTTGTTGATGAAAACTGGGCTGGAGATCTGGATCAGAGAAGATCTACAAGTGGGCATGTGTTTAACCTATTTGGAGGTGCAGTCATTTGGATGAGTAAGAAACAATCTATAGTAACACTATCAACTACAGAGGTAGAATACATGGTAGCCACTCATGCAAGCAAGGAAGAAGTTTGGTTGCAGAGATTGTGTTCAAGTATGGGGTTAGTACAGGAAGCTATAAGGATAGACTGTGACAGCCAAAGTGCAATTTTCTTGGCAAAGAACCCTGCATATCATTCAAAGACAAAGCACATTGATGTTCAGTATCACTTTGTGAGGGATATGATAGAAGAAAAAAAGGTGTTGTTGGTAAAGGTGGACATTTTGAAGAATACTACAGATGCATTGACAAAATCTGTGAGCTATGAGAAGTTCTCTTTGTGTAGAGAAACAATGGGCGTTGCAAGGCTGGATATATGACTAAGCTCTCTTGTGCCCCCCTGTGGAAAGAAAACAACAAGTGGGATAATGTTGGGTTGTGTTATATTCTTTCCATGACTAGCCCACGTAGTTAACCAGGGGTTAGAGGGGGGGAGGTCACAGGGGATTTGAGGTGTATCCGTAACCCCACTTTATGGGGTCTGGGGCAGCGCCCTGGAAAATTTTGGTTTTGGACCCTATGTTAGGTTGGGCGGACCCACTTATGGTTTTGTGCATGATTTTCGCACACGTTTTTTGGACGCAATGGTTTTTGGTCCATGGTTTTGGACGCGATTGTTTTCGGTCCATGGTATTGGATGCTTCGGCATGTATAAATATGTATTGTAACATTGAAAGGAATATAATGAAAAATCAAACTGGTAGTCTCGGTTTTGGGATCCAGGGGAATATCTCTGTGTATATGTGTTTTATGTGTTATGCTCTCACATTGTTTATTTTCTGTGTTTTAGAATTCGTATGCAGGTAATTACTGTATGGGGTTAAAACCTACATTTCCTTGCACTATTCCTTGAGAAATTAGGCCCCTATTATTTAGGAATTTTTCCAAAATGGATTGTGAAATTCCTTAGGCTTATCATTTGGCTGCATGCAAAACCTATACACTCAAGACTAGTTTACAACTAATGTTACACTGCCTTGGAATCTCCACCACGCCTAGGGAACTCGAATTCTCTACATGCATTAGCTATTTTGGGT
The DNA here is from genome assembly GCA_031772625.1 of Pinus tabuliformis. Classification (NCBI taxonomy): domain Eukaryota; kingdom Viridiplantae; phylum Streptophyta; class Pinopsida; order Pinales; family Pinaceae; genus Pinus; species Pinus tabuliformis. The sequence goes on along the minus strand of CM062815.1, from coordinate 795,657,176 downwards.
TGATTGATCATTTAACTGAATGATCAAGGAGTTTTACTGAAGTCCCACTGCAAAACTAACCCTCCACTAGTTCCTCCAACAATTAGAACTAGTTTAACTGAAAACAACCTGAGATAATTGACCTTGATTGCTACAAATTAGCAATCACACATGCTTAATTGAAATCTAACTCCTCCAACTCGAATTTACTGAGTAAACTGGGTGACACAAGCCATGTCACACAATTTAACTGCATCCAAGTTGTCTGCTGATGTGGAAATTCAAATTTTCTCAATTTAATCAAGGCAAAATCAAATTGAGAATTTCTTGCTGCATTTTTCAACACTCCTTCTCAGCAAGAAAGGGATTATCAACCACCCTTATCCTGCACCTATGGAACTAGAAATTCCCTCTTAACAAGGCATTTGTCAAAATGTCAGCATCTTGTTCCTCTGCAGGAATGTACTGCAACATCATTATCTGCCTCTGCACACAGTCCCACAAATGGTGATACCAAATATCTATATGTTTGGATCGATCGTGAAAAATAGGATTCTCATAGAGCTTGATGCAACTCTGATTATCATACTAGATCATAGTTGGATCCATCATTTGACCAAACAATCCAACAAGTATCTTTCTCATCCAGATCACCTCACATTTTGCTTAACTTGCAACCATGTATTATGCTTCTACGGAGCTTAGCACCACAGGTATTTGCTTCCCGCTGCACCAGAAAATAGTCACCGACCCAACACTAAAAATTCCACCTAATGTACTCTTTCTGTCTGATGGACTCCCCACCCAATCTGCATTTGTGAATCCATATAGCTTCACTCCCTCTATCTGTTTATACCATAGTCCAAACTGGGTAGTGCCTCTACGGTACCATAAAACATGTTTTGTTGCCTTCCATAATAATTTGGTTGGCTAACCATAGTTTGGCTCAACTATTTTACTGCATATCACATATCTGGTTGCACGTTCACAAGATACATCATTGAATCCAGTAGTTGCTGATAAATTGTAGCATCCACTTCCTCGCCTAAAGTGGCATACTCATTCCTCCAGTTGGTCGCTAGAGGTGTCTCCATGGGTTTGCATCTCTCCATGCCAAATCTTTGTAGTATCTCATTTCCATACTTTCCTTGAGACAGAAATAGTTCCCCATCACCTTTCTATACTTCCAATCGAAGGAGGTAGTGCATGAGACCCATGTCCTTCATTTCAAATTCTCTTGCAAGGTCCTCCTTGCAAGATCTGATTAGCTGCTCATCACCACTTAAAATTAAATCATCAACATATACGACGATAATAGGAATTTTACATTCTACTAAGATATGATAAAGGTTTTCATCTGCTTCACTTTTTGTGAAGCCCAAACAGGTGAGATAGCCATTCATCCTGGTGTACCAATCACGAGTGCTTGTTTGAGACCTTGAAATGCTTGCTTGAGTCTACACACATGAGATTCTGATAAAAGTATCAAAGCCTTTTGGTTGCTTAGTGTACACCTCCTCCTCAATAAGTCCATTGAGGAATGTTTTTTTACATACATCTAGTGGATCCCCCCCCCATCTGCATAGCCAGAGAAAGAATTGATCTAATGGATGAGTACCTTGCTACATGAGCAAATGTATCCTCATAGTCAATTCCTTCAACTTGAGAGTACCCCTTGGCCACAAATTTGGCCTTATACTTCTCTATGCTTCTGTTTGCTTCCTACTTTACCTTGAAGATCTATCTGGAACCCACAATTGATTTATCTATTAGTCTTGGAACCACTTCGAAAACATTGTTCTTTACAATGGATTCGTACTCCTCCACCATTGCATGAAACCATATATGTTGCTCTATTGCTTCCTTTAAAGAGGATGGATTAGTCTCTACAATCTTAGTCATTAGATCGATATAGCCAGTGTTCCAATCAGGTGATCTTCTCTGCCTATGCAAATTTGTAGGAGCACCCACATTCTCCCTCGCATCCTACACAAGTCTCTCAGCTTCCCTGGTTCTTTTTCTACCTTCTCTGGATGGTTCTACTTGAGTGGTGGTCTCCACTCTCTGCTCCTCAATTTGTGGCTGCTCCACAACTTCTTGAGGTTCCTCCTTTGGAGCTAAAATATCCTCTTCTAGTGGGATATGAAGCCCCCTCTCAAGAGAGCACCATATCGCTTTTTCCTCATCAAACTTTACATCCCTTCGCACAACTGTCATTATGAGGGATGGCAATTACACATGGTAATTGTGGGGAGTTTCTGTTTAACACACAAATACCCCCAATTATGTTGTTGGCTCTATATTCTTCCTTGATTCTTTGGAGACATGGAAGTATATAGAGGCTCCAAAATTCCTGAAGTGCAACACATCTGGATTTCTCCTTAAGAAAGCCTCTCCAGTGTAATCATGTCCAGAATTCGATGAGGACTTTGGTTCTATAAATAGACTTTAAGCCTCTTCCAGTGTAATCATGTCCAGAATTCGATTAGGACTTTGGTTCTATAAATAGACTTTTATGTTGCATGCCTCGGCCCATAAATGCATAGGTAAGCTTTGGTCATGCAATGTCCTTAGTACTCCCAAAATGATACGATTATTTCTCTCACCTACCCCATTCGGTTGTGGGTTTTGGGGTGTTGTCAACTCTCGCCGAATGCCTTCTTTCACATAGAAAATTTTAAATTCATTTGACACGTAATCACCTCCATTATCACTCCTGAGAGCCTTCACCTTCTTGTCGGTTTCTTTCTCAACCAGTGCCTTGAATTCTACAAACTTGGAAAATGTCTCATCTTTCTTCTACATGAAGAATATCTAACACTTCCATAAGAATTCATCAATAAAAATGACAAAATATTTGTGTCTTCTAGTGGAGGTTGTCAAGAAAGGTCCACAGACATCAGAGTGGATCCTTTCTAGGACTACATATGCTTTAATGTCCCGATCATGGAATATTGATTTTGTGTACTTCCCCAAAGTACATCCTTTGAATACATCTTGTTGCTTAGGTGCTCATTTGAGGAGGCTTGTGGTTATCTGCATAATATTTAGGGCACCATGATGCAAATGGCCAAGTCTTCTATGCCAAAGTTCACCAAAATCGCAATTATGCACCTTCATTTTCTTTGTGCTTAATGCAACACAATATTCCACATCTAACTTATACAGGTTATTCACATGAACCCCAGTCTGCTTCACCTGTCTCGTGGCTATGTGTCTTAGGAATGCCTTTACTTTGTTGAATATCACATCATAACCATGGTCTTCCAAAACTACGACAAAGATGATATTTTTCTTTAGGCTCAGAACAAACATGTCATCCTTGAGGTCGAGGGGGGATCTCAACTCCCTCTAAAAGGTGATTGTACAACCCCAGTTGGGCTATACCTTTTGTCCTCCACCATCTTGATGTTCATCTAGAAATATTTTTCTTGCAGGTCACTGAAAAAATCTCTACACCCTGTCATGTGGAACAATGCACCTGATTCCAAGTACCACACGCTCCCCATCATTCTGTTAGCTATGCATGCGATAACAATAAAGTCAAGCTCAAACTATGAAGCCAAGGATTCACCTATTTCTCCTCCTAAGGTCTTCTTGGTTGCCTTTTTGTGTGGCCACTTTGTGGCATAGTGCCTGAATTCATGACAATGGAAGCATTTAATTTTCGACAAATCTTTCTTATTGCCCCCTTGTCTGGATTCTGGTTTGGATTGAGATTTCTTCCCTTTTCCCTTCTTTTTCTTTCCAGCCAGTGCAAATTTTTCTTGATCCTCGCCCTTGGATTAAGTCCCATCTCTGATATTTTCCTTATTTCCTCCTATACCAAACCAGACCATAAGCGCTCCCAATTCAGTATTTTCTCCCTCCTATTCACCGAACCTTGATAGCTATGCCAACTCTTGGGAAGGCCCAAAAGGGATAGGCTTACCAAGTATTCTTCAGGAACATTTACACCAACCCCGCCAAGTTCATCATGACATTGTGTGAAATTTCTCAGATATTATTGAATAGTATCATTTTCTTGCATCTTGATACTTCAAAGTTTATCCTTGAGCACCAGCTTCCTGTGTGTTGAAAAGTAACTAGGTTTGGTCTTCATAATGACATATGTAATTGTGATTTTATGGAATTTATGAAAAGAAAGAAAAATAAAATTATTGTAGTGCTTGTCCCATGGGTTTCATGAGCAGGGAATTTTATTTTAGTAATGGCTCCCATTGTGAGCCTTTAGGATTGAGTCATCTAGTCACAAAAGAAACATTTAGTCTATGTCATGTATGAGGGACCCTTCTTGGGCTTATTATATTTTGTATGAGTCAATAGAAGTGTCAAACAACACTCCAAGACAAGCACTAGCATCCTTCTACAGGTCAGCTTCAAAGAAATAATATTTTTTCATAAAAAGGACACGTTGGTTCAGCTGAAGTCATGTCGGCTAATTATGAGACTCCAACCACTATAAATAGGCATCTCAGCCTAATCTCATAATGTATAAATTTCAGAGAATAATTTTAGTAGGGGTCTACAGTTAGAGAAGTACGAAGGATAGTAGGGTTTGCAATTAAAGAAGTGTGAGGTACAACAGATCTAAAGAAAAAGGTGCAATGAAGTACAACAGAGGAAAGAGGAGTATAATCTAAGCTCCTCTGTTATTTGTTTCTAAGTTTATATTCACCTCCACCGAGTTTACTTGCAACAAAAATAGAGGAGCAAAGTTTGAGTTTATTTGTAGCAGAAGGAAGGCTGAAACAAGAAGGTACAGTCTAGAAGGAAGGTTGAGATAAGAAGTTCAAGTCTAGAAGGAAGGTTGAAGGTTTGAAGCTAAAGAAGGTCGAAGAAGAAAAGGAGCGGAGAAAAGTAAAAAGAGTAGAAGGTTAATTGTCGTTATCAAAGGACCTCATCATGAGAACTCATGTCTTGGTCTTGGAGTGGCGACTAGGTCAAGGGTCTTAGTCTTGGTATTCGTCAATTGGAATCTCTATAAGAAGAATTTGTTCAGGTTTTCCTCACAAAGAGTGAGAGGTTTTGGCCCTGGATGATAGCCTATATTCTATGTCTCTTCTCTTTTTATGGTCTATGCATTGGTAGTTGTTTGATGAAGAAGAACACTAATAGCTTAAGTAAAAGAAGACTTTAATCTAAATAAGTAATAAGTACTCACAAGCAGTTACTAACAGAAGAGAAATCACTTAATATCGATGTCCTAGATTTCTTAACATGGTATCAGAGCTAAGGTAACTAATTCAAGGAAGGGAATCTTATCAAGGGACACTCAAGGATCAAATCTCAAGGAAGGAATCAATGTGAATATCATCTTGAAGTCAAGAAGTCTACAAAGAAGTATTAAGATCATCATCAAGAAAAGAAGGCCAAAACCCTGCAAGTACTCAAGATTAAGATTTTTGAAGACTATTCATGTAAAGGAAGCTATATCAAAAGGCAGTGTCACCAAGACTCTCTCTCATTGAAGCAAGTTTCTTACCATTAAATACATCACCAAGAAGTCATCATTGATCCTCATGAACAAGACTTCACCATCAAAAGTGATCTCCATCTCTGTGAGATCAAGGATCATTATTGAAGAAAACTATACTCAACAAAGAGAAATTTTCTATTCTATATCATCATCAACATGAAGGAAGCATCACGGAGAAAGGAGCATCCTATCAAGTAATTATATGACCTTATCTGAATCTGTAAAAATGTCTTTTTGCAAGGAAAGGCACAAATTGGTTTGGGCTTCAAACTACCTTGCATGGAAGAAAAGGTCAGATCTAAATCTCATTGAAAATGAGGTCATGGATCATGTCAAAGGATCTATCACCAAACCAGGAGAAGAAGATGCTCAATAACTTGAAAAGTATATGAAAGGGGAAGTTAGGGCTTAAATGATTCTCATAGAATCCATGAAGGATCTTGTCATCCCATATGTATCTCAACTCAAAACTTCAAAATAAATCTATGACAAACTGGTAGAGTTGTATTCCGTAAGCACTGTTGGAGAAATCATCTCATTAAGACAAGAAATATACACGCTGAATATTCTAGGGAATATGGAATAGCCTCATACTTTATGAGGATATATGAGATCTGGGATCAACTACAAGATCTGGGAGAAGTCGTGCTTGACAGTGAAATGACTACAATTGTATTAAATGCACTACCAGAGGAGTGGGGTAACTTTAATTCAAGTATCCATGGGAAGAAAGAAGCTACTCCATTCCAGGATCTATGGTCACTATCCAAGATTGAAGAATCTAGACTAAAGGTCAAATCTGATGTGGGAGCAGGTGAGAAAAATCAAGCTTATGTTGTAATGAAAAGAAGAAAGGGACAGTTTGGAAAGTTTTGTCCTCAGAAAAAGAAAAAGAACATGGCTAAAATCCAATGTTATGGGTGTCAAGAATATGAACACTACAAAAGAGATTGTCCTAAGATCAAGAAGCACAATAACAAAAGAAGAAGAGAAGAAGTGCAGGAAGCTGAAAAGAAGAAGTCCAAGATAGAGGAAGTAACATATTTCTACTATGACTGAGATATTCTTCCTCACGAAAGTTATTTTTAAATTCCTAAGTCTAATGTTGTAAGATATGGCTATCATAATTCTCTAAATGGGATGCATCAACGCATAATAGAAGCATTGAAATAAAGAGCTTGGGACATCATCATTGAGAAGCATAAAAGATGGTTAGAATCTATGTAAGTCAAAGATGTAGCTCCTGGGAATCTCATTGGATACATAAGTGGCAAGGTCATCTAGTACAAGGTTCATCATACATATAACAAAAGGAAACATTTGTTGATGGGGATACTTTAGATCCTCAAGATTCTTAGATGGAATATTCATCAAAAGGTTCACCGATCAAGAAAGGAAGCAAGCATTTTATCAAGAATTCAAAATTTTTTGAATTCATGGGATGATGGAATGATGACATAAAAGTGAAGTAGATCAAGGGATTGAAACTCTTTCAATCAAGGAATTTGTTGCAGGAAGTCTAGATGAGCCAAAGAAAAAAATGGAGGTACGTATGCTTACATTTGATACTGTAGAAGTCATGTCATATGTTCGCTGGTAACATGGATCAATGCTCTGTCTTGAAAGCATGATCAAAAGGAAGGATATCCTCCCTCGAAGAAATGTAGGAATGCATAAGTCATACATTCACTAGATGAAATCAACATAATATGTCCTCATATGAAGTATGAGGTGATTGAAAATAATTGAGGAACTCTGATTGGAAGCTCTTATGAATAAGATGTGTGACTAACAAGAGGAAGAGATCATGGAATATGCAACCATGGTAAAGGCTATCAACATCTCAAAGACCAAGAATATTTGACTAGGATATCTCCATGGAATATATGAAGACTCTGATGAAGTTTGAAAAAGAAAGAGACCCTTAAAAATATATATTTATGGGAGATGTGTCAATATGTATGCACGATGTTGATATGAACTTTTAGATGCCATGATGAAATACCATCACAAAGGTAATGTTGATTTTAATGTTCATTCCTTTATTTTTGAATATTTTGATGGGTTTATGCAGGGCTGCCAAGGGAAGATCTATGGATGTCTTCCACCATCGATGCACATGTAGTAGGATGAAAGATCCTTAAGTAAACATGGCATGAAGAAAGCAACATGGCATAAAGGAAGGTCAAATATGGTTTGATGGATCACTTTCCGATGATGACATGGCTGACTCATGGCTGAAAGTGATGGATGGTTGGTGCCCTATGTAGAAGTCCCAAACATGAAGACTCTTAAATAACGAAAAGAAGTTCATGACATCATGAGGAGGAGTTCTTCAAGTATCTAGTTGTCCCATCATCTTCGCCTAAGGAGTTGTTGTAGGTCCCTAATTAAGAGGGAGCCTAGAATCAATTTTCTTACTTGGAAGAAACTTAGAAATTCCTAAACCAAGAGGGAGCTTAGGTACATTCCTTTTGTAGGAATAAGTACATTTCTTTATTGGAATATATATGTCCTCCCTAATGAAGAGAGAGAGATAGAAACATCATTCTTGTCTTCACATGGGAAGAAAGAATGGAGGATTGGTTAAGCATCTGGCATCCCATGCTCTTTGAGGATGTATTAGGTCATCCAAGATAAGAGTAGTCATAGAGGACCGATATTCTTTTAGGACTAGGAATCCAAGGTAAGAATAGTCCTCGTGGAACACACCCTGAGAACCCGAGTGGGGTATGTTCTAGGAGAGACAATGATTAGGGTGTCTATAAATCATTGGTCTTGCCAGCATTGAGCTCAGATCTTGTGGAGAGATAGAGTTGTTAGTCAAGGCCTTGCTATTTGACAATGTTGGTTGGCATGATTCTATACAGATGGGTTACCAATCCCATTCTTCTTATGATAAATTCTTTAGATTGAGAATGACCAAGTACCATTACGAATACCTCCCTAGTTAAGAGGGAGTGTTGAAAATTAACTAGGTTCGGTTTTCATAATGACATGTGTAATTGTGATTTTATGTAATTGATGAAAAGAAAGAAAAATAAAATTATTGTAATGCTTGTCTCATGGGTTTCATGAGCAAGGAATTTTATTTTAGTAATGGCTCCCATTGTGAGCCTTTAGGATTGAGTCATCTAGTCATAAAAGTCAAATTTAGTCTATGTCATGTATGAAGGACCCTTCTTGGGCTTATTATATTTTGTATGAGTCAATAAAAGTGTCAAACAACCCTCCAAGACAATCACTAGCATCCTCCTACAGGTCGACTTCAAAGAAATAATAATTTTTCATAAAAAGGACACTTCAGTTCAACTGAAGTCATGTCGGCTAATTATGAGACTCCAACCACTATAAATAAGCAACTCGGCCTAATCTCAAAACATAGAAATTTCAGAGCATAATTTCAGTAGGGGTTTGCGGTTAGAGAAGTGTGAGGTACAATAGGGTCTATAGTTAGAGAAGTGTGAGGTATAGCAGGTTCGAAGCAAAAGGTGCAGCAAAGTACAACAGAGGAAAGAGGAGTATAATCTAAGCTCCTCTCTTATTTGTTTCTGATTTTATATTCACCTCCACCGAGTTTACTTGCAACAAAAGAAGAGGAGCACAGTCCGAGTTTATTTACAGCAAAAGGAAAGCCGAAACAAGAAGGTACAGTCTAGAAGGAAGGTCAAGATAAGAAGAAGGTCAAGTCTAGAAGGAAGGCCGAAGGTTTTAAGTTGAAGAAGGTCAAAGAAGAAAAGGAGCCAAGAAAAGGAAAAGGAGAAGAAGGTTGACTGTCATTATCAAAGTACCTCATCAAGAGAACTTGTTTCTTGGTCTTGGAGTGGAAACTAGGTAAATGGTCTTGGTCTTGGTATTCATCAATTGGAATCTCTATAAGAAGAATTTGTTCAGTTTTCCTCTCAAAAAGTGAGAGGTTTTGGCCCTGGATGATAGCCTATATTTTATGTCTCATGTCTCTTTATAGTCTATGCATTGGTAATTGTTTGATGAAGAACAACACTAATAGGTTATGTAAAAGAAGACTTTAATCTAAAGAAGTAAAAAGTACTCACAAGCAGTTACTAACAAAAGAAAAATCACTTAATATCGATGCCCTATATTTCTCAACATTGTGGTCACTATTATTCTCGAACAATTTTGTCAGTTCTTTCCACATTGCAAACAAAGTTTATTTTTCGTGGAGATTTGAGGCAATATGATCCTGTAATCCCTATAATATCATTATCCTCACCTTGGACACATTTTTATTCTACTAAGAAAGGTTATGGGCATCAAATTCTGGTGGTTTTGCAACATTTATCCTGATGTACTCTAGCAACTCATTGTCATTCAATATCGCCTCCATTGTTGGGTGTGTGTTATATACTTTCCACAACTTGTTTGATGTTGTGTCAGGCACAACGCGGGGTCACAAGGGGGGTGGCAGCCCCCAGTGTCGAGGGGTAACGGCCCCTGCATAGGGTCTGGGGCAACACCCCGAGAATTTTTATTTTATACGGACCCATAGATAGTGGGCGAACCTACCCATAGTTTTGTGCATGGGTTTTGCACATGGTTTTGGGCATAATGGTTCCCTTCCCATGGTATTTTGTAGATCCGATCAAGGGAACTACAATTATGTTATAATCTAGGGTTATGGATTTGGGTTAATGAATGCTTCAGCATGTATATATATGTATTGTAACATTGAAAGGAATATAATGAAAAATCAATCTAGTAGTCCCAGTTTTAGGATCCAAGGGAAAATCTCTGTGTATATTTGTTTTATGTTCTCACCATTTTTATTTTTCTGTTTTAAGAATTTGTTTGCAGGTAATTTCTGTACAGGGTTAAAACCTATATCTATGGGATCCTTCCATGCAACAAAATTAGAGGTGCCTTCCAAGGCATACTCTAGCCTCATGCAATTGAAGGCCATCTTCTCAGCTTTGAAGAGATCCTGTAGCACTGAACTTGAAATTCAAACCTCTACTCTAATGTGAATCTTGATATGATACCATGTAGATATTATGATGTAGATTTTCAATTGCTCAAGAAATTATAATCAAAATCACAATACACAAACCTACTATATTGATCTACGGACATTAATTCACAATTTAGAACAAAAATCTCAAACATGCAATAAGAAATCATACACATGCAAATAATATTTTTCCTGGGGAAAGAAATTTTCTAAAAACCCCAAACCATGCTTGCATTAATATGATGAATAAATATGTATTACAATTTCTTTGCTCAACTGAGCACAACTTGCAAGTGCATAACCTATCTCTTTGCTCACTGAGAAGATCTGACATTAACTTAGTCAATTTTTGCCTCTGCTTGAGCTCTTACTTCCTTGCATTGTTCCTTGAGAAATTAGACCCTTGCTATTTAGAAATTTCTCCAAAATGGATTGCACAATTCCTTAGGATGATCATCTGACTACATGCAACACCTGTACACTCAAGACTAGTCTACAACTAATGTTACACTGCCTTGGAATCTCCACCAAGCCTAGGGAACTCGAATTATCTACATGCAATAACTATTTTGGAATGATTTATCAGTTAATTATATGATCATTGAGTTTGACTGAAGTCCCACCACACAACTGACCCTCCACTAGTTCCTCCAACAATTAGAACTAGTTTAACTAAAACCAACCTAAGATAATTGATCTTGATTGCTACAAGTTAGCAATCACACATGCTTAACTGAACTATAACTCTACCAACTCAAATTTACTAAGTAAATTGGGTGACACAAGCTATGTCACATAAGTTAATTGCATCCAAGTTGTCTGTTGATGTGGAAATTCGAATTTTCTCAATTTAATCAAGGAAAAATCAAATTGAGAATTTCTTGGTGCATTTTTTCAACAAAAATTGCTTAATATTTGGCTTGTGTAACTTTGAAATGGAATTCCAGTAAAATTTGAATGTCCAGTCTATTATATCCTCCAATTTTTCATGTTATTTAGTTTTGGTACTAAAATCAAGCATTGACAATCTCCATCTTACAAGATCATTTGTGTATCATCTTGATCTTTATCCAATTGTGTAGGTTGTCAACATTGAGTGTGTAAATAAATTAGTGCAAAGTCAGGTTGAGACATTATGGTTATCTACCCAATACCCTTCTTGAAACCACCAATTTATACTCCAAATTTGTTACTTATATTTATGCATTTGCATTGTCATAACTACACTACTAATGAATGAACATATGTAGTTACTAGAATACAGGCTTATACAATATAATTAAACCATTTGGTCATCATAAATCATAAATTTAAAATGCAGACTTAAACTTGCAAATAGAATTGAACAAACTGGAAAGTAATATAATCCATGACAAAACAACATTAATGCAGCATAATCACAAGTTATGAACACTTACATTTCTAGGAAGTATCTACTAACTGATTGTGAAAATTGGACACTCCATCCAACCATAGGCTCCCTACTGCACCAGCTCTCATTGTAATAGAGGCCAACCCTTAAGCTAAAACTATGAAACCACAAAGGTGATTTACCTATGGTTGACTTTAATTGTCTTCACACGATCCAATTCCTCTATTCACAATCATTTTTTCACCCACAACAACTGCAATCCATAGCACTCTTTCCCATCAACTTGTAATCCAAGGAATAAGATCAGTTTCACCAATCAACAATTAGGCTAATACACTCTCCTTCAGGGCTCCAACATACAATGGCCAACAATTTTCACTGTTAGAATTCCAAAGCTTTTGACTTGTAGGTAACTTTCACAATGATAGCAATTATCATTACAAATAGTCTTCATTACATTCATAAATATTGCACTATAACTCAACATAATTCCTACATCAATTCTATTGTTGCTTATATAGTCACTATGTTGCCTCCTTAAGTGAATATACTTTATATACTATGTACACTCACGTTAGGCTATAAAAAAATCAATTTCTTAATCCAAACAATTCTCCAAACCTAAAATTTATTTTTAAATAAAATAATTCATATTTATAATTTAAATATTCAATTAAATCGTATAACATATCACATTTTCTTTCTTCTATGCTACTCTTTCCTATGCTACAACCTTATAGCTTTTACTTTGTGACATGTGATGCAATTGCTAATTTAATAGATTCTAAGATTGTTGTTAATTTTTTGAAAAAACATGTTTATCTTTATATATTAAAATATTCCTTTTGAAATGTCGACAAATAAAAAATTTGTTTATACTGTTAAATTTACGAGCTATATTTTCTTTCTGAAAATATATATAATATTTTTATCAATTTAAAGTTACTATAAAAATAAATCATTAAAATTATAAATCATCTCTAAATAAAATTAATTTTAATTATTTTAACTAACAATATTAATAGAACAACTTGCCTCAAATTATTTGAAAATTAACATTCCCCAATTAAAGAATATGATAACTAATATTTTGGGAGGTGTTATCTTTCGGAGTCATCACATTCATCTTTGTTAAAATAGATGTTTCTAACCAACCTCCATGGTTCATCATCAGGAATAGATCCATGAGAGAAGAAGTCAGAACCTCATTAGGTGATAAATAAGGCTAGGGTATGGAAGGGAATGAAATGAAAGACAATCTTTGTTAAAATAGATTTTCGAACCAACCTCCGCGGTTCATCATCAGAAATAGATCCATGAGAGAAGAAGTCAGAACCTCATCAGGTGATAAATAAGGCTAGGGTATGGAAGGGAATGAAATGAAAGACAATCGACAAATATGTTAATATTATAATTCATTATAGTTGTAATATTTGTAATTTGTCTTAAAATTATTAATGTTAATCCATTATTAATTAGGATTATAAATTAATTTATTTTATGTATAATGAAGTATTTTATAATTTTGGTTTATTTCAATTTTAATATTAATGTTAATTTTTTAATAATTATTCTAGTTATTAGTTATTAATAAACAGTATAATGGCTATTAGAGAATTTAATATGGTTAAAGGTTATATAGATTAAAGATTTCATTTTTTAATTTATAGTTAAAATTAAATGATTAAAAGCACAATTAAATAATATTTATCTAATGACAATAATGATTATAAATTAATTTTCTATGTACATGATGATCTAAATTTTATTAATTTCAAATTTTAAATTTTAAAATTTACAATGAACTATTAATTGTTTAATGTTTCCAACTAAGCTTTAATGTATTATTATAATTTATAATAAAATAATTCGCAAAGAATCATAATTTTTATAATGGAATTGAGATATTAATCTACAAGTTTTAAAATGAATAGAAATAGAAATTATGAATTTTTTTTTTTAATTCTTGATTATTAAATTTTTTATTGTTGTATAACGGACATATGTGGTATGTACATTTGTAAGAAGAATTTTCCAGTGGAATGAAATCTTTTGTTTGAAATTCTTAGGTAGGAGACCGAGCGGAGAAGCGCTACGATAGAGACCATCCAATCGCTTGCAGGTGCGTAACCATTCATAATCCATTCTACGTACAGAGCTTTCCATTTCCGAGCCTCTCCCCTTTCTCCTGTTTGCATGGCCCTTTCTACATTCGCTCGCCATGTACCTTCCCGGACAACTGCCTCCATTCCGAGTGTTTTGCTTGCTTCTCATTCTACAGGTGGCAGCTAAGGACTATACACTCTCGCTTGTCTGTTTTGCAAATTTTTCGGTTTGGAAACACTTTGCCCCCGACTCTTTGGGCCGGGGAGTCTGTATCTCCTACCAGCTTTGTTTTCTTCCCATAGTTTTTTCTCAAAAATCCTGTTTTTTCCTACTTGTTCCCGAGGCTGTTTTTATTTTAGCGAACGTTCCTTGCACTTCTCTTGGATTCGGGACCTCTGGACACTATCGCGGTGCTTCAACTCCATCGGCTCTCGCTCTATTTAGAAGGTTAGTATATTTTCCATGATACAATATATATAGATTTGAACGTGTGTTTTTATAATTTCAGTTGCTGTGATGTTCTTTCAAATGGTTTTGAGATAGTGCAGAATATGAATTTTCATATATGATGCAGAAGCCTGTGAATTGTGAAATTTTCAAGATATTTTCCTCTGGTTTTTTCTATGATTCAATCATGTGAGGGATTATCTGATAGTTTTCAATTCGGGATATAACATTGACATAGCGTTGTAACTCTTTCCCCTCCCATGTCCTGGTCTGATATTGTTGAACGTCTATGGTCGTCTTCGAATTTCATCTCAAAACACTTTATGGTTGTTAGACCTTGCACTGACGTCCGCCTGAAGATTGGCCACTGGTGGTGCATTTTTGGGTTTGTCTGCTGTTGCATCGTCTGTCCGGAGGCCTCCTCATGACTGTATTTTCCTTGTTTCGAACCTTGGCTGGTTTTCCGTCGCCGGTCTTCCACTTCCGATCTTTTTCCGTCGACCGGCCATGGCTCCGATAAGCTGTTTTTCGATTTTCTGGCTGCCGTATGTGCTTCCTTTACTCTATCTACCTACCCTTCTGGACGAAAGGACAACCTTTACTGCCTCCCCCGACCTATTATTTACTTCTTTTGGTCCTTGCCTTAGATTTTTTGCCTCTTTCTAATTAAGCCTGGAGAATTCTAGGCTTCCCCGTACTACATTTTGAATTCTGTATGTACCTCTGGACCTCTTCGTAGATTTTTTCCTCCCTTCAAAGCACTATCAGATCTCGAGGTGGCTCTATTCAAACAAGGTGTTTAATTTGGCATGCTTGGACCGTGCATCATCCCTTTCCTCTGTCCTCGTTCCAATTGACCTGTCTTTGCTGTATGGATATCCTCCACGCGGAATCCGACACGTCAGATTTGGTCAAGGCAGCTTTGGAAGCTGAAGCCAATTATCGTGGCACTTCGACGGCACCTGAATGGCATTCCAGGCTGGCGGAGCATATCCAGGCTTCCCTTCCTGCTCCCGATTTGAATTCGGATCCGCCCTCTGCTCCTCGCCGCAAGCACAAACACTGCCCTGCTAAAATCCCCCCTGGCCATTTGTTTGGATGGTGCAAAGCTAACAGACCGTATAGCCAGCTTACAGTCCCGAGCCCTGATTGGAAAGTGGTACTTCCCAAATATGGATGATGGCCAGATCCGGAAATGGTTGGGTGCTCGATGGGGTCCTCTCATTGGGTACACGCCCACCATTGTCCGTTTAATGCGCGACTGGTATAGCTTTCATTTTTTGAAGGCCAAAGACCTCAACATCATTTGGAAACTCCCTTGGGTTCATGGACGGAGTTACTTGGCGCTACACAGGTGGTACATAGGCTTCGACCCCCTTCGCAACACCCCTCAGAATAATTTCATTTGGGTAAAATTACCTGCGCTGCCTATCGAGCTGTGGACGAAGGAATCCCTTTCCACCATTGGCAATGCAATTGGGAGATTTGTCTACGCTGATCCTAGATGCCTTGGAGCAAAAGATAAGAGGGTCGCTTGGCTGTTGATTGAAAAGGATTACAGGGGCGGTTTTCCGGACCGCATCGACCTCATTTGGGGCAAATTATCTGCCTGTCAAAGGCTGGACTACTGGGGCGTACCTTTTAGGTGCGCACAGTGCCACAAAATGGGACATTTAAAGGAAAAATGTCCTTGGCTATCTCAAGGCAAGGCTTGGAAAAAAGTCTATAAGGCGAAAAACATTGCAAAAGTCTCTGCTGAGTCTCCCTGTTTTGAAAACAGAGTATTTTGGTCCTACAAAAATGTTTCACCCTCTGCTGATTTTCCCTCTCAATCCTGCTTTCAAATTTTCCCGACCTCTCTTATACAAATGGGGGACCTGAACCATCGCCCTTCTCTTTCGCCCAAGCCTCAAAAATCTACCTGCATTCCTATTTTGAGGTCGAATTCCATGGGAAATTTTAATGTGGTTTGTGACTTTTCTCCCCTGCATCCCCCTCCTGAACCACCTCTCGATTCCCCGATTGCCTCTCTCCCTCCTATGCCCAAGGACTGCTCCCCTTCCCTAAAGGAAGGAAACTTCCACGTCATCCCCTCATCTTCCCCGTCACCTATGAGACCTGAACATTCCCCTATCGATCTTGATAATTCCCCCCCCATTCCCTCCTCTCTGAACCGCTCGGCTTCCAAAGGCAAAGCCCCCATGAGCTATGTATCCCCCCCTTTCTCACCTCTTCCATCCCCTACCAACTCCATTGGAAGCGACCTCGACATGCTGCTCTAGAATAATTCTCTCCACTTACTTCCCTTGACTATCCATAAGCCCCGAAGATCTTCTTCCCCTATCATTAGTCCTAATTCTGCTAAAAATATTACTGTCCGCCAGAAAAACAATAGGGGAAGTAGACATTTTAGGGGCCGCAAAGGATCTCGGAACCTGGACTTTCAAGATTCCTCCCTTATTGATATTCCCATCTCCAACTTCTCTGGACCCGGGCCTCTTAGAGCAGAATTGCTCGAGAATAGTATCAAATGATGAATATGCTCTCCATCAACATAAGGGGGCTGGGAGCAAACCCCAAATATATTGCTCTAAAAAAATTATTTTTCTCATCTTCATACAGGTTGATATTAATTCAGGAAACAATGCACAATAGTCAGGACACTATCTCTTTCTTCAGAAGAATGTTTCCTTCGTGGTATATAGCGGCAACGGAGGCGTCGGGGCTCTCTGGAGGACTAGCGGTGATTTGGGATCCGAGATGGATCTCTGCTAGAACATACAGATGCCTTGGGGGAATCTTGATCTCTGCTAAATTTAGAGGATGTGCCGACAGGATTCATATATTAAATGTCTATGCTCCTTGTAAGGACCGTGCTTCCTATTGGGAATATTTCATTGCATCTGGTATCTTGGAGAATGAAGCGCTCCTCATCGCGGGAGATCTCAACTGCACAATGGGACCAGACGAAGTTTGGGGGAAGGGGAAAAAAGCTGATGCTATTGGGGAAAAAATTAAGGAAGCAATGTTGCAATACAACTATGTAGACATCTGTCCGAAAACTTTGTCCCCCACTTGGGACAATGGTCGCTCGGGTGACGCCTATATTGCTAAAAGGCTGGACAGATTTATCATGCATGAACAGCTGATGGAAAAACATGGTATCCCGAGCTCTCACACTCTCCCTGTTTTTATTTCGGACCATAGGCCGGTCTCCCTTCAATGGATGAGCTCTAAAGCACGGAAAGGTTACCCATTCAAATTCAACAGATATTGGCTAGAAGACGAAGCATTTAACAACATGGTTCAGGATTTTTGGATGGCGAACAGTTTGACAACTGAAACCTCCCCATCGGAGTACTTGATTGGCAAATTGGGCACTCTTAAAACCAAGGTGAAGAAATGGAAAATTCAGAAAAAACGATCAAATTGTGCTGAACTGAAGAAAATTGAAAAAGAACTAGCTGATATAGCAGATGCTATGACTTCCCATTCCATTCCATGGAGCACTCGGGCGAGGATATGGGAACTTGGAAGAATATTCTAAAGATTGAAGAGATCTCTTGGCGGCTCAAAAGCCGAGCTACTTGGCTGATGGAGGGTGATAAGAACACAAAGTTCTTTCACCGTTTCGCAAGCAAAAGAAGAGCTACAAATTCTATTTGGCAAATCAAAAATGAAGAAGGAGACCTGCTATTCTCCCAAGAAGACATATCCAAAGAAGTTGTCAATCATTTTAAAAAAGCTTATAAACGAGAGACTAGCAGGGAGATAAATGATATCCTATGGGGCTTAGATCCTTTTCCAAGCATGTTCAATGATGAAGATAATGAAAGAATATTTGTTGCTGTATCGGAGGAGGAATTACTCTCTGTTATGAGGTCATTCAAGAAGGACAAATGTCCCGGCCCAGACGGCTGGACCATAGACATCTTCATCCACTTCTTTGATATTATGAAAAAGGACATCTTGGGGATGGTGGAAGAGACCAGAATACAAGGGAGAATAAATCCAAATATTTCTTCCACCTACATAGCACTGATTTCCAAAAAAAAGGACTCCTCTTCTTTTGCTGACTTCAGGCCGATTTCTTTATGCAATGCCATCTATAAAATCATTTCTAAAATTATAGCAGAGAGAATCAGAGGCAACTTATCAGTTCATATCACAAAAGAACAGCATGGGTTCCTAAGTGGCAGGAACATTCTAGATGCTGTGGCCATAGCTCAGGAAGCCTTGCACTCTATGCAAACAAAAAATATTGGGGCTGCTATCCTTAAAATTGATTTAAAAAAGGCCTTCGACAACCTCGACTGGAGCTACCTCAGATGTTTACTTATTAAAATCGGCCTGAATGACCTGTGCACAAAATGGATCATGGCGTGCGTGCAAGGTGTCAATTTTGCAATTCTCATTAATGGATTCCCTACAACTTTTTTTCGGGCTGAAAAGGGTCTCCGTCAGGGGTGCTCATTATCTCCAATTTTATTCATCTTGGCCATGGATACCCTTAGTCTCCACATCAAAAGAGCGGTTGCTGCCGGAAAAATTGGCCCCCTTGCCATCTCCAGAGGTAACTTTCACACGCACAACTTCTTTGTGGATGACGTTCTTCTGTTTGCTAGGCTTTGCAGACATACTTGGTAGATAATGCATGAGATAATTCATTTATTTCAAAAGGCGACTGGCCTATTCGTCAACGAAGGTAAATCCACTTTCCACTTTGGTAAGGTGAAAGAAGAGGAGATGGAATATATCACTCAGCTTTTTAACATTCAGGCTATCTCCATAAAAGAGGGGCTAAAATATTTGGGATATCATCTTAAACCCACGGGATATAATATTTCGGACTGGTCATGGATAACTGACAGATTCTATAAGAGAATATCAGGGTGGGAATTTAAATGCTTATCGCTTGCTGGCAGAATGATCTTAACACAGTCGGTCCTTGCGCAAATCAGTGTATATTGGACGCATTTGTTTTACATTCCATCGGCTATAGTCAATAAATTGAACAGCTTAATGGCAACCTTCATCTGGGGAGGGGGGGGACAAGGAAAAGAGAAAATTCCATCTTACTAAACTGGAAAACATCTCCCTCCCAAAAAAGAAGGGTGGCTGGGGCATCATGAATCTGCGCCTCTTTGGCAGGGCTCTACTGTGCAAATCATTGTGGCGAGCGGTTTTTGGAAACAGCTTATGGAGTCAAGCTATTAAAATGAAATACCTTGGGAACAATGATATTTACTATTGGTACAGGAACAATTTTAAATGGCCCTCTCAAGGTTCGGGGATCTGGCGAAGTTTTCAAAGGATTCTTCCTTTCTTCTGCAGGAACTTCATTTGGGCATTTCAAACTGGTAACAACATCCTTATAGGTGTTGATGCCATCAAGGGAGTTGATATGGATCCAATCTCCCCTCAGCTTCTTTCGCTCCTCCACCGGAAAGGGATTTTCTTCTGGGCACAGGTAATTGAAGGATGGAAGAACGCCATTCCGCAATGGAAAACTTGCAGAGAACTGGGCCTCGATGGAGTAATGGCTACTCAATGGAATAGAATTATCTGCAATATGAGGAATGCAGGGTTTTACAAATCTAAGGACAGAGACTGCATAGAATGGCAGGCTAAGAAAGGCAGACCCCTTATATTAGTTAGAGACATATATCTCTCTTTGATAGAACTGCAAAGAGGATCCTCCCGAAAAATCTTTCCTCCCTCTCTATGGAAGGTAAGCTGCCCGCTAAAAATCATTATGTTTTCGTGGCTAGTATTTCATAATAAAAATCTCACTTGGACAAATTTACAGAAAAGGTGCTGGCAGGGTCCAGCTATATGCATGATCTGTCTTGCCAACTCTGAAGATAACTTGCACATTTTTTTAAATTGCCCTCAATCTCTGTCTTTGTGGAGGCAATTAGCTTCATATTTTGGCTTTCCTGCAATTTCACATCCTTCCATTACAGAAGCATATGAATGGTGGGGTGCACAAAAATCTATCTGGCGTCCCATTCCATTAATCATTTTCTGGTTCATATGGAAGTGGAGGAACAAAAGAATCTTCCAAAACAGCAAGGAGTCTTTCAGTCGTATTATGGATAAGGTTATTCCTTATTACTTCTCCATTCTACAAAACATGCCCCTACAGAAAAATCATCAGATGGCTGCCTCTGACGACCAGCAACTCTCATTCCCAAGGGCCCACTTTGACGGTGCGACAAAGGATGGCATTTGTGCTTGTGGTGTTTTCATTGCTATTTCAAATGACCTCCAATTCTCCTTATATTGGAACGGTGGCAAAGGGTCAAATAACAAGGCAGAGGCCATGGCCCTGCATGGTCTGCTTTTATTCTGCACTTTCATGGATATAGGGCCTATTAATGTATATGGTGACTCGAAAATTATCATAGATCATGTGAAAGGCAATCATGCAATACAGATCGACAGCCTTACAGGGTGGCTAGCAAGGATAACATCTCTATGGAAGCCTGCGACTTTCCCTATCTCTCATATAAAGCGCAATCAAAATGAGCAAGCTGATGTTCTGTCAAAGAAAGGAATGCATACTCCATTCGGTAAGTGGCACCTGTTCATCACTTTTGACCCCTGTACATATGTCATACAGCCCTTCTCTATGCCCGGCATATAAAGTCAACAATAACAGGTATGCTATAAGAGCCATATTTTCTGGAAATATCTCAGATCTGCTGGCATTCTACATATACCGGATAGTTAAATAATTTTGCTATGATGATATGAATACAAGATTCCCAAAAATATTGTAATGTATAAATGAAAGATGTCTGTTGAAATGCGCTGGAAAAGATGCCAATTCCGGGACTAATGCCCGCATTTTTTGTAATATTCATAACTGTTTTTTGAACATAATATAATACTATACTGCTTTTTCTTCTGGAAAATAAAAATAAAAATAAAATAAAAAATAAAAATTCCTGTGTGATTTGGATGCCCGTCTACACGTAACAGATCAGAGCAGGGGAATGTGGCTTTGATGGTTAATTTATTTTTTTTATTTAAAATCCACGTGGTAGTGAGTGTAGAAAAGTCATTTCGGTATTGTGTGTTGTAAAATTACACATTTCTTCACATTGGACTATAGAATGATCCTTTCCACAAATATATAATTTCAAAATATTTTGTTTTTCAAAAAAATTAAAAATTGTTAATAAATTTTTAAGGTTTACTTAATAAAAAATGGTTGGAAATAAAAATTTACAAGATGTGAACAATAACGATAGAGAAAGAAAGACCCTGAAGATTCAATTTTGAGATTCATGACACTTCATTCAAAATGAGAATATTTCATTATTTGTTAAGTTATCAACATTTTATTGGATATTGAATTAGATACATGGCTTGTTAGATGGGTTGATTTTTTTTATTTTTTATTTTTTAATGAAAATAAGTTTGCGGTGACCCAATAACAGCATGATCAAGTGGAGAAAAAGTGGTGGGTTCACTTTCTTATATGAAAATAGGTTTGTGGTGACCCAATAACTATGATCAAGTCGAGAAAAAATGGTGGGTTGACTTTACTATAAAGAATAAGTTTGTGGTGACTCTGTAAGTGCTTGATCAAGTGGGTATATGTCATTATCTTTGTGGAGTTCCAAGTCATGCAAAGGGATGTCATTCTCTTTTCAAAGTCCAAGTTGATGCTACATATTTAGTAAATCATTATATATTATTTTTTATTATTTAATATTTTATTTTTAAAAAAAATATTTATAATTAAATTTTTTTAATTTATTATAAAATATATATATAGATAGATATATAATATTTTATTAAAAGTATTTTGATGAATTTAATATGATTGAAACTCACCAATATAACAACTTCATATCAAAACCTCCCTCCTTAAAAAATTCCCCATATATGACTTCAGTGAACCCTACAGACAGTGATGGAGGTTGAACAAACACGAAAGAAGTAAGTCTATCTGCGAGTAATTTGAGATTACGTCCAGACTCCGGATTATAGAGTCAACCCATGTTTAGGAAAATGAACATTATTAGATATAAGATGAACATTATAAAGGGGTGGATTTATATTTTATTTTATTTTATTAAAAAATAAAGTAGAGTATACATTCAACCCACGTTCATTTTTTCGTTGCAAAAAAGGATATGGGACGTGTTTATTATGCCCTTGAAAAATAATTTATAAAGGCAACTAAACGTGTTTGAAGAATTAAATTCACATAACGACTTCAGCATGTTTGAAAGAAATTATTTTAAGGGATGATAGTTTTTTGAGATAGTCTAAATAGTTGACGTGTTTTATGATAGGATGAATTGGGTGCCACCCATAAATAAGGAGCTCTCGGGGCTTGGGCTCAATGGAAATAAAAGGCAGTATTATGAAATAATCTTCATTGTGATGGGGTGGGGGAGCAACTCTAAGTGCACTTGTTTTTCTAATTACTTGTGCACTAAATTTTCTAATGAACTTGAATTTTAGTTGGATTCACTTAATTTAGGCTAACTACATCATGAGATTTAAAAGATTAGTTAGACTAAGTGAGTTTATTGGCACCCAATTTATGGAATGGGTTTTATTAGACTAGGTGAGTTTATTGGCCCCCAATTTATGGAATGGGCTTTATGCCAACATTTCAGTATTTCAGTAATTGTAGCAGTTATTCTATTTCATTTTTAACTTTTTGCTTTAGTAAATATCAATGTGCCATTAACTTAAAACTTATGTAAAAAATGTTTACGTTGAACTAATTTATTATTTTTTTTTAAAGTTGAAGAAATGTATTCATACCAATAAACATTCGAATATAATCCAATTCAATTACTCATAACAATTTACCACCAAATAAAAAAACTAGATACCACAAAAGTCAAAAAATTATTATTATACTTGTGAAAGTACAAAGCATGCAAAAAGATTTCATTCGTTTTATAAAAATCCAAGTCATGCAAGTCATAATGTTATATCTGAAATAAACCCTTGTAATTTTGAAATGATAAAAGATTTCAATTTTATTTAAATAAAAAATATCCGAAATAAACCCTTGTAAATTTTTTAACTAAAATATTTTAATAAATATTTAAAATTTCATTTTTCTTTTCAAATTTTTAATAAATAAATTTTATATTTATTTAAAATTTTATTAATAACTTCACATTTTATCACACGTTACAATAAAACAAATGACATGAAAACTTCAAATAGAAGTCATCATCCTTAAAAAAAACATGAAAACTTCAAATAGAAGTTATTATCCTTAAAACAAGTTACTATATGAGATAATGTTGAGTGAAACAGGGGAGCTCCTATTGAAGCAATTGCAATGGTGCGTCTTATAAGGTATCTAAATAAAATTGAGCAAATGGGAGTAGGTAGATGGCCAAAAGTTATCTTCAATGAAGCCATGAGTGAAAGAAAGAAATTGTGGATGAGAAAAACAACAAATGGATGCAAAAATGGAATATTTACCTCAATACATGTCCCACAAATAGCAAAGAGTTAAAAAATTACAAATAGCAAGGAGTTAAAAAAAAATTGTTATGGAGAAGTTTCGTAAGCGTATATGGGGAAAATATTTGGGTAGAAAGAGAGGAGTGCCCCGGGTGTGTGGATGATTTCATTTGGCTTGAGTCAGGAGGACCAACACCAACAGATTTCAAATTCTGGGCCGCTGGACTTTGTCCTGACCACCACCCCCGAGAGCCAGGACTCCCAACACTCTTAAAATGCCTCGGAAGGCCACCCAATGTGCCCCAACCACCGCCTTGCCACCAGATGGGAACCCTGACACAATCTCAAGCAGCAAGAGAAGGAAAAGGCGAGGAGAACACACCCCAAGCCAACTGATGTGGATGGTTACCAAAATTGAAGTGGTAGTCTAGAATTAGACTAATGGTTCACTTAATAACCAATCAACTGTGCGTTAAACATATTTTGTACGTGTATTTCCTCCTGAGGGTCCCGCTTGTTTGACCAATCACCATCGGTCCTACTTTGACTTCTTACTTCTCGAGCACTTCAATCTCCACCGTTGATATGGCTTCTTTAGATCCAACGGATATCGCACAATCTCGCGCAATTACTTACATGATCTATATCAGGTCGAAATCGCGTGAGAAAAGTGGTTTTCCTGTGCTACGTGTCACCAGCTTAGGTTAATCGCGCAGTTTGGAGAAATGCCATTTCCCATTTATTTTCCAAGCGATATACCACTTACTTCTTTTTAATCCTGCTCACGTTTTCAATGCATAACTTCGAGAAACATGATTTAATAAAAGGTTTAGCTTAATCTCGAAATTGAGCCTCAATGCTATTTGGCTGTAATTATAATTGAAATACATAAATGAGAAATAATACCCAATTAGGGTACAACATGTCGATACCCGTTTTCAAGAGAAATTTTGCCCCAGGAATAACACGCAACACCACACTTAATCGATTATTCAATAATATAGAAATTACAGAGTCTTGGCCCTCTCGACTCGATTACAACAATTTTTCTAACCTCTGTTTCCTCGCAAACCCTATGTCTCTCTCAATCTTTCGCTTACTCCCTCCTCTATTCCATCCGATCTCCATCATTACATTTTTTTCCTTTCTTTTATGGATCAAATCCTATCCTAACAATGTTGACAATTCAATCTCTATTTTTATCAACTCAACTATTAAATCCCTATTCTCAAGCTCTGATACACACCTATTCTAACACTTATCTCCTATTCTAAAAATAATACAATGATTTAATTATTACAATAATTGAAATACAGATCAATTTGAGAGATCCAACCCCCTCTTCTAAAATTGGTTTTGACCACCTAGGTCAATGAAATTCATCTCATGTTAGCCACAACATGTGAACATACAATCACATTGCTAGCTAAGTCTGGATGCTCCTGCATTAGACTCCCGGGGAAGAAAAGAATCATCCATCAGACTTTCAGGGTTTACTCCATACTTCTGTAACTCTGCTGTTGTCAACCAACTGGCATCCTCCATTGGTTGTCCCTTCTATTTGACTAAATACTTAAAATAAACATGTCCTCTGGTTCTTTTAGTTACTCTTTTCTCCAGAACAACTTCTACCTCTTTCTTGACTGTTTTAGGCATTTGTTCTTCCCAATGTATAGCCTGATCTTCATCTTTTGCAGGTTCACCCTGTATCTCTGACTCTGTCTCCTTGTATGGGTACAAATCTGCAACATTAAAGATAGGTGAGATTTCAATCCCTTCTGGCAACTTAATTTCATAAGCATTGGTTGAAAATTTTCTCACAATTCTACATGTCCCTATCTTTTTCAGTTTCAGTTTGTTATAAGTCCCAACAGGAAACCTTTCTTTCCTCAAATGCACCATCACTAACTCTCCCACTTTGAATTCTTTTTCTCTCCTCTTCATTTCAGCTCTCTGTTTGTATTTGCCACTGCTTTCATGCAATCTGTCTTTGACATCTTCCTATAGTCTCTGCATTTGCTCTAAAAACTCTTTGACCTTTGCACTTCTTGTCTCCTATTTGCCCAAATTTCTGAGCTCATACACACCTCTTGGATTCATCCCAAAAACAATTTGAAATGGACTCATCCCAGTACTTCGGTTTGGAGTGTCATTATAAGAAAACTCAACTTGAGCAAGTGCTAAATCCCACTGCTTAGGATTTTGATAAACTAAATTTCTCAATATGTTTCCCAAGCTTCTGTTTACCACTTCGCTCTGTCCATCTATTTTAGGGTGATATGCAGAACTGAAACTAAGGTTGGCACCTAGTTTCTTCCAAAGAGTTCTCTAGAAATGCCCAAAAAACTTTGTATCCCTATCAGACATAATATTTATAGGCAATCCATGTAACCTTACAACTTCTTAAAAAAGTAGATTAGCAATATGTGTTGCATCATTAGTCTTTTTGCATGCAATGAAATGTGCCATTTTTGAAAATATATCTACCACAACATAAATGGAATCATTTCCTCTTTGAGTTCTAGGTAATCCCAAAACAAAGTCCATACTAATTGCATCCCATGGTCGGTCTGGTATTGGTAATGGCTGGTACAATCCTGTATTTTGGCTTCTCCCCTTAGCATGCCGAGATATCCTGCACTTTTCAACAAATATCTTAACATCAGTTTGCATCTTTGGCCAGTATAAAAAGAATTTACCTGAGCAAAGGTTTTGTCTTGTCCAAAGTGCCCAGATAACCCTCCACTATGTTTCTCCTTGATTATGCTTTCCCTCATAGAACATTTGGGAATACACAGTTTGTTACCTTTAAACAGTAAACGTCCTTGGATAAGATAATCTAACCATTGGCTTCTATTATGAACTATTGGATTTTGTACAACTACATAAATATCTTTAAATTCTGCATCATCTTTATACACATCAACCATTTCTTCAAATCCTACAACACCAACTCTTAATTCTTGCACAATGAAATTTACCCTGCTTAGAGCATCAACAACTTTGTTCAACCTACCACTTGTATGTTTTATCACAAAAGTGAAACTCTGCAAAAATTCTACCCACTTGACATGCTTCTGGTTTAATTTTGGTTGGTTGTTTATGAACTATAGTGCATGATTATCAGAATACAATACAAACTCTTTTGGTAGTAAATAGTGTCTAGATTTTTTTAAAGCTTGTACAATAGCATAAAATTATTTATCATAAGAAGAATATTTCTTCTTAGCTATATTTATTTTCTCACTAAAGTATTTGATTGGTCTCTGTGCCTAACCTAAAACTGCTCCAATCGCAATTCCACTAGCATCAGTTTCAACTTGAAAAACTTTTCCAAAATCAAGCAAAGCTAAAATTGGTTTTTCTGTAATTTTCTTCTTCAGCAACTTAAAATTTCGATCTGTTGCTTTTGTCCACTTGAATGGATGATTAGGCTCTTTGATTGTTTCAATAATTGGTGCACAAATCTGACTAAAACTTCTAATAAATTTTCTAAAAAAACTTGCAAGACCATGAAATCTTCTTACCTCAAATATGTTTCTTGGAATAGGCCAGTTCCAAATTGCTTGGACTTTCTCTAGATCCATTTTCAGACCTTCTTTAGAAACTACAAGCCCCTATTTCTTCTTTCATGAAACTACATTTCTTCAAGTTTATCAACAATTTCTCTTTCTGCAGAGTTCTTAGAACCAACTTAAGATGCTCCATATGTTCTTCTTTGATTCTACTAAAAACTAGAATATCATCAAGATAAACAATGACAAACCTGCCTACATATTCCTTCAAGACTTCATTCATCAATCTCATGAATGTGTTGGGTGCATTAATGAGTCCAAAAGGCATCACTAACCACTCATACAACCCACTGTTTGTTTTAAATGCAGTCTTCCATTCATCTTATTCTCTAATTCTTATTTGATGGTATCCACTCTTCAGATCTATCTTAGTAAAATACTTTGACCGACTTAAACAATCCATCAAATCATACATGCGTGGTAAATGAAAACAATACCTGATCGTGATTTTGTTGATGGGCATGGAGTCTGTGCACATGCACCACTCATCACCTTTTTTTGGGCTCAACACTATTGGCACAACACATGGACTAAGACTCTCTCTAATCAACCCATTTTCCAACAAATCCTGCATTTGTCTCCCAACTTCTACATTCTCCTAAGGAGTCAATTTGTATGTTGCTTTATTTGGCAAACTTGCTCCATGTATCAGATCAATGTGATGACTAATACTCCTAATTGGTGGTAATGCATTTGATAGCTCATCCACAATAATATCAGCAAAATAATTCAATAGAGTTTTGATTTCTTCAGGTAAATCATCCAAGTTTGTAGAAGTAAAAATTACCTTAGGTCTCCCTATGATAGCGAAATGCATTTCTTCACATTTTCCAACTTCTTGTAACAACTCCTTTCCACTGATCAGCATAACACTATTTCCAGTTATCCCTTTGTCTGCTCCATCCTTTAATGGCAACAATGTATGCTTCACTCCATCCTACTCCAAGGTATAGGTGTTTCTTCTCCCATCATGTATAGCTTTCCGATCAAATTGCCAAGGTCTTCCCAGCAATACATGGCATACATCCATGGCATTATTTCACATAATACCACATCCTTATAAGTACCAATCTGGATTTCTACTTTGCATTGTTCTGTCACAATAAGTTGATGTCCTCTTTGAAAACATGACACTTTGTAAGGAGTAGGGTGTATTGTTTTCACTAATCCTAACTTGTCCACCATTTCTGTAGAAACAAGGTTATCAATACTTCCACTGTCAATTATCACTTTACAACATTTTCCTTTGGACTTGCATGTAGTTCTGAATAAACTCTTTCTCTGAGCTGGTTCTCCTATCTCTTTCTCTTCTTTAAGCAATACCATTTTTAATAACAAGGATTCTCCTACTTCGGGTGATTCTTCCTTATTTGCAATTTGAGGATTTTCCTCCTTTGCCTCAGCCACATTCACATTCCGCTGATTTTTTGCTTTATTATGAGGACAGTCCCATGATCCATGTCCCCATTCTCCACATGTATAACACCAAACTTCTCTTCCTCGGCCTCTTCCTTTGGGTGCAAATATTCCCCTACTGAAGTCTCCTCTCTGTGGTGGTCTACTACTTGAACCTCCTGCTTCACCCTGAGGGTGTTGAAATCTTGATCTGTTAGTTCCTCTACCTCTTGCTGAACTTTTCCCTCTATTCTTCTGATTTTGCTTCCTCAACATCTTCTCCTCTGCCTTCAAAGCTGCTTGATAGGCATCTTCAATTGTCTTCAGACTCAACAAACTAATTCCATCCTGTATGTCATATCTCAAGCCATTGATGTATCTAGATACCTTTTCTACGTCATCCTCTGCATGTCCTGCTCTAATGCTCAGCTTATAAAATTCTTTTGTATATTCTTTGACAGTCATCCCCTTTTGTCTTGTAACTGTCTGAAAATATTTAACCGATAATCTTTTGGCATGAATTTACCTTTCAACCTACTCACCATTTTATCCCATTGTTTGATCTTGGGCTTCCCCTTTCTTGCTCTAGATGTTTGTAGTTCATCCCACGAGATAGCTACATGACCCTTTAATCTGGTAGCTGCAAATTTCACCTTCTTTTTGTCATCAACCTCCTCATAGTCGAAATACTTGTCTAATGAACTAATTCAGTCCATCAACTCTTCTACATTGAGATTCCCATCATACAAAGGTATTTCCACCTTTGGTCTTCCACTTACTTTGGCCAACATTTTGAGAACTTTGGTAGCTTTGATTTCATCCTCTTCTTCTTCCTCAGATGATTCTTTTGCAGCACTGGCATCTCCTTCATTAGGTGCTCTCCTTTGAGCAATTTACATTGTCTCCATCCTTGTGCGTAAGTTTCGAATCTCTTCGAGTAGAACTGCATTCGCTACAGGTCTCCCTCGACCTATGCCAACTCCTCTCCTAGATGGCATGTTTACTGTAGCAGACTTAATCCTTGGGCTCTGATTACCAAATGATGTGGATGGTTACCAAAATTGAAGTGGTAGTCTAGAATTAGACTAATGGTTCACTTAATAACCAATCAGCTGCACGTTAAACATATTTTGTACATGTATTTCCTCCCGTGGGTCTCGCTTATTTGACCAATCACCATCGGTCCTACTTTGACTTCTTACTCCCCAAGCACTTCAATCTCCACCATTGATCTGGCTTCTTTAGATCCAACGGATATCACGCAATCTCACGCAATTACTTACACGATCAATATCAGGTTGAGAGCGCGTGAGAAAAGTGGTTTTCCCGTGCTACGTGTCACCAGCTTAGGTTAATTGCGCAGTTTGGAAAAATACCATTTCCCATTTATTTTCCATGCAACATACCACTTACTGCTTTTTAATCCCGCTCACGTGCTCAATGCATAACTTCGAGAACCACAATTTAATAAAAGGTTTAGCTTAATCTCGAAATTGAGCCTCAACGCTATTTGGCTATAACTATAAATGAAATACATAAATGAGAAATAATACCTGATTAGGGTACAACATGCCGATACACAGATTCAAGGGAAATTCTGCCCCAGGAATAACACACAACACCACACTTAATCAATTATTCAATAATATAGAAATTACAGTCTTGGCCCTCTCGACTCGATTACAACAATTTGTTTAACCTCTGTTTCCTCACGAACCCTATCTCTCTCTCAATCTTTCGCTTACTTCCTCCTCTATTCCATCCCATCTCCATCATTACATTTTTTTCCTTTCTTTTATGGATCAAATCCTATCCTAACAACATTGACAACTCAATCTCTATTTTTATCAACTCAACTATTAAATCCCTATTCTCAAGCTCTGATACACACCTATTCTAACACTTATCTCCTATTCTAAAAATAATACAATGACTTAATTATTACAATAATTGAAATAAAGATCAATTCGAGAGATCCAACCCCGTCTTCTAAAACTGATTTTGACCACTCAGGTCAATGAAATTAATCTCATGTTAGCCACAACATGTGAACATACAATCACATTGATGGATAAGTCAAGAGTATGTGTTTCTTTGGTAAAATGTTATAGGTTCAAATTCAAAAAGGATTGAAATATATATACTTTTCTAAACTTTAAATGAAAAAATCTCATATATCAATTTAATATCTAATTTAGTCATAATCTTAAAATTAAATTATCATTATTTTTATTATTATTTTTCAAAAACATTAAAGATAAATAAATAACAAACTTAATTTTAATTTAAATATTAAAAATTAATTAAATATATTTATCCCTATTTTATCGTGGAGATTCTTGATTTGTAAATAGGCTTGTTATAATATCATGAGACATTACTATGACTCATCAATACTACATGGCCAAAAAAACATAACTCATTTCATATGACACTTTTTCATATAACATTGTTTTTAATTAATTCATTTAATTAAAAGGATAAAAAATACATAACTACCAAATATCAATACTACTATGAAAATTCTATAATATTTCATGGAAGTTAAATTCTTACCATATAATTAAATTTAAATTTTGAAAACCTCATATTGGAGGCTTCTGTGATTCATAATTTGAGCAAAGATTTTCTGAAGAAATCACATAGAAATCTTAGGGTCAACCACATAGAAATCTTACAGTGGACCTAACCTGGGGACCAAATATCAATACTACTATGAAAATTCTATAATATTTCATGGAAGTTAAATTCTTACCATATAATTAAATTTAAATTTTGAAAACCTCATATTGGAGGCTTCTGTGATTCATAATTTGAGCAAAGATTTTCCGAAGAAATCACATAGAAATCTTAGGGTCAACCACATTGAAATCTTACAGTGGACCTAACCTCTATCTAGGTTCATCATCAAAACAAGGTTGGAGAGCAAGATCAACAAATCACCTATTTATATCATAAATGCAATCGTAAATTTTTAACAATCAAAAACATAAATAATATAAAATAAAATGAAACGTCAAAAGATCCAAATAAATAATTAAAAAAGTAATTTATTAATTATTTATTTTATTTATAATTTATTTATTTATCTAATATTCCTATAAGACTTTGACAAATACTAATCTTATTCGTCACTTTTAATATAATATAATAATAAAATTCAACTATATATATTAAAAAAAATATTAATAATATTAATAAAATTGATAATATTAATAGT
Organism: Pinus tabuliformis; assembly: GCA_031772625.1. Classification (NCBI taxonomy): domain Eukaryota; kingdom Viridiplantae; phylum Streptophyta; class Pinopsida; order Pinales; family Pinaceae; genus Pinus; species Pinus tabuliformis. The sequence continues at coordinate 795,625,181 of CM062815.1, read as the reverse complement.
AAAAATAAAATATAAAATATAAAATATAAAATAAAATCTAAATAAAATTAAACTAAAATCAAATCGGAATAACAAACATATAAAAATAAGGAGATCACATAAAAATAAATTAAGAAACCAGGACAAGAGAATGAAACAAAGGAGGGGACAAAAACACAGGGACTTAGGAATAAAGGGAAGGGACCCATGAACTGTTGATCTTCGATCCATCATCCCTATTAAGAGTACTAATTCTCTTCTCAATTTTGATGGCTTCTCTTAATTTACTGCGATGGAAATGATTAACTCTAGTGAATACGTTAGAATCCTCTAAACAAATATGATGTTAATTTACGGTGATGGAAATGATCAACTCGGGAGAACCTTAGAATTCTCTAGACAAATATGGTGTTTCATCAATTCAGCATGTTTCGCTAAAGCAGAAGAGCGAGTCCTACGGTGTGTAAGGTTTGTTGCATACTCTTGAATTCTTTGATAAATAGAACTACCAGTCTCTCCAATGTAGGGGGTTCCACAAGAACATGGAATCATTCCAAAATATATATGCTTTTCTAAATAATTGATTTTTTTTTAATTAATGAAATTTTTGTTAAATTTCTCGTCATGTAATAAAATGTCTGTGTTTTTAAAAAATATATTAATTTAATTTAATTGTGGAAGACTTTCTATTTCAACTTAAGGTGGATGAGGATTTGTTAACCTTTATTTTTATTTATTTTTATTGAGGGCCTAGATTGATTCTCAAGGGAATATGCTCATCATATGTTTAGTCTTAATGTTTATCAACTACAGAGATTGTCAGGTGCATTGGCTTTTAATAAATTTAAAAAATTAGATTCGTGCCACGTGGCTCTCCACCTATCAACTTGCTAGAGATTTGAGATTATTCCAATTCTAATAAGTTCCTCCATGATAAGTTTGTCATTATTATTTATTATTACTTTTAATAAATTTAAGTTTAAGTTAAAATTGACCTATGTCAGTAAACGAACAAATGTCAAATAAAAATGAAAAAGATAAACAATGCCTAGCCTGAGCGATTTCAAAAAAAAAAAACAAAAAACATTTTCAATATAAATTATAAATAAACAAATATATAATTTCTAAAAAAAAGTTGAAAGTCAACTTTTGGTATTATTTTAGTAAAAAGTTGTTGGAAGCGGGAAGAACGGTGGAGGGAGAGGGAAGATTCAATTTTGAGAGTCATTGGACTTCATTCAACATGAGAATATTTTATTATTTTGTTCGGTTGTCAATATTTAATTCGATATTGAATTAGATAGAATGGCTTGCTAGGTGGGTTAACTTTATCATGAAAATTAAGTTTGTGGTGACCCAATAAGTGCTTGATCAAGTGGATAAAAAGTGGTGGGTTGACTTAGAGGGAGAGGGAGCGTGGCCGTGAAGACTCAATTTTGAGATTCATTGGACTTTATTCAACATGAGAATATTTCACTATTTTGTTGAGTTGTCAACATTTTATTCGATATTGCTAGGTGGGTTGACTTCCTTATGTTAGATAACTTTGTGGTGACCCAATAAGTGTTGGATCAAGTGGAGAAAAAGTGGTAGGTTGACTTTTCTATGAAGAATATGTTTTGTGGTGAGTGCTTGATCAAGTGGAGAAAAAGTGGGTATGTCATTATCTTTGTGAAGTTCCAAGTCAAGCAAGGGATGCAATTCTCTTTTCAAACTCCAAGTTGATGTTATATTTTTAGTAAATTGTTAAATTTTTTATTTTTTTTTATAATTAAAATATATTTTTTTAATTTATTATAAAAAATTTATATATATATATATATATATATATATATATATATATTAATTATTAAAGGTAAGTTGATGAATTTAATATTATGAAACTTACCCATATAACAATTTCATATCAAAATCGCCATCCTTGAGTAATTTGAGATTCCGTCCAGACTCCGGATTATACTATCCCACGAAGAATGTAGTAAAGTCAACCCATGTTTAGGAAGATGAACATTATTAGATGTAAGACGAACATTATAAATGGGTGGATTTATATTTTATTTTATTAAAAAATAAAGTAGACATTCAACCCACGTTCATTTTTTCGTTGGAAAAGGGTATGGGACGTGGGACGTGTTTATTATGCCCTTAAAAAATAATTTTATAAAGGCAACTAAATGTGTTTGAAGAATTAAATTCGCATAACGACTTTAGCATGTTTGAAATAAATTATTTTAAGGAATGATTGCTTTTTGAGATAGTCTAAATAGTCGACGTGTTTTATGATAGGATGAATTGTGTACCACCCATCCGTAAAGAGCTCGGGCTTGGGCTCATTTGAAATAGAAAAGGCAAGTATTGAAATAATTTTTACTATGTGGTGGGTTGGGGTAGCAACTCTAAGAGCACTTATTTTTTTTAATGAACTTGTTTTGTGATGAGAATTTTAGTGGGATTCACTTAATTTAGGGTAACAAGGTCATGAGGGTAAGGGGTTAGCTAGGTTAAGTGGGTTTATTGGTATCCACAATGGTGAATGGATTTTGAGCTCACATTTTAATAATGGGAGTAAGTATTCTATTTCATGTTTAACTTTTTGTTTTTGTATTATAATTTATATTACGAAATTAGTAAATATTAATGTGCTATCAACCCAAAAAATTTGTGAGAAAAACATTTACACTAAACTAGTTTTTAATTATTTTTTTTAAGTTAAAGGAATAAAATTATATAAAAAACATTTACACTAAACTAATTTCTAATTATCTTTTTTTAAACTTGAAGGAATATATTTACACCAACAAATATTTAAATTCAATTACAAATAACAATTTATCACCCAAATTCAAAAGTTAAAAATAAGTTGAAGGAATATATTTACACTAACAAATATTTAAATTCAATCAAATTCAATTACACATAACAATTTATCACCCAAATTCAAAAGTCAAAAAAGTATTATTATACTTGTGAAAGTACAAATCATGCAAAAAGATTTCATTATCTCCATAAAAATCCAAGTCATGCAAGTCATAATGTTATCTCTGAAATAAACCCTTGTAATTTTGAAATCATAAAAAATATCAAATTTATTTAAATGAAAAAAAATTTTGTAAAATTTTTTAATTAAATATTAAAAAAAAGCATTTTTCTTTTCAAATTTATAATAAATAAATTTAACATTTAAAAAATTATTAATAATTACACACTTTATCACATTTACAATAAAACAAATGATATGAAAACTTCAAATAGAAGTCACCATATGAGATAATGTTGAGTGAAACAGGAGTAGCTCCCATCAAAGCAATTGCGATGGTGTGCTTTATAAGGTATCTAAAAAGAATTGAGCAAATGGGATTAGTAGATGGCTAAAAGTTATCTTCAATGAAGGCATGAGTGAAGGAAAGAAATTGTGGATGACACAAAACAACAAATGGATGCAAAAATGGAATATTTACCTCAATGCATGTCTCACAAATAGCAAGGAGTTAAAAAATTACAAATAGTAGGGAGTTAAAAAAAAATTTATGGAGAAGTTTCGTAAGCGTATATGGGGAAAATATTTGGGAAGAAAGAGAGGAGCACCCCCAGGGTGCGGATGATTTCATTTGGCTCAAGTCAGGAGGACCAACACCAACAAATTTCAAATTCTGGCCCACTGGACTTTCTCCCGACCACCACCCCTGAGAGCCAGGGCTCCCAACACTCTTAAAATGCCTCGGAAGGCCACCCACTGTGCCCCAACCACCGCCTTGCCACGAGATGGGAACCCTGACACGATCTCGAGCAGCAGGAGAAGGAAAAGGCGGGGAGAACATGCCCCAGGCCAATGCTGCCAAAAGTTTCTGCATTGCCCATACTAGGATGCTGACCCTATGTATTCCACGAGGATGAATCTACTGTCACCACCACCCAACAAACCACCAGTCATGCCAATTTCCAGGCTAGGCTTCAGAAATGGGTAATCGCACTCAGAGACATTGCCACTCCTAGTTATACCTCCTGCGATACCACCTATGGGCTCCTCTCCCAACCCAACTACTCAAACATGCTAAAAACCATAGAAAACCGAAATAACAATTTCCCTTGTTTACCATCATCCACACAATGCAAGCGTAGTAAAGCCCGAGATATCTTGGGAAAAAAACTCTACTGAATTCACCATACCAAAAGTCATAGAAGAATATCGAATACCACCCTCCAGCGTTGAAGGTCCTTCGTCGTCACTTACGCTTATGCATAGGATACCACCCAGGATCCCAACACCAGACCAAGACACAAATGCAAATGCCAACCTTCCTTGCCATCTCGCCCGTTAACATTACACCACCCCCATTCTCCGAAACGAAACGAAGTCTCGCACGATTGCAATAAACTTTGCGAGTACACCTCTAGTTGCGTCGATTGAGATGAGGGGACCGTGAGACTAGTCCTCTGCTGGTGAGCCACTTGTTGTCATTCATGGGACTCCGTTGCCACATGCTCCGAGGTTCTCACCCCCATCGGGGAATAAAAAACATAATTTTAATTTACATATTAAAAATTAATTAAATATATCTATCCCTACTCTATCATGGAGATTCTTGATTTGTAAACAAGCTTTGTTATAATATCATGGGCCATCACTATGGCTTATCAATATTACATGCCCAAAAAACCATAAGTCTTTTCATATGACATGTGTTCATATAACAACTTTTTAATTAATTAATTTAATTAAAAGGATAAAAATACATAACTACTTTGGAGATAAATTTCAGTACTACTATGAAAATTATGGAATATTTCATGGAGGTCAAATCCTTACCATCCATGTAATAATTATTGATCATTAAATTAAAATTCTAAAAACCATTCCAAAATATACACGCTTATCTGAATAATTTAATTTTTAATTTTTAAAATTAATGAAAATTTTGTTAAATTTATCATCATGTAATAAAATGTATATTTTTAAAAATATATTAATTTAATTTAATTTCCGAAGGATTTTTATTTCAACTTAAGGTGTATTATTTCAACTTAAGGTGGATGAGGATTTGTTGACTTCAATTTTTTTTTTTTTAATTTAGGACCTAGATTGATTGTGAAGGGAATATGTTCATCATATGATTAGTCTTAATGTTTATCAATGTTTGTTGTGTATTACAGAGTTTGTGAGGTTGCATTGACTTTTAATAATTTAAAAAAATTAAATTCGTGTCATTATTATTTATAACATTCATATATATATATATATATATATATATATATATATATATATATATATATATATATATACACACACACAAATTTTATTTATAAAAATGTTCGATTACTTTTAATAAATTTAAGTTAAAGTTAAAGTTGAACCATACCAAAGCAGATGGAAAATGTCAAATGGAGATGAAAAAGGAAGATAATGCCTAACTTGACCAATTTCAAAAAGGACTTATGGACGTTAAAATTTTCTTTCTTTCTTTCTTATCTTTCAATAAGTAATTACAGTTGTCTTTGCACAGTTCAGTGACCATGTAATTTAACCTTAGTTAAGAATTCTTTATGTCAAGGATGGCCATTCCTAAACAAAAAAATGCCCAATAAAGTCTTAGGTTGAACATTATTTAAGGTGAGACTTTATCATAATTAGTTGAAGCAATTTTGTGTGAGAGTTATCTTAAGAATTCTGATTTGAAGGAGTACCTACTAAGTATATGAAATGCATTTATAGTTTGGAAAATTTTCACATTATTGAATTGTTTTTTTTTTTTTTTTCTAAGTTATGCTAATTCTATTAAGGTAAGAAAACTATCATACACAGAGGCCGAAGCCTGTACTTAGCTATGCAAGAGGAAATGCATCAACCAACAAAAATGCTAGAGTTGAATTGCCCAGAAGGGAAACCAGTTCTTAACCGAAGTTTCTCAAAAATATGATCTTGCTACCCACGCAGGGGAAACCAGCAAATTAACAAGTTTTGCATCATTGTATCTGAGGAGACTAAAAAGGTAAACCCAACTGAAGAGCCTAAAATTTTAGTGTTCCCCAAGAAAAAAACCATTAAAAAACAGAAACTGAAGAACAAAGTCCCAATGAACCTGAGACACGTGGCAGCTGAGTGGCAGTCTACTAGGCAGGCGCGTGGCACGTTGAATGGCAGCAAGGTGGTAGACCAGGCGGCGAACACACGGCATCGAGGTGGCGGCTAGGGACGTGGCGGTGACGGAGGATGCTCCTCCACAATGAAGCATCTGTACTTGTCCATGGCGCCACTTGCCAGTGGTGTAGTCTCCGTGTTGCCCGTCTACAGCTCCGGTTGCTCTTCCTCGATGATGTAGCAGTATTCATCGATGACCCAATTCATATGTGGAGCCGTTTCCACTTCTTTCCCTGTGTGTCTGGTTGGCAGCGCTGTGCTTCGCTCCCTTGCACTCTGAAGACTCGACTGTGCCAGTTCTGTTTTGGCCTTGGGTTGGCTGCTCCCCGCAGTGATGCGTCCTCCCGCAGCAATGCCTGAGAGCCTCATTGCTTGATTGCGGCCATCACCCATTGCCTGTGTTCCTCAACTGTTGTGATTCGATCGCCAACCTTAGAGTCTTGTGCCTCCGAATTTTGCTTCTCCTCATGAAAACTAATGGTAATGGTGGTAGTGATGAGGGGTTGGTTCAGGGCAGAGCGAAAGGTAAACTGACCGTTCTGGGAGCAGTGAAAATTTTAAGAACCACCCTAAATTTATATGTATAATAAATGGGCTAATCCCCATGATACATAGGAAAAATGGGAGGCGATTTTATCAATAATATAATATGTATATATAATTTTTTTGGCGAATCTCTCACCAGATTATATTATCTTGTACAGTGATGGAGAATCTTTCACTGAATTATATAATCTTGTAAGATCTTGGCAAATCTTTTACTGAATAATAAAACATTGTGAAGTCTTGGCGAATGTTTTGTTAAAGTATGAAACCATATATGATAATAAGAAAACATATTCATTAAACTGTAATATACTAACATACATGTTTGGAAAAAAGAAACATAATTTTCTCTTCCTACAAACAATGTTCCAAGTTTCAGTGGCCGTGTTTGTCAAGGTTCTTACAATACACTCTTTCATATCCTTATATTAGTTTTGATAATATTCCACAACAAAGTTCTTGTAGGTGTTGATATTGACAACGAATTCTGTCAAGGTAGGAGAGATTAATCTTTTCTCTACAACTTTTGTCAAGCTACCACCTTTTTCAAGTTATCAAATTTCTTTCTTATTCCATAGACTCCAACTGTGAGATAAAAAAAACACATCAAGTTTGTTTACCCCAATAGGCCAACAAGTAGCAAGCCCCAACTATATTATATAAGAAAGTATTAGGTATCCCAAAGGCTTGAAGGGGATCTAATTGAAAGAAGTGACCATTGTGAGAATGCTTCCAAGTATTAGATTTATTATTATTTTAATTGGAAATCTTCAATTAAATAATAAAATTTAATTACATCTCTCCCAATCTAAATTTCTTATTAGCATAATTCACTACCCTCATAGGTCTTGCATTTTTTAACAGCGTTGTAACATGTAGATTAATTTCCTTTTTGGTGAACAATCTCCACCTTTTAGGAAAATATGGTGCAGTGGCTCCAACCTCTACAGATCATTAGGACAAACTAAGAATAGCACAGAAGATGAAAGGTTGTAGAAACCAGCTTATTTTTTAAACAACTAATCCAACATCAGTACCTAAACTTTTTCATGAATGTATCATATTGAGAATGTTTGAAAAATGGTGAGAAATCTTCTACGAGGGTGATGCGGAAAGAGTGATAAGGTTTCATTGTTTTGAATTTTTTTTGTTAAATCAGAAAAAGTTAAAAACCAATATTAATGGAGATATTGGTATTCTTTACTAAATTTTGTGAAGTGACTAAATGTAGCTTTAACCATTCACCTTAAGATGTTTTTACAATATAATTTCCTAAGTCTATTTAATATCTTCATTATCATAAAAACCAACCTATATCCATCTTAACTCTACATCTACCACTCTTAGGGGATGAAACCTATTTATCCCTCTGAGCACTTGGTAGACCCAGAATTAAGATGGATCTAAGATGATAGAATTTCCCCTTTAAATAGTCTATGCTCACATGAATACCATGGTATTACCATGGGTTAATACCATGGGTTATCATGAACCTAGAGCTTAAAAATTACTATTAGTAATTTATAAAAAGTAATAAAATTAATAATTGATTTTTATTTTATTTTTTATTTTAACCAAGTTAAAATGTTTAACATACATTAAAATACAACATCCATTTTTACTCTTGATCCACCAAGCCCCCAGAGGGATCAAATATTTTTTCACTCTATGCTAGTTTGCATATCACGATATTTGATCCCTCTTGGGGCTTAGTAGATCCAGAGTAAAGATGGATCTATGCTGGTTTAATTCCCCCATTTAAATAGGCTACATTCCACGTGAATACCATGGCTCAATACCATGTGCCATTTTTATTTTTATTAATACTAATATTAGGGTTAATAATGTTTTTTTTGCATGGTATTAATAATAATCTGGCCCATGGTATTTGGCTCATAGTATTTTTCCCATAGGTTTCACCTAAATATAACGCATTTTGTGAGTGTTCGTAAATATAAGGTGACTTATAGAGTAAATATAAAAAAAAAAAAATTATTTGTTTACCATACTTGTCGTTTATTTATGTTTTTATTAATTTACCATATCTCTTTTACAAATATGGTATTTGACTCATAGGATTCACTTAAATAAAACCTCTTTTTTGAGCCTTCAAAAATAGAAAGAGGGTTATGGACTAAATATAAAAAGAGGTTTTATTTATTTACCATGCATCTAGTTTATTTATATTTTTTTTTATTTACCATACCTTTTGAGTAAGTATAAAAAAAAGTTTTATTTATTTACCATACCTCCACTTTATTTATATTTTATTTGTTTACACCCTTGCATGTATATAAGGTGACCTATGGAGTAAATATAAAATATGTTTTATTTGTTTACCATACCTCTCATTTATTTATATTTTTATTAATTTACCATACCTCTTTTATAAATATGGTATTTGGCCCATAGGATTCACTTAAATAAAACCTATTATTGAAAATTAGAGCGAATGGAAGGTTGTAACTCCTAATTTCAAGGGCTAAATTTACCTTTTTTACCCTCTCCCTTAAAATAAGGTGGGCTATTTGAGGCGATTTGTAAAAATGTACTATGATACAAAATATTTGCCCACTAAAAATTTAAAAACCCTTAATTTCGCCAAAGGGCGAACATTCGCCCCTAAAATTTTCCATTCTTGGGAGTGTAGCTGAGGAGCTGGTGGAGTGCTTCTGGGAGAAGGGACGGAAGTGGAGGGAGGCGTGGCAGAGGCCCTCGAGTGGAAACAACCTCTACCCCTACGTGTATTAGGGTAGTGACCAGTGTTCTGCTCAGCCAGAGAGGAGGTGGTCTCCGAAGCAGAAGAGTGCTTGGAGCGACTCAGGCTCCCTCGGTTCCCACCTCTGCAGTTGTGCATCCTATGGCGCACCATGCTTTCTGCAATTGGAGGCGAGTTTTGGTCCGAATTAGACGCAGTGGGCTGCAACATTGCAGCGGAGCTAACAGGCAATTCTGCAGAGGGATGAGCCACCAGTGCCGAGGGGATGAGAATTTGCAAATTCAAGTTGTGGGTGAAATGGATGCTCGAGCCAAAATCGATGCAACAATAAAGATTACAGCATCTCCCAGTGGTTGTGCGGGAACTGGGCACCGCCAGTGGTTGTTTCGGTTCTTGTTGCCATTTGTCCTCCCAGAAAAGAGCAAGGTCTCCTTCTCTGATTTCCCAAAAGCTATTTTGTTGAATGAGACCTTTGTTCCCCCAGGCTTTATTCCAAATGGCAGAGCCCTTAATGTCACCAAACATCCTTATGAGATCAGAGTGATGCCAGGAGTTAGCGTATTTTTCTTTCCATAAGCTTTCCCATTGAGCCTTGGGATTTTTGACCCACCTCCACCAGAGTTTGGCTCCTAGGACCTTACTTAGGATCTCCTGGTCATCTAGGCCGAGACCCCCATGATTCTTGGGTTTACAGATTTTTTCCCAAGAGACTAAGGCCCACTTCTTTCTCGCTTCCTCCCTACCCCAGAGAAAGTCTCTTTGGATATTTCTGAATTGTTGCAGAACTCCCAGAGGGGCTGGAAGTGCTGAAAGCATGAAAAATGGAATTGATTGGAGCACCGCCTTTGTCAGCACGAGTCTGCCTGCCAGGTTTAAGGATCTGCTCGTCCAACTTTTGACTTTATCCTACATTTTGTTGATCAGCGGTTCCCAAATGCTTTTTTGCAGGGGCTTTGCCATGAGGGGAATTCCTAAATACTTTGAAGGGAGGGAGTCCCTCTGAATGCCAAGAATTCTGGAGATATTTCTCTGAATAGCAATATGAGTGTTAAAGAAAAAAGATTTTGATTTGGAGAGGTTAACTTCCATACCTGAAGCCAAGGCAAAATCATACAGAATTTGTTTGTATGCCCTAGCCTCTTTGACAGTGGGGATACCTTGTAACATGGTGTCATCAACAAATTGTTGATGAGTCAAAGCCTGACCATTCTCCTTCAGTGGAAGACCTTGAATTTTTCCTGTGACTCTGGCATGCTTGATAGACCGGCCAAGACCTTCCATCATGAGTATGAATAGGAAGGGAGAAAGTGGATCCCCCTGCCTCAACCCTCTTGAAGGAAGAAAAATCTCAGAAGGAGAGCCATTAACCAAAATTGAAAAGCTGGAGGAGGTTACCAAGGCCATTACCCATTTGATCCAGTTGTGATCAAAACCAAACGCCTTTAACACTTGTTTGATATAGGACCAGTTCACTTTGTCATATGCTTTTGCTATATCCAGTTGCAGGATCATACCCGCTCTCCTTGTGCTGGTTAAAGAGTGAACCACCTCATGAGCTTGAATAATATTGTCCAGAATTTGTCTGCCTTCAACATATCCTGATTGTTCCCCCGAAATCAGAGCAGGCAGCAGAGGTTTAAGTCTGTTGGCCACAACCTTGGATATTATCTTGTATACCACATTGCAAAGTGCTATTGGTCTATACCTGTCTGGTGTTTGAGCATTTTCCTGTTTAGGGATCAGGGAGATGAAGGAGGTGTTGAGAGCTTTCAAGATAGTTCTGTTTGTCTTGGAGTCTTCCACAACATTCAAAATGTCCATTTTTACAATGTTCCAGCAAGCTTTAAAGAAATCAACATTGAAGCCATCCGGGCCTGGTGCTTTGCCATTCTGCATTTCGTTGAGAATTTCACTAACCTCCTCTTCAGTCACTGGTCGGTTGAGGTTGAAATTGTCCTCTCTAGACACCAGCTTGGGTATATGCTTTATTAAGTCCTTGATATGATGATCTCTTTCTGGATTACTTTCCCTGGCTATTTCTCGGAAGTGTTGAACTAGCTCCGCCTCTATCTCCTCATGAGTTTGAAGGAGTTGTCCATCCTCCTTTCTTATTGCAGAAATTCTGTTGTGTGCTCTGTTCGCCATGGTGGATCTGTGAAATTTTTTTGTGTTACGCTCCCCTTCTTTTAGCCATTGGACTCTAGATTTTTGTCTCCAGAATATTTCCTCTTGTTTACACAAGTTTTCCCAGTCTTGGTGATGTTTCTCCACTAGATCATTTTTTTCTTTATCGAAGTCTTTCAAGATCATAGCTTGGTTGAGTATTTTCATTTTGATTTCAACTGATTTCTTTTCCACAAAGATATTGCCAAACTCTTTCTTATTCCATTCCTTGAGCCTCATTTTTATGTGCTTTAATATTTTATCAAGCATGAACATTCTGGTTCCCTGAATCTGAGGATCTTCTGCCCACCATTTTCCAATATTACTGATGGAATCTGGGTGTGAGAGCCAAATATTTTCAAATCTGAAAGGTCTGTTTCGGGGGGTACCTATACCCTGGATATCCATTTGAATTGGCCAGTGGTCTGAGCCTCCAACGGGAAGAACACTTGCTGCTATTTCCTTTTCTAATAGCATTAGATCCTCAGAGATAATGAATCTATCTAACTTGGATGCTACCTGAGACTCCCCACCTCTCTTGTTATTCCAAGTGAAGAGGCCATTGTTGGTTTCCACATCCACTAGTTTCATATTCTCTAAAAAGATTTGAAATGCTAAAGAATCTTTACTAAGTGCTCTAGTTCCACCTTTCTTTTCCGAAAGTGATTTTATCATATTGAAATCCCCTCCCAAGATCCAAGGTATTTCGGCATGTCTCTCCCTGAGATCCTCAAGGGAATCTATTAGCCTGAGTTTCTCCTCTATCCTTTGAGGGCCATACACATTCGTGACTAGATAATTACTCCTATCCCCTACAGGCTGAATTACTACTGATAAATAGTTCCTAGCAGCCTCTGCATCAATTATTTCAATTCTTTGCGGGTTCCAAAGAGTGAGAATACCTCTTGTCGTATTCTCTGCTTTAACTTCTAGATATTCAAAACTACTGAGCCATTTTCTCTGTAGTTGCCTTAACTTTTGAATGGAGCATTTCGTTTCCTGGATAAAAATTATATCTGGAGTTGCCTGTTTCATTCTATTGCTGAGAAATCTCTGTTTTCTTTTATTGCCTAGTCCCCTAATATTCCAAGAAATAAACTTCATGATTAAATATTTGTGAAGGAGTAACTGGTAAGGTCTTTCATCTTACCTGAATCTATCATGAGCTTCCCACACTCCATCAGTAGTTCATTCTGCTTTTTTCTGCCTCTCTTTTTTCCTGGATTTCTGGGTGCTAAACCCGGAGTAGATTTTAACGTTTTCACTCCTTCACTACTCAGCCTGCTCCTGTTATTAGCTCCCTCTGGACCCTTTTCCTGAGTTTTCCATAAATATAATTGTTGTATTCTATTGAGCTCCTCCTGAGGTAATGATTCTACCCCACCAGAAGTACCTTGTATTAAGAATCCTTCCAGATCCAGGTGCTCTCTTTCCAGGATCTCCTATAGCTCAGTTTCCTCCAGTTCCATCTCACTCTAAGTCATGTCTTGGTCCATCTCTGGTTCTGTATCACTCAACATGGTCCCTGTCTGCTATTCATTTTCCTGTGTATGGTTACAATTTTCACCTTTTTCCTTCTCGCGTACTTCCTTCAGTTGCTTGATCTTCTGTTGTTCTTTCTTCTTCCTCTTCCAGAACTTGGAACTGGTTCCGCCTCACCTGTTGTCCCTCCTTTTGCTGTAGCTTTTTCCCTCTTTTGCTGCCTTTTCCTTTATGTACCACCTTGTGAAAGTTGTCCGGGTCTTTCATTGCATTAGGTTTGCTCTTATTCTCTATTTTGCCTAGAGGGAAATCCCTGAGAAGATGGCCATGTTCATGGCATCTATGACATCTGAACGGGATATGCTCGTAGTCCACCGTTTGAATCCATTCTTCATCAAAAACTTCCAATATAACTTCATCCGGAAGAGCTCATGATAGATCCATTTCAACACATATCCTTGCAAAGGAAGTGTATTTTCCCCTTCTAGTGGCTTCTGAAGCTTTGACAAACCTACCTATTTTATTGCCTATGGCTGCAAATGATTCAGGTTGCCAGTAGTCCAGAGGTAGAGAATAGAGTCTTACCCAGACCGGGACTGAAGTGAATGTTTCTCATTCCGGGACAAAGTTCATCTTCCAAGGCCTCATACCTGCTGCAGCATAGAAGTAGGGCCCTCCTTCAAACACTATGTCCTTATCCTCAAGACTAGTGAACACCACTGTAAAGAAACCCTTTGACCCAAGGTGTAGCTCAATGCTTCCTTTAGGTTTCCAGTGGTATTTGATCCAAGTTTGTAAAGCTTTTTCTGTGGGCCATAGTCCCATGAATTTGCAGATGATTGCGTAGGTTTGCATGTGCTCCCTGTGCGCTTGCAGAGCTGGATTATTTAATACAACTCTGGGAGTTATGTTAGCTTTGGGTTTACAAGGTCCCTTATGCTTTTTCTCTTTTGTTCCCTGTTGTTTGTCATCTTCCTCCTTGTCTTTAGTGTTGCAGTTCTGATTTATTTTTACAGCTTCTTCCTCCTTTTCCTAGTTGCTCGTTCCTTCTCCCGAGACCTTTCTGACTTTTTCTGGGGACTTCTTGCCCTTGTTGGCAACCACCTCCTTGTAGGAGGGAGGAGATCTCCCTCTTGGGCTTCCCTCCATGGAAGAAAACTCCCTTTGCAGCTCGAAACCCTGGTCCATTGTTTATTTTCCGCTCTTGTCTCGCCGAATCTCCACCCTAATTTTGTAATCAGATATAAGATGAACATTATAAATGGGTGGATTTATATTTTATTTTATTTTATTAAAAAATAAAGTAAAGTATACCTTCAACCCACGTTAATTTTTTCGTTGGGAAAAAAGGATATGGGACGTGTTTATTATGTCCTTGAAAAATAATTTTATAAAGGCACCTAAAGGTGTTTGAAGAATTAACTTCACATACCGACTTTAGCGTGTTTGAAAGAAATTATTTTAAGGAATGATAGCTTTTTGAGATAGTCTAAATAGTGACGTGTTTTATGATAGGATGAATTCGGTGCCACCCATCAATAAGGAGCTCTTGGGGCTTGGGCTCATTTGAGAAAAAAGGGAGTATTATGAAATAATTTTCAATATGTGGTGGGTTGGGGAAAAACCCTAAGTGCACTTATTTTTCTCATGAACTTGTTTTGTGATGAGAATTTAGTGGGATTCGCTTAATTTAGGCTAACTAGATCATGTGATGAGAATTTTAGTGGGATTCATTTAATTTAGGCTAACTAGATCATGAGATTAAGGGGTTAGCTAGGCCAAGTGGTTTATTTGCACCCAATTTATGGTGAATGAGCTTTATGCAAACATTTAAGTAACTGTAGTGGTTAATTTATTTTATGTTTACTTTTTTATGTCAACATTTGAGTAATTGCCGTAGTTATTTCATTTCATGTTTAATTTCTTTTTTTTGTAGTTTAGTAGTAAATATCAATGTACTATTAACTTAACAAAATTTATGTGAAAACATTTACGCTAAACTAATTTTTAATTTTTTTTTTTAAAGTTGAAGAAATGTATTTATACTAATAAATATTGAAACATAATCAGATTCAATTACTTATACCAATTATTCAATTGCTCATAACAATGTATGACGAATAAAAAAATAAAATACCACAAAAATAAAAATCCAAATCATAATGTTATATCTGACGTAAACCATTGTAATGTTGAAATTTTAAAATATATCAATTTTATTTAAATAAAATTTTATCTATATTTTTTTATTAAAATATTTTATTAAATATTTAAAAAAAAATCATATTTATAATAAATAAATTTAATATCAATTTTTTCTTAAATAACTTCGCACCTTATCACACTTTGACATGAAAACTTCAAATAGAAGTCACCATCCTTGAAAACAAGTCACCATATGAGGAAATCTTGTGTGGCTCTTACCATCATTCAAGTTGAACAAACAAGTTAGGGGAATAATTTCAAACAATGTCACCTTTGGTTTAACAAAAATTTAAAAGATTGCTGACACAAGTTAGTGTCGTTGATTATTTATATTTGGAGTTTCTATATGAGACTGAAAGTTTTTAGAAAATCATATAAATTTCAGTATTTATTTTAATAAAAAATATCGAAACAAAGCATATTTCCAACTCATGTTCTTGTTAGAAAAGTACGTTTATAGGTGAATTTAATTAAAAAAAAGAAGAAGAGGAAGTTTATGATTGATGGTTGGAAAGTGTTTGTTATATAATTAGTTTGGAAATGATTTTTTATAAGTAAAAATGTTTGAAAAAATAAGGCAAAATGGAAGCATTTAAGTATGTGTGTTAGTAAGGTAAAATGCTTTATTGCCAACAGTGGGTTCACCATCGAGAGAAATCTCAATTAGATTCTTCCCTGTTTGGAATAGGGAATTTATTTGTATTATGGTTTTACAGTTACCATTAATTAAAGGTTTTATTGATTATGGCTTGGTTTATTGTTTGGGGTTTTTCATAATGTTAAGGATTAAAAATGTAACTAATCTAAAATGCATATTGCAGAAAGTAAAATGATAGTTAGATTAATTTAATGAAATCAAGAAAATGTAAACATAATACTAAATATATAATTATTATTATTTTTGGTAATAAAGTTATTATGTAAATATGGGTTGAAATATAAATAACTAGATGTAAAATCCATAAAATTTTATGATTAAACAACAACTAATTACAATGTCGTGCTTGTGATTAAGTAGAACATTTAAGAAAATATGGAAGTAAGAACAAGTAACTTATACATGAGAAAAACCCACACTATAATTCAACATTCTTATGACAATACCAATGCTTAACAGAGTATAAGAGTAGTTCCACACATTCGCAATAGGATAATGAATTATTTCCCCAAAACTACTTGGCCAAAGATGATTTCTCCTCGTTAGATCTGTAATTCCCTATTTCCTCCTAGTCTACAATTGTAATTATGATATTGTTGTTTCTTTAATAAATCTCATAGAATCTAGGTATTGTTTTGTGATGCTTCAGTTTGCAACCCTACGCTGCCCCTTGCTACCTCCAATCTCCTGAACCCTCTTTGAATCAACGCCTCACCTTCTCTCATTGGGTTGCAACACTTCATGTCGCCCGGGGCGGGGAACTCGACTCCTCCAACCTACCTCATGGACCCAACACGTCTGCCCATGAACTTTTCTGCCAATTGCCTCATTATGCCTCCTCTGCAGGTTCAAACCCAAATAATGCCAAAATTGTTAATGGCATCCCCTCTATGAACATTGATGACACTGACCAAACGCACTGTGAAATCCCTGCGCAAATACAAACTAGTACCTTCAAAGAAAAATCTATATCGATCCTGCATATGCACATTCGCCTTGCCAGGCTAAACGAAAACATTCAGCACATGGAGGACCATTCACTAATATGCAAATTTATCAAGATTTGGCCAGTAGAGAAGACCCTCCTGTACTGGATTTCTCAACGTTGAATCCCAAGGCACATTATGATGTTAAGCTAGGTTCCAAGGGCTTATTCATGGTGATTTTCTCAAGACAAGAGGATCTGAAGGAGGCATTGGAATTGTAATTCCTTAAAACAACATTCTTACACATGCGTAGATGGACGACAAGGTTTAACCTAGATAAGGAGGAATTATCCTGGGCCCCTATCTGGATCTACATGTATTTGTTGTCATATGAATACTGGGATCTATATAATCTTCAAGAAATCGGCAATAAGCTAGGAAAATTTGTTTTCCTCTCAGATCAGACTAAGCAAGGTTTCTACACATCTTATGCTAGGATCTCATCAGAACAAGGTTGGAGAGAAAGATCAACAAATCACCTATTTATATCATAGATGCAAACATAAATTTTTAACAGTAGAAAACATAAATAATATAAAATAAAATGAAACCTTAAGAGATCCAAATAAATAATTAAAAAAGGTAATTTATTAATTAATTAATTATTTATAATTTATTTATATATCTAATATTCTTATAGGACTTTGACAAATACTAATCTTATTCATAACTTTTAATATAATATAATAATAAGATTCAACTAGATATATCTATATATATTAAAAAAATATTAATAATATTAATAAAATCAATAATATTAATAATAAAAATAAAATTCAAAATATAAAATAAAATCTAAATAAAAATAAACTAAAATTAAATTAGAATAACAAACATATAAAAATAAGGAGATCACAGAAAAATAAATTAACAAACTAGGATAGCAAACAAAGGAGGGGAGAAAAACACAAGGACTTAGGAATAAAGGGAAGGGACCCATGAACTGTTGATCTTCCATCCATCATCCCTATTAAGAGTACTAATTCTCTTCTCAATTTTGATGGCTTCTCTTAATTTACAGTGATGGAAATGATCAACTCTAGTAAAGACCTTAGAATCCTCTAAACAAATATGGTGTTAATTTGCGGTGATGGAAATGATCAACTTGGGAGAACCTTAGAATTCTCTAAACAAATATGGTGTTTCGTCAATTCAGCATGTTTTGCTAAAGTAGAAGAGCGAGTCCTATGGTGTGTAAGGTTTGTTGCATACTCTTGAATTCTCTGATAAATAGAACTACTAGTATCTCCAATGTAGGGGGTTCCACAAGAACATGGAATCATTCCAAAATATATACGCTTATCTAAATAATTAATTAATTTTTTTTTACTTAATTTTTTTTTGTTAAATTTCTCATCATGTAATAAAATGTCTGTTTTTAAAAAATATATTAATTTAATTTAATTGCGGAAGGCTTTCTATTTCAACTTAAGGTGGATGAGGATTTGTTAACCTTTTATTATTTTTTTATTGAGGGCCTAGATTGATTCTTAAGGGAATATGCTCATCATATGTTTAGTCTTAGTGTATATCAACTACAGAGTTTGTCAGGGTGCATGGGCTTTTAATAAATTTAAAAAATTAGATTCGTGCCATGTAGCTCTCCACCCACAAATTTCCTAGGGATTTGAGATTATTCCAATTCTAATAAGTTCCTCCATGATAAGTTTGTCATTATTATTTATTATTACTTTTAATAAATTTAAGTTAAAGTTAAAGTTCACCTATGTCAAAACAATAAATAGACAAATATCAAATAGAAATGAAAAAGATAAACAATACCTAGTGTAACCAATTAAAAAAAACACTTTCAATATAAATTATAAACAAACAAATATATAATTTCTTCACAAAAAAGTTGAAAGTGAACTTTTGGTATTATTTTAGTAAAAAGTTGTTGGAAGCGGGAAGAACGGTGGAGGGAGAGGGAAGATTCAATTTTGAGAGTCATTGGACTTTATTCAACATGAAAATATTTTACTATTTTGTTCAGCTGTCAACATTTAATTCGATTTTGAATTAGATACAATGGCTTGCTAGGTGTGTTGACTTTATCATGAAAAATAAGTTTGTGGTGACCCAATAAGTGCTTCATTGGACTTCGTTGACTTAGAGGGAGAGGGAACGTGAGCGTGAAGACTTGAGATTCATTGGACTTCGTTCAACATGAAAATATTTCACTATTTTGTTGAGTTGTCAACATTTTATTCGATAGGTGGGTTGACTTCCGTATGTTAAATAACTTTGTGGTGAGCCAATAAGTGTTTGATCAAGTGGAGAAAAAGTGGTGGTTTGACTTTTCTATGAGGAATATGTTTGTAAGTGCTTAATCAAGTGGAGAAAAAGTGGGTATCTGCCATTATCTTTGTGAACCTCCAAGTCTTGCAAAGGGATGTCATTCTCTTTTCAAAGTCCAAGTTGATGGTTACATTTTAGTAAATCATTACATATATATTTTTTATTATTGAACATTTTATTTAAAAAAAATATTTTTTATTATTGGACATTTTATTTTTAGAAAAATATTTATAATTTAAATATTTTTTTTTAAATTAGTTATAAAAAATTAAATAAAAATACATATATAATAATTTATTAAAAATATGTCGATGAATTCAATATTATGAAACTCAACTATATAACAATTTCATATCAAAATTGCCATCCTTGAAAAATTCCTCATATATGACTTCACGAGTTTGAACAAACACGAAAGAAGTAAGTCTGTCTGCGAGTAATTTGAGATTACGTCCAGACTCCGAATTATAGAGTCAACCCATGTTTAGGAAAGTGAACATTGTTAGATATAAGATGAACATTATAAATGGGTGGATTTATATTTTATTTTATTAAAAAATAAAGTAAAGTATACATTCAACCCACGTTCATTTTTTCGTTGGAAAAAGGGACATGGGACGTGTTTATTATGCCCTTGAAAAATAATTTTATAAAGGCAACTAAACGTGTTTGAAGAATTAAATTCGCATAACGACTTTAGCATGTTTGAAAGAAATTATTTTAAGGAATTATAGCTTTTTGAGATAGTCTAAATATTTGACGTGTTTTATGATAGGATGAATTGTGTACCACCCAGCCGTAAGGAGCTCGGGCTTGGGCTCATTTGAAAATAGAAAAGGCAAGTATTGTGAAATAATTTTTACTATGTGGTGGGTTGGGGGAGCAACTCTAGGTGCACTTATTTTTTTAATGAACTTGTTTTGTGATGAGAATTTTAGTGGGATTTATTTAATTTAATCTAACTAGGTTAGGTTATGAGGGTCAAAGTTAAGGGGATATATTGAACTTGTTTTGTGATGAGAATTTAGGTTACGAGGGTCAAGGTTAAGTGGGTCTATTGAACTTGTCTTGTGATGAAAATTTTAGTGAGATGAGAATTTTAGTGGGATTTATTTAATTTAGTCTAACTAGGTTAGGTTAAGTGGGTCTATTGAACTTGTTTTGTGATGAGAATTTTAGTGGGATTCACTTAATTTAGGGTAACAAGGTCATGAGGGTAAGGGGTTAGCTAGGTTAAGTGGGTTTATTGCCATCTACATTATGGTGAATGGATTTTGTGCTCACATTTTAATAATGGGAGTAATTATTCTATTTTATGTTTAACTTTTTGTTTTTAATTATAATTTATATTACAAAATTAGTAAATATTAATGTGCTATTAACCCAAAAAAATTGTGTGAAAAACATTTACACTAAACTAATTTCTAATTATCTTCTTTTAAAGTTAAAGGAATAAAATTGTGTGAAAAACATTTACACTAAACTATTTTCTAATTATCTTCTTTTAAAGTTGAAAGAAATATATTTACACCAACAAATATTTAAATTCAACTAAAAACATTTACACTAAACTAATTTCTAATTATCTTCTTTTAAAGTTAAAGGAATAAAATTGTGTGAAAAACATTTACACTAAACTAATTTCTAATTATCTTCTTTTAAAATTGAAAGGAATATATTTACACCAACAAATATTTAAATTCAAGTACAAATAACAATTTATCACCCAAATTCAAAAATTAAAAACAAGTTGAAGGAATATATTTACACCAACAAATATTTAAATTCAATCAAATTCAATTACACATAACAATTTATCACCCAAATTCAAATTCAAAAAAGTATTATTATACTTGTGAAATTACAAATCATGCAAAAAGATTTCATCATCTCCATAAAAATCCAAGTCATGCAAGTCATAATGTTATCTCTGAAATAAACCCTTGTAATTTTGAAATCATAAAAAATATCAATTTTATTTAAATAAAAAAATTATTTGTAAATTTTTTTAATTAAATATTAAAAAAAAACATTTTTCTTTTCAAATTTATAATAAATAAATTTAACATTTACTTAAAAAATTATTAATAATTTCACACTTTATCACATTTACAATAAAACAAATGACATGAAAACTTCAAATAGAAGTCACCATATGAAATAATGTTGAGTGAAATAGGACTAGCTCCCATCAAAGCAATTGCGATGGTGCGCCTTATAAGGTATCTAAAAAGAATTGAGCAAACGGGAGTAGTAGATGGCTCAAAGTTATCTTCAATGAAGGCATGAGTGAAGGAAAGAAATTGTGGATGACACAAAACAACAAATGGATGCAAAAATGGAATATTTACCTCAATGCATGTCCCACAAATAGCAAGGAGTTAAAAAATTACAAATAGCAGGGAGTTAAACAAAATTGTTATGGAGAAGTTTCGTAAGCGTATATGGGGAAAATAATTGGGTAGAAAGAGAGGAGCACCCCTCGGGTGCGGATGATTTCATTTGGCTCAAGTCAAGAGGACCAACACCAACAAATTTCAAATTCTGGCCCGCTGGACTTTGTCCCGACAACCACCCCCGAGAGCTAGGACTCCCAACACTCTTAAAATGCCTTGGAAGGCCACCCACTGTGCCCAGCCACTACCTTGCCACGAGATGGGAACCCTGACACGATCTCGAGCAGCAGGAGAAGGAAAAGGCAGGGAGAACATGCCCCAGGCCAACGCTACCCAAAAAGCTCCACATTGCCCATACCAGGATGTTGACCCTGTGTATTCCACGAGGACGAATCTACTGTCACCACCACCCAACAAACCACCAGTCATGCCAATTTCTAGGCTAGGCTTCAGAAATGGGTAATTCCACTCAAAGACATTGCCACTCCTAGTTATACCTCCTGCGATACCACCTATGGGCTCATCTCTCAACCCAACTACTAAAACATGCTAAATACCATAGAAAACCGAAATAACAATTTCCCTCGTTTACCAGCATCCACACAATGCAAACGTAGTAAAGCGCGAGATATCTTGGGAAAAAAACTCTACTGAATTCACCATACCAAAAGTCATTAAAGAATATCAAATACCACCCCCCAGGGTTGAAGGTCCTTCGTCGTTCGCTTATGCTTACGCATAGGATACCACCTAGGATCCCAACACCAGACTAAGACACAAATTTAAATGCCAACCTTCCTCGCCATCTCGCTCATTAACCTTACACCACCCCCATTCTCCGAAACGAAACGAAGTCTCGCACGATTGCAATAAACTTTGCGAGTACACCTCTAGTTGCGCTGATTGAGATGAGGGGACCGAGAGACTAGTCCTCTGCTGGTGAGCCATTTGTTGTCATTCATGGGACTCTGTTGCCACATGCTTCGAGGTTCTCACCCCCATCGGGGAATAAAAAACATAATTTTAATTTACATATTAAAAATTAATTAAATATATTTATCCCTACTTTATCATGGAGATTCTTGATTTGTAAACACGCTTTGTTATAATATCATGGGCCATCACTATGGCTTATCAATATTACATGCCCAAAAAACCATAAGTCATTTCATATGACATGTGTTCATATAACAACTTAATTAATTAATTTAATTAGAAGGATAAAAAAATACATAACTACTTTGGAGATAAATTTCAATACTACTATGAAAATTCTGGAATATTTCATGGAGGTCAAATCCTTACCATCCACGTAATAATTATTGATCATTAAATTATAATTCTGAAAACCATTCCAAAATATACAAGCTTATCTAAATAATTTAATTTTTATTTTTAAAATTAATGAAAATTTTGTTAAATTTCTCATCATGTAATAAAATGTATATTTTTAAAAATATATTAATTTAATTTAATTCCGAAGGCTTTTTATTTCAACTTAAGGTGTATTATTTCAACTTAAGGTGGATGAGGATTTGTTGACTTTATTTTTTTATTTTTTAATTAAAGACCTAGATTGATTGTGAATGGAATATTTTCATCATATGATTAGTCTTAATGTTTATCAATGGTTGTAGTGTATTACAGAGTTTGTCAGGCTGCATTGACTTTTAATAAATTTAAAAAATTAGATTCATGTCGTTATAATTTATAACATTCGTATATATATACGCAAATTTTATTTATAAAAATGTTCGATTACTTTTAATAAATTTAAGTTAAATTTAAAGTTGACCCGTACTAAAGCAGACCGAAAATGTAAAATAGAGATGAAAAAGGAAGATAATGCCTAACCTGACCAATTTCAAAAAGGGACTTATGGATGTTAAAATTTTCTTTCTTTCTTTCTCATCTTTCAATAAGTAATTACAGTTGTCTTTGCACAGCTCGTGCCAGTGAATGTAATTTAACCTTAGTTAAGAATTCTTTATGTCAAGGATGGTCATTCCTAAACAAAAAAAATACCCAATAACGTCTTAGGTTGAACATTATTTAAGGTGAGACTTTATCATAATTAGTTGAAGCAATTTTGTGTGAGAGTTATCTTAAGAATTCTGATTTGAAGGAGTACCTACTAAGTATATGAAATGCATTTATAGTTTGGAAAATTTTCACATTATTTAATTGTTTATTTTACATATATTTGTTTGTTTGTTTGTTTTTTTTTGTTTTTGTTTTTGTTTTTGTGTTGTTTTGTTTTGTTTTTTTTTTTTTTTTTTTTTTTTATTATTTTATTTTTTTATATGTGGAATGAAGAAATTATAAATCTCAATTTCATATTAACAAAGTATAAATATAAAGGAGAGAAATTATATATATATATATATATATATATATATATATATATATACGGTTAAGAGTATGTGTTTCTTTGGTAAAATGTTATAGGATCAAATTCAAAGAGGATTGAAATATATATACCTTTCTAAACTTTAAATGAAAAAATATCATATGTCAATTTAATATCTAATTTAGCCACAATTTTAAAATTAAATTATTATTATTATTATTATTATTATTATTATTCAAAAACATTAAAAATAAATAAATAACAAACTTAATTTTAATTTACATATTAAAAATTAATTAAATATATTTATCCCTATTTTATCCTGGAGATTCTTGTTTTGTAAATAGGTTTTGTTATAATATCATGGGACATTACTATGGCTCATTAATACTACATGCCCAAAAAAACATCACTCATTTCATATGACACTTGTTCATATAATATTTTTTAATTAATTAATTTAATTAAAATGATAAAAAAGACATAACTACTAAATCTCAACACTACTATGAAAATTCTACAATATTTCATGGAAGTTAAATTCTTACCATATAATTAAATTAAAATTCCGAAAACCTCAAATTGGAGGCTTCTGTGATTCATAATTTAAGCAAAGATATTCCAAAGAAATCACATAGAAACCTTAGGGTCACCGTGTTTCGAAACACATTGAAATCTTAGGGTCGACCTAACCTCTATCGAGGTTCATCATCAAAACAAGGTTGGAAAGCAAGATCAACAAATTACCTATTTATATCATAGATGCAATGCTAAATTTTTGACAATAAAAAAGATAAATAATATAAAATAAAATGAAACCTTAAAAGATCCAAATGAATAATTAAAATAAACAATTTATTAATTACATAAATAAATAATTAATTATATATAATTTTTTTATTTATCTAATATTCCTATATCACTTTGACAAATATTAATACTTATTCATAACTTTTAATATAATATAATAATAAGATTCAACAATATATATCTATATATATATTAAAAACAAAAAATAATAATAATGTTAATTAAATCGATAATATTAATAATAAATATAAAATATAAAATAAAAGATAATCTAAATAAAAAAAAACTAAAAAAAAAAAAAACATATAAAAATAAGGAGATAACAGAAAAATAAATTAACTAACTAGGACAGAAGAAGGAAACAAAGGAGGGGAGAAAAACACAGGGACTTAGGAATAAAGGGAAGGGACCCATGAATTGTTGATCTTCCATCCATCGCCCCTATTAAGAGTACTAATTCTCTTCTCAATTTTGATGGCCTCTTTTAATTTACGGCAACTTCCATCCATTGTCCCTATTAAGAGTACTAATTATCTTCTCAATTTTGATGGCTTCTTTTAATTTACAGTGACGGAAATGATCAACTCTAGTGAAGACCTTAAAATCATTTAAACAAATATGGTGTTAATTTACAGTGATGGAAATGATCAACTCAGAGAATCTTAGAATCCTCTAAACAAATATTATTAAAAAGTGATGTTTGAATTAATAAAAAAAGAACCCATTGGTCAGCTCTACGAAAGAGAGTTTGAACCAAGAGAGTCTGGCTCTACAAAACGCTCTACATTGTCCATGTACATCGCACATTATATAACAATCATAGATTTAGGGAAGTTAGAACCATAACCTAAAAAATAGAAACTAATTCTTATCCTGAGGTCTCGTGAACCAACTCACTATTCTAAGATATTCTCCATTATCTCTAACACTCCCCCTTAATGGAGAAGGGGTTCACAAATATGCCTAACATCTCCCTAAACATTTCAAACTTAATCCTGCCAAGAGGCTTAGTGAAAATGTCTGCAACATTATCACATGTATTACAATATACCAAATGGATTTCTTTTGATTGCACTTTCTCCCTGACAAAGTGGAATTGTGTATCAATGTGCTTAGTGTTTTTGTGAAACACCAGATTATTAGCAAGTTTGATTGAACTCTGATTGTCGCATCTGATTGTTGTTGCAACTTTCTATTCTTCCCCGACATCCTGGAGAAGTCTCCGCAACCAAACTGCATCACATGTTGTTGCACACATAGCTTGATACTTTGCTTCTGCTGAAGACAAGGAAACTGTGTTCTATTTCTTGTTGCTCCATGTAATCACCCCGGATCCAATGCTGAATGCATAGTCTGTTATGGATCTGCGGTCATCTACACTTCCAGCCTAGTTGGAATCTGTAAATCCTATCAATCTAACATCAGAGGAATCAGTATAAATAATACCATAGTCTACAGTACCTTGTAGATACCTCCAAACACATTTCCGTGCATTCCAGTGACTCTCAAGTGGCTTGGACATGTATTGACTTAGCACACTAAATGCATAAGCCAAATCTGGTCTAGTAGTGGTCAGGTAGATTAAGCTCCCAACTATCTGTCTACAAAGTGTCGCATTTGCCTCTTTAGAGCCATCCTCACTCTGCAGTTTGATGTTCTGTTGTAGTGGTACTATTGCAGGGTTACACTGATCCATCCTAAATCTTTCCAGTAGACTTTTGACATACTTACCCTGGGACATAAATGTTTGTCCTGAATCTCTCCAAATCTCAAGACCCAAACAATATCTTAATTCACCAAGGTCTTTCATTTCAAACACCTGTGACGTTTGTTGCTTGATTTCTTTGATTAGAGCAATAGTATCACTTGTAATAATTAAATCATCTACATAAAAAGAAATCAACACTATGCGCCCTTGTTCATCTTTCATGGTATACATATTAGGGAAGTTTTTGCTTCTGTTGTAGCCAAGTTGCAGAAAAAATGAATCAATCTTTTCATACCAAGACCTGGGTGCTTTCTTTAGTCCATAAAGATATTTCCTTAATATACAGACTAAATGTTATTTCCCTTTCTGGACAAACCCCTCAGGTTGCTCTAAGTAAACCTCCTCTTTCAATTCTCCATTTAAAAATGCAAACTTTACATCTAGTTGGTGAATCATCCAATGTTTCTTAGTAGCTAAAGCAATCAACATTCTGATGGTATTTAGTTTAGCTACAGGGGCAAAAGTTTATTCATAGTCAATGCCTTCTTTTTGTGAATACCCCTTTTCTACCAATATAGCTTTTAATTTATCTATGGTTCCATCTGCATTAATCTTGGGTTTATACAACCATTTACAACCTATGGTTTGTTTCCCTCTAGGAAGTTCAATTAACTCCCAAGTGTTGTTCCTGATTATAGATTCATATTCCTGTTCCATAGTTGTTTTCCATTCACTACATTCATTTGCTTCCTTATAAGTAGAAGGTTTGACAACATTCATCATACTAGTTATAAAATCATTTTCCCTATATCTTGTAGGCAATTGAGCTTTCCTACCTAATCTCCTAAGTGGTGGAGTAGCTTCAAACCTTGTCCGATCATCATTTTCTTTTCCTTCCTGTTGTTGTTGCTGTTGTATCTGTTGCTGCTCATCTTCTGCCTTTGTCTATTGATCCTGATTGTTTCCTGTTTCTTTGCTTTCTTCCACCAAGAACGGAATATCCCATTCCTCATTGTGCTTATCAGATTCTTCATGATCCTGCTCACGGAATATGACATCTCTACTAACAAAAATCTTGTGAGTAGATGGATTAAATAATCTATAAGCTTTATATTGTGAACAATACCGTATAAAGGTACATCTGATGGCTTTTGAATCTAGTTTTCTTCTGTCTTCCTTAGTAATATGGGCAAATGCTTTAGACCCAAATACCCTTAAATGTTTTATTGCAGGCTTAAATCCATATAATGCTTCATAAGGAGTTTTAAACTCAAGACTCTTTGTAGGACTTCTATTTTTCAAATAAACTGCAGTATTCAATGCTTCAACCCAAAAACCATTTGAAAGATCCTTACCTTTCAACATGCTCCTAGCACATTCCACCAATGCTCTGTTCTTTCTTTCCATTACTCCATTCCGCTGAGGAGTATGGGGCTCTGTGAATTGCTGTAATATCCCATGGTCTTTACAATATTTGATAAGCTCATCCTTCCTGTATTCTCCCCCTTGATCAGAGCAGAGAATTTTTATATGCTTCCCTGTTTGCTTTCCAATCATGTTTCTAAACTGCTTAAAGTATTCAAATGTGTGAATTTTCTTACTCAAAAAATATACCCAAGAAAACTTTGTGCAGTCATCAATAAATAGTAAAAAATACAGTGCACCTCCTAATGACTTTGTTTGCATGGGTCCACAAAGATCTGTGTGCACTAATTCAAGTATATCTCTCTGTTTCTTCTCTACTCGAATAGAGAATTCTTCTCTATGCATCTTTCCTAATGTACAAGAATCACAATCATTATGCACTTGTTTTAACATAGGAAGATCTCTTACCATTTCCTTTTTCTGAAGTAACAACAAATCATTGTAGTTGATATGACCAAATCTTTGATGCCACAGCTCTTCTGTAGTCAAACTCACTGCTGTCAAAGCTCGAACTGGTGCTGGTCTTACATCCAATTTGTACAAACCTCCTGTTCGAATTCCTGTAGCAATAGTCTTCATGCCATCTAACAGATCTTTAATATAACAGTTAGATTTAAAAAATTCAACTTTAAGATCTTGATCTGTAATCATGGATACATAAATCAAGTTCTTTGTTACACTGAGCACATACATGACATTATGAATTTGTCTTACAGTACCATTAGGTAAAATGACAGAAATTTTCCCACACCCTTTGATCTGATGACTTCTATCATCACCTAGGTAATATTGTGCTCCGTCATTGATTTCTTTAAAATCTTCGAACCATTGCTTGTTCCCTGTCATATGTGTTGATGCTCCTGAATCTACATACCAGATGTCTGCGTCAACATTCTCAAAATCTGCCATGAACAATTTGAAGTTTTGCTCATGATTACCATTCGTGAGATGACCTGCATTTCGTTTCTGCCTCTACTGTTGTTCATGATATTGCTTCTTCCTGCACTCCTTAGCTATATGACTAAGTTTTCCGCAATAAAAACATTTAATTTCAGAGTTGTTTCTATTCGGATGCATACCTTGAGTCTGATTTGGTCTTTTATGTGAGTTTCCTCCATTTTGTTGTTGCAGATTTCCTTTTCCTTTGAAGAAGTTGTTCTTCGCCATCAACGCAAGATCTGCACTCTGGGGCTTCAGAGTCGATATTGTTTCTTCTTCTTGCATCAATATTCCTGTTAGTTCTTCAAACTTCAGGATCTTCTCTCTCGCATTTATCCCAGTGATAAACATTTGGTAGTCATCGGTCACACCATTCATGGTGATAGTTACAATATCTGTATCTGCAACTAATTCACCAATGTCTGCCAATTTGTTCTTCAGATCTTTGATCCTTGCTATGAAGGCAACAACTGTTTCATTCTCCTCCATCTTCAGGGATAAGATCTTGCTCTTCAGGAATAGAAGGCGATTTGTATTCCTGATCTCATACAAATCCTTCAAAATTCCCCAGATTTCGCTTGCTGATTTACATTCCTTGATGTGTGGTATGATGCAGTCTTTCATTGACATCTTTAGCAACGTCCTTGCTTTACCTTCTCACCTCTCCCAATCTAGGACTGATGTTGATTCGACAACTGGCTTCTACTCATCCCCATTTGAAATCGTCCAAGCACTCTGCGCTTCTAGTAGAGTCTGCATCTTGAATTTCCAATTCGCATAATTGGAGCCATCAAGCTTGTTATGCTCATACAAGTATGCTTCAATCATCTGATTATTCATCTTGGCGATTTTAAAAAAAAAATTGATAGGTAAAAAAAATATATGTTAGATTTACCCTAGATCTGTGTCAAAGACAGAAATCACTGATCTCCAATACTGTTTGATCCAACAGTGCATACGCAAACCACCGTGGCTTCTTTCACGGCCTCTACCATGGCCTCCTCGGCAGACCTCGGCCTACCCGCAACCTTCTCTCGACCTCCACGCAACCCTCTCTTGTTTGCACAGTCGGCGCGAGTTAGCACCAAGGACTTGCGAAGGTCTTCGCGACTGTACACTAAATGTCTGCGATGATCGACAAAATAAAAAGACGCGTAAGTGTAACAGTGGGATTGGTGCGATTAGCCCTCCAAATCACGCGATGATTTTGCTTCAGGCGCACCTTTCAAATCCGCCACTCAACTTACAGGTTCCTTCGTCCTGTAGCTCTGATACCATGTTCAAAAGTGATGTTTGAATTAATAAAAAAAGAACCCATTGGTCATCTCTACGAAAGAGAGTATGAACCAGGAGAGTCTGGCTCTGTAGAACGCTTTACATTGTCCACGTACATCACACATTATATAGCAGTCATAGATTTAGGGAAGTTAGAACTATAACCTAAGAAATAGAAACTAATTCATATCTTGAGGTCTCGTGAACCAACTCACTATTCTAAGATATTCTCCATTATCTCTAACAAATATGGTGTTTCGCTCATTCAGCATGTTTGGCTAACGCAGAAGAGCGACGGTGTGTAAGATTTGTTGCATGATCTTGAATTCTCTAATAAATGGAACTACCAGTTTCTCCAATGTAGAGGGTTCCACAAGAACATGGAATCATTCCAAAATATATATGCTTATCTAATAGTTATTTTTTTCTTTTTAAATTAATGAAAGTTTTGTTAAAATTTCTCATCATGTAATACAATGTTTGTTTTTAAAAAATATATTATATTATATTAATTTAATCTGTTTCAACTTAACGTGGATGAGGATGAGTTTGTGAAGTTGCATTGACTTTTAATAAATTTAAAAAATTATATTGGTGCCACGTGGCTCCCCATCCATCAATTTCCTAGAGATTTGAGATTATTCCAATTCTAATAAGTTCAAGTTCTTCATTATTATTTATTATTATTACTACTTTTAATAAATTTATATTAAAGTTGACCATGTCAAAACAACATATAGACAAATGTCAAATAGAGATAAAAAAGATAAACAATGCCTAACCCACCATTAAAAAAATACATTTTCATCCATATTAATATTAATATAAATAAAATAATATCTAATTTAAAATAATTCTTTTGTTCTTCAAAGAAAGTGAAAATTATTGGTGAACTCTGGGTATTATTTTAGTAAAATGTTGTTGGAGGCATAGGACTAGGGAAGAACGGTGGAAGGAGAGGGAAGATTCAGTTTTGAGAGTCATTGTTTCACTATTTTGTTGAGTTGTTAACATTTATTCGATATTGAATTAGATACCATGGCTTGCGGCGATTCCTATTTCCGCCACAATTCTTTAATTAATGCCCCCTGACATGCGGGGGCATTAGGGAAATATAACGCGAGCTGAAAAAACTGGAGGTGAAAAAAAAACAGCTCGCGTTATATTTCCTTAATGCCCCCGCATGTCAGGGGGCATTAATTAAAGAATTGTGGCGGAAATAGGAATCGCCATGGCTCGCTAGGTGGGTTGACTTTCTCAATTAAAAAAATGGGTTTGTGGTGACCCACTAAGTGCGTGCTTGATCAAGTGGTGGGTTGACTTAGAGGGAGAGGGAGCGTGAGCGTGAGCGTGAAGACTCAATTTTGAGATTCATTGGACTTCCATTCAACGTTAGAATATTTCACTATTTTGTTGAGTTGTCAACGTTTTATTCGATATTGCTAGGTGGGTTGACTTCCTTACGTAAAATAACTTTGTGGTGGCCCAATAAGTAGAGAAAATAAAAATGGTGGGTCTTCTTTTCTATGAAGAATATGTTTGTGGTGACCCCGTAAGTGGAGAAAAAGTGGGTATCTATCATTATCTTTGTGAAGTTCCAAGTCATGCACATGGATGTCATTCTATTTTCAAAGTCTAAGTTGATGTTACTGTTTTGGTAAATTATTATATATAATTTTTTTATTGAATATTTAAAAAAATTATTTTATATATAGAATTTGTTATAAAAAATTTAAATATATATATAATATTTTATTACAAATATGTTGCTAATTTTAATATTATGAAACTCACCAATATAACAATTTCATGGAATTAAGGGGTTAGCTAGGCCAAGTGGTTTATTGGCACCTAACTTATGGTGAATGAACTTTATGCAAACATTTAAGTAATTGCAATAGTTATTTTGTTTTATGTTTACTTTTTTAGGTCAACATTCCAATAATTGCAGTAGTTATTTCATTTTATGTTTAGTTTCTTGTTTTTGTATCTTAGTAAATATCAATGAAAAATTAATTCAACAAAATTTATGTGAAAACATTTAAGCTAAACTAATTTCTAATCATCGTTAAGTTGAAAAAATGTATTTATACTAATAGATATTCAAACATAATCAAATTCAATTACTCACAACAATTATTCAATTGCTCATAACACTTTATCATGAATTAAAAAGAAAAATACCACAAACTTAAAAAAAAAATATTATTATACTTGTGAAATACAAATCATATAAAAGATTTCATTATCTCTATAAAAATCCAAATCATAATGTTATATCTGAAGTAAACAATTGTAATTTTGAAATTATAAAAAATATTAATTTTATTTAAATAAAATTTTTATCTATAATTTTTTTAATTAAAATATTTTATTAAATATTTAAAAAAATTTCATATTTATAATAAATAAATTTAATATCAATTTTAATTTCTTTTAATAACTTCGCACATTATCACACTTTGACATGAAAACTTCAAATAGAAGTCACCATCCTTGAAAACACGTCCCCGTATGAGGAAGTCTTGTGTGGCTCTTACCATCATGCAAGTTGAACAAACTCAAAACAAACAAGTCAGGGAATAATTTCAAACAATGTCACCTCTGGTTTAAAAAAAATTTAAAAGATTGCCCAAACAAGTTAGTGTTTTTGATTATTTATATTTGAACTTAGTGTTTTTGATTATTTATTTTTGGAGCTTTTATATGAGACTGAAAGTTTTTAAAAAATCATATAAATTTCAGTATTTTATTTTATTAAATATATCGAAACAAAGCATATTTCCATGCTCTTGTTAGAAAAGTACGTTTAGAGGTGAATTTAATTAAAAATAAAAATTAAAAAGAGGAAGTTTATGATGGATGGTTGGAAAGTGTTTGTTATATAATTAGCTTGGAAATAATCTTTTACTAGTAAAAATGTTTGAAAAAATAAGGCAAAATGGAAGCATTTAAGTACTTGTATTAGTAAGGTAAATTGTTTTATTGTCAATAGTGGGTTCACTATGGAGAAAAATCTTAATTAGATTCTTTCTTATTTCTTATTTTTATTTTTTTAATAATTACTATTGGTTTATGTTTGGGGTTTTTCATAATGTTAAGGATTAAAAATGCAACTAATCTAAAAGGCATATTGTAGAAAGTAAAATGATAGTTAGATTAATTTAATGAAACTAAGAAAATGTAAACACAATACCAAATATATAATTATTATTATTTTTGGTAATAAAGTTATTATGTAAATATGGACAGAAATATAAATAACTAGATGCAAAATCATAAAATTTTATGATTAAACAACAACTAATTACAATGTCGTGCTCGTGATTAAGTAGAACATTTAAGGAAATATGGAAGTAGGAATAAGTAACTTATACATGAGAAAAACCCACACTACAATTTAACATTTTTATGACAATACCAATGCTTAACAGAGTATAGGAGTAGTTCCACACATTCACAATAGGATAATGAATTATTTCCCCAAAACTACTTGGCCAAAGATGATTTCTCCTCGTTAGATATGTAATTCCCTATTTTCTCCCAGTCTCCAATTGTAATTATGATATTGTTTTTGCTTTAATAAATCTCTTAGAATCTAGGTATTGTTTTGTGATGTTCCAGTTTGCAACCCTACGCTGCCCCTTGCTACCTCCAATCTCCTGAACCCCTCTTTGAATGGGCGCCTCACCTTCTCTTATTGGGTTACAACACTTCATGTCGCTCGGGAGTTGGGGGGGGGGGGGGGGGGGGGGGGCGGGGGGCGGGCACGTGGGGGGGGCTCAGCCCCTCCAACCCACTTCATGGACCCAACATGTATGCCCATGAAATTTTCTGCCAATTTCCTCAGTAATCCTCCTCTGCAGGCGCAAACCCGAATAATGCCAAAATTGTTAATGGCATCCCCTCTATGAACATTGATGACACTGACCAAATGCACCCTGAAATCCCTGCACAAATACAAACTAGTACCTTCAAATAAAAATCTATACCGATCCTGCATATGCACATTCCCCTTGCCAGGCTAAATAAAAACATTGAGCACATGGAGGACCATTCACTAATATGCAAATTTATCAAGATTTGGCCAGTAGAGAAGACCCTCCTGCATTGGATTTCTCAACGTTGAATCCCAAGGCCCATTATGATGTTAAGTTAGGTTCCAAGGGCCTATTCATGGTGATTTTCTCAAGACAAGAGGATCTGAAGGAGGCAATGTAATTGTACTTCCTTAAAACAACATGCTTACACATGCGCAGATGGACGACAAGGTTTAACCCAGATAAGGAGGAATTCTCCCGGGCCCCTTTCTGGATCTGCATGTATTCGTTGTAATATGAATACTGGGATCTATAAAATCTTCAAGAAATCGACAATAAGCTAGGAAAATTTGTTTTTCCTCTCAGAGTAGACTAATCAAGGTTTCTACACATCTTATGCTAGGATCTCTATCAACATGAACATAGCAGGATCCCTTCCAGAAGCTATATCCCTTGAATCATAAGACAAAGACTGGTTCCAGACCCTAGACTATGAGCATGTGCCCTTCCGATGTAGAAAATGCCACCAACATGGGAATCTCTTCATAGATTTCCCTCTGAATTAGTTGAAACCAAAACCTAAGGAAAATAAGTCAATGGATGCAAAGGGGTTCCCAAAATCCCTTGTAAGAAGATGCACAATAAGAAAATTGGTTCCTCCTTAACTTCCAAGTGGTAAATCACCAGTAATAGCTTTGAGATTCTAAGAGACCTACTAGAGTAACCCTAATAGCCTTCGCAAAAAAATTCCAAGAACAATTAGTCAAGAAATTCGAAACAATAGAATAATGAAGGAAAGGTAAAAGCTTAGATGGAGATAAAACCCACAACCTTGCAAGAGAAAACCAACACTCATCCTGAGGAGGATATCCAAGTGGGCGAAGAATATGACTTTTCAGACATGGAAGGAATATATTTGATGGGTATGTAGGATGTCTTCCATATAAGTTCCATTAACACAATCCCACCTACCAAATCTCCCTCCTTTTGGTAGCCCTCTAACAAGCCAAAACATCCATGCACCTAGGGGTTCAAACTATCACCACAAAAGATGGGAATGAAAGCAACACAAATTTCAAGAAGAGAGGCCAAAAATCCACTCTGCAATGTCACTTGGACATCTTGGGTAGAAAACTAGTGGATTTTGGTCAATACAAGCAGAACTTTGAGATCTACTCTTAAAACTCATTTTAACCATGAAGATCATATCTTGGAATATCATGGGAATGAATATCCCCTCAAAACATTGTATCCTTTGTTGGAGGATCTAACCGGATCTCTCAACAATCTTGTTCACCCAAGAAACCAAATGTTCTAGTCAAACCTTTGAATCAATAACGGATATGTTATGGAGATCTTCCAAAACCCTAGTTGTTTATGCATAGGAAGCATCCATAGGTTTAGGGATTGCTTGGAACTCATCTCAAATTAGTCTGGATACTTTGCCTATGGACCTCAAGCCCCAAACAAAAAATAAGAGACGTTGGGTCATATCTACTCTCTTAGGAACCTAGTAGAAAAGAAAAATTTGATCATTGAAGGGGACTTAAATATCATCACCTACCTCCATGAAAAGAAAGTGGGCAGATGCCATCTAGACCCTGAACCAAAGCATCTCAACACCTTCATTGAATAGCTCAATTTGGTAAACATGAAAATTACCAATGGTCTCTTCACATGGAACAACAGAAGAGGAGGAACAAATCGAATCTCATCTTGCCTAGATCACTTCATAGTTTTTGAACCTCTACTCATAGTAGGCCATGAACTCTCTGAGGATGTTCTACCTTCAACAAGATCGTACCATTGGCCAATTGCTCTCTCTTGGAGAAATTTTGGTAAGCCTCTCAAATACCCCTTCAAATTTGATAAATTTTGGCTTTCTAATGCTAACCTAATAAGAAAAATAGAAGAATGGTGGCATAGCATGGCTCATTTCATAGGCTCAAAGATATATGTCTTCCAGTAAAATTTAAAACAAATCACACTCCTCCTCAAAAAATGGAATCAAGAGGAATTTGGTAGCATATTCCAGGAAAAATAGACCTAGGAGATGGAAATGGATGAACTCCAATAGGAAATCATCCTTCAAGACCGATCTAAGGAAATAGATGACAATGAAGTTGCTCTTACCAAAAAACTTGAAGCTCGCTACAAGAAACAAAAGTTATACTAGAAACAAAAATCAAGGGTTTTTTTATTAAAGGAAAGTGGAAGGAACACCTCCTTCTTCCACAAATAAACCATCTAACATAGATCCAATAACTATATCACCTTTCTCCATCATGAGTTAGGGGATATTCTGGAGAAGTAGGAGGACATTGAGCTGGAACTAGTTCACCACTTCGCCATCCTTCTGCAGGACCCTCAAATGGATCACAATGAGGCCATCGACCAAATAGCTTCCAACATCCCCAATTTGGTTACTGAGGATCAAGAAAAGGCCCTCATTCGACCCATAGACGAGGCAGAAATTTATGAAGTCCTTCATCAAATGGTAAATGGCAAGGCACTAGGTCTGGACGACTTCCCCAGAATCTTCTTGAAGAAATGTTGACACCTTCTTTAGGGGGATATACTGGAAATTATATAAGACTCTAGGTCTAATAGGTGTATTCTCCCCACCTTCAACACCACCTTCTTAGCTCTGATTCCAAAGGAATATAACATCGCTAAGCTTGGTAAATATCAAATGATAGATCTATGCAATACTATCTACAAAATAATCTCAAAAGTCACTGCCAATAGGCTTAAACCCATTCTCTCATTCCTCATTTCTCCTGAAAAAACTAGACATGTTTAAGGGCATCAAATTATTGACAGTATCATTCTCGATCATAAATCCATATATTCTCTTAAATCCTTGAAGATTCTTAGCATGCTCATAAAATTGGATATGTCTAAAGCTCTTGACAAACTCAATTGGAACTATAATGAATGTATCCTCTCGGCATTTGGTTTCAACTCCCACCAAACCCAATGGATCATGTCCCTAGTTTCCTCTTTTTTTGTTTTTTTGTTTTTGTTTTTGTTTTTTTGTTAATGGCTCACCCTCAGACACCTTAAAAAATTCACATGGAATCATACAAGGGGATCATCTCTCCCCCTTTCTATTCATCCACTGTTAGGTCCCTATAATACTAAGTGTAACCCCTTATTGTAATTAGTACAACCCCCTTATTATATTGTTGTGCCCATGTAGTCCCCATATTGTTATTATTGTGCCCCATAGAAACCCACTATTGTTATTATTGTGCCCTTACATTATTATTGTTATGTCGCCTTTGATTATATTATGACCCCTTAGACTCCTGTATATAGAAAGGAGGTCATGCCATTTGTATCATCCAAGAATTGTTCATTTGTGTAATGTAAAGGAGGTTGCCCCCTCGAAGAGGCTTATTTCTAAGGCATTCATTTATCTTTTATATCTTTTTGTGAGCTGGTTTCATAACATTTGGTATCAGAGCTTTGGATTTTAGGGTTTTGTTGCTCCAAATAGGTCATCATGGAATTGTCGCTATAGCTTTTTTTCTGTGACGTTTCCGAAGAGAAAAAAAACCCATTTGAGAATAAATCTCGCTTAACCTCGGGTCCAAATTTAAGATCTTGTCTTGCTATATTTTCAGAGATATGATCTGAGGAAGTTAGGGTTTTTGCAAGCTCCAAAATTTCATCTAAAACAGGTCATCGTGGAAGTTTCGCTATAACATTTTTGCTACAAAGTTTCAGAAGCTCAAAAAAAACCCATTTGAGAAGAAATCGGTCTAAACCTCGGGTCCGAATTTTAGATATTGTCTCGCTACATTTTCGGATATATGATCTGAGTAATTTAGGGTTTTTGTAGACTCCCGAATTACATCCTAAACAGGTGACCTTGGGAAAATAGTCATAACTTTCTCTCTAAGAATCAGATTGAAATTTCGTAAGAAGTTACAGAAAGAGGACGGATGGTATTATGTTTTGGTATAATTTTCAGAACCTAAGGTTGAAATAATGACACGTGGAACTTCGTATAAGTTCACTCTACTAAACTAGTCTATAATTAGGTCATCACAAGAGATTGTGAATAAATCTTTCTTCAGATATCCAATTCTGATCAGACTTGTGGAGTTAGAAAGAGGACTCAGAGGGCTATTATAGGCTGAAATTTTAGAACTTAAAGATCCGAAATTACAGAGCTACAGCCATTTCAAGATCAAGCTCCTAAAATCAAGAAAAAGCAAGATGAGGAAGTTTGATGGCAAGGATCCGATAAATTGGATACTACAGATGGAGAAATATTTTGATCTACCTTGTGTACCACTGTTACAAAAGGTATATATTACATCTAATTATTTAGAACCGAATCAATTTTTATGGTATAAAGGGCTTTGTTCTCGTAAACCACTTGTCACGTGGTCACTTTTCACGGAGGAAATGATAACACATTATGAGGATACAAAGAGCAGCACCTTCTTTAGCCAATTGATAAGTCTCAAACAAAAGTGTTCAATGGTAGAGCACATTGAGGGCTTTCAAAAATTGAATATAGGGGAAAATGATATTCCAGAGAAGCAGAGGCTTTATGTTTCCATAGGGACTTTAAAGGATAACATTCAACATGAGGTTCATCTTTAGGAACCTGATTCATTGGAGAAGGCATACAAGTTGGCAAAAAAAGTGGAAAATAAAATTATGGCAACAAGGAAGTCTACTCCTCACAACTATAAATATGGAAGTGTTGTTTCTCCTAGCCTTCCACAACCTACAAGGTTGACACCACAACAATTGGAAGAAAAAAGAACAAAAGGGCTTTGTTACAATTGTGATAGCAAATACATTAAAGGTCATAAGTGTGCTGAGAAGAAATTATTTTACATAGATTGTGAAGAGGAGGAAGAAAAGGATCAAGAAACTTCAAAAGAAGAAGATATACAAAGGGAACCAACCCTAGAGAAAGAACAAATTAATCCGACCATATCTTGCACTGCATTGGTAGGAATTACCACTCCTCAAACTCTCAAGATACAAGGACATATCAAGAAGAAGAAGGTTGAAGTAGTGAAATATCAAGAAGAAAAGGATCAAGAAACGTTAAAAGAAAAGGATACCAACCCTAGAGAAAGAAGAAATGAATCTGACCATATCTTGTAATGTATTGGCCGGAATTACCACTCCTCAAACTCTCAAGATGGAAGGGTATATCAAGAAGGAAAAGGTAATAGTGTTGATTGATTCGAGTAGTACACATAATTTTATTGATTGTAAGATAGCCAAGGAATTAAATTGCTTCCTATATCCAACACCAAAGTGTCAAGTGATGGTTGAAAATGGAGGAACCGTAAATTGCTCTGGAAAGTGCCATAATATCAAGCTATCCATGGGAGAATATGTATTGAATAGCCCAATGTTTTCCATTCGAATGGGTGGTGCTGATGTTGTACTAGGAGTCCAATTGCTACAATCCTTGGGTACAATAGCTTTTAATTTTCAAGAACTTTTCATGAAATTTTCTTTGGAAGGAAAGGAAGTTGAATTAAGGGGTATCACAGGGAAACCGAGAAACATAATCAGCTCTAACGGAATGACAAAGCTTCTAAAGAAAGAACAATGAGATGTAATTGCGCAATTATGTTCACTAGTGGTTCCCGCATTGAAATCATATATTTCTCCATATCTCCAAAAAGTCTTGGACAATCATTCCAAGGTATTTGAGACTCTCAAAGGCCTCCCACCTATTCATTATCATGATCATGCTATTCATTTGATTTTAGGAAGCGTTCCTCCAAACATCAGGCCTTACAGATATCCATATGCCCAAAGGAGTGAAATTGAATGTATGGTTGCAAAAATTCTAGAGGTTGGTATAATTATCCAACCAAATTCGATAAACGAAGCAAGGGATTAATGGAAGAATGATGAAGCACGGTGCGAACTCATTCAAAAGTTGGAGAAGACCCCAGTTCAAACAATACTACCAGAACTTGATAAGGAAGGAAAAACAATATTGGAACCTGAAGCAGTCACAGAACCGAGAACTTGACAACTACGAAATCGATCAATTTCAGAGTATCTCATCAAGTGGAAGAACTTACCCACTGAAGATTCCACATGGGAGGACAAGAATTTTATACAGAAGCATCAAGAACTACTCAAGCGTTGAGGACAACACTTTTTGAAGGAGAGGTGCATGTTAGGTCTCTATACTACTAAGTGTAACCCCTTATTGTTATTAGTACAACCCGCTTATTATATTGTTGTTCCCATGTAGTCCCAATATTGTTATTATTGTGCCCCATAGAAGCCCACTATTGTTATTATTGTTCCCTTACATTATTATTGTTATGTCAGCTCTAATTATATTATGACCCCTTAGACTCTTATATAGAAAGGAGGTCTTGTCATTTGTATCATCCAAGAATTGTTCATTTGTGTAATGTAAAGGAGGTTTCCCCCTCGAAGAGGCTTATTTCTAAGGCGTTCATCTATCTTTTCTATCTTTTTGTGAGCTGGTTTCATAACATCCACATTCCTAAAGTCTTAGGTCGCACTATCAAAGACACCCTTCAATCAGTCTCTCTGAAATTTCTTGCACTCCTTAACAACCTCTCTCTCTCTCCCACCAGCAATTTGTGGATGATACCCTCCTTCTCAATCATCCTTCCATTAAGGAAGCCAAGGAAATCAAATCCATCCTGGACCTCTTCTCAGCTGCCTCTAGGATTTGTCAACCTAGAGAATCCCGAAATTTTGTTCTTTAATACACACCCTATTGCCTAAAGAAACATCAAACGTATTCTAGGATTTTCCTTCGCCACTCTTCCCTCCAAATACCTCAGGGCCCCGCTCATAGAATTAGTCATTAAGCACTCATTTTGGAGAGATATCCTTGACAAGCTCACTCGTAATCTCATTTATTGGAACTTCCCCCCCTCAACATTGCCAACCGCTTGGTCCTCATCAAATTGGTTATGTAGGCCATGCCAATTTATCTCTTCTCCATCTTTTCTACTCCAAAATGGGTCCTAAAAGCCATTAGATCTATTTAAATATCCTTCTTATTGGGAGGAGTAGATCAAAAGCAAAAATGGTCCCTGGTCAAATGGGACATCATATGTCTTCCAAAACATAAAGGCGGGATTGGGCTAGGAGATCTAAATATTGCCAACAACACCATGGGGGGGAAATTTTATGGAGATGGCTTGAATACTCAACTGAACCATGGGCTAAACTATGGCACACAAAGTATGCTAGACACATGGGTAAGCAAGACCTCATTCAACTTACCACCCACATAAATGGCTCCCTCATATGGAACTTGACTAGTCTCAACAAAGTTGTAATACAAAAGCACAACTTATGGGAGGTCTACAATGGAAGAATTGCTCATTTCTGGACTAAATCCTGGCAACAACATCCAAGACTTAGCATCATCCTCAACACCCCCCTCAACTAGGAGAGATCTCACAATGTTGGGTGTATTTTAGTTCATCACTTCTGGGAGGAGTCATCAGATTCAGAAATCCACAAATGGAATCAATCCATCATATGCAAGGAAAAGGACACAAATAAGAATAGAAAAGAACTCCAAGAGGCTCCTCACCAAATAAAAATCAAGAAAAAGGAAGGGCATGACATCCTTCGATGGGGATATCAGAATAAAGGAAGCTTCACAATTAAGAAAGCTTACTTTATCCAAATACGAAACCAGCCCACAGAACTAAATCCCTTTGGGAAGGAGTTCTCGTCTATGAAACTTTGGCCTAATATGTCAACATTAATTTGCCTCTTGATATGACAACACACCCTCACTTGGGATAGGGCCTTGTCAAGAAAGGTTTCCAAGGCCCTTCCAAATGCTACATGTGTAACTCTTAGCAAGAAACCATAAATCATCTCTTCCACACTTTCCCTTTGGTGACATTCTGTGCAAAAAACTGGCCACTGGCTTCTAATGCCAAACCATCAGATTGGACAACATCACCCATTCCATAAAAAATTGGGTCAAGCATCCCTTCTAAAGAGCTTTCCTCATTAAGCTTTGGACTCTAGCTCCAGTTTCCTAATGTAGGAAGTTTGGAAAGAACAAAACTAGAGGATATTCAATGACAAGTACAATTCACTGGAGAGCATCTAGTAGATTCACCACACTCACTTATAGGAAAAAATTTCACTCTCCAACTGGGGTGAAAAAGACTTAAAAGGAACATCTAAAGAATAGGAAAATGGCCTGGTGGAATTTCAAAGTCAACCAAAGGAATTTAGAGTCCCTGCACACTCATCGTTCATATCCATTATCAGAAAGATGACATCTCCCTCCACAACATCATTTCAAGCTCAACTTTGATGAAGCCTCCAAGGGTAATCTCGAGGAGGTAAGCATCTGTAGACTCATCCATGATCACTCTGGAGAGATTATCAAGCTCTATAAAGGCTATATTGGGCAGGAAAGAAACAATGCGAAAAAACTTGAAGCCCTAATCCAGGGTCTCCCATAGACCAAACCAATCAACTATTCTCTCTTATAGTTAAACGGGAATTCAAAATCATCATCCAAGTTTCCCTAAAGATCCTCCATTTCACCCATCCCACCACTTGCACCCCCAGTTGGATATCGAAGCATAGTATGCATCCATTGGCACACATAATATCCCAAAAAGAAGCCATGATCTTTGCCCACACCAAGTAAAAATCCAACTCCTTGGCCAATTACCTAGCTAACAAAGGAGTGGAATATCATACCCACCTCTAGGATTGGTCTTTTCTCTCCCCTCTTTTCCCAACATGGACTTCAAAATTCCAAAGCATCGCCCATGAAGACCTAAATCCCCCAGATGCAGATGTTGTTTGATCACAGTTTTCTTGGCAACATTTGTCATTAGGGGAATTTTGAGGTCTAAAATGAGCATCACAAGGAAATTATAAATAATAGTGGAAATAATAAAATAAGATTATATTACATCATCAAATTTTAGAGGGAAAAAAGGAAAAACTATTTTTTCAACTCGTATTTTCAACTTATCTCCCTACGGGTTTACTAAAATTTCGAGCTAAAACACTCTTTGGATGAAAAATTTGATTCCTCATCCAAGGAGTACCCATTTTGTATACTCTCGATGGACCCTACTATAAGAAAAATGAGAAATACATGAAAAACGTGATTGTAATGATTCACGTTTTTTGATGTATTTCTCATTTTTCTTGTAATAGAGTCCATCGAAAGTATGAAACATGGGTACTCCTTGGATGAAGAATTAAATTTTTGATCCAATGAGTATTCCCGCTCAAAATTTGAGTAAAACCTTAGGGAGATAAGTTGAAAATATGAGTTGAAAAAGTAGTTTTATTATTTTATTATTTTTTAATCTTTTTACTTTTTACAGTTTACTCCAAAAATGGCGAATCATCCCCCATGGTTGACACCATCATCTTGAATCCTATTGGTTCTTACAAAGTTTATTTTTGTTGTACATTTTTCTTAGGACGCCCATTTTATACCTCAAAATTCCCCTAATGTTCCCTTATGCCATCACACCACAAATGGTTCTTTCAAGATTTAACTCCTCCCATTTGGCTCGCACACCCATCGATTCTGATGCATCTCAAACTATTGTTTCATATCCCTGGTGTGATCTCTAGATACAGGGCATTCATGCCTCAATTAATCTCCATCCCCCTCCATCGGCAATGAAAAATATTCTGGAAATCAAACTCCCTCCCACTTGGATTTTGATTGATGTTGATCCGAATGGAAAATGACATCAACCCATGGTATTCATCCACCCATGGAATTTACCCATGGTATTCTAAGTGGCATCCACCCATGGTATTTATCCACCCATGGTATTGTAAGTGACATCCACCCATGGTATTCATTCACCCATGGTATTTTCCCATGGTATTGTGACATCCACCCATGGTATTCATTCACCCGTGGAATTGATCCATGGTATTGTGACATCCACCCATGGAATTGACCCGTGGTATTATGACATCCACCCATGGTATTCATTCACCCATGGAATTGACCCGTGGTGAATGAATACCATGGGTGGATGTCACAATACCACGGGTCAATTCCATGGTTGAATGAATACCATGGGTGGATGTCAAAATACCGCGAGTCAATTCCATGGGTGAATGAATACCATGGGTGGATGCCACAATACCACGGATCAATTCCATGGGTGAATGAATACCATGGGTGGATGTCACAATACCATGGGAAAATACCATGGGTGAATGAATACCATGGGTGGATGTCACTTACAATACCATGGGTGGATAAATACAATGGGTGGATGCC
Organism: Pinus tabuliformis; assembly: GCA_031772625.1. Lineage (NCBI taxonomy): Eukaryota > Viridiplantae > Streptophyta > Pinopsida > Pinales > Pinaceae > Pinus > Pinus tabuliformis. Next base: position 795,580,778 of record CM062815.1, on the reverse strand, counting down.
ACTTACAATACCATGGGTAAATTCCATGGGTGGATGAATACCATGGGTTGATGCTATTTTCCATTCGGATCAGATGTGCCTATGCCTCTCCCATAGCCTTATACACCTTGTCCACCTAGAGAACCATTTTCATCTCTGTTGTATCTCATTTCTTTCCCTCCTCATTCTTTGGCCTGCTACTATGGTTCGTGAGCACAAATGTGTCAGGCAGGGAAGCAGTGGTCATGGTCGCATGCAACCCCTTCATGTTGTTGTTTATGATGAAAAATCTACTCTATTTGACTCAAATATTCCACTAATAATTTGTTGTAGTGTAGCCTCAATGGAGGTTGATGAATTCAGCTGCCTAGGTGACAACAATTGGGCTCTTGGGAATTTACTTGCTAGGCAACTCTAGAAGTAGCAAAAAATCTAAAGATGCAGCCTTGCAGAAAGTAGCCAATGCCAATGCTTAGATAATTTTCCTCTGTCAGTCTCTATGCCAGCTGTCCCACTTCTTCAACATCTCCTTCCCTCTCTTCCTACTCTCCCCCTCATCTTCTAGCTCCCACGGAAGCAACGACTCCCCTTCCACCTCACATGCTTCTCTCTACCCCTTTGCTCGAATGGAAGAAGAAATTCATCTCGGCAAACCAAGCATGGAATCTTTGGCTTAACAATTTTAGCAGCATGGCCAATCAACAACCCCAAAAAACGATCAAGATTTGGCTCAATAGGTATCTAGTCTATTATGTGGAAATTATGATTGTAGACAAAAGTATCTTCCATAGACCTACCGAACTGGTCTAGAAATAAATTGAAGAATGGGAAAGAGCCTTACATGGAATCCATCACAAGCTTTACTTTCCTCCCGATTTGTAAACTCCAATCGTAGCTCCGATTTCTATAATTAAAAACTACATATATAACCAAAAGAACACAAGGATCCACAACATATACGTAGCATAATTCAATTATTATATTCAATGAATCAATGAGGCAAATATATGAATGTAAGCATAACATAACACATATAGGAAAACATGATTCTCTTTGTATTAATAGAAATAGGAGAGAGTTTAAAACCAAGAATAATGTTAATCTTGTAGAGATCTCCCAAAGTTTACTTGTCCTTCCTTGTCACAAATCACACCTTAATTTCACCCTAATGCATGAAGATGATGACTCTCTTAGATTCAAGGCAGCACCATGAGGGCATGATCACTCTCCAAAATACAACCCAGACATTATGGGAGGTAGTAAATGTATAGGAGAGTGTGGTAGTTTAGGAATTCTTATCCATTTACCAATCTAGGCTTGATATCCACTTAAGATGGGAAGATGATCTCAAGGGATAAGAGGTGAAGTCTCCAAGGTAGGATCAAATAGGACTCAAGCTTCTTGTCTATAGTAAATGGTTAAAACAACCCCTGGAAGATTTTGGAAGAGGAAGCTTCAGAGATTTTTTTAATTTTCCCAAATTTCTAGAATCAACACATCCCCGACAAGGATAAAGTTGTTGCTAACCAGCATTGGTCTAGAAAGGAGCAACCAATGCTGAGCACGAGTCCCTAAAGGGGCAGGGTGCATTGGGGTTTAAAAGCTTTTGAGAAGCTAATCCTAGAAACTTAGACTTTTTGGAAAGGTCATGCTTAGGGCTTTATGTAGGGATGATGAAAACATGTTCACGGATGATGATTGATATGGTTTGTAGGCTTATGGACTGGATACGACATTATGGACTATATCATAGTACCTATTGATGTCTCATTGTCAAGGAACCTTTGGATAATGGTGCAATGCATGGACATACCAACAAAGCATTGGATGGCTCAACAACCTCTAGAGGCAAGAAAACTGCTTAACTTTTCCTTCTAATTAGCTCCTATGCTCGGCTCTCAAGAAACTCATCACGGGGATTTTTGTGTTTTGACTCATAGTTCTATTAGACACCTTCTCTGGCTTTATCTAAGTTTGTTATTCTGTTCAACTTTTATGTTTTTTTATCTCGGTATCTTTGGACTCATGATTCCACTCAGGGACCTTCTAGTTCACACATGTTTGGTATTTGGTCCCAACCATGCTATTATTGGCACTACTATGTAAATATTGTACATCATTTTTTATAATATAAAGTGTCTAACTTGCTTACAAAAAAAAATTACAATGTGGTTTTAAATCATGGAATATACACTTTAGTGATTTTGAAATTATGATTAATAAATTCTAAATTATGTAAATGTATTTTGTTAATTAATTAAAAAAGAGTTGTTGACCAACTAACTAAAGGGCGGAGCATTGGTATTGGCCATGATATGATGAGAATAAATCAATGAGCTATTAGGAAATCACCTTTCCTATAAGTAAACATCCATAGCCAAAAAATCATTTTGCCAAAATGCCAAAATTTTTAATTTGAAACTATTTCCTGTAGGAATTTACAGGGTAAGTTCCTCAGAAAGAACACCAAAAGGACACCGCTCACAACCAGATCACAGATCAATACACCAGTATTTTTGACGTGGTTAAAACCCTCAAAGAGGGAAACAGTCCACGGCCTGAGCCAACGTGGCCACTTCAGGCAATTTATTAATCAAAGAATAAAAATTTACATAAGCTTCTCTCATGCACGGATTACACTACAAATGACCCTCCATGCGCTTTAAATAGAATTCATGGACCAATCGAGTGTCAAGCCACGGATCAAGTGTCGGTAATACCGAGGAGAGAATGAACCATCGGATCACTACATATCGTGACCGTAGGATTGTAAGTTACAAAATGTACAACGGTAAAGAAACACACTTTACCTAACTCTATACCTAACTCTATACTAGACCAAGTTGTACTTAACTATTTCCTATGTGTCGGAATATCCTAACATCCCCCCTTAAGAACAACTTGGGATAGGATTGAAGGATTTACAAATATGACACAATAGGAGAAGGAAGGAGGCACTAGAGCCTATCCCCCCTTAGTGACAACTTCCTGAACTCCAACCATAAATCGAAGTTTAGTGAACTTCGCCTTTGTGAGAGCCTTTGTGAAGATGTCTGCAACTTGATCATCTGTTGAACAATATTGCACTTCAAGAACATGGTCGTGAATGAGCTTTCTGATGAAGTGCATGTGTAGTTCAATGTGTTTGCTGCGTTGATGTTGAACTGGATCTTTGCATAGTTGAATGGCACTTTGATTATCACACCAAAGTGTAGTCGGATGCTGCTACTGAAAGCCAAATTCTGACAGGATCTGACGAAGCCATAAGGCTTCCTTACTAGCTTCTACGGCACCACGATACTCTACTTCTGCTGATGAAAGAGAAATGGCACCCTGTTTCTTGCAAGCCCATGTAATAGGTCCTGAACCAAGAGTGAACACATAACCGGCAGTAGACTTCCGATCATCAGGGTCACCAGCCCAATCGGAATCAGTGAAACCAACCAATAGAGGAGCTGCTTCGGCACTGTAATGAATCCCAAACTGAACTGTACCTCGAACATAACGAAGTATTCTTTTAGCTGCTTTCCAATGACTTTCACGGGGGTTTTGCATGAACCGAGCAACAAGGCCAACAACAAAGGAAAGGTCAGGACGAGTATGGGTTAAATACAAGAGTTTTCCTACAAGTTGACGGTATAATGTAGCATCAACTTCAGGAGAAGTACAAGTGACTGAAAGTTTGACTCCAGACTGAAAGGGAGAAGGGGCTGGCTTACAGTCTTCGATGTGAAAATGACGTAGAATATCACAAGCATACTTGGACTGGGAAAGGGAAATACCCTCCTTGGATTGCAAGACTTGAAGACCGAGAAAATAGTGTAAGTGTCCTAAGTCTGTCATTTCAAATTTCCTTTTGAGGCTAGACTTCACATGGTTTATAAGGTTGGGATCACTACCAGTAAGGATAAGATCATCAACATAAAGAACAAGGATGATAAGAGAGTTGCCCACTTTCTTGGTGTAGACAGTATTGTCAGAATGACACCTAGAAAATCCAGATTCTAAAAGAAAGCTATCCATTTTGGCATACCAAGCCCGAGGAGCTTGCTTGAGACCATAAAGGGATTTCTTAAGTCGACAAACAAGGCTGGAGTCTGTTTGTATGAAGCCAATGGGTTGTTCCATATAGATTTCTTCATGCAAGTCCCCATGCAAGAAGGCAGATTTAACATCCATCTGATGGACTTCCCATTTGAAAGAGGCAGCAAGGGAAAGAACAAGGCGGATAGAGTTCATTTTGGCAACAGGGGAGAAGGTTTCAGTGTAGTCAATGCCTTCAACCTGTGAAAAGCCCTTAGCAACAAGACGAGCTTTATGTTTATCAACTTTCCCATCTGGTCCATACTTGGTTCTGTAAACCCATTTGCATCTAACAAGTTTTCGTCCCTTTGGTAAAGGAACAAGATCCCATGTATCATTTGCCAATAATGAATGATATTCTTCATTCATAGCTGCTTCCCAATCTGGATGGCCTGAAGCTTCTGCAAAAGTGTCAGGATCATAATTTACGGGAGCTTGAGCCAGTAAAGAAGAGGCTCTCTCGAACTGAGAACGTGTGCATCGTTGATCTGTAGGATCACCGGCAAGATCACCTGCTGCATCTCGAGTAGCACGAACCCATTTTGGAAGCTCAGGAGCTGAAGGAGGATCCTGAGATGGTGGGGGAGGATTGTCATCCTCACTTTCATCATCTGAAGAAGAAATGTTTTCAAAGGTAGAAGAGATAGGGAGAGGTGGCACATCCGCCGGACTAGGCTCGCAGGCCGATATATTTTCATCAAATTTTACATCTCTTCTAATGATAACATTTTTGGACTTAAATGGAATAAGTCTATAGCCTTTTACATCTTCAGAATATCCAACAAAAGTACATTTTTCACTTTTAGGTTCTAAAGCTTTATGCTTTTCATCTGGAATATGGGCCCACGCTTCACTTCCAAAAACACGAAAGTGACTTACATCTGGTTTGATTGAGCTCCATGCTTCTTCTGGAGTGATATTCTTTAAAGCCTTAGTAGGAGTGCGATTTATTATGTAATTTGCACAGTTAATTGCTTCTGCCCAAAAACTAAGACCAAGTCCTTTAGATTGTAGCATACAATTGGCCATTTCCTTTAAGGTGCGATTCTTCCTTTCAGCTACACCATTTTGTTGTGGAGTATATGGAACAGTATGTTGCATTTGAATTCCATTCTCAGTGCAATAGTTGATGAATGTGTTTTTAACATATTCTCCGCCATTATCAGATCTTAACTTAAGAATTTGATGTCCAGATTGTTTTTCAACAAAGGCCTTGAAGGCCAAAAAAGTGTTAAATACTTCACTCTTGAGTTTTAAGAAGTATACCCAAGTGCGTCTGGAGAAATCATCAATGAAAGTTAAGAAATACTTGCAACCAGAGAATGACACAACTAGAAGTGGACCACATAAATCACTATGCACAAGCTGTAAAGGGGCTGAGGCGTGCCAAGAGGCACGTTTTTCAAAACTGTCCCGATGATGTTTTCCGAGTACACATCCGGAACAAACACCATCTCAGCAAGATACCATAGGAAGACCTGTCACCATATTTTCTTTACATAGATGCTGAAGGGAGCGATAGTTTAAGTGACCAAATCGCTCATGCCAAAGTTTGCTCACTTCATCGTTATGAGCAACAAATACTGAGGGAAGATTTGATGACCCAAAGTTGTGAAACTTATACAACCTTGTAGAATCATCAGCAATGCCAGTAGCCAAAATCTGTTTAGGATCTTTTAAGTCCTTGATTACAACATCATGAGGTGAAAATTCAACGATTTTACCTTCACCTGAATGAGTTATCTGATATACAGATAGAAGGTTGCAGGATAAGGTTGGAACACATAATACATCATTAAACTGACCATTGTCTAGATGAACAGTTCCAGTCCCTACAACATTAAGAGATCTATCATCACCAACATATATATTTTTGGTGTTACAATCATTTAAAGAAGAAAACACGGCTTTGTTTTTGGCCATGTGATAAGAAGCTCCAGAATCAATGAGCCACTCATGAGAATGAGAAGAAGAAGATACATTTAATGCATAGCTAGACCGAGATGCTTGACAACCACATGCAGAAAGTGCCATTCCTGAAGATGAAGTGGAAGTTGAAGATTGCCCCAAATGGATGTTATGCTTCTTCATTGCTGCTTCCAAGACTTCCATCTTTTTAAAGCATTTTGATTCTAAGTGGCCATCTCGATTACAAAAGTTGCAATGTCTGTCAGTCTTCTTCCATTTGTTTTTATTGGTCTTATCATTTTGCTGAAATGATCTTTCATTTTGGGGCTGAAATTGCTTAGGACCCTTGTTTGGTTTAGGACCATTCTTTTTAGGATATGACTTCTTAGGATTCTTTGAATTTGGTTGCTGCTGGGCGGCTAACGCTTTCTTGGAAGAGTTTCCAAGATTAAGAAGACCAAGGTGTAAGAGTTTTTCTTGTTCTCTTATTAAAGAATCACAAAAAGAGTCAAAGGAAGGGGGCTTGTAGTCTTTTCCTTGAGAAATGAAGGCTTCTCTTGTAGAATGGAAGGTGGAAACAAATACAGAGTAGGCTGGTCCCAACTTAGTAAGGATGGAATAAATAAGGTTACTATCTTCTTTCTTAACCTTAACACCTTCCAAAAGATATCTAAGGGTCTTGAACTTAGACAAGAAATCTTCAATGCAAGAAAAATTATTAGGGTCCAATGTAAGCAACTCATTTTCAAGTTGATGGGCTCTAATTTCATTTTTAATCCCAAAAACTTTATTGATTTGTTCCATTGCTTCATGAGGAGTTTCAAGTTCTGCAATATGGAATCTAAGATCTGGAGAAATAGACATCCCTATCAAACCACGTGCTTGATCTTGTCTATTTTCCCATTTAGCAGCCTTGTCTTCATCTTTCGGTTTCTTTTCTTGGCCTGTGGCTATTCGGTAGAGACCTTTACTTCTAAGTAAATCCTCCATGTAGGACAACCATTGGAAGTAGTTGGTGCTGTCAAGGGTAACTTGGTATCGACTCTCCATTTCAACAGAAACTGAAGCTGAAGATGCTGAAAGTAAGTGTTCCAATGGATAGATCTCGAAAAATTAGGCTGGCTTAAAAAAAACGGCTCTGAAAAAGGCTTCTGGATGAAGAAGTTATGGCCTTTTAAAAAAAAGTTGTTGAAGTTGCCGACGAAGTGCGGGAATGTGCGGAAATGAAAAAGTCCGCCCCCACAAAATGGAGACTTGAACCCAAGACCTCTACTCTCTTAAAATAGCTTTGAACCAATTGATCTATACAAAAAATTTGAGAGAGAGAGAGAGAGGGGGGGGGGCCTTGGGTTGCGTGCTTGCTTTGAGAAAACTCTTTTTCCCTACAAAACAAAAAACACAAAACCCAACACGGACATGCAAAGAAAACGAACCTTATGGCTCGAAGTTAGCTTTACCCCAAAAACTAAATATTTTCAAAAATTGAACCTTGCGGCTCAAAGTTAGCTTTAGCCAAAAAACTAAATATTTTTCTCAATGTTTCTGATTTTCCGAGATCACACTAAGGTGCAGGGAAAAGAGCATACGCATGAGAAAAAATCCTTCTTTTCTATTTCTGATTTGCCCAGATCGCACAGAGTCGTAGGGAAAAGAGAATACGCAGAAATGAAAGGTATAGATCCGGTAAAAAAAAGGTAAATAAACCGAAACCGAAATAAGCAGAGAGAAAATAACAGTAAACTGCAAATAAAGACTGTATACCTCCAGATCTTAAAAATGACGCAGCTAGGGCTACCGGAAACCTTTTCGCGTGAAACGAAAGGGGTTCCTCACTGGAACAGATGCTCCGAACACAACAGAGCAATCCTCTCGGTCCGAAAGCAGTCAGAAACAACAGATCTAGGAAACGGCAGTCAGATGCAGTTCTACTGGCTTCAGATTTGGATCACCAACGGACGCGGCCCTCAAATAGCTCTGATACCATGTAGGAATTTACAGTGTAAGTTCCTCAGAAAGAACACCAAAAGGACACCGCTCACAACCAGATCACAGATCAATACACCAGTATTTTTGACATGGTTAAAACCCTCAAAGAGGGAAACAGTCCACGGCCTGAGCCAACGCGGCCACTTCAGGCAATTTATTAATCAAAGAATAAAATTTACATAAGCTTCTCTCATGCACGGATTACACTACAAATGACCCTCCATGCGCTTTAAATAGAATTCATGGACCAATCGGGTGTCAAGCCACGGATCAAGTGTCGGTAATACCGAGGAGAGAATGAACCGTCGGATCACTACATATCGTGACCGTCGGATTGTAAGTTACAAAATGTACAACGGTAAAGAAACACACTTTACCTAACTCTATACTAGACCAAGTTGTACTTAACTATTTCCTATGTGTCGGAATATCCTAACATTTCCCTCTTTCTCACTTCCCCAAATTTAGTTATTAAAGGGATATAGGTAGTTTGGTAACCAACCACCCGTACTTATAGACGTATGGAGACTATATGGGTAGCTAAAATGGTTAGAGTAGGGTACAACCAGTACACATCTTGAGTTTTATGCTTTGATCCATGAAATTCCTTGACAGAGGCTAGAACATCATGGGTCTCCCTTGTTTTGAGTAGGGGATGCACATGGGGTTCGAAGGGGAAATTCTTTTGAGTGTGCGGGGGATGTTATTGACCTAAAAAGTGTGGAAGAATAGTTTCTAGAGAATAGATAACACCCACGAGTGAAAAATGATCCTCTTCATGAGTGGGTTTCTTGCTAATAATTTTAGGAAGATAGGGTAGACAAAATTGATGCACAAATTATGTTGAATCCAAATGGGGATCATTCCTAGGTATTTGAGCATGCTAAATATTGAGTTTGATCACAAATTTGAGGCAATAAACCCAAACCCAAACTATGAAGAAGGGGGTTGTGAATTTGATGTTGTTTAGGTTGGGTAGTAAGCACCAAGAGGGGAGGTCATTGAGGAATGCACTAGTAGAGAGGGGACTCCCTTGTGTAGCAACAACTAGCTAGAAAGGAATTTGGACAATTCATAGAAGTTGTGGCCCAATGCGTAAAGGGTGGTTGCCATTATTTTCCTCTAAAGGAGAGTGGATTTCATGGCTAGGATTTTTCTTGAGATTCTTAGTCTTCCCCTAGTGGTATCATGATTAGCTAGGGGTGGCCAGTTGTAGGAAAGAGTAGGCACAAATGAGCCTATGGCCTAGTGGAAAAGTGCACACCCTTCTTTAATTGCAAACAAATCAATTTAAACACCTATATAATTGTTTAATTCAATTGTTGTTCTTCATTTAAATGTATTTGGAGTGTTTTATTATTTTGATGATTACATTTTATGATATATCTTGAATATGAGTATGTCCTAATGCCATTGTGCTTAGCTGAGTGAACCAGTTGGTAGTTAGTGGTACGATTGATGTTGCTCAAAGGACCAAATCTAATTTAATGACAATACTCACTTGTGATCAATTGAGTTTTATAAGAAGGTTAAGTGGGTCTTAGTCTTCAAAGAAATTTTAAGATAATATGTAAAAGTATACTCTATAATAAGTTTTCCATCTGAACATCTATGTGGGATGACTAGCCTAGGTTATTAGCCTTGCTAAAGGATGACAAAGCTATTTTTTTCTTATGTAGTTTGGATTTATGGTTTTTACACCTAATTCTATGTAGGTTTGAAGGCCTTGTATTGTTAATCCCTTAGAGACCTTTAGAAAAGAATCATATTGGTCTCTAGTAGGTGACTAACGTTGAACCATATGGGTGGTGAAGTTTTGAAACGTGAATAGATTTTAGATCTAACTCTCTAAGTCCTAGGGACATATGTAGCATTGAATTTATCTCCCAGTCAATGGCAAGCCTGCTAAGGCCATGACTATATATTTTTATTGTGCGTGGGGAACATGGCTAAGAATATTTCGTATAATTCCTAAGGTAGATATCTAGTTATGGTTTTTCTTATTTTTATTTGATTTTATTTCTAAGATAGTGATTATCCCTGTGTATGTATCTCTTAGGTTGATGACAAGATTTATAAGTACATACATATGAAATAGATGCTACAAATACATTTTTTACAACTTCCATAACTATATTTTGAAAAGCTAAAATGGAGCTAGAGTAATTGGATTAGTACGATTAGAAAATTATTGTATGAAAACCTCATTCTCGATTCATGTTAGAGTGTATTTTAGCTTGTATGGTCATGCTTGTGGAGCTGACATTATTAGGTCTTAGAGATAAGCATCAATATAGCTTTAGATATATGTTGAATCCATACTATTGAGGGATTGGAAATGAGAAAAAAATGTATATGGGCATTAAGTGTTTGGTTGCACCCTCCTCCAAATTATGAGTAATTTATATGCTTGAAGGCCTTGACAAGGTCTCCTACGCAACCCTCTAGACTAAATGTTGTGAACAACAAATAGATGGCCCTGAGGGGAATTATTTTTCCTATGGATTGACCATGCACAACACTTGAATGTATGGTGAAGAAAGGGTTATACCAATATTTGTTTAGGTCTATTCCTCCCTCATAATTGAAGTAGTTTCTCTATCCCACCACCTCTTAACATACATGTCATAATATGAGTTATATGTATGTATGCATGTATGTATGTATGTATGTATATGAAACTATATGAACATATATTTTAGCATTGTAAGACCAATTACAATGGATGGAAGCCATCTCTATGAATTGTGTTCATAATTAAATTCATCAAGTGTTTTGAAATTTTGAATGGAGGAATTCCAGCAGTTACCTCTCCCCCTGAGACTATTTATGTCATTGACATTACTCACTAATTGAAAGGAGTGATTTCTCATCAATAAATTCATTTCCTTGGGAAAAATGTTCACATATCACTTAGTTGATAAAGTCTATTATGACACATTGCTCAGACAATCCATTTTACCCTCCCAGTGAGAACCCCAAGTTTGCACGACAAGTTTGGGTATGCGTCTAGTAATGGAACAATCTATTAATTAATAAGAGCACCAAGGATTATCTTATGGTGTATTTCTCAAAAATTTGGACTGGAGCATGACCTTGATAGGCCAACATATATTGCTCAATGATATCCCTTTAGAGAGAAAGAGACAAATAACTAGCATGTGTTGATTGTGGGATATAGCCCACTATATATCACTAGAAAATACTTGATTCACACTATACATGTCCCCATACCTTCGAAGAATTGATATCTCAAGCGATATACGTAGCTTGGATCATAGAGAAATTGAAATGTGGAGTTTAGATAAGCTCTTTGTGTGTTGCCGGAAAGTCTAAAGTTAGGAAAAAAATGTTTTGAGGGTGAAATTATTGAGGATGACAAGTATCAAGCATAAGGATAATTTCCAACTAGCTAAAAAGTAATACGGGGAAACTTGCCTCCCATGTCACACAAGAATTTACTTTGTTAGTGGTTGATAGAAACACATATCTTGGATATTAGACTCCAAGTATGAAGTACTAAAGCTAGGAAACTATATAACGATGTGTGAGTGAAGGATAGTTGGACACACTCTTAAATGTTGTGTACAAATAAAATGTCACTAAGAAGTTTGAAATTTTGGACTTAAATTTGGATCTCATTCCTTGAAGCGAAAATAATGGCCTAGGCTAGTTACAGGTGATATCAAAGCAGATTTAAAACATTGGTCTATTATGGACTAAAATTATGCTTAGTGGTTAAAAGTTACCATTTATTTTGTCATGGTGATGACCTATAACTAACAACTAAATATCTTGCATTGAAACATTGTAGAGAATCCATAAGTAGGTTCCAAGAGCATATGAAAAGTTGCAGTATTTACAAGATATTGTAATGCCTTCTAGAAGAAACCTCACATGTTAGGTATGAGGAATCTGAAGAAAGGATGAATGTGGAACCACCTTTATATCTGGAATAAATGATGAGAAAACTAAAGATAGGGATCCAAAGTTTCAGGGAAGATAATGAAAGGTTAATCAGGGAAAAAAAAGAAAGCAGCACTGAATGTTGTGTTGTTGCAAATTATATATGAAATACAAAAGAAATTGTAGTAGGGACCAATTTCCAACATCATAGAGAGAAATCCATCCATAAAAGTGCACATGTCATCAGAAATATAGAAGCATGGGCCAATAACTAGTAACGTAGGGGGAATGACTTCTGGAAGAAGGTCTAGAAAGAAAACATTATGTACATTTTAGTGATAATTCAACCACATATTCTTCTAGTGAAGGGACAACTAGCTCGGATGAAATATCAAGTATTAATTATAAGTTTTCCTCACATAATGAGAAGAAGATAAAGTATACCTTTGATTGCAAAATCCTTAAAGGAAGACAGGCAAAGGCATGGATGTTGGGACTAAATAATTACTTCAGTGTACATAAATATTTAAGGAAATGAACTCCCAAGTCGATTTCTTCAATATGAATGGAAGGGCTTCCATATGGTGGGTAGACCTCAAGAACATAAAATGAATCAATGAGAGGAATACCCACTTGTAAGCAATTTAAGAATTACTTTAGGATAAAGTACTTGTTGAAAGATAATATAGTGTGAAGATTAGGGAGTTTCATGAATTGAAGTTGGGACAACTGACTATGGAGGATTATGCCAAGAGATTTTTGTAATTATTGCACTAACTGCCATATGTTAAGAATGAGAAAGTAAAATTTCAATATTTTCTTAGCGGTTTGCCTCAATGCTACTAGGACCAGATAAAGTTTGATGAGCTGAAGACTCTTGATGACATGATAAGAAAAGCCAAATATTTTTATGAGCAATCTAGGTTTCGACAAGAGTTGCAGAAGCCCTAAAAGAAGGAAGACAAAACTAGCTTGAAGGAGAAGAGATTTAAACTTACAACTCAAGACTTTAGGAAATGGTATGAAGATAAGTTACCTATTCAAAAACAAATTCCAACAAAAGTACCCCACACACAATGGTAATAAGTTAATAAAGATCATGGAAGAGAAGACAAGGGAACCAAAAAATGGACCCTTGAAGTGTTGGGGTTGTGGAGAAGAACATCTACTCTGATACGGTCCCCACAAGAAAGATGATAGCAAGAGGATTTATCAAGTACAAGAAGTTTTTACCATTAATCATGTAGCATAAGAGATGCCTCAAGTTTACATGTCAATGGAGAAATAACAAGCATATCAATGGGCATCAATGGTCAAAGTATAAGGCATAACATGCTTAACGAACTATTTCTATTTTGATTTTCACTAATGCTAACTTTAATTATGTTATGCCCCAATTTGTTGATGCTTCTCTCCTTTAGAAAAATAAGCATAAGAAACTATGACTATTCCAAGTAACTATAGGGACAAAAAGAAATGTGATTGTATATTGTCTTGTTTCAAGTTGAAGCCTTGATTTATATAATCATGACCAACCTCCTCTTAAGATTGGTATGGTTCATGTTTTGTGATTATTTTCTCAGACATGTGTCCTTCATCCTTTTATATTTTTATGTTTATCAAAAATAAACTTAAACTCTTAGATATGAATGGTTTTTTCATTGTAAATTCCCCACACATTTTTACTCTGACCAACCCACCTTTTTAACTTTAAAACATGTTTATTGCACTAAGAGGCACTCTACAGTCCAGTATGGAGGAGATGTTGTAGTGAAGTGTTAAGTCAAAAAATAATAATCAAAAACATAATGTAGGCTCAATTAAAAAATTAATAAAGTAGTAATAATAATAATAAGAAGAAGAAGTCAACTCAATTATGATCCCTTTACACACACACACACACAAATTGAGATTCAATAAATAAAATAAAATAATTGAAACTCACTGAGGAAATTGTAAAGGGGAACAATAAAGAATAACTAAGGAAATAATTATATTAGCATAGCAAAAAAGACTTATAGGTAAATTTTTCTGGCATATACCTTTTTTTTTCGCTTAGGTATTCCAACTTTTAGAATAATAATTTCACTAATAATTCATATTAAGTGTTATGTTGATTTTGTGTGTTTGTTCTTTTAATAATTAGATTCCTATTCTTACTTTAATAGGCACAAAGCAAAATCATTTTTTTTATCGTTAATTAAAAATAAATACAACTACTTGTTATTATTTCTTTGAAGGCACTCAAATTCTTTAATTTTCATAAATTTTAACATAGAATGAGCCTGATAAACTCATGTAAAATATGCCACATTTGAGAATATAAACTTAAAATCAATAGCAATCACATATGCATGATAATATCCCATGTCTAAAACAAGACTAATAGTTGCAACACAACATAGTACCTACCTTTACCGCTAATTCATTGATTAAGGACATCCTTTTGTGGGGCCCACATTTTCTCGTTGTTCAAGAATGCCTGCATTTGTGCAATCTATCATTATTTACGCATTCACATCTTCATATTCCGCACAATGAAATCCCTCTACGCATAGCTTCATCCATTTATTCAATTACACTAGGAGATACGAAGATAACGTTTGTGTCAGATCCAATGAATTATGTGTTGCGATGGTAATTGTGAACCTTTGTATTAGAGGTTAAATAGCTAAGGTGGGTGGGGGAGGAGAAGGGGGGTGAAAAAATATGTAGAGGACAGATAAAGGGTGTACGGAAAGTGTGAAGTACAAAGGGGAAAAGAATGCCTTCATTGTGTGGAGTGTGCGGGTAAAGTATAAGTTTTTATTGTGAGGAGTGCCTCTCTGCACATACTCCTTTAGCTTAGGTCATGATTATAGGACACGAACAAGTTTATCTTATTGTGGTTATCATTTGTGCTTTCTTTTTCAATTGAATAGTTAAGTATGCAATACTTAGGCGTCTACTCTGTTTAAAAACTAGCTTCCCAAGAGATCTTTGGCACACAGATATATGCTTTATTTAAAAAAGATAGACATAAATAATTAGAATGCATGGGGGTGGGGCTAAACAGATATGTGGAGGAAGGAGAAAGGGTGTGTGGAAAGTGCGGGAAGTGTAAAGTGCAAAGGGGTAGTAATTGTTTTAATTGTGCACAATGCAGAGGGAAATGAATGTTTTCATTGTGCAGAGTGTGGAAGTGGAGTCAAAAATTTTATTATACGAAGCACTTCTCTGCATTCCCTTATCTCTACACATATCTCTTGTCTTCACTCCTGCACTTTTCACATGTGGCTGCCCAACAATGTGCCTTGGAATTATATTAGAATATCAAGAATTTTTTGCACATGGTACAGAATGCAAGTGTGGATTCATACATTGTATTGAACATAGTAAATAGTTATGCATTAAAAGGAGACTTCATTTAATATTAGATATTAAGTTTTTGTTTAAATTTAAAATAATTTCATGTCTATGGAATCAAGTTTCCTAGCTCTATGCGAAGGAAGGATGGGAAGTGCGGAGGTGGAGTCAAAGGTTTTAAATTTGTGGGCAGTGTGGAGGGACAGTGAATGTTTTCATCGTGCAGAGTGTGGAGATGGAGTCATTACACCTCCTCCGCACCTCCGCACATGTGGCCGCACAACAATGTACCTTAGGATTTTTTGATACATTGTACGAAATGCGGAGGTGTGGATTCATACATTGTGTGGAGTCAGGAAACTTATATTGAGAAAACACTGACTAATATTATATATCAGTTAATTTGTTTGGAGTGCAATTATCTCTCTATACATGTGTGGAAGAAACTTTCATTATGTAGATTACAAAGATACGAGAGAGGCACAATGTAGAGGAAGGAGAAAGGGTGTGCAGAAAGTGTGGAGGGCGAAGGTGTTGTGAACATTTTCATTGTGCAGAATACGTATTTGCAAGAGAAAGTGAACATTCTCATTGTGCAGATTGTTCAGGGGTAACGAACATTTTCATTGTGCGACTGAAATATGTAGTAGGTTAGACTTCCATGAAACACCAAAGAGGAGTTAGAGAGAGAGAGAGTGATACAACTGAAGCAATGCAAGGAAGGAAAAAAATGGAGGGGTGAGACTTACGAAAATGATATAAGTCTCCTTTTATGTTGGATTACATGATCACAAATGTGGTAGAGGAGGCATATCCATACCCGCCGAGATAACTGAGTACAAAGAGTAATGGTGAGCCCAAAAATGTGGGATTGAGATACAAAGTACATGATACATGATATGTTGGCATCAATTGATCTAAAATCACCCGTAAATGACCTCAGTGACTTAATGAAGGTATTACAGACTCAAGTTTTGGAGTGTGTCTATGTTATTTTATGCAATGGGTCGATAAGATTGCGAAATACATAGACACTGAAACAGTAATAGAAATACAATAAGCAAACACATAAGACACAACAAATTTAATAAGGATTTCACCCAATCCTCCTGGGCTACGTCTTCTGGTCCAGCCTTCAATGGTGGCCTTTATATTGTGTCTTAAAGCAGAGTTTTTACAATAAGGAGCTCAATTTGAGTCTCACTTTAACAGAAGATGATCAATAGGATTGTACTTGGATTCCCCAAGTCTCTAGAGTACATAGACTCCCCTGACTGACTCTCGACCTCAGATGGTCTCAGTGGCATGAGTCCAATTTGGTACCCAATACCCGACAGGTATACACAGAAGAGTTGCTTGAACCTCTCAAGCCTTCTCTGGAGTTCACAGACTCTTGGACTCTCTCTGTCTCTGTCTGCTCGATGCTACCTTTGTCTGCAGGTCAGCTCGACTTCTCTGTTCTCTGCAATTTGCTTCTCTCTTGCGTCTCGGCTTTCTGCTTCACTTTTTTTGCCTCTCAGCTTCTCTTTTTCTATTCATGGCTTAAAGCCAATCTGCTCCCTGACTGTTCGTTTCCACTTCCTGGCTCTCTGGATTGCCTACCTCTGTCTGCTGGAATTCCCCTGCTCTGTGTCATTATCAATGTAACGCTTCATAGAGATGTGGCCACCTGTTTCCTTATGAACTGAGTGTCAATTCTCTTTGAACAGTGGTTATTTCCGTTGCTCCAAGATTGCCCGCAAAACTGATTCCTCTGCCTTCTCGGCGGTCATGCCGGACCTCAAATCTCATATAACTTAGCCTATTTCCCCATCGAATCCAATCATCCATCGGATCATTTCTCCATCGTTGATCTGGGGCCTCCAGATCCTACGTCTCCATCCATATCGACGTGGATAAGTAGCATGCCCTCTACCTGAGCGATGAGAGCGGTTTTCTCTCTCATCCGCCGGACACGCGTCACCCAGTGTATGGCATCGCACGGGACTCGGTCGAACCCACTTACTGCCTGAGGTCCTCCCAATATCCTAATAGTTTTATCGTGGGACCCGCCTTCTGACAGAATCGACGATTTCCGTATGGTTTTATGCTTTCTACCGTGACCAAGCGCTCGGGGATTTCCTTCGCTGAGGGGGACGCCCTGCGATACGCGATTAACACTTAGTACTTAGTGCTAATCGCGTATCAGAAACTGCCTCCATTTTTGGATCTGACTTCCTGTTTTTCCAGTTTGTGCCAGCACGCGGTTACCATGGGCCAACGATCTGCGCGATTTGACCGAGGGTCCTCGTTGCTCCGTGCTGACCACAAATTTCCATTATTCAGAGGTTATTTCTGATAAGCTTAACATCCATAGCACTTGAAACTTTGGTATGAGTTTTACAGAGTTCGGGTAATTGTAAGAGAGTTTAAGGATCCAATTCGGATCACGACCTTCCCACTGAAAAAGCTTTTGGACCACCAAAAGTTGGTTTTCAAGAATTGACTAAGTGAGGGTATAACTGTCTCACTTGTCCAATCTCTATCCACTTTGACTGCTTGGATTTGAACCCTTGAGTCCAATCCTGAGGTACTCAACATCTCCCCTGCGCGTTGTCCTCGCCTTCCTGTCTAGAACTGTGTCGTCTTGCAATTCATTGAGATATTCAGGCAACAGATCATCAATAGAAGGTAATTGACTCTGCTCTTCAGGATCTTTGATTAGTGAAGGTTCAAATAGTCTCAAGCTGTCTACATTAACGACTGAGTAGATGTACATGTAAGCAGGTAAATCAAGGCGAAAAGCATTCTCACCAATTTTCTCAAGTATCTTGAAAGGTCCATACCTTATTGGCTTTAGCTTTTTACCTTCACCTTGCATTCTATCTTTGCTGATATACAACCAAACTTGATCACCAAATTGGAAACTATGCTCCATCCGATGCTTGTCATGCCTTGCCTTGTATTTGGCTTGGCTCTTTTCCAGATGTTCCTGTACTGCTTGGTGAATCTCTTGGATTTGTTCAATGAACTTGGTTGCCTTGTCCACATCACTGTGTCCATCAAATGTTATGTCTTTACCAAAGACAAAATCCAAGGGAGACCTTGGTGTGAAACCAAAGCAGGTCTCAAAAGGAGATCTTTGTGTAGAAGAATCTTTTGCTCGGTTGTAAGCATGCTGCACATAACACAAATGTTCATCCCAAAGTTCGGGATGCTTGCTGCAATAGCCTCTGAGCAACTGGATCACTATCCTGTTGACCACTTCTATCTAGCCATTTGTCTGTGGATGAATGGTTGTTCTTTTCTTTAGTTTGGTGTCCATTAGTTCCCATAGACTTGACCAAAACTTCCCAGCAAATCAGGTGTCTCGATCAGATACAATGGAAGTGGGTAATCCAAAATGAGCCCATACATGCTGAAAGAATAACTTTTCAGTTTGTTCAGCTATAATATGTTTATTACAGGGTATCAAAATACACATTTTGTTGAACCTATCCACAACAACATATAAATAGTCATGACCTTTCCTAGATTTAGGCAGTTCTCCAACAAAGTCCATGGAAACACTTTCCCAAGGATGAGAAGGAACTGGTAGTGGAGTGTACAAGCCTAGTTTTCTATTGTTGGGCTTGCTTTTAGCACACATGGTACACCCTCTTATATATCTAGAAACTGTCTCATTCATTTTTTTCCAATAACAAAATCTTTGCAGCTATGCAACCGTTTTACTTACCCCAAAGTGACCTGATATTAAAGAAGTGTATGCTTCTCGAATTATCCTTACTCTTTCCGTTTGTGGAATGCATAGCTTCCCAAAATTAGACAAGAGTCGGTCCTCAACATGATAATCCATTTCTTCTACTCGTTTGCCTTGACTTAAAGTTGCATATACATCTTTAAAATCTGTATCTTGAGCATACTGTTCAATGTAGCTTTCGTGCAATACTGAGTTATGCTTAAGTATAGCAGATGAATTTATAATTGGTCTAGATAACATATCTGCAACTTTATTGTGTATGCCCTTTTTATATCTGATGACTAAATGAAATTGTTGTAGAAAACCCATCCATCTATAATGTCTTGATTTCTGCAACTTAGTTTGGGAGTGTAGATATTGAAGTGGTTGATGATTAGTATGTATAACTGTCTCTTTGCCCATTAAATAATGTTTCCACTTTTTCACACTCTGTCCTAATGCATACAATTCTTTATCATATGTGGGATAGTTAACTATTGCAGAATTAAATGTATCAGAATGATAACATATGGGTTTACCTTGCTGTATCAACACTGCTCCCATGGCATAGTCATTGGCATCTGTTTGGATCTCAAATGGTTGTTGAAGATCGGGTAGTGATAGTACTGGTGTTGTACTAATCTTTTCTTTCAAGGTGTCGAAGGATTTCTGTTGTTTGCCTCCCCACTGAAACACCTTGTTCAATCCTGTTAGAGCATGTAAGGGAGTTGCAATCAAGGAAAAGTTAGAAATGAACTTTCTCCAATATTGTGTTGCTCATAAGAAGCTTCTAACTTCTGTAGCAGATTTGGGTTTAGGCCAATTTACAATGACTGCCATCTTAGAGGGATCTATCTTCAATTCACCACCCCCTACTATATGTCCCAAATAATTCAAAGATGTTTTGCCAAATTCACATTTCGAGAGTTTAACATAAAGTGTTTCTCTTTTCAAAACATCTAGGGTCTGCTTAACATGCTTTAAATGTTCTTCCCATGTTTTGCTAAATATAAGAATGTCATCTAGATATACAATAAAAAAATCATCAAGAAAAGGTCTGAGTACATCATTCATTATTCTCATGAAAGTAGCAAGAGCATTAGTTAAGCCAAAAGGCATAACCAGCCACTCATACAATCCCTGCTTTGTTTTGAAAGCAGTCTTCCATGCATCTTGCTCTGAAACTCTGACCTGATGATAGCCACTATGCAAGTCTAACTTGGAAAAATAAACAACTTCTTTCAATTGATCTAATAGATCATCTATGCGAGGAAGGGGATAACGATTCTTTATCGTTATCTTATTCAGCGCTCGGTAATCAATGCACATTCTCCACGAGCCATCTTTCTTTTTCACCAAAATGATTGGAGACCCACATGGTGACATGCTAGGTCTGATGAACCCCTTCTCGAGCAACTCCTACACCTGCTTCTTGATTTTTGCATTCTCTAAAGCGGAAAACCTGTACATTCTGATGTTAGGCAATGGAGCATCTTGCTGCAAATTAATATCATGCACTATTTCCTTTTTGGGTGGCAGAACTTTAGGTTCTTGAAACAAGATATCATATTCTGAAACAACCTTTTCTAAATCAGCTTGTTGTTTAGCATCATAGCCCTCAAATACATTGGTTTTATCAGGTTTCTTTTCCTTTACAACCATCAATAAAAATTGTTTGCATGAATTTACAATTCGTTTCATCTGCCCTGAGTTTATGAGAGTATAATTATTCTTGAGCTTATGAGCTCTTACAATATATTCGATTCCATCTTTAACGAGGAGATACTTGTTCTCAGCTCTATAGAAAATAGCTTTTCTATCATACAAGTAAGGACATCCTAAAACAATTCCACATATATCCAAATGAATTATATCTAACTCAACCTCATCTATAAATGTTGACCCAAAAGAAAACTTAAGTTTACATTGTTTAGTCACTTGTAGTTGTGCTTTATCACTTAACCAACCTAATGGGTATGGTTTCTTGTGAGGTCTAGTTAGTAATCCCAACTTCTTTACAATTGCTTCAAAAATTAAATTTACTTGTGAGCCACTATCAAACAAAGTATCAATCTTTTGATGCTTGGAAATAACTCGAATATGGAAAAGCTCATGTCTTTTTCTCTCATTTTCTTCATTAGGTGCAGAATTACTAGTAGATGCTTCAGAATTCTTACCTTTTATACTTGTGGCTACAATGGTTGTTTCATCTCTTGAGTCTAACCCCAAATCTTTCTAAATAGCTACAACAGTCTTCTTCTTCTTGCCCTTGAACTTCTTAGGTCTTAACTCGGGATGCAGAATCCAACAGTGCTCATCATCATGCCCATCCTTTTTACAGTGAGTGCATGAAGACTTTCTCTTTTGTGCAGTGTTGGCCTTCCTTTCTTTCTATTTCTGTTTTTTTTTCTCCTTATTTTAGCTTGCAGTGGGTTGGGATGATCCCCCAACTTCTGGGTTCCCATTCTTACCTCTAGCTTCTAGATGCGTAGCTTGAACAGATACCTCATCTATACTAGTGGGATTAAACATGAGGATAGTGTGCCTCATGTAGCTGTGTAGACCACCTATGTACTTCAACAGAGTCTTAGGTGGGTCTAATGAAATTCATAGAATCAAAGCTCTTTCCCTAAATTCTTGGGTGTACCCTTGTACACTTTGCCCTTTCAATTGGCGAAGAGTTTGCCAACTCATCATGGCTTGTTGCATGTAAGCTAGTGGATAGAATTGCTTTTTGATTGCAGAAACAAATTCACTCCAGACAAAAAGAATCTTACCATGTTTCTTCAAGTCAACTTGTGTCCTGCCTTCCCACCATACCAAGGCAGTGCCTCCGCAACGTAGGCTGGCCAACTGAATCTTACTCTTGTCTGAATCGATACTCTGCACTTTGCAATAAACATCAATTTGTCTGATCTAGTTATCGAGCTTCTTTGCATTCAACTCTCCATCATATATTGGTAAATCAAATTTAACATCTAATTTAATCAAAGATGTCTTCTTTTTATTCTCAGGACTATTAGGAGGTGTGAGAAAGTTTTCTTCTTTCCCTTTCCCTTTTGAGTGGTCATGGAGGAGAGATTCTTCTTCCCCTTTATCTTTGGAGTGTGATGCATTAGCATCTTTCTGTTATAGACATTTTTGTGCCTTACAGCTCTAAGCATGAAATGTCCATAAACCAAGGGATCCTAAGTCCCTAAAAGTGTTGTTCCGGCCCCTAAAGGAACAAGGTCAACAAATTACAGCTTCTCCCAGAAGTTCTCCACCAGAAACTGCTCAGAATCAGTCAAATCAGGATCATTTCAGTTGCTCCACTAGCTAGCTGCATTGCATAGCACCCAAGTACACTAGCTAGGTGCGTTGCAACGCACCTAAATGCACTACCAGGGTGCGTTGAGCAGGAAATGACAAATGGCAGTGTCATTCCGCGAGGTGGACAGACAATGGAAGCTTCCAGAATCTTCCCCAATGACACTTGCCTCACTGAGTTCGACCAAGGATGAGTAAGAGGCTCTCAGTCTCCAAGTGGAAGCAAGAACTGACAGAGAGAAGCCACTAGTCAAATCATAAGCTGACTCATCCTCTTTGCATACATCTATATATGGATCCCTCATCCCAGAGATCCAGAGGCTGGAATTTTGTACATTGCAGAGAATTGCTGTTGGTTTTGAGATAGATATCAGAGTATTGGGTGATTTATGCTTTGTTGGAGGTGAAGAGGGGATTCCTTTGCTGAGAGGTTGATGCTGGATCAGGAATCATCGGTTGTAACTCCTCCTGGACCTTCTTGTTATATCAATAAAACTATTTGAGTTTCTCCTACATGCTTGTGTTTCATTGATGTTTGTTACATTTGTATGTTTAGCTTAAATCTGATCCTAAGCTATTTATGAATATAAATCCATGTCTTTGTGTAGTTTTCTCCTTCTGTGATCTTACAGGAACTTGGTGAAGCTGGGCAAGTAAGGGAGCAGGTAGCTGGAAGTTGTCAAAGAGGAGAGAGATTGGATCAAAGGACTAGCGCAAGACACAGGTTGGTTCATCCTATTCCTCTTCGTTTATAGTTCATAAAGAAGAATACGAAAGTAGTTTTCCTTGTTTGTTTCTAAGGTCACTGTCACGCCTTAGTGGGATAGGGGCGTTCTGAGTAGACACTTTCCCCATTAACAAAATGGCGACTCCGCTAGGGATCGTGTCTAGTTAGTTTGTTTGTGTTTCTCTTGTTGTTTGTTTCATAAACATAGAAGTAGCAATCGAACTGCATTTGCCATTAACAAATGCAAAGTAGACATCTGCTACTTCAATCCATTCACTGGATTTGTTTATGATTTGAACAACTGATTCACAAATGATCTGATTACCCTTTGTGATAGCTCTTAGACTTCCTTTAAATCCACCCTTTGATTGTGCATTATTGATTGCTTTTACTCGGCCAAAAACCATAGATTAAACTGCAAACCGTGACCCAGAACCCGGATAGAATTCTCGTTTCTGCCCCAGCGCAGGCTCTGTGAAGAGATTCTGCATTTAAACGCAGTTCCCGAGAGGGCTACCTGCACTGCAATCCAGTTTCTCTATGTAACAGGTGCGCTGATCAGCCTAGCCCTGTGCAGCTGAGGTTCTTTGCTTCATTTTTTCAGTTTTGTCTCTGATTTTTTGCAGCCTGTGATCAGTGTGTGTCTGTTTAAAAACCCCTTTTCTTTGCCTTAATTCCGCCTCCTTTGTACAAAAAGACTGTAGATGTTCTTTGTGTGTTTGTTACATCATTTACAGTTTTCCATTGAAAAAGTAGAATAGTCATACTGTCGTCCTTTGATTTAGATCTGTCATAAGTGTCGATTTTGATCTTAGGAGAAAGTTTATTTGTTGTTGACAGTCGATTATGCTTTTACCTTTGCCTTTGGTTTGAATTTGTGACTTTCTAGTGTCGAAACGAGTATTTATTTCAAAATCATAAAGTGTCGTAATCTTCTCTACCTTTTGATTTCGAAAAGAAGCTTGTTTTTGTTTGTCACTTGAAAGCAAATTCAGGGTTGTACATCAACTTTCCTTTTAGGCATCAATATTAAGAAAGTGAAAACAAATACATGCATATGTGCATTTGCATATTGATAGTCTGCTTGGCTTGATTTAGGAAAAGTGCATTTACAGTGTGCTCTTTGCTCTTTGAGAAAAGATTGTGTCTTGCTTTTCCCTTTGTAGCTAGGATTTTCATTGCTGAAAAGAGATAAAAGTTTGCTTATCATTTTTAGATTTCATTTTAGGAATTACATCTACATCTCGTGGTGATCCCAAAAGGCAAACTTCTAAGAAATATCAACTTAAAATAAATTGAATGAATCTAACAACACTTTGGAACTTAACGCACAACATTTAGAGGTCTAGGCTAGAGACGTATTCCGGCGTCGTAAAGCCTGGTAACTGTTGTCCTCACTGATGGTTGGGTGATTCCTCCACTTTGAGACGATAAGTGCCAGTACGGACTTGTGCTCCCACGTACCGTCGAGTATATATTGGGAGACCCCTATAGGCTTAAAACCTTTTATCCATAGGAAGCCGTGTTGGCCACCCTACTGATTGCAATGCACCGAACACAGCATTCGGGAAGATTGACTCCGTACCATAAAAAGTATTCTGCAGTTTTGCGATTAGTTTGGTACTCCCTCTACCTAGATCTCCAAAGCAGTCCCTTTCGTTCCTTTTCAGACTCCTTAACGGAAAAGGTCCATCTGAGCACTTGTCACTTCAGGCTCATTAAAAATCGAAGGAGACTAGAGTCATCTTTTGTTTTTTCTCGACTCTTTAAAACTGAAAAAACAAGTTGTGTCAAAGCGTCTAAAAATTTAATTTAAACGGAATATTCATACCCTTTTCCTACGTTGATCTTAGGTTGAGAAAATGGAGTCTACCAACCAAGGAATTCCCCTTGGTGGAAATCCTAGTCCCTTCTCCTCTTGGGGAGATGTTGGTGCACCCCATATGGCCACATTGTCGCTTCCAGGACTGACAATTGGCTTGCCAGTATGGCTCTTCTCAACCAATGTCGTTCAGAACACCACTATTCCTGAACAATCGAATCAGCAATTAGACGAGTCCAGAGTTGCCCACCAACCTTCTACTTCCTCTAATTCTTCCTCTCCTCCTTCCTCTTCGCTTGATGGGGCTGGCAAAGCCAAAAGTCAGGTTCCTAAGGAGAAGAAGGAGAAGAAGAAGAAAGAGAAGAAGAAGAAGGAGCCAAAGGCGAATGGGGGAAAACGAGTGTCGTCTAACGAAAATCCACACACTGCACCGACCAGGCCTAAATCGCCATGTGTCATTTGCAAAGGAGACCACTTTCACAGAGATTGTCCTTGCATCCCTCGGATACTAAGGGACTGGTCTCCTCGTTTGCACAATCCGGTGTCATCAACCTCTGATGATCATGTTGAAAGTACACCGTCAACTAGCGAAAGTGAAGCCCCAGGACAAAAAGGGAAAGCTAGATTTCCTTGTAAACTGTACGAAGGCAATCATGCCGTCCACCGTTCTCTCTTCTTAGACGAAGCGAAAAGAGTTTTGGATGATCGTCCGGTTTCACCGTTACGACTTCCTCCTGGATATAAAAAACTCTTGCCGAGTCCGTCGCTAGTTGAGAATCCAGTTGACTCGCTCAAGTGGTCGGCTGAAGCGCCTATCATCGAAGATAAACCATCTGAATCTATACCAGACGAAAGTCAAAAGGTCGAGGCGGCAGTTGACCCGGTCTCGCCTTCAGAGATTTTATCTTCCGATGATACAGTCACTGAAGAGAACAAGGATGACACCATCCAAATTCTCTTCATCAACACAGACTCCGACAAACATGGGGGCAATCTACCCATTCCCTTACCGCAGGAGGGAAGTTCGTCAGAGCCATACCCGGCCGTCTACTCGGTCCCACCTCCAAGCAACCTAGTTGTCTCCTTCGACTGGAATCAACTAGGCAGACCCCGTTTACCAGCAAGCATACCATTCCGAATTATCGTTCAAATATATAGAATGGTCATGGCTGGTACCATCATAGATGAGGGGGCTTCTATGAGTATCCTTTCCTCTATTGCTTGGAAAGCGCTTGGTTCGCCATCGCTTTTGCCTGAGATGAGAAATCTGTCAGGCTTTGATAAAGGAACCAGTCGACCTTTAGGGATCCTTCCCAATGTGCCCATAACATTGAGAGGGAAGACAGTTCAAATGAACGTAATGGTAGTTCAAGGACCCTTGGATTATAATCTACTCCTTGGACGAGACTATATTTATTGCATGGGAGCCATCGTCTCCTCACTCTTTAGAGTAATGTGTTTTCCGCACGAAGGAAGAGTGGTCAAGCTCGTGGACCAGCTTTCATTTCCCGGATCACGCATAGCAAATAGTCATATACCATCCCTAAATGGTCTCTTCACGCAAGAAATGTCTCAATCCCCAGTCCGTCCTCCCGATGAGCGCGAGTAATTCGGAGGGATATGACTGAAACCCAGGGGGCATGCGTCCTGGTCTGCTTCGGCGGGAAAACTTCGGGTATAAGGTAGGTTTCCGCGGGAGAATATGACTAGTCCGTACCCCGTCCGTGATTGGAAGAGGGGTTATTCTAGAATAAGATTCTCTTGTCAAAGTTATGTGAGTTGGCAGACGTCGTCACTCACCTTTGTTTATCTTGGTAGACACCGCCGAAGAAGTGTTTTGTTTGCACCGCGAATCAAACAATCTTTGGGTGACCTGTAAGAGGTAGGCCTCTCCCGGTAAAACAAATGTTTTATTGGACTAAAGAAGGGGTAACCTTGAAACCATACTTTATACCTGGGGGCATGCAAACCTTTTGGAGTGCAAGCGAGGGGCGGCTATTTATTTTTTAAAATTTTAGGACCTCTAACCCTTTAAACTTGTAGGATTAGTCGTCACCTAACTTGCATGAAGAAAGGATGTGGGGCAAAAATCTAAAAGTTGTCGTTTTATATGAGACATTCTTATCATATGACTGGATTAATCGAGCAGTTTTAGCACATAGTTCAAGCTCGTTAAAAAATAAACATAAGACATGAGCAAATGTTTCCACCCGCGTTTAAGCTCGTTAAAAAATGAACTATTCCCCGGTAAATAACCACCGTGAATGAAGCATTTCAGCCATTAAAGCCTTGGTCGTGTTTGCACCGTCACCTCCACTTTTCCATTGGCCGATCATTCACCTCTATTTGATTGTTTACCCATTTTGAGGAACAGCTGCGAAGAGTGATTTCACTAGCCATCCTTGTGACACTGCCGTGATTGGAAAATTCCAACCCTTACCTGGAATCAGCTACTACCCATTTTATCACTCGTTCCTCAAAAGACGAGTCTTCTTTAAGCTCTTTTCAATTGACTCATAAAATATGAAAAGATTGCCGAGTTTTGGCCTTCCAGCTCGTTAAAGCGACCGGAAGTGCTATCCCTCCTATAGATTTTAATCTTTTTCGACCTGAGGGATTATTGCACAAAAAGATCGAGCGCTTGTTTTGTTCGGCTCGTTAAAACTATCGAAAATTCATCCCTTCTCTATTGTTTTATACTTTTTCGGACTTAAGGGATTAGATGACGAAAAAGGAATTTTGGAGTTACCTTTACGTACCTTTTCAGACTCTCTAAAAATGAAAAGGACCGAGTTATCTTTGTCGTTAAACTCGTTAAAAAGATTAATAGCGACAAACTTGTCTTTAGACGAGAACGAGTTTCACTATTGCTAGGCTCATTAAAACATAGCGATGGGTTTGCCCGAAGGGAAAATTATAGAACAAGCATATGTTATCCTCCTCAAGCTTGACAAAAATAAAGAGGTACTGGTCAGCAATGACTGGGGAAAAATTGGGAAGAAACTCAAAGAATCTTTATTGGTAGCAAGTCGCTCTTGAACATGACACTTCCACTCCGTGCCTGAGTCGGGTCGGCTTGTTTCATTCACCGTTCACATCACCATGGTCACGCCATACCATCCACATTTGGGGTAAATGCTACCAATCCATCACATAAGTGTCGCCGACATGTTCAAGAGAAGTCATCCAGAGAAGTCATCCGTGTCCCATACACTTCCATACATTACACTTCATTCTTTCATGACCGCCATCCTGAACCATATATCATCAGATCGTTTTCACCTCCATCAAAATCATTTGCTCCGTTCCGTGTCATTGATGTGGGATTTGTTAGCGCTTGAAATTTCACCTCAGGCTGAGAAAGGTAAACCTCAAGGCTACATCAAACCATTTAGCCTCGTAGCTAGCCCTACGGGGCAGGAGAAGGCTCTCTCCGGTCAATCTCGGCAGATCTTCAATGGGATGAGATGACCAACAAGGTAACACTGATATTAGGCTAGTAAACTGATTAGAAAGATTGATTTGGGGTTTTTAATTAAATAACGGGGTTTTTCTGGGCTGCATGGGCAAAATCACAGCTTGAAACAGAGAAATATAATGAACAACACAGGTTATCGACTGAGGCAAGGTAGGCAAGAAATTTAGCATCAAATCTAGATTTTAAATGGGATGGCAAGACTGGTGAGGAGCTGACAAGGGCATAGGAGATGAATCCTTGTCAAACAGAGGAAAACATTAAACATGAACAAACTTATAGGCAGAGCATGGCAGGCATGAATTCTTACCTAAACACTTCATTTGTTCAGTTAGAAATGATCATGTAGTGAAATGAAACATAACAGATTACATATGAAACAAGAGAAAAACTTATGCTAAATTATCTTACCACAGGAATCTCAGAAGTCAGAGCTGTGAAATTTCATTAAAAATCCCTCTGTCAAAGACTGTACAATGGAGCTCAGTTCTCCTCCAGCGCTCAGAATTTTCTCCTCTGACTAACTCTCTCTCTAATCAATTTTTTTTAATACAATAAATATAACACTGCTAAGGGGAAAACAAATTGAACCCAAAAACCTCTGCGCTTTTTCAACTACAATTACAAAAATTAGAAAGGAGCATTACATCTATCCTAAAATAATACAACGTTCCTCTAAATCTGCTGATGATTTGGCTAATTACGAGGCAAAACTAGTGCTCAGATCCCATAGAATTAGGGCTGAGGATAAAAATAGGCAAAATTCGTTCCTAAATCGCTGCTTATGACAGATGTCTCTGTGTATGTTTCGGGTCTTTACTTTTCACATTCGTTTTCTGTTTGAAATCTTTAACAATTTCACATTTGTGCATATTGTGCCAGTTGTATTCATTGAATGCTCTTTATCTGCCTGCGCTGTCTAAAACGCTTCCATATGCATTGCCACGATGATTCGATGATGATTTAGTGTCAGAAACAAATATGCGTTGCCTATCTTCATCTATAGAAACAGAACCTGGAAATGATAGCAGCATATATCACAAACAAGAGGCTCGTTCACAGGCTTAGAAGGGTTCTCTGCCAAAGCACGTGATGCGCCCCTTCAAAATGTTTTCTGTTTGGAAGGTTTCCTTAAGAGAATCGGGACGGTGAGCAAAACCATGGCCTTTACCACCATAAACATAGACTCCCTCCTTCGCAGACCATATATGCAGACACCCGTCACACAACCCATTTGAAAGCAATTGAATATATAGGTTCACCGTCTTCAATTTGAACAATTGTCTTCCTTGCTCGACATCCCATAATTTGATTGCTGAGTCAAATGATTTCATTATTTGTACACGGACCAGTGGGGCTCATAGATTTCCTTCGTGTGCTCTTTGAGATCATGTAGACACGTATGTTGCTTTCACACTCCATATCTTTGTTGTCAAGTGTCTGGATTCATCTGAAATTACAGTGGATTTGCGTTCACTTACCATCATAATCTTGTCTTTAGCATACTCATGGTCAGCTATGCTGACAGCTTTAGCACCAACCATTGCTGCTTTAAGAGCGGAAACATTCACCAAATTTGCAAGAACAACACTTGAAAATCCTGGAGTTCCTCTCCCAATAATCATCAAATCTACATCATCTGCCTTTAAGACCTTTGACATGTGACATTCTAGGATCTGCCTGCGACCTTCAACGTCAAGGTTGGGTACTACAACATGACAATCAAAGCGACCAGGTCTAACCAGGGCCTTATCCAACGACCCAGGGAAATTAGTAGCAGCAATAACTATTATTCCTTTATTTTGCTTAAAAGCATCCAGCCCCACCAGTAGTTGATTTAGAGTTATTTTCATATATTGCTGATCTTTAGGATTGCAGCTTCCACCAATTTTGTCAATAAATATGATACAAGGTGACCGCTTCTTTTCAGCTGCAAAATGATCCCGTACCCAACACCCACAAAGATTTCTTTAAATTCACTTCCACTGCAAGAAAAGAAAGGAACTCCAGCTTCACCGGCAATGGCCCTAGCCAACATAGTTTTCCCTGTTCCAGGTTGCCCAACAAGCAAAACTCCTTTTGGCGAGTTGCCACCAAGCCTCGTAAATAGCTTTGGATATAGTAAATAATGAACAATTTCCTCTAATTCTGCCTTGGCCCTTCACATCTCTGAATTTAGTGTTTGACTCCATGCTTGGTTGCACCTCTTCATTTAGACCGAGATCTTTACTAATTCCTCGATCCTCAATAAGGGCTTCAACTCCGGAAATCAAAAGGAATGCAAGCGCAATTGTTCGAAATGCACACCATAGTTTTCAAGCGTGGTTGCACAAGAAACTCCATATTATTATAATCATACTTGAGGGCATTATCCGTTATCAAAGTAAAACCATTCTTTAATAATGGCAGCAGAAAATCATATATATTTGCCAAGGCAGAAAGCAATTCTCGATTATCTTCATTGGAAACCCCTCGTGAGATGAAACATGAAGCAGCAGCAGGATATGCTTCCACAAAAGCATCCATAGTAGCAACAACATCATTTATGAAGTCCATAACCTCCAGTAAACATGAAGTTGTCCCACCATTGAAGTCAAGTTTCTTCTTGAGAAAGGCAGGGCCTCGAATGCAGAACAACATCGATGGTGCATTGTCTCAACTATGTGTAGAAACTGAGGAACTACCTCTAACTCATTAATTAAATCTGGCTGTGATTTTAGGGCATTAATAACCGATGATCGGGCTAGCTTTTGCATTATCATGCCCATATATAGCACAAACATCCATCAATTTTGGCATGTCCAACAACCTTTTCCCCAGCAAGAGATCAGTGTGCTCCTTTGAGCTAAAGCTTTCACTTGCACAAGCTGCAAGATCTTGATGTGATGACATGCGATACAGGACCATGAAGACACGTTGGCTTAGCTCCTGATCTTCAACGAACAGCAGGGCATTCCCAGCGCTAACAGAATCATTTAATTCAATAGCTGTGACAATGAAATTTGTTCGGGATTTCCAGTGAGACTTTCTCCAAATAGCTTTTTGCCTCAGATTGCTGATGATGTTTTGAATTGTGCTTGTGCAGGGATAGGAGCTTGAAGTTGCTACTGCCTTTTGAAGAGCTGGAGAATAGATTACCTATTCTAAAACAACACATTTAACGATTTCTTCTTCAAAACGGGGTTTTGAAGAAGAATCAATCTCTGACATGAGACGGAGCCTAACATCGGCTCCACTTGGGATGGCAGCTGCCGCTTCGTGGAGGTGCCAAGAACCACAGAACTTTGGGAGAGCAGACAGTGCCTCCACCCATTGGGCAATGGAGTCATCATCAACACAACTCTTGACTTATTTTCAAACTGAAACTGAACTCAAACAATCTTCAAGCAAACTAAAACAAGATGATGCCCTTATGGCTGCTTATTTATTTACAAAACTACCCTACTTTGATGTACAAACAATAGATCAGGTAATACTAAAATGCCAGATTAACCATTCAAGTAAACCTGAGAATGATGCCGCCGCTTGAGAATGCTTCCACCAGGCCACAGATGTAATTGCTGGCAGCCCTTCATACACGTATTGACCCTGGTCACGGAAAAGACAGCCTGATCTGTCAATCAAACTGAAAAACATGTCCATATATGCCGCAATAGGATCACGGAAGCCAGACTCTGTTGGCTGCCCCAACTCTGCAACACATACTTCCAGCTGCACATTGTCAATGTACACATCTATAGGTGATTCTGTTATTTCTTGTTGCGAAGGAGGAAGGATTTCCAAGAACTTTTTAGGGTCTTGGAAATCATATGACTGGATCTGCTCATCTAGTTCTTGAATCTCCTTTTCGATTCTATCAACAACTATCTCATACCCACTACTTTTAAACCAAGGGAACTTTGGAGATTTCAACAAATGAAGGAAGATACTGAAAAATTCTTCATTAATTTCAATATCCACTAACCATTCTCTAAATTTGTTTAGAGTTTCACACAGGGCAGGGTTTGCCACATACCCCACCATTGCATAAGTGAATCAGCAAGCGTTGGAATGTCTGGATCAAATTGGAGTCACCAGGTGAATGGTTCAGCCTGCATATGTGTCTGACTGCTGTTCACCATCAACATCAGATCTACACCTTGATTACATGTACTGGGACAAGACAATCAACAAATTGAATGTTCTCCCCAGTATGGTCGCCAGTATGTTAGCGCTTGAAATTTCACCTCAGGCTGAGAAAGGTAAACCTCAAGGCTACATCAAACCATTTAGCCTCGTAGCTAGCCCTACGGGGCAGGAGAAGGCTCTCTCCGGTCAATCTCGGCAGATCTTCAATGGGATGAGATGACCAACAAGGTAACACTGATATTAGGCTAGTAAACTGATTAGAAAGATTGATTTGGGGTTTTTAATTAAATAACGGGGTTTTTCTGGGCTGCATGGGCAAAATCACAGCTTGAAACAGAGAAATATAATGAACAACACAGGTTATCGACTGAGGCAAGGTAGGCAAGAAATTTAGCATCAAATCTAGATTTTAAATGGGATGGCAAGACTGGTGAGGAGCTGACAAGGGCATAGGAGATGAATCCTTGTCAAACAGAGGAAAACATTAAACATGAAACAAACTTATAGGCAGAGCATGGCAAGCATGAATTCTTACCTAAACACTTCATTTGTTCAGTTAGAAATGATCATGTAGTGAAATGAAACATAACAGATTACATATGAAACAAGAGAAAAGCTTATGCTAAATTATCATACCACAGGAATCTCAGAAGTCAGAGCTGTGAAATTTCATTAAAAATCCCTCTGTCAAAGACTGTACAATGGAGCTCAGTTCTCCTCCAGCGCTCAGAATTTTCTCCTCTGACTAACTCTCTCTCTAATCAATTTTTTTTAATACAATAAATATAACACTGCTAAGGGGAAAACAAATCGACCCCAAAAACCTCTGCGCTGTTTCAACTACAATTACAAAAATTAGAAAGGAGCGTTACATCTATCCTAAAATAATACAGCGTTCCTCTAAATCTGTTGATGATTTAGCTAATTACGAGGAAAAACTGGTGCTCAGATCCCATAGAATTAGGGCTGAGGATAAAAATAGGCAAAATTCGTTCCTAAATCGCTGCTTATGACAGATGTCTCTGTGTATGTTTCGGGTCTTTACTTTTCACATTCGTTTTCTGTTTGAAATCTTTAACAATTTCACATTTGTGCATATTGTGCCAGTTGTATTCGTTGAATGCTCTTTATCTGCCTGCGCTGTATAAAACGCTTCCATATGCATTGCCACGATGATTCGATGATGATTTAGTGTCAGAAACAAATATGTGTTGCCTATCTTCATCTGTAGAAACAGAACCTGGAAATGATAGCAGCATATATCACAAACAAGAGGCTCGTTCACAGGCTTAGAAGGGTTCTCTGCCAAAGCACGTGATGCGCCCCTTCAAAATGTTTTCTGTTTGGAAGGTTTCCTTAAGAGAATCGGGACGGTGAGCAAAAACACAGACTCCTTCCTTCGCAGACCATATATGCAGACACCCGTTGCGCAACCCATTTGAAAGCAATTGAATATATAGGTTCACCGTCTTCAATTTGAACAATTGTCTTCCTTGCTCGACATCCCATAATTTGATTGCTGAGTCAAATGATTTCATTATTTGTACACGGACCAATGGGGCTCATAGATTTCCTTCGTGTGCTCTTTGAGATCATGTAGACACGTATGTTGCTTTCACACTCCATATCTTTGTTGTCAAGTGTCTGGATTCATCTGAAATTACAGTGGATTTGCGTTCACTTACCATCATAATCTTGTCTTTAGCATACTCATGGTCAGCTATGCTAACAGCTTTAGCACCAACCATTGCTGCTTTAAGAGCGGAAACATTCACCAAATTTGCAAGAACAGCACTTGAAAATCCTGGAGTTCCTCTCCCAATAATCATCAAATCTACATCATCTGCCTTTAAGACCTTTGACATGTGACATTCTAGGATCTGCCTGCGACCTTCAACGTCAAGGTTGGGTACTACAACATGACAATCAAAGCGACCAAGTCTAACCAGGGCCTTATCCAATGACCCAGGGAAATTAGTAGCAGCAATAACTATTATTCCTTTATTTTGCTTAAAAGCATCCAGCCCCACCAGTAGTTGATTTAGAGTTATTTTCATATATTGCTGACCTTTAGGATTGCAGCTTCCACCAATTTTGTCAATAAATATGATACAAGGTGACCGCTTCTTTTCAGCTGCAAAATGATCCCGTACCCAACACCCACAAAGATTTCTTTAAATTCACTTCCACTGCAAGAAAAGAAAGGAACTCCAGCTTCACCGGCAATGGCCCTAGCCAACATAGTTTTCCCTGTTCCAGGTTGCCCAACAAGCAAAACTCCTTTTGGCGAGTTGCCACCAAGCCTCGTAAATAGCTTTGGATATAGTAAATAATGAACAATTTCCTCTAATTCTGCCTTGGCCCTTCACATCGCTGAATTTAGTGTTTGACTCCATGCTTGGCTGCACCTCTTCATTTAGACCGAGATCTTTACTAATTCCCCGATCCTCAATAAGGGCTTCAACTCCGGAAATCAAAAGGAATGCAAGCGCAATTGTTCGAAATGCACACCACAGTTTTCAAGCGTGGTTGCACAAGAAACTCCATATTATTAGAAGCAGACTTGAGGGCATTATCCGTTATCAAAGTAAAACCATTCTTTAATAATGGCAGCAGAAAATCATATATATTTGCCAAGGCAGAAAGCAATTCTCGATTATCTTCATTGGAAACCCCTCGTGAGATGAAACATGAAGCAGCAGCAGGATATGCTTCCACAAAAGCATCCAGAGTAGCAACAGCATCATTTATGAAGTCCATAACCTCCAGTAAACATGAAGTTGTCCCACCATTGAAGTCAAGTTTCTTCCTGAGAAAGGCAGGGCCTCGAATGCAGAACAACATCAATGGTGCATTGTCTCAACTATGTGTAGAAACTGAGGAACTACCTCCTTTAACTCATTAATTAAATCTAACTGTGATTTTAGGGCATTAATAACCGATGATCGGGCTAGCTTTTGCATTATCATGCCCATATATAGCACAAACATCCATCAATTTTGGCATGTCCAACAACCTTTTCCCCAGCAAGAGATCAGTGTGCTCCTTTGAGCTAAAGCTTTCACTTGCACAAGCTGCAAGATCTTGATGTGATGACATGCGATACAGGACCATGAAGACACGTTGGCTTAGCTCCTGATCTTCAACGAACAGCAGGGCATTCCCAGCGCTAACACAATCATTTAATTCAATAGCTGTGACAATGAAATTTGTTCGGGATTTCCAGTGAGACTTTCTCCAAATAGCTTTTTGCCTCAGATTGCTGATGATGTTTTGAATTGTGCTTGTGCAGGGATAGGAGCTTGAAGTTGCTGCTGCCTTTTGAAGAGCTGGAGAATAAATTACCTATTCTAAAACAACACATTTAACGATTTCTTCTTCAAAACGGGGTTTTGAAGAAGAATCAATCTCTGACATGAGACGGAGCCTAACATCGGCTCCACTTGGGATGGCAGCTGCCGCTTCGTGGAGGTGCCAAGAACCGCAGAACTTTGGGAGAGCAGACAGTGCCTCCACCCATTGGGCAATGGAGTCATCATCAACACAACTCTTGACTTATTTTCAAACTGAAACTGAACTCAAACAATCTTCAAGCAAACTAAAACAAGATGATGCCCTTATGGCTGCTTATTTATTTACAAAACTACCCTACTTTGATGTACAAACAATAGATCAGGTAATACTAAAATGCCAGATTAACCATTCAAGTAAACCTGAGAATGATGCCGCCGCTTGAGAATGCTTCCACCAGGCCAGAGATGTAATTGCTGGCAGCCCTTCATACACGTATTGACCCTGGTCACGGAAAAGACAGCCTGATCTGTCAATCAAACTGAAAAACATGTCCATATATGCCGCAATAAGATCACGGAAGCCAGACTTTGTTGGCTACCCCAACTCTGCAACACATACTTCCAGCTGAACATTGTCAATGTACACATCTATAGGCGATTCTGTTATCTCTTGTTGCGAAGGAGGAAGGATTTCCAAGAACTTTTTAGGGTCTTGGAAATCATATGACTGGATCTGCTCATCTAGTTCTTGAATCTCCTTTTCGATTCTATCAACAACTATCTCATAGCCACTAGTTTTAAACCAAGGGAACTTTGGAGATTTCAACAAATGAAGGAAGATACTGAAAAATTCTTCATTAATTTCAATATCCACTAACCATTCTCTAAATTCGTTTAGAGCTTCACACAGGGCAGGGTTTGCCACATACCCCACCATTGCATGAGTGAATCAGCAAGCGTTGGAATGTCTGGATCGAATTGGAGTCGCCAGGTGAATGGTTCAGCCTGCATATGTGTCTGACTGCTATCCACCATCAACATCAGATCTACACCTTGATTGCATGTACTGGGACAAGACAATCAACAAATTGAATGTTCTCCCCAGTATGGTCGCCAGTATGTTAGCGCTTGAAATTTCACCTCAGGCTGAGAAAGGTAAACCTCAAGGCTACATAAAACCGTTTAGCCTCGTAGCTAGCCCTACGGGGCAGGAGAAGGCTCTCTCCGGTCAATCTCGGCAGATCTTCAATGGGATGAGATGACCAACAAGGTAACACTGATATTAGGCTAGTAAACTGATTAGAAAGATTGATTTGGGGTTTTTAATTAAATAACGGGGTTTTTCTGGGCTGCATGGGCAAAATCACAGCTTGAAACAGAGAAATATAATGAACAACACAGGTTATCGACTGAGGCAAGGTAGGCAAGAAATTTAGCATCAAATCTAGATTTTAAATGGGATGGCAAGACTGGTGAGGAGCTGACAAGGGCATAGGAGATGAATCCTTGTCAAACAGAGGAAAACATTAAACATGAAACAAACTTATAGGCAGAGCATGGCAGGCATGAATTATTACCTAAACACTTCATTTGTTCAGTTAGAAATGATCATGTAGTGAAATGAAACATAACAGATTACATATGAAACAAGAGAAAAACTTATGCTAAATTATCATACCACAGGAATCTCAGAAGTCAGAGCTGTGAAATTTCATTAAAAATCCCTCTGTCAAAGACTGTACAATGGAGCTCAGTTCTCCTCCAGCGCTCAGAATTTTCTCCTCTGACTAACTCTCTCTAATCAATTTTTTTTAATACAATAAATATAACACTACTAAGGGGAAAACAAATCGACCCCAAAAACCTCTGCGCTGTTTCAACTACAATTACAAAAATTAGAAAGGAGCGTTACATCTATCCTAAAATAATACAACGTTCCTCTAAATCTGCTGATGATTTGGCTAATTACGAGGCAAAACTGGTGCTCAGATCCCATAGAATCAGGGCTGAGGATAAAAATAGGCAAAATTCGTTCCTAAATCGCTGCTTATGACAGATGTCTCTGTGTATGTTTCGGGTCTTTACTTTTCACCTTCGTTTTCTGTTTGAAATCTTTAACAATTTCACATTTGTGCATATTGTGCCAGTTGTATTCGTTGAATGCTCTTTATCTGCCTGCGCTGTCTAAAACGCTTCCATCTGCATTGCCACGATGATTCGATGATGATTTAGTGTCAGAAACAAATATGCGTTGCCTATCTTCATCTGTAGAAACAGAACCTGGAAATGATAGCAGCATATATCACAAACAAGAGGCTCGTTCACAGGCTTAGAAGGGTTCTCTGCCAAAGCACGTGATGCGCCCCTTCAAAATGTTTTCTGTTTGGAAGGTTTCCTTAAGAGAATCGGGACGGTGAGCAAAACCATGGCCTTTACCAGCATAAACACAGACTCCCTCCTTCGCAGACCATATATGCAGACACCCGTCGCACAACCCATTTGAAAGCAATTGAATATATAGGTTCACCGTCTTCAATTTGAACAATTGTCTTCCTTGCTCGACATCCCATAATTTGATTGCTGAGTCAAATGATTTCATTATTTGTACACGGACCAGTGGGGCTCATAGATTTCCTTCGTGTGCTCTTTGAGATCATGTAGACACGTATGTTGCTTTCACACTCCATATCTTTGTTGTCAAGTGTCTGGATTCATCTGAAATTACAGCGGATTTGCGTTCACTTACCATCATAATCTTGTCTTTAGCATACTCATGGTCAGCTATGCTGACAGCTTTAGCACCAACCATTGCTGCTTTAAGAGCGGAAACATTCACCAAATTTGCAAGAACAGCACTTGAAAATCCTGGAGTTCCTCTCCCAATAATCATCAAATCTACATCATCTGCCTTTAAGACCTTTGACATGTGACATTCTAGGATCTGCCTGCGACCTTCAACGTCAAGGTTGGGTACTACAACATGACAATCAAAGCGACCAGGTCTAACCAGGGCCTTATCCAACGACCCAGGGAAATTAGTAGCAGCAATAACTATTATTCCTTTATTTTACTTAAAAGCATCCAGCCCCACCAGTAGTTGATTTAGAGTTATTTTCATATATTGCTGATCTTTAGGATTGCAGCTTCCACCAATTTTGTCAATAAATATGATACAAGGTGACCGCTTCTTTCCAGCTGCAAAATGATCCTGTACCCAACACCCACAAAGATTTCTTTAAATTCACTTCCACTGCAAGAAAATAAAGGAACTCCAGCTTCACCGGCAATGGCCCTAGCCAACATAGTTTTCCCTGTTCCAGGTTGCCCAACAAGCAAAACTCCTTTTGGCGAGTTGCCACCAAGCCTCGTAAATAGCTTTGGATATAGTAAATAATGAACAATTTCCTCTAATTCTGCCTTGGCCCTTCACATCGCTGAATTTAGTGTTTGACTCCATGCTTGGCTGCACCTCTTCATTTAGACCGAGATCTTTACTAATTCCCCGATCCTCAATAAGGGCTTCAACTCCGGAAATCAAAAGGAATGCAAGCGCAATTGTTCGAAATGCACACCATAGTTTTCAAGCGTGGTTGCACAAGAAACTCCATATTATTAGAAGCAGACTTGAGGGCATTATCCGTTATCAAAGTAAAACCATTCTTTAATAATGGCAGCAGAAAATCATATATATTTGCCAAGGCAGAAAGCAATTCTCGATTATCTTCATTGGAAACCCCTCATGAGATGAAACATGAAGCAGCAGCAGGATATGCTTCCACAAAAGCATCCAGAGTAGCAACAACATCATTTATGAAGTCCATAACCTCCAGTAAACATGAAGTTGTCCCACCATTGAAGTCAAGTTTCTTCCTGAGAAAGGCAGGGCCTCGAATGCAGAACAGCATCGATGGTGCATTGTCTCAACTATGTGTAGAAACTGAGGAACTACCTCCTTTAACTCATTAATTAAATCTGGCTGTGATTTTAGGGCATTAATAACCGATGATCGGGCTAGCTTTTGCATTATCATGCCCATATATAGCACAAACATCCATCAATTTTGGCATGTCCAACAACCTTTTCCCCAGCAAGAGATCAGTGTGCTCCTTTGAGCTAAAGCTTTCACTTGCACAAGCTGCAAGATCTTGATGTGATGACATGCGATACAGGACCATGAAGACACGTTGGCTTAGCTCCTGATCTTCAACAAACAGCAGGGCATTCCCAGCGCTAACACAATCATTTAATTCAATAGCTGTGACAATGAAATTTGTTCGGGTTTTTCAGTGAGACTTTCTCCAAATAGCTTTTTGCCTCAGATTGCTGATGATGTTTTGAATTGTGCTTGTGCAGGGATAGGAGCTTGAAGTTGCTGCTGCCTTTTGAAGAGCTGGAGAATAAATTACCTATTCTAAAACAACACATTTAACGATTTCTTCTTCAAAACGGGGTTTTGAAGAAGAATCAATCTCTGACATGAGACGAAGTCTAACAGGATTCATCAAGGCCCTCCTTTGACGGATCACTTCTTGTCGACATCAGCTCATTATCCAAGAAGTTGATCTAGGAACACCCCATTCAGTACTTTTAAGCTTGCATGCCTCAATGGCAAGTTTCTCACTTCCGGCGACAGGTATACATCAAATGACCTTCGACCGAAAGATTTTTCGTGGTGTTCGACGCCAAGTCCTTTATTCACACCACGTGAATTGTACTGCAGTACCTTGAGGGTCATCATCATTATCGGTGATTCCTCTCGCGCTTGTTAACAGTTTACATCATTGACTGGTAATCAAGCAATGTCTTTCCATGTTCGACTTCAAAACATTTCTCACATGGATCGACTTGTACTTCGAGTGAAGATCGGACGAGATTGAAGACCCCGGATCTAGTTTCATCCATCCGGGTTGCGATATATATTCAGGAGAATAAAAACATGGAAATGTACAGCGTTGCAGCACAGATAATCATCCTACCAAAAGGATGATGGCTCTATCAGAATCATCAGTCTACCATCAGACGATTGTCTGTCCTATGTACATGAAAATGAATTTATAAAGTTGAGCATGGGAATGCCTGCCTCAGCTAGATCATGAAAACAGTATGAAGATAATGTATTGTATTGTATCTTATTACAGGTCTCCTCCCAGCATTGAAAGAACTTCGGATCCTCCTAATAAAGCATTTCATCCGATAAACGGCCTCATACTTTAGGGGGCAACTGTTATAGACATTTTTGTGCCTTACAGCTCTAAGCATGAAATGTCCATAAACCAAGGGATCCTAAGTCCCTAAAAGTGTTGTTCCGGCCCCTAAAGGAACAAGGTCAACAAATTACAGCTTCTCCCAGAAGTTCTCCACCAGAAACTGCTCAGAATCAGTCAAATCAGGATCATTTCAGCTGCTCCACTAGCTAGCTGCGTTGCATAGCACCCAAGTACACTAGCTAGGTGCGTTGCAACGCACCTAAATGCACTACCAGGCTGCGTTGAGCGGGAAATGACAAATGGCAGTGTCATTCCGCGAGGTGGACAGACAATGGAAGCTTCCATAATCTTCCCCAATGACACTTGCCTCACTGAGTTCGACCAAGGATGAGTAAGAGGCTCTCAGTCTCCAAGTGGAAGCAATAACTGACAGAGAGAAGCCACTAGTCAAATCATAAGCTGACTCATCCTCTTTGCATACATCTATATATGGATCCCTCATCCCAGAGATCCAAAGGCTGGAATTTTGTACATTGCAGAGAATTGCTGTTGGTTTTGAGATAGATATCAGAGTATTGGGTGATTTATGCTTTGTTGGAGGTGAAGAGGGGATTCCTTTGCTGGGAGGTTGATGCTGGATCAGGAATCATCGGTTGTAACTCCTCCTAGACCTTCTTGTTATATCAATAAAACTATTTGAGTTTCTCCTACATGCTTGTGTTTCATTGATGTTTGTTACATTTGTATGTTTAGCTTAAATCTGATCCTAAGCTATTTATGAATATAAATCCATGTCTTTGTGTAGTTTTCTCCTTCTGTGATCTTATAGGAACTTGGTGAAGCTAGGCAAGTAAGGGAGCAGGTAGCTGGAAGCTGTTAAAGAGGAGAGAGATTGGATCAAAGGACTAGCGCAAGACACAGGTTGGTTCATCCTATTCCTCTTCATTTATAGTTCATAAAGAAGAATACGAAAGTAGTTTTCCTTGTTTGTTTCTAAGGTCACTGTCACGCCTTAGTGGGATAGGGGCGTTCTGAGTAGACACTTTTCCCGTTAACACTTTCCCTTTCTTAAACTCCCTATATATTTCCTCTACCATGGACCTCATGGCCAGGAAACTATCTATAAACTGGGGGTCTGATCCCAAGGGACTTTCTTATGACATTTTCTTCTTGGAATAGATCTAACCAATTTCTGGGTTAGTTTCAACCAACTCTCCTTCTCCTAATTTAAGCTTTGATCTAGTTAGCATTCAACAACAAAATCCGGCACAATCTTGTCTAACCTTAACAACCTAAAGCTCTGATACCACTTGAGCTGAAATCACCCGTAAATGACCTCAGTGAATTAATGAAGGTATTACAGACCCAAGTACTGGAATGTGTCTATGTTATTTTATACAACGGATCGATAAGATTTCGAAATACACAGACACTGAAATAGTAAGAAAAACACAATAAGAAAACACATAAGACACAACAAATTTAATAAGGAGTTCACCCAATCCTCTTGGGCTACGTCTCCTGGTCCAGCCTTCAGTGGTGGCCTTTCTATTGTGTCTTAAAGTAGAGTTTTTACAATAAGGAGCTCAATTTGAGTCTCGCTTTAACAGATGATGATCGATAGGATTGTACTTGGATTCCCCAAGTCTCTAGAGTACACAGACTCCCCTGACTGACTCTTGACCTCAAATGGTCTCAGTGGCATGAGTTCAATTTGGTACCCAATACCCGATAAGTATACACAGAAGAGTTGCTTGAACCTCTCAAGCCTTCTCTGGAGTTCACAGACTCTCAGACTCTCTCTGTCTCTGTCTGCTCGATGCTGCCTTTGTTTGCAGGTTAGCTCGACTTCTCTGCTCTCTACAATTTGCTTCTCTCTTGCCTCTCGGCTTTCTGTTTCTCTTTTTTCTGCCTCTCGACTTCTCTTTTTCTGTTCATGGCTTAAAGACAATCTGCTCCCTGATTGTTCTTTTCCGCTTCCTGGCTCTCTGGACCGCCTACCTCTGTCCGCTAGAATTCCCCTGCTCTACATCATCATCACTGTAACGCTTCGCAGAGAGGTGGCCACCTGTTTCCTTACGAACTGAGTGTCAGTTCTCTTTGAGCGGTCGTTATTTCTGTTTCTCCAAGATTGCCCGCGAAACTGATTCCTCTGCCAGCTCGGCGTTCATGCCAGACCTCAAATCTCATATAACTCAGCCTATTTCCCCGTCAAATCCGGTCATCCATCGGATCGTTTCTCCGCCATTGATCTGGAGACTCTAGATCCTACGATCTCCGTCCATATCGCACGGATAAGTAGCATGCCCTTTACCCGCGCGATGAGAGCGGTTTTCTCTCTCATCCACCGGACACGTGTCACCCAGTGTATGGCATCGTGCGGGACTCAGCCTAACCCGCTTACCGCCTGAGGTCCTCTCGATATCTTGTCGATTTTATCGTGGGACCCACCTTCTGACGGAATCGGCGATTTCTGTATGATTCTATGATTTTTCCCGTGACAAAGCACTCGGGGCTTTCCTTCGCTGAGGGAGATGCCCTGCTAATTGCGTATTAGAAACTGCCTCCGTTTCTGGATCTGACTTCCTGTTTTGCCAGTTTGTTCCAGCACGCAATTACCATGGGCCAACGGTCTGCGCGCTTTGACCGAGGGTCCTCGTTGCTCCGTGCTGACTACAAATTGCCATTGTTCAGAGGTTATTTCTGATAAGCTTGA
This sequence comes from Pinus tabuliformis, assembly GCA_031772625.1. Lineage (NCBI taxonomy): Eukaryota > Viridiplantae > Streptophyta > Pinopsida > Pinales > Pinaceae > Pinus > Pinus tabuliformis. Next base: position 795,537,176 of record CM062815.1, on the reverse strand, counting down.
CATCCATAGCACTTGAAACTTTGGTATGAGTTTTACAGAGTTTGGGTAACTGTAAGAGAGTTTATGGATCCAAATCGGATCATCAATGGGCCAGAAAATTATACAATGGATCCCATATACATAATGCGCCTAGAAAGACATACGCTAGGACTGAATACAATAACATCTAAGTACATGATACATAATTCCCCTCAAGCTAACATGGTGAGAGGGTATCACAACAAAAGAAGCCCTGCTGCACAGGAAAGGGATCTAAAGATCTGAATGGATCATATGAAGGATACATGCATGATGTGGACGATGCAAGCAGGAGAAATTGAGCCCATCGCATTTTCAGAACTACATATGAGACTAGATCAACTTACACATACATCCTGGCATGTTGGGGGGGGGGGGGGGGTTACCTGAAGGGCCACCCAATCATGAGATATGGAACATATCACACACACCTAGGAATCACTAGGAAAACCGTCTGGATCACTGAACCGTCAAGTGCATGATTCTCAATCATGTGATAATGAGTTAGCATCAAGCACATGAGAAATAACCAAGTCGAAGGGAAATGATGATTCCCTTTGCTTGATCTGAGGCACTGAACAAAAATGAAGGTTGCAACCAAGATACATCACCCTCTTGACCACACTTTTGGAATAAATATGTTGAAGTCGACAGAAGAGGGCCCACCAGACTTAAGGAAATAAGGAATCCTTAACAAAGGAACAAGGTATCATAGTAGAGTGACTGATGGACTGACGTCGGGGATGATGATGGAAGGAAACAAGAGTAGGGTTTTCCCCCACCTATCCCACCTAGACCTCCAGTAAATTTCATTTGTTTCCTTGTTTATTTAAGCATTTACTATTTTTAGTAGTTTTTCGGGTTGTGAACTTTCGGAGCAGTTTTGATCCCCTAAACGACATTTTTTTGAGGTCAATTGCAAGCCCATAACCAAAGGCAAGGGCTTGCATCAAATCTTGCAGTACTCATAGAGACCTTTCCAACACGGTATCATATGTGCCAAACGGAGATAATATGACCAAGTTATGACCCTGGGAAGTTGGCTGCCCAAATAACCCCAACGGGGCCCACAAACTCTTGGTGTTACATCTCCTGGGGTTAGGGTTTTGCTTGTTTGGGGATTTTCTCATGCTTTTCAATAATAAATATGCCCTTGAGCCTCATTGTAACATAGTTTAGAGGCATGTAGTTGCCACATCTTTTCTTAGAGATAAGCTACCATCACTTGAGCTAGTCTTATTTTCATTTTGTTTGTAAGCATATTTTAGTTTTGATATCAATGAAATGAAGTGTTATTTCTACTGCATATTTGTACTTATGGTTATATTTGTAGTTTTTTGTGTTCCTATTTAAATTCAGATCAGTGGTATTAGAGCGGTCTTCTCTTTCTATGTTTTTCTTTGCATGTCCCCTACGAGGTCGAGATATAAGGAGTTAGGTCTTGAATTGGTTGAACCTTTACAAGGCCAGCCTCGCAAATCCCAATGACCTGCCATTGTGGAAAAAAAGAAGGACAAGGGGGCAGGAGATCCTTTCATCATATTTCTCAAAAAATCCCTTAAGCAAAAGAGGAATGTGATGATGGACAACTTTTTCCAGATCCTCCAGCGGCTACCCAAGGGCGACACATCTACTTCCAGTGGCTACTATGGAAGTGCCACACCCTTTAATGTACAAGTTAACTTTGACATTCCCATATTTGAGGGTCATATAGATGTTGATGTTATAGATAATTGGTTAAATTTGCTAGAAGGATATTTTTCTGTTCATGATTTTTCCAGTCAGGAAAATATTACTTTTTCTCTTCTCAAAGCCACCCCCCACATCAAGGACTGGTGGGAAACCTACTGTGATAAAAAGGATGAAATTATGCCCTCAATATTTTTAGCCGCTCCCACTTGGGATTCATTCTAGGATGCCATCAAGGAGCATTACTACCCTATCGGGAGCTATAAGGATAAATACTTAAAGTGGACCACACTACGATAGGGAAGGGACCATGATGTGCTGAATTTTACCAATGTTTTTCATACCCTTCACACGAAGTTGGGTATCAAGGATTCTGAGAAAAATTTGGTACTCAAGTACTCTCTCTGCCTACATAGGTACATCCAGGATGAGATGGAGTTCGTGGAAATCTCCTTTCTTGGCACGGCGTACCGATACGTTGTCAAGATTGTGCATAAGATTAAATAAAAAGCTTGACATTGGATCTGTGAATCTGAAGCAAGGGAAAGGCACCCCCAAAACGTAGAGAAAAGGTAAAATCCAAGGCGGGTCGACCCAAGATAACTCGCTGAAGCCGCAAGAAAAGAAAAACACCACGAAGACAAAGAAGGACATGGGTAAGTGTTGTGAATTCCATAAAAGCTCCATTCACAACACAAGTGAGTGTGAGGCCAAGAAGTCATTGGTCGCTGAGATGAAGGCTTCCGAGTCCGATGCATGTTCCGAATCTGAGTCACAACCCGACAAGTGGAAAGACAAAGGGAAGCAGATCATCGACGTAGATCACATTGTCACTGTGGCCACCAAAAAGGTCGAGAAGATCAAGCCTGAAGATCCAGAAGAGGGGGAGCGCCTATTCCACTCACAAATGTGGGTGAAGGGTTCTCTGCTGCATTTCATTGTCGATAGTGGGAGCCAAAAGAACCTCATTTCAGAAAAGTTCGTGAAGCGGTTGGGCTTACCAACAATAACACACCCACAGTCATACACCATCGGGTGGCTTTACCAAGGATGAGATCTTAGTGTCAGCTAGCAGTGTCGCGTTCCCTACAACATCAAGCCATTCACAGATGAGGTACTGTGTTATGTTGTCCCGCTTGAAGTTTGTGATGTATTATTAGGAAAACCATACTTATGGAAGTAGCATGTCATATATTAATCTAGAACTTGCTTTGTTATTATTTCTTTGGGTACTAAGTTATATAGGATACTAGAGGTAGCCCCACCTACTGTCATCTCTTTGATCTCTGCTAAGGAATGCAGTAAGGTCATATCTTAGACTCAAAAATTTGTTTTCTTTATGATTCACTCTGAAAGTAAGGGAAAGGTCGTAGCCACATCCATGGCCCCCAGGAAGGGTTCCTCCAAGAAGAATAAGTGGGTGGATACAGTCATGGAAGAATATAGGGAAATCTTCTCCTCACCCACAAGGGTACCCTTGCATTGTGAGGTCAAGCATTCAATCGATCTAACACCCAAAGCACCTCTACCCAACGGACCAATATATCCCCACTCCATTCTGGAAAATGAAGAGATCAAGCGGTGAACCCAGGAGTTGCTGGAGAAAGGGCACATCCGGCCAAGATCCTCACCTTGTAGGAGCCTGATTGTACTAGTACAGAAGAAGGATGGAACCTGGAGGCTCTGCATTCATTTTCGAGCACTAAAAGAAATCACTTTCAAGAATAGATATCCAATCCTATAGATTTCTAACATGTTGGACCAACTCAAAGTGGAAAAATATTTCAGCAAGATTGATCTAAAGTCTGGTTATGACCAAGTTCTAATAGATCCCACAGATGTATGGAAGACCACCTTTAAACCCAAGGAAGGCATTTTTGAATGGTTGGTTATGCCCTTTGGGTTGAAAAATTCCCCTGCTACTTTTATGAGGCTAATGGATGACATCTGCGGCCCTTCACCAACTCATTCATGGTGCTTTATCTGGATGAAATCCTCATCTTCAGCAAGAGTTGGGAAGAACACTTGCAACACATTCGGTAGGTCCTTCAAACCCTTTAGCATCACAAATTTTGTGTCCAACTTGGAGAAATGCACCTTTGGCATGAGCCAGGTCCAATACTTGGGTTACATCATAGATGAGCGTGGCATTCAAGTGGACCTGACCAAGATCCAAGTCATTTGGGATTGGCCAGCCCTGGCCACTCTAACAAAGCTTCACAGATTTTTGGGCCTTACAAATTTCTATCGGAGGTTCATGTTAGGATTCTCCCATATCACTTGGACTTTGAGTCAGATTACTAAGGGCGGGGCAAAAGAAAAGTTTTCCTGATATGAGGCCCAACAGAAGGCATTCGTTGAGTTAAAGCACCGCCTCTGCTCTGCACCGGTACTCATGTTTCTAGACATGCAACAACCATTTGAAATCGAGACATACACCTCAGGCTATGCTATTGGTGCATTCCTCACCCAGCATGGGCATCCATTGACCTATCATAGTGAGACACTTTCCGATATGATTTGGATGTACCCCACCTATGATAAAGAGGTATTCCATCCTGGAAACTTGCAAACAAGAGAAGCACTACACTATGGGGAAGGATATGGTAATCCACACCGATCACCAACCTCTTTAGTTTATACAGACACAGGGGAAGTTGTAGAACGACCGCCATCAGAAGTGGTCTACATATCTGCAACAATTCCACTTAAACATTAAATACAAAATGGGCAACACCAAGCATGTTGCAGACTACCTCATTTGGCCCCCAGTTGCAGCACTGACTAATGTTCTCAACTCTTGTGGTCACAAGACCTCTAGATGGCCGCAACTATACAAAAATGATCCAAATTTTTCCTCGACATACCGGATGCTAGTAGATGGCAAGCAAGTCCCCAATTTCCACCTCTAGGACACATTATTATGCTACCTAGGCCACCTTTGTGTTCCTTCAAGTGGCATGCCAAGATTATTTGGGAGGTGCACTACAATCAGTTCACATGACACTTTGGTGTGGAGAAAACCATGGTTGTACTATAAAAGTAGTTTTATTAGCCCAAACTCTGACTGGATGTTGGGAAATATATCAGATCTTGCACTGCCTGCACCATAACCAAGCCCACCATCAAGAATCAAGGCATGTAGACTCCTCTAGCTACTCCCATCTGGCCATGGGAATCCATCTCCATGGACTTTATGTTTGGCCTCCCTTCTACCAAGCATGGTAATTGCTGTGTATTTCTGATCGTGGACATATTTTCTAAGATGGCTATATTGGTGACCTGCAAGAAGAGTATCACAACAGAGGGCACTGCCAAACTCTTCCTTGATGAGTATGGGTACATTTTGGGATCCCACAAACCATTATATCATATCAGGATAGCAGGTCCATGAGCACATTTTGGTCAAGCCTCTAGACATTGTTGGACACCAAGCTCACCAAATCGATTTCCTTCTATCCCCAGACTGATGGCCAGATGGAGGTCGTCAATAAGATCATAGTTCATATACTCAAATGTACAACTCCAATCATCCTCGAACCTCGGATGAGAGTCTTCCATATGTGCAACAAATTTATAATAGAGCTCTCCATAGCTCAACTGGTCGCAATCCCTTTCAAGTGGGTCTAGGATTTCAACCATTGCGTCTGATTGATGTTGCCATGCCTCATGTGACTATGCAGAAAAAATCCAAACACGTATTGTATGAGGCTAATAAAGCGACCTGATTTATTGAACACATCCAATACATCCGCCATCAGGTTCATGACATCTCGGAGAAATCAAATGCCAAGTATAAGCAATGCATGATCAACATCAGGTGCCATACAAGTTTCAAGGGGGCGACAAAGTCTAGTTGCGTTTGTAGAAAGAACACCTTACAGGAGCTCATCGAAATCTCAGACCAATCCAATATGGTCCTTACACCATTACCAAGATTGTGGGAAATAATGTTTTTGATCTCAACATTCCCCCATTCCTTAGCTTGCACCCAATTTTCAATGTGGACCACCTTTGACCATACTTCCCAGCATTGTTGGACACATCAGTTATTGCAAAATATCTCACTCCAATAGATTTAAACCCAGACTACATGAAGCATATGAAAACTAATTGGATTATGAACACACATGTCAAGAACAATTGTTAGCAAAAGATACAACTATATCGGGTGCCAAAGTTGGCCAACTCTTGCACCAAGGCAAGTGCCTCACTAGGGACCAGGTTCAACAAAAATGTTCTCACCTCATGGGCGCTTAGCACATAATGGGGACCATTGCTTCCTAAGGGAGGAGGAGTGATCCATGTGGATATTGGTGGCTACCCACCTATCCCACCTAGATCTCTAGTCAATTTTATTTTATCATTTATTATTTTTAGCAGTTTTTCGGGTCTTGAACTTCCGAAGTAGTTTTGACCCCTTAAATGACATCGCGTTTTTTTTTTATTTTTTATTTTATTTTTTTTTATTTATTTTTTTTATTTTTTTTTATTTTTATTTTTATTTATTTTTTTATTTTTTTTTATTTTTTATTTTTTATTTTTATTTTTAAGTTTCGTTGTAGGCATGTGGGCATTGGAGAGGGCCTATTTCAAATCTTGTAGTACCTAGAGAGACCTTTCCAACAAGGTATTGTATGCACCAAACGGAGATAATATGACCAATTTATGACCCCGGGAAGTTAGCTGCCCTACTAACCCCAACGAGACCCACAAACTCTTGGTGTTACATCTCCTGGGCTTAGGGTTTTGGTTGTTTAGGGTTTTCTCATTCTTTTCAATAATAAATAGGCCCTTAAAGTTCATTATAACGTGGTTCCGAGGCATGCAACTGCCACATCTCTTCTCAGAGATAAGCTACCATCACCTGAGCTAGTCTTATTTCCATTATGTTTGTAAGCATATTTCAGTATTTGATATTAATGAAATGAAGTGTTATTTTTTATACATCTTTGTATTTATGGTTATATCTGTAGTTTTTTACATTCCTATTTAAATTCGGAATAGTGGTATCAAAGCAGTATGCTCTTTATTTTTTTTTCCTTGCATGTCCCCAATGAGGTCGGGATATAAGGATTTAGGGCTTGAACTGGTCGAACCTTTGCAAGATCAGCCTCACAAATCTCGACGGCCTCCCCTGGTGGAAGAAAATAAGGATGAGGGGGCATGAGATCCTTTCAAAATCTTGCTTGAAGAAGCCCTCGAGCGACAGAGGAACGCAATGATGGATAACTTTGCCCAAATCCTTCAGCGGCTACCTAAGGGCGACACATCTACTTCCAACAGCTACTCTGGAAGTGCTACACCCTTTAAGGTACAAGTTAAATTTGACATTCCCATATTTAAGGGTCAGATAAATGCTTATGTTGTAGATAAATGGTTAAATTTGCTAGAAGGATATTTTTCTATCCATGATTTTTCTAATTGGGAAGAGATTACATTTGCTCTTCTCAAAGTCGCCCCCCATGTCTAGGAGTGGCGGGAAACCTACTGTGAGCAAAAGGATGAAAATACACCCTCACTATTTACCAATGCATGACGAAATTTACCAATGTTTTTCATACTTATGGAAGCGACATGTTGTATATGAGTCTAGACTTCGCCCTGTTATTATTTCTTTCTGTACTACGTTATACAAGATACCGGAGGTAACCCCACCTTCCAACATCTCTTTGATCTCTGCTAAGCAATGCAATAAGGTCATCTCCCATATTGGTAATTTTTTTTCTTTCTAATTCGCTCTCAAAGTAAGGGGAAGGTCATAGCCACATCCATGGCCCCCGGGAAGGGCTCCTCTAAGTAGCAGAAGCGGGTGGATACGATCGTGGAAGAATACAAGGACATATTCTCCTCACCCATAGGGGTACCCTTGCATTATTAGGTGAAGCATTCAATCGATCCGACTCTTGGAGCACCTCTACCCAACGGGCCGTTATATTTTCGCTCCATTCTGGAAAATGAAGAGATCAAGCGGAAAATCTGGGATTTTGAGTAGAAAGGGAACATTCGGCCAAGTTCCTTACCTTGTGGGAGCCCAATTGTACTTGTACAAAAGAAGGATGGGACTTGGAGGATCTGCATTGATTATTGGGAACTAAACAAAATCATTATCAGGAACAGGTATCCAATCCCAGGGATTGATGACCTATTGGACCAACTCGAGGGGGCCAAGTACTTCAACAAGATCGATCTGAAGTTTGGTTATCACGAGGTTCCAATAGAGCCCACATATGTATGGAAGACTACCTTTAAATACAAGGAAGGCCTATTTGAATGGTTGGTTATGCCCTTCGGGTTGACAAATTCCTCTTCTACATTTATGAGGAAATCGATGACATCGTGTGGCCCTTCACCAACTCATTCATGGTGGTTTATCTAAACGACATCCTCATCTTTAGAAAGAGTTGGGAAGAACACTTGCAACTCATTCTGCAGGTCCATCAAACCCTTCGAAATTCACCTTTGGCATGAGCCGGGTCTAATACTTGGGTTACATCATAGATGATTGTGACGTGTAGGTGGACATGACCAAGATCTAAGTCATTTAGGATTGGCCAGGCCTAGCCACTCAAATAGAGCTTCGCAAATTTTTGGGCCTTGCAAATTTCTATCGAGGATTCGTGTTGGGATTCTCCCATATCACTTGGCCTTTAAGTCAAATTACTAAGGGCGGGGTGCAAGCAAAGTTTTCCTAGTCTGAGGCCCAATAGAAGGCATTCATTGAGTTGAAGCACCACCTCTAGTCTACACAGGTACTCATGTTTCTAGACCTGCATCAGCCATTTGAAATCAAGACAGATGGCTCAGACATTGCTATTGGTGCAGTCCTCACCTAGCACGGGCATCCAATGACCTATCATAGTAAGACACTTTCTGATACAATTAAGAAGTACCCCACCTACGGTAAAGAGATGTATTCCATCATGCAAGATTGCCAACAATGGAGGCACTACATTTTGCAGAAGGAGATGGTCATCCACACTGATCACCAACCTCTTTAGTTTATACAGACACATGGGAAGTTGTAGAACGATCAGCATCATAAGTGGTCTACATATCTGCAACAATTCCTTGAAAATTAAATACAAAAAGGGAAGAACTAATCATGTTGCAGACTACCTCAGCCATCCCCCAGTTGCAACAATGACTATAGTTCTCAACTCTTGTGGTCACGAGACCTCTGGATGGCTACAACTATATAAAATGATCCAGAGTTCACCTTGACATACTAGATTCTAGTAGCTGGCAAGAAAGTTCCTAATTTCCAACTCTAGGATGCATTATTATGCTACCTGGGACACCTTTTATTTCCTTCAAACGAGTGTGCCAAGCTGATTTGGGAGGCACAATACAGTCGAGTTGTAGGACACTTTACTGTTGAGAAACCTATGGTTGTACTACAAAAGTACTTTTATCTGCCCAAACTCCGACTGGATGTTGGGAAATATATCAGATCCCTCACTGCCTATGCCATTGCCAAGCCCACCATCAAGAAGCAAGGCTTGTGCACTCTTCTGCCTACTCACAGCCAGCCCTGGGAATCCATCTCCATGGACTATATATCTGGCCTCCCTTCTACCAAGCATGGTAATGTCTGTGTATTTGTGGTCGTGGACAAATTTTCTAAGATGGATATATTGGTAGCCTGCAAGAAGAGTATCACAACAGAGGACACTTCCAAACTCTTCTTTGAAAGAGTATGGGTACATTTTGGGATCCCATAGACCATTATATTAGATCGAGATAGTAGTTTCTTGAGCACACTTTTCTCAAGCCTCTGGACACTATTGGACACCAAACTCACCATATTGACTCCCTTCCATCCCCAGACTCATTGCTAGACGGAGGTTGTCAATAGGATGATAGTGCATATACTCTGCATGTACAACTCCAAGAATCCTAGAACCTGGGATGGGATTCTTCCATATGTGCAACACAATTAAAATAGAGGTCTCCATAGATGGACTGGTCGCAATCCCTTTCAAGTGGGTCTCGGATTTCAACCATTGTGTCCAATTGATGTTTCCATGCCTCAAGCGACTACGAAGATAGAATCCACACATGAAATGTCTTAGGCTGACAAAGAGACTAGATTTATTGAATGCATCCAACACATCTTCCAGTAGGTTCATGACATCCTGGAGAAATAAAATTCTAAGTACAAGCTGCAACATGATCAATATCAGGTGCCACACAAGTTTTAGGTGGGCGACAAAGTCTGGTTGTTTGCAGAAAGAGCACCTTACAGGATCCCATCAAAAGCTCAAACCACTCTGATATGGTCCTTACACCATTACCAAGGCTATGGGAGACAATGGTTTTGAGCTCAACATTCCCCATTCCTTTTCTTGCACCCAGTGTTTAATGTGGACCACGTTCAACCATACTTCCCACCATTGTTGGACACATCAGACATTGCAGAACAAATCACACCAACAGATTTAAAACCAGACTACATGGAACAGGCCACAACTGATCATATTATGGACACACAAGTCAAGAACACTTGCTAGCAAAAGATCCAACTATATCAGGTTGTCAAAGCTATCCAACTACTGCACCAAGGCAAGTTGCTCACCAAGGACCAGGTTCAACAGAAATTTCCTCACCTTATGGAGGCTTGCACACAATTGGGACCATTAATTCCTAAGGGGGGAGGAATGATCCAGGTGGATATTGTTGGCCACCCACCTATCCCACCTAGACCTCCAATTAGTTTCATTTGTTTCCTTGTTTATTTCAGTATTTACTATTTTTAGCATTTTTTGAACTCGTAAATAGCGTTTTTTTGAGGTTCGTTTTAGGCTCATAGCCACGGGAAGGGACCTGCAACCAATCTTGTAGTATCAGAGAGAACTTTCCAACAAAGTAGTGTACGTGCCAAATGAAGATAATATGACCAAGTTATGACCCTGAGAAATTGGTTTCCCAACTAACCCCAATCGGGCCACAAACTCTTAGTGTTACATCTCCTGGGGTTATGGTTTTGGTTGTTTAGGGTTTTTCTCATGATCTTCAATAATAAATAGGCCATTGAGCCTCATTGTAACACAGTTTAGAGGCATGTAGCCGCCATATCTCTTCTCAGAGATAAGCTATCATTGCCCGAGTTAGTCTTATTTCCATTTTGTTTGTAAGCATATTTAAGTATTTGATATTAATGAAATGAAGTGTTATTTCTATTGCACCTTTGTATGTATGGTTATATCTGTAATTTGTTGCATTCCTGTTTAAATTCAAATTAATGGTATCAGAGCAGTTTTCTCTTTCTTTATTTTTCTTTGCATCTCCCCAACGAGGTTGAGATATAAGGAGTTAGGGCTTGAACTAGTCGAACCTTTGCAAGTCCAGCCTTGCAAATCTCGATGGCCTCCCATGACAGAAGAAAAGAAAGATGAGGGGGCAGGAGATCACTTCAAAATATTGCTTGAAGAAGCCCTTGAGTGATAGAGGAACACGATGATAGACAACTTTTCCCAGATCCTTCAGCGACTACCCAAGGGCGACACATCTACTTATAGCAACTACTTTGGAAGCACCACACCCTTTAAGGTACAAGTTAACTTTGAGGCACCACACCCTTTTGCAACTTGTATTTTCAACTTATCTCCCTAAGCTTTTACTCAAATTTCGAGAAGGAGTACTCGTTGGATGCAAAACTTAATTCCTCATCCAAGGAGTACCCATGTTGCATACCTTCGATGGACCCTACTACACGAAAAATGAGAAATACATGAAAAACGTGATTGCAATCACATTTTTGATGTATTTCTAATTTTTCATATAGTGGGGTCCATCAAAAGTATGAAACATGGGTACTCCTTGGATGAGGAATCAAGTTTTGCATCCAACGAGTGTTTCCACTTGAAATTTGAGTAAACCCGTACACAGATAACTTGAAAATACGAGTTGAAAAATTAGTTTTGTCTTTTCTCCCTCTAAAATTTGATGATGTAATCTAATTTTATTTTATTATTTCCACTATTATTTTATAATTTCCTTAGGAGGCCCATTTTAGACCTCAAACATTCCCTAATTTCAAGCTGAAGGATTCTGAGTCCAACACATTTTCTGACTTTGAGTCAGAACCTGACAAGGGGAATGATAAAGGGAAGCAAATGATTGATTCAGAGCCCAATGCCAAGGTGGCCACCACCAATGTCTAGAAGATCGAGCCTAAAGATCTAGATGAGGGGAGCACCTATTCCACTCACATATGTGGGTGAAGGGTTCTCCACTGTAGTTCATTATCGACATCGGGAGGCAAAAGAACCACATTTCAGTAGAGGTCATGAAGCGGTTGGGCCTACCAACTACAACACATCCGCAGCCATACACCATCAGGTAGATTCACCAAGGATGAGATCTTTGCGTCAGAAAGAAGTGTTTCCTTCCCTACAACATGAAGCCCTTCACAGATGAGGTACTATGTATTGTTTCTCCTCTTGAAGTTTGTGAAGTATTATTAGGAAAACCATACTTATGGAAGTGGCATGTTATATACGAGTCTAGACCTCGCTCTGTTATTATTTAATTTGGGTACTAAGTTATACAGGATACCGGAGGTAGCCCCACCTACTGCCATCTCTTTCATCTCTGCTAAGCAATGCAGTAAGGTCATCTCCCAGATTGGGAATTTTTTTCTTTCTTATTCGCTCTCAAAGTAAGGGGAGGGTCATAGCCACATGCATGGCCCCCGGGAAGCGTTCCTCCATGTAGCAGAAGTAGGTGGATACAGTCGTGGAAGAATAAACAGACATCTTCTCCTCACCCATAGGGGTACCCTTCCACTCTCAGCTCAATCATTCAATCCATCTAACTCCTGGAGAACCTCTACCCAACGGGTCGATATATTGTCGCTCCATTCTAGAAAATGAAGAGATCAAGCAACAAATCAAGGAGTTGTTGTAGAAAGGGTACATCTGACCAAGTTCCTTTCCTTATGGGAGCTTGATTGTACTTGTACAAAAGAAGGATGGGACCTGCAGGCTCTGCATTGATTATCGGGCACTAAACAAAATCATTTTCAGGAATAGGTATCCAATCCCATGGATTGATGACCTGCTGGACCAACTCAAGGGGCCCAATTATTTTAGCAAGATTGATATGATGTCTGGTTATCACCAAGTTCTAAAATATCCCACAGATGTATGGAAGACCGCCTTTAAATCCAAGGAAGGCCTTTTTGAATGGTTGGTTATGCAATTTGGGTTGAAAAATTCCCTAGCTACTTTTATGAGGATAATGAATGATATCTTGCGGCCCTTCACCAACTCATTCGTGGTGGTTTATCTGAACGACATCCTCATCTTTAGCAAGAGTTGGGAAGAACACTTGCAACACATCCAGTAGGTCATTCAAACCCTTCGGCAACAAAAACGGTGTGCCAACTTGGAGAAATGCACCTTTGGCATGACCCAGTTCCAATACTTGGAATACATCATAGATGAGTGTGGCGTGTAGGTGAACTCAACGAAGATCCAATTCATTCATGATTGGCCAGCCCCGACCACTCTAACGAAGCTCCGCAACTTTTTGGGCCTTGGAAATTTTTATTGGAGGTTCGTGTTGGAATTATCCCATATCACTTGGCCTTTGAGTCAGATTACTAAGGTGAGGTGAAAGAAAAGTTTTCCTAGTCCGAGGCCTAATAGAAGGTGTTCGTTGATTTGAAGCACCGCCTCTACTCTGCACTGATACTCACGCTGCTAGACCTACAACAACCATTTGAAATTGAGACAAAGGCCTCAGACTATGCTATTGGTGCAGTCCTCACCGAGCATGGGCATCCAATTCCCTATCCCAGTGAGACACTTTCTGATACAATTCGGAAGTACCCCACCTATGATAAAGAGATGTATTCCATCGTGCAAGCATTCCAACAATGGAAGCACTACATTCTGGGGAAGGATACGGTCATCCACACTGATCACCAACCTCTTTAGTTTATATAGACACAGGGGAAGCTACAAAATAATCACCATCATAAGTGGTCTACATATCTGCAACAATTCCACTTTAACATAAATACAAAAAAGGAAGAACTAATCATGTTGCAGACACCCTTAGCTGGCCCCTAGTTGAAGCACTGATTATTGTTCTCAACTCTTGTCATCACAAGACATCTGGATGCCCGCAACTATACAAAAATGATCCAGAGTTCACCTTGACATACCAAATGCTAGTAGTTGGAAAGCAAGTTCCTGAATTCCACCTCCAGGAAGCATTATTATGGTACCTAGGCCACCACCATCTTTATGTTCCCTCAAGTGAGCGTGCCAAGCTGATTTTGGAGGCGCACTACATTCGAGTCGCAGGACACTTTGGTGTGGAAAAAATTGTGGTTGTACTACAAAAGTACTTTTATTGGCCCAAACTCCAACTGGATGTTGGGAAATGTATCAGATCCTGCACTCCCTGCGCCATCACCAAGACCACCATCAAGAAATAAGGCATATACACTCCTCTTCCTACTTCGAGCCAACTGTGGGAATCGATCTCCATTGACTATATGTCTGACCTCCCTTCTACCAAGCATGTTAATGACTGTGTATTTGTGGTCGTGGGCAAATTTTCTAAGATGGCTATATTGGCAGCCTGCAAGAAGAGTATCATAGTAAAGGACACTGCCAAACTCTTCCTTGAATGAGTATGGGCACATTTTGGGATCCCATAGACCATTATATCAAATCAGGATAGCAGGTTCCTGAGCATATTTTTTTCAAGCCTCTAGACACTATTGGACACCAAGATGACCAAATCAACTTCCTTCCATCCCCAGACTGATGGCCAAATGGAGGTCGTCAATAGGATGATAATGCACATACTCCAAATGCAAAACTCCAAGGATCCTCAAACCTGGGATGAGAGTCTTCCATATGTGCAACACAGTTATAATAGAGCTCTCCATAGCTCGATTGGTCGCATTCCCATTCAAGTGGGTCTAGGATTTCAACCATTGTGTCTGATTGATGTTGTCATGCATCATGCGACTACGCAGACATAATACACACATGTACTTTCCGAGGCTGATAAAGCGACAAGATTTATTAAACACATGCAACACATATGCCAACGGGTTCACAACATCTTGGAGAAATAAAATGCTAAGTACAAGCAACGACATGATCAACATCGGGTGCCACACAAGTTTCAGGTGGGCGATAAAGTCTGGTTTCATTTGTAGAAAGAATGCCTTACCAAAGCCCATCGAAAGGTCAAACCACTCTAATATGGTCCTTACACCATTACCAAGGTTATGGGAGAAAATGATTTTGAGCTCAGCATTCCCCTATTCCTTGGCTTGCACCAAGTGTTAAATGTGGACCGCCTTCAATCATACTTCTGACCATTTCTCGACACATCAATCATTACAGAACAACTCACACCAATAGAATTAAACCCAGACTGCATGGAACAGGCCACAATTGATTGAATTATAGACAAATAGGTCAAGAACACTCTCCAACAAAATATCCAACTATATCGGGTTGTCAAAGCTAGCCAACGCCTACACCAAGGCAAGTGGCTCACCAGGGACCAAGTTCAACAGAAATTTCCTCACCTCATGAAGGCTCTTCATGCAATGGGGACCATTGCTTCCCAAGGGGGGAGGAATGATCCTGGTGGATATTGGTGGCCACCCACCTATCTCAGCTAGACCTCCAGTCAACTTCATTTGTTTCCTTGTTTATTTTAGCATTTACTATTTTTAACATTTTTTCGGGCCCTGAACTTCCATAGCAGTTTTGACCCCATAAACGACGTCTTTTTGAGGTCTGCTACATGCCTATAGCTAAAGGTTAGGGCCTACAGAAAATATTTTAGTACTCGGAGATACCTTTCCAATAACGTATCGTACGTGCCAAACGGAGATAATATGACCAAGTTTTGGTGTGGAGAAAAATGTGGCTATACTACAAAAGTACTTTTATTGGCCCAAACTCCAACTGGATGTTGGGAAATATATCAGATCCTGCACTGCCTACACCATAACCAAGCCCACCATCAAGAAGCAAGGCATGTACACTCCTCTACCTACTCCTAGTTGGTCATGGGAATCCATCTCCATGGACTATATGTATGGCCTCCCTTCTACCAGGTATGGTAATGACTGTGTATTTGTGGTCATGGACATATTTTCTAAGATGGCTATATTGGCAGCTTGCAAGAAGAGTACCATAGTAGAGGAAACTGGCAAGCTATTATTTGAACAAGTATGGGTACATTTTGGGATCCCATAAACCATTATATCATATCGCGATAGCAGGTTCCTAAGCACATTCTATTCAAGCCTCTAGACACTATTGGACACCAAGATCACCAAATCGACTACCTTCCATCCCCAGACTGATGGCAAGACAGAGGTCATTAATAGGATGATACAACTCCAAGCATCCTCGAAGCTAGGATGAGAGTCTTCCATATGTGCAACATAGTTATAATAGAGCTATCCATAGCTCGACTGGTCGTAGTCCCTTTCAAGTGGGTCTAGGATTTCAACCATTGTGTCTGATTAATGTTGCCATGCCTCATGCGACTACGTAGACAAAATCCACAGATGTACTATCTGAGGTTGATAAAGTGACAAGATTTATTGAACGCACCACATCCGCCAACAGGTTCACGACATCCTGGAGAAATCAAATTCCAAGTACAAGCAATGACATGATCAACATCAGGTGCCACACAAGTTTCATGTGGGCGACAAAGTCTGGTTGCATTTGCAGTAAGAACAACTTACCGAAGCCCATCGGAAGCTCAAACCATTCTGATATGGTCCTTACACCATTGCAACCAAGACTGTGGGAGACAATTCTTTTGATCTCAGCATTCCCCTATTCCTTGGCTTGCACCCAGTGTTCAATGTCTGCCTTCGACCATACTTTCAACCATTGCTCGACACATCAATCATTGCAGAACAACTCACACCAAGATATTTAAACCTAGACTGCATGGAACATGCCAAAATTGATCGGAGTATGGACACATAGGTCAAGAACACCCGCCAGCAAAAGATCCAACTATATCGGGTTGTCAAAGTTGGCCAACTCCTGAACCAAGCAGAGTGGCTCACAAAGACCAGGTTCAACAGAAATTTCCTCACCTCATGGATGCTCTGCATGCAATGGGGACCATTTCTTCCTAAGGGTGGATGAATGATCTAGGTATATATTGATGTCCACCCACCTATATCACCTATACATCCATTTAGTTTCATTTGTTTCCTTATTTATTCATCATATACTATTTTTAGCAGTTTTTCGGGCCCTGAACTTTCATAGTAGTTTTGACCCCCTAAACGGTGTTTTTTTTTTAGGTCCACTGCAGGCCCATGTCTAGAGGCTGGGGCCTACAAAAAATATTGTAGTACTTGGAGAGACCTTTCCAACAAGGTATCGTACGCACCAAACAGAGATAATATGACCAAGTTATGACCCAGGAAGTTGGCTGCCCAATTAACCCCAACAGGGCCCACAAATGCTTGGCGTTACATCTCTTAGTGTTAGGGGTTTGGTTGTTTATGGTTTTTCTCATGTTTTTAAATAATAAATAGGCCCTTGATCCTCATTGTAACATAGTTTAGAGGCATGTAGCTGCAACATCTCTTCTCAGATATTAGCTACCATCCCCCGAGCTAGTCTTATTTCCATTCTGTTTGTAATCATATTTCAGTGTTTGATATTAATGAAATGAAGTGTTATTTCTACTGCATCTTTGTATTTATGGTTATATCTATAATTTATTGTGTTCCTTTTTAAATTCATAGATTTAGTGGTATCAGAGCGGTATGCTCTTTCTATGTTTTTCTTTTCATGTCCCCAACAAGGTCAGGATATAAGGAGTTAGGGCTTGAACTGGTAGAATCTTTGCAAGACCAGCCTTGCAAATCACGAAGGCCTCCCATGGTAGAAGAAAAGAAATATGAGTGGGCAGAGATCCTTTCAAAATATTGCTCGAAGAAGCTCTTGAGCGATAGAGGAATGCGATGATGGACAACTATGCCTAGATCCTTCAACGACTACCCAAGGGCGACGCATCTACTTCCAACAGGTACCCTAGAAGTGCCACACCCTTTAAGGTACAAATTAACTTTGACATTCCCATATTTGAGGGTCAAATAAATGCAGATGTTATAGATAAATGGTTAAATATGCTAGAAGGATGTTTTTTGTTCATGATTTTTCCAGCCAGGAAAAGATTACTTTTTCTCTTCTAAAAGTCACCCCCCACATCAAGGACTTGTGGGAAACCTATTGCAAGCAAAAGGATGAAAGTACGCCCTCACTATTTTTGTCTGCACCCACTTGGGATTCATTCGAGGATGCCATCAAGGAGAAGTACTACCTTGTTAGGAGCTACGAGGATAAATACATAAAGTGGACCACACTACAACAAGGAAGGGACCAAGAGGTGTCAAATTTTACCAATGTTTTTCATACCCTTCGCATGAAGTTGGGTGTCAAGGATTCTAAGAAAAAATTGGTACTCAATTACCGCGACTGCCTACATAGGTACATCTAGGATGAGATGAATTTCCTGGAGATCTCCTCGCTCGACATGGCATACTGATACACTGTCAATATTGAGCATAAACTTAAACATAAAAATTGAGACTTTGGATATGTGAATCCAAAGCAAGGGAAAGGTGCCCCCAAACCACAAAGCAAAGAGAAAATCCAACGCGAGGTGACCCAAGATAACCCGTCGAAGCCGAAAGCAAAGAATAACACCACAAAGACAACAAAGGACATGGAAAATTGGTGTTAATTCTATAAGAGCTCCACTCACAACACAAGTGAGTGTCGAGCCATGAAGTTACTAGTGTTCGAGCTGAAGGTTTCCGAGTCTTGAGTCATAACTTGACAAGGGGAATGACAAAGGAAAGAAGATAATTGATGCAAAGCCCAACACCACTATGGCCACCACCAATGTCCAGAAGATCGAGCCTAAAGATCCAGAAGAGGGGGACCACCTATTCCACTCACAAATGTCGGTGAATGGTTCTCTGCTGCAGTTCATTGTAGACATCGGGAGCCAAAAGAACCTCATTTCAGCAGAGGTCATGAAGCAGCTGGCCCTACCAAATATAACACATCTGTAGCCGTACACCATCAGGTGTCTTCACCATGGACGAGATCTCCACATCAGCCAACAGTTTCACCTTCCCTACAACATCAAGCCCTTCACGGATGAGGTACTGTGTGATGTTGCTCCTCTTGAAGTTTATGATGTATTATTAGGAAAACCATACTTATGGAAGCAACATATTGTATATGAGTCTAGACCTTGATATATTATTATTTCTTTGGGTACTAATTTATACAGGATACCGGAGGTAGCCCCACCTACCACCATCTCTTTTATCTCTCTTAAATAATGTAGTAAGGTCATCTCCTAGACTCAAAAAATTGTTTTCTTTATGATTCACTCTCAAAGTAAGGGGAAGTTCATAGCCAAATCCATGGCCCCCGGTAACAGTTCCTCCAAATAGAAAAAGTTGGTGGAGACGTTCGTGGAAGAATACAGGGACGTCTTCTCCTCACCCACAGGGATACCCTTGCATTGTTAGGTCAAGCATTCAATCGATATGACTCCTGGAGCACCTCTACCCAACGGACCGTATATCGTCATTCCATTCTAGAAAATGAAGAGATCAAGCAACAAATCCAAGAGTTGTTGTAGAAAGGGAACATCTGGCCAATTTCCTTCCCTTGTGGGATCTCGATTATACTTGTACAGAAGAAGGATGGGACCTATAGGCTCTGCATTGGTTATCAGGCACTAAACAAAATCCGTGTCAAGAATAGGTATCTAATCCCATAGATTAATCACCTATTGGATCACCTCAAAGGGGGAAAGTATTTCAATAAGATTGATATGAATTATGGATATCACCAAGTTCTAATAGGGCCCACAGATGTATGGAAGACTGCCTTTAAATCCAAGGAATACCTTTTTGAATGGTTGGTTATGCACTTCGGGTTGACAAATTCCCCTACTACTTTTATGAGGCTAAAGGGTGACTTCTTGCGGGCCCTCACCAACTCATTCATGATGTTTTATCTAGATGACATCCTCATCTTTAGAAAGATTTCGGAAGAACACTTGCAACACATTCGATAGGTCCTCCAAACCCTTCAGCACCACAAACTGTGTGCCAACTTGGAGAAATGCACCTTTGGCATGATCTAGGTCCAATACTTGGGTTACATCATAGATGAGCATGGCATTCAGGTGGACCCAACCATGATCCAATTCATTTTGGATTGGCCAGCCCCGACTACTCTAATGTAGCTTCGTAGCTTTTGGGCCTTGCAAATTTCTAGCGGAGGTTCATGTTGGGATTCTCCCATATCACTTATACTTTGAGTCAGATTACTAAGGGCAAGACAAAAGAAAATTTTTCTAGGCATAAGGCCCAACAGAAGGTGTTCATTGAGTTCTAGCACCGTCTCTGCTCTACACCGGTACTCATGTTGCCAGACCTACAATAACCATTTGACATCGAGAGAGACACCTCCTACTATGCTATTGGTGCAGTCCTCACCCAGCATGAGCATCGAGTGGCCTATCATAGTGAGACACTTTCAAATATGATTTATAAGTACCCCACCAATGATAAAGATATGTATTCCATCATGCAGGCTTGCCGACAATGGGAGCACTACATTCTAGGGAAGGAGACGAAGGAGACAACCATGCACACTGATCACTGACATCTTTAGTTTATACAGACACAGGGGAAGTTGCAGAACGATTGCCATAAGAAGTGGTCTACATATCTGCAACAATTCTATTTGAACATTAAATAAAAAAAGGGTAACACCAATCATGTTGTAGACTTCCTAAGTCAACCCCTAGTTGCATCACTGACTATTTTTCTCAACTCTTGTGGTTAGGAGACCTCGGATGGATGCAACTATACAAAAATGATCTAGATTTCACCTCAACATACCAGATGCTAGTAGCTAGCAAGCATGTTCCTTATTTCCACCTCTAGGACACATTAGTATGCTACCTAGGCCACCATTGTTTTCCTTCAAGCGAGCGTGCCAAGCTGATTTGAGAGGCACACTATAGTCGAGTCACAGGACACTTTGGTGTGGAGAAAACTTTGCTTGTACTACAAAAGTACTTTTATTGGCCCAAACTCCGACTGGATGTTGGGAAATATATCAGATCCTGCACTTCCTGTGTTATCTCCAAGCCCACCATCAAGAAGCAAGGCTTGTACACTCCTCTGCTTACTCCCAACTAGTCGTGGGAATCCATCTCCATGGACTATATGTCTAGCCTCCCTTTTACCAAGCATGGTAATGACTGTGCATTTGTGGTCGTGGACAGATTTTCTACGATGGCTATATTGGCGACCTCCAAGAAGAGTATCACAACAAAGGACACTGCCAAACTCTTCTTTTAACGAGTATGGGTACATTTTTTGATCGCATAGACCATTACATCAGATCGGGATATTAGGTTCCTAAGCACATTCTGGTCAAGCCTCTGGACACCAAGCTCACCAAATCGACTACCTTCCATTCCCAGATTGATGTCTAGAAGGAGGTCGTCAATAGGATGATAGTGCACATACTCTGCATGTACAACTCCAAGCATCCTCGAACCTGGGATGAGAGTCTTCCATATGTGAAACACAATTATAATAGGGCTCTCCATAGCTCGACTAGTCGCAGTCCCTTTCAAGTGGGTCTAGGATTCCAACCATCGTGTTTGATTGATGTTGCCATGTCTCATGCGACTACGCAGACAGAATCCACACATGTACTTTTTGAGGCTAATAAAGAGACCAGATTTATCAAACACATCCAACACATTTTCCAGTCGGTTCAAGACATCTTGGGGAAATTAAATTCAAAGTACAAGAAGAAACATGATCAACATCGGGTGCCACACAAGTTTGAGGTGGGTGACAAAGTTTGGTTGAATTTGTAGAAATAATGTCTTACTAGAGCTCATCAGAAACTCTGATCACTCCAATAAGGTCCTCACACCATTACCAAGGCTATGGGATACAATTCTTTTGAGCTCAACATTCCCCATTCCTTGGCTTGCACCCAATGTTCAATGTGGACCGCCTTCAACCATGCTTCCCACCATTTTTGGACACATCATACATTGGATAACCACTCACACCAACTGAGTTAAATCCAAACTACATGGAATAAGCCACAACTAGTCAGATTATGGACACATAGGTCAAGAACAATCACCAGCAAAATATCCAACTATATCAGGTTGTCAAAGTTGGACAACTCCTGCACCAAGGCAAGTGGCTCACTAGGGACCAGGTTCAACAGAAATTTCCTCACCTCACGGAGGCTTTGCACGCAATAGGGACCATTTCTTCCTAAGGGGGGAGGAATGATCCAAGTGGAGATTGGTGGCCACCCACCTATCCCACCTAGGCCTCTAGTCAGTTTCATTTATTTCCTTGTTTATTTCATCATTTACTCTTTTTAGCAGTGTTTCGAGTCGTGAACTTTCGGAGCAGTTTTGACCCCCTAAACGATGTTTTTTTGAGGTCCTTTGCAGGACCAAAATAAAATGCAAGAGATTGCGTAAAATCTTGTAGCACTCAGAGAGACATTCCCACAAGGTATCGTATGCGCCAAATGGAGATAATATGACCAAGTTATGACCCCGGGAAGTTGGCAACCCAAATAACCCCAATAGGGCCCACAAACTCTTGGAATTACATCTCCTAGGATTAGGGGTTTTCTTTTTTAGGGTTTTTCTCATGCTTTTCAATAATAAATTGGCCCTTGAGCCTCATTGTAACACAGTTTAGAGGCATGTAGCCACCACATCTCTTCTTAGAGATAAGCTACCATCACTCGAGATAGTCTTATTTCCATTCTGTTTGTAATCATATTTCAATATTTGATATTAATGAAATGAAGTGTTATTTCTACTGCATCTTGTATTTATGGTTATATCTGTAATTTTTTGCGTTCCTGTTTAAATTCAGATCAGTAAATGAATTGGATTTGGGGGCATGAAGCCCTTTTATAGGGAAAACCCTAGTTTTTCCATTGTCCATTACAACTAAACAATAGTTCGGTTTAATGAACCATCATCACTGTTGGAAAGATGTCATTGATTTCTATAATGGTTATCCCTTTGTTTTTTGTGATGTGACACTTTACTAGGAAGCCATTTTTCCCATGATGTCTCACTTTGTCGCTTATTAAAATTAAATTTCTTCATTTGAGAAATTTATACTCTCGTACCACTTTACCCACATATTGGTTGAGTCACGTATCAATTTTCATCATGAGTAACCATTATTTACTCATGCTTTTATGGTCCCCTCTGGGCCTCCCCCATGTGGCAACATCATCAAGTCGCCCTTGTTAAGAGCATCCGAGATGAGCCACCCTTATATCTATGGAGTCTATTTTGAGTCCCTTTGAGTCCATTTACAGTATTCCATAAATATTTGTGTCACATTCATCCCATCATGTTCATATCTAGCCTCCATCTATACTACTCCATCTTTGAAAATCCCCCGTTTGAGTAATTGACCATCCCCTCTGGAATTGAGTCAATCGAGCGAGGTCAACCATGAACATTATGCTCTGACAAGGGAATTCATTAGTCATCCATTCATCTTGTTTCCTTCCATCATCATCCCTAGTGTCATCCGATCAGTCACTCTACTATGGTACCTTGTGCCTTTGTTAAGGATTCGTTATTGCCTTAACTTTGGTGGACCCTCTTCTGTCGACTTCAGCACATTTATTCTAGAAGTGTGGTGTAGAGGGCGGTGTGCCTTGGTTCCAACCTTCATCTTTATTTGGTGCCTCAGATCAAGCAAAGGGAATCATCATTTCCCTTTGACTTGGTTGTTTCTCACGTGCTCGAAGCCAACTCATTATCGGACGATTGAGAATCGTACACTTGACAGTTGTCCCTGTGATTTGCAAGTGTGTGTGAGATGTTCTAGACCTCATGAGGGGGTGGCCCTTTAGGTAGCCCCCCACATGCCTAGATGTCCACAAATGTTTATCCAACCTCAGATGCAGTCCCGCAAATGTGCTTGGTTTGATTTTCACCACTTGCAGCACCCACAACATGCATGTTTCCTTCAAATGATCCATTCATATCTTCAGAGCCCTTTCCTATGCAACAGGGATTATCTTTTTGTGATCCCCCCTCACAATGTCAGCTTGAGGGGCATTATGTCTCATGTACTTAGATGTTATTGTATTGAGTCTTAGCCTATGTCTTTCCAGGCGCATTATGTATATGGGATTCATTATATCATTTTCTGGACCATTGATGCAAGCATATCATGTATCATGTACTTAGTAGATCAGTCCCACATTATTGGGCTCACCATTATTCTTTGTACTCAGTTATCTTGGAAGGTATGGGTATGCCTCCCCCGCCTCATTTGAGATCATGTACTCCAACATAAAAGGAGACTTATATCAGTTTAGTATGTTTCGCCCCCTCTATTTTTGTCGTTCGTTGCGTTGCTTCAGTTATATCTCTCTTTCTCTCTCTGACTCCCCTTTGGTGTCTCGTGGAAGTGTAAACTACAACATATTTCGGTCATACGATTTTCTCCTAACACTCATACATTTGGGGAAAATCTGTTATCACTGAATAATGATCACCTAGCCATTTCTAACTAGGACGATCGAAATACACCATGCAGGATTAATTTTACCATAGTAAAATCACTTTCACTATGGGAAATAATTTAGTAAACCATTTTTATTAAATTATTTCTGATTAAAATTAAAAAAACCCCATTAGAATAATTGAATAAATCATTATTTATTTAATTTTCTCTAGAAATAATTATTTGATAATTATTCCTTGTCACATTTGACTAAATCACCTAGAGATAATTAAATAAATCATTATTTATTTATTATTCTTTAATTCTATTATTAGAATAATTGTTATATAACTATTCAATAATTATTTCAATTTCACACTATTCTTAATCCTCATGAAATACTTAATAAATCATTTTATTTGTTAATTATTTCTAAATAAAGATATTTAACCATTTTGAATATATTTTCCCTCTCCAAAAAATATAATAAAGTATTCCTAATGGTTAGATCTTGATTTAGTCAATATTATTTTATTATTCTCCATTTTCGAGATCAACCCAATACTTTGTTATAAATAAGAGGGTTTTCCATTCATTCTTAACCATGATCATTGTCGTCGTCACGAATATCGTCTTCTTGCTTTTTTAGCTCCCACTTGAGTTCTACACATTGTTTTGGTTTTTTCACATATTAAGAGAGAGAATCAATTACTGAAGCATCAAGGACATCAAAGGACCCATCCCACGAAGGGGGATTTGCAGACCCTTTTGTAGATCTCCTTCACCATGTGTTATCAATAAATATTATTATTCATTTAAAAGTCTTTCCATATTGGGTTATTACATTGGATATCTATTGTTGTTTGTTGCTTTGGATCGCATATGTCTTTTTGTTTTAGGTTTTTCTAGCTTTATTATTACATATCTAAAGTGTAAGCAACCACAAATTGTTGTTAGGGTCACTTATCACCAATGACTTAAGTAATATTTTTTTGGTATACCTTCCAAGAAATTTCATACTAACATCAATATCATTGATATGTGTGTCAAAAGAAACAAACATTTATGATATAAAATAAAAAAATGAATTACCCGTGATCATGACAATTAGCTAAGGAATTGATAACTATAAATAGAAAATTGTGCAAGGATAATCGAAAATAAATATTATGTGGAGACATGTTTATCTATATTCTACCACAAATCGACTTGATGGTTGAGCTGGTCCCCACCACTATGGCGATGTCAATTTGTTTTATTTGATATCAGACTACAAAAAAAACTAAACCAAATTTTATTTACAAATGACCTGACACATGATTTTGAACACTACGATGCAAAGATAACTATATCGACGCGTTCAAGCTAGCTACACGGAGAAAACAACAATAATTATCTTTTGGAATATTATATGCCTTCGCATACATTCCCTACACATTTCTTTTGCACACCTCCATCTCGCACAATACTAAACCCAAATATTTGAACATAGACAAGGATTCACTCTAATCATAATACGAAATAATAGAAAATTTTTTATCGTGATACACTAAAGTATCCACAGGCTAATGCCACCAACCAATAATTAATCGTTTACGCTAGTATATTTATGCTCAATGCATTCAAGTTGGTTGGTTTTGGTAACATAAATGCTAAGATCGCACACAATGGAAAATTCAAAATTTCAATGCAAAGAGAAATAAACATTACAATTCATTCGAAATAAAAACCACCATGCTCAAACCAGTTGCACGAAGCAAGGAACATAAACTCTCTTATCGAATATTTTGTATCTTTGAATACATTACCCACACATTTATTCTACACACCTCCCTCTCGCACAACACTACATATTAATCAATTAGTTACCTATCATATACAATGTATCCAAAAATTCCAATCTTCAAACATAAACAAGAATTGACTCTAACCATAACAAGGAGCACTGGACAAAAATAGATACACTAAAGTGTTCCTTGGCTAATGTGAAAATGCCACCAACAATGAATTAATATTTTATTCCAGAGTTAGTGTTGGCTTGAGGGGGCTTGGAATCAGGTTTAGAGTTAGTTGCGCTAACCAAAAAAACCCTACACTATCGGCCCTTTCGGTAACAACCCGCTTAGCACAGGCTGCAATCTCACCCGAGGCAGTATTGGGGATGCTAGAACCAAGTTTCCACACCTAGAAGGCTATGTGATGTGGGGTCAGGGCATTTATTCAGTTTTAGGCCTGATCTAACCTTCGTGAACCCTTATTCATGAAATCCCCCAACTTAACGTGATTTTTAGTTAAATAGAGTTATGAACTTCACGTAAACGTCTAGTCATGTATAAAATAACATATTACAGTAGAACCAGATCTTCGCAGAGAATTTAAGACAAAAATACAGATAATGGCATTCAATTACACACAAATACTAAAAACACATAAGTATATAAATTGTACACATAATTGCTTCAAATATTCTTTATTACTTCATATATTCCTTATACAAACTTCCCAAATCCTATGCACACAGCTGTAGGGGCCCGCGCACTCAGCTGCAGACTTACCAAGGTGTCTGCACACTCAGCTACAGGAGCCTTCCCATTCGCCAAAAATATAGAAAGATCATAAAAACTCAAGACATCTCAAAACCCCCTTCTCCTAATTGATTTATTTCCTTAGATTCGTTAAGACACCCTTTTATATACTTTTTCCCATTACAATAGCATGGTTCGCAAACCATGGGAGGATCTCAAAACAATACAAGAACTAAGGGGATTTGACCTTCCTAATGTCCCTTGACTCCTAGTGACCTGCGCTACTTGCACTTCGCTCCTCAAAATGCGGAGACTTTTACAATATCTTATCAAAACTTGACCCAAGGGACCCCGTCCCAATAGTTGGCATTGCATAAGATGGCATCTCGATTTTCAATTGAGATTGAATATCATTTCCAACCTGTATTTGCTATCAATAACAAGAAACATCACAGTACATTTCTCTAAGATAGACTTATCCCCTTGTCATGATATGCCACTTCCTGAACCTTGATTTGTCATCAATAGTGAATTAGAATTATATCCCAATGAACTTATGTTCAGAATTTCATAATTTTCATACAATAATTAGACATGCCATTTAGATACAATTGAAAGTTGAGAACGTCATTTTATGCAATGTAAACTTTGGATATAAA
Organism: Pinus tabuliformis; assembly: GCA_031772625.1. Lineage (NCBI taxonomy): Eukaryota > Viridiplantae > Streptophyta > Pinopsida > Pinales > Pinaceae > Pinus > Pinus tabuliformis. The sequence continues at coordinate 795,509,694 of CM062815.1, read as the reverse complement.
AACTTATGTAAGAGAATAGAAGCTTGAACATTACTCCCATATTTTAAAGGCATTCTACAAAGAGAAAACGTTACACACTCCGTTATTCCAAATATGTAGTCAATATCAGCAAATCAGTGATTTGTATCACTACAAATAGCTTTTTTCCACACTCTACTAGTCATTTCAAATGATTTCCTACTCGTTTCCCTCGATAGTCACCATCTGCTACTATTTTTCATGTGAAAGACGTTATGAAATATTTGTATCAGAGATAAAATTGGCATCCAAATTTTTTATTGTTCCAATCTCTATCCTCATTTACCAATATCCTGTTAGCATGGATATATATGTGTCCTAATCACTTGTACATTGTGTTAGAGCCTAGATCGACCTCAGGCTGAAGGGAGGCAATTCTAGGGTAACCACAAACCACGCTTAACCTGGTAGCTAGCCATACCAAGTCGGGAGAGGGCTCTCTCTTTGTCAATCTCAGTTGAGATGAATGAATCAAATTTGGATTTTAGGCTAGGTATAGTATCTCTAGGGTTTTTGGGTTGATTTTGATGGTTTTTTTGCTGGATCCAATGGAGCAGGCAATTTAGGGTCTGGGAAATCAAGTCAGGAATGCAAGGTGTTCTGTGGAGCGAGATAGGTAGGTGTTTTAGCAATTGAATTGAGTGATATGGTAGGTCTAAGACTGGTGAGGAGCTAAGGAGGGCATGCAAAGATCATGAGTCCTCTTCAAACAACTGAAAACATCAAAAACTAAATGTATTCCCAAGGCAGAGCACTGTTACCAATGTATTCTACCTATCTATCTTGATTTCATTTAGTTTAGAAGAATGAATTTAGATTTTGGCACACTAAAACATGAGAAAAACTAATGACAGAAGGAGAAACAATGCAAAAACAAATTACCACAAGAATTTCACAAAAATAGATGCAAATCCTGGTTTATTTCCTTGCCAAACTGCTGTAGAGATGTACAATGTAGCTCAAGGCATCCAAAAGAGTCCAACCTTTTCTAATGACTGAAAAAATACATAATATAGACATGAAAACCACCTATTCTAGCCATCAAGGGTCAAATCCAAGAGATAAGGAACTCTTTCAACCATATCTAAACTAAGAACAAGAATCTAGGCAGTGAAACAACTTGCCTCTAAAACCATGGAAATTGATTCATTCACCCCCAAACCACCTCAAAATGATGAATCTACCCTCTAAGGTCATTTTACAATTACATTTACATAGCATAGCATCATTTACAATCATAAATTCATCCAAGATGAGAGAAAAAGTCAACTTTTAGACAAACTAAGCGAAATTTGGATTTTTGAGCAAACTGGCTCTATGCATAGCGACACCTGACAGGGGCGTAGCGCCACTTCTCAGCTGATTTTGGAGGCCTTCCCCTTAGCCAAATTGAGCCCAAGATATCTTGTTGGAAAGGTCTCCTTGTCTAGTTTCTAGAACATCTTGAATTTTGGCATTTGGAGGTCATTTTCCCCTCAAAAGTGGAATCTCCCAAGGCTTCTTCCTGTGTGTCCAAAAAGAGGCAGAGAGGTCATTTTTTGATGGTTTTTTGACCTTTAGGTGACCAATTTTTGATCCAAAATTGCTGAAAATTTCAGGGGTTGATGTTCTCATCATGCTGAATCCAAATATGCAAACCATTTCTCCAAAAATTCCTCCAGTCAAAAGTGTAGCGCTAGTGGTGCTACGCACCTAATGCAATTTTTTGTGTTGGAAAATTTCAAAATTTCAAAATGACAAAAACTCACCAAAACTTGCCCAGATTTGGCATAAGGCTCCCTCATTAGTTGCTTTAATGGGCTAGTGAGGCTTCAGCCAAGATTTTTAGCTTGTCTTTATCCTTTTTGCTCCTTAAGCCCTTCCTCAACCTTGCCTTAAGCTTCCTCATCCTTATATTACATATTTTGTTCCGGGTCATATAGTGATAGGCCATGTGGCAAAGCATCTTCTTGTCTCTATTGGCCTTCTCAAGTAGCCCCTCAAGGTGTATATTGACCCTCTCAAGCCATGTTTCCCTATCATTCTCAATTTCTTGCTCAATAGGGGTTAATGGAACATTGGCCTCCTTGATCTTTTGCCTGCCTTCCTTTATCATTTGTAGCTCCATGAGGACTTGCTTGTTGGTCAATTGTTTGTTTTCTTGCTCTAGATAATTGATGATCCACTTTGCCCTCTCTAAATTGACTGACAAGGCTTGTATCTCAGCCTCTTTCTCCTTGATGATCATGTCTTTAGTAATCTTTGTACCTTGAGTTTCTAAATCAAGGATATCAACTCCTTGTGTCTCCTCATGATCAACAAGGTCAAAATCTCTCTCTTGCTCATCACTAAGATCCTTCTCATGCATATTTTTCTTGCCTTTACCTTTTCCCTTGCTGCGCTGCCCAACCTGTACCTGTTTAGTTGAAGAACAAGTCAAAGCCCCTTCCACTCCTTGTGGAAATAGAATTTGCCTGTGGCCTGTAGATGAACGCGAGACCCCTTCCACACCTTGTGGAGATAATACTCGCCTAGCAGCTACAAAAAGTTTCCTACTCCCTCTCTCATATGTCATAAACACTGGTACTCCCATAGTTCCAGTCTCTTGGACCTTTTCCTGTCTTGAAGGTTCACCTTCTTCTTGAGGCACTGATGAAAAGACTTGAGGGCCTTTGAACATTTCATGAGAAATGAAGGTCTCCCATGGTATGTTAAGTAGGTTTAGCTTATGTAAAACAATGATTTTTATCACAGAGAAGTGGTAGATGCTGGTTAACTGTTGGGGGTATGATTTCTTCTTTACAATGAGTGTCATCTTCTCAATGTTTCTGAATATGAAGTAGGGGATATTTATCATTCTCACCCTAGTGAAATGCATCAGCAGTCTAATGTGGTAGGCATATAGTCGGGAGAACCTACCTTCACAAGTAAAGTACTTGATGATGATCTTCATCAATGGAGCAAACCTGTCCTCCAAGAATTTAAAGAGGAATACTCTGCTGAGCTTGTTATGATATTTGGCCTTAGTGTAAGGCCCATAGTATTCCCTGTCAATGTACTGACCTTTGTTCCACTTTTCACCCACATTTGGAATACCTGTAGCTTCTGAAATGACAGCTGGTGACAAAGTGAATGTGACTCCAGCAAGATGTACCTCATTATCATCCATATGTGTCACAAACAACCTTGCTAATTCATGATGGGATTTAACCCTTTCCACCATTTCACAGAAACTGAAACATGACTGATGTCTGAAACATGAAAGGGCAAATGGGCAGGCTTGCAGCTCCCTCAAACTGGTGGGCTCCTCTCTGATATGTTTTCCTCCCTTATGAGGCTTTCTTCCATGTGTGTCTCTCTCCCTGGAATTGTCACTATGGGTTTCTTCCTTCATTTCATACTCATTTTCCCTCTCCACTGTTGTACAACTGTTTCTCTTTGTGGCGAATGAAGAGTGGTGGATTGGTGAATGAAGGTAAGATGAGTATCAAGAGATTTTGAATAGGAAAGTAGGTGTGGGTGAACAAGAATGGGAAAGGGATGTAGGGAGTAAGTAGGGAGTAAGTAGGGTTTGGGAGTGTTGTAGGGTTTGGGGTATATGTATAGGGTTTGGGATGTATGGGTATAGGGTTTGGGAATTAGGGAAAGGTTTAGGGAATGATGTCTATGGAATTATGGAGGGGAGGATGGGATTTAGGGAAACAATAACAAATGATATGGGACAGCAGTAATGAGTGTATTTTTTCAATATATGAGATAATTTAGTGACAATTAGGGTTTGATGTTTTTGAGAGACACACAACCCAAAACTAATGCAACAATTCTTTTTAGCAAGAATAGTGATGTTACTTACTTGCAATGGAGGAATTTGGGAGTTTTGAGGCGATTTGATGAAATTTCCAACTATTTGTAGCCCAACTGCCAGGTGCGTAGCGCACTCTCCCAGGTGCGTAGTGCAGATCCTGTGCGTAGCACCAGTTCAAAATAACATAGCAGAGAAACCCCAGGTGCGTAGTGTCGCTCCTATGCGTAGCGCCGGGTTTTGGTGCGTAGCGCCAGGCAATTTTACAGCAATTTCCCTCCCTTTGCTCAATAACACCTTCAAATCGTGATTTTGCTCATAAACTTCAACTCAAACAATGAATTAACTTGAGAGAGAAATGACCTTTATATGGCTTCGACACTTTTGATTTTTCATTCTTCAAAACCCACTTTAAAACTTCCATTAGCTTTTTTCAAATACTTTGTTTTTTGGATGCTTGACTTTTTGCTTGAAATAGGTGAACTGATGCTTGATGATCTTTTGCTTTTGCAGTGGCATGTATTTGGAAATATCAGCAGGAGACCAGAAGCAGCATGAGAACATTAATTACATATGAGAAATAATAAAATTACATGAAGTTTACAAATAAATACTAATGCTCTGTTTTCACCTCAAAACTGGTTTTGAGGTGAAAATTTTATTAAGTTTACAAATTATGATATTAAAACTTTCCTGATGATTATTGTCATCCTCATGTGTCTGCTAATCATTATTAGTCAATGGTTACTAAAAATTTGACATTATGAAACCCTATTACCTAATGAAACTGAAAACCCTAAGACCTAAGACCTATTTGATGAAATAAACTGAAAATGAACCTGAACCTGAACCATTGACTGAAACACACATGAAAAGAGGTTAGCAGATATGTGTCATGAGGGAAAAACTGACCTGTGCCTACCATCAGTTGATCCATGACCTAATGGAATGTAACTCATTGAGAATGAGACTCCTAATATGAAGGCAAAAGAGTGAATTTTAATCACTGATGGCAGTGTGAAGACCCTAACACTAACACATTTCATGCTAATAGCTTCATATCACCAATTTTTTGTTCAATGTTACAAAAACATTGCCAATAACTCGTGATTAAACTTAACTAGTGTATATGATTAATAGAAAACATCATTGTGGGGTAAATATTAGTCTTTTTAGCATTCAATTCATTGAATACGCATATGTGCAAGTCATCTCCTTACATATCATTCAGGTTGTATCAGTATTATGTTATTGCTTTTCCCAATGATGCCAAATTTGACACAATTACAAGTCTCTTATGTAAATGAGAGTGTGCAAACGAAAAACAAGGAAGCAATGTTTCTCGTTGGTAGTGACAATTTCATTGAATCAACATTCCTCTTAATTTTCCATGTCATCTTACATATAGTCATGATAAAACTTGGAATTTTAATGCCAAATACATCATATTCAATGTTTACAAACTCAATGTGCAGAAGAACTTTGTGGATGACAAAGTTATCAGGATGGCCAGAACATCACAAAAGAAATTTTTTATTCCTTGCTTTGCACGCCTATTCGAGCCAAATGATAATTGTATAGTGAAACTATTAATAATCCTTGTAGATGCAAAATCCTTCACTCCACAATCATTTTTGACAATTTAATTTTAAAAAACCTAATGTTTTCATTTTTTCTTGCTATGAAATTCAATAATGTTGAATGCATACTTGTTCTCTCAACACAACGCCTCTTGTGAAAATTTCAAGTCTGAAATTTTATTTCAGAAACTGAAAATTATTTTTCTAATTGTTAGTTAAATTAAAAATTTATTTTCTACAACAAACATCAAATAATTCACACAACAACCTTCACTAATAAAATATTGCGGTAAATAAAATGTAGGAAACTGAGAAATTCTAACACACACAAAAAATTTGACACCATTATTTTGGAAAACTGTCCCCAGAAAAAACCAACTTGGGAAATCCTGTGCAGTAGTGAGGGTTTTTATTATTATGCAACAACAAAATTTATTAATGAAAATAAAATATCGCCAAACTGGCGATTCTTCCCAACATAAATACGGGAAAAAATATACTAAGGGGTTTTTCCATCTCTCTGAAAGTTTCTGGCAATTGAATCCCTCTAAAAGGCTAATCATCTAACTTCAATGTAGACCATTTTTTGATGCCTATGTGCAGATCTCACATGTGTTGCTAACAAACCCTCTTACAACAAGTCGTTATTTCTCTCTCTGCTGGTGAAAATGACTCTTTGGCACTCTGGAAACTTTTCCTGGTTTCTTGATGTTGAATCGAACTTTCCTTAAGCTAAATCGAATTGCTCAAATTGAGGTTATGTGCAGTCCCTGCACAAACTCCTAGAGAATAATTTCAGCCTTCTCTTTTGCTTCCTCTAGAACTGGAAACTCCTCCAAAAATCTACTATGTTTCTCCTTTGCCACCTGTTACTCGATCACTGGCTTGATCTCACTGCCAAATCACGTGCTACTAGGAAATAGAATTACCTTGATCAACGAGTATCTTCTCTGGTGTTCTCCTTCACCACATCAATCCCTTCTTATATCTTTATATTGGAACTACAATGGCCAATATTAAATCTTAATTGATGGCTCAGATCAATTCTGGATCAATCTATGTGATTTTATATAGAATTCTCATGTTGACTTAATTAATTCTAATTAATTAACCATATTTCCTAAGTTTAGACTTATGAAATATTTAAAAAATTGGTTAATAATATAATTAAGCCATCTCTAGGTGGAATTTCTAGAAATGATTTTTGGGTTTGGAGATCTCATGTATTGTAGCCTCTCCACCAAATTTTGTGTCTAGAACACATCTGATGCTACAGAAACTCACTCCCCCTTAGCGAGGGTTATGTTATCTCCAGTGTTGCACATCTTGCCACTACACTCTATCTCTGTATCACCTTCTATCATGTTGTTGATCCTTTTATGTTGTTGCCCACCAACTATTACACAACTCTGATGTGCATCTATGTTGTTGCTGACACTATTGTATTTCTTCCAACGCTGCATATGCACTACAATTCCCTATCATTTCTTGTTGCTACAATTGCAACTATTGCAACTGAGAAGCATCCAAAATACTTTATCCCTACTACTGAAATGGGTTTTCCACCATATCTATCTATTCTCTAAAATAGACAAACTTAGCTCTCCCTAGCTTTCATGAGTATGTCTGCAACCTGCTCATCTGTGACAACATATTGTAGCTGGACTGCTCCATGTTGTACACAGTATTTGATAAAATGATATTGAATATATATGTCTTTCGACCTGCCATGAAACATTGGATTCTCAATAATTTTGATACAACCCTAATTATCACGGTGGATATTGGTTTCCTCCATCCTTTGCTTGAACATGCTTACTAGCAACCTCCAAAGCCATATAGATTCACATGTAATTGTGATTGCTACGATATAATATGTTTCTACAAAGCTCAGTTTTAATGAATTATTCTCCCTGTTGCACCAAGAGACCATCCTTGATCCAATGTTGAAGTAGTACCTAGAGCTACTTTTCCTATCCATTGAAATGCCTTGCCAATCTTCATCTATGAACCGACATAGTCTAACGCCATCTCCTCGGGTATATCTCAACCCATACTTAATTGTGCCACACAAATACCTCAAAATGTTCCTTGTTGTTTTCCAATGTACCCTCTTTGGCTCCACCATAAATTGACTGAGGGTAATGGCCGCAAGGAATATATATGGCATAGTGTTGACCAAATACATGAGATTTTGAATGAGTTTTCTATATAAGATGTGTTCAACATCCTTGTCGTCTAATGCATCTATCTTATTCCAGTTGGTGATCATAGGTGTAGACATATGTCTACAATATTTCATTATGAACCTCTTCAGGATATCACTAGCATATATCCCTTCACCAAGTAACATCTCCCCCTCTTTCTGCCACACTTCCAACCCTAGGAAATACTGGATCAACCCCAAATCCCTCATGTCAAATTCTCCTTCCAGGTTCCTCTTTAAATCCTATATGAGTCTGAATGATCCTATCAGTAAGAGATAATTCACATACAATATTAGGATGAGTGGCTCACCTTCTACCATCAAATAGTAGAGGTTGGGATCTGCGTCACTCTTGAAAAATCCCATCTGTTGCAAGTAGTTTTCAATCCGACCATACCATGCCTTGGGAGCCTACTTGAGCCCGTATATATATTTCTTCATCCCGCACACATGAGTTTTCCTCTCATGAGTCTCAAAACCCTCTGGTTTTTCTATGTACACTTCTTCCTCTATCACCTCGTTCAAGAATGTTGTCTTGACATCCATCTGGTGAATCTTCCACCCCATCTAAGCTGTTAGGGATATAACTAACCAAATAGAAGTGTATCTGGAAACTAGGGTGAAGGTCTCCTCATAATCTATCCCTTCTTTCCATGCATACCTCTTTTCCATGAACCTAGCCTTGTACTTTTCCACACTTCCATCTACAACATACTTGATCTTGTAAATCCATCGAGAACCTACAAATGACTTTTCTTCAGGCCTTGGCACCACCTACAGAACATCATTCATCATGATAGATATATACTCTTATACCATGGCATGTACCCACACCTAATGTTATGCAGTATCCTAAAATCTGGAAGGTTTTGCAACCTTAACCACCAATTCTTGTACCTGTCAAGTTGTATGCGTTGTCTCTTTTTCATCCTAGGATTTCTAATAAACTCCTCTTCATCTCTCAATTTCTGACGAACCTCTCTAGTGGCTCGACCACTAGCGATAGTAATTTCAACCATCTCCTCCCCATCCTACCTTTGATGTTCCATTTGTTGTGAATTCACCAGATCTCCTGCACCAAAGTAAATGTTGGTATTGGTAATTGTACTAGATCCATGTGAGTGTTTTGCTGGCAGTCTCACTGGTTACCCCTGTGGCTATACCAATAGAGATTCTACTACCTAATTTTGATCACCTACATGCATCTCATAAGATATCTTGAAAGCTTGATCCTCCATGAAATTTATGTCTCGTCTCACTACAATCTTCCTATTGCTAGGAATGTAGATCTTGTATGCCTTTGAGGTTTTGTTATACCCAGTGTGAAACCCCTTCTTTGTAATCTGATCCAATTTTGTATGCTTCTCATCTAGCACATGGAAATAAAAAATGTTATTGAATATCCTGAAGTGACTAACTTTTTGATTCTTCCCTGAGAAGACTCCTTCTAGTGTATTCTTCGCCAATGCTCTATGAGGAGCCCTATTCAAAACATACATTGTTTTGTTACATGCCTCTGCCTATAGAAACCTGGGCATATCTTGGCCATATAACATCACTTTTTCAGCCCCGAATATAGCTCTATTAATTATCTCTGCTACTCCATTCTATTGTGGATTGTATGGATTTGTCCACTCTCTTTTGATGCCTTCCTTTGCACAAAAATCTGTGAATTCTTTAGCAATATACTCTCCACCATTGTCTGAGCAAAGAATCTTGATATTTTTCCCTTTCACATTCTCTATGAGAGCCTTAAACTCCCTGAAACAACTGAAGACCTCATCCTTGCTCTTCAAGAAATAATTCCAAGTTTTTCTAGAATGATCATCAATAAAGGTGACGAAATATTCGGCCCCACTGAGAGCTCTAGTGGACATTGGACCACAAATATCTGAGTGTATAATTCCTAACATGCCTCTTCTCTGTTGTCACTTCTCAGGAATGTTTCTTTAGCATATTTCCCAAGCACACACCCTCTGCATACATCATTGTGTTTTGTGCCCAATTTTGGAACCCATGTTATTGTTTCCCTAAGCATATTGAGTGCTCCATGATGTAAATTCCCAATCCTTTATTCCATATCTCATTTAGCACCTTCCTACTGCTACTTTCACTACCTACTAGTTCCATTGGATAATTGAGTTGCAACTATTATAACATGTTGCTTCGAAGTCCAATCTGTCTCACCTTCTTCCAGCTTGGGTGTTTGAAAAACACCTTCTTCCCTACAAAGTGGACATCATATCCCTTGTCTTGCAGATGGGATACTGAAATCAATTTCATACCCAATCCTAGCACATGCAATGCCTATGTAACATTGGTACTTGCTCCTGATTCCCTATGAAAGTCAATGGTACCTCTCCCTACTGGAGTACATTTTGTTTTGTTTCCCATCGTAATATGGAAATCCATCTTCTCCTCATTGTATCTAGAGAAATATTCTCTAACCCCTGTCATATGACTTGACGCTCAATTTCATATATACCAGACACCCTGTGAATTTTATCTTGATAAGCAAGAAAATTTGTCGTCTAGCCTAGAATACAACTCTGAAGCTCCCTTAATATCAAATCGATCCATGATCATATTGAAGACTTCTTCTATTTCTTATTTCTCTTCCCCCATAGTACTGATTATGCTACTGCAAACTATTGCAAAACCCTCTCTGCCACAAATCAATAATCTCCTCTCAAAACTAATTTGTTGTTGCTCCCACTGCCTGTTGGAATCACTAATCTCAGGAAATTGATCTTTTTCTACCTCCTACAACTAAAAATGAAATTTCCCAAGCAATTTGTACTGCCTGGATAGATATAATGTGTAGCTTCTGTGAATTTTCTACTATTTCTCCCTCTGAATAGCAAAATTCATGCTTCTTTGATCAAAACTACCAATCTTCTAAACCAGCTTTGATACCATGTGAAAAATTCAAGTCTGAAATTTTATCGCAGCGACTGGAAATTAAATTTCTAATTGTTAATTAATTTAACAATTTATTTGCTACAACAAACATCAAATAAACCTTCACAAATAAAATAATGTTGAAAATAAAATGCTAGAAACTAAGAAATTTTAGCACACACATAAAAAAAATTAATAGCATTCTTTTGGACAATTGTCCTCAGAAAAACCCAACTTGGGAAAACGAGTGCAACTGTGAGGGTTTTTATTACTATGCAATAACAAAATTTCTTAATATTGAATAAAATATTGCCAAACTGGTGATTCTTCCTAAGAGAAATACTGGAAAAATGTACTAAGGTATTTTTCCCTCTCTCTGATCAATTCTGGCAACTAACTTCCTCTAAAAGGCTAGCCATCCAACTTCAACGTAGAACCTTATGTACTACCTCTACATAGGTCCCACATGTGTGGGTGACAAGCCCTCTCACAACAAGTCGTTATGTCTATCTCTACTGGTGAAAGTGACTCTCTGGAACTCTAGAAACTTTTCTTGGCTTCTCGATGTTGAATTGAGTTGTCCCTCAGCTAAATCAAACTACTCAAATTAAGGCTCTGTGCAGTCCGTGCACAGCCTCCAGGATAATAATTTCAGCCTTTAATTATGATTCCTCCAGAACTAGAAACACCTTGAGAAATATATTGTGTTGCCCCTCTGCCACCTGCTACTCGATCACTAGCTCGATCTCACTATTGAATCACCTGCTACTAGGAAATTGAACTGCCTTGATCACTGAGTATTTACTCTGGTGTGCTCTTCATCACCACATTGATGCCTTCTTATATCTTCCTGTTCAGACTCCAACGACCAATATTAAATCTTAATCGATGGCTCAAATCATTTATGGATCGATTCGTGTGAGTTTCTAGAGAATCCTCACATTGAATTAATTAAATCTAATTAATTAGCCATATTTCCTAAGTTTAGACTTAGTAAATATTAAAAAAATGATTAATAATCTAATTAATCCATCTCTTGGTGGGATTTCCAGAAACGATTTTTGGGTTTTGAATAACTCATGTATTTTAGACTCTCCACTAAATTTCATGGTTAGAACACATCCAATTCTATATAAACTAACACCAATTAGGCTAATTCCTCACACGCATTAAAAAAACACTTAATTGAGTATTCAATAATAAGTATTTAATTCAAAAATGTAAGATAAAAAATGCACATAGCATTTGAAAGAATCCTAAAAATGACTGTGCATAATAAATTTTATGACAAAAAAATTATGCGACGAATGACAACATTAAAAATGAAAGATTTTGGTACATAACAAACCAAATTTTATGTTCCTTGCTTCGCACGCTCAGTTTAAAGTTATATTGGCTACTAAGTGCAACCACCCCCTCCCACATTTACCCACTTTCACTAGCTTTCCAGGGGAAACATGAGATGAGGAGTTACTATGACATGACCCAACCTCCAAGCTCTTATTAAGGAAGTAGGGCATACAAACTGACCACAAACTGACAACTCACAACATCCCGGGCTACAAGACACTCAGGGGCCAAAGGACCACCCCAAGTAACCAATCCCTAAGTTGGGGCTCTTTTTAATTAACCTAGACTCCCAACCACATGCATTCCAAGGCCCGGGTGCGGTTATAGTCCTCCAACTACATGCACAACATTGCCTCCATGCGGTTGTGACCCAACTTTCCCAGTTTAGAGGGTGTGGTCTCGAGATCTAAGCCACAATTCTAGGCCAACCTCTAGACCACTACCCAAAACTACCTAAGACTTTCGAGAATCATAAATGACATAATGACAAGGCTAAACTTATAAACTTGACCTAGACACCATAACAACCTAAGTATTTCATCAAACACATGGCATACATGTAAGCTACAGGTCATGAATGCATATATGATCATGATAGTCTAATGGTAATATGAGAATCACTAAGAAGGCCCTATTTCCTCTCCTCATAGCTGCAAAAATGCTTATTAGTCCATAAATTCATGAACCAATCAATAGCTAAACAATTCATGACAAGAGTCGTAGATGGTACACATCATATAACTAGCATATATCTAGAAAATAACTTGCATAGAAACCATGGAAATCATCCATAATATCACCAATAAAATCACTACAAGTATACATGAATCACAGTAGAATAATAGCTCTTATTAACATATGAAAATATCAACCAATTCAGGGGCTTCCACATACCACCCAAACATAGATTGGGCTGAACCAAAACTCTCTTTCATCCAATCACTTGCACACCTTATTCCAAGAATGAATGTGGGATCTCATGTATTAAACTAACACAAAACCAAACCAGGGCTTCTAGAGGCAAAACCACCTCAACCCTCAACCACAGTGATTCCACCTCCACAGTCGAACATCAATAACACCAACCAGATCGGTCTCTACCTAAGTTATCTAGGGCTCTAGTAACTAATAACTCAACCCACGACCTTCTAGGGCTCCAAATCATTTATCCAACCTGACTCCAAGTACTAGTAACTCAAACCACCAAGGGCTCTGAAGAATTTGTCCCAACCTAGGCTCCAGGACTAGTAAATCAACCTAAGTTGTTCCAAGGCTTCTAGAGTGTTTGTTCCAACCCATAGCCATAAGGAACATTAGCACCAACCAGAAAAAAAATAGTAAGTGGAAAACCCATAACACCATGGTTATTCATGAAATGGAAAGGCAAGGCTGAAAAAACTATCAATCCAGACAAATATCCATGACAATGACAACACATAACCATAAAATCACATGCATATACCATGCATCTAGAAATCAGCAAGGAAATCACACATGCAACCTATTACCTGCAAAGCAATCCAGATGTAGCTATTGATCCACCCGTTCCATTGCACTTTCTTGCTTTCCATTGCCTTATTTCTCCAAATCCAATGCAATATGCCAAACAACGCGACGAATGCTCCAATAATACTCTAAGTGTGAAAGAGTATGAGAGAATGAGAGAATAGAAGAGAGCTCCACCCAAAAAATGTCAGAAGGCCAAACCAACAAAATCTCAACTAACAAAAGCTATGAATTGATCATCATAAGCCTTTTTATCATTGGGGCCTCTAATTTCTTCATTTTCCTTCTTTTTTCCCTCTCATGCAAATTTGTGTCTCTTCATCTTCCTTTCTCCTGTTTTCATTTATTTCATAAATAAAATGCCAATTATTTCCACTTTGCCTTTGCCAATTTCCATAGCCATTAATTAATCACCATTCATACCCATCACCATGTTTCATCCAACATTCAACTTGCAATATTTTTCCCATGACCTTGGTCTTATTTTATATACAAGGAAAATCAACTAGGGGATGTTACAAACCCTTCCCCCTTGGGGGGACACCGTCTTCAGTGTTCAATGACACTTGCGACTAGGAAAATACTGAAAACAAAACATACTTCCCATGGAAATTTATAACATAGCTCGATGCATTATTTACAATAAACAACTACTGCAAACCATGACAATCATACTGCTTATTGGAAAATTTTAACACATCTCATTGTGGTATATATAGAAACATCCATATACATATACATGTACCAAAACTCATTTGCTTGAAGCAGCAAATAATGAAGGATAGAAAGCCCACATCTAATCAACCATCTCCCATGTAGTCTCATCGGGCCCAAATTGCTTCCACTGCACTTTAACCTACTCGATTGCTCTGTTCCGAAGCATGAGATGTTTATGCTATAATATGCATTATGGTTCTGGCTGGAATTATCCCCCTGGTTCCACCTATAATATAGATCATTCAATCACATGATGAGCATCCTGGACATACTTCTTAAGCAATGAAACATGGAAAGCATCATGGACTTTCACAGTCAAAGGCAATGCAACTCGGTGGGCCACTAGTCCAATCCTCTCAAGGATCTCGAAAGGCCCACAATATCAAGGTGTCATCTTGGCACATGATCCAATCCTTAAGGAGCTCCCCTTGGGCTTGATGCATAAGTACACATGTTCCCCGACATGAAACTCCTTGAATACCCTATGTTGATATGCATATCTCTTCTTCATTTATTTGGTTTCCTTTAAATTCCTTTTCATAACTTGCATTTCATGTTCCATCTCTGCCAACATATCTAATCCAATCAATACCTTGTTCACTGGATCACTCCAGCTGATAGGAGTATTATGACTCCACCCATAAAGTGCCTCAAATGGACTCATATTCAAATATTCCTGATACCCATTATTATATACAAAATCTACCAGTGGAAGATACTCTCCCCACTTCCGCTACTAATGCATGATGTACATCCTCAACATGTCCTATAGAATCATGTTAACCCTCTATATTTGTTCATCTGTGTGTGGATGATAAGTTGTACTAAAATCCAACTCTGTCCCAAAGCCTGCAAACAACTCTTCCCAAAACCTGGAAGTGAACTTGGCATCTCTATCAGATACAATATTCTTAGGAACACCATGCAACCTCATTATCTCCCTGATGTAAATCAGAGCTACTTCACTAGCTGAATTTGTAGACTTAACTACAATGAAGTGTGCTACCTTAATTAACCTATCAACCACAACCATGATGGAATCATGTTGTGTCGATTTCATCGACAAACCTATAATGAAGTCCATGGAAATGACCTCCCATTTCCACTTTGGAATTGGAATCGGTTAATAAACCACCCAAATACTTACACTTTGCTTTTACTTGCTCACATTCCAAACATCTCGCAATAAACTTAGCCACTTCTTTCTTCAAGTTCGGCCAATGATAAAACTTCTTAACTATTGCCAACGTCTTATGATATCCTAAGTGACCTGAATACAATGAATTAACATGAAACTCCCTCAGGATAAGCTTCTTGAGCTCACTTTTATCCAACACATAAATCATTTTCTTGAATCTGCCTAAGCCATATGTCGCGAGATGATAATACACATCTAGATCACTTGTACCTTGTTGTTGTAACCTATGCCTCAACTACTGACACCTATCATCCTGCTACCCTACATGCAAGGTCCACTCTTGTAAGTCTAACTAATAAGAACTCATTGTTGCAATGTTATTCACCTTTAATCTCCAACTAAGAGCATCTACAACCTTGTTCTCCTTTCCCTTGGTGTACATGATATCGAAATCAAACTCACGGAGAATAGATAACCATCTAGCTTTCTTGGCATTCAGATTAGGTTGATCAAATACAACCCACTATGATTGCTCACCAAGACGAACCTTCTTCCAAGAAGATAATGTCTCCACATCTTCAATGCATAAATGATAGCTTCCAACTCAAGATCATGAGTCACATATTTTTGCTCATGCTCATTCACCTTCCTTGACTCATAGCGTACTACTTGTCCTTCCTACATCTGAACTCCACCAAGTCCTCTCTTGCAAGCATTTGTACATACCACAAACTATTTGTTTGGATCTGCAATCTTCAAAAATGGATCATTTGTAATAGGATAGGCAATCCATGAGAAGTTCATAATGAGACTCCTATAACAACATGTTAGTCCCATGAATGATCTGACTTCATCCACATTCCTAGGGGTTGGACACTCCATGGTAGCTTTAATATTTTTCAGGTCCACCGTTATACCTTCCTTGGAAACATCATGTCCCAAGTAATGAACTTTTGTCTGAAACAAACTACACTTACTAAGCTTGGCATACAATTGATGCTCTCTTAGTAATCTTAACACTACTTCTAGATGTTTTGCATGATCTTCCTCATTCTTAGAGTATATCAATATGTCATCAATGAATACTATCACAAACTTATCTAGATAAGGATGCAACACACTATTCATAAAACACATGAAAATAGATGGAGTGTTAGTAAGACCAAAAGGAAATACTACAAACTCATAATTCCCATACCTGGTACGAAATGTGGTTTTGTAGATGTCCTTTTCTTTGATGCATACCTGATGATATCTTGATCTCAATTCAATCTTCGAGAGTATTGTTGCTCCCTTCAACTGATCAAGCAAATCATCAATAGACGGAAAAGGACACATGTTCTTAATCGTCACCTTGTTCAACTGCCTGTAATCAATACACAACCTGAGAGTACCATATTTTTTCTTCATAATTTATAAACAACACTAGTGCAACCCAAGGTGACACACTTGGCCTAATGTATCCCTTATTGAACATTTCAGTAAGATGCAAATTCAATTCCACTAACTCTAGAATGCTCATCCTGTATGGTTCCTTTTGATGTTGGTGTTGCTCCTAGCATCATCTCAATAGACAACTCCACTTCCATATGAGGCGATAACTCTAAAATATCTACTAGAAATACATCTTGAAACTGCTACAAAATTAGAGACCTCTTCAAGACTACAACATCCTCAACATACTTCCCTTTTTCATTGGAATATGAACTACAAATGATACACACCCTTTCCTACTATTGCACTTTTCCTTCATAATTGTAACCATTCTCATTGATGTAGGTTTCTTCTTACCCTGCAAGATTATATTCTATCCATCATCATCCAAGCACTCAATATCCTTCTCATATAAATCTACCTTAGTCTTGTGAATGTACAACCAATCCACACCCAATAGCATATTGTATGATCCCTACAGAAACACATTTAGCTGTGATGA
This sequence comes from Pinus tabuliformis, assembly GCA_031772625.1. Lineage (NCBI taxonomy): Eukaryota > Viridiplantae > Streptophyta > Pinopsida > Pinales > Pinaceae > Pinus > Pinus tabuliformis. The sequence goes on along the minus strand of CM062815.1, from coordinate 795,492,561 downwards.
TGTAGACATAACGTTCAACTCAAATGCACAAGATATTACCAAATGATGAACTCTTTTCTTGGTACATGTAGGAAAATGCACTAACCAAGACTTTGCATACACTTCTTTAGTAAAACAACACTTATCCACCAAGTCAGGACTAATATATCTATAGTTAGATCCAGGGTTAATAAAAAAAAACAACTTGATCACAAATATTACCTTCCATCTCGATAATAAATGTCTACTGATCATCCTTCCCATTATCCAATGCTACATAAATTTGAGGAATACTTTGTCCAACATCCTGAACATTTTGTGCCTCCTGAGCATTGTAAATCTAAGGTGTACCCCCTTGATGTTGTGGACAATCTCTCTTGCGATGATCCTTGCCACAAGTCCAACACTGCAAGGTTTCCTACCATTGCCCTTGTTCTTCTCCTCAAACTGAAATCCTTGTCCTCTATAAACCACGTTGAATTTATTGTAAGGTGCTATATTTTCCTTGTCACCTACATTGTGAGGTCTTCCTTGCTTCTTATCCCACTTTCCCTTAGTCTTGTCTTTACCTTTCCAACCCTGCTTAGGTTCCAAATTACACTTAGACTACTCATAACAATGTTTCAACTTCCCAATTACTTCCTCCATTGTCTGAGGCTCATCGTACTCAATCTGATCCTTAAATGTTAATGGAAATCCACTAAGGAAGCTTTGAACCTTTGTCTTCTCATCCTTATGATATGGTACATACCTCAACAACTCCAAAAACTTAATCGTATACTCTTCATTTGTCATAGATCCCATCTTCAAATCATAGAAATCCTTAGCCTTACCATCATAGTATCTCTATGACAAATACTTGTTTCTAAAAAATCTCTTAAACTCGTGCTAATTGAACCCCTTTGTCCCAATCTCTGACATGCTTCACATCTTCTGTTGGGAATGGGTCCCTTGGAGTCAATTTTGGTGTTAAAAGCCCAAGTTTTGGGGCAGAAAGCCCAAGTTTTTGTATAAGAAGTGTAAAGTCTCCACATTTTGTGGCCACGGAGCACGAAGATATAAAGTGTCATAAAGGGTTTCCGCCCTTCTTTTATGTAAGTCATGTCGGATTTAGGAGATCTACCCATGGTCCACGAACCATGGGATTGTATAAAAAGGAGAAGTCTTAGAAGAGTCTAAGGTAGTTCTAAGTAAGTTTTGAGTCATAAATGGATGTAATGGGTCTCTGAGAGCTAAGAGTGAAGAGTCTTAACGTAGGAAAGAGGCTTTGTAACTGTGTGTGTAGAGGCCTAGGGTAGAAGTCCGCAGCTAAGTGCGCAGAGCCCTGCAACTATGTGCGCAGGGAAGTTAGAGTCTGTAAAGAAGCTCTGAAGCATTAATAAAGAGAATTATTTTGGAATTATCTGTGTATTATCTATTTTACTTCTGTTACAAATGCATGTGATTATCTTGTGATGAATTCTGGGTTTATGTTCTAATGCCATATTGATGCACGAATCTATATGTTTTAATTTTTTATATGAACGCAAGTAAGAAGATATGTTTACGCGAGGATCTCTTAATGCATGTTGAAGTTATCCAATACTTAAGCTAATCAAGGTAAATACAGAAGTAGGAGTAATTACAGAGGCACGTAAGTGTCTGAATTGCCTATTTAGGGTACACGAAGGATAGTCGTAGACCTTCACGAAGGTCTAGAAGAATACTAAGAGAAGTATATTGATAAGCCCTAAAAGGCTTATCGATCTGCACAAAGGAAGGTTTAACGTATAAAATTAAATCACTACCATCTCTGGGTGTGAAAACTTGGTTCCTACATCCCCCCATACTGCTTCGGGTGAGACTTCAGTTCACGCTCAGCGGATTGATGCCGAAAGGGCCAGTAGTGTAGAGATTTTCTTGGCTAATTAACGTTGAACTTGGGTCAGGGCCCATCAATCCAACAACTATTCCATTGCCGGGACTAGGATATTCATAAAGAGATGTGTGATGTCACATCACTGGAATCCAACTAAGAAGGAAATTGAAGACTGGTTGGATAGAAAGATACATGAATTCGCAATGCAGGAGAACACGAATCCGTTATTGACAAAAGAATAGTAGTTGGAAAAATATTTGTACACAGAGATACACGAAAAATTCTTTTGTTCCTTCCCGGTTGAATTATATGAGTGGATCGCGAAATTGGCAGACGGCCAAGGAAGGTGGAGGCTTGACGGTTCGATAGTCTAGACCCCGAAGTTAGTGCAGAGATTGGAAGCCTTTGAAGATAAGGTCACACGCACTGTCGATCATTGGCTCGATCATATCATAGGAGGATTTGTAACAGAGTTCACATTGATACTTTGGTCAGTTACAGTGAAGCAGAGCGACGCTTCTTCAAGGGACCATGAGGTAAGTATTTAAGGTCATTAAATACGTGGATTGAGATGCTCTTGTGTGAAAATCAAGTTATGCAATTACCTTGATGTTTGGATCTACGGGAAGTGGAAAGATCTTCAAGGACAAAGGGAAAACAGGCCCTGAATATAGCCCGCTGATTGGACCTCCTCTGAGTGACGACGAGGAAGCAACACAAGCTTCTCCGTAGAGTGTTGTTTAGTTGATAAGACAAGGGTTCCTGCAAATACCCCATCCACCCACACCACCCCCATCTTCACCTCCACCGCATACACCTTCGCCTACACCACCGCCACCTCTGCCACCGTTCAATATGGCGAACTCAGCAAAGCTGCCTATGTTCCAGGGCTTGGGAAATGAGGATCTGGACTAGTTTTGGTTCGTCGCGAAGGCTCTATGGGAAGCTCAGGGTATTACATATGATCAAATGAAGAAAGCAACATTGGTTACTGCTTTTAAGGAATGCACGCTAACATGGTACATTAAGTACTGCACTGATAACCTGATGGCTTCATTAGCAGATATTCATACTGCACTGAATAAGGAATTCAGTAGGCCCAAGTCTGAAGCACAATCTATTGTTGGATTCAAAGAGATCATGATGAAGCCCGAAGAAACACCCTGGGACCTAGATTAGAGACTGAAGTGCACAATCCATGAAGCTAACATGAATTTTATGGATGGGCAACACCATGAATGGTTTGTGGCTTCTCTCTTACCTCATCTAAGGGTTGCGTTATCACAGCAAAAGACTGGGACCTAGGCAAGAGCCCTGGAGATTGCAATGAGATTGCACGAGACATCGATGCAAGATGCTAATTTGGGGGTTCAACAGATTCACACGCAGTTGCAGAAACTTTGGCTATAATTTCAAAGTCTGAAGAAAGATAGAGCAGTTCGGCGAGAGGTGCGTGAAAAATTTTGGTGCCTAAAACACAAAAGTCAAGGGTGTTGGGTTGTGTTATATTCTTTCCACGACTAGCCCACGTAATTAACCGGGGGTTAGAGGGGGGGCAGACCCCCCCTTTTGTTGCGCCGATTGCGTAGCGGAGGGGTCACAGGGGGTTTGAGGGGTGCAGGTAACCCCACTCTATGGGGTTCGGGGTATCCCCTTGGAAAATTTTGGTTTTGGAACCTATGTTAGGTTGGGCAGACCCACCTATGGTTTTGTGCATGATTTTTGCACATTTTTTTGGACACGATGGTTTTTGGTCCATGGTTTCGGACGCGATGGTATTCGGTCCATGGTATTGGATGCTTTGGAATGTATAAATATGTATTATAACATTGAAAGGAACATAATGAAAAATTGAGCTGGTAGTCCCTGTTTTTGGATCCAGGGGAAAATCTCCGTGTATATGTGTTTTATGTGTTATGGTCTCACATTGTTTATTTTCTGTGTTTTAGAATTCTTATGCAGGTAATTTTTGTACGGGGTTAAAACCTACATTTGGTATCAAAGTTGTTTTGGCTTCAAGGGGATGCCTTTTTTGCTAAGGGGTTTCGCTTGGGCCTGTGGTAGACCCTGTTCAGTGGGAGATCCACGAGATCGATTCTGGTGGTGAAAGAAGATGGCTAGCAGTGGAAATATAGAGATTGAGAAATTTAATGGTCAGAGTTTTGAGTTGTGGAAACTCAAGATGGAGGATCTGTTGGTGGATAAGGATTAGTGGATCGCAGTATATCCAGGTACTAAACCAACGGGAGTGTCCGATGAAGAATGGAAGAAGTTGGATCAGAAGGCAAAGAGCACAATATGATTGTGTGTCTTAGATTTAGTATTGCTGAATGTATCAGGGGAAGCTATGGCAAAGGCTTTGTGGGACAAGTTAGGGACTTTGTACCAATCTAAGTCTCTAGTCAATAAACTATTCCTGCGGAAAAAGTTGTATAACCTGAGGATGAAAGATGGAGACCCGGTGATAGAGAATCTGAACACTTTTAATATTGTGGTAATTCAGTTAGCATCTGTTGATATTAAAATTTCATATGAAGATAAGTGCATCAATTTGTTGTGTTCTCTACCAGATTCGTGCGATAGTCTGGTTATTACAATACGTAGCAATGCAACTGCCTTGCAGTTTGATGAAATAGTCTCATCCTTGCTGACAGAGGAGATGAGACGGAAAAATATGGAGAGCCAGAATGGTGATGCCTTATTTGTATGAGGATGGTCCCAGAACAGAAACAAAAATAAGTCATTGAGTGGGAGATCTAAATCTCCAGGAAAACTTGTAAAGGTGGTGTGCTGGAAATGCATAAATGAAGGGCACTACAAAAGGGACTATAAATTTAAAGCTCCTGATAAAGGAAAGGGATATGTTGATGCTCCTTCTATAGAGGCAAAAACCACCTCAGAGGAAGGTGGGGATGTGTACTTGGCTCCTTCAAGTATACATGTAGATCATGAGGCATGGTTGATTGATTCAAGTGCATCCTTTCACTTCACTCCCCATAGAGAGTGGTTCTGCGAGTATGAGAAATACAATAGTGGTGATGTCTTCTTAGGGGATGATAGGAAGGCTAGAATCATTGGTCACAGAAAAGTAAAGTTGAAGTTGCAAGGTGGAAGGGTTAGAAAACTTCCGGGTGTTCTGCATATTTTTGCATTGGCCAGAAATATGGTTTCTGTAAGCAAGTTGGATGATGTGGGTGTAAAAATAGTGTTCGAGAAGGACACCTGCAAGATGTTTCAGGGAGCACTGGTATTGATGCGAGGAGTTCGGATTGGAACTCTGTACAAGCTGCAAGGTAGCATTGTTGTTGATGGGTGCAATAGTTCTGTGGTTCCTGAAAGTGGAGCAGAAAATCTAGTGGTCTTTGGAGAGAAGACCATGCTGTGGCATCAAAGGCTTGGACATATTGGAGAGAAGGGCCTTCAAATACTTCATGGTAAAGGTATGGTAGAAGGTATGAGTAATAGCTCTCTGGATTTTGATTTCTGTGAAAATTGTGTATATGGGAAGCAGAATCGGGTGAGTTTCCCCTCTGGTGGTAAGAGGGCGAAACATATATTAGAGCTTGTGCATAGTGATGTGTTTGGACCTGTGAAGGTTCCATCACTAGGTAAGTCTGTGTACTATGTATCATTTATATATGACTTCTCAAGGAATACATGGATATATTTCCTTAAGAAGAAATCTGAAGTCTTTGACAGGTTTAAAGAATTCAAGGCTCTAGTGGAAAACGAGACAGAGAAGAAAATAAAGGTGTTGAGGACAGATAACGGTGGAGAGTTTTGCAGTAAGGAATTTGAAGAATTCTGTAAGAAGTGTGGTATAGCATGGAAAAAGACTACTCCATATACACCTTAGCAAAATGGAGTTGCAGAAAGAATGAACAAGACATTCATGGAAAGGGCAAGAAGCATGCTCAGTGGTGTCGGGTTAGGACAGGAATTCCGGGCAGAGGCAGTGGAGACAACATGTTACCTGGTCAATAGATCACCTTCATCAGCGTTGGAGGATAAAACTCCACAAGAGGTATGGACAGGTAAGAAACCCTCTCTTTCACATATGAGGGTATTTGGATGTGATGCATATGTACATGTTCCAAAGGAGAAATGAACCAAGCTGGATAGTAAATATGAAAGTGCATCTTTATTGGGTATAAGGATGGTTTAAAGGGTCATAAGCTTTGGAACCTAGTAACAAGGAAGGTTGTGTATAGCCAAGATGTGGTGTTTAGAGAGGTGAAAGATGTTATTAAACATGAAGTCCAACCAAAGGAACCTGAGAAGATAGAGTTTGAGCTAAAGTAGGAAGAATCAGACTCTACAACAGAGGAGGAATCAGAAGATGAAGAGCCACAAACTTCGGGTGTGAGAAGACCGATTCAAGAAAGAAGACAGCCTGAAAAGTATAGTCCATCTGCTTTCTGTTCAAATTTTGTTTTATCTATTACTGATGATGATCCCAGAAATGTGAAGGAAGTAGTAGATTCAGAGGATGGAAAACTCTAGAAAGAGGCCATGGTTGATGAAATGGCATCTTTGCACAAAAATGAGGCTTGGGATTTGGTGGAGTTGCCAGTTGGAAGGAAACCCATTGGCAGAAAATGGGTGTTCAAGAAGAAGACAAATGCAGAAGGAAAGGTGGAGAAATACAAAGCTCGGTTGGTAGCAAAAGGTTATTCCCAGGTGCCGGGAATTGATTTTGGTGATATTTTTTCTCCTGTTGCCAAGGTAGCTTCTATTAGATTACTTTTATCTGTTGTTGTTGCTTTTGATTTTGAGGTAGAACAGATGGATGTGAAGACAACATTTCTTCACGGGGATCTGGAAGAGGAGATCTACATGAAGCAACCTGAAGGCTTTGCGGTGAAGGGTAAGAAAGAACTGGTATGCAAGTTAAAGAATTCTCTGTATGGGTTAAAACAGTCACCAAGGATGTGGTATCATAAATTTGATACATTTATACGGGGACTTGACTTCACAAGAAGCAAAGCAGATCATTGTGTGTATTTTAAATTAATTGGTGACCGTGTTATTTATTTGGTCTTGTATGTGGATGATATGTTGTTGGTTGGAAATGACAAAGAAATTATCCAAGATTTGAAGACCCAATTTTCCTCCAAATTCGACATGAAAGATCTTGGTGCTGTAAACTATATTTTGGGCATGGAAATTAAAAGAGAACGGGAAAAGAGGAAGCTCTGGTTAAACCAGAGGAAGTATGTCGAGACAATATTGCAGAGATTTAATATGCAAGATAGTAAACTGGTGAAGGTTCCTATTCCTGTAGGTGTAAAGTTATCTGTTGAACAGTGTCCCAAGACACAAGAAGAGGAAGAGGACATGTCCCTTGTTCCATATGCAAGTGCAGTCAGTAGCTTGATGTATGCAATGGTCTGTACTAGACCAGACATTGCACATGCAGTGGGAGTATTGAGCAGGTTTATGTCAAAACCATGAAAGGAGCATTGGACAGCAGTGAAGCAGGTTTTCAGGTATTTTCGTGGCACTAGTGATTATGGTTTGTGTTACCAAGGAAGGCCAGGATTGGACAAAGTGCTGGATATTCATGGCTTTGTTGATGCAAACTGTGCTGGAGATCTGGATCAAAGAAGATCTACAAGTGGGTATGTGTTGAACCTATTTGGAGGTGCAGTCAGTTGGATGAGTAAGAAACAATATGTAGTGGCACTATCAACTACAGAGGTAGAAGACATGGCAGCCACTCAGGCAAGCAAGGAAGCAGTTTGGTTGTAGAGATTGTGTTCAAGTATGGGGTTAGTATAGGGAGCTATAAGGATAGACTGTGACATCCAAAGTGCAATTTTCTTGGCAAAGAACCCTGCATATCATTCAAAGACAAAGCACATTGATGTTCAGTATCGCTTTGTGACGGATATGATAGAAGACAAAAAGGTGTTGCTGGTAAAGGTGGACACTTTGAAGAATACTACAGATGCATTAACAAAATATGTGAGCTCTGAAAAGTTCTCTTAGTGTAGAGAAACAATGGGCATTGCAGGGCTCGACAAATGACTGAGCTCTCTTGTGGGCCCCTGTGGAAAGAAAACAACAAGTGGGAGAATGTTGGGTTGTGGTATATTCTTTTCATGACTAGCCCACATAGTTAACCGGGGGGTTAGAGGGGGGGTGGAGCCCCCCATTCGTTGCGCTGATTGCATAGCGAAGGGGTCACAAGGGGTTTGAGGGGTGCAGGTAACCCCACTCTATGGGGTCTGGGGCAATGCTCCGGAAAATTTTGGTTTGGAGCCCTATTTTAGAAGTTGTAGATGAACGAACTCAATGATAAGAGGGTTTCTTGAGGAAGCTACAACATATCTCCATAGAAAAATAGGTAGTTAATGTAAGGGAAGTATGAGTACATTTGACACAATCTTAGGCTTGTTCACACACTCTTCATTTTTAAGAGGGGGTGAGCTTGGATTTCTCCTCTTAGGTTGAGAGGGAATAAGGTTGGACACATGGTTCTCCTTGTGTTAGGTACTGTGACGGTTTAGGATTAATATCCCGAGTCAAGTACATGGAAATGGATAAGGAGAATGGTGGATTGGATAATCATCTTGGACAGATATTCTTGAGTCATGTACTATGACAAATTAGGATTAACATCCTAAGTCAAGTACATGGACTTGGATAAATAATGGTCTGGTGGACAGACATTTCCTTGATGGAGGTCCAGTGGAGGACATACTTCAGGTATCCTAGGTGGAGTATGAGCCTCAAAGAGGTGGTGTGGTGTCCTATGGAGTGTCTCCCAACATTGTGCTCTGATCTTGTGGAGAGATAGAGTGTACTTCTCAATGCCTTAGTAATGTGACAATATTGGCTATGATGATACTATCATCATTGATGCGTATCAATCTGGATCCCTTCTTATGTGAATATTTCAACTTGAGATAGACTTGTTGAGTCATTATGAATACCCCCCTATTAAGAGGGAATGTTGGAAAAGTTACTAGGTTCTTGTAACTAAAGAAAAAAGGAGAAAAATATTTATTTTATTGTTATTTCTTTAGTTAATTCATGATTCTATGTTTTGATTAAGTCAAAGAATTAAATTTGAGTCAAATTCCATTTGGAATCTTTGTAAGAAAAAGGAAAAAAAAATGTTTAGTAAAAAAGAATCAAATTTACCTGCATAAGACCAAGTCGGCCCTCCAGATGATCAGGTCAGCCTATTGAATAGACATGACCCTTCATAGTGATGAACAACTATATATTGGTGTGAATAATCTACCAAAACAGAAGAATTTTTGTGGTTGTTTTGAAGTAAGAAATGTGAGTTTCTAAGGCAGGATTTGTGAGTTTCTTTGGAGTAGAACGTGAGAATTTTTTGTCATATAATTTGGAAAATATGTTAATTCCTAAGACTGAAATAAATCTAAGCTCATAAGATTTGAAGTCTATAAAAAATATGCAAATAATAGAGCTTATTCTTAAACAGCTTGAGAGCTAAAGAAGAACTACGTCCATGATGAAATGCGAGTTAAAGAAAGACTGTAATATGTGCCAAAAAACAACTGTAATAATTGTATTATATGAGCTAGAGAAGGATTATGAGGTCTATGAAGTACAAGCTACAAAGAGGATGAATTTCTTTGTGAGACAAAGGCATCTAAAGGGAAGGTTTGTGACAGTGATTGGAGAGTTGACTTGCGAATCTTATGGAGGTATTTGTCTTGGTCCTGGTCTTGGAAATATCATTTGATATGATTCTATAAGAAGAGGATTATTCAGGTTTCCCCTAGAGTGGAGCATATATCTTGTGTTTATTGTCTCCTATTATCTTCATGCTTATATTTTGGTAATTGCTTGATGAAGAAAAAAAACAAAAATTAATAAGAATCCAAAAAAATTCACAAGTAATTATCAAGTAAGGAAAATCAACCTTAATCTTTAATTACCTTGATTTTCAACAACCAATACGTCATGGAGAAGTAGGTTTCCAGTGCAAAATCATAAGAATTTATAGTCTCATAAATTATCCACTAATGGGGCACTTTGCCTCCTCATTCTCAGGAGCTTAGCATAAATATTTTTGTTGTACATGTTATATGATTTAGAACCATTGTTTGTCTAATCTAACGAGTACATGACCAAGAATTAGATTAACCGGATTCGGTATCAGTGAAGCGATCAGGTTACAGTGAATAAATCACCTACCCAATTTTAGTACCATCTCTGGGCAATCAGAAATGTCAGCGGTCAACAACCCAGACAATTGCCCTGATCCATTGCTATTACATGTTGGATCAACTAAGCCCAACAACATGGCCCACTCCTATACAACAATATAAAAGACAACAACATTTGTTGCTTGATTATGATTTCTATAGTGTATTATGATAAATGTGCACCCGTATGGCAACAATATCGTGCACTCCCTTGAAAGGCTCCATCAAAATTGCTTTTTGGAATTTCATTTTCAATTAGATGATGAAATTGAATACAAAAAACTGGAGGATCCAATGATAGGTTACAACGATCTCTCCCTAAGGTTTCAGGGCTATAAACTTGTAATCCACGATCGTCTAAGGGAATTGGAAAGACATATTGCACAAGATTTTCATGTGTTGCCACTGTAGGTTACATCCGAGAAATATAGGAACTGAAGATCGGTCACAGTTCTCTTGTTAATTTATGGTTGATGACGTTGATCATCCCATCCACATCCAAGTTTTTATTGGGTGATTTGAAACGCTTCGCCCCTGTAAATCGGTAGAGCCTTCATGATGCTCACTTTCTGTGCATTCGTGCTCGATGTCTAGCTTTAAATTGACTTGTGGGCTAAAACAGATTCAATCCTACCATTCTCAAAGACTCTCTAGAGGCATGGACAAAGTAGATTTAAGGGAGAAGTTCAAAAATCTATACACGACATCACACAAACACACTATACTCACACATCTCCCTAACGGGAATTATGCCCAAAAGGGCACTGATACCAAGAAACAAATATGATTGCACACCAAAAAAACAAAAAAATCTCACATATACAATCACAAATATGATACATATATATGGTTGGAAGTAGATCCAACTAATTCCAAACTTGGATATGGAGGCTGAGATATTCTCTCAACAAAATCTCAAACCAACACTAAACTTAGCATGGAAGCATTATCTCCAAGTGTTATATTGTGTGGAAGTTCTTTTTATAAATTATATGTATGTATGATGATGATAATTTTAAAATTTTCATATATATATATATATATATATATATATATATATATATATATATATATATTATATATTTTTAAGTTTTATGATAAAAAACTTATTGGAATAATGTATTTATATTGTCAACGTTATTAAATTTATTTTTGCATTTAAAATTTATTTTATGTAATAAAAAATAATGATCTCACCAAAAAAATTATCATAACAATATCAAAGAATTTCATGTCTGGCTCTAGACCACTTAAGCTAACTCTTGGGGCTATCCATAAAAGTAAGAAAATATAAACATAACATTAAAAATTAAATAAATAAAGGGATTTTTCGAAGGAGGCATAGGGAGGGCTTTGTGGTAGGAACTCTTGCCACTGTTTCCCTCTTTCCTCCTTGATCTGGTTGGACATCACTGCTGAAGCTCTAGTTCGTTGCCATCATCTTGTTGCCTGGCTTGGTCATCTTTCATTGCTAATGTCTGTTATTCTCTTGAAGGGAGTTGAGGGGATTGGGGTGTGTGGATCCTGGTTTCATGCCACCCTTTTTGTTGTTTCTTTTGATGGGATTGAGATACTAGGGTGCGAAGGCTTATTTTTCATCCTATCCCTGGTTCCGGGCCTCTTTATTATGTTACAGTGGAGTGACATTGATGCAGGATGTGGCAGTTTATAAGTCATCTTGGCCAGGTTTACATGGGTTGTAGTTGTTGTTGCTTAAGTGTTTCTTCATGGCATTCTACCTTTGGCCCTATGGGTTCACTTAACGAGGTGTCTATCTTCAGTCATTCCTTGCCTACAGATCTCTACGGTGTGGACGTTTTGTGACTCTCGTCGTTGCTTGGACAACTTCTCTTGGTCATTTCCTCTCTGGGTACAACCCTTACATGCCTCTCGACTTTTTTCAGAAGGTGTTTCATTCAGCATATGCTTTGGTTTCTTTTGATGGGGTTTCATGACTCTTTGTTTTTCTTCCCGGGTTTCTAGTGGCCATGCTTGGTCTTTTAGTTTTTCCTTAGTCCTTGTCCTAGAATTTGATTTCTCCAGGGTTCCTTGGGGGATTTATTTGGGCTATCTGGGTGGCATGTGCCCAGACTTTTAGATGTTTTATGGATCTCTAGTTTTTTAGGAATGTTCATATGGGTGCTTTAAGACCTTCTTTATTGGTAGACTTTTTTGTTGTTGTGTCTATAATGCCCTTGGACATCTGCAAAATGTAATTTATCCTTATTTTCGGGTTGAATAAAGTTACATTTTTTCCAAAAGGTCAATGAAAAAATAATCTTACCAATTTACTTTTAAAATCAATTAAAGAAAACTTAGTGGGAAATAATCCTACTAATTTACCTTTAAATTCAATTAAAAAAAGCTTTGTGTGGTTCATTGAAGAAAACTCTTATCTTATTAAATTGAGGATATCATCAACAAACCCCAAATGATAAAGCTTAAACTCTCATTAGTTTACTATTAAATCATAGTTCAATTGACTTAAATAATAATCTATAAAAAACATGGTGTCAAGAAGAACATAAGGGTGGGGTTGTATTTTAATATATACATGTGGTCATGACTTATCGATATTTAATGGAGGAAAACTCATACCCATTCATTTTTAGCCGTAGTCTAACTTATAGACGAAATGTCTTTTTTCACGATATTTTTTCTGATTAATTTTAACTAAAATCCTATATAGACTTTTAAAAACATGAGTTTAAGTTGTTTAATATTTAGAATTCGAGTGCTCCAGGGGGGTGCATTCAAAAATGTATTTTAAACATCAAAAAATCACCTAAGTTTGTATTGTCGAATTCCGGTGAAAAAAATTATTCCGTCTATGAATTAGACTATGCCTTTATGCTTAGATGAATTGAAAAAAAAATTCCAGTTTTTCAATGCTAAACCAAACCTAGCTAGCCTAAATGGCATGTTTGACATTCCTACAGCAAGTCAGAACAAGAACATAATGAAAGACTTAGGTCTTTACATGTGAATGCAAATCATAACCTCTTACAGTGATTGGGTTTAGACGGGGATAACTCACCCATGTATTCCTAGATCAATTGAGAAAAGCACCATTTGTTTTACGATTTAACCACAACCAACTAACCTGAATCATAATCTTAGACTCTCATTGGTTTATTGATGAATCACACCAACCAACTTAAATGTTAGGTTTGAATTTATTATAATTTACAATTTAAACAAATCCATTCAACCTAAATAATAATATTCAATTCTCATAAATTTATACTAGTAAAACCACATTAAAAATATTAATGTGGTTGATATAACGAATGCTTCATTTGTATCTACCATTGATAAATATATAACAAAAAAAACTATTGCAACAAAAATATTATTATTAACTTTGATTTTACTTAACCCTTAAGAATCCTAGGTCTTGATAAAAAACGAAAGTGTTGAAGAGTTTCTATCCTTTATAACCAAGATATAAGGCAGTTTTTCTAAAATTAGGTATGCTTTGAAAATCGCTGGGAAATTGGTGGGCATTCAGCATCAAATTTTTTAAATTTATTAAAAGGCAATGCAACCTAACAAACTCTCTAACACACTACAGGTGTTGATAAGTATTCAAACGAAACATATGTTGAGCATATTCCCTTGAGAACCAATCTAGGTCGTCAATTAAAAATACAAAATCAACATATCCTCGTCCACCTTAAGTTGAAATACTAGTGCAACTACATTAAAAATATTAATGTGGTTGATATAGCCAAAGGCTTCATTTGTATCTACCACTAATAAATATATAACCAAAAAAACTATTGCAACAAAAATATTATTATTAACTTTGATTTTACTTAACCCTTAAGAATCTCACGTCTAGATAAAAAACAAAGTGTTGAAGAGATTTTATCCTTTACAACCAAGATATAAGGCAGTTTTTCTAAAATTATGTATGCTTTGAAAATCCTTAGGAAATTGGTGGGCGTACATCAAATTTTTTAAATTTATTAAAGTCAATGCAACCTAACAAACTCTTTAACACACTACAGTCGTTGATAAGCATTCAATCAATCTAATCATATTCCCTTGAGAATCAATCTAGACCATCAATTTAAAAAATAAAATAAAAAATCAACGCATCCTCATCCACCTTAAGTTGAAATAAGAAGCCCTCCACTAATTAATTGAGTATTTTTGACATTTGGAGTTTTAAATCTATTTTTACATTTAAAATATATTTTTGAGCTGAGAGGCTCATTCTACAGCCAGTATGATGTGTAACATTATCAGTGCATCATCAAAATTGAAATTTTGTTCATGTTGGCCCAAAAAAAAATCAAAAAAATAACTATAAAAAACATTTAAATAATGTCGTCTCATACAAAAATTTGCGCGTGAAAAAATTGGATCCCTCTCATTTACACGTGAATAAATTGGATCCCTCTCTGTTCATGTTAGATATGTGTTTAAGATGGATCTATGCTGGTATGTAATAAAAAAGAATGATCTCACTCAAAAAAATTATATCACAATAATATCAGCAACTAAAAACTCTACGTCTAGGAAAGTTGATTGGGAGGGAGAACAGATTGGTTTCAAAGTTCAAATGTGTGTGAGGATTCAGGGAGATAGATAGAGATGCGGCTGCAGTATGCCAGCTTTGCTTCGTTAATGCCCATTAGACAATGTGGGTAGCTTCGTCACTGTAGAGATATTAATCTCATTGTCAGTTAGTTGTTGGTTAGGTGTCATCACATTTGATTCCTTGTCTGCTAGGTGTTATAGGCAGTTTAGTTTTACTTGAGTTCTACTCCATAGGTGTCAAATTTTACTTCAGTCATTTATTATTGATGTTTACAATGTAACCTATTTAGTCATTCAAAATATTGAGAAGAGAAATCTCTACTCCACTTTTCAGTGTCATTCTTTGTCATGGTATCAAAGCTTACACTGCGTAAGACTCTTTGAGAAAGCAGCAGAGTTAGAGTAAAGTTGCATAAGACTCGTTGAAAGCATCATTTTATATGTGTGTATTCACAAGAAAAGAGCGAAGATCAATAAAGCAGCTCTGAGATGCCTCCTAATGCAAAAAAGAAGGTTGTTGCGAAAACATTGAAAAGTTGTTGTGAAGTCAGTGAAAAGAATAGCGTTATTCTCCCAAATTTGGATACAGCTAACTTTTTAGAGATTAATGTTGTCCATGAGTCAAACCAGAGTGTTATTAACGCTCACTAACGCTGAGCAGTTAGACGAGAACTCGCGTAAGTCGAGGTTTCCTTGAACCCATTTGAAATTAACGCGGCATAGTGGTACCGGCAGAGCATTAGAGTGAAGCAACACGAGCCACCGAATTCTAGTATTCGTATAAATCCTGTAAGCTCCATCGTATTCGAAAACTTCATTGCATTTTTTTTTTAATTTATGTTTTCTAAAAATTTAAAGGTGCGAAGGTTTGTTAGGTTTAAAAGAAGTATTAAAAAAGAGCATTGGATTTGTAATTTATTTTTATTTGTTTTAAATAAAAACCTAAAAAGTAGAAGTATTTTTTTTTAAGTTTTTTTTTAATAAAAATTTGGAAAGTAAAATAGATTTTTTTAATAAAAATTTGGAAAGGAAAAACATTTTTTTTAATAAAAACTTGGAAAGGAAAAGGATTTTAAAGGAGATTTAAAAAAAATGCACATTTTTCATTCAAAGAAATGGCTTCCTCAAGCGCTTTAACATAGACCTCGACTCTTCTTGGCAAAAATTATGAGTTTTGGTTTTTTAGAATGAAGATGTTCCTGCAAGCCCAAAAGTGTTGGGATACACTTCAGACTGCATATGTAGAGCCGACTCAAGAAGCATGGGCGGCCATGACTAATAATCAAAGGAATGCAACGACTGAACTCAAAAAGAAAGAACACAGAGCCAAATGTTGGATTCAAAACTCAGTCGATGACTCTATTTTCGACAAGATAATTGGCGCATCCACAACACATGAAGCTTGGGAAATATTGAAAGTTGTGTATCAAGGTAATGATACAATGAAGACAGTGAAATTACAGACATTGAGATCATAGTTCGAAACCCTAAAAATGACTGACACAGAAATGTGGATCATTTCATGACTAGAGTCGTGGGAATAATCAATCAGATCAAGCTCATCGGTGAAACCATTTCAGATGAGAAAATTGTTTAGAAAGTCCTTCGAAGTCTGCCAAAAAAGTATGACATGATTGTAATAGTCATTCTAGAATCCAAAGATTTTACAACTTTCTCAATAGAACAGTTGACTGGATCGCTTCTAGCACATGAAACAAGACTCAACTTGACAGAAGATTCCATGGAACAAGCTTTCAAAGCACAACTTTCTTTTGGCAGAGGCAGAGGCAGAGGATATAGAGGCGGAAACAAGCGAGGCAGAGGCCGAAGCAGAGGCAGATCAGAACATCATCATGTAGCAGAGCAGTGGAGACCTCCACAAAACCAAACTCAAAGAAGCAGACCTTGGAGAAAATATAATGTCCAATGTTATTACTGCAAGAAATTTGGGCATTATGAACATGAATGCAAACAGAGACAGTCATATCAGCATAGAGGCAACGTCCATATCTTCAACATTGAAGGAGAATCCTCTGAAACAATGTTTCTTTCATGCAATCTTTCTGAAGACACTCACAACAAGGATATTTGGTTGCTGGACAATGGTTGCAACAATCATATGACAGGTAACAAAAATCTGCTTTCTTATCTTGATGCTTCCATAACATCAGAAATTACTCTTGGAGATCGTTCTTGCATTAAAGCTAAAGGAAAAGGTATTGTTCCTATTCTTACTAAACAAAATCAACAGAAATACATTCCTGATGTTTATTATGTTCCAAATCTGAAGCATAACCTCATTAGTGTAGGACAACTGATGGAACATGGTTATGATGTAATATTTCAAGGGAACACATGTTATATCTATAACAAACCTCCCAATAGAATACTGATAGCTAAGGTTGAAAAAACCAAGAATAAGATGTTTCCTTTGACTCTTAGAATTCGAAACATCTCACAGTCTTTTGTACACAATGTATCAAGAATAAATGAATCTCATCTATGGCATTCTAGATATAGCCACATACCATTCAAAAGTCTAAGTCAACTTCAGAAACAGTCAAACGTCATTGGTCTCCCTATTATGAATGAAAAAGACTGTAATTGTGAAATTTGTGTTTTGTCCAAGCATAAAAGAGACAACTTTCCCACATCTTCCTCTAAAGCAAAACAACCTTTAAAGCTTGTCCATACAGATATATGTGGCCCAATGCAGACATAGTCTATTGGTGGTAGTCTTTATTTTCTGACATTCATTGATGATTATAACAGGAAGACATGGGTGTATTTTCTCAAAAACAAATCAGATACATTCTCAAGGTTCAAAGAATTCAAAGAAGAAGCAGAAAAGCAGAGTGGAAATCCTTTGAAAGTACTTAGATCCAACAAAGGAGGAGAGTACAACTCCAATCACTTCAAAGTATTTTGTTAAACAAGGAATCATAATGCAGAACACAACAAGATATACTCCACAGCATAATGGAGTAGCAGAAAGGAAAAATTAGTCAATCATGAACATGGCCAGATGTATGCTTCATGAGAAGAAGTTGTCAAACAATTATTGGGCTGAAGCAGTTTCAACAATAGTGTATGTTCTCAACAAATCTCCAACAACCACTCTCCAAGATACAATACCTCAAGAAGCATGGGATGGTAAAAAGGTAAATGTATCTCACTTTAGAATTTTTGGATCAGTAGCTTTTTCACATGTTCCTGAGAAGCTAAGAAAGAAGCTTGATGATAGGAGTGAAATATGTATTTTTGTAGGCTATAGTGAGCAGTCAAAGGCCTACAGACTTTATAATCTAGTTACAAAGAAGTTTGTTTTAAGCAGAGATGTAAAAAAAATTGAAAATAAATCTTGGTCTGATCAAGTTGATGAAGCTTCAAGTTAGTCTTTTTATCCACCACAACCACCAAGATTGCAGGTTGAAGAAGAGCCATACCATTCTGAAAATGGTACATCTTCAAGTAGTGAATCCACCAGTGATTCAACATCTTCAGAAGACAATCAGAAAACAAGAAGCGTCAAAGAAATATATGAGCAAGAGCATGAGTTTGACCAACATAATATGTTTTCATTTCTTTCATCTCAACCAACTCATTTTGAAGAATCAGTTAAAGAAAATCATTAGGTAGATGCAATGAACCAAGAAATTGTTGCCATAGAGAAGAATCAGACTTGGGAATTAGTTGATCTCCCAAGAGACAAAACCAGAATTGGTGTAAAATGGGTATATAAGACCAAGCTGAATGAAAAAGGAGAAATTGAGAAACATAAGGCAAGGTTGGTTTCCAAAGGATTCTCACAACAGTTTGGTGTCGACTATGGTGAAACCTTTTCTCCAATAGCAAGGTTAGACATTGTCAAAACCATTTTTTCCACAGCAGCTCAGCACAAATGGAAAGTCTATCAGCTTGATGTAAAATCTTCTTTCCTAAATGGTATATTGCAGGAAGAAGTTTATGTAGAGCAGTCTCCTGGTTTTGAAGTTTCAGGACAGCAACATAAGGTATACATAGATTGAAGAAAGCCTTGTATGGTTTGAAACAAGCT
This sequence comes from Pinus tabuliformis, assembly GCA_031772625.1. Classification (NCBI taxonomy): domain Eukaryota; kingdom Viridiplantae; phylum Streptophyta; class Pinopsida; order Pinales; family Pinaceae; genus Pinus; species Pinus tabuliformis. The sequence continues at coordinate 795,473,930 of CM062815.1, read as the reverse complement.
CCAAGAACTTGGTACAGTCGCATTGACCCCTATCTCATCAAAAGTGGTTTTTGCATAAGCAATCATGAGCCAAATTTGTATACCAAAATGCATGAAGGTAAAATTATGATTGTATGCCTTTATGTATATGATCTTCTTTATACAGGAAATATGATGTTAGAAGATTTCAAAGCAGAAATGTAAAAAGAGTTTGATATGACAGATCTAGGAGTCATGAAATACTTCTTAGGCATTGAAATTCACCAATCTGCTAATGGAATTTTTGTCAGTCAACAAAAATATGCCACTAATATCATCAAAAAGTTTAGAATGACCAATTGCAAACCTGCAGATACACCAATTTCTCAAGGCACAAAACTGAGCAAAGAATATGCAGCACCACCAATTGATTCCATACTGTATAAAAGTCTAGTTGGTAGCTTGTTATATCTCACTTCAACTAGACCTGATATTATGTTTGCAACAAGTTTTGTCTCCAGGTTTATGCAGTCACCTAAGATTTCTCATTGGAAGGTTGCAAAAAGGATCTTAAGATATATTGCAAGGACAATAAATTATGGTTTGTTCTATACACATTCTGAAAATTGATCACTTTTAGGTTATATAAACAGTAATTATGTAGGGAGTTTAGATGATTGCAAAAGTACCTCAGGGTATGCTTTTCATCTTGGAACCAATTTGATTTCATGGGCATCCAAGAAATAGTGAATCGTTTCAATATCTTATGCACAGGTAGAATATGTAGTAGCAAATTCAGCAGCTTGTCAAGCTGTCTGGTTGAGAAGATTATTCAAAGATATTTCATATACTCAGAAGGAGCCAACTCCAATCTACTATGACAACAATTCATCAATTTCTTTATCAAAAAATCATGTTTTCCACAAAAAGAGCAAGCACGTTGACACTCGTTTTCATTTCATCCGTGAGTTTGTCAATGATGGGGAGATAGTATTTGCTTTCTGTGGTTCCAAAGATCAACGATCAGATATTTTCACAAAGCCATTGGGCAAGATTTTAATTGAATTTCCAAGAGAACAACTAGGCATTGTAAGTGTCACTACATGTAACAGTTGAGATTAGGAGGGGATGTTGAGATATCAATCTCACTGTCAGTTAGTTGTTGGTTAGGTGTCATCACATTTGATTCCTTGTTTGCCAGGGATCATAGGCAGTTTAGTTTTACTTAAGTTCTACTCCATAGGTGTCGAGTTTTACTTTAGTCATTTATTATTGATGTTTACAATGTAACCTATTTAGTCATTCAAAATATTGAGAAGAGGAATCTCTCCTCCACTTTTTAGTTTCATTCTTTATCAGTCACAACCTTTTTGGAAAAATATTTAATCCCATTATCTACCACTTGTGTGAAAAATCAGATAAAAGTTCCAAAATGACATATATGTCACTGCATCACGCTCAACCGATAGGGAAATTAAGGATGTTTTCTTAAAAAAAATGGAACCCCTCATACATACGTTTTGTATGCTTGAATGACCATTGTGGGAGATGGTGGCGCAAAAAAATTGTCGAATTTTACGGGTAAAATACCTCATGACAGGCATTTCTCCGTCAAGTTACAATCCTAGCTAAAATTCAGACGGTTTAAATCCAACAGAACTATAGCATTTAGGCTTATGTGATCCATATCAAGTTTATAGAGGAGAGTTTTCGGCGAAAATCACATCAAAATACATGTGTCGGCGCTTTTCGAACCAACAAGTGTGGTTCATTGTCAGGATGATGAACCACACTCGCTGGTTCGAAAAGCGTCGACATATATATTTTGATGTGATTTTCGCCGAAAATTCTCCTCCAACAAAATCACTATCTCAAATCAAATTCAACGAAAATTACAATCTCAAGTCAAATTCAAATTGTTTAAACCAAACCAATCACAAATTACTTTCTAAATCAAAATGTTTAAACCAACCAATCACAAATTAATCACAAATAACCAATCACAAATTAATCACAAATTACTATCTGACAAGAAATTTTTCAAACTGTTTAAATTAAATTATTTGTCAAATTCAAATTGTTTAAATCGAACCAACTGAAATGTTGGTTAGTACAAGAAATTGCTATCTAACATCAAAATCAAATTTAAATCAAACCAACTTAGATTACTATCTGATGTCAAATTCAAATGGTTTAAATTGAAACAACTTGAACAAGAAATTACTATCTAACAGAAATTAGATCTCTAACGTCAAATTCAAATTTAAATCGAACCCATTTAAATTATTATTTAATGTCAAATACAAATTTGATAGCGTAATCTAATTTTCCAATCTTTTTATCCTCTAATGGTCATATTCCTGATTAATTTTATTGATTTTTTTTTTTAATATTTATTTAAATAGGAAATTGGAGTTATATAGTTTTTATAAATTTAAATTATGAGTTGGAGGAGGGGACGAGGTATTGTATGATGTCAAAGGAAATTTGAGTAGTGAAGTATTTATGGGTTAGGACAAATGACAAATAAGTAAGGGAAGTATATGTGTTTTTTCAAGATATATAATTGGCCAAAGAAAACCAAGTAACTTCATTAACGATTTAGAAAGAGTCTTTAATTTTTATCTAGATCAAGTCACTAGGTTCATGTCTGTGTTTGAGTTTGATGAGTTTAAAATTCGACAAAGGTTTGACAATAAAAATTTTAAGAGTAAATTCGATGTAATTAGATTTAAATTAAAAAATTAAAAAAATAAAAATAAATAAATAAAAAAAAATATATATATATATATATATAAACTCAAACCTAGCCTTGCAACTGGAACTAGAACTGTACAATGTAGTGTATTGAATCTATTGTGGATCTTGAACCCTAGCCCCAAAGCATTTCACAATTGGAATCAAAGAGTTGAAACCCAACTTTGTCTTTAAACCTAGCTGCAAAGCACATCATTAATCGACGTCGGCCACGCTTGATAATCGACCATAATGCACGTCACAATGACACTAACAGCAGAGCAAATACAAACCCCCACTCTGCCTTTTACTATCCAATTTGACGGAAAGCTAGTTGGTAGTAACCACCACGGGAGATCTTGAAGCTCTGACAAGTAAGAGGATTCAAGAAGAAATATAAAATAATACTTACATTTAAAAAGAAAATAAAAATATTTACATTAACAAATTATAATGTTACACTTAAAAATAATAAAATAAGACTTACAAACAAAAAGAAACAAAAATTAATATCTGCCACAAATAAAATACTTCAATTTTCACCTTAATTTTACATCAAACTTTATATAGAGATAAAGTAATTGAAAGTTAAAAAAAAAACTTTTTAGTAAGAGGGAGATATGTAATTCCTTCACTACTTAAGAGGGAGTTTAGGGAGTTTAGATTGAGTGGTTAAGCCCAGTAAGTTGACATGTTGATGCTTGGTCTCATATCGGCCACAAATAAAATACTTCAATTTTCACCTTAATTTTGCATCAAACTTTATATAGAGATAAAGCAATTGAAAGTTTAAAAAAAATACTTTTTAGTAGGAGGGAGATATGTAATTCCTTCACTACTTAAGAGGGAGTTTAGGGAGTTTAGATTGAGTGGTTCAAGTCTAGTAAGTTGACATGTTGACACTTAGTCTCATGCTTTCATTCCAAGTAAAAACAAAAATATATATATATATATATATATATTAAAAAAATCTTATATTTTTACTTTTCATTCCAAGGAAATGTGGAAATAACTTAAATTATAATTTTCTTTATATTTTTACTTCAAAGGAAATGTATAAATAACTTAAATTAGAAAAAAATAATATATTATCACCTTCCATTCAAAAAGAGATGTGTAATTTATTTCATTCTTAACCTAGAGTCCATATATAATATTTAAAATATATTAACCACAAAAGAAAGTTTAATATGAATATAAAATAAATATTTCAATATGCATGTTGAGTGAAAGATTTGAATAGAGAGATATTATTCCATTAATAAGTTCTTTCTTATTCAAATTATGATAAATAATTGCAAGTCCTTCAATGTTTAATGTAAAATTGATATGGAATATTTAAAAAGTATTAATAATAATAGAGAGAGTAAGATATGTAACATTTAAAAAATACTAATAATACAAATAATTCTTTATACTATACAAAACAAGCAAATTGAAATTTATTATAATTAAAACACCAGATTTATCTTAATACTATATTTACCAAGAGAAAGAATCAAATCTCTTGAGGTGCAATTTTTTTCTCAAGTTTTACACTCAAAAAGTAATTTGCATTTTGAGAGATTTAATCCCTCTTTGCACTTGGTAGATTATAATCTTTACATTTCAATCCAAATGTTCAGAAAAAATAAAAATAAAAAATAATAAATAAAATATATATATATATAATAAAAATTAAAAAATTCGAAAAAATAAATAAAAAAATGAAAAATAAAAAATTTCAAAACAAATACATTTATAAAATCCAAAATATAATTTAAACAATAAAAATATATATATCCAATAATTTCAATAAAAAATAAAAAGTTAAAAAAGTCGGCAGAGAGTGTGTGGGTAATTTTTTTCCCGCAAAATCGAGAAGAACATAAATATTCTTAGAGTTTAGGCCTCACTTCTCACTAAAGCCTATGCCTTATATCAAGATTTGAGACAAATTGTGAATTTGAGAATTTAAGAGGTGATTGTTTTTGGTGATTCTTTGTACATAATTCACCATTTATATTTAGGATCTCTTTCCTTATATACAAAGTTAAGTTAAATTTTCAAGCAGATTTATCAATGGTATTATCTATCCTTGAGGAAAAAAAATGTTTCCATCTATCTAATCATATAGTTAATTTAAAGTCAAGGCTAAATCAAGGTGAACTTGAACTTTAGTGGCGGGGGCGAAAGGGACGCAACAATTTGAGAGCATGTCATCATAAGGAAATTCCACATCTAGAATCAAGTTGAGGGCATGATCATAGGAAGGACGTAGCAATTTCGGCATACATGCTGTTATCACTCCAAAATTTCTTCAAAGTTGTCAGAAAAAAGAAATAATAGAGGTAACCACAAACCACTTTTGGAGATCAGGACCTAGCCTTCCTGATGCTCAGAGAGGGCTCTCTCTTTATAATTTAACTTTGTTTTAGTTAATATGATTTTAGGCTAGTTGTTGTTTGCACTTGAGTTTTGGTTTGAATTTGGGTGGTGGGTCAGTTTACTTAGATGAATAGAGGCTTGCTTTTACCATTGGGCTATGGGGTCGAATGTCAGACAAACAAGACTGGATTCAGTTGTAAAAACAGTGTCTACAGGGAAAAATAGATGAGTTACTGTAGATCCCAAAGGTTGAATGGTGAAATGGTTTCAAATCAGATCCAGGGAGAAATTAAGGGTTCCCTAGGCCGGATTCTGGAAGGAATGAAAGAATTCAACCGGGATGGGAGAGCAATTAAGGGTTCTCAAATCCAGGTATCAGAGGAAAACATGTAAATGACTAACTGTGAAAAACAGAGTGTACTTAAACAAATTCTGAGTGATAACTCTAGTTCATTCATTCAAATTTAGAACACATTTAAGATTATGAAACACATAAGAAGGTAACAAGATCAAACAAAGAAGATACTTCACTGCAAATGGCTCATCTCAAGAATCCTGTAGCGAAATGCTTTTATTACTTGCTCCTGTGTGTTGACTTGAAAATGGTACAATCACCCTTAGGTTTAAGATCAAAATAACTCTACAAATGTAAAATAATCCATACAAAATACTTCAAATGAAGAATTATTCATACCAATTCTAAACTGAAATATCTTGAAAAAATATCAAGATTGGTTTTACAAATATCTCAAACTGTTTTACATTAATAGAACTTAAATAAAGGACACTCAAAACTAATGAATCTATTTGGCACAATATTTATGTATTTATGGTGACAAATAAGAGAAATTTGAATTTGATAGCAACTCTTAATTGATGATGAGGCTTCCAAGTCACTAACTACCTCCTTCCTCTTTGTGTCTACCCCAAAAATTCTGCAAAATTAGGGTCCAGTGATACCTTTGTAGATCTCAATCTAAGATAGATATGTAAAACATGAAAGAGGTTATTGTATATAAGTATGTTATGGAGATAAACCTCTTTAAATTTTCCAAAATTCACCTCCATAAGTTCACAATATTCTCTGCAAAAAGATGTCAAAAACAGGACTTTGCACAGTCCGAAAAATAGGTTGTGACAATATGCATTTATATCCCTTTTTGTAATACCTATGTAAAAAGTGAGATAGTTTTTGTAGATTGGCCTTTTAGGAACACAAACCTCCTTATGTTTCTCAAAATGCATCTTGGATTGGCCACAATTGTTTCTACAAAATTATGACTTAAACGGGAAATTTATGGAAAATGTACCATTCCTGTGCTGATTTCATCTTTTAACCTTAATTTTCTTTTAATTGTTTTTACCTTTACTTTGGATAAAATTCATTGTTTCTGGTGAAAGTGTTTCCATCTCTATTTAACCCTTACTGCCTCCATGTTTACTTTTATTGTTTACCTTGATTGCTATGTTTTTTCATCTATCTTCACTTTGACATGAATTTATTTTATCTGTATTCTTTGTAACTATCTTCCATGTTGTTTGTCTTCCCTCTGGCTGCTTTTATTCACTTCGATTTTTCAATCTGATACACTTTTACTAATACTTTTTCATCTGGCTGATTTATCTTTTTCCTTTTACTATGCTTTTTTGACTTTCACTGTAACCTTTTGACTTTTACTGTACATTTTCAAATGAGAGGATCATTCTTGTTTTTTCTCAAAATACCTGGAAATTGGTGACTTGGCTTGCAAATTGGTTTGAATGGTGATTGTAGAGGGTACAGTGGTTGCAGACGTCAAGTGGATGCTCAAATTGGGTGTCTGAAGCTTCTTCGGGTGGTAGACGGCAGTGAATTTTGGTCGCAGAGGCTCAGGGTGTCGCAAACGTATTGCTGAGGTTTTAAAGAAAAACGAGCGAAAAAGGATGAAATGGGGCTTCTCGACCTTTTAAAGGGCAACGGTTATATTTTGGCGGGGAAAGTATTTTATGAACAGTGGACGGTTTTCGTGTTGGGCGAGGAGGTAGTTTTGGAGGCCATCGCACTGCTTTTGGCAGGCGGGTGGTATTTCCCCGAGGGAACGCGATTTATGTCAGAGGCTGACACGTAGAAAAATCGAGCCCGAGAGAAAATATGAATCTCACGTGCTCTCAGGCTGATAAAGGTCGGAGAGGGAGTGAGCGCGATATGGATGTGCGTCGTCAGATCCGAGAGTGAGAGATCTAACGGTTTTCGTACAGTGAAGCTGCAGGGAGGGAAATCAAGGTAAAGATTTGTGGGGTTTTCTTTAACGACACCAAGGGTTGGTGGGTTAATAGGTTTATGTCGGGGAAATATGAAGTGGGGAGTTAATTTAAACAATGCAGGGGATGAAACTATAGTTTATAATTAAATCGGGGTTTGGATATTATATATGAAGGAGTTATTTAATACGGGAAAAAGGTATATCAAGGAGCTAATACATTAGGTTAGTACGTTAATATGAACTGAATGCACAGAATGTAAAATATAGTAAGCATAATGTAAAATATGATGTTTGGCTTGAATTTCTTCATTGTGGTGGCCCAATATCAACATTTAACACTTATACTTAGGATAAAAGCATTTTTTGTGGGTTTTTGAGTATTTTGAATGAGAGGGGAATTAGTTAAGGGGGTTTTACCTTTCCTAGGTAAAATGTGTTTTAAACTTAGGAAAAGGGGATTTTGTAGGGTAAAATGAGTGATGTAAAGGGAAAAAGGTGTTTTCATAAATGAGAAGGGTTTCAATAAGGTGGAATCCAATACTTGATGTCCATGAGTCATTAAGCCGAGGGTTCGGTCCCACCAAAAGTCAAAGAAATGCTCTGAGCCTTTATGACTGAAGGATTTTAGTACTGGAGCACATTGTGGGGAGGGAAATTAGTAATATGCCAAATGATGTTTATCCATGATTGTAAAAATTGCTTGTACCTACCCATCTGCTATTTTAACATTTTATTCGTTATTTACATGGGTGCATTAGAGCTTTCAAACCCTCATTCATTTTTCTTTGAAACAGGAAACTAACTAATTCAAACCTTATTTCATCTAAGAGCTCAGGTTAAACTGTTGAGCTCCCTATCATTCTCTATTTTAACTATTGATCTACCAAGATTAAACTGTTTGGCTAGATCTTTATTCTCTATCTATCAACATTAAATTTAAAGCATGAAAAGTCAAGATTAAGTTGTTTGACTTATCATGGATTATGGTATTTTAAACAAGCTACACATAATCATTATTTGCAGAAAAAGTAAAATAGTAGTGGCATTTGAATTTGCACACTTTCAAGATCTATTTTTATCTCTTTTTGTGGGGTTCATATTTTTCATTTTTTTTTTATCTTTGTCTTTTTTGTCCTTTAATTTTTCTTTTAGGACATACCCTCTTTACATTTTTTAATTTGGGAATACATTTGCAGAAAGCAAAGATATGTACAATATTACAATACTAACCATATTCAATTCAAAATTATGAATCCTATTATTATAGGACCCTAACACATGCCATGTTTATTTACAAGCATTTCAGAGATAGGAATTTCCACTATTTTTTAGTAGTTTGAGCAAGACGAGAATCGCATATTTCATATCATAGCTGGATTCTATTAAAAGGTATATCTGACAAGTATTTGCACATGTATATATTTCAATTCTCAGAAAATCTAATACTTCCATCCTTGTCACTAGTTTCTTGATCATTTAATGAAAGTGTTTGGAACATTTCCTGCACCACATTTGCATGTTTGAATGGATCATCAGTCCCACTTAGCTAATTAGGTAGCTTTCTACTACTTCTAAGTCTAATCAAGGATCACATCCAATAAATAACACATGTTAAGTCAGTCTGGGCATGTAAGCATGAGAGTTGTTCCATTCACGATTTTTGCAGTTGAAAACAAAATCAACACTTAACCCAAAAATAAATAAATGTCATGTTCAACTTTGACGTGAAAGCCTAACATTTTATTTATATGCCATGTTCAACTTTGACATGAAAGCCAAACATTCTATCTCCCCATCGCTGCCTTTTGCATTTTTTTGTAAATGATGTGAATCCTGGTAAGCACCGTGACCTTCTGAGAGTATGGTGATAACATCTGATGAAAAATAAGGGCAAAGTAAATTGTTTTACTTCACTCTTGTATGTTACATTTCTAAAATATGAATATTTTGATTTTATTTCTGTACATCATTTCCAAAATATGTTTAAATTACACCATTTATATATTTGCTAAGATTAGTTATAAAATTCTTCAATAATTTTATAGAAATGTATTTCGGAATAATCACATCATGACTTTTTAGTCAACGTTTCGAACCAAGTATTTTGGTTCATCCTCATGAAAAACAATCAGTCATTAAGTATATATAGCAGAAATGCCTCAGGTCCAAAAAATAGTCGTTGGAAATTTATTAATAAATTAATCAATTTCAGTTTTAAGATGAACATTAATGTATAATTAGATTAAAATACAATTCAAATTAGTTAGAAAATTATATAAATAATAATACTATTTTTAAAGAATAAGGAAAAAGAAAAAAGTATCAAATTAATAAATATATTATATAAGGGTAAATGAAAAGAAAATAGGTCAAAATATTATTAAAATTAGTTAGGAAATTATATAAATAATAATACTACTTTTAAAGAGCAATGAAAACTAATTTAAAAAAATATATATAAAATTAATAATTAAATAATAAATTACTAATAAATATATTACATAAATAAAAATGAAATTGAATAAGAATGAAAATAAATGAAAAAAATAAATAAACAAATCTTATAAACTTATAACTCCATTCAAAATAAATAAATAAAAATTGTATTATTAAGGTATAAGTTATAATAGATAAAATAAATTGAATTAAGAGAAGGAACCCAGAAGAAATACAAAAATAGAAAAGAGGAAAAGAATGGAAGGATCAATCGAAAACAAAATCAAAAAAATAATCTGAGAACAAAAACAAAAAGGAAAAAAAACAATATTAAAAACCAAGAGGTCAAGATGAAAAAGCAAAAACCCAACTCCTACTTAATTTCCAACCATCATCCCTATAGATGATGGTTGGTAATAACCTATTTTTCAATCATCTACATAAAAAATTCCTAGACTCTCTAATAGTTTGATGGAGCTAAGTGGAATACTTATCAAAATTGTTGATGAAACTCTTGGGATTGCCCCTCCGAGTGAAACAAAAATGTTTTAGATGTAATCATTTGAAAATTCTTCTCATGGATTTTAAGAAATCATAAAACCAATTTTGGGTAAGTCAAAATTTAAGGTGAGCATGATGATGTTGAATATGGTTATGGCTGAGTTAAATATTAAAGGTGAGGATGATTTTGATGATGCATGTGGAATAGAAGATATGTGAATATTGTTATGAGCGAAGAATAGTTAAATTATATTTGAAAGAATTATTCCTGAATTTTGGTGGATAGTTATTTTTTAATGTAATTTTTACAATGTTTATGTTTTTTAGGTATAAAATTGAAGAATGAAGTCCCACTAGCAAGGAGCATAGAGATGAAGATGAAGGAATCACTTCAAAAGACCAATGAAAAAAAGGGAATTAAATCACAAATACATGTTAAAGGGGGAGTACGAACAATAACTCACAATCATGGAAATATTGTGTAAAAAGTTATAGAAATAGTTATGAAGTTGGTCGGAACTAAATGTTTAATTATAATATAGTTGTTATAGTTATCTAGACCAATTTTATTATAATTTGATACCCATAAATGATTTGATTATAGAATTCTCTTGAATTCCCTTCTTTGATTGTAGAATTTGCCCTTTGTAAAATTTTGAAACAATGTTTTGATATCACTTGCTTTGCTTTATATGAATTTGCATAATATAGTGTATATGTATGATAATGCGTACTAACCCTCATTAAAGTTATTGATCCTCCCTAAAACATTTGTAATAAAAACATGGAGAATCACTTAACCTTTTTAGAATCGAAAGATAAAAGTAAGCTAATCTAATGATTCTTTATTTTCAAATCAAAATAATGATGTGACAACATGTTATCATGTTTCAAGAAGCCATGAACCATAACAGTTTTATGAGTTATTTTTGTACTGGCTTTCAAAGTTATCATTGTAGCTTTCATAAAATGAGGAAATTCAAAAGGAAGGAAAACATGAATACACATTCTTATATCTCTCGACTTTAGATTTGCAAATTGTTAGTTTCATTAAACTTGGAATCTGCAGCCTTTTCCAAATGTCAAAATGCCAATTTAGTTGGCATCAAAACCATGTGCAAAGGTAATTTTTAATAGGATTCTAAGCTTCATTTTTCTTTACTTTTTTTAAAGAAAACAGTGAAACATAGCTGAGGATTGTGCTTATTGCTAGTACATCCATAGTAGTTTTAAAATTTGATTTATAGTAAGCCTATTGTCTAGAATTACAGTCTAGATTTGCAAAAATTCAAAAAGAAAAAACTCCAAAGTCCATGCAACTATATGCCCACCAGTGACTGTTTAAAATAACAACAGTGAAACATCGCATTTAACATACTATTAAGAAATTTGGAAAATGTGCCTAAGTACTGGAGCCTGATCGGGAGAGGCAATTTTTGAGATCCTCTGGTTTCGTTGTGGGCTTCTACGGGCTCTACCCTTGCAGTTTGGCTTCCCACTGTGCTCCCCAAGACGCTCGCTGAGCGGGCCTGTCATGGAGCAAACGGTCTTTCAAGGGGGTCCTTCCTTCAAACAGCAGGTGATGGGCTCCTCTCACGCACCTAACACCTCCTTCTTCACTCATCTTACCTCTTCATTAGTCGTTCCTCATTCGAATCAGGAACTCCGACCATGCTCCCCTCACCAGGAAAACGAAAAAGCTATCATAGCCCCTCAACAAGAAGGATCTGACACTAGAGGCAGAGAGAAGTCAGGGGTTACAACTTGCGCTTCAACCCTGACAACCCTAAATTGGGTGCTATAGATATGGCTCGGGATAAGTTCCAATCAGCAAAGGCCTTCCATCCAAAGGCAGCAAAAATTCCAGAAATAATCATACAAGAACCTGACATAGAAGCTTATAGAGATTACATGAAGGAACATGCGGTTATATGTAAGTTTATGGGAATCTGGCCCTTTGAAAGAGCTCTGAAAGGATTGATACAGGCCAGATGGAACCCTAAAGGAACAATATAATTGCAGCTTGGATCGAAGGGCTTCTTTACAGTTATTTTCGCTCTTATGGAGGACAAGGATCGCATCTTCGAAGGACGACCTTATTTTTTCAACTCCGCTGATCTATACATGAGATTCTGGAAGGAGAACTTCATGCCAGAACAAGAAGACTTCACTAGGGTCCCAGTATGGATCCGGTGTTAGGGTCCCACCCTAACCCCCTTATTTATGTAGTAGGATCGAGTCCTAGTTATAGTTAAGTAAAGAGTCAATAAAGCCCATATTAATAATTGTAAGCGGTTAACCCGCACTTAATGACGGGACCACAGTTAATTGCAAATGGGCCATGGTATTAGATAGATGGTATTAATAAGAACCATGGTATTGATCCATGGTATTGCATGTATGAGTCATATATAAAGGATAGAGACTCCCTGCGAGGAGCATCGTGTCTTATTTTGTAATCGAGCTCTGCTCTATTGGAGGTTGCCCCCTCGAAGAGGCAAGTGAACATTGCTTTCTGAATAATAAAATACTTGCTGTTGTTTCTCACTATTCTATGTTCTAGGTATATTTCTTCGCATATTCTGTATTTTGGTATCGTCTTGCAGGTTAAGAGCATAACAAGTGGCATCAGAGCTCTTTCCAGGGCCGGTGGGATCTCCATTTCTTAGCAAAAAAAAAAACTGGCTAGAGACGTGTTATGGCGTCTTTAAACCACGAGATTTGTCATTGAGCGCATAAACCTGCGGATTTGGGGAGGCATGCACACAGGAAATACAAGAGGTGGTCACGCTTTTTGGACTCCCTTGTAACCCCTGTGGGTACCCCTTCGAGTAGTAGCACATTAGACAAAACCACGCACGGACTATCTTCCAAGTACCCTCTGGGTATATCGGAATCCCCCTAGCTCCTTTGAAACCTCGCCATAGATAAACTGTCGGCCGTCTTGATGCTACAGTACACCAAGAACAGTACTTGAAGAGATTACTCGCCTGTACGATAGGGTAGTCGGGTTGTACGGCTAAGGGTACGATTGATCCTCCTCAGTTAGAGCCCTGAAACATTAGGCCAAGTACTACTGTCAGACCCTTATGTATATTGCAATCTGTAGCACCTGACACTCCTCGAGACCATAGTTCCCTTTTCTATCTCAGGATCACGCATAATCTCTGCCAGATCAGATCTCACAAGTGGGGTTGCAGCAGCAGCAGACATCAGTCCCGCAGTTCCAAGTTAACAGAACAGGCATTCCGATCTATTAGATCCATCAGATCCGCAGCAGCAATCTGTTCCGCTGCTCAGAGCTATCCGATCAGCCATTCAGATCTCTCAGATCCACTAGATCTGAGTAGTTGTGTGGGGTTCCTATACCGGGGTGTGATTTTTGCAGGACTTTTGGCAGCATTGACATTTTGGGGATTCGGCTATTGCAGTATTCCTAAGCAAGGAGTAAAACTCCGTTAGGAGTTTTCAAAAAAAATAAAAAAATCTGAGACCCCCAGGGCGCTTATTGGTGATCTAGCCCATAAGAATCAGGACGACGAGCTGAACAAGGTGGTACCATTCAATTGTTAGTGAAAAAAAATTGGGTGGTCCCAAATTTCAAGTACATCGGATCGGTGCATGGTAGAAACTAGAGCTCAAGCTATGGCCAATGAGAAGATCGACAAACTGGAACAATCCTTGAAAGACATCCAAGATCAACTCGACAAACTAACTAACGCACTCTTTAAGGGCAAGGCCGAAGCCCACGAGGAAGCATATATTGGCCATGAACACAGTGAGGGTGAGACTAGCCACTCTCTTCACCTCTGGGGCACCCACCAACAATCCCGTCTGCGACCTCCCAAGCTGGATATGCATAAATTTGATGGTTCTCACCCGGCAACATGGGTAGCACAAATGGAGCAGTATTTCAATCTGAATTACATCTTAGATAATGAGACTCAGCTTATGGTGGGGAGCATGTACTTGGACAATGAAAGATGGCAATGGTGGAAATGGCATCAACGTTGCAATGGAAGTTTTTTGACTTGGGACGCCTTCAAAAAAGCTCTTACAGAGCGCTTTGACCATGACTCTGCTTTTTTGGGTCGTCTCACTAAGCTCCGACAGACTGGCACAGTGGATGAATATGTTATAGCCTTTGAAGCCTTAGTTTTCCGCACTAGGGGTCTCCCAGATGCGTTCTACACAGAATGTTTTATTAGCGGTCTTAAAGAGGCCATACAAGCCCACGTCCGTCTGCACCACCCTCCCACATGGTCGGAGGCTTGCAAGGTAGCTTGTAACGTGGAACGTGCGTTAGCGGCCTAGTCCATTTTCCCAAATTTTACCGCCAAGGGTCGCCCCCCACAGTCTCACAGCATGACTCAAACACTTAAGGTTCAAAAGGTGTCACCTGCAGAAATGGCCGAAAGAAGAAAGCAGGGATTATGTTACTACTGTGATGAAAAATACTCCCCAGGTCATAAATGCAAGGAGCCCAAATTCTTTCAAATTGATGCCACTGATTACAGCTCATCGGAGGAAGCCCCACCACTTGAGGAACCTAAGGAGGCAGAAGAGGACAACCAAAAGGACAATGTCCCTGACGAACCAGTTATTTTGCTGCATGCTTTGGCAGGGATTTCTTTACCTCAAACTCTCAAAATCAGAGGTTTTATTAAGCATCGCCCAGTAGTAGACTTTGATTGATAGTGGAAGTACACATAATTTCATCCATCAAAGAGTCGCAGAAGCAGTGCATTGTTTTGTACAAGCAGTTTCTAACTTCCAAGTCCAAATTGCGGATGGGGGAACAATGAAATGTGAAGGCCGCTGTGAAAATGTCAAACTTCAAATGGGGGATTATCAGTTGAAGACCCACATGTTTTCCATACACATGGGAGGGTGCGACATTGTCCTCGGTGCTGAATGGCTTCGCACTCTTGGGCCAATCACAATAGATTTCCAGGAGTTATATATGAGCTTTAAGCAGAACAACTCCACACATACCCTCCTCGGACTACAGGCGGGAGCTCCCTCTATCATCAGCTCACATAGGATGGAAAAATTGTTAAAAAATGGCCGTCATGGAGTTATAGCTCAATTTAATGCCATCCAAGCCATCGAACCCAATTCTCTGTCGATTCATCCTGAGATGTAACAGATTTTAAATAACCATCTGCCAATCTTTGACAAGCCTCATGAACTTCCACCCTCGAGAGGGGAACATGATCATAGCATCACCTTGGTTCCAGGGGCCCAACCACCTAATGTGCGCCCATACTGATATCCGTTCACCCAAAAGAATGAAATAGAAAAAATAATCAAGGAACTTTTGGAAGCAAGCGTCATTCGTCCCAGCATTAGTCCTTATTCATCACCAGTGGTCATGGTGCTCAAGAAATATGGGGAATGGCATATGTGTCCAGACTTCAGGGCCCTCAATAAGTTGACAGTCAAAGATAAATTTCCCGTCCCGGTTGTTGATGATTTGCTGGATGAACACAATGGGGCTCAATTCTTCACTAAGCTAGATCTTCGCTCAGGCTACCACCAAATTCGCATGAAGGAAGTCAACATTCCAAAGACTGCTTTCAGAACTCATGAAGGCCATTATGAGTTCCTGGTTATGCCATTCGGTCTTTGTAATGCCCCATCTACTTTTCAAAGCCTTATGAACCACGTTCTCAAACCATATCTCAGGAAATTTGTCCTTGTTTTCTTCGATGACATCCTCATCTATAGTTGCACTTGGGCCGCACATCTTCAGCATGTAGATCTGCTCTTGCAACTGCTCCGCAAGCATAAATTATTTGTTAAGATGTCCAAGTGTTCTTTTGGCATGGAAGAAGTTGAGTATCTGGGCCACATTGTGGGGCGTGAAGGTGTCAAGGTGGACCCCAAAAAGATCCAGGCCATGCAGGATTGGCCTCAACCTAAGACCTTGAAGAGCCTGAGAGGATTTTTGGGTCTCACAGGCTACTATCGCAAATTTGTCCGCAATTATGGTCGCATTGCGCAGCCCCTCACTCAACTCCTCAAGAAAAAATCATTCTTCTGGAATGAGGAAGCACAACAGGCATTTACAGCTCTCAAAAATGCCATGTGTTCCACTCCAGTCTTAGCACTACCCGACTTCACCAAATCTTTTGTCATTGAATGTGATGCTTCGGGTACAGGTATTGGGGTGGTCTTAATGCAGGAAGGTCGACCCTTGGCCTTCACAAGCCAACAATTAAGTGGGAAGAATCTAGGACAATCTACATATGAGAAGGAAATGATGGCCATCTTACATGTCGTAGATACCTGTCGACCCTACTTATTGGGGCGACGTTTCCAAATCCGCACAGACCATCATAGTCTTAAATATTTTTTGGAGCAATGTCTATCCTCCCCACAACAAAATAAATGGCTCGCTAAAATGATGGGATATGATTATGAGATCATTTACAAGAAAGGGCGCGAAAATATTGTAGCAGATGCATTATCTCGCCAATTTGAGGAGGAAAGTACCCTGCTCGCAATTTCCCTTCCCATTCCAGAATGGATTGAAGAGGCTCGCAAGGAATGGTTTTCACATCCTTGGCTCTTCCAACTCATTACTCAATTGCAGGCGGATCCAAATTCCACCAAGGGCTACTCGTGGCATGATGAGATTCTTCGCTACAAGGACAAAGTCGTAATATCACCAACATCCACCCTTAAAAGCCGCATTTTGGTGGAATTGCACTCATCCCCCACTGCCGGACATTCAGGCTTTCAGAAGACGTATGCTCGCACTAGAAGATCATTTTTTGGACAGGCATGAAAAAGGACATCCTTACTTTTGTAGCGGAATGCGATATTTTTTAGCGCCACAAAGGGGAGACAGTCAAAGCACCAGGCACATTACAACCATTGCCCATCCCTGCATCAATATGGATGGAGGTTTCTATGGATTTCATTACAGGTCTTCCAAAGTCAAGAAACAAGTCAGTCATCATGGTGGTTGTGGACCGGCTTTCTAAGTATGCTCATTTTTGCACCCTACCCCACCCTTTTACACCGACTTTGGATGCTCAATCTTTCATGGATCAGATCTTCAAATTGCATGGCATGCCCACTTTTATTGTGTTTGATCGTGACTCGATCTTCACCAGTAATTTTTGGCAGGAACTCTTCAGGCTACAAGGCACCCAACTAAAACTCAGTACTTCCTATCATCCACAAATGGATGGTCAAACTTAAGCCGTCAACAAATGTCTAGAAACCTACCTTAGGTGTTTCACTTCAGAAAAGCAACATCTTTGGGTACAGTGGTTACCTCTAGTAGAATGGTGGTATAACACCAACTATCATGCCACCACCAAAGTAACTCCCTATGAAACAGTTTATGGTCAACTCCCTCCTTCCCCTACATCTTATATCAAGGGGTGATCAAAGGTACAAGCAGTCGATCAACTCCTACAAAACCGCACAACCATGCTCGCCCATCGTAGAGAGAATCTTCATCAAGCTCAAAACCGCATGAAGCAACAGGTAGATCAGCATCGCTCAGAGTGCCAATTTTAAGAAGGGGATCAGGTATTTTTGAGGCTGCAACCATATAAGCAAACATCACTCAAAGACAAGGGTTGTCAGAAACTATCTCCAAAATTCTACGGACCATATCAAGAACTTCAGCGCATTGGAGAAGTGGCCTACAAGCTAGCTTTGCCACCCACTGCAAAAATCCATCCAGTTTTCCATGTCTCATGCCTCAAGAAACTGATTGGGAACAATTGCAGAATTCAAACCAGTCTACCTGAATTGGATGAAGAAGGGTCAATATGGCTCCAACCTGAACAGGTCCTAGACACACGAGAACGGCACCTGTGTGGCCGCATGATCAAGGAAGTCCTCGTCAAGTGGAAAGACACCTCTCTGGAAGATGCAACCTGGGAACCAGCCACTGTTCTTCAGCAGTTTCCGTAGCTGAAGCCTTGAGGACAAGGCTATTCTTAAGGGGGAGGGCATGTTAGGGTCCCACCCTAACCCCCTTATTTATGTAGTAGGATCGAGTCCTAGTTATAGTAAAGTAAAGAGTCAATAAAGCCCATATTAATAATTGTAAGCGGTTAACCCGCACTTAATGACGGGACCACAGTTAATTGGAAATGGGCCATGGTATTAGATAGATGGTATTAATAAGAACCATGGTATTGATACATGTTATTGCATGTATGAGTCATATATAAAGGATAGAGACTCCCTGCAAGGAGCATCGTGTCTTATTTTGTAATCGAGCTCTGCTCTATTGCAGGTTTCCCCCTCAAAGAGGCAAGTGAACATTGCTTTCTGAATAATAAAATACTTGATGTTTCTTCTCACTATTCTATGTTTTGGGTATATTTCTTCGCATATTCTATATTTTGGTATCGTCTTGCAGGTTAAGAGCATATCAATCCGACTATATTCTCTCCCTATGGACTATTGGGCACCATCGGTGCTTCAAGCCATTGGAAACGGATTGGGAGAATACATCAAAATGTCAGAAGGCACAAGAAATGGACACTACATCTCATATGCTTGTATATGTGCCTGTATGGATGTTTCAGGAGCTTTGCCCAAAGCTATGAGCCTGAACTTCAGGGACGAAATATGGACCCAACCAGTGGATTATGAACATATCCCATTCAGATGTCGGAAATGCCATGAGCACGGCCATCTTTTCCGAGATTGCCCACAGAATAAACCACCTCCAAAAGATGACCCAACTGGGGCTAAAGGTGAACAGGGATTTATCAAAGTTACTCACAAAAACAAGCAAGCTAGAAGGAACACTATGGGAAAGGAGGCCCCCAAGCAGGCAACACACAACAGATACGAAATCCTTTCATCAACAACAGCAGAGAATGGCCAGGCGAGCAACTACATAGAACAAATTCCATATCAGAACAAGGAAATGGACACGGAAATGGAAAACACCACAAACCCAGCCACAACTGAATAGGAAACTCAGGAAGAAATGGAAATAGACTACACACAGGAGCTTCACACCTCAGAGGAAAAAGCAATAGAGGAAATTCTTATGGGAATGGATTTACAGAAACTTTCAAAGGAATGGACCTCAAAAGGATTCGAGGGTATTCCAGAAGACCACCTCAAACGTATAGAATAAGCATACATCTTGCAACATAACTTCCAAAAACAAAGAGAGAATCAAACCAAGGGGGGGAAGCAACCAGTTGGCAGCATCAAAGAAAATCTCAAGGCCAATAATCAAATCACCAAAGGTCAACATCTAGCTGAGCTGGGATTGAGCCTCATCAATTCGGGCAAGGTAAAGGTTCTATCTCCCCATCATTTTATCATGAACTGCACATCTTGGAATATAAGACGACATAATAGCCCTTCAAAAAAAAGGATTCTTAAATCCAAAGTAATCTCAGGAAAAACAGACATTCTTCTATTGCAAGAAACAAAAAACAACCTGTCTAAATAAGGAACATACAGTAGACCTGTTTTAGAAAATAGTACAGCAATTTAGCCATAGCTACTCAGGGCACGGCTGGAGGCATAGCCACTTTCTAGAAAGACTCCAGGTTTCATTTGATTGACTCATTTGCTTCAAGGCATGCCCTAACAACCATCCTTTAGGTCATAGGCACCAAAGAGAAAATATGTATTACAAATGTCTATGGGCCTCATTCAATCAAAGAAAGGTTGGTCTGGCTCAACCATCTAAAAGTCTATCTCCAACCTATGGATAATAAGTTCCTGATTACGGCAGGAGACTTCAACATGATCCTAAATCTGGATGAGAAAAGGGGAGGTCTCCGTCATCTTGATTCGGACTCCCAAGCTTTCCAAGGTATGATTGATGATCTGAACTTCATAGATACCCCAACCAAAAATGGCATCCACACTTGGAACAATAGGAGAGGGGGAGAGCGTCAAATTGCTTCTAGACTGGATCGGTTTCTTATCTCTGAAGACCTTTTCCTTTCATCTCTGGAAACGGAGGCCATCATCACTCCACAGACGGGGTCTAATCATTGGCCGATTGTCCTTACCTTCCAGATCTCTTTAAAACCTAAAAACGCCCCCTTCAGGTTTGAAGCTTTCTAGCTTTCCCACCCGGATTTCCAAGACAAAATCAAAGAATGGTGGACCAAAGATTTTCCCCCTCAAGGAAGCAAGATGAAAGGATTCCATCAAAAACTTAAGTTCATCAAGCAAGAATTAAAAAAATGGAACCAAGAAACCTTAGAAGATATTACCTCGGAGAAAAACATTATAGAGTCAAAAATGAAATATCTTCAACAAACAATCATCCAGAAAGGGTTAACTGAGGAAACAAAGCAAACAAAAATGGAACTTCAGAAAGATTGGGAGATAAGAGAAACTCAAGAAGAGATCCTTTGGTGATAGAAATCTAGGATCCAATGGCTCAAAGAGTGGAAGAGAAATACTTCTTTCTTCCACAAATCTATGATCCAACACCGGAAAATTAATAGGATCCTCAACCTCAAGAACGAGCAGGGGCAGATGCTTGATACTCATCAGCAGATTGAGGAAGAACTCCATCGACATTTCTCAAGCATCCTAACTGAAAGCAACCACCACAATGAGGATCACATAAGGAAAATCACCAATCATATCTTGTCTATCTTAACCAAAGAACACAATCAGATGTTGCTAAAAAAGATAACCATGGTGGAGTTGGAAGAAGTGGTTCAAACAATTCCGAATGGAAAAGCCCCAAGACCTGATGGCTTCACCATATATTTCTACAAAGCATGTTGGAACACAATCAAGGACTCGATATATGACCTGTTGGGGGAATCAAGATTGAAGAAAACTATATTTCCCTCTCTCAACACCACTTTCCTTGCTCTCATTCCCAAATCAGAAAGGGCAGACTCCCCAGATCAGTTTCGACCCATTTCCCTCTACAATGTCATCTACAAGATCATATCCAAAATTTTGGCCAATCGTTTAAAGCCTCTTTTGCCACTCCTGATTTCTGCAAACCAAACAGGATACGTGGAAGGCAGGCAAATCATGGACAGCATCATTCTATCTCAGGAAATCATTCACACGCTGAAAGACCAAGGAAAACCAGGGATGTTGATCCAGCTGGATATGTCTAAAGCCTTTGACAAGATCAACTGGAACTATATCCAACACACGCTAACTGCTTTTGGGTTCAACAAAGAGATCATCACTTGGTTCATGGCCCTGGTTTCCGGTGCCTTCTTCTCAATCCTGCTTAATGGCTCTCCCACCTCGATCATCAATCCATCGAGAGGTATCAGACAAGGTGATCCTCTTTCTCCTTTCCTCTTTATTATTTTGGTAGAGGGGTTAGGCAGATCTATTTCAGCAGCCTCGGCCAGCAGTCTCATCTCAGGTCTCCAGCTTTATCCCCAGCTCCCCCCCTCAACCCACTAGCAATTCGTGGATGACACCCTCCTCATGGGATTCCCCTCGGTTAAGGAAGCCCTTGCTTTCACAAGAATCCTAAACGACTTCTCCCTTGCCTCTGGTCTGGATGTGAATAAGGCTAAATCAAAAATCTTCTTCCTCAACACCCCAATTGCGATTCAAACTCATCTTTCTCGTATCCTGGGTTTCCAGAAAAGTCTCTTTCCTTCTAAATATCTAGGTGTTCCCCTCACTGATAAACCTCTTACCTGTTCGAACTGGGAACCTCTTATCTCCAAGCTCAAGAAGAAAATTTCTAATTGGACTTTCAGGGCACTCAATCTGGCGGGTAGACTAATCCTTGTCCATTCTGTCCTTCAAGCCATGCCCCTTTACCTTTTCTCGGCTATTGCAGCTCCAAGGTCTATCTCAAGCCAGATCAGAACCATCCAAAGGGACTTCCTTTGGAGAGGCAAAGCCATCAATGGCAAGTGGGCTCTGGTGGCCTGGGACAAAGTGTGCTCTCCCAAGCATGATGGTGGTCTTGGCCTTAGAGACCCTGATCTCCTTGGTAGGGCCATGGGTGCTAAAACTTGGTGGCGATGGCTTACAAATCCTACCACCAATTGGGCCATGCTATGGAAGGCCAAATATGCCCACATGACTCCTTGGGCCTCTCTCTTACGACTCTCAGGCAATCTTAACGGGTCTCCAGTGTGGAATAAGGCCTGGGAAAACAGATCGTTGATTCAAAAGCACAGTTTCTAGGAGATTGGAAATGTTTACCATGCTTTATTCTGGGAGGATGTGTGGGAGCAATGCCTTAGCTTGGCTAAAGAGATTTACAGGCTTGTTAAAGAATACCTGGATGAGCAAAATAACAAAAAAGTAAAAGATTATTGGAAAAACATTGAAACTTCTAATTGGAGGGACTGGAAGAACCTCATAGAATATCTTCCAATCCACCTCCATCAACCTATAAACTCCCTTAATAGAGAGCTCATCAATAGGAAAATTCAAAGGATGGACGATCTGGACATTCTGAGATGGGGCTCCAAACCGGAAGGAACCTTCAACATCAAAGAAGCTTACAACCTTCTAAAAAATCCGAGCTCTACTCAGGTGGATAGCAAATGGAAAAGACTATGGAGTAGGAAGCACTGGCTAAAGATCAGTCTCTTTCTTTGGCTGATCACACACCAGAAAATTCTGACTTGGGACAATCTTCAAAATAAAGGTTTCAACGGCGCCTCTGTTTGTAGTCTATGCCTCTCTGATTCTGAAATGACCAGCCACCTCCTCAACACCTGTCCTTTTGCTTCCAACATTTGGTTGTGGTTCCTGTTAGTCTTTGAGAGCTCTGATCACTTCCTTGATTCCATACACAACACCCTAGAAAATTGGCACCCTGCCTTCTCTAGCCAACCTCTTATCAATCTGGCCAGGAACCTTCTTCCGGGTATTATTTGTTGGGCTCTTTGGAAGGAGCGTAATTCTCAAACTTTCAGGAATGCAACCTCCAAGGAGGAGCAGATCATTCATAATATCAAAACAACGTTGCGAGAATATGCTTCCATTGCTAAGCTTCAAGACTCCGCCCACCCTCCAACCGCAGCTGATTGCAGGATCCTTAATCTTCTTAATCTTCCCATCACCGACAATGCTTCTTCTTCCCAGTTTGTCTCGATTAATCCCTCGTTTTTGACAATCTGGCATCCTCCTAAACAACCTTTCCTCAAGTTGAATTATGATGGGGCATCCAAAAACAACCCTGGCATAGCAGGCTTTGGAGGGGTTTTTCACAATTCTATGGGATCCATCCTGTGGATTTACTATCATAACTTAGGCCATACCACCAACAATGTTGTTGAGCTCCAAACACTGGCCAAGGGTCTTATCATTCCCAAGCAAAACAACTATTGGCCCCTTATAGTCGAGGGAGACTCCAATGTTGCCACCCAAGCTTGCCGAAAACTGTAGCAGGGCCAAAGTGTGGCTAAAATCTCTACTAGATGGCGTCTCAACCGCATTCTCCAGCGAATTAACAAAAGCATAAAAGAAGCAAAAGGGGTTTTGTTTCAAGCAGTCAAACGAAAGGCCAAAAACATGGCTGACTACCTGGCCAACCAAGGGGTGATCACCCATGATCGGCTCGTGTCTCAGAAGTGGAATTCTTTCAAATCACCCAAAATCAAGAAGATGGGCACCATAATCAATATCAATGACCTGCACAAGGCAAGCGTTATATCGCAACAACCCAATTAGCTTTTCCATTATGACAGAGTACTCATTTGAAGATTTATCTCATTCTCGAAGCACAGGTCGATCCTGGATCAGATCTCCTTGGCTCATTCCCCTGCCCTGCAATGATATGTTGATGATGATGATGATATGCTGGTTCCTTCAGGTTTGTAATCTTCTATTTCTATCTTGTTTTGGCTTGCTCATCAGGGTTTTTGTTGTGTCGAGTTTGTGTGCTCACAGTTGGAATTTTGCCCTTGCTATCGGTCTCCCCAACCAAATTCTCTTCCCCTATTTCCTTTCTCCTTGGGTGTGGGATTGATCTCGCATTTGTGCTGGTCTTTGGACAGCTGCCTCGTTGGCCTTTTTGTAACTATATTTCTTTGTTTTTAATGTGAATAGTAACTCCCAATTTACAAAAAAAAAACATATTATTAAGAAATTAAAGACTACATATTCAATTCATCAAAGAGTGCTTCTCCATCTCTCCCCTTCGGACTTTGGCATTGTCTAGATGATTATCCCCTTGGTCTCTAAAGGTGCTTCCCAAATCAGAAGCATACATTGCACCAATTATTCATTTGTTCAATGCCACATCTTCCTATTAGTGTGCCACCATATCCTCCATCATTGCTTCCATGGTTTTACCTTGAGTTCCAAGGACTCCTCCTTATGATTTGTGACCAATAATCACCCCTGCATGCAATTCTCTCATAGTTCCAAGTCCCTATCATGTGTTAGAAACCAGGCCAATACTGAGAGGGGGGATGAATCAGTATTGTAGGAATTTTACAACTTTCTTTTACTTGCACAAGATATTAGGACACTAATTAATACTTCAACAATTAATTCAGATGAGCATGGTAAGAATCAACATGAGTAACACAATGAGAAAACACAAATTCTTTAAATTGTTCTTCAATTTACTTCACAAAGAAAGCTACTACTTGCTATTACAAAGTAATTTGGCTGCAACCAGAAGGAAGCAACAACTCCATAATTTATTAGCTACAACTGAAAGGAGCTCCAACTTCTAACTTTCACTAGAAACTATTGGAAGGAGTTACAACTCCTACCTTGCAAGCTACAACTTTCCTGGCCTCAATGATTCAGCTTTCAACGATTGTCATACTCAAATCATGAAGGCCACTTCCTTACATAAACAATAAATTTATCTCTTTAAACACTTACAAAAACTACTATTAAAACCCTTTCAACAATCTCCTATTACTGATCAAAATATCATACACACCAACAACATCAATCCATCTCACACACTGACTCATTCCAATCTTACAAATTTGATTATGCTTATATAGATTTTTGGACCGATATTTTTAGCTTTTTTCTCTTTAGTTAACTTGCACTTTAATGCTTGCGTGAATCTTTATTTTTGTCTTTTTCCTGCTTCAAATATGTCTTCTAAAAATGTTGTTCAAGTCTTCTAACTCTCCTTACATGTTTCTGCAAGAAAAAATGAGCTTAACTACTCATTTTTCTATTCTTGAATTTTTCATAATTTAACGATGCTCCTTTTAAATTTGGAGCATCTCCCAATTTAGAAAAACTACTAGATTTTCCTTCAAATTTATCCATGCTGATATTGGAGCTACCAACTTTTTCATACCTTTTATATTAAACTTTAGTGCTTCACTTTATTTGGCATAAACGCCAAATTCTAAGTTGTCGAACCTTCTTACTAAACATTCAAATCTTGGCCAAAAGAACTTTAATATAGGCCCAAATATCTTTAACGAAAGCGCCAAGCTTCCACCTTGTTCAAAAAAAAACCTTAATCATGGCCCAAATTTCTTAACAAATACCACATTATAACTTCGTCAGGCCCATTTTCCAATAGCCCATGAGGGCTTATTTTATACTACAAACCTCGATGCCTTTGGACAAAACTCCACAACAAACTACATCCTAGTCCTATTAACTTTATTCCTCAGCTTTATTTCCCAAGCACGCTTTTATAAATACCTCTGGGGATGCTCGTCCAGGGTGACATGTGATGTGGGTCTGCCTGCTCTTCATTTATGCTCATACCATTGGTCATCAACTCTGACTATACCTGCCACTGTTTCATGGCGTTGAATTAGCCCAGAGAAACTTCTTTTTTGCTCGCTTGAGACTTTCCAGGGTCTAGGGATCAAGATTATGTGTCCCAATGGGAACCACTATCATACTGGTGATTCAATCAATGATTGGTCGGGGTGAGTTGTCTCTGACAACTGCCACATATGTCCAGCACCTAGTCAGCCCAGAGTCTCTGCCTACTACACTTTTAAAACCTTCTAAGGAAGCCCTTTCTTTGTGACTTTATGCTTACGTCAACGATGCAACATGGTACCATATGAGTGGTGACATGTGTCACTCATATTTTTCCCCTTAAACCACTTGAAAACATCGAAAATGCATGTCATGTGACCCCTATACCAACGTCATGTTGACATCATCGTGCACCAATAAAATATTGTCATGCGTCTACCAGTATGGAGAAAGAAAGGGTCTTGAACCTTTGGTTTTGTGACGAAGTTTTTTACTAAAATTGAAATGGTCCCTACATTTTTAATTTTCTTTTTTTTATTGTTGCAACACTTCTCCTCGCGCCATGTCTCCCGACACTACATCTTCCTAGCTTCAACCTTATGCACGCACCTTTGTTTCTTCTGGGGAAGTCCTCCCAGGGTGATGTGGCTTTAGGGAACACCTGCTTTAGAACATCTGCCAATGAAATCCTTTGTTATCACTCATGTCCTCTTAGGCTTGTGGCATCTCGGGTGCTCCCTTTGTGTACACCTTTGATCCTTCTAGGGAAAACTCCACTAGGATGAGTAGTCATATGGGCTCCACTAGAGGCCAATAAAAACACCATATGTTGTTGTGTTGTAAGCCATGTTCGCCATGCTCTTTGATTTAATGGCTCCATCAAAAATCTCCATTGATTTTGGAAAAAGCACCAAACTGTCACCACTTAAACCATTCCTCCAATTTAGCTTTGCAACTTTGACTTCTAAGGTTCTTGAACTTTGACTAGTAATAACTTATGATCTAGGAGGGAAGTTTTGGACTGCCATATATCGTTGGAAAGCTCTTTCCGATATCTATCCATATAAGTGGGTCCCAAGTCTTCTTGAGATGGTCTACTAATTTTAAAATGGATTTAAAGTTAGTGCACCTTCTCCATATTTGCCTTTAACATGCTTTGAGCTAATCTTCCTTCTTCTTGCAATCATATCTACTTTTGCTTCATATTCTTGACCTTTTCCATCAATGAAAACACAGTTCTAACATCATTCTCTCCCAAGGCATGAATAAGGGCTCTAATGGTTCCTATTTGTTTATGCAGCATCTGATAGATCTTATGATCGACCATGCGCTTAGCCATAATATTCCCTTGTCTACAATGAAGACCAATGTCTATTCTTTCTCCTTGAATTTCACAATGAAGAACCAAGTAATAGCTACCATTAAACTCAAGAATATTCCACTTAATATTAATGAAAGTCCCATCTAAATCAAAGTTGGCGTGTAATGCGCTGTCGTTGATCAACATTCTCATTCTCTTCCCCATTAAAATATCAACTGTATCTACTAGCGCATTTGTAGCCCTGCATTTTTTACCATGTTTAAAGGTGAGTACGATGGATTCACTTGAGATTTTCATTCATTTCACCTTATTCTCTTTTCCATGTTGGCTCCATCCTCCACCACCTCTTACCTCAACTTGGGGTCATGTGTAATACAAACCATCAACCACCTGGGTACCATTACATGGCCTTTGGGTCCCTCTATCCGTTATCATGCACCTATATTCAATTTTGTTATTCACCTTACTGTGATTCATTCCAGCCACTACATATTATCTTGTAGTTGAGGATTTCACTATGTTTTCAATATTCATGGAGGAATTTGATTGTCAACCACAATACCATTTATTTCTAGTTGTCCTCGCTCTAGCTAGATTCATATGTTAGCCATATCATCTACCATAGTATTAAGTTGTCTAAGCATGTGAAATAACTCAATCTTCCCAAACTGGTTCATTTAGAGATATATGATTCATAATTGGAGATTCGACACTTCTACCATCTTTATTCTTTGTCCAAATTTGTTTTATGGTAATTAACCAATCACCAATCATAGTGATTACGGTTTCTCTCTTTTTGCGAAGTAATTTGAGACCTTGCCAAAACACCCAAAACTCAACCTGGTTATTTGAAGCTCTCTTAAGACCCCAAGCAAACATTGTTTTCATTTATTCATTGAGGTTTCGATGGACTCCTCCTGCTCCTATCTCTCCCAGGTTCCTTTTTGAAGCTCCAACGAAAAATAAAATTACCCATTTCCTTTGTTGAATCCAAGCTTCCAGTTCATCTTTTCTTATTCATAGAGTATAATTGCTTTGAACTTGTGGCTTTTTAGTGAAGCTGCTACTATGATCATCCCCTTTTAAAGTCGAAACCCACTCTACGTCATTTTCCATCAAATTTTCAAAAGTGTTGGCCTTTACTCAACATGCACTCAATTCCTCCGCTAGAAGAGTTATAGATTTACTAGCCATCATTTACATATTTGGATGCAAATTATTGAATATTTATTCATCTCTAGCAAGCCAAATTTTCCATCATAATTATTCGGTTTTGTCTCCTAGAAATGTTGAAGAGCCGATTGATTCATCATTTGTTGGGGATACCTTTTTCTCCAATGTATGAACATATCATTCAATGAACTTGGAATCTCATTGAGATAAAAGACCTTCCCCAACATTTCTCACAAAAATTGCTTAGTGAAGTTACAATTCCTAAAAAGGTGATCAGTAGTTTCCTCCACCCCGCAACACAAGGTACACCAGGAGGACCCTATATATTTATTTTCTTTAAATTGTCAACTATTAATAATTTACTATGAACTAGAAACCAAGAAAATTGCATTAAATTTTGGAATCCCATCTCCATGTTAATTTTCTTGAAACTTTGCAACTACTTAGTGAATCTATTGAAAACAAGGCAACCGAAAATTGAAACCAAATTTAATTTCACCAAGATACAGAGTTTCTTAATAATCATTAAGCAGCGAAAAAACACCAAAGTTAAAATAAATAAATAAAAACACATGCACACAAAAAATTAACATGCTTGTTTTACCCAGGAAACCCAAAAGGGGAAACTTGCTTTCTTTGTTATGGTATTTTATTGATTTTTCCTGAGCAATTATATCTATTACAAAGCAATTTGTCTCTAAGAAATCACTAGGCTTCTCCTTACTACTATCAGCTTCTACAATTGATCTTGTCCTGCCTTGATCACTATCTGATCTCAACCCTACATACAATTGTTCCCCTACTGAGTAGCCTTGATTTGCTTTGCAAATCATGATCCCCTTAGCTCCACAATCATTGCACACTAGAAGCACCTATTTCCTTGTGCACTAGGATCCTATTTCCTAGCACACAAGAGCTCTTATTTCCTTGTGCACTAGGCTCCTATTTCCTTATGCAAATCTCCTATTTCCTAGCGCACAAGCCTCCTATTTCTTAGCACACTTGTGGCCCCTAAATTTTTGCGCACTTTTTATTTAAGAATGTGCACTCCACACACACAAAGAATGATCTCACAATATTGTAAATTATGTACCTTTGTCCTTCTCTTCATAAATAGAATTTGAACGTGCAAGGTGTCCTAGTCTTTAGTTGTGATTGTGAGTTAGCTAAGATTTCAACTTGTTCTCTCTCCAATCAACACTAAAGACTTAAATCATTCTAATTGAACTTGTAACTTCCACCTTATCCTATATTTTAACTAGAGAACACTCCAACTAATTGAAGCTCCAACCTACGCATGAAAAATTCATGACCATTCCAGTAAACTGGAAATCAACTTATCGTAACTAAATTCTATCTCATGAACTTGCATCCATGGTAGAGAAATACTAAGTCAAGGTCCTAACTAGCTAAGGTACAAGCTAGAAGACCTTCCATCACTACATTTCCAACACTATGTGCCATATCTTATTCCAGATCGGTGATGGATTAATCGTATTGTTGGAAAGCTTCTTGTACCCTTCTTTGATAGTGTAGATACCTAATTTGGAGCATAACCATGTTATTTTATCTTCAATGTTTATTTCCAAAAGTGTTTTCCATTTTAATCATTGGTTTAGAACCTCCCACTGAACCTACATTATTTGGGGTATATTTTACCAATTTCCATTGTTCCCATTCTCCAAATTCCCCACTCCATGAATAGATATCATAGATTTTTGCAACCTTCTACCTCCCTCCAAACCTGAAGCTCACTTAGTAAACTATCGCCCTCCATTGAGCCTATTCCTAAAATATTATCCAACAAAAAATTTATTGTCTTGCCATTACTTGGTACCTAACCTAAATTTTCTTTTATTAACCCTTCAACAACCTTACACAAAGTCCATATTCTTGATCTCACTCCCTCCCAATGGAAAATTCCAATTCGGATGATGCTAAATGTGCTAAAATATTTATTTATGAAAGCCCACTTCCACCATTCATTACCGTCATTGATTAGGTGCTAGATAATCTTTTCCTTGAGTGTAATATTCATTAATTGTGCATATTTTACAGCCAGTCTGCTATAGCTTTTGGAAGACATATGGTATTCCAATTGAGTGCAATATTCATTAATTATGCATCTTTTAGAACCAATCCGCCATAGTGTTTTGGAAGACAAATGGTATTTGAAATGACTAAGTGAAATTTTTTGGCATTGCTCATTCCTTCTTGCCATAGAAACTTCGAGATCAAAACATTGATTTTGTTGACAATTCCTTTTGGGGTGAGAATCCCAAGGATAAGTTAGATTGGTAGTGAGGATAATACAGATTTTATCTGGACTTCTCTTCTGGCTGATTCCAACGAACATGCACCCCAAGCTTGGATTTTATTTTTAATTTTCTGAATTATTTCCTCCCATTCCTCCATAGAAGTTCCACCTAATGATATTGGGATCCCAAGATATTTAAAGGCTTGTCATTTAGCACTGAATATGGGAATTCAAGAATGGAGGAGATTGTCAGGCTTCTGTCTTGTCTTGCTTTATATCACTTTTACTCGGAAACCCTTCATGATTCTGTTTATTTTGTATAGTTATTATCATCATTTTGAGAATTCTTGAAGACAATAAATTAAATATTTATTATTTAGCACATTTCCCTTGTTTTAACAAGATTTGACATTTAAGCCATTATTAATGATGGTTTTTGTGTGTGCAGATATAAAACTTGGATAAAATGCCTTCATACAAGATTACCCAACCCATGGTGATTGGTCTTAATCTTGCACTCACCTCCCTATACTACGCATTAGGTTCTTGCATCAATTTTGGGATTCCTGCATCAATTCGTCTACCTGCACTAGTCAAAGATTGTTGGTTAATGAGATAGCCATGTGTGCTAGTGGTCAAGTGGATGATCACTAGGGATCTTCAATATTCATGAAGAGATAATAAAGAACGAGAATGAAGGAGGGAGTGCACCTACTTTCTCCCCTTACACCCAACAAGAGGCCGAAGAAGAAGCAACAGATGTTAAAAGAAACTGTCACATACTAGACCAGATCTCTTTAGTTGGACAAAGTGTTACCAGGCAAATAATGGGGACAATTTTGGATCGAGATTTTGTTGATCTATCTAGGGAAAATGGTTGAGACATTACCATATCCAACCTTCTTTCTTTGGAATCATGACTCTATCGGATCTATTCCTTGCAAATGAATGGATTTGTTTTGATTGTTTGTTTGTAACAATATTGTCCTATTAGAGCCATCATTTTATTGTAAATCGTGTATAAAATCGAGCGTTGTCTCTAAGCGTGGGGAGGTTAGTTCTAATGTAATGTTATGCAAGTGAAATCAATTTGGAGATCATTCCCTTTGGTTGTTGGAGACTAATCTTGCATGTACCATGTAAAGAATGAGCTTTCAAGATTAATCAAAGCAATTTCATGCCAGGTTCTATTTAATTTTGTTGTATGTTTCATGTTTATAATCTCTGTGTGATCCAGATCATTGACAGAGTGTACGAGTTGGCTGGGTTGGCCGATAGACCAGCTTGACACGGCTCTAATTAGTTTGAGAGTAGGGTAAATTGAGATTTGTTGAGTGAGTGTGTTAATCTATCATTTACTATGTGAATTGTATGTCTGAGATCATATCAGAACAATTTTCATTTTAAAATCGTTTTCCTTTCTTTTCTTGCATTGAATGTGACACTAGATAAATTGATCTTGTAAGTAAAATGTTTTTTTATAACAAATGCTAGATTGAATTGCATGCCATTTTTTGGATTGTACATACTAAGATTCATAGGTATGCAGGGTATCTCTCTCCTACGCATTATTTGAATTGGCTTACCCTGTTTCCCTAGGTTTCGATTGTAACCTCTCAACAAATATGAAGATTCATTTGGATCTCCCTTGATATGTCAATAATCATGAAGTTAAATTGTCCATTGAATCTCATCATAAACCCAAAATCGATCCACAAATACATGGAATGTGATATGATTTTGTTCACTCATTTAATGGGTTACACTTACTTATTCATTGCATGCTTGTTTGAACAACAGAGGTAAAGATCGCATCATTACAATAGACATTTGTAACTCTGATGGTTGTATGAACATGAGAACTCGTTAATAAAAGACAACTACATTGTGCTTGAGATCGACCGTGTTTTAAGTTAACATGAGATTTTTGGGTAACCATTTTAAGATTACAGAGTGAAAAAGAAAGTGAGAGTATTTAGATTAGATCGATTTCATTTTAAGTGTTGCTTACACAATAAATGTATTTGTTGAGGTTTGAGGATGCTTTTAAGCGAATCAAATTTTAGTTTTTAAAATATTTCTAGTACACAAGAAGTATGTTAGATAACTTTAGTAGATTCGTCATTAAATTCTAGTGCTTCTCTTTAAACCTATTGTGCATGGAGAATGGCGTGGATTGATCTTGAATTTGAATTTCTTTCATTTAAAATCTGCCTTGTTGATGCTACTCAGTTTGAATTGGTAGGCATTGCTTGGTTTCCAATTAAACAGTAGTTAGGGCTTACCTTTCTTTCGTCAATATTTAGGGTTTAATTTGCAATTGTTAATAATGCAGGTTTCTTTTCCAGATGTTAAATTGAGGTTTTCTTTTAGTTGTCAATAAGGATTGCAGGATTGGCGTTTCTCAAGTTGCCTTTGATTGTAGGATTCAAATTAACTATTGTTTACTTGAATCTATAAAGAAATTGATGCACAAGTTATACTAGAATTTGATTTACAGGTTTCTGGGGGCTCTCTTTGGCATTTCCAGTGTTTCATCTCGAAGTTTACGAACTCCCGGATTAGAAATTAAATGTTAGGTTGTTTATCACACCCGACAAAGATCATCCTCAATATATTGTCTGGAGATTTCCATCCATAAAGTGGACATTTTTGATTGTTCCCTTTGCCTTTATACATTGATATATATCTATCTAGAAGAATTTGAATCTTCTAGTTATCACTTTTGAGGCACCTCCAAGAAAAAGGGTGTCGTATGTAAATTACGAATGATTCAAAGCTTTTACATTTCTTGTTACAGAGATAACACTGAGTTGGCCATATTCCCTTGCCATGTCTAGGTTCCTTCTAAAACTCTCTACCATTATAATGTATAAAAGAGGGTAGAAAGGCAATCCTTGCCTCAAACCCCTTGTTGATTGAAAAATGTTCCTCAATTGACCATTTATTAGTGGGGCTATCTAGGTCACACCAATGCAAGCATTGTTCCATCTAATGAAATTCGGTTTGAAACCCAACCTTTCCATTACCCTAAATAAAAATGAATGCCTGACTCATTCGAGAATGTTTTCCATATCGAGCTTTATGACTAATCTGTGTTCCCTACTTACAATTAACGAGCTTCGATTCTTTTGGGATGAGAGCCAGAAATGTTGATTTGGTGGCTCCTCTAATTTTTTCCTTCTTCATTATCCAACTTAACATTTTATAGAGATCATATTTAATTTAATTCCATAATAGTTTACAAAAGTGTATTGAGAACCCATTTGGCCTTGGTGCTTTTTTTTTAGAGGTGGTTCACAGGTGGTCGCTACATCCACGGAAAATCTAGGCAGATCAACCCCGAAGGGAACATTTTAAAGCCCTCCGGCTAGACTAGCAGGGCCTAACCCCAAGGGTGTCGAGGAGAATTGACCATGTGACCTCCTGATCAGCGAATACTTAACAACAAAGACTCGACTAGTTGAGCTAACCCTTGGGGGCTATCTGGCCTAGTGCTTTATCTAGCTCCAAGTCCTAAATAGCCTAGACTACTTATTTGAATATTCTTTTTAGTATATATATATATATATATATATATATCGAGAACCCATCTAGCCTTGGTGCTTTATCTGGCTCCAAGTTCCAAATAGCCTAGACTACTTCTTCTTCGAATATTCCTTTTAGTGTCTATATATATATATATATATATATATATATATATATACAACAATGAGTACTCTTTGTATTAATTACGGGAGATTTACAATTCATATACAGCGATGGGCTTCAATTTCTTCATTTGTAGACTGATAATCTATGCCCAGTTGACCCCCGCCACTTAAAAGATAGATAATACTCTATTTATTCTACTAAAGTATACCTGGAAAAATTGAGACATAAGAAAAACACAGAAAAACCATGCATTACATTGGAAGTTTAAGCATTAAGATCAACAGGGAAATTTAAATCAATGCTTGAGTTCTGGCCTTTTATTCTTCTGGGAGGGTGATTGACTTGGCCATCTAGAGTTGGAGATCCTTGATCATGTTGTGAAACGCTCCGACCTCATCCTCAAGCCTGAAAATATGCTTGCATTTGGCCCCAATTGCATCAAAACTTTCACATGCCATATTTTTTTGATGATGCAACAAGACTTTAAGGTCAAAGTGCTCTGATTTTATCTCAACGATCTCTTGGGCACATTGGACACATATCACAAGAGTTGGGGGAACCAAAATATGATGCTTTCGACCCATAGCTAGATTATTCACGTCATTTTACACCTCTCGACCTGAACACGAATGTCGATTGCCCCAAGTTCCCGAAGACATCCTTTCAGTGTGCAATTGTAATTCAGAGCACGCACAAAAGGCGAAGTGGAGGAAATTCAACTCACAATGTGGCTTATCATGTATTGAACCCACAAATCTAGTTGGGGTGAGCTAGAGCACCCAAGCAGGGAAACATCGTCGAAAAGGAAAGCTTCAAACTTAAGCCTCAGAGACTTTCTCAGGTTCTTCTCTGCGAGAAGATGGAATCAAATCCTACCAAAATTGCAAACGATAAACAGAATGGGAAATTGCAGACAACCAAAATGAAACTTATAGCATTTTTCATGTAGATACCTTGTGTGGTGGAGCAGAGATGAACTAGGGCCTCTAGGATCCCAATGTGGCACCATCATATCCCTAAGAGGAGAGAGAGCTTCAATTACTTATAGTCAAGAGCTTGAGTGGTTGGATTGTCTCGTCGGAGCCGAGATGAGACAATGCAACACGAAGGATGAGAGGGTTCGCATGGAGAACAACTTCAAATTCTTGCGATAATCTTTGAACCAAGAACCAAACATGAAGACTCCCACGCTTAACTGTGGATCCTACCCAAGTAGCATCACGTGGAGGGGAGAATGAGGGTTACACGTTAGGAGAGAGAGGTAGTACTTCATCATGTTTGCGAGAGGTGAGGGAGAGAGTGACCTCATAATGATACCAGTCGGTCGGAAGGGAGGGGAATAATAAGATTCCTTGGGATCAGGGAAAATATTCCATAAATGCCTAGGGTGGGAGGGGCTAAGGGAGGGATGCATAAAGGGACTTGGCATGGGGATAGTTAGGGGATGAGAAAAAAACCCAAGGGCTGCATTGGTTTCCAATTGTCCTTCACTTAAGCGGAAATTTATGTTTGCCATCAAGTCAACCTCTGAGTTGAGGTTTCT
Organism: Pinus tabuliformis; assembly: GCA_031772625.1. NCBI lineage: Eukaryota > Viridiplantae > Streptophyta > Pinopsida > Pinales > Pinaceae > Pinus > Pinus tabuliformis. The sequence goes on along the minus strand of CM062815.1, from coordinate 795,438,075 downwards.
AAGAATATGCAAAACTCGTGAACTATCAAAGAAATGGAGAATACTTTGAGCATGTTGGAGAGTCTGATTTAAATGATTGTATTGAGCAAGGGAGGTGGTTCTTAAATTTCTTATGACAAGGAAGTAGTCTCCCAAAATTGTGATGTTGTTAACTTCCCTCTTTTGGGCTAGGAGGAGCCCCATATACAAGCCATAAACCTTAGCTTGACTATTGGCCCTTCTACCTAGACCCTAGCTACATTTATGGACTATTATTCCTTCTGGATTATAGAGAATCCCTCCCCCTCCTACCACCCTTGATTCCTTTTAGTATATTAACATTATCTCTTTCATCAACTAATCTTGGAAATGTTCCAATAAATTGATCAATATCATCATTATTGACCACCCCCTCCTCGGTGTAAAGCTTCTTAAAATGACTTGAAGCTTTGATTTTTCATATCTTCCTTGTATTTTATTTTCCTACCCTCTTCAACCTTGATTTCCTTGACCCTGTTCCTGTACTCCCTTACCTTAGTCTTTTTTTGAAAGAAGGTTGTGTTATGATCTCCAAAATTAAACCATATGCTTCTCGATTTTAAACTCCAACACTCTTCTTCCTCCCAATTGCATTTAAATATTTCATTGGATATTCCTTTTCTTCCATTAGAAGTTTCTTTGTTATCTCCATTGTTTCCATTTTTATGTACAAATCATTCAATTTTTATGTTGCCTCATTTTGTTTTTGCTCAAGAGGAACATATTTGGTTTTGGTCCAGTTTCACAGGTCTGCTTTGAATTTCCATAGTTTTGACTCCCAAATAAAGGTTGGGGATTAATGAACTAATTCAACCAAGCATTATGAATTGCCTCAACAACACCTTCCTCCTTGATTCGTTCTAGATTAAATCAAAAGGGCCTAAATTCTCTACGTCTTTCATCTGGAGGAAAATTGGCTTATGATCAGACTCATTGGTTGCTAAAAGTTTAGAGGTTATATCCCACCCATCAATCAATGAATCACTTTGAACTGGAAATCTACCTAGTCGTGCGGCAATGTGATTTAGTCTTTCCCTTCTAAATTTTCCATACTTTGGGACTATGTCCACCATATCGCATTCGGACATTTGATCCTCCATTCATTCTCCCATTAGGTCCATTACATATTTCCACCCTTCTTTTCTGTTGAGTATAAAGTATGATTGAAATCTCCAGCCACAATGTTGCCTATATTCCATCCTTCCTCTTTAAGTTGGATTAATTGATCCCAAAAGTTTTGTTTTTCCCTATAATTTACTTGCGCATACACATTGACTTTTGCAATTGCTTTCCTGGTATGCATATGTTGTAAAGCTACCACTATTATGTTTACTTCAATCATTTTATATTAATCACTCTACCAAAATAACTAAGTTACCAACTTAACGAGAATTTTGTTGAGTTCTCGTTTTCTTAAAGATCGCAAGAGATCATGATTTTCAAGCTGATTTTGAAAAGTGTTGATGTAGCATCAACATTTTTTCTTGGAGCATATTTTTGACACTTTAGATTTTCTTATGTATCAAGTATGTACATTTTTTTAAATGTTAGCGATTTTCATGCCAATTTTGAAAAGTGTTGATGTAGCATCAACACCTTTTTTATTTAGGGTTTATCTTTGACACTTCAAATTTTCTTATGTATTAAGTATACATATATTTTTTTAAATGTTGGTGATTTTCATGCAGATTTTGAAACATGTTGATGCATAATCAACATTCTTCTTCTTCTTTTTCGAGGGCAAATTTTTGACACTTTAATTTTCCTATGACCTAAATAAGCACAATTTTTTTAAATGTTGGTTATTTAACCATTTTTCAAGTTGTCTTATTCATAATTTTTCGTCTAGAGATATTTGTTTTTTAAGGGTTTTTCAAGCTTGTGTTTTCTGTTTTTCTTTGCAATGTTTTTTCATAATGAAATTTTCAAATTTTTGCAGAGTTTAAACAAATAGTAAAATTAATATTTTGAAGTTAGGATTTTTTATATATTTATATATCATTAATTAATACTTTAATACACATAAAATAACTGTCAATAAAAAATAATAATTTTAAACACTTACAAAAAAATACACATTTTGCATATATATAAAATTAAAAAAAATGTGGATTTCGGGACCTTCTCGCTAAAATGACATGTTAATTAAAATATTTTTTATGCAAAAAAATTGAATTAAAAAAATTGAAAAAATTACAATTTTTATGAATTTTTTGTGAATTTTATGTCCAAAGATGATAACATAAAGAATAATGATTCACATAAAATTTTAAGTAAAAGCAACCGAATAAAAGTTTTGAAAAAAATTAAAACAAAGTTAACTCAAAAGTAAAATAACAAAATAAAAATAAATTGTTGAAAAATATATTGGAAAACAAACAAAAATTAACTTATTTTTTTTAAATCAAAAGCATGTAAGACAAAAATTGAAAAAACAAAACAAACAAACAAAGATATTTAACAAAAAAAGTTGAAAAAATTTGAAATTAAAATATTATAAGCATGTTAAAATAAAAAATTACTTTTTAAAAAAATGAAAATAAAAATAATTATATAAAAAATAAAAATAATGAAAAATAAAACAAATCATTAAAAAAAAAAAAAAAAAACTAAAAAAATTTAATCATTACTTAAAAAGAATAATAAAAATAAATAAATAATTATGAAAGTTTTAAAAATAAATTATAAAAAAAATACATTGAAATTAGAATTAAAATTTAAAAAAAATAATGTGTTTGGGGGAACATCGATTACGGGAACCAACAACCCACCACCCCACCGCTAAAGGGTCGCGACCAAGGGTGATAAGGGGTGACACACTTTGGTTCCGAGAATCGACGGCCCCCTGCCAGTGACCCTTTGGTGTCGAAGTGGGGTGGTGCAAGGATCCTCAACTCCATCGCACTAAATTGTTTTTTTTTTTTTAATCAAGTTGTCTATGCCCTTCTGATATGACTACAGGCTTAACCTTTAGCTTGATAAATCGTGACCCAGGGGCATCTAAGTCGTCAAAATCACTCATGATCGTACTCGGCCTAGGCCACACCAACCCTTAACATGACTGAATTTTTTCCCATGGAGTTTTAAACCAGCGACTTTCACATCACAGAGTGACTTAATAGTACACCCCATCACCATCTACTTTACGCTTCATGGGCAATTTTATTTGTTTTAATTATTTTTTTATTTTTAATATATTTTACTTATTTAATTTCTTAAATGTGATTTGTAATTTAATATTTATTATGTTTTAAATTTTTTATATATATATATATATATATATATATATATATATATATATATATATAGATAGATAGATAATTTTAATATTTTTTAATTTGTTTTTTTCATTTGATATCTTTTTTAATTATCTATTTTGCTTTTTCAAAAAAAAATTGGGTCTAAATTTTGAATTTGTTTTCTTAAATTTATTTTTTTTAGGGGATATTATTTTGTTTTTTTAATAAACAGAGTGGCTATTATTTATATTGAAAAGGTTGGTTTTCATGTCCATAACCATTTACACGCCTCTGTTACTTCTGTTGCTTTAACATTCCATACAACCACAACAAAATTTCCTTTCCTCTACAGGATTTTTGCAATACAATTTTGGACTGACATCGCCCAAACTTAACAAAACTCACCCAAAAATAGTTCAAATTTACAATACATATTACATATTTAACTAAGGTAACCCCAAAGGGTTTGCTTCTGATTTGTTCCTCACTGCTACATGTTTTCCACGAGTCTGAACTTCACCATTTGAAACTCCTTCAATGCCAACCTTTTGCAAGTCCATTATTGGGTCGAAGAAGCCCTGCAAGTCATCATCCTCAGTGTTCCATGTGACTTCTCATAACAGAGTCTTCAATAAGAGAATATGTTCCTTTAGACTAGCGATCCTCCTCTGCATTTGTGCTTGTAATCGCTTGAATTTGTGGTCCATGAGCTTGGACCTCTCATCCCTTTTCCTCTCCACGAACTCTAACCTCTTATTGACCAATTCATGCATTCTCATCAGAAATTTAAACAACCTCTCCACAAAGTGCTTCCAGTGGGTCATTTCCCATTTTGCATCTGTCTCTCCATGGTAATTATATTAATTATCTATTTCCTTAACATATCAACTAAGTGCATAGGGCAAGGAGAAAATGTAGTGAATGCCCGACATTCATCTAATTTATTATTGCATATGCTTACCAGTGATGACTCTCCTCGAGAAAGGGCATTAATTCAACCCACAAGAGAGATTTCCAATCATCCCCCCTACCATACATATAATCTTCGTGCCTTGGTATCACTCTTGAGCATTAATGTTCATGGCATCTAGAACTTTCAGACAAATCCTCAAAATCAAGTGAAGAGTTTGATTCGCATTAAAACACCACCATCCTCCAATCCTTTTAATATAGTTGTTATCGCCTCCATGCAAGCGTTGCAACATGTAGAGACCATGCCAACCACACGGTTCTCTGCCTAAGAAGACAATGCCAAGGAAACATAATTCTACCTAGTGCCTGACATTTATTCCTTTTGTTCCAATTATCATGAGCTTTGATTGAAGTAACCTCCCTGTTTTTCTCATTAAATTCATTTTACAATCATGGGATTGGAGCCATAGACCTTACTATATCCTGAAATTCGATAATTCCTTGCTCAAGCAACGAGCCTAACTTGGAAAGCTTATCTGCCTTGTCATTTAAATTTCTAAAGACATTCTAGATGGTAATTTCTTGAAATTTTAAGCTTTCCAGGGCTATCCTTCGAATGATTGAAGGACAACTAGAGAGTTTACCTGATACCACCTTGGAGATCTGTCAAATAATGACCTTATACTCTCCTAGGACTTTTATTTTCTTTATTCCTTTGCTTATGGCAATGTCCAGTACTTTCCAAAGTGCCCAAAATTTAGCTTGGTTGTTTTTTGTTGTTCCTAAGCCCCACACGAAGTTGTAAACCTCTTGTTCTTCGCGACAATAAATAACCCCTCCCGCTTTTGTCACCCCTAGATATTTTTTTGTTTTTTCATTTATTTTTTATTTTTAAAAAATGGATTTTCTTTTTTTTCTTTTATGAGTGTTTTTTTTTTTTTTTTTTTTTTTTTTTATGCTTGATTTTTTTTTATGTAATTTTGTATGTTTGATTTTATTATTTTTTTGTCATTTTTTTAATTTTTTAAGCTCTTTTTTTTATGTTTATATATGTATTTTTTATACTTGTTATTAATTTTTAAAACTTTTTTTAATCTTTTTATTTTTGTTTTGTTTTGTAATTTTCATTTGTATTCATTTTCCTATTTTATTTTATTTTATTTTATTTTATTTTTCTGCAAGGTCTGTGTCAATCCTTGACTAGCAATCCAACCCCAATATGTGTTAATTTCATAGTTGATTTTAACATTTTTGTTACATGGATCAAGTTCGCCCCCATAGTATGTCAATTTCATGGTTGAATTTTAAGTTTGCATTGCAATGGGTCAAGTTTGCCCCCACTGCTTGTCAATTAATGGTTGGTTTTTAAATTTTTGTTGCAATGTGTCAAGTTGTCTTAAGATAAGATTTTAAAATACTTGTACTTTTAACATATAAAAAATAAATTATTCTTGGTATAATGACTTTGATTTAGCTATTCATTTTTAAAGGTTTTTGTAGTCATGATATTTGGTTTTAATTATATGGCTGAAAAATGTTAAAATTTTAAAAAATTTCGAAGTCATGATATTTTATCTTTAACATCATGGTTGAAAAATGTCAAAATTTTAAAGTTTTTTAGAGTCATGATATTATCCTTAATGCCATGGTTGAAAATTGTTGGAATTTTATGGTTTTTTGGAGTTGTGATATTTCATATTTAATGTCATAAAAAAAACTATTTGAAATTTAAGGTTCTTCAGAGTCATGATATTTTTTTTAATATCATTGCTAAAATATGTAGGAATTTTAACCAAAAAAAGGCATTGATGCAGCATCAACACATTTCGATTTTAAGGTGTTTTATCATGTTTATTGCAAGAATTTTAGTTTTTAATGTCATTATTTTAAAAAATTGGAATTTTAACCCCCCCGCCCCAAAAAAACGGTGTTCATGCAACATCAACAAATTTCATTTTGGTGGTGTTTCTTCACGTTTACTGAACACAAAAAATGGTTTTTAATGTCGTTGGTAAAAATACTTGGAATATTAACCTGAGAAAAAATAAAAATAAATCAATGTTGATGCAACATCAACACGTTTCATTTTTTATGTGTCTTTTCATGTTTTTTATGCAAAAATAGTGGTTTTTGGGGCTAGAGTTCTCATTTTGAGGTTACAATTGTCGTTTTGAGGGTACAGTTCTCACTAAGTTGGTAACTTTGTCAAATGTTCCCAATCCCCGTGAGGCTTCTCGAGAGCTTCAAGTTAGCCCTTCTTTGTTTCTCCATACCTTGTTAATTATTTTTTTAAACTTTGTTTCCCCCTGTTTCTTGTATCAATAAAATTCTCGGCTTTTCTTGCCTTATTAAATCCTTTAAGGCTAGGTATTTTCATTACATCACACACTTCTACAATTCCATGAGATGTAATTCATTACTTACTATATTTGGTATAGTTGTTACCTCCATCTCGCAATACTTGTTGGGGTTGCATTGAGAATGTTTCCGAAATGAAAACTTGTAATCCTAACTTTTTGTTCTACTCCGCCTTTGTTTCTCTTGTTGCTTTATTCATGGGTCATCTTGCTTTCCTTTTCATGCTCAAATTTCTAGATATTTCCCTTTCTTTGGCTCCTTAGGTTGCTCCAATTTTGTTTCTCGTTCGCATTCCTCCTCCTCGTCGAGTATTGGGGGGAGACTTAACGTGCTCATGTTCTTCCATTGTCATTTCACAATCCTTCTTTGTCCCTTTTCTTGCTAATTTCTCATTAGAATCAATCTTGTTGATGTCATCCTTTTGAGATTCTCCTCACGATTGATCTTGTACCATAATTTCACCATCCTTGACTTCTTCATTCTCATTTTGAAAAATAGAAAAAGGATTTTGCAATGGTGTTCTTGCTTCATAATTTTTATTGTTCTCCTACACGACTCATTTATTTCTATTACTTGTTTTCTTTGGTGCCTACCATTGCTTGCCTTGATCTCGTTTTGTTCCTTCTATCTCTATCGCTTTTTCTTTCTTGCAATCTTGCGCGAAATGTCCATAGTCATGATAACTTTTACACCTAAATGAGAGTTGTTCATAGTCCAGCTTCTAAACATGCGACCGCCACTCCTGCGTTAACTTTATCTCCTTTGGTAAATATTTTTCAAGATCTACCTCCATGTAAATTCTTACGCATGTAAACTGGCACCCTTTGGGTTCAAATATATCAATGTATTTATTAAGTGTATTGCCAATTTCTCTTAAATAGTCATCGCCCCAGCAAGATAATGGGAGTCGTGGAAATTTTACCTAGACTGGGACTGTCGTTGGGATATCATCCTGAGGATTAAAATCAAGCATCCATCTATTTAGATAAAGGCCTCGAGAGCCATAAAAGTATGGCTCACAAAATTCAAATATTTTATATCCTTGTGCTGAAAAATGAAGATACATAATCCTCTATTGCATGCAAAAAGATTGATTTTTCCTTTTATCAATGGCTTCCATGACTTGGATATCCAATATTCTATGGATTTGGGTGATTTCCACATCCCTGTGACTTGGCCAATGAGCACCCAATCTACTAGTGCTATTGTACTCTTGCAAAAGGTTGAAGATGAAAGCACCATTGAGGGTATTTCCATCACCTTCTTCATGAACCTTGACATCTTTGGTCTATTATTAATCTGCTTAGCTAAACATGTTACGATTTCATGAAAACTTGTAACCTCATCTTAATTGGTTTGAGGAGGGGGAAAGGCTCCAATCAATGCCAAGTAGACCTGTTAATGCTAAATAATAATAATAATAATAACGAACATATATCATCTCATTTTGTTCGTGGGAGATGAAAGAGAAAAAAGAAAGAAAAAACATATTCTCTAATAAACACCAAAAATGAGAATAAAAACATCCAAAACAAAGGAAGTTATGGCACTTGTATTTTTTTAAAGCAATACGAAGGAATAATTATTAATTGTTAACAGATAGATTACGTGTGTTATAATTTGAATATTATATCATCATATTCTTAAACCATGGAGATGATAAAAAAAACAAAGCATATTCTTGGATAAGTAATGCACATGGGAATAAAAGTATCTAAAACAAAGGAATTTTTGCAATAATGAAATCATTTGTGTTTGAGAACCATAGGGTGTTCGCTATTAATTTTTTAGGGGTTTTTTTCGTTGTGACCAATCACTTGTGTCATTATTACAATGATCTAGAATTTAGGAAGAGAAGGAGAGAGATTTTGAAGAGTTAGTGTGGTTGCATTAACTCCATTTACCACTTAAGTGGGGATAGGGTAAGTCTATTTCCTCGTACTATTATTTATTAGTAAAAAAAATATTAACGAAAATATACTAGATTTCAAAATTTAAGCATAGTTAAATAAACAATTAAATGCACAAGTATAGACATTAATAAAATGAATTGGAATGCATATCATGACAACGGATTACTTTAAGGTCCAACACAATATGATGACATGAATCAAACTCTTAAGGAAATTATGACATTAAACTATTGTGTGTAAGATCATTTAAGATGTGGATCACTTTTGGAGACATGATATAACTCTCTTATTTACTTCAAGTAACTTCAACACTTTTAATATCAAATTTTATGTGAGTTTCTTTTATTTTTCTCTTTGTGTTTTTAATATCAAATTTTATGTGAGTTTCTTTTATTTTTCTCTTTGTGTTTTTTTAGCATTAGGATTTCAAACTCAATATTGGAACCTCTTATAAATTAACCTTAGATTGTTGGTTTAATTTTTTATGCTAATTTGTTAGTAAAACCTTATTTAAATTTTAAGTGGGGTATCTTAATAATATACAACTACAAATTAAAATATTCAAAATCTAAAACAACACTCAACCAAGTGGCTCTCCTCTTATTTTTATCTCTCTTTATTCACCTTAGCATTTTTTAATTTTTATCGTAAAATTAAATAAAAAATCCATTCTCATTATTCCCCTTTTTAATAATGTGTGTATCATAGGATCATCTTCCATCCCCACCTCATGTTACATATCATAACACAAATCCATTCCCTCAATGCACTCCTACACTCTTAGCATCAATTCCAACAAAAAAAAATGTCAATAATAAACTAATCCTAGATCGAATCATTATAATCTTTAAAAAAACAAAAAAATCTACTTTATATGTAACTATAAAATCCAATGAACAATAAATTTAACAAGAGCTACGTGGTGTCATGTTAGTACCTTTTTCATTTTTTTTATAGATGAATTTTGTGCATGTAGTCTTAGTTTGTTTGACTTGGAATAAATTTGATGGAATTATATTTAATGTATTTCTTTTCTATTTTTTGAGTTCAAGTTGACAAGAAAATAGGGATAAATTATGATCATTCAGTAGAATAGACTCACTTCTTGTCTATGGAGATGACAATGTTCCTTGGGATTAGGACCATCATCAACCATTTGCATCTCTAATCCCTAGTGAATGAGGAGTTACATCCAAAAGAAACATATCTTGAATTTTCTAATAACCTTGTCTACTAAAAATAACAGCCTACACCATGGTTCCATATACAATGGCCTCATCGAGGTTAATAATAGGTCCCTATAATACTAGTGATTACCTCATTACTATTGTAGTTGTATCCCTTATTAATATTGTTGTGCCCCTATTGTCCCCATATTGTTATTATTGTGCCCCATATAATCTCTTTATTGTTGTTTTTGTGGCTTTTTATTATTATTGTTAGGTCGGCTAGGTTATATTGTGACTCCTTAGACTCTTATATATAGAAATGAGGTTTTGTCATTTGAATCATCCAAGAATTGTTAATTTATGTAATTTAAAGGAGGTTTCCCCCTCAAAAAGGCTGAATTCTAAGGCGTTGATCTATCTTTTCTATCTTTTTGTGAGCTAGTTTCATAACATTTGGTATCGGAGCTTTGGATTCTAGGGTTTCACTACTCCAAATAGGTCATCGTGGCATTTTCGCTATAAATTTTTTTCTGCAACGTTTCAAAAGCTAAAAACAAAACCCATTTGAGAAGAAATTGCACTGAACCTCAGATCCAAATTTCAAAGCTTTTCGCACTATATTTGCGGAGCTATGATCTGAGGAAGTTGGCCTTTTTGTAGACTCCTGAATTACATTCCAAACAGGTGACCTGGGGATAATCATCATAACTTTCTCTCTTAGTATCGAATTGAAATTTTGTAAGAAGGTGTAGAAAGAGGACGGACTGTAGTTTCTTGTATATATTTTTCAGAGCCAAAGGTCGAAACAGTGACTCGTGGCACGTCGTACAATTTTGCTCCACTGAACTAGTCTATAATCAGGTCGCTGTGGGAGATTTGGCATAAATATTCCCTGGAGAATCCAATTTGGATCAGACTGGTGGCATTGGAAAGAGGACATAGAGGGCTACTGCAGATCGCAATTCTAGAACTGGATGATCCAAAATTACAGAGATACATCAGATTCAATATCAAGCTCCTACAAAGTGAAAAAAAGGTGTGTAGTTTTTTTTTACTTTTTGCATAAGCTTGGTTTGAAAAATTAGTTTGAAAGAATTCAAAGGGCATAGTAAAGCATTATTATCGATAATTGATGCCTCGAGGAAAGAAAATGCAAACACCTAGTAAGCAACCTGAAAGCTCTAACATGACTCATGAAGAAGAGGAAGAAATGCAACATGATATATCAAAATTACGAGACCGAGTGAAACAAGTGTCACTTGCACAAAAAGTAACAGAATATAAGATGGATGGTTTAAAGAAAGGCATAGAAGCTAAGATGAATGACATGGAAGCTAAGATGGATGATTTGAAGATAGATTTGAAGACAGGTTTGAAGACAGGCATGGAAGATTTGAAGACGGATTTGACAAAGTTTCTACAAGAAATGCTTACTAATGGTGAAAGGGTAGTAAAGGAAACTCATGATGAGAACAAAAGAAATGTTAATCATGATTTCATAGACTCTAATATTGGACTGAAGACCCACCATATTCCAAAAATCGATATGAGGAAGTTTGATGGCAAGGATCCCGCAACATGGATATTACAGATGGAGCAATTTTTTGATCTCAATAATGTGCAAAACACACAAAAAGTACCTATTGCAACTTTATATTTGGAACCAAATTAGTTTGTATGGTATCAATGGCTTTGCTCTCGTAAACAAATTATCACTTGGGCAATTTTTATGGAAGAATTGACAGCACATTATGAGGATACAAAAAGCAACACTCTTTTTAGCCAATTGATAAGTCTCAAACAAAAGGGTTCAATAATGGAGCACATTGAGGAGTTCCAAAAATTGAACATAAGGGTAAAAATATTCCAGAAGAGCGTAGGATTGATGTGTTCATAGGGACTTTAAAGGATAATATCCAACATGATGTTCGCCTTTGGGAACCTGATTCATTAGAGAAGGCATTTAGGTTAGAAAGAAAAATGGAAAGCAAAATTATGGCAATCAGGAAGCATACCACTCACACTATAAAGATGGAAGTGTTGCTGCCCCTAGTCTTCCACAACCTATAAGGTTGACACCACAACAATTGGAAGAAAAAATAGCAAAAGGTCTTTGTTACAGTTGTGATAGCAAATACACTAAAGGTCATAAGTGTGCTGAGAAGAAATTATTCTACATAGATTGTGAAGAGGAAGAAGAAAAGGAGCAAGAAAGGTCAAAAGAAGAGGATATACTCTAGGAACAAAGCCTAGATAAAGAAGAAATGAATTTGGACATATCTTGTAATGCATTGGTTGGAATTACCACTCCTCAAACCATCAAGATAGAAGGACAAATCAAGAAGAAAAAGGTAATAGTGTTGATTGATTCAAGAAGTACCCACAATTTTATTCATTGTAAGATAACAAAAGAATTGAATTTCTTCCTATATCCAGCACCAGAGTGTCAAGCGATGATTGCAAATGGAGGAACAATAAATTGCTCTGGAAAGTGCCATAATATCAAGCTATCCAGGGGAGAATATGTATTGACTAGCCCAATGCTTTCCATTCCAATGGGAGGTGCTGATGTTGTACTAGGAGTCCAATGGCTACAATCCTTGGGTACAATAGCTTTTAATTTTCAAGAACTTTTCATGAAATTTTCTACGGAAGGAAATGAAGTTGAATTAAGGGGTATTGCAAGGAAACTGGGAAAGATAATCAGCTCTAACGGTATGACAGAGCTTCTAAAAAAGGAACAAATAGGCGTAATTGCACAATTATGTTCACTAGATGTTTCCACATCGGAATCATCTATTTCTCTAGATCTCCAAAAAGTCTTTAACAATCATTCCAAGGTATTTGAGACTCTCAAAGATATCCCACCTATTCGTGATCATGATCATGCTATTCATTTGATTCCAGGAAGTGTTCCTCCAAACATCAGGTCGTACAGATATCCCTATGCCCAAAAGAGTGAAATTGAACGTATGGTTGCAGAAATGCTAGAGGCTAGTATAGTTCAACCTAGTCAAAGTTCTTGCTCTGCTCCAGTAGTATTGGTGCACAAGAAGGATGTATCATGGCGCATGTGTCTGGATTATAGGGAGCTCAACAAGCTCACTATTAAAGATAAGTTTCCCATTCCTGTCATTGATGAATTATTGGATGAATTGCATGGATCAATTTACTTCACCAAGTTGTATCTTCGTTCAGGATATCATCAAATCAGAATGAAGACTGAAGACATTTTGAAAACAACATTTAGAACTCATGAGGGTCATTATGTATTTTTGGTCATGCATTTTTGCCTTACCAATGCACCTTCTACATTTCAAGGTTTGATGAATTCCATTTTCAAACCCTTCCTTAGAAAATTTGTGTTAGTATTTTTGATGATATACTAATCTACAGCAAGTCTTGGAAGGATCATGTTGAACATGTTGACAGGGTGCTACAATTATTGGAGGAGAAACAATTATATGCAGAAAGATCCAAATGTTTCTTTGAGTACAGGAGGTGGAATGTTTGGGTCATATTGTATCTCATGAAGGAGTTAAGGTAGACCCTAGCAAAATTAAAGCTATTAAGGAATGGAAAATCCCCACATCCATAAAGCATCTACGAGGATTTCTTGGGTTGACATGGTATTATCGCAAGTTTGTTAAGAAGTATGGGAGAATAGCGGCACCTCTAACAGCATTATTGAAGAAAGATGCATTTTCATGGACTCCAGAAGAAATAAAGGCCTTCGAACATCTTAAAGAGGCAATGTGTCAAGCACCGGTCTTAGCTACACCGGACTTCACAAAAACCTTTATTGTGGAATGTGATGCTTTAGGAAATGGAATTGGTGCTATTTTAATGCAAGATGAAAGACCCATTGCTTTTGAAAGTCGTCCAATCAATGGAAAGTTTTTACACAAAGCTATTTATGAGAAGGAAATGTTGGCAATACTACATGCACTTAAGAAATGGTGACCCTACCTAATGGGAAGACACTTCAAGGTAAAAACGGATCATGATAGCCTTAAATACTTTTTAGAAAAATATTATCCTCTGAAGAGCAACAAAAGTGGGTCACAAAGATGTCGGGTTATGACTTTGAAATCATCTACAAAAAAGGGAAGCAAAATGTGGTGGTAGATGCACTCTCAAGAAAGGATGAGGATGTGGAAGCATTGTTGTGTGCCATTTCTATTATCCAACCAGATTGGATAAACGAAGCAAGGGAGGAATGGAAGAATGATGAAGAAGTGTGGGCACTTATTCGAAAGTTACAACAAGATTCCAGTACATCTGATACATTTAGCTGGAAAAATGATTCCTTATGGTACAAAGATCGCTTATACCTCTGTAATAATTCCCAACTCAAACAAAAGATTCTTATGGAATTGCACACTTCTCCCTTAGGAGGGAACTCAGGATTTTTAAAAACTTACCACAGGGTTAAGAAGGAATTTTTTTGGGATGGCCTTAAATTGGATATTCAAAAGTTTTTGGCGGAATGTTTGGTTTGCCAACAAAAAAAAGTTGAAACAATTAATACCCCGGGTCTATTACAACCTTTATCCATTCCAAGCCAACGTTGGGAGGAGGTTTCAATGGATTTTATCACAGGTTTACCCAAGTCTAAGGGAAAGAGTTTCATCATGGTGGTAGTTGATAGACTTACCAAGTATGCACACTTTTGTGCATTATCACATCCATTTAAAGCTAGTACAGTTTCTACTGCATTTATGGAAACAATTCAAAAGCTACATGGAAACCCAAAGATTATTGTAAGTGACAGAGATCCCATTTTGATTAGAAATTTTTGGACAGAATTATTTTCTTGTCTTGGTACTCAGTTAGCTCATAGCTCATCTTATCATCCTCAATTTGATGGGCAAACTGAGATAGTAAACAAATGTTTGGAAGGATATCTTCATTACTTTGTATCTCATAAACAGACACAATGGGTCAAATGGTTGCCTTTGGCTGAATGGTGGTATAACACTTCCTTCCATACAGCAACAAAAATGACCCCATTTATGGCACTTTATGGATATCAGCCACCATCCATCACATCATATTTAAGAGAAAATTATAAGGTTCAAGCAGTGGAACATCACATCGAACATCAACAACAAGTCCTCCAACTCTTAAAGGATAACCTCATGTTGGCATAGAATACAATGAAACAACAGGCAGATCAACATCGCAGCAAAAGAAGTTTTGATGTAGGTGATTGGGTATTCCTACAGCTACAACCAAATAAAAAAATTTCTCTCAAGCAAGCTAAGAAGGATAATAAATTATCACCAAAGTATTATGGTCCGTACAAGGTGTTGCAAAAGATTGGTACTATGGCATACAAGTTGGAGTTTCCTGCAGCTTCTCGAGTGAACCCAGTTTTCCATGTTTCATGTTTAAAGGAGGTTATAGGTGACAAGCTCCCAGTTCAAACAATATTTCCAGAACTTGACAAGGAAGGAAAAATTGTATTGGAACTGGAAGCAGTCACAAAAACAAGAACTCGACAACTACGAAATCGATCAATTTCGGAGTATCTCATCAAGTGGAAGAACTTATCCACTGAAGATTTCACATGGGAGGTTGAGAATTTTATACAGAAGCATTCATAACTACTCAAGCGTTGAGGACAACACTTTTTTGAAGGAGAGGGGCATGTTAGGTCCCTATAATACTAGTGATTACCCCATTACTATTGTAGTTGTATCCCTTATTAATATTGTTGTGCCCCTATTGTCCCCATATTGTTATTACTGTGCCCCATAGAATCCCTCTATTATTATTTTTGTGGCTTTATATTATTATTGTTAGGTCAGTTGGGTTATATTGTGACTCCTTAGACTCCTATATATAGAAAGGAGGTTTTGTCATTTGAATCATCCAAGAATTGTTCATTTATGTAATGTAAAGGAGGTTGTCCCCTCGAAGAGGCTAAATTCTAAGGCATTGATCTATCTTTTCTATCTTTTTTTGAGTTGGTTTCATAACATTGGCGTTGATCTATCTTTTCTATCTTTTTGTGAGCTGGTTTCATAATAATATTCTTGCAGAGTTCCTTGCCACTAAAGAATTCCTACAATAAGGAATGCACTCTAGGCATCCTAGTAGACCCACCAACAAGAATCACATTATTGATCGAGCTCTTGTCCATCTTGACGTCCCACAGATATTTTTCAACAGTCACCATGCACTTCTTGAACAAATCTAAGTTAACATCTTTGAACATGGCCCAAGTAATGGTGATATAAAATTCAGTACCATCAAACAGAGAATCAATCTCAATGGTGTTTTGTTCAATTGTTGAAAGAATTATCTTCACCCTTACACACAATTTTCTCTGCCTCACGAGGGCTCTGGCATTGTCGTTGATGTCCTTTATGTACTTTGTCTTAATGTCTTGTACAAAGTATTTAACCAATATGTTATCAAAATATTTTCCTCCCAAATTTTTATTTCCAGTTATGGATTTCACCTCAAAAAGCCGACCTTCAATTGTCAAAACAGAAACATTAGAGGTATCTGCAGCCATGTCAAAACTCAGAACATTGAGCTCACCAACAATATTAGTTTTCCCATCCAATCCATAGGAAACAATAATAGCAGTGGGCTCATTGATAATTCCAATAACATTCAATCTAAAAATTACACCAACATCTTTGGTTGGTTGCCTCTGAGAACCATTGAAACATGCAGGAACACTTATAAAAACCTTCCTCACCGTAGTGCTAAGATGAGCTTCAACAATCACCTTCATCTTTGTTAAAACTATGGAAGAGATCTCCTCAACTGCAAAATGCTTCTCCTCCCTTTTGTATGTCACAAAGATGATGGGATTATCACTAGCTCCTAGAATGATCTTAAAAGACCATATCCCCACATTACTTTGAATAGGTGGATCAGAGAACTTCCTCCCAATCAACCATTTTGCATCTGTCATAAGCTAATAATCTAATTTACCCTACAAATAAGAATATAATAATGAGTCAGTATCCCTAATCTAATCAATTATTGAGTTCTCTACAGCCCTGTGGCTTTGAGCCATCCCCACCTTCCATGTCCCCCTCACTAATCGTCGCAGGCTTGGCCTATTAATTCAGGTCAACGCTTCTCCTACCCTTCCTCCCAATCCCCATTCTTCTCTTGGTTTATCTGCAACACAATCTTGATCTCTGAGTCTTCCTCCTCCTTCGTTCAGGGTCCTTCCAGGCTCCCTTAAGTCGAGTGATCGCAATGGCCAATCTGGCATCCTTAGCCACTCTTGAGCAAGAAATTGCAGCTTTCAATGTTGTGGTCTCGAACAAGCCAAGTTTTCAAAAATATTTGGCCTCCATGTTTTTTAAGAAGCTTGACGAAATTCCAAAAATCGAGATCTATGCTCCTCTAGCCAGATCTCATGCACTCTAGTTAGCAAATCAGGGTTTAATGGACCAATCATGGGTCTATAGCCCTCACTGAAGACAATCCGCCAATGAGTTTTGAATAACTTGAGACCCTTGATTGAGGGTGAAGTTACCTCTTCCTTTTGTTACAAGGGTTTCTTTACCTTCTTCTTTGAGAAATGATATGATCGGAACAAGATCTTCCATAGCGACCCTTACATTATGGGAGCCCAAGGCCTCTATCTGGATTGTTGGAGCCCCAAATTCAATTTGAATTGTGATGTTCCCTCCACAGTTCTAGTCTAGGTTAAGCTCCCTTTCCTTCTTCTTCATTTTTGGAACGATGCAACCTTTCAAAAGATCGGCAATGCCCTTCGTAAATATTTGGACTATGCAGAACCCCGAGATGGAAATTTTTCTCGTGCTAGAATATGTGCCTAAGTTGATTTGGAGTAGGGCCTCCCAATAATGATCGATAGTTGGTTGCACATCCAAGAAGTTGATTACAATCAATTACCTTTCAAGTGCAATAGCTACCATGATTAAGGACATTTTGCTTGAAACTGGCCCAAGGAACCTGAGGAACAAACTCACCAAGAAGAAGTAGGAGATTAGTGGCAACAGGCAAAAAAAATAAAAGGCTCTCGGAAGAAGCAACCACCCTCTTCTCCCCAACAAAATCAAGTCACAAGGAATGAGGCAGGCCCATCCTCCCCCAAGAGCCATCCCAACGAACCTGGGGAGGGTTCAAACATATTTGGTTCTCAAATTCCCTCCAGGAACACATTTGATGCACTATCCACTTAGCCAGAAGAAGGTGTGATCCCCCAATCTAGTCCTACTTCGAAGGATCCCCCTCTTGTCGAATTTTCTCAGCAAGGTCTAATCAAAAACATTTCTAAATTAAATTCTAAGAGTGAATATGATGTGAGTTAGGAGGATTCCTCAGCTAATGAGGAGTATTTTTTTCCCTAAGAGATTGATTTGCAGGTGCCCCCTTTGTGAACTTAGTGGAAGAAAGATATGAAAATGAGAAAACTTCATGGAAATACCATAGATCCTGCGGGTCTAGAAGAAAATATAACAAAGAAAGAAGAATTGAGAATACCAAGAAAGAAAAAGAACTCGATCATCAACACACCCTTAAAAACATCTAGATGGGAGGAAATGGAGGTGAAGGGTCCAAAAGAAATGTAGGCACTGCTTCAAATTAAGGGGCCCCTTCCAAATCTAAGTAATGATTCTGCTCTCTTGGAACTGTCAAGGGATAGGGTATGAGAAAAGAAGATCAAGATTGTTCTCATTAATCATAAAAGAGAATCCCTCCATAGTTATGCTTCAAGAGATGAAGTTGAATGAACAAGAAGCATTAGCTTACCATTCTTATTTGTGGTATAGAAGTGTCATAACATCAGTTAGCGTAAGAGGATCTTTTGTAGAAATTTTCACTTTATGTGATCCCCTCCAAGTTTGCTTGATTGATTCAATCTCGAATACACACTGGTTGGCCTCAAATTTCATTGATATCTCAACCAATTAGGTATGTCTTCTAATCAACATCTACATGCATGTTCATTTCAAAGATAAGAAAGAATCTTGGACATCTCTATGCAAAGTTGGGAGACTCATAAAAAAAGACTCCATGCATATTTGTGGGAGACATTAATACAACTTTGTATAACTGGGAAAAGAAAGGTGGGTTTCCTGTTAGAGCCCCTTTCAAGAGAAAATGGAGGATATGATCTCTTCAATCAATCTTTTGGATATAAAACCCTCTCAATTCAAATATATGTGGTCAAATAAAAGGGTAGGCCGAAATCATATAGTTATCAGTCTTGACCTATTTATCATCTCAGATATCTTTCTTCATCAAAATGTAACCATCTCCTCCTCCTTCCTTCCATGGAATGGCTCAGACCATTGCCCCATTCTCCTTGATATATCTCCCATATAGAATATTGGACCTGACCCCTTCTGATTTATTCCTCTCTAGATTAAATATTCATATTTCTATGAAACCAATGCTCAATCATGGAAAGAATGGGTAACAATAAGCCCCATCACAATCTGGGAAAATAAACTCAAAAGGTTAAAAATATGACTTAAGGATTGGGCTCATTCTATTAAATTTGATAGACAAAGAAATTCAAAAAATGGAGGAATCGATTAGCCAGCTCCACTCCATTATGGAATTTGAACAGGTAAGGGAAGATCACATAAAACAAGATAAATAAATGTTCAATAAATATCATTCTCTAATGAGGGAGGAAGAAGAATACTGGATACTAAAGTCTCGCAGTGTCTGGATGCAAGGGGGAAATAATAACACCAAATATTTTCACAACCATGGCAAAAACAAGGATCATAAGGAGACCATTCTCGAACTCATCATTAATGGCAGCATAATGAGTGATCCTTAACAATTAAAGGAGGAGGTTGTAGAAAATTTTAGTATATTATATTCACGGGATGAGCCTTCAAATGAAAAGTCTGAGAATTTTATGTTGGATCATATCCCTCCCATCATCTCAAAAGAAATGAACACACACCTCACTCAGCGTCCTTTTAAAGAAGAAATTTAAAAAATTGTCTTATCCTTCAGTCCTGACAAGGCTCCCGAACTTGATGGATTCTCAACTCACTTCTACCAATTCTTTTGGGACCTTATCAAAAGGAATCTTTGTCGGATGATCACCTATTCCCTAAAGAATGGTCACATGGGAGGAGGGATTAATTCAGCCTTCTTATCTCTGATTCATAAAGAATATATCCCTTCCTCTTTCCACAAGTTTCTCCCAATCTCTCTATGTAACGTTTCTTATAAAATCATCTCAAAGTTGTTAGCTGAGAGGCTGAAGAAATACCTCCCTAATGTGATTGCTGAAAACCAAGGCATATTTTTCCCTGGGAGGCAGATCTTCGATAACATTATTCTTGTTCAAGAAGTGATATTCTCAAGCAGAGAAAGGGAGGACAAGGGAATGGTTATTAAGCTCGACATGTTTAATTATTTTTATAGATTTCAACACAACTTCTTGTTCAAAGTCTTGAGAATACTAGGGTTCAATGATACCTTTATCCACTGGATCTTTGTGTGCATCAGTTCTCCCTGGATAGCCCCTTTATTAAATGGATAGGAAACAAGTTTCTTCAAATCTTCAAGGGGTATGAGACAAAGTTGTCCTCTCTCACCCTTTCTATATATTATGGTTGTTGGCACCCTTAGCAAAAGATTGGAACACGAGTGAATTAATGGAAAACTTTCAGGCATCCAATTTTCCCAAGATGTAAAAATCATCAATCAATCCCAATTCGTTGACGACAAAATTTTCCTTTAAGGGGCCTCACCAGCCATTACAAAAAGATTAAATAAATTCCTTGACCATTTCCTATCACCTTATGGAGGTTCAGTGAATTCCTCAAAATTTCATATCTACTCCTTGAATATTTCAACAGAAAAGAGACACCAAAACAACAACATATTGGCTTCAACGTTGTGGAAAGTTGGACTGATTTTAAATATATTGGTATACCTATTTGTAAAATTTGCCTCACCTATCGGCTTAGAGCCCAATACTTTCAAAAATAAAATCTAAACTTGATGCATGGGGTATCATGGGCTTACTCTGGAAGGTTGAATCACCCTCATCAAATTTGTCCTCTGTGCCATTCTAATCTTCCAGTTCTTGGCCCTCCTCGCCCCTAAATTCATTCTGCATGCAATCAATAAGGTGATTTGGAGATTCCTTTGGGAAGGAAGCAAATATTTCACTAAAAAATTTCAACTCCTAAATTGGAATACTATAAGAGTTCCCAAGGACCATGCATGACTAGGGATAAGAGATCTAAAATTGTTGAATCAATCCATAGGAGGAAAACTGGCCTGGAACCTGAATAACAACACAACAACATGGTGGGTGCAAGACTTGATTAAAAAATATCTAAGATCCAACTCTTCCTCTTGGCCCAATCCCCCTCCTAGATTCCTCTCGCATATTTAGAAACATATCCTTTCCTCCTCGCCTCTTATCAACAATCATATCAGTTTTACCCCATGAAGTGGATTAAATATGAACATCTGGTCAGCCTCCATCCACCATCCCCCCGCCTCAAGAATGTGAAACTCTTCTCCCTCTGCAAAATTATTTTTCATGGTATTCACAATCTAGCGCATATCATTTCATAGTATGATTCGGGCTTTTGGTTTGACTGAACATTTGGAGATCTTGCCCCCACCCTTGCACATCTGGCCTACTTGCTTAAAAGTAAGTTTTCAAGATTTTATCCCATCGCTCGCCATTTGGATGTAAGCTCGATTGGAAGACCCATGTGTATATTGTAAAGGTAGGATATGAAGATCTCCTTTTCCAATAACATATCCCCCCTAAATCATCCCCATGGAAGAAGATTTGGTCAAACAACGCCATCCCTAAATTCAATTCTTTTCGTTGGACATTTATTCATAAAAAGATTCTCACCTCTGAAAATATCAAATGAAAATGAATTGTTGGACCATCCTGTTGCCCCCTGTGTTCCCTTGATGAAGAATCTATACCTCATTTGTTCCTACATTTACCTTATACCCTTGAGGTATGGGATATGGTCACTGGTCCCATGTCCCCCACGATTAATTTTCCAACTGAAATTGTTAATTTGTTGACTAATTGACCAAATCACTATGTAGGTTCCTTCACAGGTAAACCAAGCTTCCAATTTATCTGGACCTCTCTTCCTAAGTTAATCTGCTGGCAGGTTTGGCTTACATTAAACAAGCTCATTTTCAAAGACACCAAATGCCTCCTCGATTAGCAATGACCAAGGCTCTCTCACTCTATGTGAAGTCCAACCACCTAAAAGCTAGTAGCCCTAATTCTAGTTTGGATCTTTAGGAGCAACAATGTTTGAAGGGCCTCATCACTCCAAGGGTAAGTTTCCCAAGAAATATTGGATTAAGATACCCCTCATCTTCATAATGTAAACTTAGATTATTTGATGAGTATTTTCTAACATGGAGAATGCATCAAAAATACTGATTGATATTCTTTGACAATGCCTCTAAAAGAAACCCAAGGATGGCAAGAGGGGGAGCGATAATCATCAATCTCGACTGAGAAACGAAGATCAGGTGCATATGGGACTTGGGGAATAGATCAAACAATGCGGAATAAATGTATGGCCTCCTCCTTGGGCTTCAATTAGCGAAGGAATTAGGTATTCGCTTCATTACAGTGCTAGGGGATTCTCTATTGATCATTTGTCATCTATGCTTGTCTTCCCTCCCTTCGAATAATTCTCTTTCTCTCCTTCTTCATAGAATTTTTGACACCTTAGGTTTTTTTTGCTAAGAAAACCTTCCATCATATCCTCTGCAACCAGAATCGAGCAGCTGATGAGCAAGTCAATATAGCATGTCATCTGGAAGAAGGGAAAATGAAGAATAATGATACTCTCTCTTGGAGAAGTATCCCATGAATCTACTTCAATTCTTGCTAATTCACTCTCCCCACAACGTGAACATGATGAACAATTCAGTGGGTATTTCTTGGCTTACATTCCCACATAGGCAGAATATCTTGCTTGGAATTGAATTACAAATGGGAGGCTTCATACCAGTTTCATATCATATCAATCCTTGTGTGAAGTTCCTTCATGGGAAATTTCAGTATGCATATGTTTCCTCGAGGACGTCCTCTTTGTACAAATATCCAACTCATATTCTCATCTATGGTGGCTTGGAGTTAAATCATGGTTTCTCGATTTTCATTTCATCATCGCCATTACATTGTATAGTCGATATCATGGAAACATGGAAGATCTTGATTTGTTGGCATCATCCTAGATACCCTAAGATCATGCTAAAGAGTGCCTTCCAACTTGGGGTGATTATACTATGGTTCAAACCATAACCCAAGCCAGATATTGGTCCCTTCTAAATTTAGAATTTGTCTCTCCAACCTCTCAAAGCACCTCCTCCATTCCCTCCACAACAACCAGTCGAAGAAGGAAATGATATTCTATTTCAAGCTCCATCGTTGGGTAGACCACTCTCATTAAATGAAATTGTGTCCATAGTCCAATGGAACACAACTGCCAATTCTTCCCTCATCCTCCACTAGATTGGTTTGCAAAGGTATTGGAGCTTAGGTAGGAAATTATTGACCTGACTGAAATTGTGCAAAATGAACAAGCTCAGATTCAAAGAATGAAAGATGAAATGGAAGGATTGCACCTCCATCTAGCAGATTTGCAGAATCAACAAAATAAGGAAGACTCTAGCAGCTCAACAAGCTCTAACCCTCCTCGGTAATCTATGAGAAACCCCTATAAATGGATTTTAATAGTTGGCTAGTTTTAGAATTTATAGTAGAATATGTTTAAGCCTTGGCAGAAAGACGAAACACAAATATCAATTAGACATTTTTGGAGGATTCTTCTCCTTCTCTCTTAGAATTTTCAACGAAACAGAACATGATGTGAATATATTAGGTTTCTCACTGTGAACAAGCACATAATTACTAGCAAGTTGTTTTTATTTTTGTAAAAAAATAAAATATAACAATGGTCCCCATAAAGTTATTCAAATTTGATGAAAAGAGGAAGAATGTAACATATAAAATCGAATAAATAATGATTGACGATTACTGCCCAAAAATTGTATTGTTGGGATTTATGTCAACTTGGTTCTCAGTGGACTGTCCAATAAGACCCTTTTTATTAGTGAAGGTGACGATGAAGGGAGTGGTTCACACTAATAATTTGGGACAGTCCAATTGACAAGGCCATTGTTGATCCATATTTGCTCTGGGAAATGGAAGAGAAAGTAGTAAAGATCAAATGGAATTTGAAAGCTTCCCACGAAAAACAAAAAATTTATGTAGATAGGAACAGTTCAAAAAAAGGAATTTAGGATTGGAAACTATGTCTTCCTAAGAGTGAAGACAAGGAAAATTTCCTTAAAATTGGGTAGTTGTGCAAATTAATAATGTGATATTGTGGACTATTTGATATCCTGGAGAGGATCAGTCCATTAGCATATAGGATTGCATTATTAGCATCCATATATATACATATTTTATTTCACGTTTCATTATTGAAAAAGTATGTTCTTAATGCTAACCATGTAATTGATGGGAACATGATTTAAGTGGAGCCCGAGGGAGACTTTAAGGTCCAGCCGGTTTGGATCTTGGACGAAAAAATCAAAGTGCTCCGAAATCAAGCCATCGCTTTAGTAAAAGCGCAATGGACCCATTTCAATCCTGAAGATGCTACATGGGAGCATGAGGATGTGATGATGGAGGAATGCCCTCATCTTTTTAAATGAGTTGTTGTACATGTGTGTGTGTGTGTATTTTTATATGTATGTATGTATGTATGTATGTATGTATGTATCGCATTGAGTAAAGTGCTTAAATAAGGGGGGAGGGAATGTAACACCACTTTATGGCCTCTATAATGTAAATAGCATGTATATGTGGAACTAGGCTAGTGATTCGAGGACGTATTATGAGGGCCACAACACCCATGTGTATGTGTGTATAAATGTAATGGGGTTGTTGTTCCCGTGTGCATATGTTTTATGTTTTGAGGCTAGAAGGCCTAACGATGTAATAATGTTACACATATTAATAAAATAAAGTAGTTGTAGACCCAAAATACATAAATGAGAATGGGGTGTTGAGACTCCACGGATGGGTAGGTTAAAGAGGCTTATATGATTTAATAATCATATAAAGTGCCCATGCATGTAACCAAAGTTCATGAAGGAATTGGGTGAATGCCAAGTGGTAGAAGGAAGGCATGCACATAAAAATGAGTGTGTTAGCTCTATGAAGGGATCAATACATTTGATACCTATGCTAGGGTTAGTACAGATGACTCCCATGAAGGATTCTAAAAATATGACCATGGAAGCATGGATATAGTGGTGGCAATCAAGGCCTAGAAGTCCTGTGAGGGTGGTAGAACTCCTCGGAGCCATGGGACTATTGGTTGGAGGTTGTCGAGCTTGGTACATTGGCTAGGTGAGACCTGGAAGGCTTGTGAGGGCAGTGGAACTCCTTGATCCGAACTTAAATAGGAACCCAAAAAATTACAGATATAACAATAAATACAGAGATGTAGTAGAAATAACACTTCATTTCATTAATATCAAATACTTAAATAACCTTACAAACAAAATGGAGATAAACTAGCTTGGGCGATGGTATCTTATCTCTAAGAAGAGATGTGGCAGATACATGCCTCAGAATTGTGTTACAATGAGGCTCTAAGGCCTATTTATTATTGAGAAATAATGGAAAATCCTAAACATCCATAAACCTAACCCTAGGAGATGAAGCACCAAAACTAGGGCCCTGTTTGGGTAAATTGGTATATCAACTTCCCGGGGTCGTAACTTTAGTATATGATCTATGTTTGACGTGCACAATACCTCGTTAGAAGATATATCCAAGGAATACAACTTTAGAATGGAAAACATCAGTCGAATACTCATGTTTCCCCAGTTTTCCCAAAAACCGTCATTCTGAGGGCCTCAAAACGGCTCTGGAAGTTTAGGACCCAAAAAACTACCAAAAATAGTAAATTGTGCCACAATTAAGGAAACTGAAAAACTGAAAGAGGCAGTGGTGGGGTTCCAAGTGGAATAGACAGGTGGCCACCAACATCCACTTGGATCAGTCCTCCCCCCTTAGGAAGCTATGGTCCCCATTGCGTTGAGTGCCTCTATGAGATGGGGAAATTCTATTGAACTTGGTCCCTGGTGAGCCACTTGCCTTAGTGCAGGAGTTGGTCAACTTTGACAACCCGATATAGTTGGCTCTTCAAGTGGTGACTGCTCTTGATATGTGTGTCCATAATTTGATTAGTTGTGGTCTATTCCATGCAGTATGGGTTTAACTTTGTTGGTGTGAGTTATTCTGCAATGTCTGATGTGTCCAGTAATTGTGGGAAGTATGGTCGAAGGTGTTCCACATTGAACACTAGGTGTAGGCTAAGGAATGGGGGAATGTTGAGCTCAAAATCATTGTCTCCCATAGCCTTGGTAATGGTGTAAGGACCATATCAGAGCGGTCTGAGATTTCGATGGGAACTGGAAAGGTGTTCTTTCTGCAAATGCAACCAAACTTCGTCGCTCACCTAAAACTTGTGTGGCGCCCGATGTTGATCATTTCGATGATTATACTTTGAATTTGACTTCTCTAAGATTTTGTGAACCTATTGGTGAATGTGTTCGATGCATTAAATACATGTGTGTATTATGTCTGTGTAGTCGCATGAGGCATGACAACATCAATCGGACACAATGGTTGAAATCCTAGACCTACTTGAAAGGGATTGTGACCAGTCGAGCTATGGAGAGCTCTGTTATAATTGTGTTGCATATAGGTAAGACTCTCATCCGAGGTTCTTGGATGCTTGGAGTTGTACATGTAGTGTATGTGCACTATCATCCTATTAACGACCTTAGTTTGGCCATCAGTCTAAGGATGGAAGGTAGTCGACATAGTGAGCTTGGTGTCCAATAATGTCCAGAGGCTTGACTAGAATGTGCTCAGGAACCTACTATCCCTATCTGATATAATGGTCTGTGGGATCCCAAAATGTACCCACACATTCAAAGAAGAGGTTGGCAGTGTCCTCTACTGTGATAATCCTCTTGAAGGCTGCCAATATAACCATCTTAGAAAATCTATCCACGACCACAAATACACAGTCATTACCATGCTTGGTAGAAGGGAGGCCAAACATATAGTCCATGGAGATGTATTCCACGGCTGGCTGGGAGTAGGTAGAGAAGTTTATAGGCCTTGCTTCTTGATGGTTGGCTTGGCGATGGCATAGGCAATGCACGATCTAATATATTTCCCAACATCCAGTCGAAGTTTTGGCCAATAAAAGTACTTTTGTAGTACAACCATAGTTTTCTCCACACTAAAGCATCCTGTGACCCGACTATAGTGCGCCTCCCAGATCATCTTGGCACGCTCTCTTGAAGGAACACAAAGGTGGCCCATGTAGCATAATAATGCGTCCTGGAGGTGGAAATTAAGAACTTACTTTCCATCTACTATAATTTGGTATGTGGAGGTGAACTTTGGATCATTTTTGTACAGTTGCGACCATCCAGAGATCTCGTGGCCACAAGAGTTAAGAAAAGTAGCATGTGCTGCAACTGGGGGGTGACTGAGGCAGTCTGCAACATGATTGGTGCTTCCCTTTTTGTATTTAATGTTCAAGTGGAATTGTTGAAGATATGTAGACCACTTCTGTTATGAAACCAGCTCACAAAAAGATAGAAAAGAGAGATCCACGCCTTAGAATTCAGCCTCTTCGAGGGGGAAACCTCCTTTACATTACATAAATGAACAATTCTTGGATGATTCAAATGACAAAACCTCCTTTCTATATATAGGAGTCTAAGGAGTCACAATATAATCCAGCCGACCTAATAATAATAATATAAAGCCACAAAAATAACAATAGAGGGATTCTATGGGGCACAGAAATAACAATATGGGGGTAATAGGGGCACAACAATATAAATAAGGGGTATAACTATAATAGTAATGGGGTAATCACTAGTATTATAGGGACCCAACATGCCCCTCTCCTTCAAAAAAGTGTTGTCCTCAACGCTTGAGTAATTCTGGATACTTCTGCATAAAATTCTCATCCTCCCATGTGGAATCTTCAGCGGATAAGTTCTTCCACTTGATAAGATACTCTGAAATTGATCGATTTCGTAGCTGTCGAGTTCTTGTTTCTGTGACTGCTTCCGGTTCCAATATAATTTTTCCTTCCTCGTCAAGTTCTGGCAATATTGTTTGAATTGGGAGCTTGTCGCCTATAACCTTCTTTAAACATGAAACATGGAAAACTGGGTGCAATCGAGAAGTTGCAGGAAGCTCCAATTTGTATGCCATAGTACCAATCTTTTGCAACACCTTGTACGGACCATAATACTTTGGTGATAATTTATTATCCTTCTTAGCTTGCTTTAGGGACATTTGCTTATATGGTTGTATCCGTAGGAATACCCAATCACCTACATCAAAACTTCTTTCACTGCGATGTTGATCTGCCTGTTGTTTCATTCTATTTTGTGCCAACACGAGGTTATCCTTTAAGAGTTGGAGGACTTGTTGTTGATGTTCGATGTGATGTTCCACTGCCTGAACCTTAGAATTTTCTCTTAAATATGATGTGATGGATGGTGGTTGATACCCATAAAGTGCCATAAATGGGGTCATTTTTGTTGTTGTATGGAAGGAAGTGTTATACCACCATTCAGCCAGAGGCAACCATTTGACCCATTGTGTCTGTTTATCAGATACAAAGCAACGAAGATATCCTTCCAAACATTTGTTTACTATCTCAGTTTCCCCATCAGATTGAGGATGATAAGATGAGCTATGAGCTAACTGAGTACCAAGACAAGAAAATAATTCTGTCCAAAAATTTCCAGTGAAAATGGGATCTCTGTCACTTACAATAATCTTTGGGTTTCCATGTAGCTTTTGAACTGTTTCCATAAATGCAGTAGAAACTGTACTGGCTTTAAATGGATGTGATAATGCACAAAAGTGTGCATACTTGGTAAGTCTGTCAACTACCACCATGATGACACTCTTTCCCTCAGACTTGGGTAAACCTGTGATAAAATCCATTGAAACCTCCTCCCAACGTTGGCTTGGAATGGATAAAGGTTGTAATAGACCCGGTGTCTTAATTGTTTCAACTTTATTTTGTTGGCAAACCAAACATTCCGCCACAAACTTTTGAATATCTGATTTAAGGCCATCCCAAAAAAATTCCTTCTTAACCCTGTGGTAAGTTTTTAAAAATCCTGAGTGCCCTCCTAAGGGAGAAGTGTGCAATTCCATAAGAATCTTTTGTTTTAGCTGGGAATTCTTACAGAGGTATAAGCGATCTTTGTACCATAACGAATCATTTTTCCAGCTAAATGTATCAGAAGTACTGGAATCTTGTTGTAGCTTTCGAATAAGTGCCCACACTTCTTCGTCATTCTTCCATTCCTCCCTTGCTTCATTTATCCAATCTGGTTGGATAATAGAAATGGCACACAACAATGCTTCCACATCCTCATCCTTTCTTGAGAGTGCATCTGCCACCACATTTTGCTTCCCTTTTGTAGATGATTTCAAAGTCATAACCCAACATCTTTGTGACCCACTTTTGTTGCTCTTCAGAGGATAATCTTTGTTCTAAAAAGTATTTAAGGCTATCATGATCCGTTTTTACCTTGAAGTGTCTTCCCATTAGGTAGGGTCGCCATTTCTTAAGTGCATGGAGTATTGCCAACATTTCCTTCTCATAAATAGCTTTGCTTAAAAACTTTCCCTTGATTGGACGACTTTCAAAAGCAATGGGTCTTTCATCTTGCATTAGAACAGCACCAATTCCATTTCCTGAAGCATCACATTCCACAATAAAGGTTTTTGTGAAGTCCGGTGTAGCTAAGACCGGTGCTTGGCACATTGCCTCTTTAAGATGTTCAAAGGCCTTTGTTGCTTCTGGAGTCCATGAAAATGAATCTTTCTTCAATAATGTTGTTAGAGGTGCTGCTATTCTCCCATAATTCTTAACAAACTTGCGATAATACCCTGTCAACCCAAGAAATCCTCGCAGATGCTTTATGGATGTGGGGATTTTCCATTCCTTAATGGCTTTAATTTTGCTAGGGTCTACCTTAACTCCTTCATGAGATACAATATGACCCAAATATTCCACCTCCTGGACTCCAAAGAAACATTTGGATCTTTTTGCATATAATTGTTTCTCCTCCAATAGTTGTAGCACCCTGTCAACATGTTCAACATGATCCTTCCAAGACTTGCTGTAGATTAGTATATCATCAAAAAATACTAACACAAATTTTCTAAGGAATGGTTTGAAAATTGAATTCATCAAACCTTGAAATGTTGAAGGTGCATTGGTAAGGCCAAAAGGCATGACCAAAAATTCATAATGACCCTCATGAGTTCTAAATGCCATTTTCGAAATGTCTTCAATCTTCATTCTGATTTGATGATATCCTGAACGAAGATCCAACTTGGTGAAGTAAATTGATCCATGCAATTCATCCAGTAATTCATCAATGACAGGAATGGGGAACTTATCTTTAATAGTGAGCTTGTTGAGCTCCCTATAATCCGGACACATGCGCCATGATCCATCCTTCTTGTGCACCAATACTACTGGAGCTGAGAAAGAACTTTGACTCGGTTGAATTATACCAGCCTCTAGCATTTCTGCAACCATACGTTCAATTTCACTTTTTTGGACATAGGGATATCTGTACGGCCTGATGTTTGGAGGAACACTTCCTGGAATCAGATGAATAGCATGATCATGATCACGCATAGGTGGGAGACCTTTGGGAGTCTCAAATACCTTGGAATGATTGTCCAGGACTTTTTGGAGATCTGGAGAAATAGATGATTCCAATGTGGAAACATCTAGCGAACATAATTGTGCAATTACACCTCTTTGCTCCTTTTTTAGAAGCTTTGTCATGCCATTAGAGCTGATTATCTTTCCTGGTTTCCCTGCAATACCCCTTAATTCAACTTCCTTTCCTTCCGTAGAAAATTTGATGAAAAGTTCTTGAAAATTAAAAGCTATTGTACCCAAGGATTGTAGCCATTGGACTCCTAGTACAACATCAGCACCTCCCATTGGAATGGAAAGCATTGGGCTAGTCAATACATATTCTCCCATGGATAGCTTGATATTATGGCACTTTCCAGAGCAATTTATTGTTCCTCCATTTGCAATCATCACTTGACACTCTGGTGCTGGATATAGGAAGCAATTCAATTCTTTTGCTACCCTACAATGAATAAAATTGTGGGTGCTTCCTGAATCAATCAACACTATTACCTTTTTCTTCTTGATTTGTCCTTCTATCTTGATGGTTTGAGGAGTGGTAATTCCCGCCAATGCATTACAAGATATGGTCGGATTTATTTGTTCTTCATCTAGGCTTTGTTCCTGGAATATATCCTCTTCTTTTGACCTTTCTTGCTCCTTTTCTTCTTCCTCTTCACAATCTATGTAGAATAATTTCTTCTCAGCACACTTATGACCTTTTGTGTATTTGCTATCACAATTGTAACAAAGCCCTTTTGCTCTTTTTTCTTCCAATTGTTGTGGTGTCAACCTTGTAGGTTGTGGAAGACTAGGGGCAACAACACTTCCGTCTTTATAGTTGTGAGTGGTATGCTTCCTAGTTGCCATAATTTTGCTTTCCATTTTTCTTGCTAACCTGAATGCCTTCTCTAATGAATCAGGTTCCCAAAGGCGAACATCATGTTGGATATTATCCTTTAAAGACCCTATGAACACATCAATCCTATGCTCCTCTGGAATATCTTTTACCCTTATGTTCAATTTTTGGAACTCCTCAATGTGCTCCATTATTGAACCCTTTTGTTTGAGACTTATCAATTGGCTAAAAAAAGTGTTGCTTTTTGTATCCTCATAATGTGCTATCAATTCTTCCGTAAAAATTGCCCAAGTGATAAATTGTTTACGAGAACAAAGCCATTGATACCATACAAACTGATTTGGTTCCAAATATACAGTTGCCATACGTACCTTTTGTGTGTTTTGCACATTATTGAGATCGAAGAATTGCTCCATCTGTAATATCCATGTGGCGGGATCCTTGCCATCAAACTTCCTCATATCGATTTTTGGAATATGGTGATTCTTCGATCCAACATTAGCGTCTATGGAATCATGATTAACATTTCTTTTGTTCTCATCATGAGTTTCCTTTACTACCTTTTCACCATTAGTAAGTATTTCTTGTAGAAAATTTGTCAAATCTGTCTTCAAATCTGCCATGCCTGTCTTCAAATTTGTGTTCAAATCTATCTTCAAATTGTCCATCTTAGCTTCCATGCCATTCATCTTAGCTTCCACGCCATTTATCTTAGCATCTGTTAACTTTTGTGAGCGTGACATTTGTTGCACTTGTTCTTGTAATTTTGATATATCATGTAGCATTTCTTCCTCTTCTTCATGAGTCATGCTAGAGCTTTCAGGTTCCTTACTAGGTGTTTGCATTTTCTTTCCTCGGGGCATCAGTTACCGATAATAATGCTCTACTATGCCCTTTGAATTCCTTCAAAATAAATTTTCAAACCAAGCTTAAGCAAAAATTTAAAAAAATCTACACACCTTTTTTCACTTTGTAGGAGCTCGATATTGCCTCTGATGTATCTCTGTACTTTCCAATCATCTAGTTCTGAATTTGTGACCTATAGTAGCTCTCTGTGTCCTCTTTCCAATGCCACTAGTCTGATCCAAATTGGATTCTCCAAGAAAGAGTTATGCACAATCTCCCAAGATGACCTGATTATAGACCTTTCCAGAAGAGCGAAGTTGTATGAAGTGCCACGTGTACAATTTTCGATATTTGGTTCTAAAAAAGATATAGAAGAAACTATAGTCCGTCCTCTTTCTGTAACTTCTTACGAAATTTCAATCTGATTCCTAGAGAGAAAGTTATGACAATGTTCCCCAGGTCACCTGTTTTAAATGTAATTCAGGAGTCTGCAAAAAGACCAACTTCCTCAAATCATATCTCTGAAAATATCGCGTGAAAAGCTCTGAAATTCGGACCCAAGGTTCAGTGCGATTTCTTCTCAAATGGGTTTTTTTTGCAACTTCTGAAATGTCACAGAAAAAAAAAAATTATAGCGAAAATGCCACGATGACCTGTTTGGAGCAGCAAAACCCTAGAATCCAAAGCTCTGATACCAAATGTTATGAAACCAGCTCACAAAAAGATAGAAAAGAGAGATCCACGCCTTAGAATTCAGCCTCTTCGAGGGGGCAACCTCCTTTACATTACATAAATGAACAATTCTTGGATGATTCAAATGACAAAACCTCCTTTCTATATATAGGAGTCTAAGGAGTCACAATATAATCCAGCCGACCTAACAATAATAATATAAAGCCACAAAAATAACAATAGAGGGATTCTATGGGGCACAGAAATAACAATATGGGGGTAATAGGGGCACAACAATATAAATAAGGGGTATAACTATAATAGTAATGGGGTAATCACTAGTATTATAGGGACCCAACAACTTCTAATGGTGATCGTTCTACAAATTCTCTTGTGTCTGTATAAATTGAAGAGGTCACTGATCGGTGTGGATGAATATCTCCTTACCCATAATGTAATGCTTCCATTGTCAGCAAGTCTGCACGATGGAATACATATATTTATCAGAGGTGGGGTACTTCCGAATTGTATCGAAAAGTGTCTCACTATGATAGGCCACTGGATGCCCGTGCTGGGTGAGGACTGCACCAATAACATAGTCGGAGGCATCTGTCTCAATTTCAAATGGATGCTACAAGTCTGGAAATGTGAGTACCAGGGTAGAGAAGACGCAGTGCTTCAACTCAACGGATGCCTTATGTTGAGACTCGGACCATGAAAACTTTGCTTTTTCCCCACCCTTAGTAATCTAACTCAAATGCCAAGTGATATGGGAGAATCCCAACACGAACCTCCGATAAAAATTTGCAAGGCCCAAAAATTTGTGAAGCTTTGTTAGAGTGGTCAAGGTTGGCCAATCTAAAATGACTTGGATATTATTCAGATCCACATGCATGCTACGCTCATCTATGATGTAACCCAGATATTGGACCTGGCTCATGCCAAAGGTGCATTTCTCCAACTTGGCACACAGTTTGTGCTGCTGAAGGGTTTGAAGGAGCTACCAAATGTGTTGCAAATGTTTCCCAACTCTTGTTGAAGATGAGGATGTCCTCTAGATAAACAACCATGAATGAGTTGGTGAAGGGCCGCAAGATGTCATCCATTAGCCTCATAAAAGTAGCAGGGGCATTTTTCAAACCGAAGGGCATAACCAACCATCCAAAAATGCCTTCCTTGGATTTGAAGGCAGTCTTCCACACATCTATGGGTTCTATTGGAACATGGTGATAGCCAAAATTCAGATCATTCTTGTCGAAATGCTTCTCTCCTTGAGTTGGTCTAGGCAGTCATCAATCCATGGGATTAGATACCTATTCCTAAAAGTGATTTTTTTTAGTGCCCAATAATCAATGAAGAGCCTCCAGGTCCCATCCTTCTTCTTTACAACTACAATCAAGCTCCAAAAATGCGAGGAACTTGGTTGGATGTTCCCATTTTGTAGCAACTCCAGGATTTTCTACTTGATCTCTTCATTTTCTAGAATAGTGCAGCGATATATCAGCTCATTGGGTAAAGGTGCTTCGGGAGTTAGATCGATCGAATGTTTGACCTAACAGTGCAAGGGTACCCATGCGGGTGAGGAGAAGATGTCCCTGTATTCTTCCACGACCATATCCACCTAATTCTACTACATGGAGGAACCCTTCCCAGGGGCCATGGATGTGGCTATGATCTTCCCCTTACTTTGAGAGTGAATCAGAAAGAAAACAAATTTCCCAGTCTAGGAGATGATCTTACTGCATTGCTTAGTAGAGATCAAAGAGATAGCGGAAGGTGAGGCTACCTCTGGTATCTCGTATAACTTATTACCCAAAGAAATAATAACAGAGTGAGGTCTAGACTCATATACATCATGTAACTTCCACAAGTATGGTTGTCCTAATAGTACATCACAAACTTCAAGAGGAGAAACATCACACATTACCTCATATGTGAAGGGCTTGATGTTGTAGGGAAGGCAGAATTGTTGGCTGACACAGAGATCTTGTCCTTGGTGAAGCCACCCGATGGTATACGGTTACAGATGTGTTGAAGTTGGTAGGCCCGACCGCTTCACGACCTCTGCTAAAATGAGGTTCTTTTGGCTCTTGTTGTCAACAATGAACTGCAGCAGAGAAACCTTCACCCACATTTGTGAGTGGAAGAGGCATCCCCCCTCCTCTGGATCTTTAGACTCATTCTTATGTATCTTGGTGGTGGCCACGGTGGCACTAGGATCCGTGTCAATGATTTTCTTCCCTTTTTCATTCCCCTTGTCGGGTTCTGACTTAGAGTCGGAACATGTGTCTGATTCGGAAGCCTTCAGCTTGGCCACCAATAATTGCTTGGCCTGACACTCACATGTGTTGTGAGTGGAGCTCTTATGGAACTCAGACCACTTTCTCGTGTCCTTTGTATTCGTGGTGTTGTTCTTTGATTGTGGCTTCGGTGAGTTATCTAGGGTCACCCCACCTTGGCTTTGTCCTTTGCTCTGCAGTTTGGGGGCGCCTTTCCCTTGCTTTGGATTCACTGATCCAAAGTCTCGCGTTTTATGTTTAAACTTCTACTCAATTCTGACAAGGCATCGGTACGTCATGCCAAGCGAGGATATGTCCAAGAACTCCATCTAGTCCTCAATGTACTTGTGTATATATTCACGATACTTGAGTACCAAATGCTACTTAGAATCCTTGATACCCAACATAGTGTGAAGGGTATGAAAAACATTAGTAAACTTCGACATATCTTGGTCCCTTCCCTATTGCACCGTGGTCCACTTTATGTATTTATCCTCATAGCTCCCAACAAAGTAATACTTCTCCTTGATGGTGTCCCGGAATGAATTCCAAGTGGGTGCGACTGAAAATAGTGAAGGTGTAATTTCGTCCTTCTTCTCACAGTAGGTTTCCCACCAATCCTTGACGTGGGGGGTGGCTTTGAGAAGTGAAAAAGTAATCTTTTCCTGGCTGGAAAAATCATGAACAGAAAAATATCATTCTAGTATATTTATCCATTTATCTACGACATCCACATCTATCGGACCTCCAAATATGGGGATGTCAAAGTTAACTTGTACCTTGAAGGGTGTGGCACTTCCAATGTGGTTTCTGAAAGGAGATTCGTCGCCTTTGGGTAGTCGTTGAATGATCTGAGCAAATTTGTCCATCATTGCATTCCTCTATCACTCGAGGGCTTCTTCAAGCGAGATTTTGAAAAGATCTCCTACCCCCTCATCTTTATTTTATTCTGCCATGGGAAGCTGTCAGGGTTTTTGAGGTCGGTCTTGCAAAGGTTCGACCAATTTGAGCCCTAACTCCTTATATCTTGACCTCGTTGGGGACATGCAAAGAAAAATTGAGAAAGAGAAAACCGCTTTGATACCACTGATCTGAACTTAAACAAAAACACAAAAAATTATTGGTATAACCATAAATACAGAGATGCAACAAAAATAACACTTCATTTCATTAATATAAAATATTGAAATAAGCTTACAAACAGAATGGAAATAAACTAGTTCAGGTGATGACTCTGAGAAGAGATGTGGCTGCTACATGCCTCTAAACTATTTTAAAATGAGGCTCGAAGGCCTGTTTATTATTGAAAAACAATGGAAAACCCTAAACGTCCAAAAACCTAACCCTAGGAGATGAAGCGCCAAAACTAGGGCCCCTTTTGGGTAAATTAGTAGATCAACTTCTCGAGGTCGTAACTTTGGCATACAATCTTTGATTGACGTGCACAATTCCTCATTAGAAATATCTATTCGAGGACTACAACTTTCAACCCCAATTTTCCCAAAAAATGTCGTTTAGGGCCTCAAAATGGCTCCAGAAGTTTAGGACCTGAAAATTACCAAAAATAGTAAATTGTGCTACAATTAAAGAAACTGAAATACTGAAAGAGACGGTGGTGGGGGTCCAAGTGGAACAGACGAGTGGCCACCAACATCCACCTAGATCACTCTTGGAAGCCACAAGACTACTAGTTGGATGTTGTTGGGCTTGGCACCTTGGTTGGTAGTTGTTGATACTGGGTATGTACCAGATTTGTGGGAAAGCTAATGTTGATACCCCTTGGAGTCAAAGCCCAAGCTCAGGGGTGACTCACTATTGAAGGAAATGAACAACAGGGTCTATGGTTGGGTGTAACATTGCAGACCTGCAACCAGTTACACCATTTTGAAAGATAAGTCTCTTTTATGTGTGTATTTTCATTGCAAATGTTAATTACATGTTAATAAATGTAAATGCATGTTAATTAGATGAGGAAAATATATTAAAAACATGTCTATGAATACATCATGCATTTTGGGATGAAGTGTTTTAAATAAATTACCAGTTTAGATATCCCCAAGAAGGAAAAAAAACTTTAAAGTCGTGGGTTTCTAGGGTTACTGCACTAATTTTGGGCCTCATGAGAGGTAGGAATGAGCTGGAAGTGGCTAGGTTACATTAAAACCTTGGCTTTTGTTGGAAATCATCAAAGGATTTGGGAAAAAAATTCCATCACCTTATTCCTTTGCCACATGAATGCTTCCTTGAGTGACAACTTGATAGGATCTCTTGTTTTATAATTTCTCCTTTCTTTCACCGTGGGAGGTCACTTGGGCTAGCGAGAATGGTTGTCCATAAGTGAAACTAGCTTGAGATGTAACTCTCTATACCATGGCCTTATCAGGGACATGCATTGGGAAATGACAAGGATCATATGATGTTCCTTTCCAATCTGTAGAAGCATGAAAGGTTTGGAGTCATAGTCTAATTGGATCTCGTGTGCTATTGCCAAAAAATAAAGGGGATCACTAGAATAAAATAAATAATAATTTTATAAAGGTGGTAAAAGTCACTTAAGGAAAAATAAAGTAACCCATGGTTTTTGTTTCCCACCCATGGTTTTCATAGGAGGAAAATATTAAAGGAGAAGGAGACTCAAGGGAATGCATGTGAACAAATATTGGTGAATTTTTTAAGGATCTCAGGTAACTTGTTGAGAGAGGTGGGTCACCTCATTTGATTCTCAGTTTTGGTGTTGAGATATACACCCTATGTGGTGGTATTTGTTTCGGTGGTTGCAAAGCCACTCTATCATATTATTGTGTTCTTGTGGGTTAATCCTACAAGGATCGATTTGGAAACTTAAGGAATGGGTCAAAGTAATTGTGTCATGTAGATCAGTGGAGGTCGAGCTAATAACCTTAGAGGTCAAATTGATCAGATGACAAGGGCCAAGTTGGGTAGTGAGAGATATCAGGTTGGTGTGCAAGTTTATGGTTTGAAGGAATGAGTTTCCAAGCGAATTAGTCTCAGTAAGAAGGGCCACATTCTTATTCTGTTGAAGCCATGGAACTAGTGTGGAGTACTAGACCGATCCATAAGACCAAAATAATTGAATTAGTAGTTGAATCATGCCCCATGGCCAAGTTAATTAGGGTTTGTTGAAGTCAAATATACCAATGCACATAAGTGAAATTAGGGAGATTCACATTCATTATAGTTGTATGGATCAAGCCATTATTTAATGGAGCCAGTCAACTTATGGATTTATTTGCTAGCATGATTGGTCAATGCAACCATATAGTCAAGGCAAGTAAATGGAGGTATAAATTTGTTATTGTTGTGATCCTGAATCATTCTAAGGAAGGGGGGCATAATATGTGAAGTAAATCATTGAGGCAAATTCATGGGGTTGTTTTATGGTTTACCAAGTTGCCTGAGCCCGTGCAACAGTTGTGGAAGGCCGATTGGGTGGCCATATTGTTATCTTATGAAGTTGTAATCCACATCACTAGAGCATCAAATCTTTTAAGCTCTTTATTGAATTTACAAATGTTATGTTGGCATGTTGAGGGATCAATTGGCATCACGGACAAATTGCTATCAGGTTAAATTCTCCAGTTGGAATCATATTATCTAGCAGTTCAAGAGCCAACAATATGAGGGTTTACCCACCAATTTTCATCTTAAAATTCTAGGTAATTTCCTCTTGGGATTCCCATTAATAAAAAGTGTCAGTTTGTAGCATTTCTTTCTTAGTTTATATCGCAAATCTTATTTAAATTATTGGTGATTTTATTGTTTGAAAATGTGAAAATTTAAGTGTCTTGGAATAAGAATTTGATGAAATATTTTTTCTAAGAATAAATTCACTAATATTTAATCATAAATATAAAAAAAACCCCTTCCTAACCCAAAAACCCAACCAGAGTTAGAAGGAGGTGGTTACTTTGTTGACCCAACTCCCAAGGTACAGTTATGGGAATGGGATTTAAAATTTTCAAGTTTTTTTTCAAAAAATTTAAAACTTCAAATGGGAAACAATGTTGTATTTGTCTCATCAAGATGATTCCAACAATATAAATTTCATCTCAATCTGACTTATGGTTCCAAAGTTATGGTCCTTTAAAGATAGACCATTTCTATCCTGCCACATCATTACGCCACAGAGGCCCACGTGGGATGTGATCAGTCTATACCCCTCTATGGCGAAACCACGTGGCACCTGACGTATGGCCATTATGGACAGGTCCATGTGGAAAACATGTTTCTCAAAGGAAGTTGGGGTCAACCGTCCTTTTATCGTGATGCATTTTAATTTTAAACAACCATACCTGACCCCTGACCTTCGACCTAGGTCGGTGTCGAACCAACTTTTCTTGGCATCAAAACACAATGGATTTGGATCAGTCTGAAACCCGACCTAGTTGACCTCCCAACCTCGGCTAACGTCTGACCTACGTGTTGTTGAGAGGAAATTCAACCCGCAGTAGGTCGAAGAAACATCCAACAGACATTCAGCCTTTTAGTAGACCTCCTGAAATCCGACATGGCCATCATACTATCCAGAATTTTTTTTTTTTTTTTAATTTCCACTAATTCCGGCACTTGAACAATGCTAGAACTTTTATAACTTTTAAAGCTTCTTATGCACCACTTCCATCAACCAATGGCTATTAAATTCATAAGAATTTATGCACAAACTTGAGAAACAATCATAAGCATAATAAAAATTCAATAGCATGTGTAAGTGCATTTTCTTCCAAAATACAAAGAGTTGTAGTAGCTCATTAACAAAGCATAAACCTTGATCTCCTTGGCTCAACAAACTTATCATTTTAGCAAATCAATGAAGCATACTCTTCATCTTATGCATGCTTAACTAAATTATAGAATGGAACTACAAGGAACAACATAAAGACCCTTTCCTGCAACGATGAATGTACCAATTAGCATGCAACAAGTCTATCGAAACGTATACAACAATTTAAACATGCAATCAACACAAGATTAATAATCTTTCCACAATGTCCATTGATACTAGTATTGAACAATCACTTCTACTAGTGCAACCCAACACCTTCATAGTGAAATAATCCTTGCATACATGATCATAGTATAAGACCATACATCTCATGCAATCATACTTTCACATCTTCATGTAGCTTGAATAAGCAGTTTACACACAGTAAACATGTACAGTGTTGGTAAGAGCCTGTATTAGACATAATCATATCAGTGCAATAAGAAAGGTTTTCCATGTTGGTTTTTGTAAGAACATAACCACTACAACCACATGTTGTTCCAGTATCTTTAAAATAGTGACAATAATACATTGGTCAATGATATGAACAATGAAATCACAAATTCATGCCATCAATAACATCATTTGAGATCAACAAAGGAAATATATATATATATATATATATATATATATATATATATATATATATATCATGAAATCATGAGAAAGGCTTATCTCAAAAACTAATGGGCAACTGAGTCTATGACTATGAGTGTCCACCTAACCATAGACAACAGTAGTCAAGTCTCACTTGCAGTTATCACTCGCGAGCAAGATTCCAGAGGCTAGGGGATCTTTTGCTTCAGGGAGCAAACACAACCACTAGTTGAACCAGGGACTCTATAGATTCATACACCTCCACCCAACAACTGAGTTGAAATCAACAAAATGCACAGGGATTCTAGAGACCAACTGTCTTGGCCCTTCAAAACTCAACATTGTGGTTCCACCCAAGTCATGGATTACATAACTCACAATAAAATCACGATACAACAAGGAAACATCAAGAAATCCTCCAAGAATTTTCCAAGACAAATTCATCCACCCTGGCCCTTAGGGATTTATTGATAAACACCATCTCCACCCTCCTGGCCAACGAGGACTCGAGAGGCAATTAATTCCTCACTTGATGATTTCTTCCTACTCCTTTGCCAATAGAAACCTCATTCATTTTCTTGTTCAACCTTCTCTTGTAATT
This sequence comes from Pinus tabuliformis, assembly GCA_031772625.1. Taxonomy (NCBI): domain Eukaryota; kingdom Viridiplantae; phylum Streptophyta; class Pinopsida; order Pinales; family Pinaceae; genus Pinus; species Pinus tabuliformis. The sequence goes on along the minus strand of CM062815.1, from coordinate 795,397,058 downwards.
CATATTTCTCTCTCTTCTGTTGTTACCTGCACCCTTCCTCTTTTTCCCAACTTTCCTTCTTTTTCATATCTCCCTTCTTTTCTCTTGTTGCTCAAATTTCTCCCCCAGTAATTCGACTTCGTCCTCCTTTGCTACGCTATCCCTTGATTCGTCAAATTCCTTACTAAGTTGCCTTATTTTTAGCAATTCAATTTTTCTCTTTCTCTTTCCCACTTGCTAATAGTAACTCTTGCTAGCAAGACCTTGTTAACCAATGCAAAAATTACACTTGTCCAGTTGTTCCCCGGGTTGTTTAAATGTACTTTTTCTTGTTTGATGTTGTGAGTGGCTAACACATATTTCTAGCTGGTAGCTTGCCACTCTTCATTTTAAATTTCATGTACCTTATTATTCCAGTAAGAAAACACCCCATCCCTCTGGAATGTGTGTCCCATAACTCAACCCATTTTTCTTTTTTATTAGAATGTTTACATTGCATACGTAAATATAAATTAATTGTGGTTGTCACAAACCCCTCCCTATTATATATCCATCTGGGCACATCACTCCCATCATCTAGATCAGTGTTTTAGGGCTCATCAAACGCTAATTTCAGTTGCTACATGCTCTAAACAAGTCAACACTTTGAATGCCTCCTTCCCTGACAGTTTCATGGCTTGAAGATATCCTGCAATGACTCCTAGAAGGACCAGTGCAGGTAGGCCCATGCAAGGGTGCTCTGCAGAGCACTTAGGCCCACTTTGACCTATGCTGGGCGAGATTGAGCGAAATTCACATAAGGTTCTGGGAATATTATTATCTTCTGGAGCCTTCTAGAAGATTTGTTGAGTTATGGTATGTTCTATGCTTATAACAGTTTACTTCTTCTTCTTATTATATTCCACAGATTAGAATCACATGTACATAAAGTAAAGTGCAGATAGAACATTAAACGATCGACAGAAAACAAGCCAAGACAAGAGACACAAGATGTGGCGACTAGCCAGGGACAAACCCCACAATGTGTGGGGAAACCCTTTGATCAAATCTTCTTTTATCTTCAATAATTCAGCAGAGAGAAATAGTACAATAAATCTGATTCATATCAGCAGTAGCAAACCCTAGATTAGCAGCATCAGCATTAACGGCTTCATTATCAAACTAGGGCAGACGATATCTCACAAACCGACCGTCGGATTGACTTCATTCCACCACCAAAAGTTGCAGCTTCCAGAGGAGGTTCAGATGAACCTACAGCATAGTTCAGATGAGGAGATCTTCTAGGCCACGCAGGTCAATCTTTACTTCTGTAGTTGCAGCTTCAGTTTCAGTAGTTTCCGGCTTCAAACTAGGGCAGTCGATATCTTACAAACCGTTCGTCGCATTGACTTCATTCCACCACCAAAAGTTGCGGCTTTCAGAGGAGGTTCAGATGAACCTACAGCGTAGTTCCAAAGAGGAGATCTTCTAGGCCATGCAGGTCAATCTTTACTTCTGCAGTTGCAGCTTCAGTTTCAGCAGTTTCCGGCTTCACATGTGTGAGAGAGAGACCCATTTCTGCGCAGTAGAGAAGAGACTCATTTCTGCACAGTAGAGAGAGAGAGATGTGATGAGAAGTGTGTGTAAATGAGGAAAATTCCTCCAATATTTATACACAACGTTGGTGTTTGAATAGATGCGACTGTTGGGCTTCTGAGCCTACATGAATTGTAGGTCAGCTTTATAATAATTCCATAATCAAAATAAATTCATATCTCCATGAATACTTATCAGAATCAGATGATATTTATATCAATCCTACACCTCTCGACAAGAGGAATCTAATATAAATATTATCAGCCATGAATAAGATGACCCACATGAAGTTTTGCCCTAGTTGCGAATTTTAACACTCCCTATCAACCAGGGAGAACTTCATCTGCAATCTGTCTATCGGTCATTACTATTCATCCATCAAATGCATTGCCCTGTAGAGCCTAACCCTTGCCCTGCTCTGCTCTATTCTTCCTGTTTTGCTTTGTCTTATTCTGCCCTGTACTGATCGGTACTACTTTGCTCTGTTTTGCTCTACTCTTGCATTATTCTTGTTCTGCTCTGCTTTTGTCCGAATTATGAAGAAGAAGAAATGATCGAGGATGTATCATACTAACTCAAAAGTTAGTCTCAGAGTATGTACCATTGGTCCCAGACCAGTCTCAACCAACTCGAAGTCAGCGTCATAGTGAGTACAACTCCATTGGTCCCAGACCAGTATCATCCTCCACTGACTCAAAGTCAGTCTCAGAGTGCGTACTACTGGTCCTAGACCAGTCACAGCCGACCCGAAGTCAGCTTCATAGTAAGTACCACTCCTACCACTGGTCCCAGACCAGTATCGCAGTCTCAGAGAGTGTACCACTGGTCCCATACCAGTCTCAACCGACCTGAAGTCAGCGTCATAGTATGTACCACTCTCACTAGTCCTAGACCAATACTGCACTGACGCGAAGTCAGTCTCGGAGTATGTACCACTGGTCCCAGACCAGTCTCAACTGACCCGAAGTCAGCGTCGTAGTATGGTACAACTCCCACTGGTCCCAGACCAGTATCGCAATCTCAGAGAGTGTACCACTGGTCCCAGACCAGTCTCAACCAACCCGAAGTCAGCGTCATAGTATATACCACTCTCACTGGTCCCAGACCAGTACTGCACTAACATGAAGTCAGTCTCGGAGTATGTACCACTGGTCCCAGACCAGTCTCAACCGACCCAAAGTCAGCGTCATAATATGGTACAAATCCTACCACTGGTCCCAGCCCAGTATCATTGATCCCAGATCAATGGAGGTCATCCTAGCGTAGGGAGTACGGTAGATACAACGATGCGTCCATCAGTACTACTATGGTCCCTAACTTCATTTCCCTGCTCATTGATCAGATGGGAGGTACTTCCCATGAGTCCCAGACTGCATGGGTAGGATGCCTCGACAGGAGAACTAATCAATCTTGTCCTCACAGGAGAACACATCAATCCTACTACAATTGCCATGGAGAACACATCAATCCAGGCCGCCATGGAGAACACATCAATCCAAGCCTCACAAGAGAACTAATCATCCTGCTACACAGGAGAGCGAATCATCTTGTTCCACAAGAGAGCGAATCATCTTGTCCCACAAGAGAGCGAATCATCTTGTTCCAGTGCGCACCACCAGGGGAGGGTGAGTCACCCTGTGGTCGTATGTTGTTCCAGTAAGAATCGCAAGCCCTCAGAGCTCCCAGAGCTCAATGTATCCAGGACCCTTTTACAAGGGTTTCTTGCCGACTCCAAGTCGTTTGGGAAAATCACAGATTAGATCTTTCCTCAAGGCTTTGACAAGATGTATCGACCTGTACATCATCTTAATGCGATGGAGCCTTCTTTCTCATTGACTTGCCATATCCCAGATGATGTTTATCTGTTGGAGCAATCGAAGAGTACGGGATTCCTCAATAACCGAATCCCACCTCTGGTTGTTACAGAGAATCATAGTGGTATCCAATGTAAATCCAAATAGCTCACTGAAGAGATTTCACAACCAGACTGCCTCACACGAGGTCATGCTAACAACAATATATTCTGCTTCAGCGGTGCTCAAAGCCACCGACTTCTACTTCCTGCTCATCTAGGATATCGAAGCAGATCCCAAGGTGAAACAGCACCCGAAAGTGCTCTTACGTCCACCACACTGCCTGCCCAATCAGCATCAGTATATCCAAGTAGTCTCACATCTCCGATAGTGTATCTTAACCCATTGTACCACGAAGATATCTCAAAAGATTCTTGGCATCAATCCAGTGAGGCTCAACCAAATATGAGCTCACAATGCTAACTGCAAAACATATGTTCGGATGGAGGTTCACCAAGAACATCAATGCGAATGAGTTTATGAAACTCAGAGGCATTTCCCAAATCTGGTTCGACATCACTACCATATAACTTCTAAAAGTTAAGATCCTCGAGGTAGTCACAGGCTTGCAGTTCATCATACCGAATCTTTCCAATATCTTTACCACATATTTTTCTTGAGATAGGAAAATTTCCCTTGGCTTCTGCCACACTTCAAGTCCTTGGTCCTTCATTTCAAATTCAGAAGCCAACTCCCTCTTACATTTGTAAATGAGAGGGTTTTCCACCTGTAAGAAAGAGGTCATCCACATACAGCACCAGTATGAGAGGCTTGTCAGCTTCAACCTTAAAGTAAAGGTTAGGGTCGGCTTCACTCCTAGTGAATTCCAGCTTCATCAAGTAGCTATCGATCCTCTCATACCATGCTCGGGGTGCTTGCTTCAGCCCATAGAGAGCCTTCTTCAACCTGCATACATGAGATTTTCAATCATAAATCTCAAATCCTTGGGGTTGCTCCACGTAGACTTCTTCTTTGATCAAGCCATGTAAGAACGCAGTCTTGACATCCATCTGATGTAGGTCCCATCCTTGTGAAGCGGCAAGGGCTATGATCGAGTAGATGGTCATATATCTGGGAACAGGTGCAAATATCACATCATAGTCTATACCTTCCTTCTGGGAGAAACCACGAGCAACAAAATGATCCTTATACTTTTCTGTACTTCCATCTGTTGCATGCTTTATCTTGTAAAGCTATTTTGAAGTAACAATTGTCTTGTTCGGGGTCTGGGAACTACTTCCCAGACATCATTCTCCATAATAGACTCATATTCTATGGTCATAGCATCCTTCCATACTTAATGCTTGACGACATCTGAGAATGACGAAGGCTCATTTTGTATGATCGTGCTCATGATGGTCAGGTATCCCTGATACCTGTTAGGTTTCTTACTTTGACGAAAGGTTTCTCAGGGTGCAGCATGTCCTTCAGCATCATCAAGTATCCCCCTAAGCCACGAAGGCCTCTTCCTAGAAGAGGAAGGCTCATGTGGATGAGGATCAATTGGATCCATGGGTTCTTCTACATCAGGCATTGATTCATCATCCTTTTCTCTCGGTTCCCTGGTGTCGGCTTATTGAGAGCTCCTCAAAGTCAGAAAATTGTTCACCTTGCTAAGAGCCATATCTTCGTCAAAGGTGACATCATGACTAATCACGACTTCCCTTTGACTGGCGGTGAACATTTCTTCAGGAGTCTTGGAACCCAATGCTTGATGAGGGCATCGATTTTGTACATATACGGTGGTGTTTGTAGTTTCAGCCCATAGAAACTTCGGAAGTCTTTGATCATGTAGCATGGCCCGGACAGCTTCCACAATCATGCGGTTCTTCCTTCCCGCCACACCATTCTGCTCAAGAGTATGTGGTGTAGTAGTCTCCCTCTTAATGCCGACCTCAAGTATGCCTTAGTGAACCAATTGTAATATATCGGAGGTCTTGCTTTGGCTAGAGGGGAATGGTCCCCTTTTGAGCTTTCCTTCGGCACATCCTGGACATATACCTTCTTTCTCTACTAAAAATTTGGGCATCCCTGTAACCATTTGTCTTACATCAAGTATAGCTTTATAATTAAGGGGGGCAAACCTCCGATGTCAAAGTTCGGACTGAAGAGATGTGTCATAAGACATGACACCTAGCAGACTTCCATCGACCTGATATAATGAATCAACACTAAACCCAAGAGTAAAGGCATCTATAACATTATTTTTCCATATACGTACCTTGCCATCGCTAAAGGTTACCTTGTAGCCTTTGTCTTCCATTGCCGAGATGGACACTAGGTTCTTTTTGAGGTCAGGTGCATTTAATATATCCTGGAATTTCTAGCCTTCTTGAATGGTTGTCCTCTTCCTCGATTCCTAGCTCTCCTCTTACCTTTGTTATCGAATTTTTCATTCCTTTGATTGCCATCAGAGGGATTTTGATCATCGTCCTGGTGTGAGTCCTTTCTATCAGGGCACTCCATTGCATGGTGACCTGCTTTATCGCAGATGTAACATCGTCATTTTCTTCCAACCTTAGGTCTAGCCTTCCCTTTTGATTTAGTCCCGGAATTATTTGTTTTCTTAGCATGAGAAGAAAATGCAGCAAGAGGACCTTTAGGCATGGGCATTTCTTGCTCTTCTACCCTTATTTCTTCTTGAATGCATCTAGCCATTAATTCCTTGAAACCAGAAATTACATGATTGTTCAGAAGAGTAGTCATGAACACGTACCATTCGGATGGTAATCCTCCAAGAGTCATGAGTGCCATTTCCCTATTAGTAATAGCCAGTCTATCGTAGATTTCCTTGGAGGTGCCCAATTCAGAGATGTAGGCCACCAAGTGCTTATCGATATAGTCCCGGATGATCTTCTACTTTGACTTCTTCGGTTTTCCATTTGTTCCATGCAGCAGCGGATGCATTTGATGGAGGCTCAATAATATTACCTCTTACATGGTCCAACACTCCTTGATCTTCTAGGGTTAGATCGATAGACATCTTCCATCCATGATAGTCATCTTTCTCATGGAGCTTGTCTTCGGTAGGAAAGAGTGTTGAGGACCCCATAGTTCTTTTAGGATAGCCTTACCAATCTTCTCTTCGGTGATTGCTCTTGCTCTTGCTCAGACTTTGTCTTCACCTTAGCTCTGATACCATGTTGAGTTATGGTATGTTCTATGCTTATAACAGTTTACTTCTTTTTCTTATTATATTCCACAGATTAGCAATCACATGTACATAAAGTAAAGCGCAGATAGAACATTAAACGATCGACAGAAAACAAGCCAAGACAAGAGACACAAGATGTGGCGGCTAGCCAGGGACAAACCCCACAATGTGTGGGAAAACCCTTTGATCAAATCTTCTTTTATCTTCAATAATTTAGCAGAGAGAAATAGTACAATAAATCTGATTCATATCAGCAATAGCAAACTCTAGATTAGCAGCATCAGCATTAGCGGCTTCATTATCAAACTAGGGCAGACGATATCTCACAAACCGACCGTCGGATTGACTTCATTCCACAACCAAAAGTTGCAGCTTCCAGAGGAGGTTCAGATGAACCTATAGTGAAATTCAGATGAGGAGATATTCTAGGCCACGCAGGTCAATCTTTACTTCTGCAGTTGCAGCTTCAGTTTCAGCAGTTTCCGGCTTCAACTAGGGCAGTCGATATCTTGCAAACCGTTCGTCGCATTGACTTCATTCCTCCACCAAAAATTGAAGATTTTAGAGGAGGTTCATATGAACCTACAACACAGTTCCAAAGAGGAGATATTCTAGGCCACGCAAGTCAATCTTTACTTCTGCAGTTGCAGCTTCAGTTTCAACAGTTTCCGGCTTCACATATGTGAGAGAGAGACTGATTTCTGCGCAGTAGAGAAGAGACTCATTTCTGCACAATAGAGAGAGAGAGATGTGATGAGAAGTGTGTGAAAATGAGGAAAAGTCCTCCAATATTTATACACAACTTTGGTGTTTGAATAGATGCGACTGTTGGGCTTTTGAGCCTACATGAATTGTAGGTCGGCTTGATAATAATTCCATAATCAAAATAAATTCATATCTCCATGAATACTTATCGGAATCGGATGATCTTTATATCAATCCTACACCTCTCGACGAGAGGAATATAATAAAAATATTATCATCCATGAATAAGATGACCCACATGAAGTTTTTCCCGGGTTTCCAATTTTAACAAGATTCCCACACTCAACATCTCGTATGAGCTCGAAAATGGATGAGGAATGAGTTAAGATACCTCCTATCTTATCATCCCTTCCTCCATGGAACTAATTCTAAGTTTGGAAGGCCATTAAATACCTTCATTGATGACAAAACCTCCTCCATCTTCCTATAAATTGAGCACTCATCTAAGTGATCAAGGGCTGGACTCTGATGATTGTAAGGAGATAATTAGTTTGAGAATTGAGACTATTGTAAGTGTCATTATTCTGCTGGATTTTCATGCTTATGATGTGATGTGGATGGAACCAAAGTTAGGAGTGACTTCAGATCAGGCTTCATGGTTGTAATTCTTCCTTCTATTCAATAAAGTATTTGCACCTTTTTCCATATGCTTATCTTGATATGTGATGCTTATATGTGTGAATGTATCTGAGTCCATTTACTTGTAATCAATAGATCTTTTGCTTTGATCAATTCTTTGTCTTCTGTTGATGTTTACAAGTACTTCTCAAGCATGTTAAGTACGGGAAGGAGCGACGGGATCGATACAAAGGAGACAAGAGAAAAGTGAAAGTACAAGTAGGTCCTCTCATTCTCTTTGTCTTATCTATTGTTTATAGAGAAAGGTTAAAGTGCTTTAAACGGTTGTTCTAGATATAGCTATTGTCTAGGGAATTAGTATTTATCTGTAGATACCAAATTCTTCATAACGCTCCCCCTTAGGGGAACACCATCCTCGATGTTCTTTATCCATATGCAACACAAAACACACGCTTAAAAATGAATATAGACTAGTTATTGAGCTTTATATACACATCTTTGTACAATATTTACAATTTATATACATTTGCTTCAACCAACAAACAAAAAAGGATATGTTTCCCTCATGGAATTAGTCATTTCCTTGGGCTCAAAGTGCCTCCATTCCACTTTGACTTTCTCTATTTCTTGATTCTGAAGCATGAGACTCCTCTAGTACAGGATGCATAGTGGCTCTAGATGGAATCCTCCCTCTGGTTCCACCTGTAGTGCATACCAATCAATCACATTATTAGAATATTGTAAATATGTTATAAGAAAAGAAACATGGAAAACATCATGGATTTAGCTTATGGATGTAAGGCCAGCCTATAGGCCACTGGTCATATCCTTTCAAGTATCTAGAAAGGCCCACAAAATCATGGCGCCAACTTGGCACATGACCCAATCTTCAAGGAACTTTTCTTGGGTTTAATTATCAAGTAAACATGTTCCCTAACTTGAAACCCTTTATGAACCCTATGTTGATATGCATAGATATTTTGTTTGTCTTTTGTTACCTTTAAATTTTGCTTAATTATATGCATTTGATTTTCCATTTCTTTTAGCATATCAAGCCCAATAAGGACCCCGTTCACTTGATGACTCCAACTGATAGGAATATTGCAACTCCTTCCATACAATGCGTCAAATGGGCTCATCTTTAGAGATTCCTAGTACCCATTGTTGTATGAAAACTCTACAAGTGGAATATACTCCTCCCATTTCTTTTTTCAGTGCATCACATACATATTCAACATGTCTTCGAGGATTCTATTTTTCCTCTTCATTTTCCCATATGTCTGTGGATGATAAGTTGTACTAAAAGCCAATTATGTCCCTAATCCTGCAAACAGTTCCTTTCAAAACTTGGAAGTAAGGTTGGCATCGCTATGTGAAATAATTTTCTTGGGAACTCCATGCAACCTCACAATTTCCTTAATGAATATTTGAGCCACCTCACTAGTTGAATTGGTATATTTAACTGCTACAAAGTGAACTGCCTTGCTCAACTTGTCAATCACAACCATAATTGCATCATGCTGCCTGGAGGTTCTTGGTAAACCATGTTGAAAATGTAGCAAGGAATGGCTTCTTTGACTTGTGACTTAGTCAAAGATGCTAATTTGAATCTAGTCTCATAGATACTTGAGTTAGATGTCAATTAACATGTGTGATGTGGCCTATCACTGAGTTATTGTCAGTTAATTTGAGTTAGATGGCTTTTAGTGAGTTATGGACTAGTTAATGGCTAAAATTAGTTATCTAGTGGAGTGAACTATAGTGTCTATCAGTTAACTGATCTATAGTTCAAGAATAGATATATATTTGAGTTTAGTTGAGTAGTTGAATTTATGTTAACTCAACTTACTCTCAGTTAACTAGTTGCAGTTGCTAAAATTAGCCCTAGTAGGTCATGCAATTCGAATTGCCTATTGATATTGAATGAAGGCACAAATTGTATTTATTATTATACACAAGTTTTTGTGTGCAGAGATTGAGAAGAAAGTAGATCAATTCTCTTGGGAATTTCACAAGGAAATAGAAGAAATTATTATTTTTTAGGGGCAAATCTACTCTAGGAAATAGGAACTCCTAGTAGGCCTTACTTTCTTAAATGTTGGGAAAGTCGTGAGAGAGAGTTGATTAGTATTGCAAGGAACTTGTTAATAGTGTTGGACCCGCCAACATGTAAGGGGATCTCCCTGGTAAGAAGTCCCAATTAGACCTCAAGACGTGTAGTGTAGGAGTCCCAGCAGTGGGTCATACGATAATGCCTTGACCGCAGTTTTGCGCAGAGGCAAGTAAGATGTCCCTGTTGGTAGCAAGGGTGTGACCGTTGTGGCAAGTCAAGGATGGTGCATGAGAGGTTCTAACACACGGAGGGTGAGGTGAGTGCACCCCTTGGAAACCTATAATAGTACTCGGCTTGGAAGGGAACACAAGCAAAGATGCATCACCAGTTGGAAAGTAAGATAGCGAGTAATCCAAAGTGATGGTTAAACCAACAATACGTCTGCGACAAGATTCATACAATTTCATACAAAATATTTCATACACAAATGCATAAGTTAAATAACATACATGGCTAAAGCAACCAGAATAGTCCAACTACAATAACAACATATGCATGAAAACGCGATGGCTCTGTTATATTAAGAAGTTTAAGTTCCAGTCTACAATACATCCATGTACACCCGCTAGCCCCAATAGTGGAACATTACAGCCACAACCACCTACTCCTCCAAAGAGATATACTGGCTTTGCGCAGTGGAGAAGCCAAGGCTCATTACAATATTGTCCAAGATTTCTCTAAGATACTCCTATCGAACCTTGGCTAACCAAAATCCTTTACAATGAGTTATGAGGGACTATTTATAGCAAAGGGTGGGGTGGCCCTTGACATTCCCCTTTGTGAAAGTTCAACTACCCTCATGACTCTTCATCTACTCTATGATGTTACATCCAACTATTGACACTTGAACTTCCACTTAACAAGACATTACATTATAATGCACATGTTCCCATGTGAGACAATATAGCTTGAGCAAGCCATGCAAGACATCACTTACACTCGGTCCGTTGTGGCGAGACCAACTCTTTGACATGCTTGTGATGGTGAAGTTGGTGATTTGATGCCAATATTGGTCGTCTGTGATGGTTTACATGCGCTCAATGGTGACATCTTGCTGAAGCGAACTATTGCCTCTGTTGCATCCAAGTGCATTGGTATGGCTCCTCCGTCCAATTCACCTACTAGCATGCGCATGGTTTGGGGTGTAGCTGAATTGGAAACATGCTGATGCATAATGTCTATGCTAATCTTCCAGTGTGTGCTAGTGGTCATGCGCATCAACTGTCAACTACATGTTCAGCTCCAGTCGGACTTGATTCATGTCTTCGCCTCGATGAGTGTGCCAAATGGGTTGAATCGCATGCGTGCACACAATGACATGCATGCTGTTGAATTCCCTTGCATGTAATCAACAACACCACTCACCATGTCTAATCTATTCTAGCTGTTGGGATGGATCTATAACTTGTACGGGTGAAGTTTCATCTGTCTATGCATGTTGTGCCCCCTACTGTACATGTTCCTGCTACAACTCATTCTCTCATCTGTGCAGCTCCTATTCTTCCTTGAGTTTCTGCTTCATCACCTACAACTCCTTCTCTGTTCTTTTCTCTGCCCTGTCACACGGAATAAGTCGATCTTGCGGACAAGATAGACCTTCCTAGAATCTAAAGAAGACCTAATGACAAGCAAACCAACCAGACACTATCTTTCTCTAAATATGCTTTGATAAACAATGGCAAACAAGTGTTTTTTAGGGCCTACCTTAGGTCCAACGCAAGCTTGTGGATGCCCTCGCTCCTTCGATCCAAATGAGCTCCTTTGTCGCGAATCTGCAAACACAAACAAGCAAACAAATTAAATAGCACCTGAAAAGCCAATTGCTTAAAACATATTTAACATGAAAGTCAAGGAGTCCATGAAACAAATAACATGAGATACTTGTTGAGAAAAATGAGTTTGATTGTATTAATTCAAAAGAAGAAGAACTTTACAACCTATGCCTTAACGCTGTACAAGCTCCTCCCAGGGTCCAGCAAGAAGTCTCCTCTACTTTGACAAGTTTCACTCACTCCCCAATGAAGCCAAAAAGGTATGTGATCTCTCCTCTTAAGCTCAACTAGGAAGTCTTGATTTCACCAACATTTACCCTCAAAAATGTTTAGCTTCTAACCTCCCCAGCAACCAGCCCAATGCTTGTATTTATAGTGCAATGGAGGGAGGTTACTAGGTCCTCCTTCAAAGGGATAAAGCCCTCCTTCAAAGGGATAGCTCCTCTCATCAAGGGATTGGCTCCTTCTCTTTTGGGATGCATGAACCACCTCAGAGCGAACAATCCACGTCAAAATTCCTTCTAGAAACCTCTAGAATTAACCCAAAGTGAGTTTTTTAAGATAAAACTTACGCCTTTTGACTTTCAAAGGGGTCCGCACCTACACCGTTAGGGACAGAGCGGGCAGGTCCGCAGTTTTTGTACACAGAAGGTGCGGGACCGCAGGTGACAGTGAGAGAAAGTGCGGAACCAGAGTTACATTGATTTTTAATGTCTTTCTCTCATTTCCAAAGCTTGACTTGAAGAGTTGAGGTCTGAGACTTGCTTAGGAGGACAGTACAAGTGATGATAGACCCATACTGACTGCAAATAATCATGATGACGATATTTTTGTGTAACATGCCCTCACGCGATTGTCTTATCATGCTGTCACCTCATAGCCTCAATCTCCAAATTTGATTTCATCACAAGTGGATCTGCTTGAGCTTGCAACTGTGTTCCGCCTTTATGTTGTCAACAGCCTTCCTCTTACATTCGCCGCATGCGGGTGTGCAACCTTTTGTTGCTGCTGATGGTGCTACTCACTGTGATGTTAATCGTTGCGATGATGCTACCATCTTATCTAGATGTCCTTATCTATGAACAACTTGATGTCTTCATAGGTAGGCAAGCTCATAGACACTTGCTTGGTTGCAACCCACATTGTGCTCTCAACGGTGTCCTTTGACTCTGCTCTCCTAAAGGCCATTGTACTTGTGCTACTGAGAGGCAGATGAACACCTGCAATACCTAGAGACATGGAAACACTCATGGCAAGAAATATGTCAGTCGAAAACCAAAACGAGCTTGAGAAATGACTTGCAACATATCTGTGTCACTGATCATGAAGGTTACGTAATTTTTGCCGGGAGGTCAGGAGACTGACTGACAAAACTGCGCAAGGCACAGTCTGGGTTGAATAATTGTTGGAACTGCACAATGCACAGTCCAGCCTAGCCTATTGGGGACTGAAACTACGCAATGCACAATTTCAGTCAGCAGTGACATGCAACCAGCAAAATGCATTGCGTAGTTTATGGGGCCAGTGGGACACCACCTCCAAGAATTGTGCAATGCAAGTCAGGAGGTCAGTGGCTCGCTATACTTGCACAATTTCTGGACAGAAGGTAGAGCCTTCACTTTTGGAAATACGCAATGCTAACCGAGTGAGGCACGGTTCGGTCCAAGGCAGCCCAGTTCGGCCGACCGACAACTGAAAACATGAGAAGTGTGAATGCATGATGAGATGAGTGCAAACAAGAGTGAATGATCATTCATGCAAACAACAAGCACAAGATTCAGGAAACGGGAAAGCATGGATGTGTGTGAAGTGAGTCATCGCAACGGCAACCATCTATGCAAAAATTAGTTTCATGCATGCGACAGCAATGAGATGCGAATGAAAACCAAAACAGTGCTTCTACAAGCTAACATACATCAAAACTACAGCAAGCGCTCATTGAAATCAAGTAGACAACACTCACATGAAGCAAAACACAAAAAGCGACAAAAACCCAGTGCAAGACATGAAAAGCGGGCTTACCCCGAAACAACTGAGCTGAATGTGCCGACGAATCCTAGATGCAATGTGGGATGTCAGAGCTGCAAAATCGATGTGAGGAACAAGCTTTGCAGTGTCCGGTTGATGAGTATTGATAAAATCGAGGTTGCGATGCATGCCAAAAATCTAGGGAAAGTGACACTTGGTGGGAGGTTTCTGAAGTGATCTTTGCATGTAACCTCCAGCTGCTAAAAATATATCCCTAAAACAAGGGATGCCTTTGCATGCTGCCTAGGGAGGAGCATCCCATGCATGAAAAACAATTTTTCTCGGTCCCGAAGGGAACCGGTCAACTCAATTGCAAATGTCACAATCTGCTCAACTGGGAGGAAAAAATGTGCATTTCTGGGAGGGAGATGGGCTGGCTGCCCAGAGAGATTACACAATTTATGCGCAGAGAAGCTGACTACTACCCAGGATTGTGCAATTTCTAGGTTGAACAGTCCTGCTGAGAGGAATTGTGCAATTTTTCAGTGAATAGTGATAGGAAGATTTGCAAAATTTTGGAGCCCAGCGAGCTGCGACACAGAATTTCACAATTTCTGGAGGGAAGGTTGGTTGCCCTTCAGAATTGTGCAATTTCTTGAGGGAGCTACTCAACCTGCAACTTGACCAAGTCTGGTGAAACATCCTGTGAGGGGCATGCAACAAGCTTTGATGGACATGTTGTCATTCTGCAAGAAAATCATTGAAGCTTGTGTACTTGAAAAGACAAGACATGATGTTATGAAAGGGAGGCTCCAAAAAGAAGCTAAGGCAAAATTTTGGAGGGTGGTTGTAGCCGCTACAATGGAACTTTGGGCTTGAAGTAGATTCTATGTAATAGATTGAATTTCTCAATTGATTTAATACAAGCAAGAGAGGTTTTTCCGAGTTGGGTCCCCCAGATAAATTATTATGTTCTATGTGTGATTGTGTTTCTATTCATTGTTTTCTTTCTGTATCAGTTTGCTCTCATTAGTAGTTTCAAGGTGTTAAGTATTTTCTACATGGTATTAGAGTTAAAAACAATATAGATACCAAGTTCCTTGATCGGATTCGAAGTGTTTTGAAGAGAAGATTGGTGCAGGAAATCTACAAGTGCATGAATCATGTTTTTCTATGGTTTGAGGACAGAGAATGAACTGGAAGGAACTTTGAATTTCTGTGCATGGAAGGACATAATGGAGGTTTTGTTAGATGATACTGGGGTTTTGGAATACATCAAGATTGATATTCCTAAACCTCCTACATCAGATGCACAAGAACCGACTCAATGGAAGAAGGACATTGCCAAAACTAGGAGGATGATCCTAAAAGAAGTTAGAGACCATATTGTTCCAAATTTGCATGGGAAGGAAACTCCATTCCAGATGTGGAAGGCCCTTACTAATCTGTTTGAAATTAGTAGTGATGCCAGAAAACTTGCTTTGAAGAACAAATTGAGGAACATTCAAATGGGCAAGGATGAGCCCATTGTTACATATCTATCTAGGTTTGCTCAAGTGAGGGATGAACTTGGAGGTATTGGAGAGATAGTTTCACCAATAGATCTTGTGAGCCTTTCTCTTCTTGGGCTTCACAAATCTTGGCATAGTTTCTAGGATGCAGTGAATGGAAGAGATAAGATCCCTGATTGGGAGAGACTGTGGTCAGATCTTGTGCATGAAGATATAAGGAGAAACACAAGGGACAAAGTCTCATCTAGGATAGAAGATGAGGAGAACCTTGCTTTAGATGGCAAAGGGAAGAAAGCCTAGGGCAAGAAGGCCCAAGACAAAACAGAGTGTAGTTAGAATGGAGGCAAGGAAAAGAAAGATCTTAGCAAGATCAAGTATTTTCATTATCATGAATTTGGACATTATGCTACAAAATGTCCAAACAAGAAATCCAACAAGCACGTTGCAACAGCAGTGGGGGGGGGGGGGAGACTCTCTTCTTAGTTTGAATTGGATTTATCCTTGATAGCTTGTATGGCAAGCTCAGTACGAGGTAATGTGTGGTACATTGGCTCGGGGGCTTCATTCCACATGACTGGGAACAAATATCCCTTCAACAGTTTGGAGGAGAAAGACATTCAATTCCATATCGAGCTTAGATATGATGGAAGATACTTGACCAAAGGAGTTGGTATAGTGAGCTTTAAGAGGGAGTCTACTTCCCTTCTCCATCTCAAGAATATTATGTATGTTCTAGGATTTAAGAAAAACCTTGTCTCAGTAGCAGTCCTTGAAGACAAAGGATATGATGTTGTATTTAGCAAAGGGAAGGCCTACCTCAAGCATTTTGCTTCAGGACAAGTCAAACAGATTGGGGACCAGGATCGAGAGCCTCTAAAAATTGGAGGTTGATGCATGTGAAACCTTGAGTAGCAAGGCAAAGAGTTCCCAGAGTAGAGATGTGGTGATTGAGCGAGAGTAGGATAGAGCTCTCAAGATGGAGCCTCATCCAGTAACTTATTTTCAGTTTAAGCTAGTCAATAGTTGCGCTGACCAGCAGGATTATGATGAGGACCATATCCTAGGGCGAGTGGAGGTAACCACTCTATCAAAGGCTTCTAGTATACGAAATTTTGAGCCAAGTGGGCAGAGGATTTGGTTAAGGGAGCTCATAAGAGAATTGAGCCTCCCAACATCAAGAAGCAGACGCCCAAATACATAGGGTACATGGTTATTTCTAGTTCAGAGGGCACAGTTGCAGCAGCAGAGAACTTAGTAGAGCTCAAGACAGATCTAGGTGGATGAGATTCTTCCAAGAAGCCCTTCCTTGCTAAGAGGGAGTGTTGAAAATGTAGCAAGGAATGGCTTCTTTGAATTGTGCCTTAGTCAAAGATACTAATTTGAATTCAAACTCATAGATACTTGAGTTAGCTGTCAGTTAACATGTGTGATGTGGCCTATCACCAAGTTATTGTTAGTTAATTCAACTTAAATGGATTTCAATGAGTTGTGTACTAGTTGATGGCTAAAATTAATTATCTAGTAGAGTTCACTATATTATCTATCATTTAACTGATCTCTAGTTCTAGAATAGAGATAGATTTGAGGTTAGTTGAGTAGTTGACTTTCTGTTAATTAGCTGCAATTGCTAAAACTATCTCTAGTAGGTTATGCATTTTTAATTTCCTATTGAGATTGAATCAAGGCACAAATTGTATTTATTATGGTACACAAGTTTTTGTGTGCAGATCTTGAGAAGAAAGAAGAGAAATTATCTTGGGAATTGCGCAAGGAAATAGGAGAAATTCTTATTTTTTAGGGGCAGATTTGCTCTAGGAAATAGGATCTCATAGCAAGCCTTATCTTCCTAAGTGTTGGGCAAGCCTTGAGAGAGAGTTGATTAGTATTGTAAGGACCTTCAAGATTGAAGCAGCTTCTATGTCATAGATCAATTTTCTCAGTTGATTTAATACAAGCAAGAGGGGTTCTTCCCAGTTGGGTTCCCTAGATAAATTATTGTGCTCTATGTGTGATTTTGTTTCTATTCATTGTTTTCTTTCCGCAAAATTTTGGTAGAGAAATCGGTGTCTTTCGATATCAGTTTGCTCTCATTGGCAGTTGCAAGGTTTCAAGGATTTTCTACAAACCAGTAATGAAATCCATGGCTATCACTTTCCACTCCCATTCCATAATGGGAATGGGTTGTAATAATATTGTTGGATGTTTACATTCGGCCTTCACTTGTTGGAATTCTAGCATTTGGAAACAAAATCAACCACTTCCTTTTTTAAATTAGGCCAATAAAAAAACTTTTTAATGGTCGTGAGAGTCTTTTGGTATCCTGGGTAACCAGAATATGGTTTTGCATTAAATTATCTCATTATAATCCTCTTCGTTTCATCATTATATGATACATCGATTATGTTATTGAATCTAATTAGACCCTCATTTGTGAGATGACATTCCCCATTCTTACCATCTTGTTGTAGCTTTTCCTTTACTTGTCGATATTTCTTATCATGTTTTCTGCATGTTTGATTCGTTCTAACAAATACATTCCATAAAAACTTATGGTTTCCATGTGATTCAATTGAATTCTTTTATTGAGTGCATCAACAACCTTGTTCTGCTTGGCTATGATGTACTTGATCTCAAAGTATAACTTGCTAAGTATAGCTAACCACCTAGATAGTCTTACATTCAACTTAGGTTGATCAAACAAATATTTGAATCCACCTTGATTTGTCATGAGTGTGAACTTTTTACCGAGGAGGTAATGCCTCCAAATACTCAATGCATGAATAATGGTAGTTAACTCCAAGTCATGCCTCACCTAGTTTGTCTCATACTCATTCAATTTTTGTGACTCATAGTAAACTACCTATCCTTCCTGCATCAAGACTCCACCGAGCCCTTCCTTGCAAGCATTTGTACAAACTGAAAATTTTTTATTTGAATCTGCAATCCTCGACATTGGTGTTAGTGAGAAATTGCTTCAACTACTCAAAGCTTGTTACACATTCAACTGCCCATTCAAATTTGTTTCCTTTCCTTTGTAAGGATGTGATAGGATGACTTATATTGGAGAACTTTATAATGAACCTCTTGTATTATAATTCCAATCCCATGAATAATCTAATCTCATTCACATCTTTCGATGATGGCCATTCCATGATGGCTTTGACCTTTTTCGAGTTAATTGATATCCCCTCCTTGGAGACAATGTGCTTGAAATAGTGTATCTGTGACTCAAATAAATCACACTTGTTGAGCTTTGCATAGAGCTTGGGTTCCCTCAACAATTGTAGTACTTCAACTAGGTGTTTTTCATTCTCCTCTTCAGTCCTCAAGTATACCAAAATATCATCAACAAATACAAGCACAATTTTTTCCAGGTAAGGACGCAGCACATTGTTCATTAAACATATGAAAATGGCACAACATTAGTAAGCCCAAAGGGCACCACTACAAACTCATAGTGCTTGTATCTTGTTCGAAAAGTAGTTTTATGGATGTATTCCTCTTTGATGGACACTTAATGTTACCATGATCTTAGATCTATTTTGGAGAATATTAATGCTCTTTTCAACTAATCAAATAAATCATCAATCTGTGGCAAAGGATATTGGTTCTTGATGGTCACTTTATTTAATTGTTGTAATCAATGCAAAGTCTGAGTGTTTTATCCTCCTTCTTTACAAATAATACTAGGGCTCCCCAAGGTGACACACTTGGACGTATGTAACCTTTATCAAGCATTTCCTTCAACTGCAATTTTAACTCAACCAACTTAGGTGTACTCATCTGATATGGTGCCTTGGATGATGGTGTTTCTCCAAGCACTAATTCAATAGAGAAATCAACTTATCTGTGAGGAGTTAGTCCTAGAATATCAGTTGGAAACATGTCTCTATGTTTCTACAACATAAGATACTTCTTCAACACTTCAATTTATTCTTTCCCTATTGTCATTGACTTTTCCATCGCTGAACATTTGTACAACAAATAATTTACAACCCTTTTGACAACTACACTTGGCTTGCATGGTGGTAATTAGTCTCACTGAAGTTGGCTTCTTCTTACCCTGTAAAATTTTTCTTTCGCCAACATCATTCATGCATTCAATTGTCTTTTCAAAATAGTCAACTTTAGTTATGTGCATGTACAACCAATCCATGCCTAATAACATGTTGTACACACTCTATGGCAACAAATTTAAATGTGTTGTAGTTGGAATGTCGCTGAGCTCAAATGCACATGATTTCACCCAATAACTTATTTTTCTCTTTGTTTTTGTTGCCAACTGAACTAACCATGGCTCTACGTGCAGTTCCTTAGCCAATTTTCATTTTTCCACGAGCTCCAGAATGACATAACTATAGTTAAAAACTGGGACTAATTAAAATAGAAATAATCTAATTACACAGCTTACCTTCCATCTCAATTATGGACGCCTAGTGATCTGCCTAATGATTATGCATAACTACGTAGATTCTATGCAAACTTTGCAATACATCACCCATAGTACAAGCTTCTTGGGTGTGTAAATTTTTGGACCTGCATCTTTCTGGTGTGGGTAGTCCCTCTTTCAGTGATTTCCCCACAAGTCCAACATTCCAATGGTTCTTTACGTTTCAATCTGCGTTACTCTTCTTCTTGCCGATGTGCACTACCCTTTGTAGTGGGACTAAATTTCTATTGATATCAATTTTTCATTGGTTGTGTGAATTCCTTTCTTCTTGTCCATATTTTTCTTGGGCCATTTCTTCTTATATTACCATTGTTCCTTGCTTTTTAATCACTTTTAAATTATGGCCTACACTTTTCTTGTTCATAGTAGTGTTTTAATTTCTTCATAGAATCATCCAAAGTTTGAGATTCATAAAACTCAATGTGATCATTAAATAAAATGGGAAACCCATCAATAAATCACCAAACTTTTGCCTTATCATCCTTGAGATATGGCATATATCTCAGCAATTCCAGAAATCTGGTAATGTATTCTTCATCTAACAGTTGTCCCATTTTCAGCTCATAAAATTCCTTTGCCTTATTGTCATAATATCTTTCTGATAAATATTTGTCTCTGAAGAATCCCTCAAACTCGCTCCATGTCAATCTTTCTTTAGTTATGCCTTTGAAATTCTTCAAATCTTCCCACCATATGTTTGTTTTTCCTTTCAAACTATAGGTGGCCACTTTTGCTTTCATATTTTCAGAATAATCATGGATTTTGAACAATTTATTCATCACCAATAACCATGCTTTTGCATCTTCAAATTTATTCATTTCTCCACCAAATGTGGGTGGTTTTTCCATCTTGAATTCCTCAGGTATATAGTCCCTTTCTTTCTTTCTTTGATAATGATGAGAATGGTGATGATACCTCCTAGTAGTAGAGCTAGAATGTCTACGAGAGTGATGCCCATGAGTGTTGGTTTTTGTTCCTGGGGTTCTCCATGGTGCATCTCCTCTCACTTTCCTTTATGTGCCTCTTCCTAGACCTACCACCATCTTCCCCATTTGTTTTATCTTCTAACCCCAAAGAATTATGTGTGTCTCTATGACTAGTCCCCAAATCATGCTACCTTTGTCTCTACAATTCTGAGAAGCTTTGCAGTATGATTGCATTCACCTCAACTTACCTCTCCTATGCCTTTACAAACCTTTCATTATCTTCCTTGACGCTTCAAATCTCAGCCTTTAGGATTCTAAAGGTATCCATCCAATCAGGAAATTTTTCCCCTCCCCCTTGGCCAACTCATCTCTCTTCTTCATATCCATTTTGTCACTAATCAAAGTTGTATTGTACCATTCCTGTCCTTGTTTCTTTTCCTTTCCCTGTCTTTTGTTGTTGGTGGTGTGCTATCATTCACATGCAATTATTAGATACACAATAAAGTAAATAAATGACAATAAATCATGCCATAAACTTGTTATTGCAGAGCTGTTATAATAAGGTCAATTGTAATAACAATCCATGTTAGCACAATAATATCAATCAACCAACAAATCCATAGATCAATTTACATGTCTGCATAGTCAACAAAATATATATGTCAACACAAATCGTTAGTTTTGCAATAACAATAAAAACATTTCAATCATACATGCAACCAATTAATTACAAACCGACTTTTAACACCTAAATGTTTGTCTTATTACTTGCCCATGATAGAACCCATATAGTCCAAGTGTTGAACCTAGATGCTCTGTTACCACCTATAAATGCACCCCTCCCAACCCCAAAACCAAACTAGAGTTAGAATGAGGTAGTTACTTTGATTACTCACCTCCCAAGGTACAGTTATGGGAATGGGATTTAAAATTTTCGACTTTTTTCAAAAAAAAAATCACAACTTCGAATGGATAACATCATTGCATTTGTCTTATTGAGACGATTCCAATTATATAAATTTCATTTTAATCTAACTTATGGATCCAAAGTAATGGCCCTCTGAAGATAGACCATTTCTATCTCGCCGCATCATCATGACCTCCTAGTGGCAACCCCACAGAGGCCCACATGGCATGTGATGAGTCTATACCCATTTGTGTTTGACCCATGTATCACCTGACATACGGCTACCATGGAATAGTCCACATGGCAGACACGTAGTCCAGAGGAAGTCAGATTTGGCCCTCCTTCCATTGTGACACATTTTAATTTTAAACAATCGGGCCTGACGCCTGACCTTTGACCTAGGTCAAGGTTGGTCGGCTCGATTCTTCCTAGCTTCGTAACACAATGGATCAGAATTGGTCCGACCCCTAACCCAAATGATCTCCTGAATCCAATTAACTTCCAACATTTGGGTTGTAGAGACCTAGGTCGGCCCGCGGTAGGTCAAGGCAAAGCACCCCATAGATCTGGCCTTTTGGATGACCTCCCGACCTCTGACTTGGCCAACCTATTATCCAGAATTGTAATTTTTTTTAAATTTCCATTGATTCCAACACTTGAACAATGCTAGAACTTTTCTAACTTTTCAAGCTTCTTATGTACCACTTGCAGCACTTGATGGCCATTAAACTCATAATAAATTTATGCACAAACTTGAGAAGTAATCATAAGCATAATCGCAAATCAATAGAATTTTAAGCACATTTTCTTCCAAAATACAAAGAGTTGTAGCAGCTCATTAACATAGCAAAAACTTTGCTCTCCTTGGCTCAACAAACTTATCATCTAAGAAAATCAATGAACCATACTCTTCAGCTCATGCACACTTAACTAAATGACAGAATGAAACTACAAAGAATGACATCAAGACCCTTTTTAATCATGAATGTACCAATTAGCATGCAACAAGTATGCCATAACTTATACAACAATTTAAACGTGCAATTAACACAAGATTACAAATATTTCCACAATGTCCATTGATATTACTGATTAGGCACTTCTACTAGTGAAACCTAGCAACATCATAGTGAAATAATCCTGGCATACAAGATGTTAGTATAATACCATGCATCTCATGCAATCATACTTTCACATCTTCGTGTACCTTGAATAAGAAATTTACACACAATAAACATGCACAGTGCTGGTGAGAACCTGTATTAGACATAATCATATCACTGCAATAAGAAAGATTTTCCATGTTGGTTTTTGCATGAACATAACCTTTACAACCACATGTTGTTTCAGTACCTTCAAGATAGTGACAACAACACATTAGTTAATCATATAGACAATGAAATCATAAACCATGCCATCAATAACATCATGAGTCAGACTATATATATATATATATATATATATATATATATATATATATATATGATTTCATGAGATCATGAGAAGACTTATCTCAAAAACTAATGGACAACTAATTCTAGGACTATGACTCTCCACCCAACCATAGATAATTGCAGCCGAGTGTCACTTGAAGTTGTCACCCTCAAGTCGGATTTTAGAGGCTAAGGTATCTTTTGCTTCAGGGATCAAACACAACAGTTAGTTGAACTAGGGAATCTAGAGATTCATCCACCTCCACCCACAAACTGAGTTGAAATAAAAAAATGCACAGGGATTATAGAGACTAGTTGTCTCCACCCTTCAAAGCTCAACATTGTGGTTCCACCCAAATCAGGGATTCCATAACCCACAATAAAATAAAGATACAACAAGGAAACATCTAGAAATTCTCCAAGACGTTTCCAAGACTAATTCCTCCACCCTATCCCTTAGGGATTTCTTAAGCAACACCATCTCCACCTTCTTGGCCAACGGGGACTCAAGAGGCAATTAATTCCTCACCTGGTGATATCTTCAAGCTCCCTTTCCAACCGAAACCTCTTTCATTTTGTTGTTCAACCTTATCTTCGCATTCAATTTTGTCTCTCTTATGTTGTTGCTTGCACTCTTCCTCTTTTCCCAGCTCTCCTATTTTTTTTAGATATCCCTTATTTTCTCTTATTATTTTAATTTATCCCCCAACAATTCAACTTCCTCTTTCTTTGCAGTGTTATCCCTTGACTCTTAAAATTCCTTGTTGTGTTGCCTTATTTATAGCAAATCAATTTTTCTCTTTCTCTTGCCTCCTATTGACAGTAAATCTTGTGAGCAAGATCTTGTTAAGCAATGAAAATTTTCCATTTATCCAACTTTCCCCACGTTGTTTAAATGTAGTTTTGTCTGTTTAATGTGTGAGTGGCCAACACGTATTGCCAGCTGACAGCCCTACACTCTTCACTTTAAATTTCTTGTAGCTTAATATATTCCCAACAAGAAATCACCCCATCCCTCTAGAATTTGTGTCCCATTATTCAACCCAATTTTCTTTTTATCAAAATGTTTACATTGCGTAGATAAATATAAATTAATTGAGGTTGTCACAATAAAATGCCCAAGGATATTAGAGAGCATGTTGCTTTTGATACCACTAGTCTAAGTTGTGAGAAAGAAAAAAGATAAAATATTGATAATAGAATATGTCACAAGTGTATGAAAATAATGTATACAAAATATTGACAATAATATGAAGAGCTTAATTATTTTTGTTAATGGTAAAAACTTCATAAGACTACATCATGAAAAGCTTCATGGATTTTACAATGGTGAAGACCCATATTTATATTATTTACAAGTGCTTTTTCACCTAGATTCATGCACTTTCATTATATTTCAAATACCATGGATTACAAAATATTATGGGTGGATACCATAAATCACTATGGTAAAAACTAAGGAATGGTTGTCTATGGTAAAAGCTAATTGCATGGTTATATAATTTTTTTCATTCCACCTTTCAAATGACATGGGTGGATAACATGGTTTACCAAAACCATGGGCTTGTAAACCACCAACAGTAGAAAACTATTATTGATCATGTTGATTTGCTGACATCCACTTTGACCACTTAAGCTGGTTAAGAAGATCATCAATCCTAAGGATCATGTATCTCTTCTTGATAGTGCTTTTGTTTATGGATCTATAATCAACACAAAGTCTCTATGTCCCATTCTTCTTCTACACCAACATAATTGAACTCTTGCAAGGTGAGGAGCTCAGTAAGTGTGTCCCTTTTGAATGAGCTCGTGAATAGGACCTTCCTTTCAACTTCCAATTGAAATATGAAGAGGACAAACTTTTTAGTTCAAGAAATTAACTTTCGGAAATGTTTTGCTAAGATCAATGAAATTGCATTAGATCGAACTACCTTTGGTACCCTGTAGATCTAGCCACTAAGAGTAACAATGACACTATAGGGACAAGAATCATAAACAACATGATGTTTCCACATATATGGTTATCCTAAAATAATATGACAAACTTCCAATGGGGCCACATCACGCAATACCTCATCTTCGAAGGAATTGATTCCATAGGACAAGTGGCACTGCTAGCTAACATGGATGTCTTGGCCATGGGTCAACCAACCAATGGTGTATTGTTGGGGGTGTCGCACTATTGAAAGCTTCAATCTCTTGATTACTTCAGTTGATATCATGTTCTCTTTGCTCGCATTGTCAATAATAAAATGTAGTGGGGTGCCCTTCAACCACATGTATGAATGGAAGAGGTGCTCCCCTTCTTTAGGATCCTCTAACTCTTCAGGTTAAATCTATATGGTCACAATGGTAGCCCTAGGTTTTGCATCAATGATCCACTTTCCTTTATCCTTCTATAAATCAGAATCATATCTAGAGTATATTTCCTTTTATTTAAGTTCCACCAACAATGATTGTTTTTAGTTGCATTCATTAGTGTTGTGTTCTTGTGGAACACACACCACTTTCCCATATCTCTTTTCAACTTCCCATCACCATTCTTTGTTTATGACTTGGGATATTTGTCTTGAGGTTGATTATGCTTTCTCTACCCCTTATTCTGCAAGTTTGGGTTGCCTTTTTAAGGCTTACGTTGTAGTGGATGTGTAGACACAAACTCCCACTTATTCCTTTGCTTCAATTTCTGCTCAATTTCAATAGCATATTGATAAGAATGTCCCAGTGAGGAGATGTCCAAGAAATATAGCTTGGTTTGGACTACGCGGGTAGACCACTATAATGCTTTAGAACTAGGTGCCACTTAGAGTCTCTAATACCCAAATTTGAGCACAAGGTATGGAATATATTGGTGTACTCTAAAACTATCTGGTCTCTCTCTTATTACATGGTTGTTCGTCCTGTGTATTGGTCATAATAGTTCCCTATAGAGTAGAATTCCTCCTTAAGTTTATCAACAAAAGCTTCCCAATTGGGTCATACATTGAATATAATATATTCATCTTTGCTTTGTCTCTTCTAGCAATCTTCCTACTAATATTTGATATGGGGAAGGGCTTTTAGGAGTGCAAAGGTGATCTTTTCATTATCATTTTTTTTGGACAAAGTCATATCCCTATGATATATTTAATCATTTATCAAAGTATTTTGCATCATTTTCCCTTTAAATGTGAGGATATTAAAGGTAAATTGTACCTTGAATAACATTGCACATCCAATATTTTTTTTGGTTGAAAGTACCTTAATTGTTGTTGGAACTCATCGAAGGATCTGGGAAAAATTGTTCATTGTCTCAGTCCTCTGTCACATGAGCGCTTCCTCAAGCAAAAACTTGATAGGATCCCCCTATTTTTCATTTCTCTCTTTCCAACATGGGAGGGCACTTGAGTTGGTGAGAACAATTGTTCCCAAGTGAAAATAGCTCAAGTCCCAACTCTCTATACCCTAGTCTCATCTAGGACACGCACTAAGATATAATAAGGAGAACATTGCTCTAATAACACTAACCTGGGTTGTGCAAGGAAAGAAATGAAAGACATGAGAGTAAATGAAGCACACATATAGAAATATAATAGATAGCATAATGATAGGTGACAACCCAATTTTTATTAAGAAATGAAATACCATAATATTGTTGAACAAAAACTAGCTAGAATGGTGGTAGTTATCTCTAAATAAAAATAGATGGCGATTATGCACATTTGCAAAAAGTATTACAAGAGATTGAAAGAATAACATTTAAGATAAATAAATAAACATGGAGATCCAAAACCCTAACCCTAAAAGATGAAACACCAAAAGGTTTGTGGGCCCTGGGTTGGTTAGTTGGTACATCAACTTCTCAGGGGAAAATATTTTGCATACATTTAGTTGGGGTGCACAATAGCTTGTTGGAAAGAACTATCTAAGCACTAAAACTTTCAACTAGGGCCAAGGTATCCCATCATAACCTGTGTCCCTCTAAATTTCCAAAAAAAACATTTAGGGCGTCAAAATGACCCAAGAAGTTTGGGACCCAAAAATCATAGAAAATTGCCAAGACAATAGAGAATTGTTCATACAATGGAAGAAGTGGTTGGCCACCAATACCCACCTAGATAAAGGATCTAGATGGGGTAGTGAAAATAGAAAACTAGTAGACACAACCTATCCATTACTTCCTTCAATTATGGTCACTTCATATGGATGAGTAAATTCATTAAAGAGAAGTTAAAAGTAGTTGTCTTCCCATAAATGGAAACTATCCATATAGCCTTCTTTGCAAGTTTCATCTAGACCTCATTAGCTAGATATGCCTCTTATACTCTTCTCTTTAATATGCCTCCAAAGTTCCAACCTTTGGGTTGCTTCATATGCTTCTTCTATCTTTTGTATTGGAAAACATCTACAAGTAGTGGTTATCGATCAACTAATTCAAGGTTTGCATAACGTGGGATTCCTTGGAAATTTCTTTAAATTTGAGTAATTAGGCTTCTTGTGTTGTTCTTCATATGCCATAACAACTTCAAGAAAACTTATAGGATAGGATTCTTCAATATGAGTTGCATATAAACTTGGATATGCCTTAATGATGGGGGATAATATAACCATTCTCCTCTGCATCTCATTTGGTTCCTCCCGCAAAAAGACATAGTAGTTCAAGATCCTCCCATTCGAAAACGCTCAGCATCCTTTCCTTTTCTGGATCTCATTGGTCAGGTTCCGTATCCATTTCCAGGTCGAGTGCCAGTGAATGCGCCAGTCTCAGTTGGACCCATTCCACATCCAGTTCCATACCGAGATCGATAACGAGGAGCAGTTTGAGCAGCCATTGCATTCGATTTAGAGTCTGTTGTTGAATCCATTGATTCACCACCTTACCTCCAAATAATATCTCACTCAAGGCTGCTCCATATCGATCTATTTATACAGAATGGCCTCTAGATCTAGCTTATTCAATATTCCATTGTAAGTTGGAGAGCCAGGTTTTTAAAAGATAAATAAGAGAAGCTTATATTCAATGGAGCTACCTTGTGTAGCTAAAATTTTGAGGTCACAATTTAAATGGCCATAGCTACCTTTGCATTGATCAAGTTAAATATTACTACACCAATCTGGAATTAACTTTGCTAATTTTCTTTTGATGGAACTAGTCTTGCTACAATTTGGTCTGTAAACAAAAAGTGAATTGCACTAATAAGAAATTCTCATAACGATTTTTAGTCACAACTTAAAATATTTGTAACTTTAATACTTTTCATAATTTCTATTAAGAAAAAAAATTTGAAATGGCACAACCAATTTGCTTCTAATGGCATTGATCCAACTATAATATGGTGCAAAAATTGATAGAGAGAAGAGAGCCATGGGAATTTCCCACAAAGGTTTTGTGTCACAACTTAAAATAATTATGATTTTCATTATACTTCTTAGAATCATTATTGTGATGCCAATTATAAAATGTGACAACCACTTTACTTCTAATGGCATTTGCTTGATTGCAATTTGGTGAATAAGTCAAGAGAAAAATTGTTGATTAGGTTATCTTAGGTGTTTGGGAAGAAAGATTGTTATCCTCCCCACCTAGGTTTAATTTCCGCAAGTAATGTTTTGAGCTCATATTGAGTATATTGTTGCAATGGCTTCTAGCCTTGTTTTTGTACAACCTAAATCCATGAAGAATATTTACCCTTGCATATGGGCTATGTTGGAAAATCAGAAAGGCAGAAAGATTTTCTTTATGTTGATAATTACTTGTGATATTCTTATGTTCTTTTTAACTTTATTGTGTTCTTCTTTTAACTTAGTTCATCAAGAAATTACCAAAACCATAACACGAAGATAAAAAACACCAAATGTAGGCAGACAGCTAGGGAAAAACCCCTATTTAGGGGAAAACCCGGTCAACAACTCTTCCTTTAATAATTTCATGAGATGATTAAAGACTCCTTGACCTAGACACAAACTTCCTCCAATCACCAAGTCAGCCCTTCCTTTGTTTTGCAAATGATAACCTTCCAGCAACAACTTCAACCTATCACTTCGATCTAGCAGTAGTAGATTTTCGACTTCCCCAGTAACAGAACTTCGATCCAGCAGAACTTCGACCCAACAGTAACTTCCATCTAGCAGTAACTTCAGCCCAATAGTAACTTCGATCTAGCAGTAACTTCGACCCAGCAGTAACTTCGGCCTTCCAACAAATAGCCCAGTAAATCCACATGTGTGAGAGAGAGAGATAACCCAAAACCTTCGAATTTTATCCTTTTCCAAAAATTCTCATTTTTCTGTTGGAATTTCGCAATTTTTTTAGCTCCTCCTTCTATATCAAACTTGTGTGAGTGATCTCCAAATGAATCGAACTACACTATATATATATATATATATATATATATATATATATATATATATATATCCTCTTCTTGATTTGAACTTAAACAAGAACGCAACAAATTACAAATATAACCATAAATACAAAGCTGCAGCAGAAATAATACTTCATGTCATTAATAAAAAAATATTGAACTATGCTTACAAACAGAATGGAAGTAAAATAGCTTGAGCGATGGTAGCTTATCTCTAAGAAGAGATGTGGTGGATACATGCCTTTGAACTATGTTACAATGAGGCTCAAGGGCCTATTTATTATTTAATAACAAGAGAAAACCCTAAACAACCAAAACCCTAACCCTAGGAGACATAACGCCAAGAGTTTGTGGGCCTCATTGGGGTTAGTTAGGCAGCCAACTTCCAAGGGTCACAACTTGGTCATATTATCTCCATTTGCTGTGTACGATACCTTGTTGGAAAGGTATCTTCGAGTACTACAATATTTTCAATAGGCCCTTGCTTACGACCATGGGCCTACAGCGAACCTCAAAAAAATGTCGTTTGGGGGGTCAAAACTGCTCCGGAAGTTCAGAACCCGAAAATTGATAAAAATAGTAAATGCTGAAATAAATAAGGAAACAAATGAAACCGACTGGAGGTCAAGGTGGAATAGGCGGGTGGTCACCAATATCCACCTGGATCATTCCTCCACCCTTAGGAATTAATGGTGCCCATTGCAGGCAGAGCCTCCATGAGGTGAGGAAATTTTTGTTGAACCTGGGCCCTAGTGAACCACTTTCCCTGGTGAATGAGTTGGCCTCCTTTGACAACTCAATATACTTGGATCCTCTGATAGCGAGTGTTATTGACCTGCATGTCCATGATCTGATCAGTTGTGGCATGTTCCATGCAGTCCGAGAAGAGTTCTGTTGGTGTGAGTTGTTCTGCAAGATCAAATGTGTCCAACAATGGTGGAAAGTATGGTTGAAGGTGGTCTACATTGAACACTGGGTGCATACCAAGGAATGGTGGGATGTTGAGCTCAAAGCCATTGTCATTGACAGCCTTGCTGATGGTGTATGGCCTATATCGGAGTGGGTGAAGCTTGAGGTGGGGTCCAGTGAGGCGCTCCTTCTGCAAATGTAACCAAACTTTGTCACCCTCCTGGAACTTGTGCATCACTCGATGTTGATCATGGCGTTGTTTATACACAGCATTGGCTCTATCAATATATCATGGACCTGTTGGAGGATGTGTTGAATGTGCTCAATGAAGTTGTTAGCCCTATCAGCTCCGGACTGGATGTGATCCGAGTCTACCTGAGTGGCTGCAAATGGTATGGCCACATCAATGGGACATAATGGTTGAAATCCCAGCCCTACCTAAAAGGGGCTATGTCCCATTGAGACATGGAGAGCTCTGTTGCAGCTGTGTTGGACATAGGGGACACTTTCATCCCATGTGCATGGATGCTTCAAGTTGTACACGTGCAAAATGTGTACGATCATCCTATTGACAACCTCAATTTGGCCATTAGTTTGGGGATGGAAAGTCATGGACTTAGTAATTTTTGTATCCAGCATCGACCAGAGAGTTGACCAAAATGCACTCAAGAATTTGTTGTCCCAATCTAAGATAATGGACTATGGCATCCCAAAGTGTACCCACACTTGCTCAAAGAAGAACTTAGTAGTGGCCTCTACTATGATACTCTTCTTGCAAGCCGCCATGATGGCCATCTTAGAGAATCTATCGACGATCATGAAAAATGTAGTCGTTGTCATGCTTAGTAGAAGGAAGGCCCAACAAGTAATCCATGGAGATAGATTCCCAAGGCTGACTACGAGTAGGTAGAGGATTATATAAGCCTTGCTTCTTGATGGTTGATTTGGCAAAGGTGTAGTCGATGCGAGATCTAATGTACTTCCGAACATCCTGATGAAGTTTCGGCCAATAAAAATACTTCTGCAGTACTACCACTATTTTCTCTACTCTGAAATGTCCAGCAACCCAACTATAGTGCGTCTCCCAAATCATCTTGCCACACTCACTTGAAGAAACACAAAAGTGTCCCAGGTGGCATAACAGGGCATCCTGAAGGTGAAAATTTGGAACTTGATTCCCTTCCAGGAGTGTTTGGTATGTGTTGTTGAATTTTGGATCACTCTGGTAAAGCTGCGGGCACTCTAAAGTCTTGTGCCCATAGGAGTCGAGCATAGTGATTAGCACCATGACTGGTGGTCGACTGAGGCAATATGACATTGTTGGTGCTTCCCTTCTTGTACTTAATGTTCAGACGGAACTGTTGCAGGTAGGTGGACCATTTCTGATGGCAATCATTCTACAACTTCCCTTGTGTCTGTATGAATTGCAGTCATCGGTGGTCTATGTGGACGATCATTTCCTTCCCCATAATGTAATGCTTCCATTGATGGCAAGCCTGCACAATGGAATACATTTCTTTATCATAAGTGGGATGCTTTCAAACTGTGTCTGAAAGTGTCTCACTATGGTAAGCCATTGGATGCCCCTGCTGAGTATGAAATGCACCAATAGAATATTCAGAGGCGTTTGTCTCAATCTCAAATGGTTGTTGCAGGTCTGGTAATGTGAGCACTTCTGCAAAGCAAAGTTAACGCTTCAACTCGGAAAATTATTGTTGTTGGGTTTCAGACAAAAAAAACTTTGCTTTCGCTCTGCCCTTGGTGACTTGACTTAAAGGCTAAGTGATATGAGAGAACCCCAACATGAACATACAATAGAAATTGGCAAGACCTAGAAAGTTGCAGAGCTCTGTTAGAGTGGTTGGGGATGGCCAATCCCGAATGACTTGTATCTTGGTTGGGTCCACATGCCACCCCTACTCATCAATGATGTACACCAGATATTGAACCTGGGTCATGCCAAAAGTGAATTTCTCCAAGTTAGCACAAAAATTGTGTTGTCGCAGGGTTTGAAGGACCTATCGAATATCATGGAGGTGCTCTTCCTAACTCTGTCTGAAGGTCAAGATGTCATCTAAATACACCACCATGAATGCATTGGTGAAGGGTTGCAAGATGTCGTCCATCAATCTCGTAAAGGTTTCAAGGGCATGTGTCAACTTGAAAGGCATGACCAACCACTCGAAAAGGCCCTCCTTGGATTTTAAGGCAATCTTCCACACATCGAAGGGTTCGATAGGCACCTGGTGATAACCTGACTTCAAGTCAATATTGATGAAATATTTTGCCCCTTTGAGTTGGTTCATAAGGTCATCAATCTACAGGATTGGGTACCTATTCCGAACAGTGATCATGCCCGATAGTGAATACAGATTCTCCAGGTCCCATCCTTCTTCTGTACCAATATAATCGAGCTCCCACAGGATGATGATATTGGCCTGATGTGCCCTTTCTACAACAGTTCCTGAATCTACCTCTTGATCTCATCGTTCTCCAAAATAAAGTGTCAATAGATCGATCCATTGGGCAGCGACATGTTAGGCGTCAGATCGATGGAGTGCTTAACCTAACAGTGCAGAGGTACCCATGTAGGTGAGGTGAAAATGTCCTTGTACTCCTCCACGACCTTGTCCATTTGTTGTTGTTGTGTGAAGGAGCCTTGTCTGGAAGCCATGGCCACAACCTTCTTCTTGCCTTGACGGTGAATCATAAGGAAAACAAATTTCCTGGTATGGGAAATGATCTTACTACATTGCTTTACAGTGATCAAAGAGATGGTAGTAGGTGGGCCTACCTCCGGTATCCTGTACAACTTATTGGCAAAGTAATAATCACAAAGCAAGGTCTAGACTCATATACAACATGTCGCTTCCACAAGTATGGTTGTCCTAATAATACATCACAAACTTCAAGAGAAGCAACATCACACAGTACCTCATCCATGAAGGTCTTGATGTTGTATGGAACGTGACATTGTTGGCTGACGTGGAGATCTCGTCCTTGGTGAAGCCACCTGATGATGTACAGTTTTGGATGTTTTGTAGTCTTTAGGCCCAATCGCTTCACAACCTCTGCTAAAATGAGGTTCTTTTGGATCTCGTTGTCGACAATGAACTACAGCGGAAAACCCTTCACTCACATCTGTGAGTGGAAGATGTGTTCCCCCTCCTTTGGATCTTCAGGCTCATTCTTTTGGATCCTTTTGGTGGCCATAGTGGCATGGGGCTCCACATCATTGATTTTCTTCCCTTTTTCATTCATGTTATCAGGTTCTTACTCAAAGTTGGAACATGCATCTAATTCAAAGGCCTTCAGCTCGGCCACCAATGACTGCTTAGCTCGACACTCACTTGTATTGTGAGTGGAGCTCTTATGGAACTCACACCATTTTCCCATGTCCTTCGTTGTCTTTGTGGTGTTGTTCTTTGCTTGCAGCTTCAGCGGTTTGTCCTGGGTAGCCCCGCCTTGGATCTATCCTTTTCTCTGTGGTTTGGGGGCATCTTTTCCCTGCTTCAGATTCATAGATCCAAAGTCACACTTCTTCTGTTTAAACTTATGCTCAATCTTGACAATGTATCGGTACGTCGTGTCGAGCAAGGAAACGTCTAGGAACTCTATCTCTTCCTGGATGAAGTTGTGTAGATAGCTACGGTACTTTAGTACCAAATGCCACTAAGAATCCTTGATACCCATCTTCCTGTGAAGGGTATGGAAAACATTTGTGAACTCCGACACATCTTGGTCCCTTCCCTACCGTAGCATGGTCCAATTTATGTATTTATTTTCATAGCTCCTGACAGGGTAATATTGTCCCTTGTTGGCATCTCAGAAAGAATCCAAAGTGGGTGCAGCTGAAAACAGTGAGTGTTTACTCTCGTCCTTTTGTTCACAGTAGGTTTCCCATCAGTTCTTGACATGTTGAGCGCTTTAAGAAGTGAAAATGTAATATTTTCCCAATTGGAAAAGTCGTGAACTGAAAAATATCCTTCCAACATATTTAACCAATTTATCTACAGTGTCTGCATCTATTTGGCCCTCAAGTATGGGAATATTGAAGTTAACTTGTACCTTAAAAGGAATGGCACCTCTAGAGTGGCTGTTGGATGAAGCTGTGTCACTAGTGGGTAGTCGTCGAAGGATCTGGGAAAAGTTATCCATCGTCGTGTTCCTTTGTCACCCGAGGGCTTCCTCGAGCAACATTTTGAAAGTATATCCTACCCCCTCATCTTTCTTTTCATCTGCCATGGGAGCCCTTCAGGGTTTGCGAGGCTAGCCTTGCAACGATTCAACCAGATTGAGCCCTAACTCCTTATACCCTAACCTCATTGGGGACATGCAAAGAAAAACAAAGAAAGAGCAGACTGCTCTGATACCACTAATCTGAAATTAAACAGGAACACAACAAATTATAGATATAACCATAAATACAGAGATGTAATATAAATAACGCTTCATTTCATTAATAGAAAAATATTGAACTATGCTTATAAACAAAATGGAAGTAAACTAGCTTGGGCAATGGTAGCTTATCTCTAAGAAGAGATGTGGCGGATACATGCCTCTAAACTATGTTACAATGAGGGTCAAGGGCCTAATTAATACCGAATAACAAGAAAAAAACCCTAAAAACCCAAAACCCTATCCCCAAGAGATGTAACGCCAAGAGTTGGTGGGCCTCATTAGGGTTAGTTAGGCAGCCAACATCGTGGGGTCATAATTTGATCATATTATCTTCGTTTGGCGCATACGATACCTTGTTGGAAAGGTCTCTCTGAGTACTACATGATTTGCGGCAGGCCCCTACCTATGGCTATGGGTCTACAACATACCTCAAAAAAAACATCGTTTAGGGGGTTAAAACAGCTACAGAATTTCAGGACTCGAAAAAAATAGTAAATGTTGAAATAAACAAGAAAAAATATGAAACCGACTAGAGGTCTAGGTGGAATAGGCGGGTGGCCACCAATATCCACCTAGATCATTTTTGGAGTTCGAAATACCCTCATGTAGACCGACTTGATCAGGTGAGGGCTGACTTGGTGTGGAGGTGACAAATGACTTTTTTTACTATAAAAAAGCTTTTTACATGATTCAAAAGCCCAAGAAAGGTCTCATTAAATGGAAAATGACTCTAATGACTTAGCATAAAACCTAGAAGTCCTCAGTGGGGACTTTGACCTAAAACATGACGACCCAAGCATGAAACCCATGCTTTAATAAGTCATAATAATAATAATAATAATAATTTTTATTTATTTTTATAAATACGTTTCATTATTACTCAAATACAAATATGAAGGCCGAAACTAGTTACATTCTTCAACACTCCCTCTTAACTGGGGATGTATTCATAATTACACATATATATACAAGTACATGGAAGATCTCAAAACTCATGAACCACGAAGAGTTTAGGCACTCACAGTGCCACAGACTAGATTCTTGACCAGGGAAATCTATCCATGTGGGACTAAGATGGAATAAAGCTTTAAACCTCTCTAGGTACCATTAGGCCTACTTGCTAACCATCAACCCAGGAACTAGGTGTGTATTTCAAGGTCAAAGCTCTATGACCAATGCCGCCCTCCCTACTTCAGGAACTAGACATCAACACACAGGTCGACTAGATGTCCTCCCAGGTATACACAATGCCTTGACACATCAAATCTCTCTCTATCAAACAGATCGGTAACTTCGAGTATGCTTCCAAAACTTCGAGAGATTTTCCTAAACAATCAAAACACCAATCAATAACAAACTTTCTAATATACATAATACAAACCTCAGGGTTTTTTAATCATTTTGATGTGACTTCACAATTTATTAGAGTAGGCCTTAGAGGCTTCCAAATAAATATTGACAAAAGTTTCCTCAATCATATAACTTCCTTTCATACTTCTCATGCAACAACATTTTCTACAACTAGATCCTTCTTTCCTTCTTCTATTTGTACCTCAATATACATTCTCCAATTTCTTCATCAACGTATTCATCATGACTATAATATGCCCTCCCTCTCAACTTGGGAGATATATCCTTTCTTTTATCCAAGCTCCCTCTCAACTTAGGGAGATCAATTTCTTTTCATGACATTGGAGAATCTTTCTTGGCTTCCATCCCTTTCATTGGTGTCATCTTGATCATCATCATTCATATAACTTCCTTCATCATGCTTATTAATCAAATCAACTTTACTTATGAATATTTTCAACATCTTCAAGATTATGTACCTGCACAACTTAGATAGGAAGTACAACCAAATACATATATAGAAACATGAACTTAATTATATTAGAATCATATAATAATGGAAACATTAGACTTTAGACATCAAATAACTAAACTTAGTTAGGTTAATAAGCAATAAGAGACACATACTTTTATACTTCAACTTATTGCTAGGGTTTTGTCATAAACCCTAGACTTCATCATCAAGACTTTGAGCAACTCAATCAAGATAAGAATCTTCATTATATCTAAGGTCTCAATATTTCTTTCAGAGATATTACATACTCTACTATAATATATTGTAAACCCTAGAAACAATTCAAACAAGTGCAGTTACAATGCATCTAACAACTTTAGAATTCATATGATAGACTTCTATTCTGATTTAATGCAAACCCTAGATTCCATACATGAGACACTAAGCCTTAGATGTCAACAAATAAAACCAAGCACAACAAAATCTAAGGTTTCAACGATATGACCAACTTCTACTAGGATTTGCTGTAAACCCTAGATTTTATCATCACAGTGGAAACACTATCACCATTTCCTAGAATATCAAACTTCTACTAGGGCTTAGTTACAACCCTAGAAGTTATCAACAAATAGGTTAGCGCATATACATATATAAGATAATCATTCATAAGCATATCATAACATATATTGGACAAACCTAAGACACAAATATCAATACATTTAAAGTCAGACATATAATGATCTTGATTAGGCTAGGGTTTTGATCAGACGGACAAAAATATGCCTAAGGTTTCATTCTTGGGAGCTTACTCTTGATATATAAGGTTTTTACTCATAAACCTTGAGGGTTTTACCATCCAACCCTAAAAGACAGGGTTTTCATAACAATACTAAAACTCCAAACATGACATTACCATCAAAACCCCAAACATCAAAAGAATAGTATTCTCTAGATTTCATCAGTAACCCTAAGTAGACTAGGGTTCTTCATATCAGTGTACCCTTAGGTTAGGGTTTTACAAAGAAACTTTTAGGGTTCCACAAACATGATGATTTTAGCGAGGGTAGATTTAATATAATGATTAATTTCCCAACTAAGAATCTTTAAGATTCAAAAGTCCTAGACATAACACTTGTTAGTAATGTAAAGAATATTTATTTGAATGAATGAATATACCTTTATCACGAAGAGAGCAAGGATTATGGTCTAAAACATGCCTTTGAGTTGTTTTCTAGACAAACCTTACAGGACATCAATTCCAATAGAACTTCTAAGATATTTTCCATAGCCCTTGAGCATATCAGGAAGAAATGTTATTAGCATCTAGTACAAACAAATTTAGATAGAAAAATGAACACCAAATATAAAAGATAATACAAGGAGTAAGATACTTATCTTTGGAAAAATGGTGAGGGCTCCCTCTTAATCCAATCTCGAGGGATACCTATAAGTTTAACAAAATAATTAAAAAATATTTTTCCAAAGCATGTTAAACATATAAGTACTAAAAATCAAAATACAAAACAATTCAAAAATTTAGAGAAGAGGGACTTAGTAGTATAAGTCCTTCATTTCTAATTCTTCAGTCTTGTTATTCTTTTGAGATCCTTCTTTGACAACATTTTCTTGATCCCTATTTCTCTTTCTATTTGTCGAATTCTCAGGACAATCACTTCTATAGTGGCCCATCTTGTGACAATTTTATCATTCAATCTTGGATAGGCCTATCTTCCTTCTAGGCCCTTTAGACTTCTTAAAGGTTCCTTTGTTATTGTGTTGAGAGGAATAGGCATGTGAAACTTTCTCCTCTTCATTCTCTTTGTTGCTCACTAATGAAATTATGACTTCTTCGTGACTACATGCATTCCATAATTATTCGAGTGTAGGAGTTTCCTTCCAACTGTTGAGACCTGATGAAAAGGCACTCCAAGATGTTCGTAATCCTAGAAGTGCAGTGATTACAAGCTCCTTTTAAGGTACTATCTAATATATTACCTAGAGTTCATATTTGATTCTATTCTTACAAAGAATGATGCCATAATTTCTTCCTTTCTCATCTTTATAGTTCTTAGTTCATTCTTAAGACTTGCAATTTGACCAATATTCTTGATTGTGAATAATTTGGATAAGGCCTCATACATCTCTTGAGTGGAATCTATGTTGGATATATATGGGATGAGATTGTCCTTTATTCATCCACCATTATGGACATGACCAATATCTTTGTTTCTCTTAACTTTGCATTTTCTGCGTCACTTGACTCATTTGTAGGCTTATTTACTTTTCCTCTAAATAACACTTTATTCTTCTCGAGGATAAGATCTATCCTCTTTTTCCATGCACTGTAATTGGATGCTCCTTCTAATTTGTTTTCTCCGTTCATTGAGTTAGACATTGTTCTTGAATATGGTAGTCTTGACTTCTTATATGATCCTTTCCCTTGATGACCCTTATTCAAACTTCTTAAAGCTCCTTATTTTCCTTTTAATATATCTTCAGGTTGCGTTTTTATTTCTTCTTCACCTTAGCTCTTATACCATGTTGGAAAATCAGAAAGGCAGAAATATTTTATTTATGTTGATAATTACTTATGATAGTATTATGTTCTTATTAATTTTCTTGTGTTCTTCTTTTAACTTAGTTCATCAAGTAATTACCAAAACCATAACATGAAGATCAAAGACACCAGATGTAAGTGGAAAACTAGGGAAAAATCCAGTCAACAACTCTTCCTTTAATAGTTTCACAAGATGATCCAAGACTCCTTGACCTAGACACAAACTTCTTCCAATCACCAAGTCAGCCCTTCCTTTCTTCTGCAGACGATAACCTTCTAGCAACAACTTCAAACTAGCACTCTAATCTAGCAGCTATAGACTTTCGAATTCCCCAGTAATATAAATTCGATCCAGCAGAACTTCGATCCAGCAATAAATTTGACCCA
This sequence comes from Pinus tabuliformis, assembly GCA_031772625.1. Taxonomy (NCBI): domain Eukaryota; kingdom Viridiplantae; phylum Streptophyta; class Pinopsida; order Pinales; family Pinaceae; genus Pinus; species Pinus tabuliformis. The sequence goes on along the minus strand of CM062815.1, from coordinate 795,357,671 downwards.
GCAGTAACTTCAATCCAACAATAACTTTGACCCAATAGTAACTTCAAATTTCTAGCAAATATCCCATTAAATCTACACATGTGAGAGAGAGACAACCTGGAAACTTCAACTTTTATCCTTTTGCATCAATTCTTTTTTTTCTCGTGGAATTTCGCACTTTTTCAGCTCCTCCTTCTTCTATACGAAACTTGTGTGAGTGAGCTCCAAATGAATCAAACTGCACTATATATATAGCATCTTCTGGAGTTTGAATTACCCTCATGTAGGTTGACTTGATCAGGTAAGGGTCGACTTGGTGTGGAGGTGACAAATGACTAATTTGACTCAATAATAATTCTTTTTACATTATTCAAAATCCCAATAAAGGTCTCATTAAATGGACAATGACTCTAATGACTTAGTATAAAACCTAGAAGTCCTCAATGGGGACTTTGACCTAAAGCATGATGACCCAAATATGAAACCCATGCTTTAATAAGTCATAATAATAAAGATAATAATGTCTTTTTATTTCTTTTGATAAATACATTTCATTATGACTCAAATACAATTATGAAGACCAAACCTAGGTACATTTTTCAACATACTAGAGGATGTGACACTTTGTTATAGGGAAAGAAAATAGCTAAGAGAAAATTACAAGAAGAAAATTTGAAAAAAATTACTTCTCCTTGGCCAAGAAAGAGTTGTAATACAACTTGTTATGTTCATTAATATTGAAGATGGATAACAAGTAATGCATATAAGGATATAATATAAAATTATAATTAATTATTTAAAATGATAATAATAATTAGTATGATTATTTACAATGATAATTAGTAATTAATTAATTTTCTTAAAAATAGATATAATAATAATTAGTTGGTCTAATTATTATAATATCCATTAATTAATTAATTATTTTCTATTCTTTAAGAAATAAGAACATAAATTAAAAATTAAAAAATAAAATCAAAATCAAAATCTTAAAAAAAAAATTCAATATTAAGAGTATTAATCAATATTAATAAACTAATGATAATAATTATAATAATATTTTAAAAATATTGTAAAGAATAATAATTAATAAATAATCATATGTTTATAAAAATAAACTTTAAATATTATAAATTATGAAAGAAAAATTTGGATAATAATTACAATTATAAAAAATTTAGGTTTTAACTTAGCCGGCATACATCTTCCTTAAAAACAAATTATCTTATAGCTATTTATCCTATGATTAAGCTCTTCTATTATCTTCATTCAGAATGGTCTTGATGATGGATCCCCATTGGGATTTGAAACATTGACAAATATTGGTTATTACTGTGGATATTCTGAAGATTAACTCAACAAAAATGAACCACAGATGTCTTAAATCCAAAATCCCCCTATTGTCGTTGCTACAACACCCTTCAAAATTTTGTCTTACACCAAATTTGGAAGCCTACCTTGGTCTTGCATATAGTTTTCACAAACATTAAAATCTCGATCTGAATTACAAATTTGAAGGTGATAGGAAATATGCAAGTAAAATTGTATGCCTTTTAGGCAATGGATCACCTTGCAAAAGCACATAAAATAATGGTTTTAAAACTCAATTTGCAGCATAAAAATAGAGACATACATACCTTATATAGTAACATAAGACAACAAAATGATAAAGGAGTTCACCCCTCTTGGGCTACATCTCCTGGTCCAACTTCCAATGTTAGGCCTCTTTTATTAAGTGCTCAGATTTATGTTTACATGGATTTAAAATGTTCAGAATGAAACAATAATGTATCCAATGGCTCCAGAACAGTAAAAAACCCCAAGTTTGGCTCTTGTTGGGATCAATTTGGCCAAAAACTTAGGAAGTTATGCTCTAGAGAAGTTTTGTTGCTAACTGCTCTGTAAACTAGCTCCAATGTCTAGCCTTCCTACAAATTACACAGTTCAGGAGACCGTCGAGTGCCATTTTCACCCAGCGTCGGTTAGAATTACACCAGATTCGGTGCAATTTGTCGGTCACTTTAATTGTCTAGTGACCCTTATGGCGGAAATATCTAGCCACATGTGGCCATGCAAGCGTGGGTTAGGGCTAACCACCCGCCCATGCCGACTTAGCCCTTAACCTCCTAGCCATGGTTCCATTGTTTCTATATAACCCGAGGTTTGGCCCCCGATTTTCAGCACCCATCACTTTGGCTCCCTCTGTTCGCACCCACGATCCTGTGTCACCCCACATGCCCTGGGGTCGGGCCAACCTTAGCCCTCACGACTGTTGCACCAAACCTTAGCACCTTCTGCTTTGATCTTGGTCTTGTGCATTACCATGTGCCCTAGACTGGGGCTAAACCTTAGCCCCCTCCTGCAACCAGATTTGTTCTGATAGTGGTGGTCATGTGGTATTCCATGGGACCTCGTCCTAGGGCCTTCCCCAAACTCTCAACTGTTAGCATCATGGTCCCAAAACTCCGTTCCGCTGTGGTTTTATGTCATAGTCCCAAAAACTTGGGTCGAGGCTAAGCCCTAAGCCCTCATCTCCCTCTGCCTGTAGTCTCGTGGGTGTGAGGTGAGCGGGGGCTAGGGGCTTAGCCCCGACCCCATTCCCCAATTCAAATCTTCCAAAACTTTAAATAGAAATTGGTTGCATATGGTGTTAAGAACCACACACAGTGCAACAGTAGAGTGTTGCATTGTTTTCTTCGAGGTGACGAGGTCGAACCCCATGGAGGCCATTTTGGCCACAACAAAATTTTAATCAACCCCAGGGTGCCACGTGGCAGGGTGTGATTGGGCCATGTGGCACTCATTTATTGGTCCATGAAAAAATTCCATCAACCAATCATAAGTTTCCAATTCAAGCCAATCTGGTGAGGCCACTTGGAAGCTTGCCATTGGCCCGAGAAACACAGTCACTTTCCTAGTCAGCAGTCCTGCACCCAACCTGTAAAAATTTTACTTGTTTGGGAAAATGATCAGAACATGATATTGGGAGCATACGATATTAGTTTTAAGCTATTCAAGTTGTGTTGGATTCAAGTCGATGAGATCTATGTTTTGGCACTAGTTTCAAGAACTTTTGAACACTTTCTTTTCTTATCACTTTACTGATCCACTGGATCAAATCCATTGTATGTGTTTTCTCTAAATATATTGGTCCCTTTTGCAAGAAAAGAAAAATGTCATTTTTTCGCATGTTAAGGAGCACACAATGCATATGAGTTTTTTTTTGTAGTTTCAAGGGGTTACCTTTTTGTAAATGCTTTGATCTTACCATGTAAACGTTTGTCGCACTCATTTCCAAAGTTGTAAGCATTGTCGCATAAGTGTCATCACGGTCGTCATAAAGTGTATCTTTAGTGTCGCACTTGTTGTGAGTCATCGCAAAGTTGTTTCAATGAGGGAAGTATGTTGTTCAAGTGTCTTGGATGATCTATGGTGTTGTTTCATCGAGTATTCTAAGTGTGTGATCACAATTAAGTCTTATCATTGTTCACATTTGCTTCACCGTTCTCGCACTTAGTCAAATTCTGAAAGCTTTCTAACCTAGCAGCTTAGCCTCATCTGGACCTCCTAAACTATGCATTGCACAGTCTCAGCCCTCTAGTTGCAACCCTGCCTCTTGACAGTTCGTAATGCGCAGTTCATGCCTCCCAAGACCATGCATTACACAGTTTTAGTGCCCAAGCTTAGACCTTAGCCTCCAAAACTTCTCAATTCATCCCTCCAACCTAGCCTCAACTGTGCATTGTGCAGTATCTAACCTCAAGCCCATCCCTTAAGCTCCTAAGTTTCACAATTACACAATCACCCAACCTCATCTGCCTTCCATAACTGAACATTAGGCAAAATCAGTGTTCAACCCTCTAGCCTAGCACACTGAGCTCCAAAACTACACAATTTTCTTCCTCAGTCCAGCCTGATCTACATATTGCACATTCTCAAGGCTCAAGATTCACCCCTGACTACCTGAGTTGTGAAATTACGCAGTCATTGAGCCTCTCCCTCATCTTGCCACTTGGTTTCAGCTCAGTCATTGGATCAACATGCAACATCTTAGACTAGGGTTTATAGGACTAATGTCGTCTTGTCATGAGTGAATTGTAAATGTAGGTATTTTATTATATCATGAAAGGATGATGAAGAAGGAGATGGAGAAGGGAAACATGTTGAAATACATCTTTGTAGTTGATTATGCAAGTTGATAAATCAAAGGGACACTAGTTTGTGACCACAACTCAAGACCTGATATCACTGAAGACTCCTTACCTCTAAGCCATATGGAGGTGGATAAAAGATTATCCCAAATAAGACACATAACAAGGAGTAGCAAGAATGGTTTGACATTTCCACGTCCTCAAGAATTCTATGTCAACAGTGTCATGTCATGAATCATCATATGCCACATCATTATTGTGGATTATGTAATTTATTATTCAAAAATGTATTGTTAAGTGGAAGTCCAAAGGAAATGTATAGAATATGAATAGTCATGTAAAGTCAAACAATCATGAGGGTAGTCAAAGAGTCATGAGGGAGGTGAATCATCACCCCATTGGTTATATATATACCCTCATTGTATGAGCAAAGTACTTTTCACCTTGGCTCCTCCCACAAGGCATTAAAGAAACAAGCTAGTTCTTTTGAGGAGAAAGTGGTGGCTCCAATGCTCCACTATTGTAGCTAGTGGTGTTCGATGTATACATGTGTCTTGGGACTTTTACTTAATATATGAAGCTTGATGTCCAACACATTATTCATACATGAATTATAAATATTTGCAAGACTATTCTGTGAGTGTTTGTATTTCATGTTTGTTTTTCACTTGTATTAAACTAGTTGGACTATTTTGGTTATTTAGTGCTTATCATATTGAGAATGTGTTGTAATGGTTGCAATGATTGTTGCATCTTTGTGGACAATTCCGCTGGATGTTAGAATTATCTTTCTTGTTTGTGTCAATTGTAATGTTCATTGCATCCTTCTGGGCCATTCTGCTACAGGTTAGATGGATCTTTCTTTTTGTGTTAGTTGCAATCATCGTTGTGGAAAATTTCGTTGGATGTTAGATAAATCCTTCTTCTTTGTGTGTGTCTCTACTATAGTGGTATGATTGCCTCTCTCTTAGATAGACACTTTCTCCCTCCCTCCATAGTAGAATAACCTTGACACATCTGCAACCCAACACTCACCAGGTACAGTTACTTGATTTTCAAAGGCACACCTATGATCCTCTCTCTTGCTGATAGTTAGAGCCAAGGAAAATCTTTAAGAAATCAGAAACTGGGGCGTATTTCGGATGGGGCTCCTATCCCAAATATTGTGAGGCCTCATTAGGACCAAATATAGGGGAGACCCCTTGAATGTTGGTGGGTACAGCACTTTCAACATTTCTAGCGCTAGAAGGAGGGTAGCTATATTTTTATGGCCAATAACCACACCCACCCTAATCCTAATTCTTTCAGTCAAGGCAAAAATATTCCCAACACCTCCCCTGCTCATATTCCTGAAGTTGGTGGATCTTCTCAGCCTGAGCTTGTATAAACTTGTGAAATCTCTTACGACCAGATTCGGTCCATCTGTCTCATAACTCATAAGTTTGTAGAAGTTATTGGATTGATTATGAGAGGACACAATCTTCCGTATTTTCCGAAGAAGAACCCAACCACCCCTACCGGTATAGTGGTTTCTACAATTGAAGATTTGGTTCTCGCCACCCTTGAAGAGTTAGTGAATTCTGCAGAAAACACAAAGAAATTAGAACCACCTCCATCGTATAACGATGGTAACAGAGATAACGTCATACTCTCAGATGATACTTTATGCAGGTTAGGCGATGACAAAGAAGAATAAATTCTATCAAATTCTGACAAAGAGGAGGAAAAAGGAGATGAATACATGGTAGACCAAGATCTGGATTGGATGTTTAAGGGCCCACTTTCTCTACCGGGTGTGTTACACAAGGTGCCGAGGCACCCAGAAAATATGTTAACGAAGTATGACCCTAATAAAGCAGTTAAAGCGGCGGACCATTTGGACAACTTCTACCTACATCTGCAAATGATAGAGGTACATTATGATGATGTTGCACGTAGACGTTTTTCATGTACCTTAGATGGCAGAGCAGCTGTATAGTACCACAGTCTTCCTCCAAACTCTATCCAGAATTGGAAGGGGTTTAAAAATAATTTTCTTGAAAAGTTTGTTGATGACAAAACCCCCACCATGTTGTTAAGAGAGCTGGGAAATCTTAAGATGGAGCATAAAGAGAAAGTGAAAGATTTCAATCATAGGTTTAACCGCATATTTAATAAATTCCCTATAAATACGAAACCTCATGAATCCATCGTTATTTATTACTACACATCTGCCTTATCGAAAAGCATCGCACAGTTCGTGAAAATAACTGCAAAAGAAACTCTAGCAGAAAATTATGAAGAAGCAATCGTAGTTGAAAAGGACTTGCATGTGATTGGAGTCATCATGGACGATGAACCATCAAAGTATTTTAAATACACGGGAAAAAGGTCTCAGGCCTCCATAATTAAGGCCAAGGAAAAGTAAGTTTTCGATCTTGACAGCTTGACCCATGCTATCAATTCTTTGTCCAATGAGTTAGCAGAGTTAAAGAAGAGGTCAAGCGAGACCACCGTAAGCAACAAGCCTCCTAGATTCAACATTTTGATAAGGGTTTCCAACTATGGCAGCAACAACAACTAGTTGGCCAAGTATGCACAGAGCTTAAACGTCATACTGAATGTTGAGAGTATGGGCATGGACCAATATTATTTGTTTCATCAAGAGAATCATTCAGAAAAAAAGAAAAAAAACATGTCTGCAATGGAACCACAACATGAACAATCTAGATGCGCATATTATTGATACAATATTTTTTTTATGAGCAGACTCAGCCAACAGAAGAGAAGTAATAAATTACTGTAACCGAAGAAACTACGAGTGTTTGGCACACAGTGAATACACTTAGTTGTGTTTATGCAGTTGAAAAGAAAAGTGTCGTAGAACAACCACTAAGTGAGGACCCGACTCAAAAGTAGAATAGTCGATACAACTTGAGAAGCCAAGGGCCAGTTTCCAAACAAGAGTTGACAAGGCAGAAATTGAAAGAGCACCTGCTAAGGAAGATCACACCCCCCGTCAACTCAACCCAGAACACTCAAAGCAAGTCTGGAAATGTGTCTACAATGAAAAGCACTTCCACAAGCAGTAAGAGCAAGTCCATCATTCCATAAGCAGCAAATAAGGTTACTCCTCGAGACATCTCGACAATATCTCTCGCACTTGATTATAACATCATTGATGACATGAAGAGAGCTCGCGCAAACATCTCACTCTTTGAACTTACAAGGAACACGAACCAGTGGGAACCGCTTGTTCACGCTCTTCAATAACCCGACTCAAGTAATATCACTTCTTTACTAAAGGGATCTGGTAAGTCTTCTAGTCCCTTGGAATTTGTGCTTAATTCTTTAACATTGGATGCAAATACACTATGCCCTCCATTTTTTTTAATGTTTGAAATTTTTAATTACAATGTACACAATTTCTTAGTTGATTATGGTGCATGGGTGAATGTAATGCCACTATCTGTAGCCAAGGAAAAAAATGCAAAATATGATAAAACATATGCACATATCATTCAGCTGGAAAGGACCCTGGTCCATGCTATCAGTGAACTCATAAATTTTCTTATCTGTCTATCATCCGATCAACGAGTTCACTAGTGTATAAATATAGTAATTGTGGATATTCTAGAAGCCAATGGTGTATTTTTTAGCAAAGACTAGCTAGCATATTACAAGGGTATTTTGCTACTGATTGGTCACATTTATGGCTTCCATACAAGGGCAAAAATAACCAAATCCGGGTGAATTTAGAATCTTACATGAAACATATTGTTACACCCTTCAAGGGAAAAAATGAATCAGATGCTTTCACATATCTAATCTTTGGAAATTTCTTTATAGAAACTGATCTGGGGTTCTATCTTGCCCAATCGTCCCCAGTCCCACTTGACACACAGTTGGGTCTCCTTCTTAGTAGATAGTAATAGTAGTAGTGCTACTAGTGTAGGGCCTAGCTCTTGTACATATGATGTTTGGATTTTGTACTTTGACGGTTCAAAGCCGCAGGAGGGATCTGGAGCTAGTTATGTTTTAGTAGACCCGTGACAGAGGAAACACTTGATATCAAGCCGCTTGGAATTCGAGTGCACAAACAACATGACAGAGAATGAAGCACTCATCTTGGGTTTACAAAAGGCCATCAATCTCAATATTGGAACTCTCAAAGCAGTAGGTGACTTTGAAATCATCGTATGAAAGGTACACAATACTATTCAATGTGTGTAACCTCACCTAAAAGGTTATCAACAAGAGGTATGGAATTTGATTTATCATTTCCAAGTCTTTAGTATTATATATGTTCCTAGAATGTGTTATGCAACTACGAATGCATTAGAAAATGTTGTTGCTAGGCTATCACCGCTTAGGGAAGGTTTTTCTGTTGAAATTTTGTATAAGCCATCCGTCCCTGACAACATCACTAATCTACACATTTTCAATGATGACTAGCAGATACTGCACTTTATAGCGAATGGTGATGTATTTGAAGATGCAGCTATCGACTAAGACGAACACGAAAGGGCATTGCAAGATGCAGCCTGCGCAAATAAAGAAAACCCCATGCCGAAGGGCGTGGTATCATTGGAAAAGTTGTATGATTTGCAGAATCACTTCAGAGGGACAGTCAATGCAAAAACCCATAGTTCAACGTTGTCACACAAAAACATAAATCTTAGAACAACAAAATATCTAAATATGTCAATCTCGGTATTTTTTCACACCACAAGAGCGACAAGCTTTCATCCTCCTATTCAAGCAGTACTGAGATGTTTTTGCGTGGCCATACGATGAGCTCAAGACTTATGACACACGAATAATCCAAAATGTTATTCTGATCAAGGAAGGGGCCAAGCCTTTTCAACATAAGTTGTGAAAGGTACATCTGACACTTGAGCCCCTGATTCAAAAAGAGTTAAGGAAGTTTCTGGATGTCAAATCATCTATAAAGTGCTACATTCAACCTTGGTATCAAATATGGTTCCAATAAGGAAATGTTCGGTGAAATCCTCTTGTGTGTTGATTTCCGAAACTTGAATCGCGCCTTGGACAAATATAACTACCTTGTGTCATCTATGGAACCGATACTGTAGACAATATCGGGGTTAGAGATGTTCTCCTTTCTTGATGGTTATTCAGGCTACAAACAAGTTTTAGTCTTAGAGCCTGACAGACTAAAAACAACATTCCCCACCAAGTGGGGCATGTTCGCATTTTGAAGAATGCCATTTGGGCTAGTCAACGTAGGTACAACATTTTCAACAATCAATGGAAATTGCATTTCGTGGCCTAATTGAATAGAGCATAGTGGTGTATCTCAATGATGTCACAGTGTTCTCTAAGAAGAGATCTGACCACTTACGCCATTTGAATAAAATGTTTAAGTGATGTTGGAAGTATGAGATAACCCTTAATCCCAATAAAAGTGTTTATACAGTGTCTGTGGGCAATCTCTTGGGCCACATTATCACAAACAGTGGGATTAAAATATACCCTGAGAGGGTCAGAGTTATCACGCAAATTCCCTTCCCAATCAATAAGAAAGCTATGTAGTCCTTCCTGGGGAAGATTAGTTTTCTTTGCAAGTTCATCTCCGATTACGCGAGGATCGTGAAACCTATACAAGATATGGTAAAGAATGATGCATTATACAAGTGGGAAAAAGGGAAAAGGACATGTTTTCCCGTATCAAGCAGGCTACACAGAAGCACCAGCCTTGTACAACTAAGATTTCAAGAAATATTTTCTGCTCTACACTTTCACTTTTGACACTTCTCTTGCCATTGTTCTCACACAAAAGGATGATCAAAATAATGAGCGATCGATATATTTCATGAGTACAAGCCTATTCGGACCTGAACTTAAATATCCCACCATTTATAAGCAAGCGTATGCAGTCTGCAAGGCGGTAAAGAACTTCCTTCCCTACCTCTTAAAGAATCATTGCATTATATTTGTGCCACACCCAACAGTCAAATCATTGTTTGTTCAACAAGAGTTGGGTGAGAGAAGAGTGAACTCAATGACAGATCTGCAAGAGTATGACTTAGAATTTAAACTAGTTCACACAATAAAGGGCTATGATCTATGTTGTCTAGCACTAGAAGGGGTGGATGCAAAAGAAGAAGATCCATATGGATGGGAGAAGGAAATCGAAATGTATAACGTTGAGTGAGCTTCCCCCACTATTATTGTAAAATCTTGGTACGCTGATGTGCGCCAGTATCTTAAGCGCGACATAGTGCCCTCACACTTATCTTCACGATAAAAGAGGGCACTCAAACTAAAAGCATTATCTTATCAATTCGTGCATGGGGTGATTTTCATAAAGTACTATAATGGAGAACTGCTCAAGTGCTTGGAAGCGCATGATTCAAAGAAAGTATTGTGTGATCTCCACAATGGACTAGCCAAGGGACACTTTGTGGATGACACAACAACACATAAAGTTATGTGGGTAGATTTATATTGGCCCACATTATTCAAAGATGCTCATGCCTATGCCTACAAGTGTCTGGTCTGTCAGAAGTGTGTCGAAAGAAACAAGAAGTCAATCATCTCGTTGCAGCCTGTCATTGTGGAAGAACTATTTCAACAATGGGGCATAGATGTTATCGGTGATATCTTTCTGTGCTCATCAAAGCAGCACTGCTACATTCTCACTACTATAGACTACTTCACGCGATGGGAAGAAGCAGTTCCACTAAAGCAAGTGAATGATCAGGAGGTCATCAATTTCCTTAACCATAATATCATTTCTAGGTTTGACGTTCCGACTTCACCTGTTTTTGAAAATGCAACGTACTTTTCATTGTTAATATTATATGATTTTGCATTGGAAAACAAAATTGTATTGAAACATTCAGCTAACTACTATCCACATGGAAATGGTCTTGCTGAGTCTACAAACAAGAAACTTATATGTATCATTAAGAAGACAATTTTCTCTGAACAAAGGAACTGGCACTTCGCTTTGGTGAATGCCTTATGGGCTGACCGAGTCACGCCAAATACTTCTCTGAATATGTCTCCCTACTTCCTGGTGTACAAAAAAGAAGCCATCCTACCCCCGAACATATATTTTCCTTCCCTTCAACTTCCACAAAAATCCCACGCAAAGCCATGCTTATTGGTTCAGCATAGGATGGACACCCTTCACAAGCTGCAGGAAGTAAGGCAAAGAGCAAAAGAAAATTTTTCTCTTCACTAGAGTTGTATCAAGAGGTGGTTCGACAAGAAGTTTGTAGGGAAGAATGAATTTGGTGTGGGTGACTTAGTCTTGAAGTGGGACAAAGCCGACGAGGACAAAGGAAAACACAATACATTCCAATCCTTGTGGATTTGACCATTCACTATACACGAAAAGCTTGGCCAATACACATATCATCTTCAATCACTAGATAGGAAGATTGAATCCCTTCCTGTCAATGGCCAAGACTTAAAACAAATGATCTGGGGTTTTTCCCTACCCTATGTACATAGTTTATTTTCTTGTTTGTTTGTTTTCTTGGTCTTGTGTTTGTTTTCAATTTTGTAAATAAGCATCTTGTTTGAACGTGTTATCCAACTTCTTTGTGTGTGGCTAAGTTGAAAAGAGTCTTGTGACACTTCAACATTTAGCTAACCTTTGGTCCTCCTTCTTTGTGTTGGTTACATATTTTAGTCAATGATGTTCTGATGGAAAATATGATCCGTCTATAAGGAGAGTTTTGTGCCAAACCATGATACTTGTGTCTATTCTAGAAACCTTATGCCCATGCTTAGTTCTTTATGTTTTAGTGTTTTCATGCTTATCCAATCAATAGAAGAGAAAAAGGGGAAAAACTCAAACAAGTAAATCTAAATCAAAGATATCTATATGCTGATCTTAAGGAACAACCTCTCATTCTCTCAATAAGTCATGATCCCTCTTCCTCCCATAAAATGAATAAGTTCCTATGCACAATCCTCTTTAAATATATAAATAAAGGTTTTGAAGAGAAAGGCTTCTTGTGCTGAGATGAGAAGCAAGTAACTCCGTCGGGGTATTATCCAAGCTTGTTGGCAGCAAAGCAATGTATGTGTTCTTGTAGTGACTCCGCCGAGGTACTGTCTAGGCCTGCTGACAATGGAGCAACACTAGAGATGAAAAACTGTACTCTGAAAATATAAAGCTCGCAAACTACACAACCCTTTCCAATTCAAAATATTGTGATACTACTGAATCTTATGTTTGTATTTAACCAAGAAGGCACAAAGGGGACCATGTTTATTCACGAGAAAATGTGGAAGCCAAAGTGATCTTCACAATGAATCAATACTCCCTGAAGAACTGAGACCCTGCATAGAAGAGTTAACCAAGACAAAAGTTGGAATTCTACCAGTGTGTCACCAAGTGTTGTCGCTGCTACAACACCCTCCAAAATTTTGGATTGAACCAAATTTCAGAGCCTACCTTGATCTTGCATATTATCATCGCAAACATTAAAATCCATTGTATGTGTTTTCTCTAAGTATTTTGATCCCTTTTAAAAGAAAAGAAAAATGTCATATTTTTGCATGTTAAATGTCGCACAATGCATATGAGCTAGCTTCGGTGGTTTCAAGGGCTTACCTTTGTGTAAATGAGTTGATCTTACCATGTAAACATTCATCGCACTCATTTCCAAAGTTGTAAGCATTGTTGAACAAGTGTTGTCACGATTGTTGCAAAGTGTATCTTTAGTGTCGCACTTGTTGTAAGTCATCGCAAAGTTGTCGCACTAAGGGAAGTATGTTGTTCATGTGTCTTGGATGATCTATGTTGTTGTGTCATCAAGTATTATAAGTGTGTGATCACAGTTAAGTCTTATCACTATTCACATTAGCTTCACCAATCCCGCACTTGATCAAACTTTGAAATCTTTCTGGCAAAGCAACTTAGCCTCATCCGACCCTCTTAAAATATGCATTGCACAGTCTCAACCCTCTAGCTGCAACCCTACCTCTTAACACTGTGCAATGCACAGTTCTTTCCTCCCAGGATCGTTCACTACACAGTTTCTGTGCTTAAGCCCAAACCTTGGCCTCTAAAACTGCGTAATTCAACCCTCTAGCATGTCCTCAACTACACATTGTGCAGTCTCTAACCTCAATCCAAACCATTAAGCTCTTGAGTTGTGCAATTGCGAAATCACCCAACCTCCTCTACCTTCCAGAATTGTACAGTAGGTAGAATCAATGTTCAACCCTCTAGCCTGGCTCACTTAGCTCCAAAACTTCACAATTTTCTTCCTCAGTCTAACCTGAACTACACATTGCACAATCTTAAGGCTCAAGCTTCACCCTTAACTACCTGAGCTACACAATTGTACAGTCTCTAAGATTCTCCCTTACCCTGCCACCTAGTTCGAGCTCAGTCAATGAATCAACATGCAACATCTTAGACTAGGGTTTTATCAAACTGATGTCGTCTTGTCATGAGTGACTTGAAGATGTAGGTATTTTGTCATATCATGACAGGACGATGAAGAAGGAGATGGAGAAGGAAAACATGTTGAAAAACATCTTTGTAGCTAATTATGCAAGCTGATCAATCAAGAGAAAGCAAAGGGACACCAATTTGCGACCGCAACTCAAGACCTAATATCACTGAAGACTCCTTACCTCTAAGCCATATGGAGGCGGATAGAATAGCATCCCCAAGAAGACACATAGCAAGAAGCATCAAGAATGGCTTGACATTTCCATGTCATCAAGAATTCGATGTCAACAATGTCATGTCATGTCATGAGTCTTCATATGCCACATCATTATTGTGGATTATGTAATTTATTATTCAAAAATGTATTGTGAAGTGGAAGTCCAAAGGACATGTACGAAATATGAAGAGTCATGTAATGTCAAACAATCCTGAGCGTAATCAAAGAATCATAAGGGAGGTGAAGCATCAACCCATTGGTTATATAGACACCCTCATTATATGAGCAAAGGACTTTTCACCTTGGCTCCTCCTACAAGGCATTAGAGAAACCAGCTAGTTCTTTTGAGGAGAAAGTGGCGGCTCCAACGCTCCACTATTGGAGCTAGTGGTGTTCGATGTATACATGTGTCCTGGGTCTTTTACTTAATATATGAAGCTTGATGGCCAACGCGTTCTTCATACATGAATTATGAATATTTGTAAGGCTGTTTTGTGAATGTTTGTAATTCATGTTTTTTTTTCACCTGTAATAAAGTAGTTGAACTATTTTGGTAATTTTAGTGCTTATCATATTGAGAATGTGTTGTAATGGTTGTGATGACTACCACATCTTTGTGGACTATTCCGCTAGATGTTAGACAGATCTTTCTTGTGTTAGTTACAATAACTGTCGCATCTTTGTGGACAATTCCCCTGGATGTTAGACAAATCTTTCTTGTTTGTGTTAGTTTCAATGATCATTGCATCCTTGTAGACTATTCTGGTGGATGTTAGACAAATCCTTCTTCTTTGCGTGTGTCTCTAGTAGAGTGGTACTATTACCTCTCTCTTATAGGCTCACTTTCTCCTTCCCTCCACAGTAGAAGAACCTTGACACGCCTGCAACCAAACACTCAACAAGCACACTTACTTACTTTCCGAAGGCATGCCTGTGATCCTCTCTCTTGATGATAGTTGGAGCTAAGGAAAATATTTAAGAAATCAACAATCAGACCATATTTTGGATGGGGCTCCTATCCCAAACGGTGTGAGGTCTAATTAAGACCACATATTGGGGAGGTCCCTTGAATGTTGGCCGATCCAACACCGTCAACACCCCCTTACTTCATTGTCTATGAACTCTTAAGATAGGGTGACACCATATAATAATCCTTTTTTGGAAAGAAAAACTCTCGTACACTTCCCTCTTCAAAGTAGCAACCTTCTAATTAGAAATGCTCCAACGCAATAACAATCCTTTACACCTCATAAAATTTCATTATTATTTATAGCCATCAAGCAAACCCTAAGCTTGACCATTATTAACATCTACATTAATAAATGTGGCATATTACATTATTGTATAATAACTACCCAAAATTACATATTTAAATGACCAAAATATCTATAATATTATTATTAACTGTAATGGGCTATTAGGCATATGACCCCACCAAAATCCCAACCTTACATCTTTATTGCCAAAAGATAAATTTGTCTCACTCTTTGGTGAGAGACTATGTGCTATTTTATTAGCATGTGTATTCCATCTGATCAATTCAGGTGAAAAGGGACTCACGAATATTGATGGAAAAAATGGATCCACTCACATTCCTATATAAAAAAATTCTTCATAATATACAAACACCATTCTTTCAAAAATTCGGCAATTGAAAGATATACTAGGCATGCAATATTACTAACAAATGCTAGTATTATGGGGGTTGGATGTTAATACTATTACTCAAACATGGATTTCGAATCATACCATGGGTACCCATTATATGTGATTTGACTTCTAGGATATTGACATATGTGTGTTCATAATTGTCCATGTCTTTGAGTGTCCACATGTCAAATGGATGTTAGTGGATTGTATTTATGACAACAATTAGTGGTGAATATTTATTGTAAAGTCAACTTACATTTGGTGATCATAAATAACTTTGTCATGAATGCAACATATTAATTGGTTGCATTGGGGAGTGCTATATACCTAATATATTCTATTATCATAACCTAATAAATATATATCATGTAATAGTAGCCATATGATAATTATTATGTATAGTAGTCATTAATATGCAATACTAATGAGTCATGCACTTTGCCAAGGACATGAATTATCATTCCTATGTGTACTTATATGCATGCTCATTGTATCTCAGTTAATAATCAACAATAAGTATTTATTTCTAAAGGAATATATACATTTTTTCCTTGTTATAGTGGATGCTCAGCTGATATAACCATTAGGTTCCCTCTAGAGAGATTTAGCTTGTGATAGTAAAATGTGACTAATAAAAAGGGAAGTAACAAAAAATTAGTTAGAAGAATCCATTTATGAAAATGCAAGAGGTCATGAAGAGGCTATTGAAAATATTGAGGAGGTTGATGTTATTGGTACAATGGTAAAGAATTGCCATTATATCATTGATGTAATTGATGTGGATCATTGCTACTATTATGTTGTTGATGCTTCTTTGTTGTTACAACCATGGTTGAGATGAGAAATCATAGGTATAATCACAAGTCTTCCCTTCCTGTAACAAATTAGCGATAATATAACATTGAATATCATGTTGAAGAGTGGAGTTTTAAGCTAAATATTATGTTAATACTATGTTGAAGTTAGAAAACACACATTATAAGCCCAATGGTACTTCCTTTGCACCTTTTTACATTAATATAAATTGTTTCTGTGTTTTCATGCTTATCCAATCAATAGAAGAGGAAAAGGGGAAAATCTCAAACGAGTAAATCTAAATCAGAGGTATCTATATGTTGATCTTAAGGAACAACCTCTCATGTTCTTAATAAGTCATGATCCCTCTTCCTCCCATAAAATGAATAAGTGCCTATGCACAACCCTCTTTAAATATATAAATAAAGGTTTTGAAGAGAAAGGCTTCTTGTGCTGAGAGGTGAAGCAAGTATCTCTGTCGGGGTATTATCCAAGCTCGTTGGCAGCAAAGCAATGTTTGTGTTCTTGTAGTGACTCCGCCGAGGTACTGCCTAGGCCTACTAACAACAGAGCAACACTAGAGATGAAAAACTATACTCTGAAAATCTAAAGCTTGCAAACTACACAACCCTTTCCAATTCGAAACATTGTGATACTACTGAATCTTATGTTTGTATTTAACCAAGAAGGCACAAAAGGGACCATGTTTATTCACAAGGAAATGGGATAGCCAAAGTGATCTTCACAATGAATCAATATTCCTTGAAGAACTAAGACCCTGCATAGAAGAGTTAAGTAAGACAAAATATGGAATTCTACTAGTGTGTCACCAAGCGTTGTCGCTGCTATAACAGCCTCCAAAATTTTGGCTTGCACCAAATTTCAGAGCCTACCTTGGTCTTGCATATTATCATCGCAAACATTAAAATCCATTGTATGTGTTTTCTCTAAGTATTTTGGTCCCTTTTGCAAGAAAAGCAAAATGTCATATTTTTGCATGTTAAATGTTGCACAATGCATATGAGCTTGTTTCGGTGGTTTCAAGGGGTTACCTTTGTGTAAATGAGTTGATCTTACCATGTAAACATTTGTCGCACTCATTTCCAAAGTTGTAAGCATTGTTGAACAAGTGTTGTTGCGATCGTTGCAAAGTGTATCTTTAGTGTCGCACTTGTTGTGAGTCGTCGCAAAGTTGTCACACTGAGGGAAGCATGTTGTTCACGTGTCTTGGATGATCTACGTTGTTGTGTCTTCAAGTATTCTAAGTGTGTGATCATAGTTAAGTCTTATCACTATTCACATCAGCTTCACCGATCCCGCACTTGATCAAATTCTGGAATATTTATGGTGAAGCAACTTAGCCTCATCTGACCCTCTTAAAATATGCATTGCACGGTCTCAACCCTCTAGCTGCAACCCCGCCTCTTGACAGTACACAATGCACAGTTCTTGCTTCCTAGGATTGTGCACTACGTAGTTTCAATGCTTAAGCCCAAACCTTGGCCTCCAAAACTGCGTAATTCAACCCTCTAGCATGTCCTCAACTACACATTATGCAGTCTCTAACCTCAATCCCAACCCTTGAGCTCTTGAGTTGCGCAATTACGAAATCACCCAACCTCCTCTACCTTCCAGAATTGTGTAGTAGGCAAAATCAATGTTCAATCCTCCATCCTGCCTCACTTAGCTCCAAAACTGCACAATTTTCTTCCTCAGTCTAGCCTAAACTGCACATTGCACAGTCTCAAGGCTTAAGCTTCACCCTTGACTGCCTGAGCTATGCAATTGTACAATCACTAAGACTCTCCCTCAGCCTGCCACCTAGTTCCGACTCAGTCAATGGATCAACATGCAACACATTAGACTAGGTGTTTATCGGACTGATGTCATCTTGTCATGAGTGACTTGAAGATGCAGGTACTTTTTCATATCATGACAAGATGATGAAGAAGGAGATGGAGAAGGAAAACATGTTGAAAGACATCTTTGTAGCTGATTATGCAAGCTGATCAATCAAGAGAAAGCAAAGGGACACCAATTTGCGACCGCAACGCAAGACTTGATATCACTGAAGACTCTTTACCTCTAAGCCATATGGAGGCGGATAAAAGAGCATCCCCAAGAAGACACATAGCAAGGAGCATCAAGAATGGCTTGACATTTCCATGTCATCAAGAAGTCGATGTCAACAATGTCATGTCATGTCATGAGTCTTCATATGCCGCATCATTATTTTGGATTATGTAATTTATTATTCAAAAATGTATTGTAAAGTGGAAGTCCAAAGGACATGTACGAAATATGAAGAGTCATGTAATGTCAAACAATCATGAGGGTAGTCAAAGAATCACAAGGGAGGTGAAGCATCAACCCATTGGTTATATAGACACCCTCATTGTATGAGCAAAGGACTTTTCATTTTAGCTCCTCCCGCAATGCATTAGAGAAACAAGCTAGTTCTTTTGAGAAGAAAGTGGCGGCTCCAATGCTCCACTATTGGAGCTAGTGGTGTTCGATGTATACATGTGTCTTGGGTCTTTTACTTAATATATAAAGCCTGATGGCCAACACGTTCTTAATACATGAATTATGAATATTTGTAAGACTGTTTTGTGAATGTTTGTAATTCATGTTTTTTTTCACCGGTACTAAAGTAGTTGAACTATTTTGGTTATTTTAGTGCTTATCATATTGAGAATGTGTTGTAATGGTTGCAATGACTACCACATCTTTGTGGACTATTCCACTAGATGTTAGACATATCTTTCTTGTTTGTGTTAGTTACAATAACCGTCGTATATTTGTGGACTATTCCCCTGGATGTTAGACAATCTTTCCTGTTTGTGTTAGTTGCAATGATCATTGCATCCTTGTGGACTAATCTAGTGGATGTTAGGTAAATCCTTCTTCTTTGCGTGTGTCTTTAGTAGAGTGGTACTATTACCTCTCTCTTAGAGGCTCACTTTCTCCTTCCCTCCACAGTAGAATAACCTTGACACACTTGCAAACGAACACTCTACAAGCACACTTACTTTCTGAAGGCACGCCTGTGATCCTCTCTCTTGCTCACAGTTAGAGCTAAGGAAAATCTTTAAGAAATCAACAATTAGACCATATTCCGGATGGGGATCCTATCCCAAACGGTGTGAGGTCTAATTAAGACCACATATCGGGGAGGTCCCTTGAATGTTGGTGGGTCCAACGTCATCAACACCCCCTTACTTCATTGTCTATGAACTCTTAAGATAGGGTGACACCATATAATAATCCTTTTATGGAAAGATAAACTCTTGTACACTTCCCTCTTCAAAGTAGCAACCTTCTAATGAGAAATGCTCCATTGCAATAATAATCCTTTACACCTCATAAAATTTCATTATTATTTATAGCCATCAAGCAAACCCTAAGCTTGACCATTATTGACATCTACATTAATGGATGTGGCATATTACATTTATTATATAATAACTACCCAAAATTACATATTTAAATGACCAAAATATCTATGTTATTATTATTAACTGCAATGGGCTATTAGGCATATGATCCCAACAAAATCCCAACCTTACATCTTTATTGCCGAAAGATAAATTTGTCTCACTCTTTGGTGAGAGACTATGTGCTATTTTATTAGCATGTGTATGCCATCTAATCAATTTAGGTGAAAAGGGACTAATGGATATTGATGGAAAAATTAGATCCACTCACATTCCTAAAAAAAAAAAAAAAAAAAAAAACTTCATAATATGCAAACACCATTCTTTCAAAAATCCGACAATCGAAAGATATACTAGGCATGCAATATTACTAACAAATGCTAGTATTATGGGGGTTGGGTGTTAATACTATTACTCAAACATGGCTTTCCAATCATACCATTGGTACCCATTATATGTGATTTTACTTCTAGGATATTGACATATGTGTGTTCATAATTGTCCATGTGTTTGAGTGTGCACATGTCAAATGGATGTTAGTGGATTGTATTTATGACAACAATTAGTGGTGAATATTTATTATAAAGTTAGCTTACATTTGGTGATCATAAATAACTTTGTCATGAATGGAACATATTAATTGGTTGCATTGGGGAGTGCTATATACCTAAAATATATATCATGTAATAGTAGCCATATGATAATTATTATGTATAGAAGTCATTAATATGTAATACTGATAAGTCATGTACTTTGCCAAGGACATGAATTATCATTCTTATGTGTACTTATATGCATGCTCATTGTATCTAAGTTGATAATCAAAAATAATTATTTATCTCTTGAGGAATATATAGATTTTTTCCTTGTTATAAAGGATGCTCAGGTGATATAACCATTAGGTTCCCTCTAGATAGATTTAACTTGCGATAGTAAAATGTAACTAATATAAAGGGAAGTAACAAAAAATTAGTTAGAAGAATCCATTTATGAAAATGCAAGAGGTCATGAAGAGGCTATTGACAATATTGAGGAGGTTGATGTTATTAGTATAGTGGTAAAGGGTTGCCATTATATTATTGATGGAGTTGATGTGGATCATTGCTACTATTATGTTGTTGATGCTTCTTTGTTGTTACAACCATGGTTGAGATGAGAAATCATAGGTATAATCACAATTCTTCCCTTCCTGTAACAAATTGGCAATAATATACATTGAATATCATGTTGAAGAGTGGATTTTTAAGCTAAATATTATGTTAAGATTATGTTGAAGTTAGAAAACACACATTATAAGCCCAATGGTACTTCCTTTTCACCTTTTCACATTAATATAAATTGTGGTGCTGCTTCAAAGGGGAATCTAAGCAATCTAGGGATGGGAAGCATCATATGGGATGATATGGGCAACCCAATGGCTTGCTATACACAAATTATAAGTTTTTCTATCGATAACAAGTCATAGATATTATCCCTCTAGTTGTACGTAAACACAACCTAACAATGGGTGTTGCAACTCTAATTACTCATGGGAATTCCTACATTATAATTAAGAAAATTTGAAAAAGGCATTTTAATAAGGAAATTAATAAAAAAGGAGGATAAAATATTTGAAAGCACATTGGAGATTAATCCGCTCCTCAAGAGATCCTCTAATATATTAGTTCCTTTTACCACAATAATTTATTTCATGTTTGAAGGATAGAGAATGTAGTGACAAACACCACACCCTTACTAACAAGGCAACAACTCTCATAATGAGTCTCAATAAATTTTGGCACTGGGAGATCCACACTATTTCTTGCCAAAATCATTAATCTTATTTAAAATGACTATACCCAAGAGTTACTCTAGTATATTAATTCCTTTCAGTAATTTACTTTACAACATGTATAAAGGATAAAGAATATGATGCCAAACACCCTTATTAACAAAGCAACAACTCTCATTGTAATTCTTAATAAATTTGGCTTAAATTTGGCACTAAGAGATACACACAAAATCCACACTATTTCTTGCCAACCTCATTAATCTTATTTAAAATGACTACATCCAAAAAGTCCTCTAATATATTAGTTCCCTTCAATAAATTTTTTTGCATCTTATCTTAAAAAACAAAAAAAATATTTCATAATAATTCTTAATATTTATCACCAAAAAATCAACACCATTTCATTCTAACAGAAAATCCACACCATTTCATTCCAACCTTATTACTTTTATTCAAGACCACTGAACCAAAATGATGAAAATAAAAATAAAAACCATCTCTAACTTATTACTCATTGAAAAAAGCTAAACTTAAAACATCACCATCCAAACTTGGCGACAACCTCTACGAATGAGATATCAACCATCATGACCACAATATGACCTCGAAAAAAGACACTTATAATGAAAGGAACATTCGATTCGATTCAATTAAACTAAAAAAAGAGACATTTTTAATATGTGTCACCTCAATGGATCGATTCAATTTGAAAAAAAAACAAAACGACATTTAAATTTGTGCATGTTCTCACATCAAATGATGATACAGGAGAAATGGAGCAAAAATGCATCCAAAAACTTATTAAACCTTCATTTATTATGATTTTTTTATCAATTTCTATAGTTAGGTTAGGAGAAGTAGGTGTAGTTTATTTTATGGATGGAATAATTTTTTAAGATATTTTTTTTATTAATTTTAATTAAAATTTGATAGATATTTTTAAAAATTTGATTATAAATTTTGTAATTTGTAGAATTTGAGTGTTTTAAGGGAGTTTCAGAGTGTTGAATTCATTTATGTATTTAAAAATGCTTTTTAAACAACAACAACAACAAAATCACATTTTTTTTTAATTGTTTTCCAAGATTCTAGTGAAAAAATCTATTTCATCTATAAATTAGACTACACTGTTATATTATAGTCTATGTTGTACCACATTTATAGTGAGAATTGTTTTTTAATGGACACCAGCATGCTAAAAAGGAATTAATTAGATTATTAATATTTTGAGAGATAGTATAATTGATTTGTCGGTTTATATGATTTGGTTGCATATTAACCTTTCTACATTGATAAAGTTAAAAGATATGCATTGTAAATTTGAAAGTGGGTTCACTATATATATATATATATATATATATGAAATTATTTTAATACTAAGAAATATGATCTATCTTAATTCTAGATTATTGAAGAGGAATTAAATATTTGGAAATGTAAACTTTTATTAATTAAAAAAATTATATCATCGAAATAATTTTAATTATTATTTTTTAAATTTTAATAACATTATATTTTTTCTTTTCTTTTAATTAGGTTGAGCTTAGGTTGGACCTATTGGATGGAAGAATGATTTACTCATTAGTGAATTGTTATGACGACAATTGGGCAAAGCTTGGTTAAGCTTGGACTCTCCTTGGGATAGTTTAATTTCCCCAAAAGTAGCTTCCATCCTCAACCGCTCCCTCTAAGGTTTGAACTTGAAACATGTTGGGGTCTAAACCTCACTCAAACTGCCTAGTCTACACTTCATGAGTCACATTGCACACACACACACACACATATATAATTTAAAATGTATATCTAAAATATTTTATTTATGATAAACATTAAAAAGTGTTTTCAAATTCTTATGTATGACATTGTCTAACTATTCTATGTTTTGGAGTTTTTGGTCGGAATTCGATGAAATAATTTTTGGTTAAACTGTGTTTTTTTGTTATTTAAAATTCATTTTTGAATGCATAAATGAATTTAACCCCCCTTGGTTACTCACATTGTGCACAATTCACAAATCAAACTTATGATTCCACCAAATTTCCACATTCAAGCAAATTTAACCTAAAAGTATGTCCAAAAAGCCTCTAAACATAGAACAATTAAACTAGAAGTTTATATATAATTGATATAACAATATTTTATTTTATTTGGAATGAAAGCACAAGAAACCTCAGAGTACTTCCCCACATTTCATGGATAGTAAATTGGGTAAACTGTCAGCCCTAATTATGGGGCCTCGCCCCAAGGGAATTGAAGAGAGTCAAACTCGTGATCAACAACAACTAACAACAATATCAAAGGACTTCATGTCTAGCTCTAGACCACTTGAGCTAACCCTTGGGGCTAATTTTTTTTGCTAAGGCAAGAGCGGGTCCTTCTATTCATTAATTTTTTAAAAAGATACATAGTGTACAAAGGAGACCAAAGAGGTGAGGTCCGCCACCGCCTGTGGTCCTGAGACATCATTTCACACCTAGGGTCGAGGGCCCACCAAACCGAACGAACAGTCCATCAATAACTGTTCGATCTTCCGCCAAAGATCAAGTGGTCGAGAATCATTTTGGGTGGCTAACAAGCACACCCTTTAACCTTCGAATCGGACCTGATGAGCCCAATAGACAAAGTTTAATAAGCATTTCGGGTCCGATTTGGGCATTAACTTTCGTTCACTTTACCTACCCAAAATTTACCATTTGCGCTCAATCCCGATGCGGTCGTGCAACTAACCTGGTACTTAACCTCCTACCTAAACAATTCTGGGTCCGGTTCCTCGTTATCTTTCTTGTTGTTCTCCACGCGAAATGCATGGGATTGCTGCCATTTCGCCGACCTGCTTCCTTCTTGTCGGCAACCATGTTCCAGTGACTCAAGGTCCCTGTCCTAATTTTGCTAGAATTATGTTCCATAAGTGTATCTTTGGCCCATCTGAACCTATTTGTATTCTTCGGCCTGAGAACCATAAATGGGTACAGTACCAGAAGCAATTCCCGCCTGAAGGTCAAATGTAGACTTTAGAGGGAAACCTAACCTCCTGCTCTCGCTTTTCCATCTACTGCTTTCCCCTATGGACCAAAATTCCTTTGTCTCCCACAATCTTCATCCTACTTATTCCCCTTGCTCAGATAGAGCTCTCTGTTTAAGGTTGCATGTCTGGCACACTTTTCCCTCAAATTTCCTTGGGGAATCCCTATCCAATCATATCTAATATTGGTTTTTGAACAGAGCACACCTTTGTTTGCCAAAATATCCGCTAGTTTGTTGGCTGATATGCGCACATGGATAAAACTAAGGGTTCTCATGTTTTGTAGGTGTGATTGAATGCGTTGATAGACTTGCAGTAACCTCCAGTGTCTCGATACTCTGTCTGGTGCTGATCCATTACCAATTTTCTTGACCGAACTAATTATCAATTCGGAATCCGCTTCAATTATGATGTTATGTAGATTAGAGTCCCTTAGGATCTCTAGGCAATGTTCCATGGCCATGAGCTCTGCCATATTATTGGTGGCCTTCCCCAAATGACAGTGAAAGATGGTTTTTATGAAACCTTTTTCATCTCTTATGACCCCTCCATACCCGGCCATACCAGGGTTTCCTTTTGAGGCTCCATCTATATTGCATTTCATAAAACCCTGAGGTGGAGGTTGCCAAAATTCCTTATCAGTTGATATATAACTTACTGTCTTGTTTGTGCCCTTGGGGGAGAGCCCCTGCAGTCCCAAATTTAGTAGAATCTGCTCATCCTGAACCTGAGGTTGGTTATCTGGGAGGTTTTTTAAAAGGGTTCCTATAGTCTCTCTAAGCTGTCTTATAATTTGAGTCATGATGCTCTGAGGTTTTCCAATCTTGTTCTTGAATATTCTATTGTTGTGTTCTTTCCAGACATCCTAGATTATAAAGCCTAGAACCAAAGCCCACGCCTTGTTGATTACTTCATTTGCTGAGAAATTTTTCCTCTAGTTCCTCAAAGTACTAGTAATGCTGCCAATGTCCCTGTCTATTTGTTTAAAGATTGAAGCCACCCAATTCCATAAGGTGGAGGTGAATGGGCATAGGTTAAGAAGGTGTTCTATAGTTTCCTCCTGTAATTCACATAGCTGGCATCTGGATGGTCCAGCTACCCCTCTTTTCCTAAGATTTTCCCAAGTCAGAATTTTTTTATGCTGCACTAACCACATGAATAGTTTAATTTTCATCCAGTTTTGGCTTTGCCATAGGTCCTTCCATACCTTATCAGGGTTTGGGAAGTCTAGCCCCAGGGCTATTCGCTTGGCCTCTTTGAGGTTAAATTTGCCTTCATTGTTTTTACCCCATCTTAGTTGATTTGAAGATGTTGATATTAGAATCTTTCTCTGTTCCAAGATGACTGAAAGAGCTTCTGCCTGGGCTTTCAATGGGGAGTCATCACTGTAAACTAGGTTCTTCCATTTTCTCCATTTTCCATCACTTCTTTCTTGATCCCAAAAGTCATTTACTTTGCGTAACCCCTTATCATCAGTTTCATTCTTGAGATTGCCAAATTCTTCTTTTAACAGTTTAGGTTCCTGTTGCCAATTATCCTCCCAAAACCAAGCAAGGTTTCCATCTTTGTTCTCCTAGAAACTATGTTTCTGAACTATAGCTCTGTTTTCCCAGGCTTTGTTCCAAATATGGGAGCCATTGATGAGTCCCGTCATCCTAATGTAATCCCTTTCATGCCAATTGCCTACATATTTTTGTTTCCATATTTTGGCCTAAGGGGAAACCGATTGTTTTAGCCATCTCCACCATAGTTTTGCCCCCAAGACTTTGTTTAGGGTTTTAGGGTCATCCAATCCCAAGCCTCCATGTATCTTTGGCTTACATAATTTATCCCAGGCTACCAAAGCCCATTTCTTCTTCTCTTCCCCCTTGCCCCAAAGAAAATCCCTTTGGATATTTTTGATGTGTTGCATTACTCCTTTAGGAGCTGGAAGGACTGAGAGCATGAAGATGGGGATAGTTTGAAGGATAGCTTTTGTAAGTACTAGCCGTCCTGCTATATTCAAAGACCTGATAGTCCATTTCCTGATTTTGTCCTGAAGCTTATTAGTGACCGGCTCCCAAACTGCCTTGCTCAGAGGTTTGTCTGTTAGAGGTACTCCCAAATATCTGGAGGGTAGCATATCTCTTTGGAAGCCTAGAATTCTAGTGAGGTTTCTCTGAATAGCAATGTCAGTATTAAAAAATAAAATCTTAGATTTTCTTAGGCTTACCTCTGTCCCCGCAGCCATAGCAAAGTTGTTCAGGATTTGTTTGAAGGCTTGAGCTTCCTTGACTGTGGGTATGCCCTGCAGCATGGTGTCGTCCACAAATTGTTGATGGGTCAGGGCATCCCCATTTAAAGTGAGTTTAAGACCCTGGATTTTGCCCTCTCCTTTGGCATGTTTAATCACATTGCCTAACCCTTCCATCATGAGAATAAATAGGAAGGGTGAGAGCGGATCTCCTTGTCTGAGTCCTCTCGAGGGCTTAAAGGTCTTTGATGGTGATCCATTTAGCAGGATTGAAAAACTTGGTGTGGTTACAAGGGCCATTACCCATCTTATCCAGTTATGGTCAAAGCCATATGCTATCAGTACTTCCTTGATGTAAGCCCAGCTCAGTTTATCATAAGCCTTTTCTAGGTCAAGCTGAATGATCATACCTGCCTGCTTATTGCTCTTAAGTGAGTGTACCACTTCATGCGCTTGAATGATGTTATTAAGAATTTTCCTACCTTCCACATATCCTGTTTGCTCCTCAGACACTAGAGTTGGAGCAGGGGTTTAAGTCTGTTCGCAATTACTTTTGAAATAATTTTATACACCACGTTGCATAATGCTATGGGTCTAAATTTGTCTGGAGTGATAGCATTCTCCTGCTTTGGAATCAGGGCTATGAAAGAGGTGTTGAGTGCTTTCAGAACAGTTTTGTTCTTCCTTGAGTCCTCCACCACATCGAGGATATCATGCTTGACTATTTCCCAGCATGCTTTGAAAAAGTCAACGTTGAAACCATTCGAACCTGGAGCTTTCCCATTTTGCATTTCTTTGATGACTTCACTGATTTCCTCTTCATTCACTGGCCTGTTAAGATTATAATTGTCTTCTCTTGTCACTAGCTTAGGAATGTGCTTTGAGAAGTCCTTGATAAATTGAGATCTGTCTATGAGAGGCTCCTTGGCTATGTCTTGGAAATGCTGAACCAGAACTGTTTCTATTTCTTGGTGTGTGGTGAGTTGTTTTCCATGAGTATCTTTGATTTTTAAAATCCTGTTTTGCAACCTATGATCCATGGTAGATTTGTGAAAAAACCTTGTATTTCTTTCTCCTTCTTTTAACCATTGTACCCTCGATTTCTGTTTCCAGAAAATCTCCTCTTTCTTGCATAAGCCTTCCCATTCTTGTTGAACATGATCAGCCTGTTCCTTACTCTCCTCTGTGAATCCCTCTGTAATAATGGTTTGGTTAATTTCCTGTAGTTTCCGTTCTACTGCTTTTTTGGCTTCGAATATATTGCCAAATACATTCTTATTCCAATCTTTAAGCCTTTGTTTAACGTGTTTCAATCTTTGCTGCAGAAGGAACATTTTAGTACCCTGAACTTGCGTATCTTTTGTCCACCATCTTTTAATATTGTTGATGAAGTCAGGATGGCTAAGCCAAATGTTTTCAAATCTGAATGGTCTGTTTCTTGGAGTTCCTATAAAGGACGCTTCAAGTTGAATAGGCCAGTGGTCTGAGCCTCCAAAAGGAAGTATCATAGATACCAGGTTATGGCCTGTGAGGATGAGGTCCTCTGAGATAATGAATCTATCAAGTTTAGAGGCCACTTGAGCTGCTCCTCCCCTCTTATTATTCCATGTGAAAATGCCATTACTTGTCTCTGTATCAACCAGTTTCATGTTGTGTATGAAATTCTGAAATGCTATAGAATCTCTGCCTAGTGATCTGGTTCCCCCTTTTTTTTCTGATAGAGACTTGATCATATTGAAGTCCCCTCCCAGAATCCAGGGGATATCCGGATGTCTTGCTTTTAACTCCTCCAATGAAGTTAGTAGTCTAAGTTTATCGTTCGGCTTTTGTGGACCATAAACATTTGTGAGTAAATAAACTTCCTTGTCCCCCAAAGGTTGGATAACCACTGATAAATAGTTCCTGGATGCTTTAGCATCTAGGATGCCAAGTTTCTGAGGGTTCCAGAGTGTGAGAATCCCTCCTGCTGCTTTGTCTGCTTTAACTTCTAGATATTCATATTTGATAAGCCATTTGCTATGTATCTCTCTTATTTTTTCTACTGAACATTTTGTTTCCTGGATGAAAATCATATCTGGTTTTTCTTCTTTCATTCTATGGCTAAGATTTCTTTGCTTCCTTTTACTTCCTAGACCTCTAATATTCCATGTTGTGAGCTTCATTAGGAAATATTTGTAAATGAGTAACTAGTTAGGTCTTTCATCTTACTTGAATCTATCATGAGTTTTCCACATTCTATCAACAACTCATTCTGTTTTTTCCTACCTCTTTTCCTGCCTGGGTTCCTAGTAGCTAGTGCTGATGTTTCCTTCATTGTTTTCACCCTTTGTTGTCCTGACGATCATGGTTTCTTTTAAAACCCGAACCTTTTGCCTGGGTTCTCCATACGAAAAACTGTTGCACTCTATTAAACTCCTCTTGAGGTAGTGAATCCATTCCTCTGGTAGTTCCTTGCTTCAGGAACTTTTCGAGATATAGATGCTCCCTATCAAGAATGTCATGCAGTTCATGATCCTCTGTTCCCACCTCACTCGGTGTCATCTCTTGGTCCCTATCGAGTTCCATTGTGTGCAACAAATCCTCCTTTTGTTGGTTGGTTTCAAGTATTTCCTCCATACTCTCTTCCTTTTCCTTCTCTACAGGGCTTTCCTCCAGTATCTGGTTCTCTTTATCATGTTCCTCTTCTTCTTCTAATATCTTGAACCTATTATGACTTAACTACTTTACCTCGTTGATTTTTTTTTGGTATTTTCTCCCTCCTCTACCTCTGCTCCCCACTTTGTTGTAGCTTTCAGTTTCTTTCCCTGATGTTGCTTTAGTTCTGCTTTCCACTTTGTTTAGGGGGCAGTCTCTGAATAGATGCCCGTGTTCATGACATTTACGGCATCTGAAAGGAATGTGCTCATAGTCTACTACTTGCACCCATTCTTCATCAAAAACTTCTAGAATTATTTCATCCGGTAGAGCTCCAGAGAGGTCCATCTCTACACATATACGGGCAAAGGAGGTATACTTTCCCCGCATTGTGGCCTCTGATATTTTAACAAAATGCCCTAGTTTATTTCCTATTGCCTTTAATGATTCTGGCTGCCAATAATCTAGAGGTAGGGAATAGAGCCTTACCCAAACCGGGACCGAAGTGAATGTCTCACGCTCCGGGACAAAATTCATCACCCAAGGCTACATATAGAGGCCTGCAGCAGCATAGAAGTACGACCCTCCTTCAAACACCCTGTCTTTATCCTCTATGTTTGTAAAAACTACAATGAAGAAACCCTTGGATCCAAGGTGCAGATCTATATCCCCCTTAGGTTTCCAATGATTCTTTATCCAAACATGTAAAGCTTTCTCCATAGGCCATAACCCCATGAATTTACAGATGATTGCATAAGTCGCCATGTGTTCCCTATGCGCCTGTAGCGCTGGATCACTTAACACCACTCGGGGTGTGATGGTTGCCCTTGGCTTACATGGTCCAGTCCGATTTCTTGTGTCAGCATTCTGATTTCCTTCTTCTATTTGCTTCTCCCTTCTGACTTCTTCCTGCGTATCTTCCTTCCCCTTTGAGCTTCTGTTTTCCTGTTTCCCTCCTCCTAGAACCCCGGTTTCAGTCCCCAGTGGTTTCTTGAATCTATTAGAGACTGCCTGACTGTAGGAGGGAGTGGAACTCCCCCCCTCTTGCCTCTCCATGGTGCCCAACACTGAACTTCTATTGTAAACCCTAGCTCTGCAATTTTTCTTCGCCCTCGTTCCTCAACCCCTGGGGCTAATTGATATGGTAGTATTTATTTATTTATTTTTCTATGTGGTTCATAGACTTTAGAGATCGATGACCACTACATCCACAAAATATTTGTACCAAGAAGATCCACCCGAAGAGATCACTTCCTGCTGGCTAAACCACAGAACCTAACCCTCAAAGTGTCCAGAGAATTGAACTAGTGACTTCTCAATAACAAAGGTGCTTTAACGACGGACACTTGACCAACTTAGCCAACCATAGGGGCTATTTTTTACATGGTTCATGGACGCCAAAGACCAGTGACCACTACGTTCGCAGAATATTTGTACCAGACAAATCTACCAAAAGGGATCACTTCCTGTTGGCTCAACCACGAAGCCCGACCTCAAGAGTGCAGAGAGAATTGAACCTGTGACCTCTCAATAACAAAGGTGCTTCAATGACGAGGACTCAACTAATTAAGCTAATCCTTGAGACTAAACCAACATTGATCAAAATTGACCCTAGAATCTTTGCCCACCAAACAAATTCTCCAACAATTATGCCAACGTGTCAAACTAATTAATATAGGAATATTTTATTTAAATAAACATTAACATATTTATTTATAATTAGTATTAAAATATATATTTTAAATATTAAAAATCAAATTGATATTAAAAAGAAAAGAATTACAAATACTTTTTTATATTAAATTATAAAAAACACTTTAAATATATATCACATAAAAATTTATTTAACAAAAATTAAATAATCATTATTATAATATTAACAAATCACTATAACAGACATTAATTATGCAAATTATGAGAAGCTCTCGACTCTAAACTTCAAAAGACACAATAACTCTAACTCTCGATGCCCCGAATGAGCCTGAATCTCTTTGTTTTATAGGAAGAAGAGGGGATAAACATCTGACCATCGGACCAACAAGTTGAGTACGAAAAATTCTATCAATCATGAAGATGTGGCTCAATATCCACCAAAATTCGGAGAAGTGCTCCGAGTCTCGTGACTAAAGAATCTTTTTCCTATTACATGATTACAATCGATCCTACAGAAAGCATATTATATATAATGTGGATGCCTTTTAACCAGTTAAGGCCCACAAGGAAACTAGCCATGATAGTCCTCATGATTGGACAACATAATTACACAATGAAGTTTTCCAGATAAACCCACGGAAACCTTTTTATGAAGAAGGACTAGCACTGTGGGATGATTCACCAAGAGCTGTGATTCTCGGGAACCTACTTCTAGGATAAATGAGGTCGTCCCATACCTTTGTATAGATCCGCCAAACTATCATAGGTTTATTCAGTACATATCGATGCTTTATTTTAGTCATGACTAGACATTCGTCATGCCTAGCCATTCATCATGCCTAGCCATAATTGTTGTAGTATATGGTGATCTGGATAATTTAGCATATCACTTACTGTGGTACAAGGAATATGAAAACAATCAACGACATTTCTATGGTAGCATTTGTTTGGTCAATTTAGAGTGTCCTAAATTGCTATATTAATTTTCAATCCGGGAGTCGTAAACTGCTGAAGTGAGGTGCACTATATATGCAAGATAACCGATTTCTTATCTTTTGTCGTTTTTTTATTTTTAGTTTGTTTTTGGGTTTATCTTTGTTGATTCCCTAATGTGAGATGGCAATTCTAAAAGTCAAGTATGGATATAAGTGTTCAAGGCAATGGTGTCCTTTAAAATGATTTCCAAACTTCAAAATTTTCAAAAAGGTTTTAAAACTTGAAATGATGAAATCAATTCCTGAAAGAGAATGAAAATGTACCACTATTCTAAATAAACAAACAGTGAGCTAGTGACCATGAAACCCTGTATCCTTGCTGTTGTGTAAATATAAAAGAAACTGAACTCAAAGAAATCCAAAAGTTGCAAGCAAAGCAAAGCTAAGATCGAACTACATCAACTCATATTCTGACCCCTCACCATTTGTCTCGCTCTGGTTTTAGGAGGTAATCATAAACAAATTGAGCAATCTGATATCTAATTTGCAGAAAATGAAACTAATATTAAACTACACACTCATACTCCAATCCCTCACCATTTGTCTCGCTCTGGCTTTAGGAGGTAACTGAAAATGACATGAGCAATTCAATAACTAACTTGCAGAAAAATAAACTAATATCAAACTACGCATTCATACTTCAATCCCTCACCATTTGACTCGCTTTGGCTTTAGGAGGTAACTAAAAATGACATGAGTAATCTAATATCTATCTTGTAGAAAAGCAAATGAACAAAACTGAGAGAAATAAACCAGTGCTGGAATTAGAACTAGGAAAATAAATCAACAGAAGGACAAGAATAATTCCATGTCATTAGTCATTATAAAGCTATGTGCAAATGCTCGGGCTGCCTATTAGAATCTGAAACAAAGACACTGATTAGTTAACAGCATTAGAAAGCATAAAAACTATGGACATCAATCAACATGAATACCATAAGCAGTGCAATATATACAAGTAAACAATTATGGCATCAGGAACGTAAAGAAATAAAGCATGAAACTATACAGCAGTTAACAAAACCTTGGTGTGTACAGGGGCCTTCTGCACAACCTCGGCCAATCAGCAATCAACCACGAATTGAGCTTATAAACAATGTCTTCTCATGTATTAAAATGCAGTCATAACACAGATATAAAGTTACGGCACAGTGGGCTCGTAAACAGTAAAAACTACATTCAAAAAACTAGTTACTATGCGTATGAGAACGCTTTATTTATAACAGAGGATGACACAACCACTTTCCTAAAATCTGCGCTGATAAAAAAACACGTGAATAACCACGTCCAGAAATCTAGCATTATGGTAGCCGTGAAGATTAAATCCAAGGAGGGTGGCTGTTAGATTCGATTCATGGAGCAGTCCACAGGTGTTAACATGTCTCCTGAGATTTAGGAACGGCCATGCAAGTCCTCACGTGGTGAAAAACAGAGTTCTGCCACCGTAGGATTCTTAGGTTGACCACCGCTTGACTATCTTTGACCACGGCCTTCTGTGAGGGATTCGGCTGAACCAATAGGACACAGTCCATGTCCACATCATTTGCAACTTGCCCATGTGGCTGGATTCGCTTGAGGACACCTGTAACATAGACTTCAACAAAAAGGCTGCGGAAAGTTGAACTGGTTGCAGAAAGTGACAAGATTCCACAGCTGAATGAGCAAAAATCTAGATCAAACAGCAGACACAAGACATAGTTAGGAAACCATTTTATATGCTCTTTTTAAACATATGCAATGATTTGACAGCTTAGGAGGTCCAGGTAAATGGAAAAAGTCTAGAAAGGTGTATAAGGAAGATGCAAGTTTGGGACTCAACATACCCCCACTGTGAAGATGTTGCATGTCCTCATGCAACCAAATTTTGATCATTCCCCCTTTAGTCCATGTGTTCTGAAGCTTCTGCTAATACATCCAGTCCTCTTCTCTTCTTCCTTGGTGCTAGTATCATCCTGGGCTTCCTTATCAAACATCTGAATTTGAGATTGATTAATTCCCTACTCAACTTCCTGCACTTTTTCTTTAGTTTCTTGTTCTTTTTCTGCCACAGTCCCAGATGTAACATAGTGTTGTCATGAATGATCTTGTCCACTTTGCTTTGCTCTTTTAATGCTTCATTTTCTTGTTTAATGTGGCTGTTTAAGACCTCCAATTCAAACACTTCTTGTTTCAATGATTGGACTTGTGCTTCTTGTGTTGTGTGAGACAGAGTGGATGACGTGCTTGGGCCTGCAGCTGTCTTCTCTAAGGATTCTAGATAATCATACACCTCTTGCTGATTTGGATCTATTTCGGGTGTTTTCCTTGGGCTGACCTCAAAGTCTTGTTGAGGAGGAGGACTAATTTCTAACTCTGGCCGAGAAGGACTTATATCAACATCTGGAGGACTGGTTTCAATATTTGGCTGAGGATGAGGTGGGCTACGGCCAGCTGGAGGTTTCTCGGGTGTTTCCCCACCCAAGTCAATAAAGTGGGGTCCTTTTACTTGTGTTTTCCTCCACTTTCCTCTAAGCCTGCTGCTTCTTCTTAAATGTTGTGGGCTAGTACTCTCTTCTTCCATACTCTGTTTTCCTTTTTCTTTCTTCTTGGCTGTAGCCGCTTGTTTTCGAAGATGCACTAGTCTCTCAGACAACACTTGATAGTCTTCCTCTACAGATGGTTTTGGTGATTGGTAGACATCCTCTATGCTTCTTTTTCCTTTCAATTTTCTCTGTTTTCTATCCTTGGTTCTTTCCTCCTTCTCTTTTTGATCAACTTCTTTAGTTTTTCTAATAGGAGAGTCTTGATTATTGCACTTTTCTCTTTTCTCCTACTCCTTCTTAGTGTTTTTGGTGTACTGCTTTTAGGTGCCTCGGATGGCTCTTGAAAGTAGTTTCTTACTAAAAATCGTTCCCAGGTATCCCTGTTTTTTTAATTGGTATTCAATTAGAATCCTCACAAGCCCATGATGATATAAATGAGGTTCTATGTCTTCTATGTTCTTTTGAACTATTGTGCACATCTTTTTCAAGCTCAGCAATAAGAAGTAGGGCAGATTAAGGGTTTGGTTCTCTAAAAATTTCATCAATAACCGAGTATGATACATGTACATTGCTCCAAAACGGCCTTCACAAGTAATGAACTTTTGAATGATTAACAGCAAGCTGGCCCACTCTTCTTTTAATGCATGAATAGGAATTCCTCTTGTGAATACAGTTATGTCCATACCTAGGTTACGTAATATGACTCTCCACGCCTACTCGTCCAAACTCTTGTTTTTGAACCAGCGTTCACCTTCCTGGGGCAAGTCTGTAGCAGCTGCTATGGATGCTTCGGTGACTGTGAATTTAAGGTCCCCAATTTCCACCACCTGGCCGTTAAAAGACCTTGCAAAAGCTTTTGTTATCTCCTTATTGTGGCCCTTAAATTTTTGAATGAAACGTAGCCATTTTGCCTTCTTCAGCAAGTCTTTTACTTGAGGGTATCCTTCTAAGAACTTGGGTCCTTCCGGTTCTGCCCTTAATAACCAACCCATCCTTTCTTCTGTTTGAAATTCATCTGCTAAGACGGCTAGGTTACAGGGTTTATGGAGGAGCAAACAGTGGCTGAAAATGGAAGCTGGAGAACAGGTAGCGGAAGTGTTCAGGGACTATAAGCGGAAACAGAGGACAGGCAGCCGAGGTGAGTTCACGAAATGGAGTGGAGACGTATGTGAACGAGGTGGTAATGTAGCCGTGGCTTTAATAAAATGGCAGGGGAGTGAAGTGAACCCGGAATTTTTAAACTGAACGGCTGCGTAGGAGATGTTAACACGTTTATGAAATGGCTGCGGAAATTATGCGGTGGAGAGGAGCCGTAATTAAATGGGTCACATCTCATGATTACAAGTGGAGTGTGAAAGTGCAGTCAACTACGAGTTAAACCCGAGAATTAATCATGAGACCGTTTAGGGAATAAATGCATGGTTCATGGAGGAATGTCGTGGAATGGTAATGGAGCTATCGTGGTAATCATTGCATATAGTGGAGCTTTAAGGTTTAATAACTATGCAAAATTGTGCCTTTGATTGCTATTTGAAAGAAATTTTTACTCATACCTTGGAATCTTTGCCATTTTTTGTCCATTAGCCCTTAATCAACTGCTCCTTATTGATGCCTTTAGATGCTCCTTGTCTTCATAATATATCCTCAGTCATACCTGCATTTTCATGATTATTGAACTAACATCTTGACTATCAATTTGAAAAACATAGTGGTGGCTACGAAAACTGCTTCTGGCTGCGGAAACTGACACAGCAACCACTTGGCTGAATAAAGATAGTTAGATAATAACTAACTGAATGAAATTGGTCATGAAAGAGACTTTTATTGATGAAATGGAATGAAATGGATGAAATGGAGTGGGATGAAATGGAGTGGAGTGGAATGAAAATGAAATGGAGTGGAATGAAAATGAAGTGAAGTGAAAATGGGAAAGAAAGAGAGATTTTTTTTTTTGGAAAATATAGGGTGTCAGGTGTTCCTGATTTTCACTCTATATTTTCTATATAAGACTGCCAATCAGTGATTGGTTTTCAGGCTTATACAATTTTTTATTTTTTATTTTTATTTTTATTTTTTTTTAACAGAAAGGAACAAAGGCTAGGCTGGTGGAGAAGAAGGATTCTTCTTCACCAGCCTTATTGCAGAATTCTCTTGAAACATGTTGACAAATACCTCTTTTGAGAGTGGCTTATGATAAATCTTTAATCTGTGGCCATTCACAATAAGAGGAGTTTGAAACTCATCAATGGTCTTGATTCTTACTGCTCCATTGCTAAAGACTTTGTCAATCTCATATGGCCCAAGCCAATGAGTCTGAAATTTTCCTTTGAAGTCTTTAAACTTGGAATCAAATAGTAATGCCCAATCTCCCTCTTGAAACTTTTTCTCTTTGATGTATTTGTCATGCCACTTAGCTCTTTGATGTTGAACTAGATCAGTTCTTAGGATAGCTTCTTGTCTGATCTCATCCAGCTCATTCGACTGCTCCATTCTGTGCTTTTGGGCTTCTGATAGATCCATCCCCAACTGAACTACCATCTTGAAGGTTTTGACTTGAAACTCAATGGGGAGCAGGACTTCTTTCCCATAAACAAGTTCATAGGGAGAATGTCTTGTTGTATTCCTCCATGTAGTTCTGTAGGCCCATAAGGCTTCAGGAAGCCTCTCTGCCCAATCTCTTCTGTAGATGAATAGTTTTGGTGATGATGCTTTCAATAACTTTGTTTGTAGACTCCACTTGGCCATTTGCTTGCGGATGGTACGGAGTATATTTTCTGTGCTTGATTTTGTATTCTTCCATCAGCTTCTCCATCATGTTGGATGTAAATTGACTTCCCTGATCTGTCACAATTTCTCTTGGGACACCAAAGCGAGTAAAAATATCCTCATAAAGAAAACTAACAACTGAATTTTCAGTAGCAGAAAGTAATGCTTTGGCTTCTACCCATTTAGTGACATAATCAGTACATACCAATATATACTTCTTTTGTTTAGATGGTGGATTAATGGGTCCAATGAAATCTAAAGCCCATTTTTCAAAGGGTTCGATGAGTACCTGTGGTTGTAATGGCATTTCATTTGAAAGAGTCAGTTTCCCTACTCTTTGGCAGTTGTCACACCTTTTAACATATTCTTTTGTATCTTTGAAGAGGGAAGGCCAATGATATCCTAAAGAAATGATTTTATAGGCCGTCCTTTTGTCAGCAAAGTGTCCACCGCATGGTTCATCATGACATGCCTTGAGAATTTCAGGCATTTCATCTTCCCTAACACATCTTCTGATCACAAAATCTGGCCCTATTTTGAACAATTCGTTAGAAATCCATGAATATTTTGAACTCTCCTGATTAATCTTTCTTCTTTCACTAGGAAATAGATGTGGAGGTAGTTTCCATGTAACCAAATAATTAGCAATATCTGCATACCAAGGAGTCTTATTAGTTACTGCAAATAAATATTCATCTGGAAACTTATCCTCTACAGGAGAATCTTCTTTAGTATTTTGGATCCTAGACAAGAAATCAGCTACTGTATTTTGTTTCCCTGGTCTATCCAACACAGTAATATTGAATTCCTGTAAAGGTAAGAGCCATCTTGTAACTCTGCCATTAGTAACATGTTTGTTCATTAGATATCTAATCGCAGAATGATCAGTATGGACAAAAGTCTCATAGCCTGTTATATAATGTCTAAAGTTATTGATTGCATGAACAACAGCTAAGAACTCTTTTTCAGTCATAGTATAGTTCAACTCAGTGGGAGTCAAATTTTTACTGGTATAGTAAATGGCATAAGGAACTAAATCCTTTTGACCCAACACAGCTCCTAGAGTTGTATCTGAAGCATCTGTAGAAATATGGAAATGAAGTTTCCAATTTGGCCCTCTCAAGATGGGTGCTTCAGATATTCTTGTTTTCAAAGTTTCAAATGTTGATTGACAATCAGGATCCCATTTGAATTCACAGTCTTTTGTAAGAAATTTGAAGAGTGGAGATGCTATTTTGGTGAAGTTTTCTATAAATCTTCTATAGTACCCAGTAAATCCCAGAAAACTTCTAACATCTTTTTGACAATTTGGAATAGGCAACTTGGAGATGACTTCAACCTTTGATCTATCCACTTTAATCCCATCCCCTGAAATGTGATGTCCCAAAACAATACCTTCAGTAAACATCATAAAGCATTTTTCATGACTTAATGAAAGGTTTGTTTCCTTACATCTTATAAGGACTTTTTCCAAATTCTATAATGCCTCTTCAAATGAATTACCATAAATTGTAAAATAATCCATATAAACCTCTACAGAATCATGGATTAGATCAGAAAAGATTCCTAGTACCGCTCTTTGAAATGTTGCGGGTGCATTACATAATCCAAAAGGAAGCACTCGGTAAGCAAAAGTTCCCCATGGACAGGTAAATGTGGTCTTATCTTGATCTTCAGGTGCTACCTGAATTTGATTATAGCCACTAAAACCATCCAAAAATGAAAATTACTTTTTGCCTGCTAGAGTATCTAATACCTGATCAATAAAGGGCAAAGGAAAGTGATCCTTCAAAGTTGCTTTATTCAACTCCCTATAATCAATGCATACCCTCCATTTACCATTCTTTTTATGTACTATAACCAAAGGAGAAACCCATCGGCTATCTGAAATTGGATAAATGAAGTTTACATTGAGTAGTTTTTGGAGCTCCTCTTTCACTATCTCCCTAAGGTTTGAATTCATCCTTCTCTGAGGTTGTCTGATTGGTCTACTGTTTTCCTCAATGAAGATATGATGAATGCAAGTCTTAGGGTCAATACCTTTCATATCAGTATACTCCCATGCAAATGCAGTAGAATGTTTTTGCAAGATTTTGGTTAGCTCTCCCTGTTGTGATTTTTCAATTTTTTGTTGATATTCAATGTTTTACCTGGAAAAATCTCAATGGTGGAACTACCAAACTCTTCCATAGAGTAAAGAGACATTTGTCTAGATGATATATACTCAATGTCAGAATCTAACTGAAATTGTGTGTGGTCATATTCTGAAGATGTTTCAAAATTTTCTAATGTGTTCAGAATTTCACTATCTTCACTGATTTCAGAAATGGTAAAGACAGGTTGTATAGTGTCCTCATCATCGACCCATTCATTATCTCCTACTTCTGTAATTGCTTTTGCTGGAGGATACAAATTGAATTTCTTTGTCGAATTACCATCGGAAATATACATATCCCCATATCTACAACTGATAAAAGCATCAGCTGTGGCTAGCCAAGGTCTTCCTAAGATGAGTGGGTGCCCTCCTAAATTACTCTTAGGAGTTAAAATCATGAAATCTACTGGATATTCCCAAGAATCTAAGGAGACCGAAATGTCTTCTAATACACCATTTGGTTTGATAATTAATCGATCTACAAGTTGCAGTAGAGTAGGTGTAAAAAGAAGATTAGGAAGTTTTAGCTGTTCCATAGTCTGTCTACTCATAATGTTGATAACAGCCCCTAAATCAATCAAAGTATTTGGAATTTCTACCCCATTGATATGTGTTTTGACAATTGGACTACCGGGATCTACATACTTCTGCATGGTAATTTTTACCATCATGATATCTACAATTTTTCCTACCAGGTGGATTCTTCTTGTATCTCTTGGTTTCCTTCCTAGTCTTTTGAGACTCAACTCCTTTATTGTTTTTGCTAGAATAGGAATCTCTCTAATGGCTTGTAGCAAGGGAATCTTGATACAGACATTCTTTAATTCATATAGAAAATCATAGTCAGGCAACAAGATTTGTTTTTCCACTCCTTTGTCAATTTGTAATCTTTCAGGAAAAGGAGGTGTGGATGAAGATGCAAGTTGCTCAACTATAGGAGTTGTGGGGGTTGACTTTTTTTCTTTTTCTTTTTGAGTGCTTGGGTTTTGAAGAGATGCTTCAGAACCTTTATTGGCTTCAAGAGAATCTTCCTCAGAAATGCTTTGCTTTTGAGCATCTATAGAAGGCTTTTCTAAAACTCTACCAGATCTGAGTTGTACATCATTGAGAGGAACAATCATATAGGTAGGAAATTGTTGTCCTTCTACCATGTAAGCATTTTGAGGATTTTTATTATTGGGATTTGGCAATGGCTGGGAAGGTAGTTGATTTGTCTTTTGTTGGAATGGAAGCAAGAGTTGGGAATTTGGATTTTGTTGGGAAGGTTGTTGTTGTTGTGGAAATGACAATGAAAGTTGTGGATTTTGATTTGGATGTTGTGGAGTTTGTTGATTTTGAAAAGATGGAGGATATTGATAAAATTGAGCAAATCTCCCATAAGGATTTTGCATACCTTGTACCCATGATTGAAATGGATTTTGAGGTTGGGACCAAGGTTGTTGCCAAGGATTCCAATTTGGTGGGGGTTGAAAGTTCGTGGGGTTGTTAAACCCTTGATTTTGTTGCCCCTACCAAGGTCTCCTTGAAACAAAGCAGAGAGACTCAATTGAATTTGGATCTTCTTGAAAGACAGCTTTGAGCCCAGGAATTGAAGGACAATCCTTGGTCTCATGGCTTTCTGAACAAATCAT
This sequence comes from Pinus tabuliformis, assembly GCA_031772625.1. Taxonomy (NCBI): domain Eukaryota; kingdom Viridiplantae; phylum Streptophyta; class Pinopsida; order Pinales; family Pinaceae; genus Pinus; species Pinus tabuliformis. The sequence continues at coordinate 795,316,636 of CM062815.1, read as the reverse complement.
ACATGTTTCTACAACTTTTGCATCCAAGGGGCATTCCCTTAAAGCATGTTTCTTCCTACATTGTGGACAAAAGATGGCCAAAGCTTCAGCTTCTACTTTCTGCTTGTTTTGTATTTTAAGGGTGTCTAGTTGCTCACTAAGGCTCCCTAAAATATCAGTTTTGAACTCATCAAGCATGTTGCCAATCTCAACCCTACTTACTGATCCAGTTGCAGATTTGTTTGCTCTAATGAGAGAAGGATCTCTAAGCCCTTTTCCAGTTTTAGATTTTCCCCTTGAGAGATGGACACATAGTTCTGCTATATCATGAAGTGGAAGTTGAGAAATATCTCATTTTCCCATCATGTTTAAAATATCTATCCATTCATCTCTAATGGATTTTAATAGAAGGGCTTTCAAGGTCTCCTCATCTAGGTTATTCATTTTTGCTCTTTTCAGGTTGTATTGAAATCTTTCAAGTAAATCCTCCAAGTTTTCATCTTCTTTTCGCACCATTTTGAATACCTCATCCTTATGATTGGTGGGCATAAATAGTCCAGGTATCTATCCAAAAATGTTTGTTTCATATCATTCCAAGTCCTAATAGATTGAGTGACTAATCCCATGAACCATTTTAGAGCATCTCCCTTCAATGTTGAAGGAAACAATTTGAGTTTTTGAGAGTCTTCCATATAATCATAAGTTCGGCACACGACTTCAAACTCAAATAGAAATATTTCAGGATCCTCACTTCGCAACCCATAAAAGTTTGGGAGGACAGATGGTGAGATGTTTTTCATTGTTGTACGAGATTCCTCATCAACTATAGGAAATCCAAATGAGTTATCTCCATCCCTATGTCCCCCGTTGTTACCTCTACCTCCTCCATTATTTCCTCCTCCTCTACCTCTACCTCTACGTCCTCCTCCAAATCCGTTTACTACTTCCTCTGTCATGATAGTTTCCTCAGAGATTTCAGAGTCCTCTGGTTCTTCTACTAATGGCGAATGAGGAGGAATTTCTCCCTCTTCTTCTTCATGTGATTCTACTTCCTCGATTACAATTTTTTTTCCTGTAGAAGTAAAGAAAGGGTCTTTTCCTAACTTAGATTCGGTGGATAGTGTGGGAGAGTCTCCTAATTCAGTTGCTGCCCCTTGAATTCCAGGAATCCTAAGGCTAGGAGTGTGAGTTGGAGATGATGGAGGTGTATCTTGTCTACGCCTTGAAGTAGATGGAGTTGTAAAAATCGAACTCTTGGCCCTAGCTATAAACCTTCCCCTAGAATCTCTTGCCCTATGCATGTCATTTTTTATTTTTCTTCAAGTCAGGCTAATAATTCTCTTTCTGATCTTCCAGATCACTCTAGGTGCAAGAAGAGAGCATACTCAAGAAATTATTGAACCAATAACTCTCTTTTCTGATCCTCCAGATCACACTAGGTGCAAGAGGAGAGCATACTTTGAGAAATTATCAATTTTTACCTTCTTTGAAATTTTCTTTTTTTTTTTTTTTTTTTTAAAGAAATTGACTACCTAGTTTCACTTCCCCGGCAATGGCGCCAAAATGTTTGGTCAATTTAGAGTGTCCTAAATTGCTATATTAATTGTCAATCCGAGAGTCGTAAACTGCTGAAGTGAGGTGCACTATATATGCAAGATAACTGATTTCTTCCCTTTTGTCATTTTTTATTTTTAGTTTGTTTTTGGGTTTATCTTTGTTGATTCCCTAATGTGAGATGGCAATTCTAAAAGTCAAGTATGGATATAAGTGTTCAAGGCAATGGTGTCCTTTAAAAGGATTTCCAAACTTCAAAATTTTCAAAAAGGTTTTAAAACTTGCAATGATGAAATCAATTCCTGAAAGAGAATGAAAATGTACCACTATTCTAATTAAACAAACAGTGAGCTAGTGACCATGAAACCCAGTATCCTTGCTGCTGTGTAAATATAAAAGAAACTGAACTCAAAGAAATCCAAAAGTTGCAAGCAAATCAAAGCTAATATCGAACTACATCAACTCATATTCTGACCCCTCACCATTTGTCTCGCTCTGGTTTTAGGAGGTAATCATAAACAAATTGAGAAATCTGATATCTAATTTGCAGAAAATGAAACTAATATTAAACTACACACTCATACTCCAATCCCTCACCATTTGTCTCGCTCTGGCTTTAGGAGGTAATTGAAAATGACATGAACAATTCAATAACTAACTTGCAGAAAAATAAACTAATATCAAACTACGCATTCATACTTCAATCCCTCACCATTTGACTCGCTCTGGCTTTAGGAGGTAACTGAAAATGACATGAGTAATCTAATATCTATCTTGCAGAAAAGTAAATGAACAAAATTGAAAGAAATAAACCAGTGCTGGAATTAGAACTAGGAAAATAAATCAGCAGAAGGACAAGAATAATTCCATGTCATTAGTCATTATAAAGCTATGTGCAAATGCCTGGGCTGCCTATTAGAATCTGAAACAAAGACACTGATCAGTTAACAGCATTAGAAAGCATAAAAACTATGGACAACAATCAACATGAATACCATAAGCAGTGAAATATATGCAAGTAAACAATTATGGCATCAGGAATGTAAAGAAATAAAGCATGAAACTATACAGCAGTTAACAAAACCTTGGTGTGTACAGGGGCCCTCTGCACAACCTCGGCCAATCAGAAATCAACCACGAATTGAGCTTATAAACAGTGTCTTCTCATGTATTAAAATGCAGTCATAACACAGAAATAAAGTTACGGCACAGTGGGCTCGTAAACAGTCAAAATTACATTCAAAAAAACTAGTTACTATGCATATGAGAATGCTTTATTTATAACAGAGGATGACATAACCACTTTCCTAAAATTTGCGCTGATAAAAATACACGTGAATAACCACGTCCAGAAATCTAGCATTATGGTAGCCGTGAAGATTAAATCCAAGGAGGGTGGCTGTTAGATTCGGTTCATGGAGCAGTCCACAGGTGTTAACACGTCTCCTGAGATTTAGGAACGGCCACGCAAATCCTCACGTGGTGAAAAATAGAGTTCTGCCACCGTAGGATTCTTAGGTTGACCACCGCTTGACTACCTTTGACCACGGCCTTTTGTGAGGGATTCGGTTGAACCAATAGGACACGGTCCATGTCCACATCATTTGCAACTTGCCCATGTGGCTGGATTCGCTTGAGGACACCTGTAACATAGACTTCAACAAAAAGGTTGCGGAAAGTTGAACTGGCTGCGGAAAGTGACAAGATTCCGCAGCTGAATGAGAAAAAATCTAGATCAAACAGCAGACACAAGACATAGTTAGGAAACCATTTTATATGCTCTTTTTAAACTAATATACAATTATATGACAGCTTAGGAGGTCCAGGTAAATGGAAAAAGGCTAGAAAGGTGTATAGGGAAGATGCAAGTTTGGGACTCAACAGCATTTGTCACACGACATCTGAAAATAACTTTCATAAAAGATTGGATCTATAACAGTGCAATTTACTCCAAAATCTCTCCACTAGTCACCTAACCATCCTGAAAATTGATTTCTTTGCATGGTCCTAATTGATCCAAATTTTAATTTTGTATAATGGGTTTCTTTCTTTCCATCAACATTTAGGAGATCCCACCATAATTTTTTGTAACCTGCAAAATCATAGACTGTGTCAGGAAAAATAAGATTAGGATTATTTTGTGGCCATAAGATAGGAGAATTTTTGGTGATTGTCCAATCTGTGTTTGTGGTTCTGTTGATGACTAAATATCTGTGATAAATATTTCTTTGTCTTCCTCCTTTAGACCAGATTATTGCGATGTCATGGAAATTATTTTGTAATGCCTCTTCTGCTTGATGTGCTGCAGCCATACTGCTAGTATACACCATATCATGGATCCAACAATTTCCTTTGGGAAATACTCTTCTTTCAGGCACTAGGTTTAAAATATTTGTATGTGGCTGTAGATCCGCATCTAAGACTTTTATTTGTCTTAGCTGCCAGGTTGGCTTCCAGTTTTCCTTGTATTCTTCCCAGCTTTAGTTCCTCTCTGATAGTTCTGAGAACTTCTTGTTGATTATCTGGGTCCCATTCAGTAACAATAACAAAAACATGTTCTTGTTCTTGTGACTGGGTTTGTATGTATTCTCGGCTGAGAAAATCAGGTAGACAGTTGTCTTCTCCTTTGATGTGTTCCACTTCGAAATCAAAATTGGCAAAAAGGGCTTGCCATCTGGCGAATTTGGTTTCTCCATGCTTCTTGATATCTTTATTAAGCACCTTCTTAAGGGCAGACGCATCTGTCCTGAGAAGAAAAGGTTTATTGACCAGATGGATCTTGAATTTGTCGATGCTATTCCATGTTGCTTTCACCTCTTTTTCTATAGTAGAATATCTTTTCTTAGTGGGGTTCCATGTACCTGAAGCGAACTGGATAACTTGTTCTTCATTATCTTTTTTTTTGTTTTAATATACCTCCCCATCCAATGTTGTTGGCATCAGATTCTACAATCTTATAAGCTGCATCATCAGATATATACAGTGTGGGAAGGTCTCTGACCTTGGCTTTAATCTTTTGAACTGCTCTGGTATGGAGTGGTGTCCAAGGTTCAGGAATTTTGTGCAGCCTCTAATTTAATAAGCTTCTGTCCTTGGCGCAGTCTTGATAGAAATTACTTACGTAATTTAAACAACCAAGAAATCTTTGTAGCTGCGTCTTGTCTGTAATGATGTCTGGAAATTTGTTAGAGAATTCCAGAGCATGTTTTTGCAAGGAGATTTGGCCATTGAATATAGTATGGCCAAGAAATTTAATGGAAGTCTGAAAGACTTTGATTTTCTTTTTGCTTAATACAAGACCATTCCTTTTTATTGTATTTACAAAGGTCTATATATGTTTAAAATGATCTTGCAATTTTTTTGAAAAAATAAGTATATCATCTATATACACAATCAGCCAATCGAAGAAGGGTTTAAATATAGAGTCCATCACCTTCTGGAACTTGGATGGTGCATGCTTTAGGCCGAAAGGCATTACATTCCATTCATAATGTTCGGCTAGGACACTGAAAGTTGTTTTGAATTTATCCTTCTCTGATATAGCAACTTGCCAAAATCCTGATTTCAAATCGAACTTGGAAAATATTTTTGCTCCTGCTATTCTGCTTATCAGATCTCCTTTGTGGGGAATCGGATATGTATTATCTGCTAGTACTGAGTTCAAAGGCTTATAATTGATGACTAGTCTTGTGATGCCTTTGATTTGTTCTGCTCTTTTATTTACATAGAACCCATAACAATTCCATGGGTTCTCTGATTCTCTGATCAATTTCTTACTCAACAGATTCTTGATTTCTTTTTCGTAGAGTTCACCATATTTTTTGTTCATCGGAATTGCCTTACTTTTACATGGCTTACCTGTATACTCTGTTTTATAGGGCAATTCAACACAATATTGCTTTCTGTGCCAAAAAGCATTTGGATCTTCTGCACAACATTCTTTCTCTATTTGTGCCTTTAATTCTGAAATTTTCTTTTGTATTGTTGGTAGGCTTAGCTGTTGTGAGATACGAATGGTGGATTTCAGATCTTTTAGATCTATTAGCTTTGATTCAGCTTTCTTTAGCTCTTCCATAGTTTGAACCATTGTCGAGACTCGTGGAGCTGAGACATATGGTAATTTAATTTTTCTTGGGCCATTTGAGGAGGTAGTAAGAGTGATAAAATATCCAGCCTTATGCTTTTTTGTTCTAAATGAACCATGTGGTTCAACAACAACCAAAAATGTGTTACCTAAAATACAATCAACAAGGATGTCAACAACTGCAAATTTTAATTTTATGCAGTGATTATCAAAGCAGATAGATGCCTTGGGAATTTCATACTTCAACGTTTTACTTCCCAAGCCAATAACTTTTCTTTCTGTTATCATCCAATATTTAGCAGGGATCACTTTTGTATTTAAAATATTTACGTCTGCTCCAGAATCAATAAGAGCAGTTAATTTGAACATCTGTCCCTGTATGCAAATATTTATTTGTACATGATGTTGCTGGTATTCGATGGCGAGTATCCTCATTTCCTGAAAACCTGAAGCAATATATTTTCTTCCTTCATAAATCTGTACATTTGGCTTGTAAAATTCTGTTGTATCATATTCTTCTATAGGATCTGCTTCATCAATGGATTTTCCTTTTTCTAATTTCACAATCTAAGATTTAAGAATAGAAATTTCAGATTTGAGATTGTGAATTTCATGACTTACCTCCCCCAAGGTAAGCGCGTGAACCTTGTCATGTTGTTGATGTCTTTGGAATGATTTTGCATTCTTTTCATAAGAGGCATCAATGAAGACTGGCTTCTTTGAAGAACTTCCGCTGGAAGATTTCATTTGGTCCATGAAGGCTTCCATAAGGCGATTCTTCATTTCTCCTTCTTCCATAGCTCTTATTTGGGAAAAATTTTTTATCTCATCTTCTTTTGTCTGTGCCATAAGAATTTTTTCTTTGTATTCCTGTGGTCGTAAATCTTCATCAAAGGAATCATTAGAAATTTTAGATTCATAAGAGAAAATACATTTACAATTTTCAGAATCTGAACAATCACAAGCATTTGCATAAAAATTTAATTCTTCAACTTCTTCTTCTGAAGTATATGCAGAATGAGAACTTTCAACAGATGAGTCAAGCAACTGTTGTTGCTGAATCTGGGGGTGTTCTTTGATCACCACATTGGGGCAATGATCAGCTTTATGATTTCTAGACCCACACCTCATGCAATGATATTGAGCCTTCGTTTTTGGAGTTTTTAATTCTTGATTTTGAGGCTGAGATTTCTTGCCTCAATTTTTTTTTTATTCTTCACCTACTGGACAGTTATTTGCAGTATGTCCATTTTTGCCACACAAACCAACATGTCAATTTATTCCATTTTTCTTGCTTGGCACTATGCAGGTGAATATTAGATGGTTTATAATAATGTGCCTTAGGGACATATTTGTAATATCCCTTCCTTTTATGCTGTCAAAAAGATCGACCTTGCTTCTTAAAGTCTTTTCTGGTTGATAGATTCTTTTCTTTCTTGGCTCTTTTCTTGATTTTTCTCCTTTTTACTAATGGATCATCAAGAGATAACCCATACTTGCTGCACAATGATTTGCTGTCGTGGAATCTGGACAGCTTTTCTAGAGACTTATTAACTTTCGAGCTTGTGAAAAGACCAACCAGAGCTTTAGTAATAATTGAATATATTTGTCCCCATGTGTAAGACTCAAAAGGAATTTGAAAAAATTCTTGCAGTCTGAGATAGTCAACGAATCTGGAAGGAAATTCTGCAAGATAGACTTGCTTCCATAACAAATTCTTTGAGTCTTTGACTTCATAGATTCTATGCATCCAATCTCGATGGAAGTCTTCATATTGGGATATTTTATTTCACTTGAGATTCATTAAAATAATCTCATGCTTATCGGCTATTTCTGCCTCAGAACCACACCAGTGTTCAACAATCATGGAGGTCAAGGCTCCAATCATGTTGTTCTGTACTGTCCCATATGAATTATGAATTATATTTCCTTGCTCATCTTTGAGAAGTTGTTCTTCCATTTGTTTAATTAAAGCAGGAGAGGATTCTGTTTCCCACCATTTTGATAGTGTGCCTGTGAAACACTGGATAATTGTTTTGCAGGCTTCTACCTCAGTTTTTCCTCTTAGACACATAAGTTTATATTCGGTAAACATCATGTCTACCATTTGTCTTATCTGGCCGACACTGAGGTTATCTATAGTCCATTCCCTATGAGAATCAGGGAAGAAAGTGTGGGTTTCAGGCAATTTGCCTTTTCCTCTAATATCAGGTGCTGAATACCTGTTGTACTGACTTTCCAAAGGCTCATATATAGGCATAACTTCTGGCTCTTTTTCCTCATCCTTAAATAGACTTGCCATAGAAATATGTTCACTTGGAGTTTCAACTTTTTCTGGTTCTTGGGATGCAATTTCTTTGGGGAATAAAAAAGGAAACTTGTCGACTGGTTTGACAGGATCTTGAATACGGACACTTGCTTTATGCAAAAAAGAAGAAGGAACTGGTTTTTCTATTTTGGATATAGATAATTGATTCATCTTCTGTACCAGTTCATTTATTTGTCCAGATGTAGAACCAATATGTTCTACCATTTTGTCTTCAACATTCTCTAGCTTTATTAGAGATTCTCTAACATATCCTCTAATTACTGAAGTAGAATTTTGAACATTATTCAAGGAATTATTTACAGAATTTAAAGAAACTTGGACAGTATCAAATTGTTCTTTGACCTCTTTGGATTTGGCCATGTTCATTTCAAGACCTTTCACAGCTGTGTTTGTCCAATTCAGTTGTTCAGAAGTTTTATGTATTCTGCCATCAGTACCAAATGCACTGTGATCCTTTAATACTAATGGTATTGCTTTGGCAGAATTTTGTACTTCTCCAAGCACTATGCCTTTGTATGGAGGAAAAGTTGTAGGTGTTTCAACTTTAAGGCCATCTAGTGCTATCCAAGAATGTTGAGTTGAAGTGGATGCATCAGTCATTAAAATCATTTGTTGCTTTCTCTTTTCTAACCAAACATAGAATGAGATCCATGTGTTAGTACACTCCATGTGGTCTTTCCATTCTTGAGACAATTTTATTTTCTCAGACATAGAATGACTAAAACCAAATTCTTCTGCTTTAGGATTTGTAAAAAGATCCCAATTCAACATGGCTTTCATCCATTTGGCAGGGACTCTATTTTTCAAACATCCATCCATTAAAGTGAAGAATTTGTGCATCTCCATGACTGCTGGCTTTTTGTAGTCATCTGGAACAGAACCAAATCGGCAATCTGGTATAAGGCCATTAGCTTGCTCAAGATAACGAAGACCGTATCTCGGTTTGGCTGGTCTCACTACTGAAAACATTTGGGTTAACCTCGGATCTTCATTTTCCAAAATAGGAATCTCATGCATCATCAAAACATGCTCTGACTCATGAGGAAATGGAATTTCTGAGAACTTAGGATTAGGACATGGATTGACAGAAGTTATAGGTGGGGCTTCACCAGTCCTAGGATGATGGTTCTCATGGATTACCAAATCTGCAAGCTGGCTTAAAATAACTGGATACTGACACTCTGGACATTTAACTTATAGGGAAGAAAAATTTACCATCTAGGCTAATTTAAACAATGAAATATGTTTGCAAGTATTTACAAAAGAACTTGTGCAAGCAGTGTCAACAAGTTCAGGATTTCTGTATAATGGTGAACTCCTGCACATTTGATCTATCCTCTTTCTGTCTATAGTAGATCTACGGGGGAAAGATAAGACGGCTGATGAGGACTCCTCTCTGATATCTGCAGAAGTAATTTTCTTGACTGACGGAGGCCTAGGGTTTGAAACCACCCAGTGTTCAGGGAATGTCAAATCTTCCCACCTGATTGTTTGGTGTTCTATTTTTTGATTTCTAGAGTTTGTTAACACCACAACACTAGATTTAGAATCTTTACTGGGTGCATGCATAACAGCAGGATATAGGGTATTTGTGTGCCTGAAGCAACCTCTGGTTTGGATTGCTATGTTATGTCTTTTCTTATTCATATCAAATCTAGTTGTCTGGATTTGGAGCTGGAGAATGCTCTCAATAGTTTCATCAAAGACATAAATTGAAAAATTTGGATAGCAATCAAAATAATCTGGACCATTTGAAAGAGGTGCAACTATCCCTCCTATTAATGAATCTGTATATTTGTTGTGTGTAAGATCTCGGACAGTGGATAACACAAAAGTATTCAAACCCTGATGTGTTAATGCATGTATTCCAATTTTGAGACAACCCAAATGAAGGTACTGGGTCTTTAGACGCTTAGCCTCAGCCTGTAATTGTTTGGGGTTAAGTAAAGGAATAGATTGTACATAGTCAGAGTTTTCCTGAATCGGACTGATAGATTCCTTTATACTTATCCTAGTAGCGGCAATTAAATGGAAGGCAGATAGATTTGCATAGACTTCTGAAGCATTAATTGAAGGTAGCTGCTATCTAGCAGAGGGTTGGCTTTCTTCATATTCAAGTTCAGCTGAATTTAAAATGTTACTAGATGCAATAGCAAACATATCCCGAAGGGGATTTTCTTGAGTAGAGGACTCTTGCTCTTCGATATCACAGTATGAAACAGACTTTCTATTTGGATCCATTTTATAAAGGCTTCTCAGATCACCTAAAGACTTGAGTTCTTCTCGTGATGTAAGCAGATCAAACTGAGAGTCCGCAGTTGCAGAGCAGGAGAAGCTCTCGACTCTAAACTTCAAAAGACACAATAACTCTAACTCTCGATGCCCCGAATGAGCCTGACTCTCTTCATTTTATAGGAAGAAGAGGGGACAAACATCTGACCATCAAACCAACAAGTTGAGTACGAAAGATTCTATCAATCACGGAGATGTGGTTCAATATCCACCAAAAGTCAGAGAAGTGCTCCGAGTCTCGTGACTAAAGAATCTTTTTCCTATTACATGATTATAATCGATCCTACGGAAAGCATATTATCTACAATGTGGATGCCTTTTAACCAGTTAAGGCCCACGAGGAAACTAGCCATGAATAGTCCTCATGACTGGACAACATAATTACACAGTGGAGTTTTCTAGATAAACCCACGGAAACCTTTTTATGAAGAAGGACTAGCACTGTGGGATGATTCACCAAGAGCTGTGATTCCTGGGAACCTACTTCTGGGATAAATGAGGCTGTCCCATGCCTTTGTATAGATCCGCCGAACTATCATAGGTTTATTCAGTACATATTGATGTTTTATTTTAGTCATGACTAGCCATTTGTCATGCCTAGCCATAAATTGTTGTAGTATTTGGTGATATGGATAATTTAGCAGATCACTTACTGTGGCACAAGGAATATGAAAACAATCAACGACATTTCTGTGGTAGCATTTGTCACATGACATCTGAAAATAACTTTCATAAAAGATTGGATCTATAGCAGTGCGATTTACTCCAAAATCTCTCCACCAGTCACCTAACCATCCTGAAAATTGATTTCTTTGCATGGTCCTAATTGATCCAAATTTTAATTTTGTATAATGTGTTTCTTTCTTTCCATCAACATTTAGGAGATACCACCATAATTTTTTGTAGCCTGCAAAATTATAGACTGTGTCAGGAAAAATAAGATTAGGATTATTTTGTGGCCATAAGATAGCAGAATTTCTGGTGATTGTCCAATCTGTGGTTCTGGTTCTGTTGATGACTAAATATATGTGATAAATATTTCTTTGTCTTCCTCCTTCAGACCAGATTATTGCGATGTCATGGAAATTATTTTATAATGCCTCTTCTGCTTGATGTGTTGTAGCCATACTTCTAGTATACACCATATCATGGATCCAACGATTTCCTTTGGGAAATACTCTTCTTTCGGGCACTAGGTGTAAAATATCTGTATGTGGTTGTAGATCCGCATTTAAGACTTTTGTTTGTCTTAGCTGCCAGGTTGGCTTCCAGTTTTCCTTGTATTCTTCCCAGCTTTGGTCCTCTCTGATAGTTCTGAGAACTTCTTGTTGATTATCTGGGTCCCATTCAGTAACAATAACAAAAACATGTTCTTGTTCTTGTGACTGGGTTTGTATGTATTCTCGGCTGAGAAAATCAGGTAGACAGTTGTCTTCTCCTTTGATGTGTTCCACTTTGAAATCAAAATTTGCAAAAAGGGCTTGCCATCTGGCGAATTTGGCTTCTCCAGGCTTCTTGATATCTTTATTAAGCACCTTCTTAAGGGCAGATGCATCTGTCCTGAGAAGAAATGGTTTATTGACCAGATGGATCTCGAATTTGTCGATGTTATTCCATGCTGCTTTCACCTCTTTTTCTATAGTAGAATATCTTTTCTTAGTGGGGTTCCATGTTCCTGAAGCGAACTGGATAACCTGTTCTTCATTATCTTTTTTCTGTTTTAATATACCCCCCCATCCAATGTTGTTGGCATCGGATTCTACAATCTTATAAGCTGCATCATCAGATATATACAGTATGGGAAGGTCTCTGACCTTGGATTTAATGTTTTGAACTGCTTTAGTATGGAGTGGAGTCCAAGGTTCAGGATTTTTGCACAGCCTCTGATTTAATAAGCTTCTGTCCTTGGCGCAGTCTTGATAGAAATTACTTACGTAATTTAAAAAACAAAGAAACCTTTGTAGCTGTGTCTTGTCTGTAATGATGTCTGGAAATTTGTTAGAGAATTCCAGAGCATGTTTTTGCAAGGAGATTTGGCCATTGAATATAGTATGGCCAAGAAATTTAATGGAAGTCTGAAAGACCTCGATTTTCTTTTTGCTTAATACAAAACCATTCCTTTTTATTGTATTTACAAAGGTCTGTATATGTTTAAAATGATCTTGCAATTTTTTTGAAAAAATAAGTATATCATCTATATACACAATCAGCCAATCAAAGAAGGGTTTAAATATAGAGTCCATCACCTTCTGGAACTTGGATGGTGCATGCTTTAGGCCGAAAGGCATTACATTCCATTCATAATGTCCGGCTGGGACACTGAAAGTTGTTTTGAATTTATCCTTCTCCGATATAGTAACTTGCCAAAATCTCGATTTCAGATCGAACTTGGAAAATATTTTTGCTCCTGCTATTCTGCTTATCAGATCTCCTTTGTGGGGAATCAGATATGTATTATCTACTAGTACTAAGTTCAAAGGCTTATAATTGATGACTAGTCTTGGGATGCCTCTGATTTGTTCTACTCTTTTATTTACATAGAACCCATAACAATTCCACAAGCTCTCTGATTCTCTAATCAATTTCTTACTCAACATATTCTTGATTTCTTTTTTGCAGAGCTCATGATATTCCTTGTTCATCGGAATCGCATTACTTTTACATGGCTCACCTGTATACTCTGTTTTATAGGGCAATTCAACACAATATTTCTTTCTGTGCCAAAAAGCATTTGGATCTTCTGCACAACATTCTTTCTCTATTTGTGCCTTTAATTCTGAAATTTTCTTTTGTATTGTTGGTAGGCTTAGCTGTTGTGAGATATGAATGGTGGATTTTAGATCTTTTACATCTGTTAGCTTTGATTCAGCTTTCTTTAGCTCTTCCATAGTCTGAACCATTGTTGAGACTCGTTGAGCTGAGACATATGGTAATTTAATTTTTCTTGGGCCATTCGAGGAGGTAGGAAGAGTAATAAAATATCCACCCTTATCCTTTTTTGTTCTAAATGAACCATGTGGTTCAACATCAACCAAAAATATCTTACCTAAAATACAATCAACAGGGATGTCAGCAACTGCAAATTTTAATTTTATGCAGTGATTATCAAAGTAGATAGATGCCTTGGGAATTTCATACTTCAACGTTTTACTTCCCAAGCCAATAACTTTTCTTTCTGCTGTCATCCAATATTTAGCAGGGATCACTTTTGTATTTAAAATATTTACGTCTGCTCCAAATCAATAAGAGCAGTTAATTTGAACATATGTCCCTGTATGCAAATATTTATTTGTACATGATGTTGCTGGTATTCGATGGCGAGTATCCTCATTTCCTGAAAACCTGAAGCAGTATCTTTTCTTCCTTCATAAATCTGTACATTTGGCTTGTAAAATTCTTTTGTATCATATTCTTCTATAGGATCTGCTTCATCAATGGATTTGCCTTTTTCTAATTTCACAATCTGAGATTTAAGAATAGAAATTTCAGATTTGAGATTGTGAATTTCATGACTTACCTCCCCCAAGGTAAGCGCGTGAACCTTATCCTGTTGTTGATGTCTTTGGAATGATTTTGCATTCTTTTCATAAGAGGCATCAATGAAGAGTGGCTTCTTTGAAGAACTTCTGCTGGAAGATTTCATTTGGTCCATGAAGGCTTCCATAAGGCGATTCTTCATTTCTCCTTCTTCCATAGCTCTTATTTGGGACAAGATTTTTATCTCATCTTCTTCTGTCTGTGCCATAAGAATTTTTTCTTTGTATTTCTGTGGTTGTATATCTTCATCAGAAGATTCATTAGAAATTTCAGATTCAGAAGAGAAAATACATTTACAATTTTCAGAATCTGAACAATCACAAGCATTTGCATAAAAATTTAATTCTTCAACTTCTTCTTCTGAAGTATATACAGAACTAGAACTTTCAACAGATGAGTCAAGCAACTGTTGCTGCTGAATCTGGGGGTGTTCTTTGATCACCACATTGGGGCAATGATCAATTTTATGATTTCTAGACCCACATCTCATGCAAAGATACTGAGCCTCTGTTTTTGGAGTTTTTAATTTTTGATTTTGAGGCTGAGATTTCTTGCCTCGATTTCTTTTTGATTCTTCACCTACTGGACAGTTATTTGCAGTATGTCCATTTTTGCCACACAACCAACATGTCAATTTATTCCATTTTTCTTGCTTGGCACTATGCAGGTGAATGTCAGATGGTTTATAATAATGTGTCTTAGGGACATATTTGTAATATCCCTTCCTTTTATGCTATCGAAAAGATTGGCCTTGCTTCTTAAAGTCTTTTCTGGTTGATAAATTCTTTTCTTTCTTGGCTCTTTTCTTTATTTTTCTCCTTTTTACTAATGGATCATCATGAGATAACCCATACTTGCTGCACAACGATTTTCTGTCGGGGAATTTGGACAGCTTTCTAGAGACTTATTAACATTCGAGCTTGTGCAAAGACCAACCAGAGCTTTAGTAATAATTGAATATATTTGTCCCCATGTGTAAGACACAAAAGGCATTTGAAAAAATTCTTGCAATCTGAGATATTCAACAAATCTGGAAGGAAGTGCTGCAAGATAGACTTGCTTTCATAACAAATTCTTTGAGTCTTTGACTTGATAGATTCTCTGCATCCAATCTTGATGGAAGTCTTCATATTGGGATATTTTATTACACTTGAGATTCATTAAAATAATCTCATGCTTATCGGCTATTTCTGCCTCAGAACCACACCAGTGTTCAACAATCATGGAGGTCAAGGCTCCAATCATGTTGTTCTGTACTGTCCCATTTGAATTATGAATTATATTTCCTTGCTTATCTTTGAGACGTTGTTCTTCCATCTGTTTAATTAAAGCAGGAGAGGATTCTGTTTCCCACCATTTTGATAGTGTGCCTGTGAAACACTGGATAATTGTTTTGCAGGCTTCTATCTCAGTTTTTCCTCTTAGACACATAAGTTTATATTCGGTAAACATCATGTCTACCATTTGTGTTATCTGGCTGACACTGAGGTTATCTATAGTCCATTCCCTATGAGAATCAGGGAAGAAAGTGTGGGTTTCAGGCAGTTTGCCTTTTCCTCTGATATCAGGTGCTGAATACCTGCTGTACTGACTTTCCAAAGGCTCATATATAGGCATAACTTCTGGCTCTTTTTTCTCATCCTTAAATATACTTGCTATAGAAATATGTTCACTTAGAGTTTCAACTTTTTCTGGTTCTTGGGATGCAATTTCTTTGGGGAATAAAAAAGGAAACCTGTCGACTAGCTTGACAGGATCCTGAATACAAACACTTGCTTTATGCAAAAAAAGAAGAAGGAACTGGTTTTTCTATTTTGGATATAGACAATTGATTCATCTTCTGTACCAATTCATTTATTTGTCCAGATGTAGAACCAATATGTTCTACCATTTTGCCTTCAACATTCTCTAGCTTTATTAGAGATTCTCTAACATATCCTCTAATTACTGAAGTAGAATTTTGAACATTATTCAAGGAATTATTTACAGAATTTAAAGAAACTTGGACAGTATCAAATTGTTCTTTGACCTCTTTGGATTTGGCCATGTTCATTTCAAGACCTTTCACAACTGTGTTTGTCCAATTCAGCTGTTCAGAAGTTTTATGTATTCTGCCATCAGTACCAGATGCACTGTCATCCTTTAATACTAATGGTATTTCTTTGGCAGAATTTTGTCCTTCTCCAAGCACTATGCCTTTGTATGGAGGAAAAGTTGTAGGTGTTTCAACTTTAAGGCCATCTAGTGCTATCCAAGAATGTTGAGATGAAGTGGATGCATCAGTCATTAAAATCATTTGTTGCTTTCTCTTTTCTAACCAAACATAGAATGAGATCCATGTGTTAGTACAGTCCATGTGGTTTTTCCATTCTTGAGACAATTTTATTTTCTCAGACATAGAATGACTGAAACCAAATTCTTCTGCTTTAGGATTTGTAAAAAGATCCCAATTCAACATGGCTTTCATCCATTTGGCAGGGACTCTATTTTTCAAACATCCATCCATTAAAGTGAAGAATTTGTGCATCTCCATGACTGCTGGCTTTTTGTAGTCATCTGGAACAGAACCAAATCGGCAATCTGGTATAAGGCCATTAGCTTGCTCAAGATAACGAAGACCGTATCTCGGTTTGGCTGGTCTCACTACTGAAAACATTTGGGTTAACCTCGGATCTTCATTTTCCAAAATAGGAATCTCATGCATCATCAAAACATGCTCTGACTCATGAGGAAATGGAATTTCTGAGAACTTAGGATTAGGACATGGATTGACAGAAGTTATAGGTGGGGCTTCACCAGTCCTAGGATGATGGTTCTCATGGATTACCAAATCTGCAAGCTGGCTTAAAATAACTGGATACTGACACTCTGGACGTTTAACTTATAGGGAAGAAAAATTTACCATCTAGGCTAATTTAAACAATGAAATATGTTTGCAAGTATTTACAAGAGAACTTGTGCAAGCAGTGTCAACAAGTTCAGGATTTCTGTATAATGGTGAACTCCTGCACATTTGATCTATCCTCTTTCTGTCTATAGTAGATCTACGGGGGAAAGATAAGACGGCAGATGAGGACTCTTCTCTGATATCTGCAGAAGTAATTTTCTTGACTGACGGAGGCCTAGGGTTTGAAACCACCCAGTGTTCAGGGAATGTCAAATCTTCCCACCTGATTGTTTGGTGTTCTATTTTTTGATTTCTAGAGTTTGTTAACACCACAACACTAGCTTTAGAATCTTTACTGGGGGCATGCATAACAGCAGGATACAGGGTATTTGTGTGCCTGAAGCAACCTCTGGTTTGGATTGCTATATTATGTCTTTTCTTATTCATATCAAATCCAGTTGTCTGGATTTGGAGCTGGAGAATGCTCTCAATAGTTTCATCAAAGACATAAACTGAAAAATTTGGATAGCAATCAAAATAAACTGGACCATTTGAAAGAGGTGCAACTATCCCTCCTATTAATGAATCTGTATATTTGTTGTGTGTAAGATCTCAGACAGTGGCTAACACAAAAGTATTCAAACCCTGATGTGTTAATGCATGTATTCCAATTCTGATACAACCCAAATGAAGGTACTGGGTTTTTAGACGCTTAGCCTCAGCCTGTAATTGTTTGGGGTTAAGTAAAGGAATAGATTGTACATAGTCAGAATTTTCCTGAATCTGACTGATAGATTCCTTTATACTTATCCTAGTAGCGGCAATTAAATGGAAGGCAGATAGATTTGCATAGACTTCTGAAGCATTAATTGAAGGTAGCTGCCATCTAGCAGAGGGTTGGCTTTCTTCATATTCAAGTTCAGCAGAATTTAAAACCTTACTAGATGCAATAGCGAACATATCCCGAAGGGGATTTTCTTGAGTAGAGGACTCTTGCTCTTCGATATCACAGTATGAAACAGACTTTCTAATTGGATCCATTTTATAAAGGCTTCTCAGATCACCTAAAGACTTGAGTTCTTCTCGTGATGTAAGCAGATCAAACTGAGAGTCCGCAGTTGCAGAGCAGGAGAAGCTCTCGACTCTAAACTTCAAAAGACACAATAACTCTAACTCTCGATGCCCCGAATGAGCCTGACTCTCTTCATTTTATAGGAAGAAGAGGGGACAAACATCTGACCATCAAACCAACAAGTTGAGTACGAAAGATTCTATCAATCACGGAGATGTGGTTCAATATCCACCAAAAGTCAGAGAAGTGCTCCGAGTCTCGTGACTAAAGAATTTTTTTCCTATTACATGATTATAATCGATCCTACGGAAAACATATTATCTACAATGTGGATGCCTTTTAACTAGTTAAGGCCCACGAGGAAACTAGCCATGAATAGTCCTCATGACTGGAAAACATAATTACACAGTGGAGTTTTCCAGATAAACCCACGGAAACCTTTTTATGAAGAAGGACTAGCACTGTGGGATGATTCACCAAGAGCTGTGATTCCTGGGAACCTACTTCTGGGATAAATGAGGCTGTCCCATGCCTTTGTATAGATCCGCCGAACTATCATAGGTTTATTCAGTACATATTGATGCTTTATTTTAGTCATGACTAGCCATTTGTCATGCCTAGCCATAAATTGTTGTAGTATATGGTGATATGGATAATTTAGCAGATCACTTACTGTGGTACAAGGAATATGAAAACAATCAACGACATTTCTGTGGTAGCATTTGTCACATGACATCTGAAAATAACTTTCATAAAAGATTGGATCTATAGCAGTGCAATTTACTCCAAAATCTCTCCACCAGTCACCTAACCATCCTGAAAATTGATTTCTTTGCATGGTCCTAATTGATCCAAATTTTAATTTTGTATAATGGGTTTCTTTCTTTCCATCAACATTTAGGAGATACCACCATAATTTTTTGTAGCCTGCAAAATTATAGACTGTGTCAGGAAAAATAAGATTAGGATTATTTTGTGGCCATAAGATAGGAGAATTTCTGGTGATTGTCCAATCTGTGTTTCTGGTTCTGTTGATGACTAAATATTTGTGATAAATATTTCTTTGTCTTCCTCCTTCAGACCAGATTATTGCGATGTCATGGAAATTATTTTATAATGCCTCTTCTGCTTGATGTGTTGTAGCCATACTTCTAGTATACACCATATCATGGATCCAACGATTTCCTTTGGGAAATACTCTTCTTTCGGGCACTAGGTGTAAAATATCTGTATGTGGTTGTAGATCCGCATCTAAGACTTTTGTTTGTCTTAGCTGCCAGGTTGGCTTCCAGTTCTCCTTGTATTCTTCCCAGCTTTGGTCCTCTCTGATAGTTCTGAGAACTTCTTGTTGATTATCTGGGTCCCATTCAGTAACAATAACAAAAACATGTTCTTGTTCTTGTGACTGGGTTTGTATGTATTCTCGGTTGAGAAAATCAGGTAGACAGTTGTCTTCTCCTTTGATGTGTTCCACTTTGAAATCAAAATTTGCAAAAAAGGGCTTGCCATCTGGCGAATTTGGCTTCTCCAGGCTTCTTGATATCTTTATTAAGCACCTTCTTAAGGGCAGATGCATCTGTCCTGAGAAGAAATGGTTTATTGACCAGATGGATCTCGAATTTGTCGATGTTATTCCATGCTGCTTTCACCTCTTTTTCTATAGTAGAATATCTTTTCTTAGTGGGGTTCCATGTACCTGAAGCAAACTGGATAACCTGTTCTTCATTATCTTTTTTCTGTTTTAATATACCCCCCCATCCAATGTTGTTGGCATCGGATTCTACAATCTTATAAGCTGCATCATCAGATATATACAGTATGGGAAGGTCTCTGACCTTGGATTTAATGTTTTGAACTGCTTTAGTATGGAGTGGAGTCCAAGGTTCAGGATTTTTGCACAGCCTCTGATTTAATAAGCTTCTGTCCTTGGCGCAGTCTTGATAGAAATTACTTACGTAATTTAAAAAACAAAGAAACCTTTGTAGCTGTGTCTTGTCTGTAATGATGTCTGGAAATTTGTTAGAGAATTCCAGAGCATGTTTTTGCAAGGAGATTTGGCCATTGAATATAGTATGGCCAAGAAATTTAATGGAAGTCTGAAAGACTTCGATTTTCTTTTTGCTTAATACAAGACCATTCCTTTTTATTGTATTTACAAAGGTCTGTATATGTTTAAAATGATCTTGCAATTTTTTTGAAAAAATAAGTATATCATCTATATACACAATCAGCCAATCAAAGAAGGGTTTAAATATAGAGTCCATCACCTTCTGGAACTTGGATGGTGCATGCTTTAGGCCGAAAGGCATTACATTCCATTCATAATGTCCGGCTGGGACACTGAAAGTTGTTTTGAATTTATCCTTCTCTGATATAGCAACTTGCCAAAATCTTGATTTCAGATCGAACTTGGAAAATATTTTTGCTCCTGCTATTCTGCTTATCAGATCTCCTTTGTGGGGAATCAGATATGTATTATCTACTAGTACTAAGTTCAAAGGCTTATAATTGATGACTAGCCTTGGGATGCCTCTGATTTGTTCTACTCTTTTATTTACATAGAACCCATAACAATTCCACAAGCTCTCTGATTCTCTAATCAATTTCTTACTCAACATATTCTTGATTTCTTTTTTGCAGAGCTCATGATATTCCTTGTTCATCGGAATCGCATTACTTTTACATGGCTCACCTGTATACTCTGTTTTATAGGGCAATTCAACACAATATTTCTTTCTGTGCCAAAAAGCATTTGGATCTTCTGCACAACATTCTTTCTCTATTTGTGCCTTTAATTCTGAAATTTTCTTTTGTATTGTTGGTAGGCTTAGCTGTTGTGAGATATGAATGGTGGATTTTAGATCTTTTACATCTGTTAGCTTTGATTCAGCTTTCTTTAGCTCTTCCATAGTCTGAACCATTGTTGAGACTCGTTGAGCTGAGACATATGGTAATTTAATTTTTCTTGGGCCATTCGAGGAGGTAGGAAGAGTAATAAAATATCCACCCTTATCCTTTTTTGTTCTAAATGAACCATGTGGTTCAACATCAACCAAAAATATCTTACCTAAAATACAATCAACAGGGATGTCAGCAACTGCAAATTTTAATTTTATGCAGTGATTATCAAAGTAGATAGATGTCTTGGGAATTTCATACTTCAACGTTTTACTTCCCAAGCCAATAACTTTTCTTTCTGCTGTCATCCAATATTTAGCAGGGATCACTTTTGTATTTAAAATATTTACGTCTGCTCCAAATCAATAAGAGCAGTTAATTTGAACATATGTCCCTGTATGCAAATATTTATTTGTACATGATGTTGCTGGTATTCGATGGCGAGTATCCTCATTTTCTGAAAACCTGAAGCAGTATCTTTTCTTCCTTCATAAATCTGTACATTTGGCTTGTAAAATTCTGTTGTATCATATTCTTCTATAGGACCTGCTTCATCAATGGATTTGCCTTTTTCTAATTTCACAATCTGAGATTTAAGAATAGAAATTTCAGATTTGAGATTGTGAATTTCATGACTTACCTCCCCCAAGGTAAGCACGTGAACCTTATCCTGTTGTTGATGTCTTTGGAATGATTTTGCATTCTTTTCATAAGAAGCATCAGTGAAGAGTGGCTTCTTTGAAGAACTTCTGCTGGAAGATTTCATTTGGTCCATGAAGGCTTCCATAAGGCGATTCTTCATTTCTCCTTCTTCCATAGCTCTTATTTGGGACAAGATTTTTATCTCATCTTCTTCTGTCTGTGCCATAAGAATTTTTTCTTTGTATTTTTGTGGTTGTATATCTTCATCAGAAGATTCATTAGAAATTTCAGATTCAGAAGAGAAAATACATTTACAATTTTCAGAATCTGAACAATCACAAGCATTTGCATAAAAATTTAATTCTTCAACTTCTTCTTCTGAAGTATATACAGAACTAG
The DNA here is from genome assembly GCA_031772625.1 of Pinus tabuliformis. Lineage (NCBI taxonomy): Eukaryota > Viridiplantae > Streptophyta > Pinopsida > Pinales > Pinaceae > Pinus > Pinus tabuliformis. The sequence goes on along the minus strand of CM062815.1, from coordinate 795,294,963 downwards.
AACTTTCAACAGATGAGTCAAGCAACTGTTGCTGCTGAATCTGGGGGTGTTCTTTGATCACCACATTGGGGCAATGATCAGTTTTATGATTTCTAGACCCACACCTCATGCAAAGATACTGAGCCTCTGTTTTTGGAGTTTTTAATTTTTGATTTTGAGGCTGAGATTTCTTGCCTCGATTTCTTTTTGATTCTTCACCTACTGGACAGTTATTTGCAGTATGTCCATTTTTGCCACACAACCAACATGTCAATTTATTCCATTTTTCTTGCTTGGCACTATGCAGGTGAATATCAGATGGTTTATAATAATGTGTCTTAGGGACATATTTGTAATATCCCTTCCTTTTATGCTATCGAAAAGATTGGCCTTTCTTCTTAAAGTCTTTTCTGGTTGATAAATTCTTTTCTTTCTTGGCTCGTTTCTTTATTTTTCTCCTTTTTACTAATGGATCATCATGAGATAACCCATACTTGCTGCACAACGATTTTCTGTCGGGGAATTTGGACAGCTTTCTAGAGACTTATTAACATTCGAGCTTGTGCAAAGACCAACCAGAGCTTTAGTAATAATTGAATATATTTGTCCCCATGTGTAAGACACAAAAGGCATTTGAAAAAATTCTTGCAATCTGAGATATTCAACAAATCTGGAAGGAAGTGCTGCAAGATAGACTTGCTTTCATAACAAATTCTTTGAGTCTTTGACTTGATAGATTCTCTGCATCCAATCTTGATGGAAGTCTTCATATTGGGATATTTTATTACACTTGAGATTCATTAAAATAATCTCATGCTTATCGGCTATTTCTGCCTCAGAACCACACCAGTGTTCAACAATCATGGAGGTCAAGGCTCCAATCATGTTGTTCTGTACTGTCCCATTTGAATTATGAATTATATTTCCTTGCTTATCTTTGAGACGTTGTTCTTCCATCTGTTTAATTAAAGCAGGAGAGGATTCTGTTTCCCACCATTTTGATAGTGTGCCTGTGAAACACTGGATAATTGTTTTGCAGGCTTCTATCTCAGTTTTTCCTCTTAGACACATAAGTTTATATTCGGTAAACATCATGTCTACCATTTGTGTTATCTGGCTGACACTGAGGTTATCTATAGTCCATTCCCTATGAGAATCAGGGAAGAAAGTGTGGGTTTCAGGCAGTTTGCCTTTTCCTCTGATATCAGGTGCTGAATACCTGCTGTACTGACTTTCCAAAGGCTCATATATAGGCATAACTTCTGGCTCTTTTTTCTCATCCTTAAATATACTTGCTATAGAAATATGTTCACTTAGAGTTTCAACTTTTTCTGGTTCTTGGGATGCAATTTCTTTGGGGAATAAAAAAGGAAACCTGTCGACTAGCTTGACAGGATCCTGAATACAAACACTTGCTTTATGCAAAAAAAGAAGAAGGAACTGGTTTTTCTATTTTGGATATAGACAATTGATTCATCTTCTGTACCAATTCATTTATTTGTCCAGATGTAGAACCAATATGTTCTACCATTTTGCCTTCAACATTCTCTAGCTTTATTAGAGATTCTCTAACATATCCTCTAATTACTGAAGTAGAATTTTGAACATTATTCAAGGAATTATTTACAGAATTTAAAGAAACTTGGACAGTATCAAATTGTTCTTTGACCTCTTTGGATTTGGCCATGTTCATTTCAAGACCTTTCACAACTGTGTTTGTCCAATTCAGCTGTTCAGAAGTTTTATGTATTCTGCCATCAGTACCAGATGCACTGTCATCCTTTAATACTAATGGTATTTCTTTGGCAGAATTTTGTCCTTCTCCAAGCACTATGCCTTTGTATGGAGGAAAAGTTGTAGGTGTTTCAACTTTAAGGCCATCTAGTGCTATCCAAGAATGTTGAGATGAAGTGGATGCATCAGTCATTAAAATCATTTGTTGCTTTCTCTTTTCTAACCAAACATAGAATGAGATCCATGTGTTAGTACAGTCCATGTGGTTTTTCCATTCTTGAGACAATTTTATTTTCTCAGACATAGAATGACTGAAACCAAATTCTTCTGCTTTAGGATTTGTAAAAAGATCCCAATTCAACATGGCTTTCATCCATTTGGCAGGGACTCTATTTTTCAAACATCCATCCATTAAAGTGAAGAATTTGTGCATCTCCATGACTGCTGGCTTTTTGTAGTCATCTGGAACAGAACCAAATCGGCAATCTGGTATAAGGCCATTAGCTTGCTCAAGATAACGAAGACCGTATCTCGGTTTGGCTGGTCTCACTACTGAAAACATTTGGGTTAACCTCGGATCTTCATTTTCCAAAATAGGAATCTCATGCATCATCAAAACATGCTCTGACTCATGAGGAAATGGAATTTCTGAGAACTTAGGATTAGGACATGGATTGACAGAAGTTATAGGTGGGGCTTCACCAGTCCTAGGATGATGGTTCTCATGGATTACCAAATCTGCAAGCTGGCTTAAAATAACTGGATACTGACACTCTGGACGTTTAACTTATAGGGAAGAAAAATTTACCATCTAGGCTAATTTAAACAATGAAATATGTTTGCAAGTATTTACAAAAGAACTTGTGCAAGCAGTGTCAACAAGTTCAGGATTTCTGTATAATGGTGAACTCCTGCACATTTGATCTATCCTCTTTCTGTCTATAGTAGATCTACGGGGGAAAGATAAGACGGCAGATGAGGACTCTTCTCTGATATCTGCAGAAGTAATTTTCTTGACTGACGGAGGCCTAGGGTTTGAAACCACCCAGTGTTCAGGGAATGTCAAATCTTCCCACCTGATTGTTTGGTGTTCTATTTTTTGATTTCTAGAGTTTGTTAACACCACAACACTAGCTTTAGAATCTTTACTGGGGGCATGCATAACAGCAGGATACAGGGTATTTGTGTGCCTGAAGCAACCTCTGGTTTGGATTGCTATATTATGTCTTTTCTTATTCATATCAAATCTAGTTGTCTGGATTTGGAGCTGGAGAATGCTCTCAATAGTTTCATCAAAGACATAAATTGAAAAATTTGGATAGCAATCAAAATAAACTGGACCATTTGAAAGAGGTGCAACTATCCCTCCTATTAATGAATCTGTATATTTGTTGTGTGTAAGATCTCAGACAGTGGCTAACACAAAAGTATTCAAACCCTGATGTGTTAATGCATGTATTCCAATTTTGAGACAACCCAAATGAAGGTACTGGGTCTTTAGACGCTTAGCCTCAGCCTGTAATTGTTTGGGGTTAAGTAAAGGAATAGATTGTACATAGTCAGAGTTTTCCTGAATCGGACTGATAGATTCCTTTATACTTATCCTAGTAGCGGCAATTAAATGGAAGGCAGATAGATTTGCATAGACTTCTGAAGCATTAATTGAAGGTAGCTGCTATCTAGCAGAGGGTTGGCTTTCTTCATATTCAAGTTCAGCTGAATTTAAAACGTTACTAGATGCAATAGCGAACATATCCCGAAGGGGATTTTCTTGAGTAGAGGACTCTTGCTCTTCGATATCACAGTATGAAACAGACTTTCTATTTGGATCCATTTTATAAAGGCTTCTCAGATCACCTAAAGACTTGAGTTCTTCTCGTGATGTAAGCAGATCAAACTGAGAGTCCGCAGTTGCAGAGCAGGAGAAGCTCTCGACTCTAAACTTCAAAAGACACAATAACTCTAACTCTCGATGCCCCGAATGAGCCTGACTCTCTTCATTTTATAGGAAGAAGAGGGGACAAACATCTGACCATCAAACCAACAAGTTGAGTACGAAAGATTCTATCAATCACGGAGATGTGGTTCAATATCCACCAAAAGTCAGAGAAGTGCTCCGAGTCTCGTGACTAAAGAATTTTTTTCCTATTACATGATTATAATCGATCCTACGGAAAACATATTATCTACAATGTGGATGCCTTTTAACTAGTTAAGGCCCACGAGGAAACTAGCCATGAATAGTCCTCATGACTGGAAAACATAATTACACAGTGGAGTTTTCCAGATAAACCCACGGAAACCTTTTTATGAAGAAGGACTAGCACTGTGGGATGATTCACCAAGAGCTGTGATTCCTGGGAACCTACTTCTGGGATAAATGAGGCTGTCCCATGCCTTTGTATAGATCCGCCGAACTATCATAGGTTTATTCAGTACATATTGATGCTTTATTTTAGTCATGACTAGCCATTTGTCATGCCTAGCCATAAATTGTTGTAGTATTTGGTGATATGGATAATTTAGCAGATCACTTACTGTGGCACAAGGAATATGAAAACAATCAACGACATTTCTGTGGTATCATTTGTCACATGACATCTGAAAATAACTTTCATAAAAGATTGGATCTATAGCAGTGCGATTTACTCCAAAATCTCTCCACCAGTCACCTAACCATCCTGAAAATTGATTTCTTTGCATGGTCCTAATTGATCCAAATTTTAATTTTGTATAATGTGTTTCTTTCTTTCCATCAACATTTAGGAGATACCACCATAATTTTTTGTAGCCTGCAAAATTATAGACTGTGTCAGGAAAAATAAGATTAGGATTATTTTGTGGCCATAAGATAGGAGAATTTCTGGTGATTGTCCAATCTGTGTTTCTGGTTCTGTTGATGACTAAATATATGTGATAAATATTTCTTTGTCTTCCTCCTTCAGACCAGATTATTGCGATGTCATGGAAATTATTTTGTAATGCCTCTTCTGCTTGATGAGTTGTAGCCATACTGCTAGTATACACCATATCATGGATCCAACGATTTCCTTTGGGAAATACTCTTCTTTCAGGCACTAGGTGTAAAATATCTGTATGTGGTTGTAGATCCGCATCTAAGACTTTTGTTTGTCTTAGCTGCCAGGTTGGCTTCCAGTTCTCCTTGTATTCTTCCCAGCTTTGGTCCTCTCTGATAGTTCTGAGAACTTCTTGTTGATTATCTGGGTCCCATTCAGTAACAATAACAAAAACATGTTCTTGTTCTTGTGACTGGGTTTGTATGTATTCTCGGCTGAGAAAATCAGGTAGACAGTTGTCTTCTCCTTTGATGTGTTCCACTTTGAAATCAAAATTTGCAAAAAGGGCTTGCCATCTGGCGAATTTGGCTTCTCCAGGCTTCTTGATATCTTTATTAAGCACCTTCTTAAGGGCAGATGCATCTGTCCTGAGAAGAAATGGTTTATTGACCAGATGGATCTCGAATTTGTCGATGTTATTCCATGCTGCTTTCACCTCTTTTTCTATAGTAGAATATCTTTTCTTAGTGGGGTTCCATGTACCTGAAGCAAACTGGATAACCTGTTCTTCATTATCTTTTTTCTGTTTTAATATACCCCCCCATCCAATGTTGTTGGCATCGGATTCTACAATCTTATAAGCTGCATCATCAGATATATACAGTATGGGAAGGTCTCTGACCTTGGATTTAATGTTTTGAACTGCTTTAGTATGGAGTGGAGTCCAAGGTTCAGGATTTTTGCACAGCCTCTGATTTAATAAGCTTCTGTCCTTGGCGCAGTCTTGATAGAAATTACTTACGTAATTTAAAAAACAAAGAAACCTTTGTAGCTGTGTCTTGTCTGTAATGATGTCTGGAAATTTGTTAGAGAATTCCAGAGCATGTTTTTGCAAGGAGATTTGGCCATTGAATATAGTATGGCCAAGAAATTTAATGGAAGTCTGAAAGACTTCGATTTTCTTTTTGCTTAATACAAGACCATTCCTTTTTATTGTATTTACAAAGGTCTGTATATGTTTAAAATGATCTTGCAATTTTTTTGAAAAAATAAGTATATCATCTATATACACAATCAGCCAATCAAAGAAGGGTTTAAATATAGAGTCCATCACCTTCTGGAACTTGGATGGTGCATGCTTTAGGCCGAAAGGCATTACATTCCATTCATAATGTCCGGCTGGGACACTGAAAGTTGTTTTGAATTTATCCTTCTCTGATATAGCAACTTGCCAAAATCTTGATTTCAGATCGAACTTGGAAAATATTTTTGCTCCTGCTATTCTGCTTATCAGATCTCCTTTGTGGGGAATCAGATATGTATTATCTACTAGTACTAAGTTCAAAGGCTTATAATTGATGACTAGTCTTGGGATGCCTCTGATTTGTTCTACTCTTTTATTTACATAGAACCCATAACAATTCCACAAGCTCTCTGATTCTCTAATCAATTTCTTACTCAACATATTCTTGATTTCTTTTTTGCAGAGCTCATGATATTCCTTGTTCATCGGAATCGCATTACTTTTACATGGCTCACCTGTATACTCTGTTTTATAGGGCAATTCAACACAATATTTCTTTCTGTGCCAAAAAGCATTTGGATCTTCTGCACAACATTCTTTCTCTATTTGTGCCTTTAATTCTGAAATTTTCTTTTGTATTGTTGGTAGGCTTAGCTGTTGTGAGATATGAATGGTGGATTTTAGATCTTTTACATCTGTTAGCTTTGATTCAGCTTTCTTTAGCTCTTCCATAGTCTGAACCATTGTTGAGACTCGTTGAGCTGAGACATATGGTAATTTAATTTTTCTTGGGCCATTCGAGGAGGTAGGAAGAGTAATAAAATATCCACCCTTATCCTTTTTTGTTCTAAATGAACCATGTGGTTCAACATCAACCAAAAATATCTTACCTAAAATACAATCAACAGGGATGTCAGCAACTGCAAATTTTAATTTTATGCAGTGATTATCAAAGTAGATAGATGTCTTGGGAATTTCATACTTCAACGTTTTACTTCCCAAGCCAATAACTTTTCTTTCTGCTGTCATCCAATATTTAGCAGGGATCACTTTTGTATTTAAAATATTTACGTCTGCTCCAAATCAATAAGAGCAGTTAATTTGAACATATGTCCCTGTATGCAAATATTTATTTGTACATGATGTTGCTGGTATTCGATGGCGAGTATCCTCATTTTCTGAAAACCTGAAGCAGTATCTTTTCTTCCTTCATAAATCTGTACATTTGGCTTGTAAAATTCTGTTGTATCATATTCTTCTATAGGACCTGCTTCATCAATGGATTTGCCTTTTTCTAATTTCACAATCTGAGATTTAAGAATAGAAATTTCAGATTTGAGATTGTGAATTTCATGACTTACCTCCCCCAAGGTAAGCGCGTGAACCTTATCCTGTTGTTGATGTCTTTGGAATGATTTTGCATTCTTTTCATAAGAGGCATCAATGAAGAGTGGCTTCTTTGAAGAACTTCTGCTGGAAGATTTCATTTGGTCCATGAAGGCTTCCATAAGGCGATTCTTCATTTCTCCTTCTTCCATAGCTCTTATTTGGGACAAGATTTTTATCTCATCTTCTTCTGTCTGTGCCATAAGAATTTTTTCTTTGTATTTTTGTGGTTGTATATCTTCATCAGAAGATTCATTAGAAATTTCAGATTCAGAAGAGAAAATACATTTACAATTTTCAGAATCTGAACAATCACAAGCATTTGCATAAAAATTTAATTCTTCAACTTCTTCTTCTGAAGTATATACAGAACTAGAACTTTCAACAGATGAGTCAAGCAACTGTTGCTGCTGAATCTAGGGGTGTTTTTTGATCACCACATTGGGGCAATGATCAATTTTATGATTTCTAGACCCACACCTCATGCAAAGATACTGAGCCTCTGTTTTTGGAGTTTTTAATTTTTGATTTTGAGGCTGAGATTTCTTGCCTCGATTTCTTTTTGATTCTTCACCTACTGGATAGTTATTTGCAGTATGTCCATTTTTGCCACACAACCAACATGCCAAATTATTCCATTTTTCTTGCTTAGCACTATGCAGGTGAATATCAGATGGTTTATAATAATGTGTCTTAGGGACATATTTGTAATATCCCTTCCTTTTATGCTATCGAAAAGATTGGCCTTGCTTCTTAAAGTCTTTTCTGGTTGATAAATTCTTTTCTTTCTTGGCTCTTTTCTTTATTTTTCTCCTTTTTACTAATGGATCATCAAGAGATAACCCATACTTGCTGCACAACGATTTTCTGTCGGGGAATTTGGACAGCTTTCTAGAGACTTATTAACATTCGAGCTTGTGCAAAGACCAACCAGAGCTTTAGTAATAATTGAATATATTTGTCCCCATGTGTAAGACACAAAAGGCATTTGAAAAAATTCTTGCAATCTGAGATATTCAACAAATCTGGAAGGAAGTGCTGCAAGATAGACTTGCTTTCATAACAAATTCTTTGAGTCTTTGACTTGATAGATTCTCTGCATCCAATCTTGATGGAAGTCTTCATATTGGGATATTTTATTACACTTGAGATTCATTAAAATAATCTCATGCTTATCGGCTATTTCTGCCTCAGAACCACACCAGTGTTCAACAATCATGGAGGTCAAGGCTCCAATCATGTTGTTCTGTACTGTCCCATTTGAATTATGAATTATATTTCCTTGCTTATCTTTGAGACGTTGTTCTTCCATCTGTTTAATTAAAGCAGGAGAGGATTCTGTTTCCCACCATTTTGATAGTGTGCCTGTGAAACACTGGATAATTGTTTTGCAGGCTTCTATCTCAGTTTTTCCTCTTAGACACATAAGTTTATATTCGGTAAACATCATGTCTACCATTTGTGTTATCTGGCTGACACTGAGGTTATCTATAGTCCATTCCCTATGAGAATCAGGGAAGAAAGTGTGGGTTTCAGGCAGTTTGCCTTTTCCTCTGATATCAGGTGCTGAATACCTGCTGTACTGACTTTCCAAAGGCTCATATATAGGCATAACTTCTGGCTCTTTTTTCTCATCCTTAAATATACTTGCTATAGAAATATGTTCACTTAGAGTTTCAACTTTTTCTGGTTCTTGGGATGCAATTTCTTTGGGGAATAAAAAAGGAAACCTGTCGACTAGCTTGACAGGATCCTGAATACAGACACTTGCTTTATGCAAAAAAGAAGAAGGAACTGGTTTTTCTATTTTGGATATAGATAATTGATTCATCTTCTGTACCAATTCATTTATTTGTCCAGATGTAGAACCAATATGTTCTACCATTTTGTCTTCAACATTCTCTAGCTTTATTAGAGATTCTCTAACATATCCTCTAATTACTGAAGTAGAATTTTGAACATTATTCAAGGAATTATTTACAGAATTTAAAGAAACTTGGACAGTATCAAATTGTTCTTTGACCTCTTTGGATTTGGCCATGTTCATTTCAAGACCTTTCACAACTGTGTTTGTCCAATTCAGCTGTTCAGAAGTTTTATGTATTCTGCCATCAGTACCAGATGCACTGTCATCCTTTAATACTAATGGTATTGCTTTGGCAGAATTTTGTCCTTCTCCAAGCACTATGCCTTTGTATGGAGGAAAAGTTGTAGGTGTTTCAACTTTAAGGCCATCTAGTGCTATCCAAGAATGTTGAGATGAAGTGGATGCATCAGTCATTAAAATCATTTGTTGCTTTCTCTTTTCTAACCAAACATAGAATGAGATCCATGTGTTAGTACAGTCCATGTGGTTTTTCCATTCTTGAGACAATTTTATTTTCTCAGACATAGAATGACTGAAACCAAATTCTTCTGCTTTAGGATTTGTAAAAAGATCCCAATTCAACATGGCTTTCATCCATTTGGCAGGGACTCTATTTTTCAAACATCCATCCATTAAAGTGAAGAATTTGTGCATCTCCATGACTGCTGGCTTTTTGTAGTCATCTGGAACAGAACCAAATCGGCAATCTGGTATAAGGCCATTAGCTTGCTCAAGATAACGAAGACCGTATCTCGGTTTGGCTGGTCTCATTACTGAAAACATTTGGGTTAACCTCGGATCTTCATTTTCCAAAATAGGAATCTCATGCATCATCAAAACATGCTCTGACTCATGAGGAAATGGAATTTCTGAGAACTTAGGATTAGGACATGGATTGACAGAAGTTGTAGGTGGGGCTTCACCAGTCCTAGGATGATGGTTCTCATGGATTACCAAATCTGCAAGCTGGCTTAAAATAACTGGATACTGACACTCTGGGCATTTAACTTCTAGGGAAGAAAAATTTACCATCTAGGCTAATTCAAACAATGAAATATGTTTGCAAGTATTTACAAGAGAACTTGTGCAAGCAGTGTCAACAAGTTCAGGATTTCTGTATAATGGTGAACTCCTGCACATTTGATCTATCCTCTTTCTGTCTATAGTAGATCTACGGGGGAAAGATAAGACGGTAGATGAGGACTCCTCTCTGATATCTGCAGAAGTAATTTTCTTGACTGACGGAGGCCTAGGGTTTGAAACCACCCAGTGTTCAGGGAATGTCAATCTTCCCACCTGATTGTTTGGTGTTCTATTTTTTGATTTCTAGAGTCTGTTAACACCACAACACTAGATTTAGAATCTTTACTGGGGCATGCATAACAGCAGGATACAGGGTATTTGTGTGCCTGAAGCAACCTCTGGTTTGGATTGCTATGTTATGTCTTTTCTTATTCATATCAAATCCAGTTGTCTGGATTTGGAGCTGGAGAATGCTCTCAATAGTTTCATCAAAGACATAAACTGAAAAATTTGGATAGCAATCAAAATAAACTGGACCATTTGAAAGAGGTGCAACTATCCCTCCTATTAATGAATCTGTATATTTGTTGTGTGTAAGATCTCAGACAGTGGCTAACACAAAAGTATTCAAACCCTGATGTGTTAATGCATGTATTCCAATTTTGAGACAACCCAAATGAAGGTACTGGGTCTTTAGACGCTTAGCCTCAACCTGTAATTGTTTGGGGTTAAGTAAAGGAATAGATTGTACACAGTCAGAGTTCACCATTATACAGAAATCCTGAACTTGTTGACACTGCTTGCACAAGTTCTCTTGTAAATACTTGCAAACATATTTCATTGTTTGAATTAGCCCAGATGGTAAATTTTTCTTCCCTAGAAGTTAAATGTCCAGAGTGTCAGTGTCCAGTTATTTTAAGCCAGCTTGCAGATTTGGTAATCCATGAGAACCATCATCCTAGGACTGGTGAAGCCCCACCTACAACTTCTGTCAATCCATGTCCTAATCCTAAGTGTTCAGAAATTTCATTTCCTCATGAGTTAGAGCATGTTTTGATGATGCATGAGATTCCTATTTTGGAAAATGAAGATCCGAGGTTAACCCAAACGTTTTTAGTAATGAGACCAGCCAAACCGAGATACGGTCTTGGTTATCTTGAGCAAGCTAATGGCCTCATACCAGATCGCTGATTTGGTTCTGTTCCGGATGACTACAAAAAGCCAGCAGTCATGGAGATGCACAAATTCTTCACTTTAATGGATGGATGTTTGAAAAATAGAGTCCCTGCCAAATGGATGAAAGCCATGTTGAATTGGGATCATTTTACAAATCCTAAAGCAGAGAAATTTGGTTTCAGTCATTCTATGTGTGAGAAAATAAAATTGTCTGAAGAATGGAAAGACCCCATGGAGTGTACTAACACATGGATCTCATTCTATGTTTGGTTAGAAAAGAGAAAGCAACAAATGATTTTAATGACTGATGCATCCACTTCAACTCAACATTCTTGGATAGCACTAGATAGCCTTAAAGTTGAAACACCTACAACTTTTCCTCCATACAAAGGCATAGTGCTTGGAGAAGGACAAAATTCTGCCAAAACAATACCATTAATATTAAAGGATAACAGTGCATCTGGTACTGATAATAGAATACATAAAACTTCTGAACAATGGAATTGGACAAACACTGTTGTGAAATGTCTTGAAATGAACATGGCCAAATCATTTCAAATCCAAAATACTTCAACGGATCAAAGTTAACATAGTTCTTTAGATCACAAACCGAAATTAAATAATAATTATTATAATATTAGAAAAATCACTTACAGATTTTCGCAATCCAAAATGCTTCGACGTATCTTAGCAGTAATGATGTAGTAGGTGACGAGGTTTTCTATTACAACGATATTACACCATGCCTTACGTCACCTCTATTTGCAGGAGGTTGACAGGTTCAAACCCTTTTTGTTAGAGTCTATGAGTAGCAGTTTTTCTTAAAATAGGATTGAAGATCTAAGTGTGGAAGTTAATACCAGACAAATTGCAAGTGATTTGACATTAATTTCACACAATTTGCAGTGATTTGAGAGAAATGAAGAAGATCAACGCTAAATACCAAATGGTTGGTTTGTTATCCTGAATGAACCTAATAAGTAACGGCCAAAAAAGTCTGATCGGTAGGCCTTTTGCACATGTTTCACGTTGGCAAAGTGTTCAATCAAAGTGGATACCAACACGTCTCCTGCTGACATCAATATGGCTGGCGAGTGACTCATTCGGTGTCAAATTCGTTCATTTTGTTTTCAACTTCGGCTGCCAAGAAATGCTTTCATTTCCATGTTCGGACTGCTGAGAAGTGCAAGAACCATGGCATCGAGAACGCTGGGAAATTCAATAGGGAACGGAATAGAAAATGAATGGGGGAGTCCTAAGCTCTGGAATTTAGCTCAACAGCTCCGTTTTTACCAGCCCCCGCACGCACCGTGGTGCAGTGACGATGACGCCGACGAAAGTGGGGAAGGAGCAGGAGGAGGGGTTTCGTCGCACCTGGGGGTGCTGGAGTCCGTCGCGGTTTCTTCTAATTCGAACCTTTCTGTAGCCAGGAAGAGGGCCAAGCGGGCGGCTGTACTCGTCTGCCTCTTTGAAGGCTCAGAGGGCGATCTTAGAGTTATTCTCACCCAAAGATCCGGCAATTTATCGTCTCATTCAGGTGGGGCTTCATCTATTTCACACTTTCCCATTTTATTTGAACTCTGTAAATTTAGTTTCATTTTCTTGAACAGCCCCTTATATTTATGAATTTGTTCTTGTTATTGTATGATAATTTGCGGGGATTGGATTTGTCAATTTAATGTGCTAGCTTATGTGAATTTAATGTGAAGGACAAATCAATTCATTTTCCGAGCACCCTTTTTGATTCTGTCCATTATTTGGTAGTTTGTGGGGTTTTCTCTGATCATTTAAGGTACCGAGTTCTGGATTAACCCCATTTAAACTTTGTTACTACTATATGATAGCTCTGTGGGTTTTAATTATGCCGCTTCTCGGCTCTGAGTAGAAATGCACCAAAATGAGGCGTTACGAATATTCTCAGGTGTTTGAGATAAGTGTTATAGCTACAATAAAGTATTTATGTCGAATCGATCTGTTACAATGGTTGTCTTCCAAGGGTGTCGACCTAATGTCTCCAAATGTGTGCTTGATGACCAGAGAGAAGACGCAATTATGGAGACAGTTATGGGCAGGGTAGCATAGATTGTGGATATGGTGAAACTAGACTTGCACAAAGAACCATTAAGTGGATGGGTGGCCCTTCACACATGGCCTCTCATGATCATTCCTGCCAAGAGGATCCTCATCAAGCTTTCATAGACATAAACCTTCATTCTTCAGCTCAAAGTCATCGTTGAAATGTCTCTCCCAGACTCTTTTTGTCTTTGTGTTTCTATGTATATATTTAATGCAATAATTTTGGACCTTTTATATACAAGGAAACATATTGGAATGCACATGACTTCATGCAAGGGAACTCACGTCAATGCATAGGTATAGCAGGAAGCACAAAAAATGGCTTCCTGGAGTATGGGTCCAACGTAAGGGCTGAGAAATGCAAGAAAACAACATTGTTGAGCAGTTTGGAATGCACAGGCTTGCCAATTGATTTCGTTGTCAACAAATCTGTCAGTTTCCTGATAGTTTTCGTTCTAGACTTGATTGTGGGGGAGAAGCTCAATATGTGCTAGGTGGAAATTCTCCATGGGACTATAGTTTTCCCTAGTTTGTGTGGCTTGGGATCTCTAGATGGTCAAATTGTATAGGAGAAGCTATGTGCAGGTTTGTTCTAGCCTTTCAGCACAAAATCCACACAGATTATATGAACCTGGAAGGGCTACATATGTTGATTTCTAAGTTTCAGTTTCAGATTTTTGTTTCTTTGTAGCCATTCTATCTCCAGAAAGTATTTTACTCAACAATAATTTTCTGCTGTAAATTAATTCTGAAAACTATAAAATAGAGATACTCTAGTGCTAGTTTTCCTGCAAACCTAGCACTCGGAATTTAATTCCTAGCAGAAAGCTGATCTACTGAATAAATACATAGCTAGGTTCCTAACACAATAAAATTTAGTGGAAACAAATATAATGATCTCAATCACAATGACACAATCAGATTTCTTCCCAACAAGTTTTTCATTAAAAAATCCAAACTTATGTGGGCTCCCATCCCTGGATAATGGCGCCCACTTGAGAAAATACAAAATACAATTAATCTAGATCTGCCCTAGATCAGTGCTCGATCTTTTCTGCAGATCTATATCTTTAGCCTCTTTGCACTCCCTTGGACCCAACGCACTGCTCACTGAGATTCCTCTCTCAATCTTGTGCTGCTGCAGTGTGTCTTTCTCCTATTCTCAACCTTGCTTTTATAACTTTACATTGAGCTACCCTAATCTCAAAGTGATTAACGACCGAAATTAGATCTCGCCTCAATTGAGATCAACTTCTAAGATTAAAACTTACTAAATTAAATCACTTTACTTTTCCTATGTTTCTTTAGCTCAATAAGCCAACATACTACTATGTGTTTTTTCCCAAGTTAGACTTAGGTTAGGTTACATCAACAACTTGCTCTTAGAGAAAGTGTACTAAGGAGAATGTGGGTGACTTCTGTATGCCTAGACACAAAGGTTGTGCAGAAGTACCTGCTTGAGCTACAAAAATCAACACTCCCTCTTAGCAAAGGGAGGTACTTTTAGAAGAACCTCCTCCACTTGGATCTGCCTCCAATGCCACCACGTCATCCGCTGTTGTAGCTACTCCTTTTGAACTAGAAGACTTCCCTGCTACCTACTTTGGAATCTACATTGAAGACTTGTCTCTCCCAACCATGCTCCTAGGAGCTTGTACTTGAGCATCCATCAATGTTAGCTCATACCAACTGGGTCTAACAAATCTGGAAGAGGCTTCTTGGCCATCTTCCAGATTAGAAAACTGAGTCCTCGGTCTCAACTCAATCTTTAAAGTCTCTTGCTTATTCTATGTAGACTGCCACTAATATGAGTCTTGTACTAAGTCCTTCTAGCACTGCTATGGGTTTGTCAAGGTCCTGTTACCCGTGACCTTGTTCCCTCACCTTAAATGGGATGTTAATTTTCTATCCTAGTCCAATGGGTCCTCCCCTAATGGCCCATCAAGTATAGGAGGGGCACTACTTGGGAAGCCATGATTGAGATTGAGTCGCCCCATCTCTTCCTATTTTATACTTACCACTTTCCATCTTACATTACAAGCCCCTTTCTACCTCCATTCTTCGGGTTTAACTGACCACTGGTTCATTGAAACTTGGTACCAACACATCCTCCTTACCTGGGTAGGGCTTGGAAATATACCTTGGGAGGTTGATGCAACAAAAAGAAATTGAAAGAGCATGATGGCCACAAGAAAAACAAAAGAAAAATCAAAATGCAAAAGATGGTTGGGACCATTCAAATTAGCATGTGGGCAAAAGCCAAGCATGAGCTCTACCTCACTTGTTATGGCCATCACTTGGTTCCTGGGCCAATGTTGCCCTATCATATTAATGAAAAGGAACCATTGCACGTCCCAACCCTTGGTGGGCAATGAGTTGCCACACCCTAAAGGGGGTAAATAACTGTTATACATCATACAAATAAAGCTCTCATTCCTTGAGCTACGAGTAGTAATACAAAGAAGAATCAAGAAAAAGGAAAAGGTATAGGAAGGGTGGAAAAACAAAGGTTGGGTTGGTAGTTCATCCATCCACGATTGCTCCCTCCTCACATCTATACACCCAGGATGAGGTACTCCATCATAGCCGTTCCCTTTGACCACGACACTTGGCCATGATGTCTTCCCCCTCCATTCCATCATTATTCCCAAGGCACCTATTGATGGAAGGATGGACCAAGGACATGTCACTTCCCTTGGGGGTTGGGAACACCTATTAGGATCATCATCAACCACTACTACCTAGGGAGGTAACACCATTACATGACTAAGGCCACGATTTTGGAAGAGAAGCCTTGCATGAAGTGTTACTTTGCATATTTCTTTCAAGTTTGGTTCACTTAGATGCAATAATGATCAAATGTACCTAATGGTGAAAGTTGTAGCACTGGATATTGTGTGTAATTGACAGGTGGTTTCATCTATAGGTCTGGGCAACTTAACTGGGGTCCAAGTCTTCTAGAGGGACATATTAACACCCATAGGTGAGGCATTGAGAGCCATGCAATGCTATCAGAACCGAACTGGTCATTGAACCGAAAAACCTTGTGGACTGGGAACCGGTCGGAATTGGAAAAAATCAGAAAAAAACCGGTTTACCAAAAACACATAAAATATTCATATTTTAAAGAAAAACAGATATATTCATGTGCATCCATATGAATCCAAACCATTTATACACAAATATGCAAAAGTTCTCATTTATATAGCAAGTAATAGTGCATATAACCAAAATAACACTTAGTGCAAAACATCGTTGAACCAAAAATGTTACAAACATCAAGAAACAGGCTCTAAAAGGCCTTTATAGTCCAAAATAACATGATAGATCATAGTATTATACTACAACCTACAATACTACAAGCTACAACTACAACAAATCAATGATCAAATCATCAATCATCATCTGATTCTTGATCATCCTCCTCATCCTCATTTGAAGAATGAGTAGCATCCAAGTTTGCAATGGGATTATGGCTTGATTCCCCTGGCCCTGAAGCTGCTACTGGTGCTTCTGATATATCTGCCTCTGCATCCTGTGGAGGTGGGTCCAAGTCCAACCAAGAAAGGTTTTCATTGTCAAATGTTGGTGCTTGACTCTCCACAACCCATTTTGATGTTGGATCAAAGTCACCCAAGGCAATGTTGCTTGATTTAGGGGTTTTATTCAGCAATTGGTTGCACCTCAACCTAAGGTAGTACTGAACAAAAACCATGTCATTTAATCGCTTTTGCTCCAAACGGTTCCTCTTCTTAGTGTGTATATGCTCAAACACACTCTCCAACAGCTTTCCAAGACTCCAATCCCATGTTGCTTGGGAGCGGGAGCGGGAGCGAAAACGGGAGCGGGAGCGACCATTTTCAGAAGCTCCTGGTTTGGGAGCGAATCCGGGAGCGATTTTTTAAAAATATATATATTTTTTATATTTTTTAGTTTTTGATACATATATGTCAACAAAAAACATGTAGAATGATGAATTAGACATAAAAAACATAAAAAAACATAGATTGATCATTGAACCATATCACATCAATCATCTAGAAATTATAATCGTCATCAACCATGTCCACAAGTTAGTAAAATACATATTACAACTGCAACATATTGAGTCTCATGAATCATGATTCATCAAATTCAATCTTAAAGTTTCAACTTCAAGCTTTCAAAATTGAAAATTCAATAACATTTATCATCATTGATCACCAAAGTTGTACTTGTAAGCTAAGTTTAACCATTACAAGAAGTAATATCTAAGATATTTCTAAGTCCTAACTTCTAACTGTTAACATGATATGAAATGTTATATATTTATAAAATGAAACATGAATAATGAAATGAAATGAAACAACTTTAGTCTTTCACGAAGCATCATATTCATAATTCACAATCATTACCAATGAGTTATAATTGCCAAGGCCCAACTTCAAACTTCAAATTTTCATTGTCACAGTGATATATTGTTTACAAAAAATATCATTATGATATGAAAGAGTCAGGAGTCAAGAGTCAAGGACTCAAAACTCAACAGTTATGAAAACTAAAGTCTAACAGAAACTAAAAAAGACAAGTAAACTATAAATTTACATGTGGCCCTTGCCAGAGAGTCTCCAGGAGTATAAGCAGGTCGTGGTGGTCTTCTAGGAGTCTCCCACACAGACCGACGACCAGAACTAGAACCTCCACGTGAGGGTGTAGATGGAGGTGGCGACAACAAAGGAACAAGACTCAAACCTCGAGCACTGCCACTGGATGGTGGAGGTGGAGGTGGCATGGCTGCTGCAGTTGCTTCATCTTTATCCCTTACAAGTTCTTCTTCCAGTTCTTCAATATGTACAATGCCATCCTCCAAATTGTCATCCTCTGGGTGATTGTCCCAAATTTTATATGTGGGATCCTCATAAGCCCGATCACAGTAATGACTCAACAACCTCAAGTTGTAGTGCACATAAACCAAGCTTTCTCTTCGGTTTTCATTGAGTTTGTTTCTTTTCACATTATGTATGTAGTTGTAGGTGCTCCAACACTTCTCTGCAGAAGAAGTATTTACAACCTGTGAAAGAACTTTTTTTTCCAATTTTGGCAAAAGTCCCTGGCCGCCATATGTTTCCCACCATGTGAGAGTATCAAATCTATCTCTGTCGTCCATTGCATGGAAGTTACCATACAAACCAGTGTCACTGAAGTATTTGCCTATTTCAAAGCGCACAACTGCACATTCCTTCCTGTCAGGTACCAACTTTTCTAATGCTTCCAAATATCCTCTAGTTACCTTTGGATCTAAATGGGGTTTGGTCCTAACCCCACCCCCTGCTGCAGGTTGGCCCAACCAAGATGTAGAGTAGTATTTTGGCGTAAGGATATATGCCAAGCAATGTAGTGGAAGATTAAGTCTATTCCACCGTTCACACACACAATCGTGAATCAGTTTGTACAAGTCGGGATCTCTGTTATGAACAATATCTTTTATTTCCCCCAACATGGTATCCATTTGCTCATACACCTCACCAATCACTGGTTTGTCTGTATCTGCAAACCGAATCATGTGATAAATGGGCTTGGTGAAATCCAATACTTGCCTCACACTTGTCCAAAACTGACCATCAAGAGTGGCCTCCTCCACCATTTCAAAACCTCCCCTATCAGCTGCATTTGTAGCCCTTCCCTTTAATACCTGCCAATGTGGACTTGATACCGTGCTAGCCAATGCTTCTCTTACCTTCAAAAGGCGCCTGAAGGTGAGGTAATAGCTACCAAATCTGGTCTTCGCAATCTTCAACAACTCTAATCTCGAGTGACTGCGGAAAAGGCCATGGGTATTGCTATGATTTGTAATAAATTTTATCATTTGTTTGCCTTTCTTGTACAAATCACCAATCCATTGGTATTGTTTATTTTTGTTCTTAACAATATCATGCAACAGAAGGTTCAATGTGTGAACCAAACATACAGACCAAAATATGTTGGGGTATTTATCCTCAATAATTGCTCCCGCTGCCTTACAAGTAGGAGCATTATTAGTGATGACTTGGATGACATTGTATGGCCCAATACGCTCAATTGTTTCAAACTTTCAAGTAATGCTTCTGCAATGTTGATGGCGGTCTTGAACTTGTCTAAGTAATCATGTGCAGTTAGAAAGATGGGACCACTAACAGACACAACAAGAACACTTATCAATGGCTTGCCTTTTACATTTGTCCATCCATCATATCGATGGACACCCCATGGTCAGTCCAAGAACTTGTCATTCTATTCAAAGAATGTGATATTTTTGCTTTTTCATGATCAAGGCCAACGGTTCTTGCCTTGTCATACCCAGGGCTCTTGTATCCTTTAGGGGCATCATTTATGGCAGAAACCATTTTGTGCCAATAAGGTGAGCGAAGAACATTGAATGGTATCCCACATGCATAGAGAAACCTGTAAACCTTTGAATCCACATCATTCCTACACCCCTCATCAAGGAAATCTGATATGGTTCTACGCCAGTGTTTTTAAAACCGGAACCGGTGACCGGACCGGTCCACCTAATGAACCGGTTTACCGACCGGAACCGGTCTAACCGGGACTGGTTTGGTCTAAACGAACCGGTTTTAAAAAAATACATTAAATAATTAATTTTTAATGAAACAAAACTATTTTTAAGATGTAAAACCATGATTCCAAGCCAATAGAGACAAAATATGCAAAGTTTGTTCATTTATATACCATGCAAAGGTGAATATATCAAAATGGCACCGAGTGCAATACATATCATCGACAAAATAGCAAAATACATAAGAAATGAGGCTCTAAATGGCCTATAAAGTCCAAAAACAATGCTGCAAGCTATGAGGCCATTGGCCTACTACAAGTCTACAGTGTACACATGATCAATCATCAAGTCCATCACCACTACTAGACACAGGATCATCATCATCATCATCTGGTTCAGAGTCTGAGGATGCCTCAGCCTGATCTGCAACATCAATATCAATGCCACCAATGACAATAGAAGTGGACCTAATGGAAGCACAAGTTTGTCGACCTGCACGACTAGTGCCTTCCATTGGTTCCTTGCCTTTCCTTGATGCCGCTACTGATCCTGGTTCTGATGCCGCCACATAATCTGCCTCATCCCCCGCTAAAGCCATGTCGATATCAAAATCAGCCTCAAACACAGGATCTTCAGTCTCCTCCATCCATTCTGATGTTGGATCAATATCGTCCAACACAATGGGATCTAGATCAGGTGATTTGCTCATCATTTGGTTCCTCCTCAGTCGAAGGTTGTATTGCACAAAAACAAGATCATTTAACCGTTTTTGTTCCAAACGGTTTCTCTTCTTCGTGTGTATGCGCTCAAAAACAGACCAATTGCGCTCACAACCTGAAGCACTGCAAGTTTGACTGAGGACTCTAATTGCAAACCTTTGCAATTGAGGACACTGGCCACCAAATGACTCCCACCAATGTGCTGCAAAGAAAAAGACAATAATTAGTAACTTAGTTTATAATTTGAATTGTAAAGAACGTAAACAATTTTAACTTGAAATGAAAAACAAAATGGAAATTGGAATTGCTTACCTGGTTGGTCCACATCTCTTGCCATCTTTGCCAAGTTTTTGCCAAAAGTACCACTTGCCATATTGAAAATAGTAAGCTGTCTATGTATTTCCAACTGGTCTACATGGTTAGGGACCATGCGCTCCAAGCAATCAATCAATCCAGCTCTGACCTCCCCATCATGCTGATCTCCTAGCCGATTTTTATAGTGATGCCTTGGGTTCAAAAAATACCCGGCTGCATGTATAGGACGATGGAGTTGATTGTTCCATCTGTTATCAATGATCTCCCATATACGGCCATATTTAGCTAACCTGTCCTTGTAAGCTACCCGTATCTGCTCCTTTGCCTGATCCATAGCTTCATAAATGTAGCCCATGGCCAATCTTTCCCCATCCACCAACCTTAGCACCTTAACAAGGGGCTCGGTAATTTTCACAAGCTCTACAGACCTTTTCCAAAAATAAGTGTCTAACACTTTCTTTTTGGTGTCTTTTCCATTTGGTCTACGAGCCCACCGAGATTCAGACCATTCATCAGAGGAAAACATTTTCTGCAAGTTTTTATGTTGACCATTGAGACATTGCAACGCGAGGAAGTGAGTTGCAAATCTCGTAATTGCAGGCCTAACAAGCTCTTTGCCTCCAGTGTGTTTCCTCATTAGGCTCAATACCCATGAGTGGTTGTAAATGTATTTTGTAATGCACTTGGCATGCTCTACAGTGTTTTTTACCCACTCCACTTTGCCTATATCCTCAAGCATGAGGTCTATGCAATGTGCAGCACATGGAGTCCAAAATATGGTCTTATATTTGGCCTCAAGCATCTTTCCAGCAAGAACATAGTTTGAGGCATTATCAGTGATGACCTGCACAACATGCTGCTCCCCAACTTCCTGAATAATGTTATCCAAAAGCTCAAATAGAAGGCTTGCATCCTTTACCTTATCAGATGCATCAACTGATTTCAAAAACATGGTTCCTTGAGGGCAAGAAACAAGGAAATTAATGATAGTGCGGTTCTTTCCATCGGTCCATCCATCTGACATAATGGAACAACCTGTTTTGAGCCATGACTCTTTAAACTCAACCAAATACTCATCAATGGAAGATATCTCTTTTTGCAAAAGAGCTCCCCTCAAGTCATGCATACTAGGGCCTTTGAAGCCCTTTCCTGCAGCTATAACAGAGTCCCACATAGCTTGGTAATAAGGTGAGCGAGCAGCATTAAATGGGATATCTGAATCATACCACCATCTAGCAATGTATTGGTGAGAAGTTTCTTTGCATTGTTTTTTCCAATGTTGATCCAAAGTGGGTTGAGAACTTGGCTGGGAGGAAGTGGGATTAGATTTAGAAGAGGCAATGTTGGCAGAAGATGAGAAATAACTTTGGATGTTTGCTCTCTTTGTTCCTTTTGATGGTTGGCCAACTCTAACAGAAGGATGAACATAGTGAAAGGGGTCATTGGTGGAAGGGATAGAAGTGGAGTCTTGAATCTCATAATCATCATACCCACTCTCTTTCATGGCTTCTATTAATTCCCTCTTCCTTGCAATTTCATCTTGGATGGCCTTCTCCCTAGCCTTATCCTCATAAAATTTTTCAAGCTTGGCAATGTATTCTGCCCTAATAGGACCTAACAGTTCTTTTGGTGCATCACATGGCTTTACTTGGCCTCTTACCCCAGCCAAGTGTTGTTTCAACCTAAGAATACCCCCACCTCCAATAGATTTATGGCATAATTTGCATATCATTTTTCCATCAATTACATCACAATGAACCCATGCACTGTCCTTTCCTTTTGGAGCCATGTTTGCTTGAAATAATAACAATTTGCAAAGAAATCTGCCATTTAAAAAAAAATTGCAGCTAAGCAAAATGGAAAACCAAAGATAAATGTAGAAAAACAAATGCACATGCAAGGCTCAAGCTACAAAATTTGATAGCATAGAGCTAGAGAGTTTATAGCATACATGATAGATCATAGAAGTGAGAAGTTTATAAGTATAACACATTAAAAAAAAATTCATGGACAACAGACTCAAATGAGGAATTATCAAGTGCAAATCCTTACCTGGAAATGCAAACTAGCTCCCTTAGCCTCCTCTTGAAGATGGCAACTCCACTGACAGCTACACACTATCTACAAAATAGCTCCAACTCCAACTCCAAGATGACTACTTCAGCAAAAACTCCACACTCTCCAAGCTCACAAACAAACTCACAAACACTCACAAACACTCACAAACACTCCAAATCAGTTGTGTGAGACAAATGAGAGTGAGAGGGGTCTCTTATAGCTTGGAGAGGGTGTTTTTGGAGGGAAAATACCTTTACCTCCCCCCCAAAACCCCTAAACCACAAAACAACTGCGCTTTTTTTCATTAAACGGTGGGCTTGCCATAAACTGGCCGGTTTAGGACGGAACCGGCCGGTTTGATACAAACCGGCCGGTTCCGTCCTAAACCGGCCGGTTTGATACAAACCGGCCGGTTCCGTCCTAAACCGGCCGGTTTTTACCGGTTAGGGCCAAATTTCGGGCAAACGAGGGAGCTGACCGGGTTTTCAGGCCGGTTCGGACCTGCCAGCTATCTAACCGGCCGGTTTGACCGGTTACCGGTTTTTGTGAACGGTTTTTAAAACTATGTTCTACGCCTTAAAGATGATGACCCTGTGCCTCCATATCCATTGCCTTGGGAGGATGCTGAAGGAGTTCTTTGTGATTGTGAGCTTGGTTCAAAGAAACCCCTTGATTTTTTTGATTTGTATTGGGCTTCCTCCTCTTCCCTTATGTATTTGGCTCTATCTGCTGCTGACACCAGTGTACAAGTTTTGATTCCTATTTGTTTGTCTCCATCCCATGGCCTTTTCCGGCAGAGGTGTCTTCTAGCACTGGTGTATGAACCTGTGTAATTAGTGTTGCAATGGGGGCAATGAAATTTAGTGGTTCCACCCCCTCTCCCTGTTTCAGCCCTGTTAACATATTTCCACAATGGGGTTTGGTCTTGTTTAGTTTTTTGAGGGTCATGTTCACCCTCCTCCAGCTCCTCCTCACCGGGGTTTTCACCAATTCGACTTTCTCCAGCTTCTTCATCCCCCTCTTCAGTTTGGCCCCTCCGTTTCCTACTCTCCAGCACCATAATAACCATAAAAGGGACCAAGAAGAGGAAAATGCCAAGAAATATAGCTAGGTCCATGGTGTTTGATGTTTGTAGGGTTTTGGTTCTTGAATCTGCAAATTAATTTAATTTATTGGGATTAATTAATTTAATTTAAATTCATGATTTTTAAACTCAATAAACTAAATTAAATTAACTAAATTACTACCTAATTAAATTAAACTAATTAAACTAACTAAATTACTAAGTTACTTACCTCTGCAAGCTTGCTCCTCGCTCCTCGGCACTTGCTCCTCGCTTCTCCTTGCTCCTTTGCTCTTGCTCTCCAACAAACTCAACTCAATGAAGTGATAATGAAATTTTTTTAGGCCCATTGGGCTTTTAAAACAATTTTTTATTTTTATTTATTTATTTATTTAATTTTTATTTATTTATTTATTTTAATTTTATTTTTTTTTAATTTTTTTTTTTAAATTTAATTTTTTTTTAGGTCAGCGGATTTTTTTTTTTGGTTGTCCGCCGGATCGCTCCCGGCGCCGCTCGAAACACTCTTGGAGCGTTTTTTTAATGCCCGGGAGCGACGGAGCGACCGCTCCCTACAGCGCTCCCGAAAATGGCAAGGAGCGCAATTTTTTTCGCTCCCATCTGGGAGCGATTCCGGGAGCGCGCTCCGGAGCCGCTTCCGCCCGGAGCGCGATTCAGGAGCGGGTTCGAGGGGGGGGGCTCCCCCGCAACTATGCTCCAATCAACTCTTCAAATCTGCAAAAAATCTCCCTCAGAACAACCATGCAAAAAACTCTCTGAATTCTCCTCACCGAACTTAGCTCAAGAATTGCAAGAGACTCAAATGAATAGTGTGAGTGAAATAGAGGGGATGGGGGTGTTTAAATAGCTTTAGGGGGTGCTAGAGTAGCGTTAGAAACTAGGAAAAATAATAAAAAATTAAAAAAATACTAAATTTTGTTGTTGTTGTTGTTATGCCCAGGCCGCACAGCGGTGGGCCTTGTGAACCGGTGGAATTGGTCCGGAACCGGTCCAGAACCGGTCCGGTACCGAACCGGTCATTTTTGGTTCGGAGGGCTGGTTCAGTCCAATTTTGCCTCCAAACCGGTCGGTTTTGCCGAAACCGGTTCAGTTCCGATAACACTAGAGCCATGGGCCTTTGGACAGTTGTAGAGCATCACTTGCATCCATGGGCACCTTCAACACCCACAACGTTTCTGCCTTTTGCCCTATATCATTTACTTTTATGGGATGATGCACTTGAACCAGCATGCCCCCAACCGGCTTAGCAGTGATCACAGAGGCAGGCAGTTGATCTAGGGCCGAGATGAGGATGGTCTCATACTGTGAGACAAGGAGGGCTGGTACCATCTTGAGAGGCCCCAACGTTGGAGCAGAGTCAGGCATCTTGACCACAGGGAGACCCATTTTGTGCCCCAAACCCAAAACTAGGGTCCACAGGATGTTTATGACAGAGATCTAGGGGCCAACCCCTAGACCATGATTTTAGAGGGCCTCTACACTTGCTAAGGCACCTATTTCCCTCAACGCTTGCCCTAAGCAAGCCTACGCTAGCATGACGTCAACATTTTGGCTTGCACATATGGATTTTTAATTAATTTGTCAAAGGCTACTAGGTCGGCTTGTGACCTAGCACATTGTTTTTATGTTTAGTGGGGCTTGTAGGCTAAATACGCATTCGTATGCCTCATATAAATTTAGAAACATGTCATTGTGATCTCTCATCATCACATCTCTTGGATCTTTGGCCTCATTAGAGGAATTCAGACTTGTTCTCTTGTGGATAAATTGGATATCTTGGATGCATTTTGATATTTGGAGCTGATCTTGGATATTCTTTGGACTAATGGACAAAAATCTTGCATGTTATTTTGTAAGTGCACTATTGTTGAATATTTGTTTATTTATGTCTAATGTATGGAATAATTCAATCTATTTTATGCTAAATTATGCCCTAATTTGTTGAAGATTAATTAAATGCTATCTAGATGAATGTTGCATGCATTACTCATACATAACATGTGATGAATTGTCCTAGTGGTGAACTCCTAGTAGCTCTCCCATGAAAATCCATTTTTCCATTGCATAGGTAAATGCTTGAAATTTTGTTGCTAGGGCATCAAATTTCGACCTCCTTAGAAACATTTTTGGCTAATCTATCTCATCCTAGACTCCATATTTTCAAGGGACAAGGGACTGGCCTAGTTGGTTGGTGACCGCACTCTATTTTTATCCATATTTTCTCTCTCCTAATTTGGCCCTTTCAAGGCCAAGCTAGGAAACTAGGGCTTGGTGCGAATCCCTAGGCAAGTAGAATTTTGGTGGTTGGAGAGCCTAAACATCAAGGGGATAGTATTTGCCACAAAATCTATCCTTTTGGTGGGCATCCACTTCAATTTCATCCATAAACTTTCTTGCCCTAGTTGTTTTCCTAAGAGGGAAACCCTACTTTCGCCTTGCTTCAACTTAAGGGCTTTCTTGAAGGTTTCATGAGCCTTGGCATTGCTAGTACATATTGTTGGAAACCTTTTCTCTTAGCCTTGACCTTTGGAAATTCCAACACTCATCAAATTTATCAAACCCTAGGTATTGTGCCCTCTTTCCTAGGTCTCATAATAGAAAGCAAATTGTCTTCTTGTGGAGCCTTAGACCTAAATTGTGCCTTTCTTGAGGAGCTCCTAGTGAGGTAACCTTACATATTAACCTCAAAATATTTGTTATAAATGACCTCTTTCCTATCGGGACTCCTCCCATCGGTGAAAGTCAGTGAAGAGCAGGGGGTTTTGGCTATGGTGACTGTGGGCCACTACCCCATTGTTGTCTTTTGGTCTAGTTTATGCCTTGTAGGGTTTTCCTCTCCAAGGCCTGTTAGATTTTGTAGCAACAGGTCCTTTGAGCATCCACGAACTCTGTTGCCAATCCCCTAATTAGTATGGTCTCCTTCTCTCCCTCCGAGGGCTAACCTCTGCCGGTCTTGCTGGCCAACCTTGTTGGTATTGTCCTTCGTACCATGCATTGTCCACTGAATCCTGTCGACACTTATACTCATAGCTTATCGTGGCAGTCAAACCCTTATGCAGTCAACGTCGGTCAAATAATACGGATTTCCTCGATTTCTGTGCCCAGAAATGCGGTCTGCTCAACAGAAAGTCTCCCACAAAAAATGCAGTCAAACGGGTCAACGCTGCTGGTTGATGCTTGGTCAAACTTTCCTGAAATACGGTCAACACTGAAAAACAATCTTCTTCTTTGCATGTGTGGAGAGAGGCTGTCCTAAAATCCGTACCCAATCATATGAGGAGAGAGAGAGATGTGTGAGAAGGTGAGTGATGTCCAAATGAGGCAAAGGCACCCTCTATTTATATGCAAACGTTGAGGATGAATAGACGTGACTGTTAGGCTTCTGAGCTTACATTAGTTTGTTGGCCGACCTTGACAATTTGTCCATAAACAACATAAATTCATAATTCCATTTGTACATGTCAGAATGAGATGATCTTTAGATCAATCCTACACCTCTCAAAGAGAGGAATCCAATAAAAATGTCAGCTGCATCATATGACCTGTTCAAGGTGGAGTTTGGCCCTAGTTGCGAAATTTAACACTCCCTCTCAACTAGGACGAATTCCACTTGCCAAACCATTTGAGAATTAGTACCATCCCTCCTCTGCTAAACCATGAAGAAATAATGAAGAAGAAAATGATCGAGAATGTATCATACCATTCTCCACTGACCTGAAGTCAGTCTCCAATAATCAAGAGTGTATTATACTACTCTCCACTGACCCGAAGTTGATCTCCATTCATCCCTGATCAATATCAAACATCCTAACATAGGGAGTATAGTAGTACACGATGCGTCCATCGGTAGTACTATGGTCCCTATCCTCATTTCCCTACTCATTGGCCAGATGAGAGGTACTTCCCATGAGTCCCAGACTGCATGGGTAGGATGTGCCAGCAGGAGAAGGTGAACCACTCATCCTGCTCATATGCCATAGGAGAAGGTGAACCACTCATCCTATGCATATCTCAACATGGGGTATCACAGGGGAAGGTGAACCACTCAACCTGTACACAACGCACCAATAGGGGAAGGTGAACCACTCACCCTGTGGTCGCTCATCGCTCCAAGAAGTACCCCAAGCCCTTCGGAGCTCCTAGAGCTCAATATCCATCTCATACGGGACCCTCATAAGAGGGTCTCTCAATGACTCCAAGTCGTTCACGGAAGTTTAAGAATTTGACCTTCCCCAGGGGCTTCGTAAGAATATTTGCAACCTGATCATCAGTCCCAATATGACGGAGCTTTATTGCTCCCTGTTGTACCATATCTTGAATAAAGTGGTACCTAATATCAATATGCTTGGAGTAGTCCTGAAACATGGGATTCTCAGAAAAACGAATCCTATTCTGGTTGTCGCAATAGATCACAGTGGTATCCAACACATGACCAAATAGCTCACTAAAGAGCTTCCTTAACCAAACAGCTTCACAGGAGGCCATACTGGTAGCAATGTATTAGGCCTCAGCAGTGCTCAAAGTAACTGACTTCTGCTTCTTGCTCATCCAAGATATTGAAGCAAAACCTAGAGAGAAGTAACATCCAAATGTGCTTTTACGGTCCACCACACTGCCAGCCCAGTCAGCATCAGAATAACCATGGAGCCTCACATTCCCGACAGTGTATCTTAGTCCATAGGTGATTGTGCCCTAGAGATATCTCAAGAGATTCTTGGCAGCAATCCAGTGTATGTGATGAGGCTCGACCATAAACTGACTCAATGTGTTCATTGCAAAACATATGTTCGGACGAGAGTTCACCAAGAACATCAGGGCCCCCACGAGTTGACGATACTCAGAAGGATTTCCCAAATCGGGCCCAACAACACTTCCGCATAACTTCTTGAAGTTAAGTTCCATCAGAGTAGTCACGGACTTGCTGTCCACTATCCCAAATCTTTCAAGTAGCTTCACAATGTATTTTCCTTGAGAAAGGAAAATCTCACTTGGCTTTTGCCAGACCTCCAACCTTAGGAAGTAATGCATTAGTCCTAGGTCCTTCATCTCGAATTCGGAAGCCAACTCCCTCTTACATTGATGAATAAGAGGGCCTGCACCTGTCAGAAAGAGATCATCCACATAAAGTACCAAGATGAGAGGTCTATCATTCTCAATCTTAAAGGTTTGGATCAACTTCACTTCTCGTAAATCCCAGCTTCATCAGATAGTTGTCGATCCTCTCATACCAAGCTCGAGGAGCTTGCTTCAACCCATAGAGGGATTTCTTCAACCTGCATACATGTGTCTGACGATCTTGAACTTCGAACTCCTCGGGTTGTTCTACATAGACTTCCTCCTTAATTGAACTATGTAAGAAGGTGGTCTTAACATCCATCTGGTGTAGATACCATCCTTGCGAGGTAGCAAGGGCAATAATCGAACAGATGGTGGTGTATCTGGCAATAGGTGCATTTATCTCATTGTAGTCCACACCTTCCTTTTGAGAGAAGCCTCGAGCAATAAATCTAGCCTTGTACTTTTCAACACTTCCATCAGCTCCATGCTTGATCTTATAGAGCCATTTCGAGGTGACAACAGATTTGTCCTTGGGTCTAGGAACCACATCCTAGACATCATTATTCATAATCGACTCATACTCTTCGTTCATAGCATCCTTCCAAACTTGGTGCTTCACTGCTTCTTCGAATGTGCCAGGCTCAGATTGAACAATGGTGCTTATTGCAGTTAAGTATCCTTGGTACCTATTCGGCTTCTTACTTTCATGAAATGTCCCCCTTGGTGCAACATGCTTCTCGGCATCTTCGAGAGTTTCCCTAAGCCATGAGGGTCTCCTTTTCGAGGAGGAGGGCTCATGAGGGGGTGGATCAATGGGATCCATTGGTTCTTCAACATCGGACATCGGCTCATCTTGCGGTTCTCCCTGTTTTCCTGAATTTGCTTTTTGTCCTTCCGTGGAAGAGGAAGGTTACTAATATGCCCAAGGGCAACATCCTCATCGAAGGTGACATCATGACTTATCTCCACTTCTCTTTGACCAGGCACATAGATTCTATATGCCTTAGAAGTTTCACTGTAGCCCACAAATGTTCCTTTCTTCCCAGAAGCATCCAATTTGCTTCTCTTTTCTTTTGGCACATGAAAATATACGGGACTACCAAAAATTATAAAGTGAGAAACATCAGGTTTCTTACCGGTGAAAACTTCTTCGGGAGTTTTGGAGTCCAGCGCTTGATGAGGGCATCTATTTTGAACATACACGACAATGTTTGCAGCTTCGGCCCATAAGAACTTTGGAAGGCTTTGATCATGAAGCATGGCACGAGTGGCTTCTACGATAAAACTATTTTTTCTTTCAGCAACACAATTTTGCTCAGGAGCATATGTAGTAGTAGTCTTGCTCTTAATGCCATCTTCTCTACAATAGTTATTGAACTCATTTGATTCATATTCGATTCCATTATCAGTCCTCAATATTTTGATCTTCTTCCCTGTTTGATTTTCGACCAAAGCTTTGAAAGAACGGAACCATGAGAATACTTCGTCCTTCTTCTTCAAGAAATATATCCAAGTCTTACGAGAGAAATCATCCATAAAGATAGCATAATATAAATATCCTCCCAAAGAGTTCATGGGCATCATACCAGATAGATCAGAATGAACCAATTGCAATATGTTGGTAGTCTTGCTATCACTTGAGGGGAATGGTCCCCTTGTATGCTTTCCTTCGGCACACCCTTGACAAACACCTTCATGTTCTACTTTAAATTCGGGCATACCTGTCACCATCTTTCTCACATCGGGTAGAGCCTTATAATGTAGATGGGCAAACCTCCGGTGCCATAATTCAGATTGAAGTGATGTGTCGCAAGACATAGCTCCCAATGGACTTCCTCCAACTTGATATAAGCTATCAACCTTGAATCCAAGTGTAAATGCATCTTTG
The DNA here is from genome assembly GCA_031772625.1 of Pinus tabuliformis. Classification (NCBI taxonomy): domain Eukaryota; kingdom Viridiplantae; phylum Streptophyta; class Pinopsida; order Pinales; family Pinaceae; genus Pinus; species Pinus tabuliformis. The sequence goes on along the minus strand of CM062815.1, from coordinate 795,264,024 downwards.
AAATTTTTATTCCACGCACGTACCTTTCCATCGATGAATGCCACCTTGAATCCTTTGTCCTCCATTGCCGAGATAGATACTAGATTCTTCTTTAGATCAGGTACATATAGTACTTCTTGTAGACGAATGGTGTTACCTTGATTGAATTGAAGAGTAACATTCCCAACTCCCTTCACGGGATAGGTGGCATTGTCTCTAAGGATAATTTCCAAATTTGTATCCTTTTCAATCAGATTTAAAAGAGCTTCCTTATACCCAGTGAAGTGCCTTGAGGCACCATTATCAATCAACCAATTTCCCAAGGTATTCGGAGGAGAGGCAGTAGAGAGGGCATATATAAGATAAAATTCTTTTTGCTTGTTATCAAGAACATTAGATTCATCATACCTGGGGTTTCTTGATCTCTTGGGAGGGTGACCATTTCCTTGTTGAGGAGCGGGGGCATTCCTTTTTCCTCTGTTGTTGAATCTGCGATTCCTTTGATTGTTGTTGCCCCTGAAATTGTTGTTGTGGTTATCATCATCATGAGGTGTATCCCTTCTATTAGGACACTCCCTAGCATAGTGGCCAAACTTGTTGCAAATGAAGCATCTTCCCTTCCTTCCATTCCTGAAACCTGGGCTTCCTTGACATTGCTTCTTTGAACTTGCATTGTTCTTCTTTTTAGCAGGAGCGGAGAATGCAGTAGGATCATTCCTATTTGAAGGCATATCTAGTTCCATCATCCTTGTTTCTTCTTGGGAACATCTAGTCAACAATTCTTCAAAACCTGGAATCCTGTCGTTGTTAAGAATAGTAGTGTTGCACACGTGCCATTTACGAGAGAGTCCTCCAAGTGCATTGAGAGTATGCTCCCTATCAACAATACCTTCTCCAATCGAAAGAAGATCATTTTTGATCTTAGTAATCCTCATGAAGTAGGATTGAATATCTTCACCTCTTCCCTTCTTTATGTCCTTTAATTTGTTCTTGAGAAAGAGAATTTGGTTTGCATTGCTAGCTTTGAACATGCCAACCAACCTGTCATATATCTCCTTTGATGTGTTCAAATTGGAGATGTATGCAACCAAATGCTTATGAATAGAATCCTTGCTGATCTTCTTTGCTTTGACTTCACCCTTCTTGTACTTTGTCTTAGCTGCAGGTGGTGCATTTGAAGGAGGCTTAGAAATCTTTCCTTGCACATAATCCATAACATCTTGCTCCGCCAAAGTCAAATCAAGAGACATCTTCCATGCAGGTTTTTCCACAAAAAAATAAAAATAAAAAAATTCTAGCACCTTGTATGGACTCTCTCTTTAACATCTTCCATGCATGATAATCAGATTTATCATTGAGCTTGTCATCAGATTTGAAGTAGGGTGTGGAGGCCATTGACTCTTGTCCTTGTCCAACAAATCTCAGTGATTGCTCTTCTCACTCCTGCTTGGGCTTTGTCTTCACCTCAGCTCCGATACCATGTTAATTTTAGATAACAATGGTATGTTCTATGCTTAAGAGCAATTTACTTCAATTTTCTTATTAGCCCAATATCAATTTCCAGATTAGCAATCACATTAACATGACAGTAAATGCAGATAAAACATAAATAAAATAGTAGAAGACAAGCCAAGCCAAGAGGACACAAGATATGGCGCCAGCTAGGGACAAACCCCAATGTGGGGAAACCTTTTGATCAATTCTTCTTATTATTCTTCAAAAGTTCAACAAAGAGAGAGTACAATATGCAATATTCACTTGCCCAATCAAAGTGAATTCTGTCCAGTGAAATAGCAGCCATAGAAAGCCCTAACTGGAAAGTTAACGCTGGTCAAACAGGGTAGATTTTGACCTCCAAAACAGCTTGATCAAACTCGGCCAACTCAGCCTCCAACAACAAATCAAATAAGCCCAAAAACAGTCCGAAAATACTCAGTCAAACTTGGTCAACGTAAGTCAATGCTGTAGTCAAACCCTTTAGCAGTCAACACTAGTCAAACAGTACGGACTGCCTCAATTTTCGTGCCCAGAAATGTGACCTGCCCAAACATAAAGTCTCCCACAAAAAACACAATCAAACAGGTCAACGCTTGGTCAAACTTTCTTGAAATTCGGTCAATGCAGAAAATATTCTTCTTCTTTGCACGTGTGGAGAGAGGCTGTCCTGAAATCTGCACCCAATCATATGAGGAGAGAGAGATGTGTGAGAAGGTGAGTGATGTCCAAATGAGGCAAAGACACCTTCTATTTATATGCAAACGTTGAGGATGAATAGACGTGACTGTTGGGCTTCTGAGCCTACATTAGTTTGCTGGCCGACCTTGACAATTTGTCCATAAACAAAATAAATTCATAATTCCATTTGTACATGTTAGAATGAGATGATCTTTAGATCAATCCTACACCTCTCAAAGAGAGGAATCCAATAAAAATATCAGCTGCATCATATGAGCTGTCCAAGGTGGAGTTTGGCCCTAGTTGCCAAATTTAATAGGTTGTCATCATGCAAACCATTGTCGCCACCAATGTCGCCTTTGTCCTTGTCTCTGGCCCGCAATTGATCTTTGCTATCACCTTCTTGTGGCTTAGTCGACCGTCAGGTACATTTTGCTACCTCGGCTTGTGCACGAGATCTTGTGTCGCACCCTCCAACAATGCCACCCAACCTTCTAGTTTCCTATCTCCTTAGACTATCATTGCAGCCTGTCCACTATCCTACGACTTACTAGTGCCCATGCCCATTGCATGTGAATCCTGTCATCGTTGCCGCTTGGCCTCCCAACTGCTTGCACCCGACAAATCTTGCATCTGCGGCTTGACGCATCCTGTTTCAACGGTTGATTTCCTTGCGACAGTTGGGTGTGGCAGCTGGGTGGGTTGTTAGGCTTGTTGAGCACCCAGTCGCCCCCTCACCATTTTTTTTTTAATTATTTTCCCAATAAAAGTCTCCCTGGGCTGTTGTAAGATCTCTACAGCTGATTTTGGTCCCCACCTTAAAAAAATATTTCCACCTCATACGATCGCGACCAAACTTGGCTCTCAGCGATCTTGCACGAACCTGGCTTTTGCAATTCCGAGATCGGCTTTTAGTGTTAGTGCTTTGATACCATAGTTTTCTTGCGAATATAGCACCCGATATTTATTTCCTACCAGAAAGATGATCTACTGAATAAATACGTAATTAGGTTCCTAACACAATAAAATTCAGCAAAAGCAAATATAACAATCTCAATCACAATGACACAAACATATTTCTATGCAACAAGTTTTTCGTTAAGAAAACAAAACTTACGCGTTCTTCTGTCCTAGGATAATGGCCCACCTAAGATACATAATACAATTAATTTGGATTTGATCCAACAGATATGCCCTAAATCTGTGCTTGATCTTTCCTGTAGATCTAGATCTCCATCCTCTTTGAACTCCCTCAGACCCAACTGCTCACTGAGATGCATGTCTCAATCTTGTGTCGCTGTAGTGTGTCTTTTTCCTCTCGTCCACCTTGCTTTTATAACTTTACATTGAGTTAAATCCCTAACCCTAACCCTAATCTCAAAGTGATTAATGGCCAAGATTAGATCTCGCCTCGCTTGAGATCAACGTTTAAGATTTAAACTTACTAATGTAAATTACTTTACTTTTCTGAAGTTTCTTTTAGCTCAATAAGCCAACATACTAATATGTTCTTTTTCCTATATTAGACTTAGCCTAAGTTACATCAACAACTTGCTCACCCTATAGCAAGTGTACTGAGGAGAATGTGGGTGACTTCTGCATGACTAGACACAAGGCCTATGCAGAAGTACCTACCCGAGCTACAAAAATCAACATATGGTACTTTTAACTCAATTTTGTAGCAAAAATATTCAGAAAAATCACACAAATGACAAAGGTTTTGGCCCCCAATTTTTTCTTCATTAAATTATTCTTAGAAAAATTAAGGGCTCCCTTACCAAATAAAACGCCCCTTTGAAAATACACTGAAAATACAATTAATGGAACCTGGAAAAATTGGCTCCTAGAAATTTGTCTTGCACTTTGTTGGTTGTCTCTCACAAGTTTGGCCTTCTTGAAGTAGCTTCACCCCTCCACTAGTGTGGCTTCAACCCTCTTGACCTCCCCACACTCGTGACACTACTCCATAAACTTGGCCTCGACCCCCATAGCCTCTTAAAGCTCGTGGCAGACTTTGGCCTCAACCGCAAGCAAATCTTGGCCCTCCTCTTTTGCACTCCATCTGCAAAATTTGTGCTCACTCGAACTCCCAATTGCACACTTTTTTAACTTCTTCAGCCTTTTCACAAACCTGCAATTAGCTCATGCAAATTTATTGGAATCTCTCTAAAAACAATTGTGTCTTGATCCTATCCCTTAAGCTCCTTTTATAGTTTCAAATTGAGCAAAATCCCTAACTCTCAATCTCCAAATGATAGATGACTAGTACTAAATCCTAATCCACTTAGATCAATGGTTAAGATTAGATCTAAGTCACTTAAATAATTAAATATTTATCCTTAGAAATTTGCTTAATTAGCCAACATTAATTAATTAAATTTATTAATGTGCTTTCCCTCAGGTAGGCTTAGGGAAAAAATCATATTAGTTGCTCCTATTGAACAACCTCCTAAAGAGGACTTCTTCTCCTGCATGCTAGACACAAGCCTATGCGGAAGACATTTTGAAGCTACAAAATCAACAATCCCATCTAATAAGGAAGTGGTTTTCCACCACTCCCAGCTTGTCCATGTAGAACACGAACTTCCCCTTCACTAGAGGCTTGGTGAGAATATTTGCTACCTGTCTAGTCAATTTAGTGTCCTAAATTGCTCTACATAAATTATCAATTCGGTTATCGTAAACTGATGAAGTGTAGTGCACTATATGTGCTTAGTTAACCTTTCTCTTACTTTGTTGTTTTATAGTTTATGTTGTTTTTGGGGGTTTTGTTTCTCATGCTTAAGGAAATTAATCTAAGAAAGAAAAGTTATGCTTCTAAATGAAATCTCTAAATGTTAATGGACAACTAAATCTAATGACTTTTAATGTTAAAATCTAATTTCTAAAGAAGGGAGAAAAGGAAATGAACAAATCAAAACTTTGAATAGTTAGATTAATCTAAGCTGGCAAAATGTCTATGAAATGAAAGCAAAAATGATAACAACTAAATGAAGTGTTTTATCACTCTGCTATACAATTTTGGGAGAACTACCTCCTTGTGATAGCATTTGGAGGGATCCAATACTTCATTGTTTTAAAATTGAAAATGAAATTTAAATGAAAGACTAAGGCTGAAAGTGAAATTGCAACTAATCTACTATAACAGTGAAATGAAGTGTTTTATCACTCTGCTATACAATTTTGGGAGAACTACTTCCTTGTGATAGCATTTGGAGGGATCCAATACTTCATTGTTCTAAGAAAAAGTAAACATAAAAACGCAGAGAAAGACTCATTCATAAATGAAATACTTCACCATTTAGTTTTAAGGTGAATCATCAACTGAAAGGGCTTTCGGAAATATTCACTTACAACATGAGTTATTAAATTAACATCAAATCTACTGTGTGCTCTAATGCTCCAAGCATCAATTGGAAAATAGGAGGACTACTTTCTTGGACTATTTTGTTAAGAATAGATTACACAGTTAGATAGATCTACAATCAACCAGTTGAACACACTTGCATGAATTAAACTTGCATGAATGAGAAATCTAAACTATTAAACTTGAAAACAATTATAAAAATAAAATGACATACTTGAATGAAATCAAAGCAAAACTACAAAATAAAATTTACTCTACCTTACATTCTAATATGCTCCATGACATCTCCTTTCATGTTGGGAACTTCAAAGCTTTATTCAAATTTTTCAAAATTACAAAGTACAACAAGTTGAGCTAACAAAGTTAACAAAGCCTTAGAGAGATCTCCTATTTATACAAAAAGATGAGAAGTTATTTCATTAATGAGAGTCCATGAATTTCTCCCTATATCTCTAGAGTTATAATCAAAATAGGAAATGATAAGACACATGTCTTTTTAGAGTTTCAATACAAATAGGAAATGTGACACATATCCTCATGATCCCATGATCTTCTCTACTCGAATTCGAATTTGGCCTTAGGATGCCACATAAAGGTCTTCTAGAAGCTTTCTTTTGACCTACACATGTCAACAATCTCATCCCACTTGTTAGGTATAAGCATATGCACATTATTTTCTAATTTTTAACCAAAAATTCACTTAAAAATGCTAAGAATTAATAAAGTTTGGAAAAACATAAATGTGACCCAATAATGATGAAAGTGAGATGAATGTAGTGACATGGTAGTGAAATGAAGGTGAAATTGGGGTGATATAATGGACATGATAGTGAAAGTGTAATGGAAGTGAATGACAATTTCAAGACCCAACACTACCCACTCATGAGTGGATATGTACTGCAATCTCATAGCACCTCTTTGGACCCTGTTTTTGATGAAGTGGTACCTAATATCTATGTGTTTGGACCTGTCATGAAACAATGGATTCTCCGAAAGCTTGATGCAATTTTGATTGTCACAGTGAATCACTATGGACCCCATCTTAAGACCAAATAAACTTGTGTGTATTTTGCGAAGCCATATTGCTTCACAACTCGCTAGACTCGTAGCCATGTACTCGACCTTTGTTGACCTAACTGCTACCGAGTTTTGCTTCCTGCTAAACCATGAGATCATGGTTGTTCCCTGCTGAGAAATCTAGGGCATAGGAATTTAGGTGATTTCTCTTTGAATGATAACTGTTTGTGAATACTTTTTACTTCTTTAAATTAGGTTCTTCTTTGACTTAGATTATTATAGTGTTCTTCTTCATCAAGCAACTACCAAACCATAAACAATAATGAGACAAGAGACAAGATGTAAGCGATCAACCAGGGCCAAAACCTCTCCAACTTGAGAGGAAAACCCAAACAAATTCTTCTTCTTGTAGAATCTTCAAGTGACGAATTCCAAGACCAAGATCCTTGACTTATTAACCTCTCCAAGACCAAGTCACAAGACCCTTCTTCATTGCTTCTTCTTCTTGACCAAGTCAACACTAGTCAAACTGACTTCTAGCACTGCAAATTTCGGCTATTTTGAAATTTCGGCCTTCCTCCACAGTCCTGCAATTCTCGGCTGCCTGAAACTTCTGCAAGTTCACACATGTGGGCTGAATTATGGATCTTGATGGTGATTTCCTTCGTCACTTGACTTGAGGGCTTCTCCTTGTGACCTTGGCTAGCAAGAATGCTGGATTCGTGACCTTCTTGATGACTTCTTCAGGGACTGATACGATACTACTATAGAAACCTTAGTCTTTGTCACACGTGCGAGAAGAATAACCCAAAACAGTGCCAAAATACCTTGGTTTATGTTCCTTCTTTCTTCGCTTGATGATGAGCCCTTTCTTTAGTGTTTATCGCACTTTCTTCTCTATTTTAGATGATTGACCGAATTATTCTTCAAGTGATGCCGAGTGCTCCTATATATAGTGGTCTGTCCATGCAAGATAGGCCGATTTGATCTTGTGCCTAGGCCGACATGCTATTCTAGAATCATCTTCATTTCTTTTGAAGACCGACTTGAGAGAGTGCTTGTGACAAGGTCTTGGAGGGTTTGTGACTTAAATAAATTCTCTTATTACAATGTATAACATGCCCAAATGGGTCTTCAATATTTCATATTGACTCACTAGACTTTATGACTTGATGACCAAACTTAATTGCTCGCAATGGGAGCTTCATCTATAAAAGTAAAACTCCTTGATCATGAAACCCATGACTCAAGCATTACAAAATAATTTTATGTTTCTTCTTTACATCAATTACATAAAATCATGATTACACATGTCATTATGAAGACCGAACCTAGTTACGTATTTCAACATTCCCACGCTAAAACAACAACCCAAAGTACTCTTCTTGTCCACTGGACTCCCAACCCAATCTGAATTTGTGTATCCTTGCAACTGCACTCCACCAACTCTGACATACCTGAGTTCATACTCCACTGTACCTCTCAAGTTCCTGAACACATGTTTCACTTCCACCCAATGTGTCCTCCTAGTCTCCACCATAAACTGGCTCAGGGTATTCACAACAAAACAAATATTTGGTGTAGTGTTGACCAAATACATTAAGGATCCTGTTAGTTGCCTTGTACAATGTTGTATCCACCAATTAATTCCCAGAAGCATTAAGATTCCTCAAGTTGGTAATCACGAGTGTTGACATAGGCTTGCAAACCTCCATCGCAAATCTCTACAGGAAATCAATCGCATACTTGCTCTGCCCAAGGAATATCTCTCCTGGATGCCACCACACCTCCAATCTCAAAAAGTAGTGCATCATCCCAATGTCCATCTTGAACTCTGAAGCAAGGTTCTCCTTGCACATCTCTGTGAGCCTCTCAGATCTTGTTAGAAAGAGATCATTCACATAGAGCACCAATATGAGTTGTTCACCATCAACAAGTACATAGTACAAGTTGGAATCTGCCTCACTCTTGGTGAAGCCCAAGCCAATCAAGTACCCATCAATCCTTGAGTACCATGCTCGAGGTGCCTACTTAAGTCTATACAGTGCTTTCTTCAACCTGCATAAATGGACTCCTTCACATGAGTCTCAAATCCTTGAGGCTGCTCGATATACACCTCTTCCTCAATTACCCCATTGAGGAAGGTAGTCTTCACATCCATTTGGTGTATACTCCACTCCATCTCTGAGCAATGGAAATGACCACCTTGATCGATGCATATCTAGTGATAGGAGCGAAAGTCTCCTCATAGTCTACTCCCTGCTTCTGGGAGAACCATTATGGAATGAACCTCATTTTATACTTCTTGTTGCTACAAACTATTGCATGTTTAATCTTGTAGATCCATCGAGAATTGACCATTGATTTTCCCCCAGGCCTGGGTACAATCTCTCAAATATCATTATTCATAATGGAGTTTTACTACCCCACCATAGCGTCCCTCCAAATTTGCTGGTTTGCTGCCTCCTTAAAAGTAAAAGGCTTAGACTCACTAATGCTGCTCATCAAGGCCATGTAGCTGGAAAATATCCTCTGTCCTTACATAACGCTCTCTGACATAGTATCTGTCCATAACGCTCTTTGACATAGTATTTGTCCATATTCCAAATTGCTGGCGGAATGGTCGCTGTAGTGGGTAACTGTTTCTGGAGCGTTTGACAGAGATTATTCTCCTCCTTCACGGAGAATTCCTCAGGCTCAGTCACCTCAATCCTACCCCATCGATCAACAGCAAGCCGCATTGATCTAGCTCAGTCATTTTTGTCTGCGGATCGATCCCATTTGTGTTGCATTTTTGATTTTGTGTTTCCCACAGACGGCGCCATGGGGAATTAAACCGAGCCTGTGCGTCACCAAAAGCACGCGAAACAGCAAGAACCCCCCCAACACGCCATGTACCAGCCCACATAACAAATCCTCCAGCATCCTCAATTCGTTGACGCTCGTCAGTTTGATTTGGTTTATGATCCCGAGAAAGAGCAACAGCTTTTCCAGCCCTGCATATAACAGCTCTCGAATCCCCAATGTTTGCAACCAGCAATCGATCCCCTACAAGAACTGCAGTTGATGCAGTTGACCCCGCATCTCTGTGTTGACTATTTTCTGTATTGAGAAATTCCTTGTCTGTTTGTTTGTAAGCATCAGCTATTGCCAGCTTTGTATCACTAATAAATTTTGGGTGGCTTATCAAATTTGCAAAAAGTTTCTGTTTCACGTATTCGCATGGTGGAAGTCCCCAAAGCCCCCGCCTCCACAGATCCTTTAACCTCCGCTACAATTGGAGGGTTCTCTATCGACACCGACGGGTTTTGATCAGAAGCCTCTAAAATCCGATCAGATTGCTGTGTTGACCGGAGCCAAGTCATATCGACGACCTCGGCCTCACTGTCAGACGAAGAGAAGGACGAGTCTTCACAACGGCTCTTGCTTTTCCTCTGCTTTTCAGCTAATTTCAGAGCTGTGGTTCTGTAATGTTCCATTTTCTTTGATCTGTTATGTAGCTCCAGAAAATGGGCCGCTGTTTCATATTGAAATTTAGTAAATGGGTTTGCTTTTGTCTTGAAAGAGTGCTGTAAATTGTGTTGTTGTAAGCAACTGAGAAAAGTACGTGCAGGAGTTTGCATTCTCTGGAGTCAATTAGAAAGGGAGCCTCTGTTTTTTAAGCAGCTGAAGCGTGGGGATCCAAGCAAGAAAACAATGTTTTCAATTGCTTATTTCTGCAGCTCGTTTGGTTGGAATGCGCTGATACATTTTGAATAATTGAGTTGGGCACAATATCTGATAATTGACGTTTTGCAAATTGGCATCGTTGTTTTTATATGAAACAAAACAGTATTGTGAATGGAATTGAGAGTACAAATATGACTGTTCAACGCTGTGCTTTATGCTATTGGGGATATTTTTTGGACTTAATGCTGTGCAAATGAATATGAATTAATATTTGAGTTTACTGGCTAGTCACATCAGAAGTATTTTTTTTCCCTTGAGAATAAAAGTTTTGCAGCAGATGTATTCTTTTCTATCAGAAGTTTTTTACAGAATGCATTCAATCATATCCATGGTAGGAATAGTTCTCACTGGCAAGGAGAACTATCTTGAATGGTCCCGGATGATAAAACACACTCTCATCTTCAATGAGTTGTGGAAATGAGTGTGTGTCGGAGAAGGAGACAATGACCCAGTACAGCCTACCTCAAAGAAAGAACTCATCATTTGAGAAAACAAGAACAGCAAAGCTTATGCATTAATCGCAGCATCTGTAAATGAAGAGGTGAGTTGCCATATTTCGTCATATTCAACTGCCTTTGAAGCCCTACAAAAGCTGAAAGAACTCTATGACTCACATTCTGCACTTGAAGTAGTCCAACTCATGATTAAACTTTTCACTATTGAACTGCAAAATAATGATCCTCTTGCTCTTGCATCTGAAGTAAAGTCTATATTGCATGATATCAAATCCACTAAGGTTGAATTGGATATTCCTCTTATTGCTTTTCTCAAGGCACTTTATCCTACTTACTCCAACTATCTTGAGTCATTGCAAGCAAATGGAAGTCTTAAAGATATAACCTTTGACTCTCTTGTGAAAAAGTTTGCTGAAAGAGAGAAAGCTTTCAGAAAGAAGACAGCCCCTGAATCTTCTGAAGAGACTGTGTGCCTTGCTCATAAAGAAAAGCATCCTGCTCAAGACTCTACAAGAGGAAGAGGTGGACGAAGAGGAAGAGGAAGATATTTCAAAGGCAGGGGGGGCAGACATTCTCAAGGAGAAAAGGCAGATCTGCATTGCATTCGCTGCAAAAGAAATGGATCACATGATGCTTCTACATGCAAGCTACCATGGGACAAAATTGAGCAGAAAAGAAACCAGCAGAAAGGTAAAACTGATGATACAGACAAAGGTAAAGCACCTGAATCTGCTCACTATATTGAGGCACAATGTAACATTGGAGTAAATGAAGATTTGTTTAATGCTTCACTTGCTTCTTCGAAAAATGATTGGTTGCTTGATTCAGGAGCAACCTGTCACATGACTCATAGAAAAGATTTTTTTGAAAATTTCACTGACAATGTTGATGGAGCAGTATACTTTGCAGATCAGTCAAAAATCAAGCCATCAGGGCTTGGCACAATCAGGCTTAAACTGCCTGGTCTTCCAGACTTTCTTCTGGATCATGTTCTATATCTCCCACAGCTCAAAAGAAACTTGCTGTCCTTGGTCCACATCCGCCAGCAAGGTCACTCCATTTATATGTTTGATGGCAAGCTTGAGGTAAGAAAAGCATCTGACCACTCACTTGTCATGAGGGGAATAGAAGAAGAAAGGCTTCTCAAACTGCAAGGAACCTCTGCTCATGCACAACATTTCTCATATATTTCTCATCATGAAGAAGGTACACTTCCATCAAGTTTATTATGGCATGCTAGATTTGGACATTTAAACTATGAGAGTCTCCGCTTATTGAAGAAAAATGGTGTTGCTGGTTTGCCTACAATTCCTAGGAAACATAAGCAATGTGATGCTTGCATTCTAGGAAAGCATAGCAAACAGTCTTTTCATGATTCACATTCAAGAGCACATAGGAAGCTTGAACTCATTCATTCAGATTTATGTGGTCCAATGCTTGTCCCTTCTGCAAATGGAAATAAATATATCATGACATTTATTGATGATTACACCAGAATGTGTTGGGTTTATTTATTGAAGAACAAATCTGATGCCTTTCAAACATTCAAGAAATTTCATAAATGGATTGAAAATGATGCACAATCTCATATTGGGTCTATTCGCACTGATAATGGAAAAGAATATACATCAAATGAATTTGAAAACTATCTTCGCCAACATGGGATCAAACATCAAACAACTTTGCCTTATAATCCCCAACAGAATGGTGTAGCTGAAAGAATGAATAGAACAATCTTGAATATGGTACGATCCATGCTTTTCTTCAAAAATGTAAAGATAATGTTTTGGGCTCATGCTGTTCTATATGCTGCATATATAAAGAATAGATGTCCATCTAATGCTATAAGAAACAAGACTCCTTATGAATTGTGGTATGGACATGTTCCTTCGGTAAAACATCTCAGGGTCTTTGGTTCCACCTGTTATGCTTTGATACCAAAGGTTCATAGAAACAAACTTGGTGCTAGAAGTCGTAAGTGTATCTTCCTGGGGTATTCAAACACCTCCAAAGCATACCGCCTCTATGATGAAGTAAATAAAAAGTTTGTTGTATCTAGAGATGTAATTTTTCTTGAATCATCCAAATCTAACAATGTTGTTGAGCGGCAACTTGATCGCTTGGATAGATTCGCAAAAACGAAATCATTTCAAGAATTTGATAATCAGATTCCACATCTTGAAGGGGGGATTCCTATTCTAGATCAACATGTGGAATCTTCTTTTGAAGAACACTCTCCCCCGAATGAAACTCCAACAACGGATGATGCTTTAAGTGATGTAATTGATAGAATTGGGAGACTCAATCTTGATTCAGTCCCAACTCAATCAACAGAGCAGCCTGGACCATCTCAGAAAGGTGCCCCAAAGTGGCTGACGAAGACACTTGAAAGTGTTCATCCTGATGAAATTGGAAAAATAGGAACCAGAAATTCAAACCGACAAAATGGAGGTGATGTAGATGACTCTAATTCACCTGTTGATATGGATGTTTCTTATGATTGTGAATTGAACTTGTCTACAGATTTTGAACCAACTTCCTTCAAAGAAGCTGCTTCTCATGATGAACGGAAAGAAGCGATGCAAAAGGAGTATGATGCCCTCATAAAGAACGACACTTGGAAGCTGGTTGATCCTCCATTTGGAACCAAACCAATTGGCTGCAAGTGGGTCTACAAGAACAAGTACAAAGCTGACGGCTCACTTGACAAGTACAAAGCTAGGCTTGTGGCAAAAGGTTTTGCACAGAAGGAAGGGGTCGATGATGAGGAAACTTTTGCCCCCACAGCAAAATGGGCCACCATTCGGACACTCTTTGCACTAGCAGCTCAGAACGGTTGGAAAGTCCATCAAATGGATGTAAAAACTGCCTTCTTGAATGGAGATCTAAAAGAGAATGTTTTTATGTCCCAGCCTGAAGGATTTGCTGTGAAAGGACATGAACATAAAGTATGCAAACTTGTGAAGTCCTTGTATGGCCTCAAACAAGCACTGCGAGCCTGGTATGAAAAATTAACTGAGCATCTTCTGAAACTCAACTTCAATCATTTTGATCTTGATGATGCAACTTTATTTTTTCAAGAAAGTTGGCAAAACAGTTGTATATCTTGTGGTATATGTAGATGATCTTTTAATGACAGGGAACAATGAAAGCTACATTGCATCCATAAAGAAGGAATTGGGGAAAAGTTTTGAAATGACTGATTTGAGCTATGTTCATTACTATCTTGGCATTGAAGTAACCCAACATCCAAAATCCATATTTCTTTCTCAAAAGAAATACATTGGAGATGTGTTAAACAGATTTGGCATGACAGAGTGCAATCCTCTTTCTACTCCAATGGAACAAAACTTAAAGCTCACATCTATTGAAGGAAAGGAATTTGAGGATGCAACAAAGTATAGACAGCTTGTAGGAATTTTTTATTTTGAGGAAGAACCTGTGAACAGTTTTGAAACCAACGTTTCGGACTAGCTTAGTGAGTCCATCATCAGGGCAATGAGATTTGTTTTGAGAAGAGAGAGCGTGAAAAATACTGAGCTTATTAATAGTTATTTGAAAAGCATTGTTGATGTCTTCATTAGTAGTCGGCTTATAAGTGGTAAATTAATTAATACTTATTTAATTTATTTATTTACATAGGTATTTATTATTATTTATTTATTTAGTTATATAATTGTTTATTTATATGTATATAATTTATTATTTGAATTTCAAATAAAGTAAATTTATTATCTATTTATTAATATTTTTATTATCATTATTATTTACTGATTTATTTTTATTTATTTATTATAAATAAATAAAAATAATCTATTAAATACCTATTTATTTAGATAGGAATTTATTATGTTTATTATATATTATTATTGTTTATTTATTTGGTTATAATTTTATTATATTATTGTTTATATATATATATATATATATATATATATATATATATATATATAATTTATTATCTATATTTCAAATGAAGAAAATCTATTATTTATTTATTATTATTTTTAATAAGTACCTATTTGTTTAGATAGGTATATTATTATTTATTTATTATAATAAAATAAATTAATAAATACCTATTTATTTAGATAGGTATTTATTATATTTACTAAAAATTGTTATTTATTTATTTGTTTATAATTTTATTATATTATTATTTATTTATATATATATATATAACTTATTATTTTTAATAAGAACCTATTTGTTTAGATAGGTATTTATTATATATTATTTGTTTAGATAGGTATATTATATTACTGATTATTTATATATATATAACTTATTATTTTTAAAAGTACCTACTTATTTAGATAGGTATTTATTATATTTATTAAGTATTATTATTGTTTATTTATTTGGTTATAATTTTATTATATTATATTATTTATCTACCTCACTACTACCAGACCAGACATTTCAATTGCTCTTGGAATCCTCTCCAGGTTTATGCAAAAGCCTTGTGAGGGACATTGGTCTGCTGCAAAAAGAGTTCTAAGGTACTTGAAGGGAACTCAAGACCTTGGAATCAAGTATACACAGGTGGACGACTTCAGCTTGATTGGATACTTGATTCAGACTTTGATGGAGACAAAGAAACTGGGGTATCTACTTCAGGATATGCTATGAGTCTTGGATCAGGAGCTGTCTCCTGGAGATCACGCAAACAATCAGTTCCAACAGATTCCACAACAGAAGCAGAATACGTGGCAGCAGCTGAAGCAACGAAAGAAATTGTGTGGCTCAGGAAAATTCTGGAAGATTTGCAGGTAAAACAAGTACAATCAACTCCACTCATGATTGACAACACCTCTGCAATAAAGTTGGCCAAGAACCCAAAGTTCCATGATCGTACAAAGCACATCAATACTAAATATCATCTGATCCGACATCATGTTGAGGCCAAAACAATCCATCTCCATCATTGTTCCACAAATGAACAAATTGCAGACATCTTCACCAAAGCGCTTGGAAGATTCAGAACGATGCTTGGACTCACCAACATCCCTTCAGATTAAGGGGGGGAATGTTGACACCTAATCCTCTGCGATTGGGTGAATTTGGAATGTGAACAGTCATCAGAAGATGAACTGAGCAGTCACATCCTTTGTATATAACAATAGCTACCTAATGAAATAAATCGAATCAGTTTTCTGCCAAACTGGAGTTACTCCTGGCCTGACAACACATTACATATCATCCACTGAAGGAAACAAAAACAAGCACATAAATGACACCGTTATTTTCGGACTAATGTCCCTGGAAAAACCCAATGCGAGAAAACCGATGCAACTATCTGAGGATTTGATTTATTAAGCAGTTTCAGAATACAATTTGGGTACCAAATCCGGCTCACCCAACAGAGAAAAATCTTGACAGTAGTACCTCTCCTTTGGAGACAGATGCTTTGGCTGAAACCTCAGATAAACACTCCGGCAGCTCCTCTCCGGCAGCTCCTCAGCTCTAATCTGCCCCACGAAGAACCCCAACGTCAGCCTCTTCTGCCCTTTGTGTCAGCTTTCCCGGCAGTTCCGGCAGTTCCCGGCAGTTCCGGCTATTCCCGGCAATTCGGGCTTCTACCCTCTGCATCAGCTTTCCCGGCAGTTCCGATAGTTCTCGACAGTTCGGGCTGTTCCTGGCAGTTCCGGCAGTTCTTGGCAGTTTCGGCTCCTACCCTCTGCGTCAGCTTTCCCGGCAGTTCTGGCAGTTCCTGGCAGTTTCGGTTGTTCCCGATAGTTCTGGCTTCTACCCTCTGCGTTAGCTTTCCTGGCTGCTGCGCTGATCCTCCTTGCACTATCTCTGCCTCTCTACTTCTGTATTCACTGCCCCTCAGTTGCAACTCCAGATCACTCTCTCAACTTTCTCAGCAAACCCAGCCCCAGAAAGTCGAAATCTTGATCTCTTGATGTGTTCTCCAAGTGACCCTCAAGCCTCCTCTTATACTTTTCTCGTCGACAGATCAACGATCGAGATTAAGTCCCTAATTAACGACTAAGATTAGATCTAGCTTGATCCATGACTTTTGGACCATTCTAACACAGTTTTATATTAATTCACATTAATATTTTAATTTCCCTAAGTTTAGACTTAGGGACTCCATTAAAAATATTAATTATTTTAATATCTCCCAAACTTTTTAGAATCTACCCAAACCCTTTCTGGGTATTGGAGTTCTCATGTGTCTTAGCCTCTCCACCAAATTTCGTGGCTAGAGCACATCCGATGCTACCCCAAATCAACACTCCCTCTTAGCGAGGACTGTGCTCTAACAATACTCCTCACTGAGTATTACTCTGATCATTCGGCATCGGTCCTTTATGCCCATCATCTGTACTGCTGCATCTCGTACTGCCACCCATGGCTCTGCCACTGCCACTTCTGCATCTGTACGACAGCTCGCTCTGCATCTGTGCTTCTGCCCATGGCCCTGCCACTGCCACTACTGCATCTGCACTGCATCCCCTCACATCATTCCGCATCGTGCTGCCCATAGCACCGCCACTGCTAATTGTTGCATTGCAACTCAGTTACTGAGAATTAAGTAACTGATCTCCCAACTCTGACATCTCTGTTAGGCTAGAGACATTCCCGATGCTAAAGCTCCTTCTGTCGCTGACAAGTGCTCCCTCTCTGACCTCTGCGCTGCTGCGACAACTCCCTACATCTCGCACTGTTGCACACCTCTCTATGCCATCCTGCACTGGTGCAACACTCTCGTGCCTCTCGCACTGTTGCAGCTTGCTAGCCTCGCGCTGTCCTGGGGATCCTCCACTATAGCTCTCTCTGCTGCTCCATCCTCATCCGTCTCTACCGACATTTGCCAGTCCTGCAACTCCTCTTCGGGGCTTCCGTAGCCAGGTATAATACAAGAGGTTGGGTACCTCGAGGATCTTGCCCCACATCTTCTATAGTCCTCCTGACTACAACTCGATGTCTCCCCACTTTCGCTCAAGTGGTGTGTGTGCACCAATGACACAGATATCGTCTGTCTCCACTTCCTTCTCTACCCTTGCTGGCGCTGCCTTGGTCTCGGAAGCCTCTCCCTTGCTCTTCTTCCTCGGACACTGGGTCGCATAATGACCCAGCTCCCCACAGTGGAAGCATTTGACCTTGGAGAGGTCCTTCTTCTTTCGCTTTTCTTGCTTACCCTCAGATGCTAGGGCAACATCCACCTCCTCCTCCTTGATTTTGATCCCCTTGCTGTTGCTTCCTGTCTTGGTCACCCTCTTGATCTCTTCTTGGCGAAGAGCCACCCACATTTCCTCCCAATCTGGAAGGGTTGCCCTGCCCAGTATGCTCTGGACAAACACCTCCCAGTCTTCTGAGACTGCATTCAGGGTTGTTCTCACTATCAACTCTGGATATGGTGTGATCCCTGTGGAAGTCAGCTGATCTCGGATCTCCTTCAATCAACCGAGGAAGGTGTCGATCTGTTCTCCCTTCTGCATCTGTTATGACCGCAACTGATTTTCTAGGAGCGTCTTCCTTTGCATGGAAGTATGCTGATACAACTTGGTCAGGGCCTTCCACATCTCCCATGCCGTATTCTTCTTGGCAATATGTGGTACTATATGATCCTTGACCCCGTTAAGAATGATACTCTTGGCCCTTGCCATTGCTTCCTCATACCTGTCATTGTCAGCTGGGTCAACTGGGACCGCTATCGTCTTCAAGGCGAAGTGCTTGACATGATTTATGTCAAGTACGGATAAGATTCTGGCCTGCCAGACTACGAAGTTTGAGGCTCTGTCCAGTCTGTCCTGGTCTTTTACTCTGTGTAGTGCCATTCCACTGCTCTTCTACTTCCCTCTTGGAAGTTCTCGATGTGACACCCTCTAAGCCTTGATTTCCCTCCTGGAAATCCTTTTGCCGATGTCGAGATGCCCCTTACTCTGATCGTCTGTGCAACTGCACCACTGGTCTAGATTTCTCGGCTAGAAACCCTCGGTAGCAACTCCCTCCTCCTTGGCCTTGCCCTGTTAGGTGCTATCGTCTTCAAGGTGAAGTGCTTGACACGATTTCTGTCAAGTACGGATAAGATTCTGGCCTTCCAGACTACGAAGTTTGAGGCTCCGTCCAGTCTGTCCTGGTCTCTTACTCCGTGTAGTGCCATTCCATTGCTCTTCTACTTCCCTCTTGGAAGTTCTCGATGTGACTCCCTCTAAGCCTTGATTTCCCTCCTGGAAATCCTTTTGCCGATGTCGAGATGCCCCCTACTCTGATCGTCTGTGCAACCGCACCACTGATCCAGATTTCTCAGCTAGAAACCCTCGGTAGCAACTCCCTCCTCCTTGGCCTTGCCCTGTTAGGTACTGTTCTGACAACAATACCCCACCAACTCCACTCTGCAACTTATCCACAGCCTCCTAAACCCCAGCAACCTGAAGGTGAGAGCTCCTAGGCTCTGCGCAGTCCCAACACTGACAAACTAGCTCCCTAAGCCAACTGCATCAGCCCTCCTGGCCTCTACGTGGCTCTGCGTGAGCTTGTCTTTGCCTCCCTCAGCCTCTACGCAACCTCTTCTTGGCCCGAACTTGATGACGCAGGCACTGCATCACCCCTTCCTTGCTGTTTTGCTGCTAGGAACAACTTCTGTCACTCGGGACAACTGTTTTCTGCTGCTGCTGCTCTGCTCGGCTGATGTCCTCAGTTCTCCTGTGATCTGCAACCATGCTCTGATACCATGTTGAAGTTTCTAAGTCTAATAGTTAGAAACCCTCCATGTACTTTCTGATTTATTCCTTCCTACTTGTTCTGATTAATTAACAAGTTATTTACCATGTAAATACTGAAAATAAACACAAGTACATGCTCAACACATTACATATCATCAATTGAAGAAAACAGAAACAAGCACACAAATGACACCGTTATTTTTGACTAATGTCCCCGGAAAAACCCAATGCAAGAAAACAGGTGCAGCTATTTGAGGGTTTGATTTATTAAGCAGTTTCAGAATACAATTTGGGTGCCAAATCCGGCTCACCCAACAAAGAAAAATCTCGGCAGTAGTACCTCTCCTTCGGAGACATATGCTCTAGTTGAAACCCCGAATAAACACTCTGGCAGCTCCTCAGCGCCAATCTGCCCCACGAAAAACCCCAGCGTCAGCCTCTTCTGCCCTCTGCGTCAGCTTTCCCGGCAGTTCCGGCTTCTGTCCTCTGCGTCAGCTTTCCCGGTAGTTCCGACTGTTCCCAGCAGTTCCGGCTTCTGCCCTCTGCGTCAGCTTTCCCGGCAGTTCTGGCTTCTACCCTTTGCATCAGCTTTCCTGGCTGCTGTGCTGATCCTCTCGGCACTATCTCTGCCTCTCTACTTCTGTATTCACTACCCCTCAGCTGCAACTCCGGATCACTCTCCCAACTTTCTCAGCAAACCCAGCCCGAGAAAGTCGAAATCTTGATCTCTTGGTGTGTTCTCCAAGTGACTCTCAAGCCTCCTCTTATACTTTTCTCGTTGACAGATCAACGGCCGAGATTAAGTCCCTAATCAACGACTAAGATTAGATCTGGCTTGATCCATGACTTTTGTACCATTCTAACACAGTTTTATATTAATTCACATTAATATTTTAATTTCCCTAAATTTAGACTTAGGGACTCCATTAAAAATATTAATTATTTTAATATCTCCCAAACTGTTTAGAATCTGTCCAAACCCTTTCTGGGTATTGGAGATCTCATGTGCCTTAGCCTCTCCACCAAATTTCGTGGCTAGAGCACATTCGATGCTACCCCAAATCAATAGTCTACTATTTGTGAAAGCGCTGCTAGGTGCCTCCACATGCTCCTAAGCATCCCTCAAAGTCTGTTTGGCCCATCTTGGCCTCCTGTTGATAGAGCTCGAAGGAATATCTCGATCCTCCTCCTAATTAGAAGACTATGTCCTTGTTGTTGGTGTTGATGGTCCCTCCTCAGTCTTCAGAGCCTCTCGCTCCCAATCGCTTGCCATTGCTGGACCCAACCCATGTGACCTCCTAAAGGCCCTTCCTTCTCAAATATGACATCCCTACTGACCATTTCCCTCCTCTGTGCTGGAATGTAAACGATGTAGGCCTTTGAAGTCTCGCTGTATCCAACAAAGATGCCCTTTTCTGTTGAGGGCTCCAACTTAGTCCTCTTCTCAGATGGTATGTGGACATAAACTGGACTACTGAAGATGCGAAGGTGGTGCACCTATGGTTTCACTCTTGTGAAAACCTCCGCATGGGTCTTGTTCTCCAAAACTTTGTGAGTACTCCATTCTGCAAATACACAACTGTGTTGCATGTCTATGCCCACAAGAACATAGGCAAATCCTAATCATGGATCATAGCCTTAGCTGCCCTGATGATGGTCGTATTCTTCCTCTTTGCCTTTCCATTTTACTGCAGATTATATGGCATTGTTACCTCCTTTTTGATTCATGCCACCATGCAGAAGTTCTTGAACTCATTGGATGTATACTCGCCCCCATTCTATGATCTGAGAACTTCGATCTTCTTCCATGTTTGGTTCTCAACAAGAGCCTTAAACTCTTGAATCCCATTGAAGACCTCATCCTTAGCCTTCATGAAGTATATCCATGTCGTCCTGAAGGAATCATCCATAAATGTCACATAATTTCAATATCCCATGACAAACTCCATTGACATGGGACAACACACGTCAAAATGAACAAGTCCAACACACCCTTGGACCTACTTTCATTGCTTGGAAATGCAGCCTTGGCATACTTGCCAAGTTCCCAATCCTTTCTCTCTCAATCCTACTCTACACTAAACTCTGGAAGACCAATGACCATCTCCTATAACAATGGTAAAGCTCTATAGTGCAAGTGACCCATCCTCCTGTGCCACAACTCACATTTTGTCACTGTCATGCATTAGGCTTGCATTGGTTGTCCTCTCAACAATTACAAGATACCCTCACTACCTCCAATTACTCGCCACACGCTAAGATTAGATCCCCTTGGCCTAAC
The DNA here is from genome assembly GCA_031772625.1 of Pinus tabuliformis. Taxonomy (NCBI): domain Eukaryota; kingdom Viridiplantae; phylum Streptophyta; class Pinopsida; order Pinales; family Pinaceae; genus Pinus; species Pinus tabuliformis. The sequence goes on along the minus strand of CM062815.1, from coordinate 795,242,343 downwards.
AAGTACTTGTACACCTGTAAAGCTAACCTTTAAACCCTTGTCCTCCACAACCAAGACGGAGAGTAAGTTCTTCTCAAGCCCTGGTACATACAACACTTCATTCACTTCTGTAGGACTCTTTGTATCCAACTAGACTTATATGCTGTCCACACCCTCTATTGCATACTTGCCGTTGTCGCCAAGCTCCACATGTAGGTCTTTATTTTCCTTAGCCATACTTATGAAGGGGTCATGAGATCTCGTCATATGACAAGATGTTGTACTGTCCATGAACCACACGCCTTGTGTAATGGTGCTAGAAAGACAAGACACCAATGGAAACTCTTTTTCAAACTTATCTATGCAGATGCAACCGATGGTGCCTTCCCCTTGCCTTTATTTTTTTTCAGACATTGATTTGCACAATGTCCATATTTGTGACATGTAAAGCACTTGACTTTGCTCATGTCCTTCTTCTTTTCAGTCCGTTAAGTAGCTCCTCCACTTAGGTTTCATTTGGCCTTCGCCTTGTGCTTCTTTGCTTGCCCAGCAAGAGCAAGGTTCTCCTCATCCCCACCCTTATGTTGTCCGCCGGACAATGACTCCTCCCAAATCTCCTTTTGAGTGAAGTCATCCCATAGCATGTTCCAATTAGAAAACTTGACACATGCTAGGATCCCTGATACAAAGGTAGCCCATTGTTTGGAAATCCCACTCAATGCTATCTTAACAAGTTCATCCTCTAACACAACTTCTCCGTGCAATGTCCCTGACCACTTAGGAAGCATATGACAGAGTCTGCTAGCCTAACATGGTTCCCGTAGGCTAAGGCGGGGAAAATTTAATAAGGGGACTTGATTTTCCTAGTGAAACATTATAAAAGTCTAAGGGGTGAAAATGGGGACACTTCCTAGGCAAGTGAAAAGTCACTTTAATTTTATAAAGTGGCTTTATAAAAGTTAAAAGGTTAAAATGGCAGTAAAAGTGGTTACAAGTTTATAAAAGAGAAAAGTGAGAAGACTCTCCTCATTCTTTCACTTTTATTTTGAGAAAATATGAGCTCTTGGAGAGTTTGGAGAAAGAGCTTAGAGTTTGAGAAACCTTATCTGCCATAGCTAGTTTCAGTGTTGAAACTAGACATCTTAGTTGGTTCAAGGAGTGAAATCACTCAGATTTCACCATGGGAATCCAATGCAGAAGATAATTCGCATAAGCTACTGAAAAAAAGAGGTTTTATCAGTTGATTTTACCTTCTCACATAGTGTTTTCCATCTCATTTTGACAGGTTTAAGAATACCCAAAAAAACATCAAATTTTCAAGCCACTTTAGAGTCGATTTGCTGGGTAAAAGAGTACCAAGGAGTTGGGCTATATTCTCAACTGCCAAGTCTCATGGGTTGAGTTTCCTGAAGAAGGACGAGTTCTGAAATGTGAATAGAGCACGAGTTCTCCTTTTTATTTGCTGGACGAGTTGCCACAACTTGGATGAGATTCCCCGAGGAAAATGGGATCGAATCTCATTATATTTGTTGCTGGTTGAGCCACCATATTTCTGGGTCAAATTTCTGCTATTGAAGGACGAGCTTAATCTCTGTTTTGGGGCCATAATAAGTTATGTGTATTGTGGCTTAGTATACTCCTTAAAGGGTCCGATTTGTGGTGTTTCTTGTTGGCAGTGTGGGACGTGAATCATTGCTGGTGGTTGCTGTTAGTTATGGGCATGCCGTGACCTTTATCTTGCTGGGTGTGTTAGCTGTTATCTCCATTTCTCTACGTGTAGAGTCCGAGAGAGCAGTCTTTAGAAAGGAACAAGTTGCTGGGGCTCGTATCTTGTGCTTTGAGTCAAACTCTTAGAAAAGTGTTGCTGAAAGGAGAAGCTGATATATATATTCATGCATACAAATACTCTATTTTCAGGAAGCCTGATATCCAAGCCTATCAGCGGAAATAACGTTCTAGATTCTTCTCCTTTTGCATTCACTGTATATATGTTGGCAAACTGATTTATAAGTCTGTTCATTTTTAGATCTAGGGTCATTGCCTTTATACCAGCATTGAATAAATTTGTATGTAAATATCTAAGCATATAGTAAATCAATTGTGGCTGAGGAGAAGTGTTTATTCAGTGTGGAATTTCTATCATATATATCATTGAGTTAAACAAACCAGAGTTATACCGATGGTAGTGAGAAGACAATCTGCTTGACGAAAATTGTCACTGAAATAACTGCCAAACACAGTTGTCTTTTTGATCATTCCTAAGAGGGGATTTTACAATGGTATTAGAGCATGTTTTTGGACAACTGTGGGGTCTAAGGGCAACTTGTTAGTGATGTCAGGATAGAGGAATGTCCTTTTAGAGTGATAAATTACAAGAGGAAGTACACACATAGAGAACCCACTCCTATTAGAGAAGATATTCTAGATAGCGAGGGTGAAGATATTCTAGATAGTGAGGGTGAAGAAACACCAGAGAAAGGGAAAGGGGTAGAAGAAACACCTGAAATAGAAGAACCAAACATGGGTGACAAAGAGGAATTAGCCTTTAATAGTTTGCTCAGTGCAATAAATGATTTGGCTAGAGGTCAAAAGGAGATGGTGGACCTGATGAAAGGGATGACAAACAAAGGAACTTCCACCGGAAAAGAACCAATAGATGGAGAAGGGTCAAATAGTGCAGAGGGTAGTCAAGTTCGTACTACTACACAAAGTCATTCACGTTCATTTAGCAAAACACCTAAACCAAACATGCCTCAATTCTTACATGAGACAATAGAGGACCAAATAGAGCAGTCTAGTCAAGGGATTCCTTACACTGATTATTAGGAGGAGTAAATAGCATTGGGATGGGAGTTCCAGGCTGTCACGAGCTTCACTGATTTTTGCCAGCTTCAGTTGAAGAGAAAGCCCAAAACATTTCAGAAAACTTTGAGGTAGAATAATGACCTGCAAAAGACATTGGGGAAGGTGACCATCCCTTTCTTCGATGGGTCATCCAAATGCTCAACTCAGTAATGGGTAAAAAATTGGATATATATTTCCAGTTGCATCAGATGACGGAGGAGGAGGCTATTAAATTGGCCACATTACACTTGGATGGCAAGGCCCATTTGTGGTGGTACCATGGGTTCGTGACAATGGGTCACAACAACATCACTTCATATATTGAGTTCACTCGGAGGCTCATTGAGCGATTTGATAGGAAGGACCCAAAGCTTCACTTTAGCAATGTTCCACCAAGACTTTGGGATGCGGGTGCAAGGAGACACAGGGGGGATGTGTGGTAGTACCCTCAAATTTTAGGGAAATTTAGGGGCGATGGGGAGAAGTTGGGGTATATAATTTTTTTAAATATCTCTCTCTCTCTATATATATATATAATTCAAATTCATATCCAATAATGAAAGCATAAATATATTGATCCATACATAATTGAATTAAATAATGAAATACATTGATACATATTCATCATTCATCATTCTAGAATCTAATTAGTACTAAGAAAAATAAACTATAATAGATACCAATTTTATCGGAAACGAACCGGTGATCAACGTAAAACCCTCTGAATCAAGAACTTGACCAAAACATGTAAAAAAACAGACTAAAAAACCAGTTGGCCAAACACACCTAAAATATTCAAATTTTAAAGAAAAACATATATATTCATATGCATCCATATGAATCCAAACCATTTATACACAAATAAGCAAAAGTTCTCATTTATATAACATGTAAGAGTGCACATAACCAAAATAGCACCTAGAGCAAATAATCTCTAAACCAAAAATACATCAACAAATAGGCTCTAGATGGCCTATAGCATAAAAAAAAATCATGCTACAACAAATACCTACATATCATAAAAATCATTACCTATATTGGGATCTTCGTCATCAATATCACCCTCTAAGTATTAAAATAAGATAGAAAAAACGTTGCATGTCAAGTCAAGATTCTGTTTGAGTGATGGGTACATTTTTAGTAGGGTCATGATAGAGGAGTTCAACAACCAATGTCATTAACATCAAGGTACATAGAGGGCTTGGTGCTCTTGATTAAAATACTAGTTCGATACCCTCATACATGACAAAATCCAACGGAAATGTTGCAACCCCCCCGATCCTAAAATCCTGAAAAATTGTTAAGCCTGTTGGATTGTGAGTGAGATCTAAAATTATACTTTCTCCATATGAAATCCATTGAGGTCAAAACCACTCTCAAACATGCTGAGTCATTTCATGGTAATGTTAAAAATTTAAGAAGAAGGATGAAAATGAAAGATAAAGGAGAATTTAACATTATCATGAATTGCATAGCAATAATAGGGCCATAGGCTTACCCACACAAAAATTCTTAGGCTTACCCACATCAACAAATAGGCTCTAGATGGCGTATAGCATAAAAAAAAAAATCATGCTACAACAAATACCTACATATCATCAAAATCATTACCTATATTGGGATCTTCATCATCAATATCACCCTCTAAGTATTAAAATAAGATAGAAAAAACGTAGCATGTCAAGTCAAGATTTTGTTTGAGTGATGGGTACATTTTTAGTAGGGTCATGATAGAGGAGTTCAACAACCAATGTCATTAACATCAAGGTACATAGAGGGCTTGGTGCTCTTGATTAAATACTAGTTTGATACCCTCGTAGATGACAAAATCCAACGAAAATGTTTCAACATCTTGATCCTAAAATCCTGAAAAATTGTTAAGTCTGTTGGATTTTGGGTGAGATCTAAAATTCTACTTTCTCCATATGAAATCCATTGAGGTCGAAACTACTCTCAAACATCCTGAGCCATTTCATGGTAATGCTAAAAATTTAAGTAAAATGATGAAAATGAAAGATAAAAGAGAATTTAACATTACCATGAATTGCATAGCAATAATAGGGCCATATGCTTACCCACACAAAAATTCTTAAAACTCAAAAGGGGTGCTTCTAGGTGCCCCCCCTCAAAAGGGGTGCTTCTAGGCGCACCCCTTTTGGGGAGATGTGTCCCTCACACTCGAGAAATGTTTCCCCCTACGTCTCCCCACATTTCCCCAAAAGGGGGACCTGCAGGAATGTTTTCCCAGGCGTCCCCTTGTCCCGAGGGCGTGGGAAGCGTGGGGTGCGTACACCCCACCCTGGGGGACGTGTCCCCATGGAGCACTACATTTTTGGGAGTTGGCCTAACTTAGACAGACAGGCAGTACGAAGGCCTACATTTTAGAGTTTCATAGACTAGCAGTGATGGTCACAGATATCTTAGAGGCTAGGTTGGTGATGCTATTTGTAGAGGGATTGTTGGAGCCTCTACGTGGTTGGGTCAAAGGCTTTGAACCCTGTTACCGCTCAAACTAGCAGGGTTCCTAGGAGGGGATCCTATAGAGAAACTACTAGGTCAAGTGGCAACAACGGAGCGATAGCCTACTATCACCTCAGCTAAAGCTCCCTGCTCTTTATAGAATTTCATTGTTGGGAGGAGTCCCAGTATGAGAGGAATCACTAGAAAAGATAGATCAATGGTGGGATGAAAGGTTATTCCTAAAGCCTATTCACAAGAGAGGCTCAAATAATGGGCTTATTTTTTATGGAAACAAGATGGAGGGCTCTCTTAGAAGGGCTAAGATGATGCCTAGACCTAGGGTTTGAGGAGTGTTACTTGAAAGAAGTGCCCCAAGATCAAGGAATCCTAGAAGACTAGGGTTTTAAAGTGATCTTTGTGAATTTGAACTTATAATGTAGTGGGAGCAGAAACAAGCCCAAGTGGGCCCAAATGAGGTCAAGGGTTTGGATTTGAGCAACAAATTGATGGTCTTGACCAAGTTAAGGAAGAGAAGAGGATCAAAGGGATGGAATTCTTCTTGGAATTTGAATGTAATGATCCTAATGAAGCCACCAACCAAAGGGAACCTAGGGGAGGGAACAATCTTCAAGCCGGGGCTTGGAATATCTCGAGATTCCACCGTGGGATCGACCTCGAATTTGGACGACCTCTCAATAAGACCCCAACGTAGTAGTGGACCAATTTTCATGGATTTTCAATGGTTAAAAGTGATTTTAAGATGATGCCCTAGGAGGCCTACTAGGTTAGGGCTTAGAAAGAGGAAGAGAAGGCAAGAAGAATATTCTTTTGTGATCACCTTATGACTAGACCAATGCCTAGCCAATTGGGAGAATGGAGTAAAATGAAATCAACATTTAGATAGGCTTAATTCCAACCAAGGAGTTCCCCAACAACTTCATATGGCCTAAGCAGCAACTAGGTTACAAAGGGAAATTTATACTTCTTTATATTGCAAATGATGACTTATCAAGGCAATTCGTGAACATTCATGTATCTCTAGAACAATAATTCACCATACTTTTAATGATCATATGAAAATTCCCTCACAAAGACAAGCCCAACAACTTTGCATAAGCTAAAGAGCAACTACATCAGCTTCATGAACAAAAATATTCCATAGACAATTTTATGTGACAAAAATTACAAATAAGCATGAAAAAGGTACTCGCAAGTATAGCGAAATTATTCTAATCATCAAGATGCAAAGAGATCGAAGCTCCATGACAAGAAATTAAGCTCTTCCAAATATCGAAATGCATTAGATCTCCAATTCATCCATCAAAGAGGCTAGCCGAAATTGTCAAGAAGAGATAGTCTAATCCAAAAATGTCATCCAAGAAATGAATGAGCCTCTCACCTATTTATACAATCCATAAGGGGGTTCAAATAGCCTATTATCCTAAGAATGCCCCTTAATAATAAAATAATGTACAATAATGACATGACTTGGTGACAAGCCCTCCAAGATAGCTCCATTACACAAAGATAAGCCTCCCAGGAGGGAAAATTAGTAGATACAATGAGTCGTTGGGCCCTTGAAGAGGCCTAGTGGAGTCCAAAGTGTGCTGGTGAGAGAATAGGCTCCAAACATAGTGATCAAGGGGGTGGTCCCTTGGTATCCAAGCAAATCAAATATGGTGTCCCCAAGTGGGTGTGGGGGCACAATGACATCCTCATGGGTCTCCAAGTGGATTGATAATGTCTGTATACCATCTGTAAGGGCTAGAATGATGACATAAGCCCTCCCTCTGTCTACCATGGTGAAACACATCTTCATTTGGGCCCTGGAACATCTTGTTGAAAAGTGTAACTAGGTTCTTTGATTTTATGTAATTGATGAAAAGAAGAAAAATATTTTTTTTATTATAATGCTTGTCTCATGGGTTTCATAAACTGTATACATTCAAAGGATTCTGTTGTAGCAAGGCCGAGGAGAATTCTATTGCAGCAGTGGAAGCTGAGGAGAAGTGTAGAGAATTCTATTGCAGTAGTGGAAGTCGAGGAGAAGTGCAGTCCTCCTAGGGAGCCGAAGTGGAAGAAGGGGTAGTCAAGAAGGTCTTGAATTAAGGTCAAGGATTGCAGACCTAATTCAAGGAGGCCGAAGGTTTGAAGCAAGAAGGAAGTCAAGGTTAAAGAAGAAGCCAAGGAGGAGGAAGGAGTAGAAGGTTGATCTTGTGTCTTGGTCTTGGAGTGGAAAATAGGTCAAGGGTCTTGGTCTTGGTATTCGTCAATTGAAGTCTCTATAAGAAGAAGAATTTGTTTGAGTTTTCCTCTCTAGCAAGAGAGGTTTTGGCCCTGGCTGATAGCCTATATTCCGTGTCTCTTGTCTCTTTATGGTTTATGCATTAGTAGTTATTTGATGAAGAAGAACATTAATAATCTAAGAAAGAGAAGATCCTAATCTAAAAAAGTAAAAAGCATTCACAACCAGTTATCATAAGAAGAGAAATCACCTAATACGTGATGCCCTAGATTTCTCAACATGGTATCAGAGCTAAGGTGACAAAATCAAGGAAGGGCATCTTATAAAGGGACACTCAAGGATCAAATCTCGAGAAGGACATCAGAACAATTTGAAGGATATTGAAATGAAGTCAAGATCTACAAGAAAGCATCAAAACCCTAGATTCCTCCCATTGAAGACATCATCAAGAAGTCATCATTGATCCTCATCAACAAGACTTCACCATCAAAAGGGATCTCCCTCTTTGTGGGATCAAGGATCATTATTGAAGAAAACTATCTTCAACAAAGAGAAGTTTTCTATTCTCTATATCATCATCAATATCAAGGAAGCAACAAGGAGAAAGGAGCATCCTATCAAGTAAGTATATGACCTTATCTGAATCTGTCAAAATGTCCTTTTGCAAGGAAAGCAACAAATTGGTTGGGGCTTCAAAATATCTTGCATGGAAGAAAAGGACAGATTTGAATCTCATTGAAAATGGGGTTCTAGAACATGTCAAAGGATCTATTGTGAGAATTTCTGAATCTACACATCAAAAATCGTACTGCAATCACTGGTTTATCATCTCCTACTTGTTCTTTACATTCAACAAGTTATTTAATTACTTAAACAATGATGAAAACACTATTGCAGACTACAGATACATACAGATCATGCACTGAAATAAATTGAGACAATCACACAAGGGATACCGTTATTTTTGGACAATTGTCCTTGGAAAACCCCAATTCAGGAAAACCGGTGCAACATCTAGAAGGTTTGTATTATTAAGCAGATTTCTGAATACAACTAGGGTGCCAAATCCGGCTCACCCAACAGAGAATAAACCTGGCAGAAGTACCTCTATCAGGAGATAGATATTTTGGCAAATCCAGCAACTGGATGATCAAACCTCATAGATGATAATGCTTTTCCCAGTCCTGGGCAGCGATAGTTGCTCCAAGCTCTACGCTAGAACTGCATCACCTCTCTAGGAGCTGCGTCACCCTCCCAGTGAGCCTCCCTTGCTCAGAAGTCGATATACTGAATTGCTGCTCTCTCTGCCCCACAGAAAACCCCAGTGTTACCTCTAAGGGACTGCGTCAGCCCCTCTAGCTTCTGCATCACCCTCTCTGGAGCTGCGCTGTCTCTCCTGCTGTTGCTTTGCCTCTCTGCTATGTATTCTCGGCCTTGGACTGAAGTCCCTCTGCCGAACTGCCCCTCTCTCACTGCAACTCAGATCACTAGCTCGATTTTCTCTGCAAACCACTCCCCAGAAAAATCGAACTCTTTGATCTCACTTGGTGTGTTTCCAATTGACCCTCAAGCCTCCTCTTATGCTTTTCCTGTTGATGAATCAACGACCGTGATCTAATCTCTAATCAACAACTAAGATTAAAATAGACTTGATCCTCAGCACTTAGAAGTTTCTCACCCATATTCTTATTAATACACATTAATATTTTTTATTTTCCTAAGTTTAGAATTAGGAACCCATTAAAAATATTAATTATTTTAATAACTCCTCATCCGGGTGGAATTTCTCCAAATGATTTTTGGGTTTTGGAGATCTCATGTATTCTAGCCCCTCCACAAAATTTCGGAGCTAGAGCACATCTGACGCTACCCAAAATCAACATATATCACTAAACCAAGAAAGCAAGATGCTCAAGCTCTTGCAAAGTATATGAAAGGGGAAGTTAGGGCTCAAAGGATTCTGATAGAATCTATCAAGGATCCCCTCATCCCATATGTATCCAAACTTGAAACTTCAAAAGAAATCTATAACAAACTGGTAGAGTTGTATTCTGTAAGCACTGCTGGAGAAGTCATCTTATTAAGGCAAGATCTCTACAAGCTGAATATGTCAAGGGAGATGGAATAACCTCATACTTTATGAGGATATTTGAAATCCGGGATCAACTACAAGATTTGGGAGAAGTCATGTCTAATAGAGAAATGACTACAATTGTATTAAATGCACTACCTACTAGAGGAGTGGGGTAACTTTACTTCAAGTATTTATGGGAAGAAAGAAGCTACTCCATTCCATGAATTGTGGTCACTGTGCAAGATTGAAGAATCCAGACTAAAGGCCAAATTTGATGTGCGATCAGGTGAGCAACATCAGGGATATGCTGCAATGATAAGGAGTAAGGGAAAATTTGGAAGGTTTGGTCAGAAGAAGAAGAAGAAGAACATGGCTAAAATACAATGCTATGGGTGTCAAGAATATGGGCACTATAGGAGAGATTGTCCTCAGCTCAAGAAGGACAATAACAAAAGAAGAAGAGAAGAAGACCACATCACCGGGGAAATGGAGGAATCTGAAAAGAAGAAATCCAAGGAGGAAGTAATAGTTCTCCACTATTGAGATAGTCGTCCTCACCTAAGTTCTTTCAAATTCCTAAGTCTTTTGTTGTAAGATATGGCTATCATGATTCACTAAATGGGATGCATCAAGGCATCCTAGAAGCATTGAAAGCAAGAGCTCAGGACATCATCATAGAGAAGCATGAAAGATGGTTAGAATCTATGGAAGTCAAGGATATAGCTCTTGGGAATCTTATTGGAAACATAAGAGGCAAGGTCATCAAGTGCAAGGTTCATCATACATCTGTCAAAAGGAAACAACTGCTGATGATGATACTTTAGATCCTCAAGATTCTCTGATGGAATCTTCATTGAAAGGTTCACCGATCATGAGGGGAAGCAAGTGTTTCATCAAGAAATCCTAACTTGTGGAATTCATGGGATGATTGTATAAAAGTGAAGCAAATAATGGGATTGAATCTCTTTCAATCAAGGAAGCTGTTGTAGGAAGTCTGGATGACCCAAAGGAAAAATGAAGTATGTATGCTTACATTTGATATTGTGAAAGTCATGTCATATGGTTGTAGATATCCTGAACCAATGCTCTATCTTAAGAGCATGATCAAAAGAAAGGATTTCCTCCCTCAAAGGGATGCAGGAATGCATGGGTCACACATTCACTAGATGAAATCAACATAATATATCCTCATATGAAGTATGAGGTGGTTGACTGCAATTTGAGGAACTCTGATTGAAAGCTCCTGAGAATGAAATGTGTGAAGAAAGGAAGGAAGAGATCATGTAATATGCAACCATGGTAAAGGCAATCAATATCCGAAAGACCAAGAAGATTGACTAAGATATCTCCATGGAAAATATGAAGACTTTGATGGAGTTTGAAAAAGAAAGAGACCCTTGACAATATATATCTTTGGGAGATGTGTCGATATGTATGCAAGATGCTGATGCAAACTAGAAGATGTCATGATGAAAGACCATCACAAAGGTAATGTTGATTTTAATGTTCATTCCTTTATTTTTGAACAAATATTTGGATGGGTTTATGCAGGGATGTCGAGGGAAGATCTATTGATGTCTTCTACCACCGATGTGTTGAAAAGTGTAACTAGGTTCGGTCTTCATAATGACATGTAATTATGATTTTATGTAATGATATGTAAAGAAGAAAAATAAATTTATTGTATTGCTTGCCTCATGGGTTTCATGAGCAAGAGATTTTATTTTTGAGTCAAGACTCCCATTGAGAGCCTTTAGGAATTATTTGTCATCTAGTCATAAATTGATAGAGTCATTGTCATGTAATAAAGTCATGTTATACTTTGTAAAAGGTCAAACTTGTCTATGTAAAGTATCCTCCAAGACCTTGTCACTTATCCTCTTCAAGTCGGCCTACAACGAAGATAGGACTTGCTAGAAGAAGTCGAACTCCATACTTGAGATCATGTCGGGCTAAGAGACATGAGAAGAAGTGTATAAATAGCCACACTCGGCCTCACTTAGAGGTAAGCAACTTGACAAGCATTTGGTGAAGAAGTGCGAAGAAGAAGGCCACAAAGAGAAGTGTGAAGAAGTGATGAGGAGAGTTTCTTCTGGGCAAGCGAAGGAGGATTCTTCTCGGCAAAGCGAAGGAGGGTTCTTCTGGGTCAACGAAGGAGAGATTCTTCTGGGTTAGCGAAGGAGAGATTCTTCTGGGTTAGTGAAGTAAGGTTTCTTTTGGGATAGCGGAGGAAGGATTCTTCTGGGGCAGTGAAGAATGAATTCTTTTGGGATACTTGTTTTGGGAGACCGAGCTAGAGACTAGAGACCGAGATTCTCTAGGAGAAGTTGAGAAGAAGCAATGTGGAGACTAGAGATCGAGATTCTCTAGGAGAAGCCAAGAAGAAGCAGTGAGAAGGATAGACACCAAGTTTCTCTAGTAGGAATGGAGGAGAGCAGTTCGAGATCAAGAAGAAAGTCGAGAAAGGGAAGAGGCAGAGCATCAAGGTTAGTGACAAGGTTCTTGGAAGGATACATGGTTTGTGTCATGGTCTTGGTACTCATCAATTGAAGATCTAGAAGAAGAATTTTGATCGAGTTTTCCTCCCAAGAGGTAAGAGGTTTTTGGCCCTGGCTGACAAGCCCACGTACTGTGTCACTCGTCTTTCATTGTGCATATTGGTAATTGTCTTGATGAAAAGAACACAATAATAACTTAACGAAGAAAAGACTATAAGCTACGGAGTAAAAATATATCACAAGCAGTTATCAAGCAGAGAAATCTTTTAACTCTTCATGCCCTAGATTTCTCAACATGGTATGAGAGCTTAGGTGTTGAAGTCAAGAAGGGGCATTCAAAGCAAGTAGACACACGAGAATCGAGCTTCAAAGAACACCAAGCAAGAAATCAAGATCTACCAAAACCCTAGATCGAAGAAATATACTCTAGCAAGAGTCTTGAAATTATCTTCAAGAAGGAAGCAGGAAGAAAGACCGAAACCCTAGAAGCACTTCAAAGATCATCACTCATACATCACCAAAGAAGTGGAATCTCTTCAAATCTAAGGAAGGTTAGATCGAAAGGCAATCTTCTCTCTATTGAAGCAAGGATCTCATTTGGAAAAAGATCATCCTAAAGAAGGCAATATTCCCTCACCGAAGTAAGAACCTTCTTAAAAGGATCATCTGAAGCAACAAGTTCATCATCAAGTTGAAGATTCTATCTTCACAAGTAAGTACCTCTTCATTATAATCTAATCTAGTAAAAATGACTTCATGTTTCAAGGAGAACCATAAGCTGGCTACGATATCAAACTTCCCTGCATGGAAAAGAAGGATAGACATAGTCCTCAAAGTAAATGAAATCATTGATCATGTCCATGGAAAGGTCTCCAAGCCATCTGAAGAACAAGCATTATCTGAATACATGGAAAGGGATCTAAAGGCTCAAAAGATTCTTAAGGACTCTATTAAATATCCTCTCATTCCCTATATACCCGAGCTGAAGACATCTAAAGAAATATATGATAAACTGATAGAACTTTTCTTTGAAAGCACAATAGAAAAGACCATATCACTTAGATCTAATCTATATAAATTGAAGGTGTCAAAGGATGAAGGGATATCGTCATGCCTTTCAAAAGCATCTCAAATAAAAGGTCAATTGCAGGATCTAGGAGAGATGGTATCTGATAAAGAAATGATCTCTGTTATTCTAAATGCATTCACTGATGAACAAGGTAACCTCATATCTACTAAGGAAGAGGAAGCTATCCCATTCATCAAATTATGGTCTCTCTGTAAGATAGAAGAAGACAGGTTGAAGAGAGAAAGTGACAAAAGATCAGATAGAAGGTATCCATTAGTGACAAAAGGAAAACGGAAATTTCGAAAGTTTGGTCTTTTAAAGAAAAGGAAGAACATGGCTAAGGTAAGATGCCATGGATGTCAAGAACTTGGGTACTATAGAAGAGATTGTCCTAAACGTAAGAAGGAAAAGAGGGATAGGGAAGAAGCCCACATTACCGAGGAAGTGAAAGAACCTAAGACAGAAGCTGAAGAAGGAAGAAGCAAAAGATCTCTACTATGACTGAGATGATCTTCTTCACTAGAAGGTACTTTTCACTTGTAACTTATAGACAGGAGGCAATGAAAATAAGATAGGATGCATTAGATTAGAAAATAGCATCGTGATAGAAGCATTAGAAGTAAGAGCTCTTGACATGGGAAGCAGAAAGAATGTCTGGAATAAGTTCTATTGAATAAGTGCTCTTGGGAACCTCATTGAAATCTCAAGTAATACCTATAGAAAGAAGTAGAGGTCATCATCGACTGGGATCATCATACAATAGCCAGTAAGGAAACATCTGCCGAGTAAGGATATGAAAGATCCTCAAGTTTCTCTGATGGAATCCTCATCAAAGGATTCACCGATCTAGAAAGAAAGCAAGTGTTTCATCAAGAATTCCAACTCTTGGGATTCAAGAAATAATGGTATGATGACATAACGAAGAAGCATGTCTAAAGGATAAAGTTCTTTCGTTCAAATGATGCTGCTACATGAAGTCTGGATGACCGAAAGGAAAGACGAGGTAGGTATGCTTACATAGGATATTATGAAAGTCATGTCATATGATTGTAGATAATATGGATCACTATTTCCATCTTGTGAAACATGATCAAAAGAAGAAGGGATCGCCTCCTCCAAAAGATTGCAGAAAAGCATAAGTCGCACTAGATGAAATCAACATAGTATGTTCTCATATGAATCATGAGGAAGCTAACTACAATTAAGGAACTTTGATTAGAAGCCCCTGGAATGAAGTGTGTGAAAAGAAAGGAAGAGATCGTAAAATATGCAATAAAGGTAGAAGGTATTCAACATTCAAAGTCCAAGAAGATTTGACTAGAATATCTCCTGGAAAGATATGAAGACTCTAATGGAAGTCGGAAAAAGATAGAGACCCTTGACAATGGATATCTGTGGGAGATGTGTCAATCTGCATGCAGGATGCTGATACCTACAGGAAGATGTCATGAAGAAAGACCATCACAAAGGTAATTTTGATTTAAGTGTTCATTTCTTATTTTTGAACTAATATCTGGATGGGCTTATGTAGGAGTGCCAAAGGGAAGATCTGTGGATGACTTCTAGGAAGACCATATTGAAGGATGCAAGATCCTTCCGAAAAATATGGCATAAAGAAAGAAGCATGACATGAAACAAAGCTAGATCGAAAACTAATGGATCACTATCTGATGAAATAAGGACATGACTAACTCATGGATAAAAGTGATGAATGGTTTGTGCCCTATGTAGAATTCCCCAAAAGATGAAGACTCCATGACAAAAGAAATTTATGACATTGAAGAAGAGAGGAGTTCTTCAAGCAGCTGGTTGTCCCATTATCTCCACCTGAGAAGCTGCTACAGGTCCCTAGTTAATAGGGAGCTTGAAAAGAAGTTTCTTACTTGGAAGAAACTTGAAATTCCTAAGCCAAGAGGGAGCTTAGGTACATTCCTTTTGTAGGAATGAGTACATTCCTTTATTGGAATATGTCCTCCCTATTTGAGAGGGAGAGATAGACATGTCATTCTTGTCTTCACCTGGGAAGACAAAATGGAGGATTGGGTAATTATTTGGCATCTGATACTCTTTGAGGATGAGATAGGGCATCCAATAGAAGAGTAGTTGTGGAGGACCAATATTCTTTGAGGGTTGGGGAGTCCAAGATAAGAATAGTCCTCATGGAACACACCCTAAGTACCTGGGTAGGGGATGTTCCAAGAGAGACAATGATGAGAGTGTCTATAAATCATTTGTCTCGCCAACATTGAGCTTAGACCTTGTGGAGAGATGGCGTTGTTAGTCAAGGCCTTTGTATGTAACAATGTTGGTTGATATGATGCTATACAAATGAGTTACCAATCCAAATTCTTCTTATGAGAAATTCTTCAGATTGAATGTCCAAGTACCATTATGAATATGTCCCTAGTTAAGAGGGAGTGTTGAAAAGCGTAACTAGGTTCGGTCTTCATAATGACATGTAATTATGATTTTATCTAATGAGATGTAAAGAAGAAAAAATAAATTTATTGTATTGCTTGCCTCATGGGTCTCATGGGTTTCATGAGCAAGAGATTTTATTTTTGAGTCAAGACTCCCATTGAGAGTCTTTAGGAATTATTTGTCATCTAGTCATAAAATGATAGAGTCATTGTCATGTAATGAAGTCATGTTACACTTTGTAAAAGGTCAAACTTGTCTATGTAAAGTATCCTCCAAGACCTTGTCACTTATCCTCTTCAAGTCGACCTACAATGAAGATAGAACTTGCTAGAAGAAGTCGGCCTCCCTACTTGATATCATGTTGGCCTAAGAGACATGAGAAGAAGTGTATAAATAGCCATGCTCAGCCTCACTTAGAGGTAAGCAACTCGACAGGCATTCGGTGAAGAAGTGCGAAGAAGAAGGCCACAAAGAGAAGTGTGAAGAAGTGATAAGGAGAGTTTCTTCTGGGCAAGCAGAGGAGGATTCTTTTGGGCAAAGCGAAGGAGGATTCTTCTGGGTCAGCGAAGGATAGATTCTTCTGGGTCAGCGAAGTAAGGTTTCTTCTAGGATAGCGAAGGAAGGATTCTTCTGGGGCAGCAAAGAAAGGATTCTTCTGGGATACTTGTTCTGGGAGACCGAGCTAGAGACTAGTGACCGAGATTCTCTAGGAGAAGTCGAGAAGAAGCAATGTGGAGACTAGAGATCGAGATTCTCTATGAGAAGCCAAGAAGAAGCAGTGAGAAGGATAGAGACCAAGTTTCTCTAGAAGGAACCAAGGAGAGCATTTCGAGATCAAGAAGAAAGTCGAGAAAGGGAAGAGACAAAGCATCAAGGTGAGTGACAAGGTTCTTTGGAGGATACTAGAGTCAAGGCTCTGTGTCATGGTCTTGGTACTCATAAATTGAAGATCTAGAAGAAGAATTTTGATTTGGTTTTCCTTTCAAGAGGTGAGAGGTTTTTGGCCCTGGCTGACAAGCCTACATATTGTGTCACTTGTCTTTCATTGTGCATAGTGGTAATTGTCTTGATGAAAAGAACACAATAATAACATAATGAAGAAAAGACTATAAGCTAAGAAGTAAAACTATATCACAAGCAGTTATCAAGGAGAGAAATCTTTTGACTCTTCATGCCCTAGATTTCTCAACACAATGCACATGTAGTAGGATGAAATATCCTTAAGTAAACATGGCATGAAGGAAGGCCAGATATGGACTGTTGGATCACTTTTCGATGCTGACATCATTGACTCATGGATGAAAGTGATGGATGGTCAGTGCCCTATGTAGAAGTCCCAAACATAAAGACTCCTAGATAACGAAAAGAAGTTCATGACATTGTGAGGAGTTATTCAAGCAACCGGTTGTCCCATCATCTCCACCTAAGGAGTTGCTGTAGGTCCCTAATTAAGAGGGAGCCTGGAAACAAGTTTCTTACTTGGAAGAAACTTGGGAATTCCTAAGTCAAGAGGGAGCTTAGGTACATTCCTTTTGTAGGATTGAGTACATTCCTTTATTGGAATAGATATATCCTCCCTAATTAAGAGGGAGAGATAGACACATCATTCTTGTTTTCACTTGGGAAGACAGGATAGAGAATTGGGTAAACATCTGGAATTCGATACTCTTTGAGGATGAGTTAGTGCATCCAAGATAAGAGTAGTCGTAGAGGACCAATATTCTTTGAGGACTGGGAATCCAAGATAAGAATAGTCTTGGTGGAACACACCCTGAGAACCCGGGAGGGGTATGTTCCGAGAGAGACAATGATGAGGGTGTCTATAAATCATTGGTCTTGCTAGCATTGTGCTCAGATCTCGTGAAGAGATAGAGCTGTTAGTCAAGGCCTTGCTATGTGACAATGCTGGTTGATATGATGCTAAATAGATGGGTTACCAATCCAACTCTTCTTATGAGAAATTCATCAGTTTGAGAATGACCAAGTACCATTATGAATACCTCCCTAGTTAAGAGGGAGTGTTGAAAAGTGTAACTAGGTTCGGTCTTCATAATGACGTGTAATTTTGATTTTATGTAATGGATGAAAAGAAGAAAAATAAAATTATAATGGTTCCCATTGTGAGCCTTGAGGATTGGTCATAAAGTCAAAGAGAGTCAATGTCATGAATGAAGGACCCTTCTTGGGCATGTTACATTTGTAGAGGAGTCAATGTAAGTGTCAAATAGCCCTCCAAGACAAGCGCAAACATCTCCCTCCATGTCGGCATCAAGATAGAATTAATTATCTTCTTCAACAGACATGTCGGCTCACCCTCTTCATGTCAGTTAATTTGAGGTGGAAACCACTATAAGTAGTTCGATCTCAGTTCAGATCACTAAAAAATTCAGAGAAGTGCAAGTCTGCAGTTAGAAGAGCGAAAGGGTAAAAGGAAAAGCTTCCCAACTAGCGAAGTAACAAGAAGGAAGAGAAAAGTTCTTAAGGACGTTTTTGGGTTTGTTTTAAGGGCTGAAAACTCTATACATTCAAAGGATTCTCTTACAGCAAGGCCGAGGAGAATTTTGTTCCAACAGTGGAAGTCGAGAAGAAGTGCAGAGAATTCTATTGCAGTAGTGGAAGTCGAGGAGAAGTGTAGTCCTCCTAGGGAGCCAAAGTGGAAGAAGGGGTAGTCAAGAAAGTCCTGAATTAAGGTCAAGGATTGCAGACCTAATTCAAGAAGGTCGAAGGTTTGAACAAGATGGAAGTCAAGATTGAAGAAGAAGCCAACAAGGAGGAAGGAGCATAAGGTTGATCTTGTGTCTTGGTCTTGGAGTGGCAAATAGGTCAAGGGTCTTGGTCTTGGTATTCATCAATTGAAGTCTCTATAAGAAGAAGAATTTGTTCGAGTTTTCCTCTCAAGCAGGAGAGGTTTTGGCTCTCACTGATAGCCTATATTCTGTGTCTTTTGTCTCTTTATGGTTTATGCATTGATAGTTGTTTGATGAAGAAGAACACTAATAATATAAGAAAGAGAAGATTCTAATCTAAGAAAGTAAAAAGCATTCACAAGCAGTTATCATAAGAAGGGAAATCACCTAATACTTGATGCCCTAGATTTGTCAACACATTTGCTAAGTGTGTGGTGCAAGTGTGAAGCTGGCTGGGCATGTTGGTCCAGGTGCATCATCCTCATCCAAAAAGGTGGAACACGAGCAATCAAGAATGGTGCTAATGGATCCATGAAGTGGCAATCTTCTCTCTGCTATGGTGGAGGCCCATGGTTCTCAATGCTCACCCTTAAGTGCCAATATGACCCTCTGGAGGGCTTGCACTTTGTACAGGGAGACCAAACCCCAAATGGAGACCCACCTTTAATCGTGTATAAGATCCAATGTGTTCCCTCGCCTTCCAGTTCAAAAAATCATTGGAGTAATTGAGTAAAAGAGCTTCCAAATCAAGGAATCAAGTGGACACTTCATAGTGGCATGCCCTTCCGTGGTGGGCTTTAACATGTACAGGTGTCTCCAAGCTCAATAAGGGGATTAACCAAGGACCCTATTAAATGGTTTCTACCTCTAAAGGGGGTGACATATCCATGGTACATCCATCAAGCAGTAGGTGGCACGTGATGTAATGGTGGAACGAAATGGGGCATTAGGGAAGGGCTCCAAGCCACATGCCATAGTACAAGGGTAGACATAATAACGAAAGCCCACACTTGCGTGTATGAATGTAGGAGGGAGTAATCATGGTACATGAGTTACCCTGACCTTTGTTTTTCCACCCTTATTCATATGCCTTTTGCCTTTTATTGATTTTCTTTTATCACTGCTTGGGGCTCAAGGGGATGAGATCATGATGTGTAAGATATAGCAGTGGATACCCCTTTTAATGTGGGGCAGTTCATCGCCCACTAGGGGTTGGGAGTCGGGACATTCATGGGTTCCCTAATGATGAAAGGGATCAATATGAGGGACCTTAGGAACCACAGTGATGGCCATAATGATAGGGGTAGAGCTCATGTTTGGCTTTTGCCCATGTGCTAAATGTGTATGTCCCGACCATCTTTTTCTTTTTATGGTACATTTCCTGTTGAGAGTGGCCAAATTATGCTTTTTCCTTTTTTTTTAGCTGCATCAACCTCCGGGGCATCTTTCCACGCCCTACCCAAAGTGTGGAGAAGGGTAGGGGGAAGCAAACTCCTTTTGGACCCAGTGGACAAATGTGGACCCAGATGGGGAATATGATGAATGGGGTTGTAATGAGCGGAAGGGGGGGTGATATATATGGTGTCAGGAAGTGGGACCACACAACCCAAAACACGGTTTCCCATGTAGTGCAATCCCTAAAGCTTGGTGGCCAATAAAGGAGATCCCACGGGACTAGGATACAAGGCTAACCATCAAATTGTGTAAAGGAGCCAAGAGTATAGACCTAGCCCACTCTTTTCGTCGAATCCCCCCACTAATCCATGCCCAAAAGTGTCCATGATAAGTAAACAAAAATACCCATATACGCAATGAAAAGCCATACCTTCAAGGTTGGAAGTCTCACCTTCAAACATACAATCATACCAGATGGGCGAGGAACCACATGGTTGGCTTAGGTGGCAGAGATAGTGGCACATCGAGCTATTTGGGGGTTGCAAGGGGCTGATAGTTGCCCACTGAGGACCATTTAGGAGAAAATTTTTTGCTATGGATATCACCCACAATGTGGTGTGTACAAACCCGCCACTCTCTGTGCGACAATCAATAAAACTAGGGATATGCAGGATGCCATCTTGAAGAACAAATTCACTCCTAAACCTTCTTTCCCTCAGAAGGTAAGGAGGTCAAACCTTTTCAGAAGGAGTGGACCGTGAAACCAAAGATGGACAAGGAGACTCGGAAGTAGTTGAGAAAGAAGAAGCCCTGTTTCAGCGATTAGGAGCCTTGGGCACCAGAGCATATGTATGCGGGAAAAGACAAGGTGGGCAATGCCCACTACATAGAGGTGTACTCAAAGAGTGACAAGGATGATTCAGAGGATCCAATGCAAGAATAGGTGAAGGGGTAGATACATCAGATAGTTGGGGGTGAGACTTCACATGCAGAGGGCAAAGGCCCTATTATTCCATCCATGTCAGAATTCCCCAAGTTTCACACTTTCAGAGTCAGAGGGGTTCTGGCAGGGTATAAGGTGACGGTATTGATTGATGGTGGGGCTTCCCACAACTTCATAGATGTAGCCATGGTTATGCCGAGAGGGATTCCTACTGAGGAGTTCGATGGTTTTGTGGATGCCATACCTGGTGGCTATCAGATGGATTGTGCTAGATACATCCCCAAGTTACTGTTAACCATGGGTAACTACACAGTGACTGATGACTTCTTCGTGGTGGATGTGCCAGACATCAATTTGGTGTTGGGAGTTCAGTGGCTCTATTACATTGGGAAGTATACTACAGACCAGTGGAACATGGAAATGGAGTTCAAAGACCTAGTGGATGGAAGAAAGGTAGTATTGAGGGCCATGCATCAATATCCACCGAAGATAGTATCATCCAATAGCATGGAACCAATGCTATGAAGAGGAGACATTAGGTGGACAGTTGAGTGCTTCATCATAGACAGTAGGCAGCTAGAGCTGTCACGACAACACCCATACGACATTCAGGTATTGCTTCGTAAACACCAAAAAGTTTTTGCTAACATTCCTCCAGGCAGACCACCAGACAGGGGTCTTGAGTATGTGTTAGAATTGAAGGAGGGTGTACAAGCAGTTATAACCAACCCTTACCGACATCCCAAGGTCTACAAAGATGAGATATAGAAGGTCATTAAGGAGTTGTTGAAGTTGGATCATATTCGACCTAGCTCCAGTCCGTTCACTTCTTCGAGAGTGATGTTTAAGAAGAAGTACGACACCTTGCGGATGTGCATAGACTACCAGGCTCTTAACAAGTGAATAGTGAATATTCCTCATATTGTGAACCAAACCAAAGTTTTCAAGAACAATGTAATATTGAATATCTATCATCTCGTCAAATGGCTTTACATTCTATGGAGAAATTTGGCAGTTCTTTAATAGAAATTTTTCCAGGGAAAATTTTGAATATTAATGATAATTTGGAAGAATCTCAAAAGAAATAATTAATAAAGATGTTACAAGAACATTCCTCTGCTTATGCATGGGAATACACTGATATGAAAGGAATTGATCCTAACACTTGTATGCATCATATCTATATTGAAGAAAATGCCAGACCAATCTGACAACCCTAGAGGAGAATGAATCCAAATCTAAGGGAAATTGTTAAAGAGGAATTACAAAAATTGTTAAATGTGAATTTCATTTATCCAATATCAGACAACTAGTGGGTTTCACCATTAGTAATTGTTCCAAAAAAGAATGGAAAATGGAGAGTATGCATTGATTATAGGGAATTGAATAAAGCTACTTTAAAATATCATTTTCCACTTCCTTTTATAGATCAAGTCTTGGATACATTGGCAAGGAAAAAGTATTTTTCATTCTTGGATGGTTTTAGTGGATATAACCAGATCCAAGTAGCTCTAGAAGATCAAGATACAACAACTTTTACCTATCCATGGGGAACTTATGCTTACCAAGTACTTCCTTTTGGGTTATGTAATTCACCTGCAACATTCCAAAGGGCAGTTTTAGGCATTTTTCTGATCTAATTCATGATTGTGTGGAAGTTTACATGGATGATTTTACTGTCTATGGAAACTCTTTTGAAGAAGCTCTTAAAAATTTGGAAAAAGTTCTCATTAGATGTAAAGAAGCAAATTTCTCATTAAGCCATGAAAAATGTTTTATGATGTTCACCGAGGGAATTGTTTTAGGCCACAATATTTCAGGAAATAGAATTAAAGTGGATGCATCTAAGGTTGAAGTAATTTCTAAATTATTAGTTCCAACTTGTCAAAGAGATGTTAGAAGTTTTCTTGGTTTTACTGGCTATTATAGAAGATTTATAGAAAACTTTACAAAGATAACCTCTCCACTTTTCAAATTGCTTACAAAAGATTGTGAATTTATCTGGAATTCTGACTGCCAAAAAGCTTTTGAAACATTGAAAGAAAAGATTTCTGAAGCACCCATTTTAAGAGGACCAAATTGGAAACTACCTTTTCACATTTCGATTGATGCCTCAGATACAACTTTAGGAGCTGTATTAGGACAAAAAGATTTAACTCCTTGTGCCATTTACTACACAAGCAAAAATTTGACTGCTGCAGAGTTAAATTACACTGTAAAAAAAATTAGTTTTTCGCTGTTGTACATTGCATCAACAAATTTAGACATTATATCACTGGTTATGAAACCTTCATTCACATAGATCATTCTGCAATTAGATATTTAATGAATAAATCAATTACTAATGGCAGAATTACAAGATGGCTATTGTTATTACAAGAATTCAATATTACTATTTTGGATAGACCTGGAAAACAAAACACAATTGCTGATTTTCTATCTAGAATCCAAAATGATAATAATGATGTTCCTGTAGAAGATAATTTTCCTGATGAATATATTTTTGCAGTATCTATTAAATCTCCTTGGTTTGCAGATATTGCTAATTATTTGGCTACAGGGAAGTTACCATCATACTTGTCTCCTCGAGAGAAAAGAAAGGTTATTCAAACTAGTGCATCTTATTCATGGATAAATGAAGAATTTTACAAGACAAGACCTGACTTAATCATTCGAAGATGTGTTAGAGAGGATGAAGTACCAGAGATATTGAAGGCTTGTCATGATGAACCATGTGGAGGACATTTCGCTGATAAAAGAACTGCTTATAAAGTCCTTCTCTTAGGATATTATTGGCCTTCTCTTTTTAAGGATGCCAAGGAATATGTTAAGAGATGTGACAGTTGTCAAAGAATGGGGAAACCTGTTCCTTCGGATGAAATGCCTCTACAACCTCAGGTACTTATTGAACCTTTTGAGAAATGGGCTTTGGATTTTGTTGGTCCAATCAATCCACCGTCAAGACAAAAAGGTACATTCTTGTTTGTACAAATTATGTCACAAAATGGGTAGAAGCTAAAACACTTCCTTTTGCTACTAAAAATGCTGTAGTTTCATTTCTTTTTGAGGATATTTTTACTCGTTTTGGTGTTCCAAGGGAAATTGTGACAGATCAAGGAACTCAATTTACATCCAAGTTGGTACAAAAGATAATGGAGGAGTACAAAATCAAACATCGGAAGTCAACTCCATATCATCCACAAGCCAATGGACAAGTTGAATCTACTAATCAAGTAATTGAAGCGATTATTACCAAGACTGTGCATCTGCATAAGAGGGATTGGGCAGAAAAGCTTCCAAAAACTTTATGGGCATATCGTACCACATGGAGAAATATAACAGGACACACTCCTTATGAACTTGTTTATGGAAAGCAAGTCTTGTTTCCTATTGAGTTCCAGATAAATACGTTTAAAACAACAACCAAGTTGGGTCTTGATCTATCAGAAGCCCAAAGACAAAGAATGGAGTAATTGAGTGAAATTGATGAGACACGACAAGATGCTATTCATAGAACCAATATAGTCCAACAACAGAGATCCAGGTGGCATGATAAGTTTATCAAAGAAAGAAAATTTTAGCTTGGTGATTGGGCATTTCTTTTTGATTCAAAATTTAAAGATTTTCAGGGAAAATTTCAAACTCATTGGTTTGGTCCTTATGAGATTGAAACTGCCTTTGATAACAGAGCGGTGAGAATCAAAACTATTAATGAAGAAAAAATAACTTTCCTTGTAAATGGTCATAGATTATGAATATATCGTAAACGATTAACAAGGGAAGTATTCATAAGAAATGTGCAAGATAATCTTGATTTGAAGCTGGTCAAGGAAGATTATTTTTCCTCTCCAACTTAGCCTTCTACTTTCTTTTTCAAAATAAAATAAAAAAATGAATAAAAATAATAACAATAATTGTATAAACATGAAAACCAACATTGTTGGCATGTTTATACAGAAAATCCAGGTTGAAAACCAAGAATTCTTGGCAACATAGATTTTCTTTTCAAATCCCTATTCTAGTCCCATTTCCTTTTTATTCCTCTTTTCTATTTTGAAAAATAATGCAGCTACAGAATTGTCAACAATCTGCAGCTCTGATAGAATTTTGCGGCTGACTTGACAGATTGCGACTAGGGCAAATGAAGATCATGGCTTAAGCAAATTCAATGAAGATTATAGTTAGAGAAGTTGAGTACAACCTACAAAATGACAAATAAAAAATCAGTAAGGCAAAGATATAAGGCATGTAGATATTAGTTAGATAATAAAGGTAAAAACATTGAATCATGAAATAAAAAGATGAATGACCGTTGCTACTGCCATTCTGAATAATGATTACTCTCATTACTCACACGACTTTGATCTTAATGAAAATATCTTGTCAAAAGATATAACTCTGATATGAGACCTTGCTATCATTTAAATTCACTCCCTTCTCTCTGTATATCATTCCACTTCATGCGCAGTTCTTGCATCATATCCATTTCACTCAGCCCTGTTTCATTGCCGAAACTGCCCCTTACCTAAATTTTGTCTCTCCGACCCATTCCATAACTAAATTTCTTCCATAACCCTGTCAAAAGAGCAATTAGGGGCTAAGGCTTCTCCAACATGGGAGTCATTGTACGCTCAGAGCCAAATGGGGCTAAATTCCTTGAAGGATACCCACAAGTCAAACAACAGTTGCAGCAAGCGCAATGGCTAGAATTTGTGGAAAAATTTGATGGGCACGAGAAAGAAGTGACAAAATCCTTTGCTCAGGCATACGATGGCATAGAAGCAGAGATTGGGGATGTGAAATTAGTTTTGACAGAGTCATTCATAGCAGAAGCTACCGGATTGTCGAGAATCGGGGAAAGTTGGTTCAAAAACTGAAAGATCAAAGAAAAAGATTGGGAAATCTTCCTTAAAAACCCAGGTATGGATATCTCTGTCTTTAAGAAGGGAATTCCGGTCACAACCTTAAAGAATAAATGGAGGAATTTGCTGTTAATTATTCAAAAATTCATAACTTGTGAGGGTAGGTTTGGGAACATGTTCTTTTACCATGCTTGTCTGATGATGAATTTTCTTGATGGTAATGAAATCAACCTACCTTACTTCCTACTTAATAGTTTGAGAAAAATGGTTGGAAATATTCAGAGGAAGATACAGTCCATAGATAATGCCCTGTATCATCATGGATTAGTGAAAATTTTAATTGAAGCCCATCTGAAAAGCAAAGGAGATAATTGGGAGGATTTTCTGATTAGAAATCATTTCAAAGAAGTTGAACCAGAAGAACATAGTGATAAGACCAGGAAGAGTAGAAGAAAATTTCCCTCAAACCCTAAAGAAAACTCACCTGCACAAGAAACACAGTAAGATCAGTACTCTGATGATGAAACCCCTCTTATAAATGTGTTAGAAACTCTTAAGCAGAAGAATGTTAGAAGAAAGATAGCCAACAATAAAAGGGAAAGTTCATTGAAAGAAGAAACAAAACAAGAAGTTAAAAAGTGTCCTCGAACTACTGAAAAACCACCATCAACTGTAAGAAGAAATGCAAAAGGCTTAATAAACCACTACATGCACAGTATCAACAATCTCCATAATTTGTCAATTTAGAAGAAGAAGAAGAATCGAGAGTTCCATCACTAGTTGCCAGTCCAGCTAGGAGAACTCCAAAAATTGATCCTGTCCAACAAGAAATATACGACTACATAGAGTCTCTGGAACAAAGAGCTACGGGAAAGACTGTTGAATCATCCTCAAACCAAGAATAAATTATTCATTTTGATCCTTAAGAAGAACCCCAAATTGTAAATACTCTTAAGGAGGAAATCTATGAATTGGAGGTATTAAATAGACATTTCAAGCAGGAGAATGAAACAATAAAGGCACAACATGAAATCCAGAGAACTCAAAATTGCAACATCCTGTTACATCATGGTTTATGGTATGAGAAAAATAAGAAATTAAAAACTAAAAATCAATTTCTTAAGAAAAAGGTGACAAGTTTGCAGAACAGAATCTTGATGAAGAAACCAAGGATGGCATCAGTCAGTGTCAGAAAACAAAGAGGACTAACTTATATGTCCTTGCCTAGGCTTCTGAAGATGCTTAGTGACAGAGAAAGATTACAAATTTTGAAATTTTGCATAAGGACATGCAATGTCTTCTGTGTGGGGGAATGTTGAACCCCAAAATTTCCTCTTTTTGACCACTTTCCTACACTCCATCCTCCTTCATTTTGACTCTAATAACTCTAAATTGGGCATCAGTTTACAAGGTCTATGGCATAACAAGTATCTAATCATCTTCTATTTCATAAGTGTCATTGTTCTTTATTATTTAACTTAATATTTGCATGAGCTACTAAATTGCACCAATTCTGCAGCTAATGATTGATTTTGCAGCAAAATCAAAGGTTTGACAGGTTCTGAAACTCCAGCTGAGGAACAAGACATATGGCCAGGTGACAAATAGTTGGCACAATGATTTGTACCTATCTTCATAACCTGGATCGATAAGGAAAGCACCGTAGCAGCTCAGTCAAAGCGAAAGTCAACCACCGAGGAAGGCGAACCAGGCGAGCGAGGAATTAGTGAATGTAGATATTCAACCTCATGATTTGCTTCACTGATAGAAAATCATGAGGAAATCACGTTATGTTATCTCTTCATGTTAATTTTAGTCATTGTCGAGTAGGGTAGGGTCATAATACTCTGAAACAATTATTCGTAAGAGATTATAAATCTGCCTCTTGGCATGACAGTCACAGACTTGGATATTGTTTTTAAACTCTATTTTTGCAATTACAAACTCTGTTTCATTTCATCCTTTTGCTGTGCGATTTATCCATGCGTATATAATCTTGTGAAGGAGTCGTGCTGTCACCTACTTCTCGCAGGAGGGCCCCCTAGAGTTGTAAGGTTTTACTGTTTTCAAACTAACATTTCAATTCCACATTCTATATTGTGTTTAATTCATTTATTTCATTAATAGTTTGATTGTTAACGAATACTTTTAACAATGATCACAAATTTGATAACATAGTACATTTTGTTTAATCATTTTGTTGTAGGATGAATGAGTGAAGCCGAGATATCTTATGCACATGAAAGTAGTATAATAGGGTGTGAATTGATATAGATTTGCAAGTACAGTTTTGAGTTACAGTTATGTGATATTTAAGTATAGAGTTAATTTCTGTTCTTGTCAGAGTAATTTAGATATGGTTTCATTATCAAGTTTTCTTTCAAGCAAGTGTGATATTTTCTTTCGAGCAAGTGTGTGTGTGATTTCATTTCAAGCAAGAGTGAAGCAAGTGTGATGAGTGTGATCATTCTTTTAAGCAAGAGCAATAGTTTTGATTTCATATTTACTTTCATAGTTGTTAAAGAAAACATGTGCATTTCAGTATCTCAATTTAATTTAGGAATTGTTTGAGTGATAAGGACTCCTAGCATAGACAGTGCACATACATTTCATTAGTTTATTAGCCTTGGTTGATAGTTCATGTAAGTAATTTAACACCAATTAAATTACCAAACAATTCTACAACCACACACAAAAGTTTTTGCAAAACCTTAGATTTCAAGGTCTTCAAGATCTGTCATACAAATTCTATGCACACCCTAGATCCTTTATTTTGATAAGAATATCAGACTTTATACAAACCCTAGAAAATTCATCATCATTATGCAATGTTATCCAAGCAATGCAAAACCCTAACACCTTTTATCCAAGACATAGTCTTTTCATGTTACTATCTCTATTTTATATGTAGACCATCTATGAAATTCATGCAACAATCATACATACCTCTACGATATTACCATACCTTGTCTTCTCTGTAGAGATCCGATTCTTTTTCCATTCCAGCAGACATCCTTTGTCATGACTTACTATGACTTACTTTCATCAGGGATACCTTGAACCTTAGAGAGAAAGTCCTTTGTCTTTCATTGCTCGACTTTGTGGTAAGATTTGTCTCACAGAACTATCTCACTGTTTTCACTTTGTCAACAGAGTTACTATAATGGTCTCTGCCATTATGGTTATGTAAGTTTCTGCCATTCCTCCAAGTCCAAGTCAAATTTGAACCTTAGGAATACTGTACGAGCCTCTATTTTGATTGTACGTGTCAATGAAGTGATGCAAAAGCACATGATGCAATTACTTGGTATACGCTATCTCTATCAAGCGAACCTCATAAACGACATCAACGATTCATTTCAGGATGTAGTAATGCGAATTTTTATGCGAATTTTTATATGCAGGTAGTCATCACAGGTTAGTGTGAGTTCCAGTTGTATATGAGTGCAAGCCTTCGAGCTACGAGCTACAGATGTAAGAGCGAGCTACGATGCCACTGTTATTCCGTTAAGACCGAACCAAACATGAGAAAAATACGAGCCTTTACAAGTCATAGTCGGCTTTGTCACTTGTATTATTGTCAACAAAGTCTTATGGTCAACCACAATCATACTATCAATTTATGCGAGTCTTGATATGAGCAATGCCAAGAATTGAATCGGGCTTCAGTTTAAATGCAAGCCATAGAATACCAATCGAGCCATGGTAACATAGTATATTTTCAAGTCACTTTCTGTCTTAAAAATTATTGAGTCAGGACATCATTGTGTTATATATCACTGTCTTCTAGGTCTGAGCCATTTGTAGTATGCGTACCGAGCCACCGAGTAGATTCGAAGGTGTGAGTCATGTAAGTGCAAACCTTATAATGCGATCCACATGATGCATCCCAACTAACCACCATAGTAAGTTAATGAGCCGATGCAAAATATTCGAGACCACTGTCTATGAATGTGAACGATTTCAATTCCACAAGAGTGCGAGATTTGTTAAATGAGCCACAAAATTGTGTGGTCACTAAAAATTATGTGCCAGAGTTAAACCTAAACCACAGTTCATTGTAATATGTGCTTCAAACTAATATCTAGCCACATAACATACGCTCTGATTCATAATATATGCGTGCCTTTTGAAGCATTCCAAGTCATAGAATATGATGCGAATCTCAAAAATATTGCGAGCCAGTGCCATAGAACCACAAATGAGGAGTCTGCCACATATACATGTTAGAAAATCAGAAAGGCAAAAATATATAGATAATTATTTGTGATTTTTTTAATCTTTATGTTCTTTTTTTATCTTTTAGTTCATCAAGCAATTACCAAAACAATAGCACAACGACAACAAATGTAGCCGGACAGCTAGGGCAAAACCCCTATCTAAGGGGAAATCAAGTCAACATTTCTTCCTCCAATAGTTTCTCGAGACAATCCAAGACTCGACCTAGACAAAGACTTCCTCCACACAAAGTCAACCCCCAATCCTTCTTGCACATTATATCCCTTCAATAGCAACTTCGACCTTGCAGCATCAACTGGTAGTAGCAGCTTCGACCCAGCAATTGGTAGCAGCAACAACTTCGACTAGACAAAGAAAAAATTCGATCTCCCTCTATACTTCTCCTGAGTGAGAGATAGATGGCCCAAAATTTCGATCTTGATGTATTCTTCTTGCCTCCAAAATTTTGCACTCCTTTTTAGCCCCTTTCCAGCTTTTCTTCAACTTCGCATTTCCCAACTTCCAGCTTCAGGATATTGAACTATTTGAGAGAGAGTGAATTGATCCAAATGAATTCGAACTACCTTGTATATATAGCCTTCCTGTGAAGTCGTATTGTCCTTTTTGAGGTCGACTTGATCTCTTTGAGGTCGACTTGGTGTGGAGGGGACAAATAGTATATTTGACTCAATATCAATTCTTTTAACATGATTCAAAAGCCCAAGAAGGGTATCTTTTAATGGACAATGACTCTAATGACTTAGAACAAATCCTAGAAGTCCTCAATGCAGACTTTGACCTAAAACAAGATGACCCAAACATGAAACCCATGCTTTAATAAGTCATAATAATATTAATAATAATATTTTCTTCATTCTTTTAATAAATACATTTCATTGTGACTCAAATACATTTATGAAGGCCGAACCTAGTTACATATTTCAACACTCCCTCTTAACTAGGGAGGTATTCATAAGTACAAGTACAAGGAAGATCTCAAAAACACATGAATCATGAAGAATTTTAGGCACCGCAATGCCATGGACTAGATTCTTGACTAGGGAAATCTATCCAAGGTCTCTCATCAGTTTAGGCACCGTAATGCCACAAACTAGATTCCTGACCAGGGCAATCTATCCATGTGGGACTAAGATGGAGTAAAGATTTCAGCCTCTCTAGGTACCATCAGGGTTCCTTGCTAACCATTAACCCAGGAATCTAGGTGCATATCATAGGTGGTGAGCCCCAGTATTGCAGCAATAATGCTGCAACTCCTGAGACTCCCTTCTTTAATTTTATCAATCCGGTAGTTCGTAACAAACTTGGAAGCGACGGTGCTGTATGCACAAGTACTAGCTCTTGTCGCGGCTGTCACTTGATCAGCTGGCACAAGTCCGCTAGGAGCTTAAGCCAACTTCTATGAGCTCTTAGAAGAAGCTTTTTAACTGATGGATGAAAGCTAACTCAAAGGAGGCTAATCTACTTGCAGAAAGAAACTGAAAGCAGAAAGGAAATGCAAACCCTAGTAAACCCTAATTCTACCAGCGAACTCTATTGATGCCAAGAAGAGGATGCAAACTACTGAAGGAAATGCCATTGACTTCTAGGAAGGTAAATACATGTACCTAAGCTACTTCTACAGTAACATCTGAAAGAAACATCTTTTTTGTATTTTTGAATAAGTTGCCAGAGTTATTATGCTTATGATTTGACTGTTTTTGGCCTATGCAGAGGTGGATATGCAAGAAGAAATGCTTGGGAAAGGTCAAGAAGGTTCAGAGAGGGCCTAAGGGGTCCCTAACACCCTTCTATAGAGTCTCACCGAGTTTGGCGGTCGAGAAACCTCATTCGTGAGCCTCTATAGGAAGTTTGCAGGGGTTCTATAGGATGTCTGGAATTTTCTACAGGATGTTCAGAGATGAAGTTCTTGGTGGATGAATGGAGAGGGAAAGGTGAAGGAGTGAGTGTGGAGGTAGGGTGAGGGTTGGAGACGGTCTAGAACTCGGTGGATGGAGTTGTGGACAGGTGTGGATGGCGGTATTTGGTTCAAAGAAGACTAAAGCAATATTACACACAAAACTAGGGTTATGGGAGCAAATGGCGAACAGGAGGCAAGGATTCTAAGCAGAGGGTGGAATGGATGGTGTTGATGGCGAATGAATAGATGAAGGAGTGGTACAGGAACTCTGCAAATCTCTTTCCCAACTGATCCAACGAAGACCTGTAAATTCAAAATCCTAATTATGATGACCTAAATCTGCTAGCTGCCAATGAAGAGAATGAACAGAAGTGTGACCTGCAATGAAACCATGTATTTTAACTCATGCAACTAAGCAAATGAAAGTCTGAGATTGCAACCAACTTATACACATGAAACTCAAACACTAGTGATTGCATGGCACGACAAAATTAGTGTTTTTGTGGGCAGCAAAGTTATCCTGATCCCAGCTCCAGATCCTACTGAAGGAGAGGTGAAACCAGAGATGTTTGATGGCCCTTTTCTTGAAGCTTTTTCCTCTTAACAATTCAACAAAATCTGAGCATTCAAAAGTCTATCTAACCATTTACAGTGACCTATTTAATCAGCAAACTTTAACCTACTTAACAGAAATGTTTTTGCAAATGCATAAAGAACAACTAGCAATACATAGAGGAGGCCTTAGCACTCGGGTTGGGCCCAACCCCAAGAGCTGCAGGCTCCTATAAAAGACTCAGATCTGATACCAAGTAGAGCTGCTTATCATTATTCAAAAATAACCATCATAAGAAAGTTGTACAACAGTAGCTACAATAAAACAGGCTGAGCAAAATGGCAGCACTATAGTGCAAAAATAACAATGGTTCCAAAAGTAAAGTACGAAGGCTGAGGCCTTCCTATTTGTACAATACGAGGGTGCTAGCAGCCCTCCTAGATTCAAGGGACTCAGCTGTCCCAACTGCTAGTGAACAGTTACTCCAAAATCTGCTTGGCTACCTTTAAAACTCGGTTTGGTGGCCTGTGGAGCTCGGTGTTGAGGGTGGAGATTTCGAGGAAGGCCATTTAATGCCAGAGACAACCTCCCTAAGAATCCTCACCTCAAGCTTGGCTGTCAGTTGACCCATGATTGCTTGGTTTTGCTCCATAATTTGTCCAAAAATCCTGAAATCACCACGTATTAGTCTCCTAGGTAGAGTGACCACCCTTATTCGTTCAAATAACATAAACATACTAGGAAAACATGCATAATCTATGAAAAATGGAGGATTGAACAAGGATAATTAGGCAAAATGAGCCCAATAGGTTACCCAATTTGGGGGCTCATCAATAGGTCAGAGCTCCATGACCAACGCCACCCTCCCTACTTCGGGAACTAGACATCAACACAAAGTGCCAGCCATATGTCCTCACAGGCAATGTGTCTCACACACAAAGCCTCAACTCTCCCGATTATTCCAATCGGTAACAAATCCTCACTGATCAAAATAGATCAGTAATAAATCTCTCGCGATCAAACTAATCAATAACTAGCATGCTATTAAACCTCTGAGAGATCTACCTGTACAAACACAACCCCAATTAGTAACAAACTTTCAAATGTACACAAATAAATACAAACCTCTAGGGTCTTCCAAACAACTGATGTTGCTTCTCAGTTTATCATAGTAGGGCTTCCGAACGAATCTTGACAAAAGATTCCTCAATCATACATTTTCCTTTCCTACTTTACATGTAGCAACATATTCTACAAATAGATTCGGCTTTTCTCATTTCAACAACCCCTTAAAAATGCATTCTCCAATTTTCTTCTTGTAAGGTGTCAAACATTACTATTATCTGCCCTCCCTCTTAACTTAGGGAGATTCCTTTCATCCAACCTCCCTCTCAACTTAGGGAGATTTCTTTTATCCAAGCTCCCTCTCAACTTAGGGAGCTCCACTTCTTTTCTACGACATTGAAGAATCCTTCATGGCTTCCATCCTTCTTATCAAAGTTATCATGACCATCATCATTCACATTACTCTCTTCAACCTGCTTTTACTTTACGAGCATCTTCACCATCTTGAAGATTATGTACCTCCACAACTAAGGTAGCAAGTACAACCAAATCTATTAAGCATGAAGTTAACCAAATCAAAATCATATAATAATGGAAGCATTCAACTTTAAACATCAAACACCTAGCTCAGTTAGGTTCACAAACAATAAGAGACACATACTTTTATACTTCAACTATATTCTAGGGTTTTGTCATAAACCCTAGATTTCATCATCAAGACTTTGATCAAAAGAGCAACCTTCATTTTATCTTAAGGCTTCAATATTTCTTCTAGAGGTATACATACCCTACTACAAAGTATTGTAAACCCTAGAAGCATTTCAAACAAATATGGTTCTACAATGGATCTAACAACTTTAGAATTCATATGTTAGACTTCCTACTAGGATTTAGTGCAAAACCCTAGATTTCATACATGAGCTTTAACAATCAAAACCAATCACAACTCAATTTAAAGTAACAACATGACTAGCTTCCACTAGGGTTTGTTGTAAACCTTAGATTTTACAAAATCTCAACAATCAAACTGATCACAATACAATTTCAAGTTTTATCAACCTTTCATAAATCCCAGATTGTCACACTGTCATCATATATCAGAGATTTTAACTTCTACTAAGGTTTAGTTACAAAACCCTAGAATTCACAAATACTATCATCCTAGAGAATCAAACTTCGACTAGGGCTTAGTTCCAAACCCTAGAACTTATGACCATCAGCAATTAGGTCAACACATATATCTAGGATTCCTTCTCATGCACAAGCATATCATAACATGTGTTAGTCAAACCTAATGACACAAATATATATTAAAGTTAGACATAACAAACTTGAACAAACTAGCGTTTCAACCGAACGAACACACATACCTAGGATTTCATTCCTAGGACATTATCTAAAATAAGGGTCTTGCTTACAAACCCCACCAAACCCTAATGATCTAGGGTTTCAATACAAAGCATATCAAACCCTAATTTATCAATACTTCAAAGGTTTGAGATTTTAGACATCACCATTCAATCCTAACAAGTTAGGGTTTCCATAATCATACCAAAACCCAAACATGACATCATCAAAGCATCAAGCATTTTTCTCTAGATTTCATCAATAGCCCTAAGTAGGCTAGGGCTTCACATATTATCATCGACATATCCTTAAGTTAGGGTTTTTCACAAAGAACCCTTCTAGGGTTCCACAAGAAGAAATCAAAGATATGAGGAGGGTAGATTTATCTAATGATGAATCACCCAATCAAGAATTTTTAAGATTCAGGAAAGCTAGACACAATGATGTTAGTAATAGTTTGTAATGAAGAGAGCAAATATAGTTTAAGACATACCTTTGTAACAAACCTTGTAATTCCAATGCTTTGTCTTGTGAAGCCTACTTTCATAATCCTTGAGTCTTCAACAAGTTTTCTTACACAAGGAAAATATGAATAGAAATGTGATTAGTATTTAATGCAGGCAAAATTAGATAAGGAAAACTAAAAATGAAAAGGTAATAGGATACTTATCTTTGGAAGTTGGTGAGGGTTCCCTCCAAGCTTGAGGGAGACCTATAACTTCATAAAAACAAATCAAAAATGTTTTTCCAAAAATATGTTAAACCTACAAATACTAGAAATCAAACAATGAAATAACTAAGGTTTAGATCAAAGGACTTAGTAGTGTAAGTCCCTTATATCCAGTTCTTCGGGTTATTCTTCTTTGGAGATCCTTCTTCAGTGACATTGGCTTGGTCTCTGTTTCTTTTCTTGTTCTTTGGATTGTTAGGACAATCACTTCTATAGTGACCCATTTTGTGACATTGGTAGCATTCTATCTTGGACATATCGACCTTCCTTCTTGGCTCTCTTGACTTTTTAGAGACTCCTTTCTTGTGAGAAGCAGAGTATGCATTTGAAACCTTTTCTTCTTCATTGTTGGATACTAATGAGATTCTCATTTCTTCTTGGGTGCAAGCATTCCATAATTGCTTGAAGGTAGGAGCTTCTTTCCAGCTGTTGAGACCTGAAGCAAAAGAACTCCAAGTAGGTGGCAATCCCAATAATGCAGTAATTACTAGCTCCTTTTCCGGTACAATTTCATCTATGGCTTGAAGTTCATCTCTAATTCTAGATATCCTTACAAAGAAGGAAGCCACAGTGTCATCCTTTGTCATTTTTGTAGTTCTTAATTCATTCTTCAAACTTGCTACTTGACCGATGTTCTTGATAGTGAACAATTTTGATAAGGCTTCATACATTTCTTGGGCATGGTCTATATGGGAAATGTTTGGGACTAGATTTTCCTTTATTCTTTCTACCATTAGTGTCATAGCCAATATTTCTGACTCTCTAAACTTCAGTTTGTCTGCATCAATGGATTCTTCGGTAGATTTCTTCACCTTTCCTTTGACCAAATCCAAGACCTTGTTCTTTTCAAGAATGAGGTCAATTCTCTTCTTCAATGCCCTCTAATTTGATGCTACTTCCAATTTGTTCTCACTCTTTATTGTGTTAGACATTGTCCTTGAAGATAGTGAGCTTCTTCCCTTATAAGAGCTTCTTATATGATCCCTTGATCAAACCTTTAGACTCCTAGTAGATTCTCAAAAACTGCATTTTTTCCATCTTCACCTTAGCTCTGGTACCGTGTTAGAAATTCAGAAAGGCAGAAATATTTTATTATATAGATAATTACTTGTGATTTTTTAATCTTTTTAGTTCATCAAGCAATTACCAAAACAATAACAAAAGGACAATAGATGTAGGCTGACAACTAGGGCAAAACCCCTATCTAGGGGAAAACCCAGTCATCAATTCTTCCTTCAATAGTTTCTCGAGATAATCCAAGAATCTTGACCTAGACAAAGACTTCCTCCACGCCAAGTCATCCCTCAATCCTTTTTGCATATGATAACCCTTCAATAACAACTTTGACCTAACAACGTCAACTTGTAGTAGCAGCTTTGACCTAACAACTGGTAGCAGCTGCAGCAGCAACAACTTCGACTAGACAAAGAAAAACATTGATCTTCCTAGATACTTCTCCTGAGTGAGAGATAGATGACCCAAAATTTCGATCTTGATGTCTTCTTCTTGCCTCCAAAATTTCGCACTCCTTTTCCGCCCCTTTCCAGCCCTTCTTCAACTTTGCATTTCCCAACTTCCAGCTTGAGGATATCGAACTATGTGAGAGAGAGTGAATTGCTCCAAATGAATTTGAAATGCCTTGTATATATAGCCTTCCAGTGACGTTGAATTGTCCTTCTTGAGGCCGACTTGATGTGGAGGGGACAAATAATATATTTGACTCAATATTAATTCTTTTTACATGACTCAAAAGCCCAAGAAAGGTCTCTTTTAATGAACAATGACTCTAATGACTCAGAATAATCCTAGAAGTCCTCAATGGGGACTTTGACCTAAAACAAGATGACCCAAGCATGAAACCCATTGCTTTAATAAGTCATAATAATAATAATAATAATAATATTTTCTTCATTCTTTTAATAAATACATTTCATTGTGACTCAAATACATTTATGAAGACCGAACCTAGTTACATATTTCAACAATACGAACCTACCGGACCTTTGTTCCTTTTAATGTTGAATACTTTAGATGACAATATTCTTGAAGGATGCCAATAATGTGATCTTCAGATCTCCATCTCTAGACCTTAGCTTTGATACCATGTTGGGGAAATGGGAGGTTTGCACATTATATTAAATTTCTAATTACTTGTGAATTTGTTGGCATTATTTTATTATATTTTCTCTTCTTCATCAAGCAATTACCAAACATAAAACATGAAGATCACAAGAATACAAAAGGACACAAGATATAGGCTCCAAGCTAGGGCAAAACACCTCCAAGGGGAAAACCTAGAAAATTCTCTTCTTATAGAATCAGATCAAGTGAGATATCCAAGACGCATAACTGATCCTCTAGATGCCAAGTCAAACCTTCATTTCTGCACAAAAAATCCATCATCAAGAGACCAACAACAAAAGATATACTAAGGTAGAACTTCCACAACCTCTATTTCAAACTTTGGTCCTCCACTTATTCTTTATCCTCTCTGCGGTCTTTCATACCACAATCCATTAAGTGTGTGTGTCCAAATGAGCTCCATCTTCCCCTATTTATAGTGTCTAGAGGGGTGTGAATAGACATGTCCATTGGTGTAGGGCTGACTTGGCATCTAGAGGGGTTTCTTGACCCAAAAATACATAATTAATTTTTTTCTTTTCTTTTTCTTTTACAATAAGTCCAAATAGGACTTTGACTCTTTGACTCAAAACCTAGAAGCATGAAGCAGTGTTTTAAGATTCGATTGGCTCGGGCTCAGAACTGATTCGGCCTGCCGGGTTATTGCCGAGCCAGCCGAGTTGTCTAACAACTCGGCCGGGTTGGATGATAGCGGCCCGTGAATTAAAAAACAATGATTTTATTTTTGTATTTTTTTTCTTTTGGGGGACTCCAAGGTTTTCACGATGATACTTTAATGGTTTTTTGTCCCTAAATAAGTTTATCTCGCTCGATCTTGAGAGGTTTGTTTAGGTGTTATCACATATGTAGTAGAGATTCCTTAAAAGATAGCTTCATTCTTCTTCAAAACCTTCCAATAGGTTCTTTGCCCCTTTCTTAAAGCAAACCTAACTTTGTGGCCCCAACCTTGGCCCTCCAAAGATGAGCATCGAGCCTTGAGTTGATTCCATGTGATGCTACACCCCTTGATGAGCCTCCAAATTCTAAAACACTAAACTTAAAAGCTTGGACGTTGGACTATTTGATGATATGCCCAAATGGACTAAAGATGACCCCTGGTTGGCCTTGACCCTATTTTGGTGGATGGTGCCTTCTTCCAAAGCATAGATGAGGATGGTTATCATTGAGATGACTTAGGAGGGCTAGCACATCCCTCTTTGATGCCAATGCTTACCCTTAGGGGTGCCATGTCACTCACATGCTTGAAAAGGGTGACATAGGGTCTCTCCTAGATGACATCATGGTGGAGGATGCACCTTTTGAAGATGTACACATGCACTTTGGGACTTTCTTGGAGTGAGGATCTTGGACCCTTGTATTAGTTCCTTGATGACTTACAATCTATTTTGGAGGATAACGCCATTTCTAGCCTCCTTGGTTATGTGTTTTTGTTTTGATCTCTATATTATCATCATGTATGTATTGGACAGTGCACTGGGTGCCATTTTGATATAATGGATATATTCACGAGCCTACTTTGATCATATGTTGTCTTCTATCTATATTCTAATGTTGTGTGTTTGGAAACATGAATGAAAATCTTTAAAATTATGTTTTTTTATAAAAAAAAAATTTAATGTATTTTTTACAACGACTGAGTCAATTGAAATCGAGCCGACTGAGTCGATACCGAGTTGGAGTCTACCCTCGGCCAAGTCAGAGTCAGAGTTGGAGTTTTAAAACATTGGCATGAAGAACATGCTTTTCTAGAAAAATAATAATAATTTTTCTTTTTTCTTTTCTTTTGTTTTTTTACATAAAATACATAATGGTACAAATTATGAAGACCGAACTTAGTTACATTCTCCAAGAGGCCCAACTAAGAAATTTTCAGATACAATAAGCTTTAGATTTGATCCAACAAATCAGGTCTTAGATTTGTCCTCGATCTCCTTAGCTGATCTGGATCTCCAATGTTGCACTTTTGCATCTCCTCGGACTAGACACATTAGAGGATCACACTCCTCACTTAAGAAAATCTCTCTCTCAAAGACTAGTGCCACTATATGATGTGTCTTCTCCTCTCCTTAGCCTTGCTTTTATAACTTTACATTGACTAAATCCATAACCCTAATCTCCAAAGTGATTGATGGTCGAGATTAGATCATTCCTCACTTTAGATCAGTGGTTGAAATTAAATTATAATCATTAAAGTAATTTATTTTATTTTTCCTAAGTTTCTATAGGTCAATTAGCCAATATAATAATTATTTGCCTAAGTTGAACTTAGGCTAAGTTACATTAACAACTTGTTCACACTTGAGGAAGTGTTCTAAGAAGATCCGTGGGTGACTTCTGCATGCTTAGACACTTAGGCTTGTGAAGAAGTACTTGCCTGAGCTACAAACATCAACAAAAAAAGGCCAAGGAAAGGGGTAACTCAGATACAATGATTGCTCCCTCTTCGCATTATAATGCTCAAGATCGATGGAATTTCATAGTTGGTACAAAGACTGTGGCATCCTCCATGAAGTAAACCCCCAACATGCCATTGACCACTTGCACCTACTGATTGATTGGTTGACCTAGGAACTGCCCCTCTCCTTAGGCTTTGAAGCACCTAATAGCCTTTGGATAATCTTCCCATATCTAAGCGTGGTAACTTGTTTACGGAGCTTAAGCTAGAAAGACATTTGAAGATTATGGCTTGTGTGAAATACTTTGATTCCTTTTACATTAGATATGGCTCACTGTGATACTCTTATGGTTATTTTACCTATGATGATGATGATCTCACTTGATTTTGAGGGTATGTTTCAAATGCTTTCTCCTAAGTACAACTACCATTCCTTGAGGAATTGATTGAGACTTCTCCACCACTTTAGAGAGGATGTCCAACCCTACTTAATGACCCTCAAGGGCACTAGAGCCAGGATGCTGACCATTTTAGGAGGAACATTGAGCTTGAGATGCATCCAGAATCATTCATGACCTTCTCCTCTCCCTTAAAAGCTTGGAACACTGCACACTAGAGCTAAGATGTTGCTCAGAAGGAAGATGGACCCAAGAAACCACAAGATACCCCTTAGTTGGCTTTGTACATTCTTGATAGACATTGCCCTACTTTTGGACTAGTTTGATGATGACTCGAGATCCCTCTACTAAGGATTGTGCACATTTATGGACAATGACATCATGCCATAGCTTTATGACATCACCCTCATGAGGCTTGGAGTGATGAAGTGGGCTTGGTTGATGATGATATGTTAATGAGGGTTTTGCTTGATGATTGCAAAGTTGTTGACGGGGAGATGGCCTTAGAGTGAGGAGCACTGTTTTGGCCCATCAATGTCACATTTTGATGGAAATCTTCACCATTAGAGGACGGTGTCACCCTTGGAGGACCTTTTGCTCACGTGTGTGGGTTAAATGGAGGCTTTTTATTATGTTTTATAATTGAGATGGCTATCTTTTAGGCCAGTTTGGGACCTACTTAACTTTTAATCCCTTAATTTATTATTTTTAGGGCTTTTAGTCAATTTTACTTTAAAATTGACTTAGATTCCCTCATATAAATTGAGAGAAGCGATTTGGAGATGATCATGGTCACACACACTCATTTTACTCATCTAGAGAGACTATGCACAGTCTTCTTGTGTCTTGGATGCAATGGAACACTAAAGTAGTGAATTGTCATGGGGGAGATATTATTGCTTGGAGAGATCTTCTCTTGGATTGATGAAGTGATTCTATGGTCAATTGTGCTATTTTATTGTGAGTATCTTCTTCCATTTTGAAAATGTTATGGAATTAGGGTTTCTAAGAAGTTTTAATCTTGATATATTAAATCCTTATGGCTCTAATGTATCATTTGCAAAATTTGTCACCAAGTATCCATCAAGGAAACTTAGTATAACATTTCTTGATCTTAAATCTCCAATTGATTGAAAACAACGAAGGTTTAGATTGAGAGGCTCTCTCTCTCTATTTTAACTTACTCCAATCAAGGTCTTCTACCATTGATCTCACCCTTTTTGACTCCATATACCCAAGATTGATAAAGGCACTAGTATTTTATGTATTAATCTTTTAAAATATCTATCTATATATATATATATATATATATATATATATATATATAGGTTAAACAAGGGTTAGGATACAACAAAATCTGCATTTAATAGCACAAAATATGTTGAATTTCATATTCTTAGGGATAGGCTTTGCATCTATTATATTGAAAAAGTAAAATATCATTTTATGTGCAATTTTCAGCCACCTTTTTAGGGTGACATCTAGGGTTTTATAGTTGTCTATGTAGTTTTGGCCATTGAAAAATTGCTATAATTGGTTGTTTTGTTATTGCTGTCCTGAATTTTGCATGCTGTGAAATATGCTTATTGTTAACCCTAATTTATAACAACAATGGTTAAATTAAAGGTAGCATGTGTTTGGAATCTATTTGAGCATCTCTGGGACTATCTTATCCCTCTAGACTCAACCATAGGTTCGTTGAACTTGTTGCTTCCTCTCACTCGAAGCCCTAGCTTATTGAATATTATACTGTGGTATTTATTTAGTACAATCCTTTGACAATATTTAGCTTGAGAACTCTTAGGTTAATTTTTGAGACATACTATGGATGCCTCCCTTTTGGGGTTAAACATATATTAACATAACAATAGTGGAGCAACTTCTAAGGTGACATGATGGGTGATCCCATTGTTGCCCTTGATCTTGGGTACTTAGTGAGGCTATGCACTCTAAGGTGCTAGATTTTGTGGTAACAGGTCCCATACCCTTGCAATGTTAGGTTGTAATATTTTTCAATATTTTGCGATAACAACCACAAGTCCCTGTTAAAAGTGGTTGAGGAAGTGGTACAAGCTAATCTAGTGGAGAAGCATGCTAATTAAACCTCAAGGTGAGGGGGTTTCCTCTACCTCTTTCATTCTTAGACCCCATGGTGGTTGTAACCTTGTTTCTCAGTGATAATTTGGACCTTGTTGATGCCCCCCTAGGCAGAGCTTGGCTCATGTCCTTCTCCACTCTCTTCATCCAATTTAGGTATACAGTGGATTGACTTAGACTTCTCAGAGCTAAATGTAAGCTATCATCTCTCCCTAATAAGATCTTCCTTGATGATCTCACCACATCACTGGTTGAGGAGCTTAAATGCTCCAGAGAGTTAATTACAATGCACAAAGCAGGGAAATGGGTAATCATTCAGAACCTTATTTGGGACTCTTTTTCACTTGGGTGGGAAGCTCGTCGTAGAGTTTCCAAATGATAGGCCTAACGGGAAAAGGGACAGAGTGCAGACATCTCCATCAGTTATTGGAATGGTAATGGGTCTTCTTGGTCATCCCCGAGTCTCATGTACAATGCTTTGAGGTCATTAGATGTCCTATCCATTATCAAAATTCATGGGAGCCTTGTTCGATCTCTCTCGGATAATGGGGTACCATTATTTCTCAGTATGCAGAATAGAGATGAGGAGTTCTGGGGGTATTAGGGGCTTAGGCGGAGTTGCTTGTTTTGTTAGTGTTGGGATCACGATTGCTGTTACACCAAAACCCGCAGGAGTAAATGGACGCATCGCCAGAGTTAATGGATCCTCGAGAGGCAGTTAGTCCATGTCACGAAACACATGGGGAGCGTTGGATTATCCAATGCCCAACAATCTCCCCCCCAGCGCGAGCCGGGTGTGATTCGAACTCGAGACCTTTGGCTCTGATACCATTGTTGACCTAGGTTGTCATTGATGTCAAATGGCAATATTCTGGATACTAGAGGATGACATGAAGCCTAGATAAAACATAGCAAACAAAGCAATATAGAGCAAATGGAGTAATATATAGACAGAGCCACCAAAGGAGCAGATGGAGACGAGAGGAGCTAACAGAGCATGAAGCACCACCAGAGGAGCCATATATTTGTATATGTCACATATATTGCCAAAGAAGAGGAGCACACAGAGACCGATCAAAGGAGCATAGAGAAAGAGCAGTGGACATAGCCATCGGAGCAATTGAGGAGTAGACAGAGCCATCAGAGGAGCAGATGGAGCCAAGAGGAGCAAGAGGAGCCACATAGGAGCAGACCAAGCCATGTTGGGAATTTTTTCTGACCGTACCCAGCTTTGACTTCGATCCGACGACGAACAATCTTCATACTAATCCAACGATCATCGCTCGCCCAAACAGAACGAATGTTACGTCCCGATAGAAAGTGGTTTTGTGAAAAGTACAGTTGACGCGTGGCAAAATTTTATTGCATCGGGTGAGATTTACGGAATACCACTTTCACAGCAAAAGCGGTCCGATGAGCTTGGTGGTTTTCTTCAGCTGTTTTTGTAAAAAATAAATGCGCAAGTGAAATTAATATTTCAACAAGCCAGAGGAGCCACACTGGAGCAAGAGGAGCTACAAGAGGAGCCATCGGAGGAGCAAATGCAGCAAACAGAGCCATATATTCCTATCGGGAGCCTATTAGGAGCATACACAGCTATCGGGAGCCTATCGGGAGCATACACAGCCATCGGGAGCAGAACTCACATAGATATATCCAGTTATGTTATCGGGCCTGTAAAACCCATGTATGCATGCTTTATCATTATCGGCGGTTAAAAACCATATAAATATGCATATAATGCAAACAGAGGTGGAAGTCTTGGTTATATATGCAAATACACCATTGGCACCAAAAACTATGCATATATGTGTTTAACACTATCGGAGGCAGAAAGCGGACTTGAATTTTTATGAACGGGAGCATTGAGTTGTATCGGGTCCGGTACATAATATTATATCGCATCAGCACTTCGGGAGCGACGTTACAGTGTGTCGAGTGGACCATTGCGATCGCCGATGGCGATACATTATCGCATCAGGACTTCGGGAGGTGTGATCACCGATAGTGATACATATAAGATTGTGGACCCGACAGAGGCATTAAAACCAGTCTTATGATATATCGCATCCGTCATTTCGGAGTGGGTATCGCAAGTGGTTTAGGCCTGCCACATTAAAAACGCCGATTGCGATAATAACACGGACCCGACGTGGGATTGTGTTATGGTTAAATGTATTATCGCATCCGCCGATCGCTATGCTACACAGAGGGTTGTCCGTCCAGGAGCGCCGATTGCGATAAGGCTGCGGACCCGAAGGGTATATCAATATAACTTAATATCATATCGCATCCGCAAGAGTGGACCCGATGATGCGACTGCGACTGCCGACATGTTGCGATTGCCGATAGCGATTATCGCA
This sequence comes from Pinus tabuliformis, assembly GCA_031772625.1. Taxonomy (NCBI): domain Eukaryota; kingdom Viridiplantae; phylum Streptophyta; class Pinopsida; order Pinales; family Pinaceae; genus Pinus; species Pinus tabuliformis. Next base: position 795,197,640 of record CM062815.1, on the reverse strand, counting down.
TCGGGAATTCGGAGCGAAGTCATACAGTGGTAAGCAGCGCCTTTGCGATCGCCGATAGCGATGAAAGCTGCGGACCCGACAGGCATATAAAACATAGCTCAATGCTTATCGCATCTGTCACAATCGCATATGTTATGAAGCCTTCCCACACCCAAGCGCCGATTGCGATGAATGCTGCGGACCCGATACAGTTTAGATGCGGGTTTAATATTAATATTGAAGTCCGCCCCTTAGTCTTCTGACTGATTTTTGCTCATATTTCCTGTGTAATTGATAATTGGCCTGCGCGAGGTTTGGAGGCAGAAATGCAATACAATAACGGTCCCGATATATCAGGAGGCTGAACCATGCTGGTTGCCATTGCGATCAGGATGTGGCAGGTCTGTTAAATAATGCCATCCCTGTGTATGCCTGCAATCATTGGAAAAACAGCGCTGTTACAGTTTTAACTGGGAAGATGTGTTCTCCGGTGGATCGCTTGGACATGTCCATTGATTAAACGTGTCCTATGAATATTGGAACGCTCAGATAGACAGAGGAAACAGAAATTCGGGAAGCCGAAGAAGCAAGCAAGCGCAGAGGAAATGACAATGACCGAGGAGGAAACTGACAGGATAAGCGAGCGTTGAGGAAGCCAAAGAGCCTGCGGAGAAAGGAAGCCAAACAGCCAGTGAGAAAGAGGAAACGAATGGACAAAGGGATGGAATGTATAAAAACAGTAAAAACAGAAGACTGTAGTGATGCTGTTGGTGTGGTGAAGAACCAGAGTGTGAGGTAGTAAAAGCAGCGGAGGCTGCAGAAGCAGCGGAGGTTGTAGAGGCAGCAGAAGCAGCGGAGGCTGCAGAAGCAGCGAAGGTTGTAGAGGCAACAGAAGCAGCGGAGGCCATAGAGGTAGCAGAAGCAGCAGCGGTGAATGCTGTTGAATGCTGTGGAAATAAGCTAGAGGAGACAGAGGCAGCGAGAGGATCCAGCAGAATAGAAAGAGAGCAGCAGGGCTAACAAGATAACAGACAGTCGAAGGGGAGAAGCATCTAGTAGAAAACATAAACTTGAGCAAGAAGTTGTTCTTTATGCAGAACTTAGTGCAACTAACAATAGACTGACTAGAGCTGTGTGAAGACATTATCAGAGAGCATGAAGGCTATTGGAGACTATGTGTGGGTAGTGTGCAGAGCTGTGAAGACTCATCCATAAGAAGACATGGTTGTCATTGATACTGTAGTTTGGAGACTACAGTGAAGCTGTAAATAGACAGAACTCAACAGAGAAGAGTTCTGAGAGCAGAAGGATTGGAGTCCTTGGGGTTGGTGCCTCAAAAGTGAGAAGGATAGGAGTTCTTGAGGCTGGTGCCTCAGAAGTGAGATTGGAGTGGAGTCCTTGGGGTTGGTGCCTCAGAAGTAAGCAGGATTGGAGTCCTTGGGGTCGGTGCCTCAGAAGCAAGAAGGATTGGAGTCCTTGGGGTTGAAGCCTCAGAACTGAACAGGATTGAAGTCCTTGGGAGTTGGTGCTCCTAAGTCCAAGATTGGTGTCTTGGCAAAACAGAGTTGGTGCTCTGGAGGTTGGAGCCTCACCAAAGTCCAAGTTGGAGCTTGGCAACTGTTTGTGACAATCTATATATTGTATCTATTTTACTGCATAGTTTATATTAATAAAAGTTTTTATTGTTGTTGTTCATCTTGTGTTCTGAATATATATGTTTTAACTGGTAAAACAATAGTGGGAAAAAGAAATACTGATTCACCCCCCCAGTATTTCCAACAATTGGTATCGGAGCTGGTACCTTCATTCAAAGCTTAACAGCTTGAAGGTCGACATTTAGAACACAAATGGTGAGGTCAAGGAAGAAAGTCTCCAATCCTCCTAAGGATGTGTCTCCCTCTACTACTAAAATAGAAGACAATCAATTTGATGAGGCTCCAAGGCTCAATGGGAACTTTAATATATGGGAAGCAAGAATGAGGAATTTCTTACAGACTCAAGGCATTGAAGTCTGGAAATCAGTGATTGCTGATAGCAGGATGGATAGAGAATCCAAGGAGTACAATGCAAAAGCAGTAAAGGCAATCTTGAATGGGCTCCCTAATTCTGTAAAGAACAATCTAGGAAAAGGTTCATCAGCAAAGGGCATATGGGACAAACTTCATGATCTTCACTCAAAAGGAGCATTGACCATCAGTCAAGAAGATGATGGAAATCTAGAAAGAAATCCAGAACCCATCATAGAAGCTGAAAATGAGAATGATGACATCAAGGCTGAAGCAGACCTAGAAGATGAAGAGAATGAAAAAGACTTTGTAGAAGAACTCCTCGCTCAACTTATGACTGCCATGGAAGAGATTAACAATTTGAAAAAGGAAAATGAGGCACTTAAGAAGATAGCTCCAGTTGGTGACCAAGATCAAACAAGAAAGAAAGTCGACCTCATCAAGCTTCAAGTACAAGAAAGGGATGAAGAGCTTGCCAAGCTAAAGAAAGAATTTCATCAACGCAAAAGGAAGCATCATGAAGAAGTCCTATCCATGACAAATCAATTGAATAAAGCAAAGAAGCAGGAAAATACCTTGTCAAGTCAATTTGAACAAAGGCACAAGAGCGTGAACAAACTTGAAGAAGAGATTGGTCAGTACAAGGTAGATGTCTCCTCCCTTAAGTCTCAGTTACAAGAAGCCAGGAAACAGGCACAACGAGCTGAGAAGAGAATGGAGAGTAGTCAAGCAAAGAATGAAGAATTCTTCAAAATGAAATCAGATATCATCTCCCTTAAAATAGTAGCAGCTGAAGCTACTCATAGCAAGGAAGAAACTGAGGAACAACTTGCAAAGAAGAATAATGAGTGTGAAAGATTGGAAGAAGAGATTGTCCTCCTTAGAAAAAAGGTTGAAGGGATGAACAAAATCTTGAAGAGTTCTCAAGCCTTGGATGACATGCTCAGCTATCACAGATATCCATCTGATAAATTAGGCCTCAGGTATGCAGGTGAATCCTCAAACAAGAATGAAAATGCTTTAAACAAAAGAGATGTGAAGAAGCCAGAAAGAAATGGTGATGCTCCCAGTTCCAGCAAAGGCAAGGAGAAAAATCAAGGCTACAATAGAACAAATCCTGCTCCAAGAAGAAAACCAGCTCCAAGAAGAAATGTAGATGATGACAAAGAGGCGAGAGGCAATGGTTATCATCAAAGGATCTCAAGGCAGAAAGGCTTCAGAAGTACATCAAGGAAACCTCCATCTCCCAGGTACCAAAGTTCATTTTTTGGTTATTGTTATTCCTGTTCAAACTTTGGTCATATGGCAAAAGACTGTAAAGCATATCATAAAGATAGATGTTATCGTTCCCATCCATCTCATAGAGATAGATGTTATAGTCTCCGACAACCTCCAAGAAACAACTTTGCAGGAAGAAATCATGAATTCTTATTCATGAACAATGTAGAATGCTTCAAGTGTCATAACATCGGTCATATGGCACGCGATTGTAACTTAACATGGGCTCTTACACAAGCTAGAACCATGCAAAAGAAGAAAGTTACACAAGTATGGAGAAGGAAGGAAATACAGTCCGAAAGTCCCTTGAGCTCTCCAGCCAATCTAAGCATTTTATGAGAAGATTCTACCAAAAGAGATGATGCATACAGTTAGGGGGAGCCTATCATGTCTCAGGAGCACTCCATTGAAGCATATGATCCTGTAACCATTCTTTGGACTGTTGTTAAAGAAATAGGGCAAACAAACATGGTGCTGTTATCACAGAGGTTTATGTCTTAACTCAGGAATTTAATGTGAGAACAGATAAATTCTGGACACTAATAGAGGCAGTCTTCAAACAAACAGATACATCTGGAATAGAGTTTGAAGTAAGAGCAGCTGGCAGCCTATATCAAAACTGAAGCATTGCAAAAAGATGCAGATCAGCAATTGTATTTAAAAGACAGCCACAGATTAGATATCTAAATCTGCTAAGAGGAAATAACTAGCTGAGATATGTACAAGAACACAAGGAAAGGATGGCAGTGAGTTAAGAAGAAGCACAGAGACACAAATAAACTCAGATATGAAGAAAGACAGCAAGAAAGACAATCTCAGCGGCAGTCTCTCCTGATTTGGACTATGAAGGTCTCTCAATGTTACTTGTGGAGACAGCAATATGGATTGAAGCATGAAAGCCTGGACTTGGACACTTGGTGTATGGCCATTTGCAATATGAATGAAAGCATTAAAGTAGAGCATCCTTAAGCATTGTTGAAGCCATGATAAAGCAGTTCTGAGACATGAAGAGGGAATAATGTGCAAATTGATCCTTCTATCTTGAGTAAACAGAAGATGAGCACTATGACAGGGGGAGTCACAGACCCATGAAGATCTACCATTCATGAAGAACAAAAGCAGTTTGATAGGGGGAGTCCCAGAGCACTCCTTTGCCATTGATGTCAAAGGGGGAGAGAAGAAGAATATTGCCATCAATAACAAAGGGGGAGATTGTTGACCTAGGTTGTCATTGATGTCAAATTGCAATATTCTGGATACTAGAGGATGACATGAAGCCTAGAGAAAACAGAGCAAACAGAGCAATATAGAGCAAATGGAGTAATATATAGACAGAGCCACCAAAGGAGCAGATGGAGACGAGAGGAGCTAACAGAGCATGAAGCACCACCAGAGGAGCCATATATTTGTATATGTCACATATATATGCCAAAGAAGAGGAGCATAAAAAGACCGATCAAAGGAGCATAGAGAAAGAGTAGTGGACACAGCCATCGAAACAACAGAGGAGTAGACAGAGCCATCAGAGGAGCAGACGGAGCCAAGAGGAGCAAGAGGAGCCACATAGGAGCAGACCAAGCCATGTTGGGAATTTTTTCTGACCGTACCCAGCTTTGACTTCGATCCGACGACGAACAATCTTCATACTAATCCAACGATCATCGCTCGCCCAAACAGGACGAATGTTACGTCCTGATAGAAAGTGGTTTTGTGAAAAGTACAGTTGACGTGTGGCAAAATTTTATTGCATCGGGTGAGATTTACGGAATACCACTTTCACAGCAAAAGCGGTCCGATGAGCTTGGTGGTTTTCTTCAGTTGTTTTTGTAAAAAATAAATGCGCAGGTGAAATTAATATTTCAACAAGCCAGAGGAGCCACACTGGAGCAAGAGGAGCTACAAGAGGAGCCATCGGAGGAGCAAATGCAGCAAACAGAGCCATATATGCCTATTGGGAGCCTATCGGGAGCATACACAGCTATCGGGAGCCTATCGGGAGCATACACAGCCATCGGGAGCAGAACTCACATAGATATATCCAGTTATGTTATCGGGCCTGTAAAACCCATGTATGCATGCTTTATCATTATCGGCGGTTAAAAACCATATAAATATGCATATAATGCAAACAGAGGTGGAAGTCTTGGTTATATATGCAAATACACCATTGGCACCAAAAACTATGCATATATGTGTTTAACACTATCGGAGGCGCAAATGGAGGCTAAGGCGTGTACATAGGCAAATACACTATCGGAGGCAGAAAGCGGACTTGAATTTTTATGAACGGGAGCATTGAGTTGTATCGGGTCCGGTACATAATATTATATCGCATCAGCACTTCGGGAGCGACGTTACAGTGTGTCAAGTAGACCATTGCGATCGCCGATGGCGATACATTATCGCATCGGGACTTCGGGAGGTGTGATCACCGATAGTGATACATATAAGGTTGTGGACCCGACGGAGGCATTAAAACCAGTCTTATGATATATCGCATCCGTCATTTCGGAGCGGGTATCGCAAGTGGTTTAGGCCTGCCACATTAAAAACGCCGATTGCGATAATAACACGGAAGCGACGTGGGATTGTGTTATGGTTAAATGTATTATCGCATCCGCCGATCGCTATGCTACACAGCGGGTTGTCCGTCCAGGAGCGCCGATTGCGATAAGGCTGCGGACCCGAAGGGTATATCAATATAACTTAATATCATATCGCATCCGCAAGAGTGGACCCGATGCTGCGACTGCGATTGCCGATATGTTGCGATCGCCGATAGCGATTATCGCATCGGGAATTCAGAGTGAAGCCATACAGTGGTAAGCAGCCCCTTTGCGATCACCGATAGCGATGAAAGCTGCGGACCCGACAGGCATATAAAACATAGCTCAATGCTTATCGCATCCGTCACAATCGCATATGTTATGAAGCCTTCCCACACCCAAGCGCCGATTGCGATGAATGCTGCAGACCCGATACAGTTTAGATGCGGGTTAAATATTAATATTGAAGTCCGCCCCTTGATCTTCTGACTGATTTTTGCTCATATTTCCTGTGTAATTGATAATTGGCCTGTGCGAGGTTTGGAGGCAGAAATGCGATACAATAATGGTCCCGATATATCAGGAAGCTGAACCATGCCGGTTGCCATTGCGATCAGGACGTGGCAGGTCTGTTAAATAATGCCATCCCTGTGTATGCCTGCAATCATTGGAAAAACAGCGCTGTTACAGTTTTAACTGGGAAGATGTGTTCTCCGGTGGATCGCTTGGACATGTCCATTGATTAAACGTGTCCTATGAATATTGGAACGCTCAGATAGACAGAGGAAACAGAAATTCGGGAAGCCGAAGAAGCAAGCAAGCATAGAGGAAATGACAATGACCGGGGAGGAAACTGACAGGATAAGCGAGCGTTGAGGAAGCCAAAGAGCCTGTGGAGAAAGGAAGCCAAACAGCCAGTGAGAAAGAGGAAACGAATGGACAAAGGGATGGAATGTATAAAAGCAATAAAAACAGAAGGCTGTAGTGATGCTGTTGGTGTGGTGAAGAACCAGAGTGTGAGGTAGTAAAAGCAGCGGAGGCTGTAGAAGCAGCGGAGGTTGTAGAGGCAGCAGAAGCAGCGGAGGCTGCAGAAGCAACGAAGGTTGTAGAGGCAGCAGAAGCAGCGGAGGCCATAGAGGTAGCAGAAGAAGCAGCGGTGAATGCTGTTGAAGGCTGTGGAAATAAGCTGGAGGAGACAGAGGCAGCAAGAGGATCCAGCAGAACAGAAAGAGAGCAGCAGGGCTAACAAGACAGCAGACAGTCGAAGGGGAGAAGCAGCTAGTAGAAAACATAAACTTGAGCAAGAAGTTGTTCTTTATGCAGAACTTAGTGCAGCTAACAATAGACTGACTAGCGCTGTGCGAAGACATTATCAGAGAGCATGAAGGCTATTGGAGACTATGTGTGGGCAGTGTGCAGAGCTGTGAAGACTCATCCATAAGAAGACATGGTTGTCATTGATACTGTAGTTTGGAGACTACAGTGAAGCTGTAAATAGACAGAACTCAGCAGAGAAGAGTTCTGAGAGCAGAAGGATTGGAGTCCTTGGGGTTGGTGCCTCAAAAGTGAGAAGGATTGAAGTCCTTGGGGTTGGTGCCTCAGAAGTGAGATTGGAGTGGAGTCCTTGGGGTTGGTGCCTCAGAAGTAAGCAGGATTGGAGTCCTTGGGGTCGGTGCCTCAGAAGCAAGAAGGATTGGAGTCCTTGGGGTTGAAGCCTTAGAACTGAATAGGATTGAAGTCCTTGGGAGTTGGTGCTCCTAAGTCCAAGATTGGTGTCTTGGCAAAACAGAGTTGGTGCTCTGGAGGTTGGAGCCTCACCAAAGTCCAAGTTGGAGCTTGGCAACTGTTTGTGACAATCTATATATTGTATCTATTTTACTGCATAGTTTATATTAATAAAAGCATTTATTCTTGCTGTTCATCTTGTGTTCTGAATATATATGTTTTAATTGGTAAAACAATAGTGGGAAAAAGAAATACTGATTCACCCCCCTTCTCAGTATTTCCAACAGTTAGAGAATCCCTCTAGAGCAGGATATCTTTGGTGGCCACAGATGAGTTTGCTAGGTTTATGTGGGTTTCGGGTTAGTGGTGACTTCTCGCTCCTTAGGGACATATTATTGTTTGTTACTTCCCTTTAACTTCTTTGTTGTTAGCTATTCATGACCCTAATGGAGATCCCTTTGTGGATTTATTTGTCGATATCACCTAGTATTTTGAGGTTTGGGAAGTTATCCTTTTAAGTACTTCAATGCGTGCACCAGAGTCGTCCATATTCCTCCCCATGACTAGTTGAAGGATGTATTTTGTACCTAGGAGATAGATCTAGCATTAGTAGGGCCTCATCGGATGTCAGATGGTGAGTTGGGACCTCCACAACCTATGGCTGACACCTCCTACAACTAGGAGAGTCTCATGAGTATGGGATCCTTAATGGGCTCCCTTGTTTCCTTGATTCTTGCTCTTTCACATGTCGCCAACAAGGATGAGTGTTGTTGATTATGTCCTCTCTAGTCAGAACTTACTCCCTTTGTTTTCTACTTGATTGTCTCCCCCATCCCCTTGTGGACCAGACTCTTCTTTCCTTATTCTCAGGCTAACACCCCCCCCTCTTGTCACAGTCCCCACCACCTAGGGCCCACTCCGCTCTACTTCTCATTTTGAGGGGCATCAAGATTCCTTTACTACCCACCTTTGCCAGATGCTCCTCTCTGAGACCTTGTTCTACTCACTTGAATTTGCTTCTACCAATTGGAACACAACATTCAAGTCCTACTTGCATTCACTCAACCCACCTCCACCACCCTGAAAACCAAATATTGTTATACAAATGGTTGGTATGATCAGGGTAGTGGGGGAGCACCCCCCCGTGCCTGCTCCAGATTCGCGCTCCGCTTGGGAGCACACTACCGAAAATGCTCCCGGAAGGGAGCAAATTTCGGGAGTGCGCTCCCTTTAAAAAATTTCGCTCCCTGTTTTTGAGGGAGCGTTTAAGGGAGCGGTCGGGAGCATTCGCTCCTTGATCGCTCCCCTTCGCTCCATGAGCTTTTTTTTAAGAGCGGGAGTGGTCGGGGAACAATCGCTCCTGACCACTCGCTCTCTTAAAAAAGCGCTTTGGCGGCGCTGAAAAAAAGCCGTGCAGTGGAGGGAGGGAGGGTCGGATGGCAGACGGAGGGAGAGGAAAGGGAGGGAAGTGGAGGAGGGAAAGGTTAAAAAGGCCCTCTCCCCTCCCATTATTTACCCATTTGTCAAGGTTGGAGAGAGCAAGAGAGAGGAGCATGGAGAGAGAAAGAGAGAGGAGCTTGAGGAGCTTGCAAGGGAGATTGGATCTTGGGATTGAAGGCCAAATAGGTAGGATCTACACTCTAATCTAGCATTTTAGTTTTTATATGTTCATTGCTAAATACAATTTTTTTTTTCTCTATTTCCCACTCCCATTCCTCCATTCTTTTGCAGACTCGAAAATTCAAACATCATGGCTATATGGCTCGGCATTTTCTTTTTGTTGGTTCATTTTTTGGTTATTATGGTGTTGGAGAGTAGAAGGAGGAGGGTTGATCATGATGAAGAAGAGGATGAAGAAGTGGGTTATAGTGGATTTGTTGAAAACCCAGGGGAGTACCTTGGTGAGGAGGAAGAGAGTGGACATGATGAGGTCCTAAAAACTAAACAAGACCAAACCCCATTGTGAAAATATGTTACTAGGTCTGAAGCAGGGAAAGGGGGTGGAACCACTAAATTTACCTGAAACCATTGCAACAAAATTTACACAGGTTCATACCCTCGTGCCAGAAGGCACCTCTGTGGGAAAAGGCCATGGGATGGAGATAAACCAATAGGAATCAAAGCTTATCTAAGTGTGTCAGCAACAGAAAGAGCCAAATACATAAGGGAAGATCAGGAAGCCCAATACAAATCTAAAAAATCAAAGGGTTTCTTTGAGCATAGCTCACAATCACTGGCACAAGGAACTCCATCAACATCCTCCCATGGCAGTGGATATGGAGGCACAAGAACAAACATATCTTTAAGGCGTAGAACCATATCAGATTTCCTTGACGAAGGGTGTAGGAATGATGTGGATTTAAAAGTTTACCGGTTTCTCTATGCATGTGGGATACTGTTAAAATTGGCAACTAGGGCCAAACTCCACATGGGTCATCTTATTTATGACAACTGATATTTTTCTTGGATTCCTCTCTCCGAGAGGTGTAGGATTGATCTAAATATCATTCGATTCTTACATGTACAAATGAAGTCATTGATTTATTTTGATTATGGTCAAATTGTCAAGGTCGGCCAACAAACTTATGTAGGCTCAGAAGCCCAACAGTCACGTCTATTCATCGTCAACGTTGCATATAAATAGAAGGTGACTTAGCCTCATTTGGACACACTCCTCTTCACACTTCTCTCTCTCTCATTGATTGGGTATAGATTTCTGGGCCTCTTTCTCTCCACACGTCCGAAATTTCAGGAGGCTGAAATTTCAGGAAAGCGAAATTTCAGGAGAACAAAATTTTAGGAGAACAAAATTTCAGGAGGCCAAAATTTCAAGAGACTGAATTTCTGGACAATTTGACCAAGCGTTGACCAGCATGCGTTGACCTCCTTTGATTGCATTTTTGTGAGGGCTATCTCTGTTTGGGCAGGCCGCATTTCTGGGCACAGAAATTGAGGCTAAACGTTGACTGTTGACCAATGTTGATTGTAGCTAGGGCTGACCGCAGGTGGGCTGTTTGACCAGACTTTGATTGGGATGAATATCACTGTTTTGAGGGCTGTTTTATCTTGCTATTTGGAGTCTGAAGTTCACTGAAGTTGACCGATTTGCTGAGGGTCAAATTTGCCCTATTGACCAGCGTTGACTTTTCTAGTTAGGCCTCTTTTGTTGCTGTTATAAATTATCAGATTTGTAAATTGTACTATCTCTCTTTGCTGAACTATTGAAGACTAAAAGAAGATTTGATCAAGGGTTTCCCCACATTGGGGTTTGTCCCTGGCTAGTGCCACATCTTGTGTCCTCTTGTCTTGGCTTGTCTTCTACTCTTTATGTTTATGTTCTATCTGCGTTTGACTATCATGTTGATGTGATTGCTAATCTGAATATTGATATTGGGCTAATAAAGAAATTGAAGTGAAATTGCTCTAAAGCATAAAATATACCATTGTTTACTAAAATTAACAGATACCATTCAATGTTCTTCGCTCACCTTATTGGCATGAAATGGTTTCTACCATAAATGACGCCCCAATGGATACAAGAGCCCTGGGTATGACAAGGCTAGAACCGTTGGACTTGATCATGAAAAAGCAAAAATATCCCATTCTTTGAGTAAAATGACAAATTCTTGGATTGAGCATGGGGTGTGCATTGTATCTGATGGATGGACAAAAGTAAAAGGCAAGCCATTGTAAGTGTTCTTGCTGTGTCTGTTAATGGTGCCATCTTCCTTTCAACATATGATTACTCAGAGAAGTTCAAGACTGGTATCAACATTGCAGAACCCTTACTTGAAACAATTGAATGTATTGGGCCATACAATGTCATCCAAGTCATCACTGATAATGCGGCTAATTGTAAGGCATCGGGAGCAATTATTGAGGATAAATACCCCAACATATTTTGGTCTAGGTGTTTGGTTCACACAATGAACCTTTTGATGCATGATATTATTAAGAACAAAAACCAACAATACAAATGGATTGGTGATTTGTACAAGAGGCAAACAAATGATAAAATTTATTACAAATCATAGCAATAACCATGGGCTTTTCCGCAGTCACTCAAGATTGGAGATGTTGAAGATTGCGAAGACTAGATTTGCTAGCTATTACCTCACCTTCAAGTGCCTTTTGAAGGTAAGAGAGTCATTGGCTAGCATGGTATCAAGTCAACATTGGCAACTATTAAAGGACAAGGCTACAAATGCAGTTGACAAGCAAGGTTTTGAACAGGTGGAGGAGACCGCTCTTGATGGTTTGTTTTGGGCACGTGTGAGGGAAGTATTGCAATTCACCAAGCCCATTTATAGCATGATTCGTTTTGCAGATACAGATAAACCAATGATTGGGGAGGTGTATGAGCAAATGTATAGCTTGTTGGGGCAAATAAAAGATATTGTTCATGAAAATGATCCCAACTTGTATACAATGATTCACAATTGTGTGTACATGGTGGAATAAACTTATTATTCCACTACATGCCTTGGCGTATATCCTTATGCCAAAATACTACTCTCCATCTTGGTTGGGCAAACCTGCACCTGGGGGCGGGGTTAGGGCCAAACCCCATACAAATCCAAATATACAAGAGGGATATATGAAAGCATTAGACGAGCCAGTCCCTGATAGGGAGGAGTGTGCTAATTTGCGTCTTGAATTAGGCAGATACTTTAGTTGCACTAGTTTGTTTGGTTCTTTGCATGCAAGGGAAGATAGAGACAAATTTGATGCTCTCACATGGTGGGAAGCATATGGCAGCATGGGACTTTTGCCAAAATTGGCAAAAAAAGTTCTTTCACAGGTTGTAAATACTTTTTCTGTAGAGAGGTGTTGGAGCACCTACAACTTCATACATAATGTGAGAAGAAATAGACTCAATGAAAATCGGGTAGAGAGCTTGGTTTATGTGCACTACAACTTGAGGTTGTTGAGTCATTATTGTGATCGGGCTTATGAGGATCCAACATATAAAATTTGGGACAACCACCCAGAGGACGATAATTTGGAGAATGGCATTATACATCTTGAAGAATTGGAAGCAAAACTTTTCAGAGATGAAGATGAAGCAACAACAACCATGCCACCCCCACCATCTAGTAGTAGTGCCAGTGCTCGAGTTCCAACTATTGTTCCTTTGCTACCGCCACCTTCATCTACATCCTCACGTGCAGGGCATGTGCCTTCTGGTTCTAGTCATGCAACTATGCGGGAGGAGACTCCCAGAAGACTACCAGTACCACGGCCTGCTAAGAAATTAGACATTTCTTGTGGCGGCAAGAGGAAGCTGTAGATAATAGATTTACTTGTCTTTCCTAGTTTCTAGTTGTTTTTATAACTGTTGACTCTTTCATATTTATTATGATATTTTTTGTAAACAATATACGACAATTTAAGTTTGAAGTTGGCAATTATAACTCATTGTTAATGAATTATGAATATGATGCTTCGTGGAAGTTGAAAGTTGTTTCATTTCATTTCATTTTATAACATTTCATTTCATGTTAGATATTATTTGTTGTAATGGTTACACTTAGCTTACAAGTACAACTTTGGTGATCAATGATGATAAATGTTATATATTGAATTTTGAAAGCTTGAAACTTTAAGATTGATGAATCATGAGACTCAATATGTTGTATGCTACTAACTTGTGGACGTGGTTGATGAAGATTATAACTTCTAGATGATTGTTGTTATATGGTTCAATCTATGTTTTTTATGCTTTTTATATCTAATTCATCATTCTACATGTTTTTGTTGACATATATGCATCAAAATAAAACATATATATAAATATTCACTCCTTGAATCTCTCCCAAACCGGGAGCTTCTGAAAATGTCGCTCCCGCTCCTGCTTCCGCTCTCGCTCCCCATTTTCGCTCCCGCTCCCAAGTAACCTTGGGTATGATGAAGAATGCAAGGCCCTCCATCGCTAACTTCGTTACACACTCACTCATGCTCATCCATCTTACCCCAACATCAAAAACTCCTTCTGTTGTCTTCTTTGTTGCAAGAAACGCTTCTTTGTCTCTCAGAGGAGATGGGCCTTGTGTAACTCCTTGAATCACTCTCCTAAATTTTTGGCGCACAATCTTCCCCTGCTGGTTGCCCCTCCAATGTGACCTTAACCCTGGCTCTTATTCTCCAGATATCTCCCAATACACTATTGACAATATCATTCTTCTATGCGGCTTCAACGCTTGTACTGTAAACCTCCAGGTTGGCGTACATGACAAGCAAAGGATGCTCTTTACTTACGGGAGTTGTAACCGGAATCCGCGGGTAGGAGTTTGCGGGATAGTGATGGGCACATCATAGGTTACGAAAGAAATCTCGTGCAGCTAGGTGAATCCCATGGCTTATTGATCCTGCATGGGTTTCCTTGCTTTCCGAGTTTTGGTGACTTTATTTGCATCCCCCATAATTGGTGGTGGGGGGGGGGGCAGCATTGTTGACTATGTCTTAGCCAACTAAGATCTTCTCCCACATATCTAGCACATTTTAGTCTCTTGTCTCCTCTTGGATGACCATGCCCTCCTCATCTTCTCCCTTTCTACCTCCTGTCCCTCTCTCCCCACCCCCAGTCCAACCCACCAATCCCCATACTACCTTCCTCTTCGATAGAGATTACTCCAACACCTACATCACCTGCTTCAAGGAGTTGGTCTCCTCCATTTCCCACTTCAAGTCATTGGGCTCAACCATAACCAAATACGAGATGCTTTCCATTGTTCTTGTGGAAACAACCCATGATTCCTACTCCCACTCTACTTGTTAACACGCCCATAAACCTGTACCCTAACTCCTATCCCATGAGCTGCCCGTTTGATAATGAATGTAAATCCCTTAACAAATAGCTTCGCCTCACACTCACGCATGATCCATCTTCCACCCTTGCCTCTGCAAAACCTACCATCGACTCCTTCACTATAAGAAGTGAATCTTTCTCTCTCGGAGGAGATAGGAATTTTGTGAAGCCCTCCACTAGTCCCCGAAATCCTTCTAGCATACTCTTTTTTCTAAACACCATGCCATCTGCTTGACCTTGAGCCCAAATCCTCGTTCTCCTCTACAACCTCTCTTTTGTGACAATCTTGGACAACCTATTATTTGCATCCCTTAGATGAGGAAGGTATTCACACCGAATTCCTTAAACATGGGATCCAATGTCTTGAATCCTATATTGTGGATTTATTTAACCATGTTGTGTGTTCAGGTCCCCCCCATCTTGGATTTGACAACTCATTCATCTGATGCACAAATTAGGGAGTAGTTCTGATCTGAACAACTACTGAACTATCATGGTGGGTCATACATTCTCACACAATCTCACACCTGTGGCTCTTTGAGGAGTTGGAGAGTCGTCATCTTAGGGATCGAGGATAAGCAAGTTTTTGACCAAATTACCAGACAGTTGATCACATTTTCACTCTCTAAGCCATTATTGAGGAGGCTCATCATCACTCTTAGAAGGTTTGTGGTTGCTTTGTAGACTTCTAGAAAGCATTTGATACAGTTTTGAGGGAGACATTGTTCCGAAGGCTCCATTATGAGACCCTCCTAACAACGATTATGAGGTTTTATGGTTCAGGTTTGGGATGGCTCAGGATGGCAAATGGCCTTTCCAATTTCATTCAGAGTACCATCGATGTAAAACAGGGATGCCCCGTCGCACCGACCCTCTTCGAGATCTATATTGATGAGTTGGAGTCTTTTCTACATGAGCATATCCAGGAAAGAGATCGTTTTTTTCTATACTAGGTGTTGATTTCTCTTTTCCTTTTCACTAATGACTTGGTCTTGTTGGCTTCTACCCCTAAGAGCTTGCAAATACAGATTGACACATTTTCCAGCATTTGTGGCCTTCGGCAGTTGATAGTCAAGCTGAGTAAAACCAAGGTTTTAGTCTTTGTTGCATCGAAGAGATCTCTTAGAGACTTATGTTTCTACCACCGGGGTGACCAAAACTTACACCTACTTGGTGCTAGAGTCTATAGGGCCTTGTTTTGGTATGCAGCAGGTCCTCCAGTCTTGGCTTAGTAAAGGTTATGCTTCCCTGGCCCTCATTGAGAGACAATGTTTCCAGAATCAGTTTCAAAACATCTTGCCCAAACTTCACCTCATTAAGGCAATTATTAGACCCTCAATTCTTTATGGCTCTGAACTCTGGGGACTGAGCTTGTTACAGATAGATTGGGCCAGCGTGGAGAGATTCCAGACCCTACTTCTCAGATGCATCATTTGCTGTAAGTGGATAGTTCCACATCCCATTATTTAGGCAGAGTTTGGTGTCCACACATTTCGCCTCAAGGTCATTTTTCGTTTGGTTTTTTTTTCCTTCATAGAGTTAAGTCTTTAAGAGATTGGAACTAAAAGACAGTTACCCTTATCTTGCTCTTTGATCATCAAAGGATCTCGCCTTGAATCCCTCTCCCCCTCATGTTGTGCTTGTTACTGCTCAAACTAGCAGGGGACCTAAGGCGGATCCTTAAAGGGCAAATGCTAGACCAAGGGAAACAAATGGAGACTTAGCCCACTGTCACCTCAGCTAAGGCTCCCTTCTATTTACGAACTTTCATCGATGGGAGGAGACCCGATATATTATGGAGTTACCGATGAAGGATAAAACAATGAATGGATATGAGTGACCCAAATAATCCCTTCCCAGAAGGGCTTGCAGGATGGAGTTGTCTTGCTTTCTAAGAAAGGTACAATGCCTTCTAGGAAAGGAGGGGAGGATTTGAGGGCTAGGTTTATGCAATATGACATGTGAATGAGTTTCCCAAATCTCTAAAAATCCTTATTGAAATTCGTATCTCGGATGGTTCTTGAAGAATTACCTTTCAGAGGAATGGGACCACACGGGACCAAGTGGACTCGGTCTAGGATAAGGGAATAAGTATGGCAACCAATGATGTTCTTACCCTAGACAAGGTGGGGAGATGATCAAAGAAAAAATTCTCAATTGAAGGTGTTGATTTGACCCTTTGAGGTGCCAGCCTTGGGGATGCTAACACAAGTTTTGATCACGGATCTAGGGCTTGGATGTTCTCCCAACTCCAGCATCTGAATGCTTCAAAATTGGAGGAGAGCTTGAGGAAAGGCCAGCGCAGGAGACCCTAGGAGATCAAACTTTTTGGAGGGCTAGCTTGTCGGGAAATTAATGCCCTAGTTACCCCAACTTGGCTAGACCTGGAAGGAGGTGAAATAAAACGGTTTTCGGTGACCACCTTTTGGTATATAAGTGCCTTAATGTGTGGAATAATGGAGTTTATGATGAATATGAGTAGGATTTCTTGGTTCCTAGTCAAGGAGGTCTCAAGACCACTTCGCTAGCCTTCTAGGTCAAGGAGAAGCAACCTTGCAACTTTTATACTTCCTAGCACAAAGGGAATGGCTTATCAAGGTCAAATTCTTTGATAGAGCTACCCCTAGTAGATTTTGTTCATATTACATGGCCCATACGTTGAGAGATACTATAATAGAGACAAAATTCCACAATTTTAAGCAGTAAATGCATGCAACAATTAGCCCTAGAACAACGAAAATCCCAATCCAATGTATATGACAAAGTAAAACAAGAATAAAATTAAAATCATGTACGTACATGTAATAGAATATATCCAACCATTCACAATTGACAAGAGAGAAGCTCCAAGAGAAGATAAACCAATATCCACACATCAAAATTCATCCATAAAGCTCCAACTCATCATTTAGAAAAGTGCAATAATCTCAAGAGAGAGAAAAGATCTACTCCAAAGTGATGATGAGAGATGAACTCATCTCACTTGTATTTATACACAACTTAGGAGTTCAAATTAGCCTCCTTGGCCTACATAAGCCCCAAAAATAAAATAATGTTCTAATAGTTCAACTTTTGGTGACAAGCCCACCAAACTAGCTTATAAATGAAAAAGTAATCGTCTCAAGAGCTCAAGTAATAATCTATGCATGTTGTAGGGCCCTCTAAGAGGCCTAATGAGGTCCATGGGTGCCACAATGAAGAGTAGGACCCTCAAAAGTAGTGGACAAGGGGTTGGCCCTTTGTAATAACTTGTGGTGCTCCAAATGACATGTGGGGGCACACAAGTGTTGTCATGGGTCTCCAAACAAATAAAAAATGCCTGTAGATTGCCTGCAAGGGCTAGGATGATGGTGTAGGTGATGCCACATCATCGTGAAAGTCCTGGATCATCTGCCAAGTGTATGGTGCAAATATGGGGCCAACTGGGTATGATGGATCAAGTGCATCTTCTTCGTCCAATAAGTGAACCACGAGAAATATTTGAATGGCTGTGGGGATCCATGGAATGTTGTTTGCTGCTGTGGAGGCCCATGGCTATCAACGTACACCCTACATGTGCCAATGTAGCCCTCTAGAGGATTAGGACCCCGTATAGGGAGACCAAACCCAAAATGAAGACCATTTGCAATCTTGCATAAGATCCAGTGTGTCCCCTAGCCTTTCAGCACAAGTCATTAGAGAAATCGAGTAAATGAGCTTAGCAATCATGGACCACTGGTGGGGACTTCATAATGGCCTGCCCTTCCATAATGGGCTTTGGGATGTGCCAATGTCTCCTAAACTCCAAATGGGGTTAACCAATAATCCTATTAGGTGGTTTCTACTCCTAAGGGGACGATATAGTCAAGGTACATCCTTCAAAAGGTGGTGGCACGTGACAAATAGGTGAATGAAATAGGGGATGAGAAGGGGCAGCCTTGGGTCACATGTTGGGGCACAAGGGTAGCTAATAAGAGGGAAGCCCACACTTGGGTTTATAATGTGTAGGAGGGAGCAATCGTGGTACATGAGGTGCCCCGACCTTGATTTTTCCACCCTTCTTTATATGCCTTTTGTCTTTTTGTGATTTTCTTTGATTAATTGCTTGGGGCTCAAAGGGGTAAGAGCATGATGTATAAGATATAACAATGAATATCCCCTTTTTAAGGTGGGGCAGTTCATTGCTGACCAGGGGTTGGGACAATCATGGGTTCTTATATGATGAAGGAGGCTGATAGAACCTGTAGGAACCAATGTGATGGCCATGATTATGGGGTAGAGCTTATGTATTGGCTTTTTCCCACATGCTACATGTGTTTGTCTCGGCCATCTTTTGCATTTTGTGGTACATTTTCCTGTTGAATGTGGCCATACATGCTTTTATCTCTCTTTTTAGTTGCATCAACCTCCGAGCTTCATTCCAGGCCATGATCCAAGGTGTGGTTAAGGGGAAGAGGAAGGGGCATGCTAACCCTATGTGGACCCAGTAGAAGAATGTGGACTCAGGTGGGAGAAATGATGAATGGGGTAATAATGAGTGGAAAAGGGGGTAATATAAGTGGATAAGGGAGCGGGACCACGCAACCAAAATCGGGGTTTCCCATGAAATACCATCCCTAGAGCCAAATAGTTTGTAGAAGAGATCCCACAGGACTAGAATCCAAGGTTAATACCGAAAAGGGGTCTAAGGGACAAAAGCACAAACCTAACCCATTCTTTTCGCCTAATCCACCCATTAATCCATGATTCCATGCCCATAAATGTCCATGATAAGCAAACTACAATACTCAATTTCCAAATGACAAGGCATACCTTTAGGTTCTGAAGGCGCACCTTCAAACATACGATCATGGCAGATGGATGAGGGACCACATCGCTGGCTTAGGTGGCGGAGAAATGGCACAATGAGCTAGCTGGTGGCTGCCGGCTAAGGACCATCTTGGAGAAATTTTTTCTCCTAGGGATACTACCTGCGAAATGGTGGGCAACTTCTTGCCCCAACTGGGACGTGATCTCTCGAAGAAGTGGGCGAAGCTGCTCAAACGGGAGGTCACAAGAACTCCAACAATATCTTGGTTACTGTAGACCTATTGCACATATAATATATGGAGGAACAAGAGGCAGCATGCTTTCGCGACGTCTCATGATCGCACATGCTATATGTTAAGCCATAAAACCAACAGAAAATAAAATATTCTGATATGCACCTATCTACCATGAGAAATATCATATGATGTTATTCCTAATGCAAAGATCAGTATGCAATGCATCCTACTCTAACATGTATATGACGAAACTATTATTAAGTGTAATCATAGAGCCATTGTAACCAACATATCATCAAGTCAATATAAATATGCTTGCCTATATGATTACTCATGCATCTAGTCCTGAAGCGGATGCAAATCCAAACACATGGAGGATGTTGTGGGCGGGAGGTGGGAGAATATGATACCCACATATGGGTGATTATGTGAGAAGAGGTAAGAAAATGATGTAATCTAGTCCAAGCCCATAAACTTTCGATGGATGGCGACCTCTGGCATATCGCTTCCATCATTGTCATGGCTTATGGCCTTCATTGGGTCATGATTAGCAGGAAAGATGTTGAGAATTCAATAGGGCAATGTATTTGTTAATTCTCTTAACTTGATAACTGTTTGTGTTACCTTTTTACTTATTAGCTTTGATCTTTATTATTCCAATGTGCAATACATCAAACAACTACCAAAACAGTAAGAACAATGACACAATATATAGGCTGCAAGCTAGGACCAAAACCCATCCTCTTGAGGGAAAGCCTGAAAATCGCTTCTTGTCTTTCAGATCTTTCAATTGACCAATACCATGACCTAGACTTAGACAAATATCGTCCAAGATCATGTCGTCCTCGACCTCCAATCGCAATATCTTCGACCTCCCAGTAAATCTGAAATTTTGCTGCCCAACAACTGCTGCAACTGCCGCTTCTTCTCTAGGATACTTCGATCTCCCTCTAACTGCTCTTCCCTTGACTTTGCTTGTCTTTCTTTGAGTCCTAGGGCTAGTAGGAAGCCCTAAGAGACCTTCACTTGTCTTCTTGCTCTTCTTGCTTCCAAAATCGAACCTTAGACTTCCCCAGTGCAGAAACCCTAACTTCGCACTTCCAGAGGAATCTGCTGCTTAGACTTCGCGCTACCTTAGAAGATTTTGCTACCCAGATTTTGCACTTCCGCAGAAGATTCTGCTGCCCAGATTTCGTACTGCCAGAAGAAAGTAGAGAGACCCAAACACTTCGATTTTCCTTGTCCTTCTCTTCTTTGTATTTACCTTTTCGACCTTCTGCTGCTTCCTTCTTCGCATGGGAGATGAGTGAATGAATGATCCAAATGGAGGACGAGTTGTTCTTATGTATAGGCTTCCTTCAAGGGTGGACGTGGCTCTTCATGTAGGCCGACATGACCTTGGAGGTATTTTTGACATTTTCAAGACAAAATAATTTTTCGTTTACAATTTACAATGTGCCCATAGGGTCCTTCATATATGACAATGACTCCTATACCTAGGACAAACCCTAGAAGCAGTCAATGGGTGCTTGACCTATAAAATAAATTCCTTGGGCAAGAAACGCAAGCTCAAGAGTCAATAATAATAATAATAATAATATTTTTTTTTCATTTTATATATACAAGAGTACATTTCATAATTATGAAGACCGAACCAAGTTACACATTCTTCAACACTCCCTCTTAACTAGGGAGGTATCCATAAGAGGTACATGGCTATTCTCAATCTGAAGAGATCTTATAAGAAAAGTCGGATTGGTAACCCATCTGTTTAGCATCATAATAACCCGCATTGTCACATAGCAAGGCCTTGACTAACAACTCTATCTCTCCACAATATCAGGGCACAATGATGGCTAGACCAATGATGTATAGACACCATCATCATTGTCTCTCCAAGGTACATAACCCACCCAAGTGTTCACAGAGTATGCCCTCCCATTCGACTATTCTTATCTTGGGTAACTAATCCTCAAAGAATGTAGGTCCAACCGTGCACGACTACTCTTATCTTGAATGCCCTACCACATTCTCAAAGAGTATCGAATGCCAGATGGTTACCCAATCCTCCATTCTTTCTTCTCAAGTGAAGACAAGAATGTTGTGTCTATCTTTCCCTCTCAATTAGGGAGGACAAATCCACCAAACCAAGCTTGTCCCTTAAGTATAAAAGCTTCTTGTTTGGAATTTCTTTCATCAATATGTCAGCTACCTGCTCATCAGTGGAGATATATCGTAGCTGCACCACACCATTTTGTACTAGCTCTCGTATATAGTGATACTTGTAGTTGATATGCTTTGTCTTCCCATGAAACACTGGGTCCTCAGACAAACGAATACAACTGGTGTTATCACAACGTATCACTATAGGGTTCATCGGTCCTTCAAATAAGTCAAACAAAAGCTTCCTTAACCAAGCTGCTTCCCGGCTAACTTCACATGCTGCAACATATTCTCCAGTTTCCTTTTCTTGTTCATGGCCTTCACTCAGACTTACGACTATTAGCCTGGTCTAGTGCATGACACATGAAGCAGAGAACCATATCTGTCACTCCCTCTCAACCAAGAAGTACCTCTTTATCCAGACTCCCTCTTAATCTTAGGGAGATCTGTTCTATTCATGCTTCCTTCGGGAGATTAGCTTCTTCTTTTCGACATTGGAGAATCTTTCGTGGCTTCCAACCATTTCATCAGAGTTATCATCATCCCCATCATGCTTATCACATCAATGAACATCTTCACCAAGTTGATGATTGTGTACCTGCACAACTTTAATAGCAAGTACAACCAATTCTACAAAAGCATGATGTTAGCCATATTAGAATCACAGAAGCATTTCAACTTTATACATATCAGATACCTAGCCTTAATTACGAACAAGAGACATATACTTGTTAACATCTTCGCTAGGGACTTGTCATAACAATATTTCATTCCATCTATGGTTTCAATGTTTCTTCCAAAGGTATGACATACCTTACTTCAACATTTTGCAAACCCTAGAAATACTTTACACAAATATAGATCTACAAAGCATCTAACAACCTTTCAAAATACATATGTTAGACTTCTCACTAGGGATTCATACAAATCCTAGATTTCATACAAAAGGATCAATCAAAGTCAATCATAGCTTAGTCATTATCCTGACTAGCTTCCACTAGGGTTAGTTCCAAACCCCTAGATTTTCAATCAACCATCAGACAGTCAATAACATGACCAACTACTACTAGGGTTAGTTGCAAACCCTAGATTTCTGAGCAATCATCAATCTCAACCAAAAATTCAAATTTCAACAAATCTCTCACACATCTCAAGTTAACATTCATCAGAGATTTCTACTTCAACTAAGGTTCAACTCCAAAACCCTAGAATTCACAAATTCATCAAACTTTATACAAATCTCAAATCATCATATTCCAGAGATTTTTACTTTGACTAAGGTTTAATTCCAAAACCTTAGAATTCCATTTTCACAATCTCAACAATCATTACATACATAGATCTCATATTGTTACATTTCACACTAGACAATGTTACTACTAGGATTTAACTGCAAAACCCTAGATTTTCATTTCCAACAATCACTTGATAGATTTCAGATTGTTATATTACACACACTAGACAATTTTAACTTTACTAAGGTTTAGCTATAACACCCTAGATTTTCAGGTATCATCATCCTAGAATCTCAAACAAGGACTTCCATTAAATCCTAAAGCTTATGACCATTAATGACTAGGTCAACACATATCTAGGAATTCATAACCATACATAAACATATCATGTCTTAAAAATATTAATACATCTTGACCTAGACCAACCTAGGATTTCAACCAAAAGGACATATCTGTTTCATGCAAATACATTTCATATCATGTGTTAGTCAAATCCAACTTCTCAACAATATCAAATAAGAGTTGGACACTCAATCATTTCGATCACACTAGGGTTTGGTCAGAGAAACACACACATACCAAGGAAACCATTTTTAAGACAGTATAAGGGTCTTGCTCACACATTCCACCAAACCCTAATGAGTTAGGTTTCCAATGTAGAACACATCAAACCCTACATTACCAAAACTTCAAAGGTTCAGGATTTTGGATTTTATCATTCATCCCTAACAAATTAGGTTTTCCTGATCATACCAAAATCCTAAACATGACATCATCAATAAAATTTCAACTAACATTTCAAAATATCCCTAAACAGCTCAGGGTTTCAGACATTCACAATAACATACCCTTCGATTAGGGTTTTCCAGAACCTATCTAGGGTTTTACAAAAATCAGATAAGAGTGGGGTGGGTAGATTTATCAAGAGATGAATCTCCCATACAAGAATCACTAAGATTCAATATGGCTTATTCATACCAAGGTTAGTAATAGATCATCAAATGAATAATCCTTTCAGTCAATGTATTCAAAGCATACCTTTGTTTCTTGACTAACCTTATTTTGAGAGATCTTCCTTGTAGATGTTTTTACTAATCAAGACAACAGAGGGAGAAAGGTGATTAGTATTTAATATAATCAAAGCTAAATGAGTACATGAACCCAAAACTTAAGAGGCATGAGATACTTATCTTTGAGAGTTGTTGGGGGCTTCCTTCAAAGCTTGATAGAAACCTACAAACTGAAACAAACATAATGTTGTTGAGGTGGATGTTGCTTTCATCTTCTAGTTTTATAGATGATGATCCAATTCCTTTCACTGGATAGCTCTTGTTGTCTCCAAGTTCCATAGAATATGCAGATTTTCCTTTTGATAAAGTCTTCAATTGGTGGGAGTGACTAGTCATGTGCCTTGATGCACCACTATCAATCACCTAGATGTCTACATCTTGAAATGTCCCAAAGAGAGTCGAGAAGAGTCCTTCATCCCTTTCCTTGAGTGATACCTTCTTTGAAGAGAATATGAGATTCCATACTTCTTTGATACTTTTGAGATGGCTTGCAATCTTCGCGATGACCACCTTCATTGTATAGGAAATCTTCATGATGCCCTTAGAGAACCAAAGCTCTGAAACCACGTTGAAAATTCAATAGGGCAATGTATATGTTAATTCTCTTAACTTGATAACTGTTTGTGTTACCTTTTTAATTATTAGCTTTGATTTGTATTATTCCAATTTGAAATACATCAAACAGCTACCAAAACCATAAGAACAATGACACAGTATATAGGCTGCAAGCCAGGGCCAAAACCCCTCCTCTTGAGGGGAAAACCCGAAAATATCTTCTTATCTTTTAGATCTTTCAATTGATAAATACCATGACCTAGACTCAAACAAATACCTTCCAATATCAAGTCTTCCTCGGCCTCCAACTGCAATGTCTTTGACCTCCCAGTAAATCCGAAATTCTACTGCCCAACAACTGCTGCAATTGCTTCTTCTTCTCTAGGAGACTTTGATCTCCCTCTAACTGCTCTTCCCTTGACTTTGCTTGCCTTTCTTTGAGTCCTAGGGCTAGTAGGAAACCCTAAGAGACCTTCGCTTGCCTTCTTGCTCTTCTTGCTTCCAAAATCGAACCTTAGACTTCCCCAGTGCAGAAACCCTAACTTTGCACTTCCAGAAGACTCTGCTGTCCAGATTTCGCACTGCCCCGGAAGATTCTACTGCCCAGATTTCGTACTGCCAGAAGAATGTAGAGAGACCCAAACACTTCGACTTTCCTTGTCCTTCTCTTGTTTGCATTTCCCTTTTTGACCTTCTGTTGCTTCCCTCTTCGCATGAGAGATGAGTGAATGAATGATCCAAATGGAGGACGAGTTCTTCTTATATATAGGCCACCTTCAAGGGTGGACGTGGCTCTTCATGTAGGCCAACTTGATAGCTCATTAGGCGTACTTGAGCTTGGAGGTATTTTTGACATTTTCAAGACAAAATAATTTTTCTTTTACAATTTACGATGTGCCCATAGGGTTTTTCACAAACCCTACAAGCACTCAATGGGTGCTTGACCTATAAAATAAATTCCTTGGGCAAGAAACCCAAGCTCAATAATAATAATAATTTCTTTTTCATTTTATATATATAAGAGTACATTTCATAATTATGAAGATTGAATCTAGTTACACATTCTTCAACAAAAGGGAGGTCGACGAGATGGAGAAACACAAGTAGGTCGCACATGATGATTACACTGGAGAGGGGAGACTATGGAGTGATCAAAACCCTGAGGGTGGTCTAAGGAGGAAAAGTATAATCAATGATGGGCATTTCCTTGACACTATACTCGATAGGGGGGAAGGGCTCGTAGTTACTTGAGATCATATGACTAGGGGTGAGGGAATCACTTGATGAAGACCCAAGATGATGATCAATAGGAAAAAGCGAGAAAGAAGTATTGTATTCAATGGGTTTTGCTTTCCCAAAATCATAATCTAAAGGCTCAAGTGATTTGAACATAGAATCATATTCAGGAGAAGTGGGAGCCTTGTCAATTTCCTTAGTATCAAAGATTGAGTCTCTCTTAAAAGGAAAATTGATCACTTCCAACTGCCCTTCTTTATGCAAAAGCAAATGAAGGTTCTCCTTCCCAAGGGTATCAATGTGTATGTCATCATAAATAGTGCCTGAGGGAAAGAGAAGACCAATCTCATCCTCACCCTCCTTGTCAGTGTCATAAATGGGAGCACAATCAAATTGAGGACCAACAATTTCCCATTTCTCCTTTTCAATGTGGAAATAATCTTCAATGTCATCTTCCAAGGGGCTAATGGGATCATCCTTTTTAGGGTTTTCAAAATAGGATTCATCGAGAGTAATATCCTTGAGAAGGTAAGGTTAGTCTCAATTTCCATAAACTCATCCTTCCCAGCACATGTGTCCTCAAAATCATCATTTTCATCATGTGGACCCAAGGAGGACTCGTCTTCTTGCTCATTACCTAGATTCTTAATGTCTTGATGATGCCCGATGAAGGCTTCCTCTTGGATGCTTAATGCAGGGTGTACCTGAAAATGTCCAAGAAAGCCATCAATGAACTCTTCAATTGATGAGATGCTCCTAGGTTCATGATCATGCAGCCAGGAGTTATGACCACCGAGAGATCCCATGAACAATAACATAAGGACATCTTGGTGGACAATCTTTTCTCTTGAAGCATGTGCATTAAATCTTTCTATGTGGTCAATTGCGGAGAGTAGATCACCATCAAACATCGGCACACCACGTACCATCCTTCCCGCGACATGATTAGGATGTCCAGGGACGCTGATAATGTCCAAAGTGGGAAATTTAATAAAGAATGACAACCTATTTGAGGTAATACATGAAAAACATGTAGGAGTCTCTAGGGTGAAATTAAAGATGCCTAGAAAAATGCTTGCTTCACCCTATAAGCATTGACCTTAAAGCTCAATGAAGAACTAGGGCTTCGTTCTTCTAGTGGAGTCACCAATAATGATATGTCAATATGTCGTATAGGGAATAAAACACATGTTTAGTGTCCCTGACAACGACGCCAAAATATTATCGCTCAAACTAGCAGGGGACCTAAGGGGGATCCCTAAAGGGCAAATGCTAGACCAAGGGCAACAAATGGAGACTTAGCCCACTGTCACCTTAGCTAAGGCTCCTTCTATTTACAGACTTTCACCGATGGGAGGAGACCCGGTATATTATGGAGTCACCGATGAAGGATAAAACGATGAATGGATATGAGTGACCCAAATAATCCCTTCCCGGAAGGGCTTGAAGGATGGAGCTTGCTTGCTTTCTAAGCAAGGTACAATGCCTTCTAGGAAAGGGAGGATTTGAGGGTTAGGTTTATGGAATATAAATCGTGAATGAGTTTACCAAATCCCTAAAAATCGTTCTTGAAATTGGTATCCCGGATGGTTCTTGAAGAATTACCTTTCAGAGGAATGGGACCACACGGGACCAAGTGGACCCAGTCTAGGATGGGGCAATAAGTATGACAACCAATGATGTTCTTACCCTAGACAAGGTGGGGAGAGGATCAAAGAAAGAATTCTCACTTGAAGGTGTTTATTTGACCCTTTGAGGTATTAGCCTTGGGGATGCTAAGGCAAGTTTTGATCTCAGAGCTAGGGCTTGGCTTTTCTCCCAACTTCACCATCGAAATGACTTCAAAATTGGAGGAGAGCTTGAGGAAAGGCCAGCGCTGGAGACTGTAGGAGATTGAACTTTTTGGAGGGCTAGCTTGTCGGGAAATTGATGCCCTAGGTACCCCAACTTGGCTAGACCTAGAAGGAGGTGAAAGAAAACGATTTTTGGTGACCACCTTTTGGTAGATAAGTGGCTTAATCTTTGGAGGAATGGAGTCTATGATGAATATGAGTAGGATTTCTTGGTTCCTAGTCAAGGAGGCCTCAAGACCACTTCGCTAGCCTTCTAGGTCAAGGAGAAGCAGTCTTGCAGCTTTTATACTTCGATGCATGAAGGGAATGGGTTATCAAGGTCAAATTCTTTGATAGAGTTACCCCTAGGATATTTCGTTCATATTACATGGCCCATACATTGAGAGATGCTATAATAGAGACAAAATTCCACAATTTTAAGCAGTAAATGCATGCAACAATTAACCTTAGAACAACAAAAATCCCAGTGCAATGTATATGACAAAGTAAAACAAGAATAACATTAAAAACATGTACTTACATGTAATAGAATATATCCAACCATTCACAATTGACAAGAGAAAAGCTCCAAGAGAAGATAAACCAACATCCACACATCAAAATTCATCCATAAAGCTCCAATTCATCCTCTAGAAAAAGTGCGAAAAATCTCAAGAGAGAAAATATCCAATCCAAAGTGATGATGAGAAATGAACTCATCTCACTTGTATTTCTACACAAGTTAGGAGTTCGAATTAATCTCCTTGGCCTACTTAAGCCCCAAAAATAAAATAATGTTCTAATAGTTAACTTTTGGTGACAAGCCCACCAAACTAGCTCATAAATGAAAAAATAATTTTCTCAAGAGCTCAAATAATAATCTATGCATGTCGTAGGGCCCTCTAAGAGGCTAATGAGGTCCATGGGTGCCACAATGAAGAGTAGAACCTTCAAAAGTAGTGGACAAGGGGTTGGCCCCTTGTAATAACCTATGGTGCTCCAAATGAGATGTGGGGGCACACAAGTGTCCTCATGGGTCTCCAAACAAATCGAAGATGCCTGTAGATCGCCTGCAAGGGCTAGGATGATGGTGTAGGTGATGCCACATCATCGTGCAAGTCCTGGATCATCTGCCAAGTGTATGGTGCAAATCTGGGGCCAGCTGGGCATGATGGATCAGGTGCATCTTCCTCGTCCAATAAGTGAACCATGAGCAATCTCTGAATGGCTGTGGGGATCCATGGAGTGTTGTCTGCTGTTGTGGAGGCCCATGGCTCTCAACGCACACCCTACATGTGCCAATGTAGCCCTCTAGAGGATTAAGACCCCGTATAGGGAGACCAAACCCAAAATGGAGACCATCTGCAATCCTGCATAAGATCCAATGTGTCCCCTAGCCTTCCAACACAACAAGTCATTAGAGAAATCGAGTAAATGAGCTTACCAATCATGGACCACAAGTGGGGACTTCATAATGGTTTGCCCTTCCATAATGGGCTTCGGGATGTGCCAATGTCTCCTAAACTCCAAATGGGGTTAACCAATAATCCTATTAGGTGGTTTCTACTCCTAAAGGGGATGATATAGTCAAGGTACATCCTTCAAAAGGTGGTGGCATGTGACAAATAGGTGAATGAAATAGGGGATAAGAAGAGGCAACCCTGGGTCACATGTTGGGGCACAAGGGTAGTTAATAAGATGGAAGCCCACACTTGGGTTTATAATGTGTTGGAGGGAGCAATCCTGGTACATGAGGTGCCCCGGCCTTGAATTTTCCACCCTTCTTTATATGCCTTTTGCCTCTTTATGATTTTCTTTGATTAACTGCGCGAGGCTCAAAGGGGTAAGAGCAAGATATAGCAACAAATATCCCCCTTTTTAAGGTGGGGCAGTTCATTGCCCACCAGGGGTTGGGACAATCATGGGTTCCTATATGATGAAGGAGGTTGATAGAACCTGTAGGAACCAGGGTGATGGCCTTGATGATGGGGTAGAGCTTATGTATTGGTTTTGCCCACGTGCTAAATGTGTTTGTCCCGTCCATCTTTTGCATTTTGTGGTACATTTTCCTGTTGAATGTGGCCATATATGCTTTTATCTCTCTTTTTAGTTGCATCAACCTCCGGTCTTCATTCCAAGCCATGACCCAAGGTGTGGGTAAGGGGAAGGGGCATGCTAACCCTATGTGGACCCAGTAGAGGAATGTGGACCTAGGTGGGAGAAATGATGAGTAGGACCACACAACCAAAATCAAGGTTTCCCATGAAATACCATCCCTAGAGCCACCAAAAGGGGTCTAGAGGACAAAAGAACAAACCTAACCCATTCTTTCCGCCTAATCCCCCCATTAATCCATGCCCATAAGTGTCCATGATAAGCAAACTATAATACTCAATTTCCAAATGAAAAGGCATGCCTTTAGGTTCGGGAGGCCCACCTTCAAACATACGATCATGGCAGATGGGCGAGGGACCACATGGATGGCTCAGGTGGCGGAGAAATGGCACAATGAGCTAGCTGGTGGCTGCAAGGGGCTGGTGGCTGCTAGCTGAGGATCATCTTGGAGAAATTTTTCTCCTTGGGATATTACCCGCAAAATGGTGGGTAACAGTGCTCAAGATTGGTTCTTAGAGGCATATTGGCTTCTCCAATCACTGATTATCTCCCGAGAGTGCCTTTCCCCATTCAGATTCTCCCTTGATATATCAAGCCATCCCTTGCTGACTTGATAGGTACTAAATCAGACCATCAAAGAGGATGTCTACAAATTTTACATTAAGATCACTGGGACCTCATCTCCGATGAGCTTGGTCTTGAAGATGTCCTTCTACCTAGAGCACTTTTTTGGAGCTACAAGATGGCATCACAGTCTACCCCCCCACACATGCATGCATTGGATGCATTTTCTTAGGATCTCGTTGAGACAGTTTTGAGTTGGTTCTCATAGGCTCGATATAGAAATTGACCACCATATACCATGGTCATATAGGATTTGCCAAATGTGCCCCCTATAAGAGCCAAAGACAGAGACACACCTCATTTTTAGGTGCTCCCTAGATTATGAGATTAGAGGATGCTTTCATTGCTTATATCAGGATTCGAGAAGCTCTCTCTCTACCTTCTTTAGGTACCTGGACCAATGATGCTTATCCTCTTCATCAGGGAGATATTTACCCACAGATCTCAATTCTTGCGTGCCATGCCTCGCCTTAGGATGACCAAGATGATCACCTCATACTTTCACGTAGATCTGTCTGATCAAAACCACAAACAACGAACAAAGGTTTGGGGTGCACAAGACAATAGAAGGGTGAGATCTCCGATCTCTTCTTAACCTCCCTGTTTGGGGGATCAATTGATATTATCGAGAATCGTTGAATGATGCTGATCCCTACATTAGTTCACATGTCCTCAAAGAACCTAAGGGACTAACTCTAGATAGTTCTAGAGCAGGGTGCCCCCAATCCGTTTGATTACCTCATAGTTCCATAGGGGTGGCCAAATATCTATTAAGAGTTTCTTTCTTTCGACCTTGGATGCTAGGAGTATCCCTCACTCCTACATCCCCCCAGGTTCATACGGTCGGACCCATCACTGGTTCCAGGGGACTACGACAACGAGTCATTGCCTAGTTCGCGTCCCTCGCCATTAGTCATCAAACTCACTAGCCCTTGACATCCCTAGTTCCATTGCTAGATCTTCCTATCTCACTCATTCTTTCTTGGTAGAGTATTGATTATTTTGTATCGTGCTACTGTTTTTTATGTGTTGCAGTAGCAGTAGCACTAATGCTTATTTCTTCTTTTCTTTATGTTATTTTCAACATTTTCTAGAAGTTGCGCTTGCACTCCCACGTTGTATTTATATTGATTGTACTCTTCTTTAGTCCCATTGACCTAGTTTTGTGGTCATTTGTTGGACATTAATAAAATTATCTTATCTTATCTTATCTTACCACACATCTCCACCCTTTATGATATCCTTGGGTAGCCCTAGATTTAGGTTAGATCTACACCTTCTTCATGCTTATTTTTCATAGAAAAGGACATCATAGAGGCCTCTTATCTTATCTTATCTTATCACACATCTCCACCCTTTATAATATCCTTGGGTAGCCCCAGATTTAGGTTAGATCTACACCTTCTTCATGGTTATTGTTCATAGAAAGGGACATCATAGGGGCCGCATGCATGATGGAAAACAACAGAGCAACAAATGAGGATGGCTTATAGGAAAAGTTCTTTAAACATGATCTTTGTCCTTTGGTTTCTTACTTGGCTGATCTCTTTAACCATGTGGTTTGTATAAGTTTTCCATTGGCATGGCCACATCACATCATCCACTTGATACACGCATTAGGACCCAACTCCGATCCTAGTAATTATCGGATGATCATGGTAGATCACACGTTCTCTCTACTTGAAGCTCTCTAGGGAGCTTGAGCGATGACATCTCAGAGCTAGAGGACAAGTTGGTTTTTGACCCGAGCACTAAACTACTAATCACATTCTTACGCCCGAGGCCATCATCAAAGAAGCTCATCATTTCTCTTCGAAAGTTCACCATTGTTTTGTAGACTTTCAAAAAGCTATTGATTTTTTCGCTTGGGAGGCTCTATTCAAGAGACTTAAAGACATTGCCATCCGAGAGACCCTATTATCACCCACTATGCGTTCATACGAGTCAGTTCTTGGCCGTTTGCACACAACGCATGGTCTATTAGATTTTATTTAGAGCACTATTTGGGTTAGATAGGGTTCCCCCTATCCTCACATTATTTGGGATTTACATTGATGAGTCAGAGTCCTTCTTGACTAAGCACATCCAAGATGGTGATGATTTCCTTTCACACCATGTCTTGATTTCTATCCTTACATTTGCAGATGATGTGGTCCTTCTAGCCTTATACTCGATGATAGCATGATGCCTTGGCTCTTTTCTATGATCTTCATCAATTGACAGTCAACCTGGGTAAAACCAAGGTTATGATCTTCAATGCATTGAAGAAGGTTCTCTCTAATCACCACTTCTTTTTCAAAGGTGAGGAGATCGAGATCACCACCACATATACTTATATTGGGGTACTATTCACAGGTCCTTGCTTCAGTCTATAACATGTGCTGCAACCTTTAATCAACAAGGGCTATGGGTCCTTGGCTCTTCTAGAGAGATAGTGTTTTGAGCATCACTTTCAGGACATATTGTGCAAGATGTCGCTCGTAGACACTCTTGTTTGCCCCATAGTTCTATATGGTTTTGAGGTTTGGGGACTTGGTTTACTAGAGTCTGATTTGTCCTTTATAGAGAGAGTACAGACTACAGACCATCCTTCTTTGCTGCTTCATTCAACACAAACATACAAGCCCCTCACCCATCATCCTAGTAGAGTTTGGTGCTCGGCCCTTTAAACTTGAGGTGGTGTTTAGTCTCGTCTCACTTCTACATGGTATTCAGAGTTTCGCTGATACAATGCAGGAGTGGGACAGATATCCGTAGTTGGCCTACTGCTTATTAGAGTCCATTGCAACAACTAGTCCTTTAGCTCGATCTTGGTGTTGGTACATCAGAGTTTTAGATCTCCTTACTACGGTTGGTATTACGTCAGACTGGCTTCCTCCATTTAGATATCCCTTATGTGCACCTAGCCACCTCTTTCCAACCAAACAGGAGATGAATGCAATCATTCGCGAGGATATCTACAAGGAATATGTACAGGTCACCTCGATAAACCTTGGGGGTGGTTTATGTCCGAAGATGGCCTTCTATGTTGAGCACTTCATGATGGTAAGCGATGGACTCATTGTTCGTTCGCATTACGAACTTCGCCATTGGATGCACACACTCTGGATTCCCTTTGGATAGTTCAGAGTTAGATCTCATTGACTACAGATTGAGATGGACCGCTAACAAGATCGTTCAGACTGGATTTGCTAGCATCATCTTCAAGAGATTGAGTTAGAGCACTTCATCTTCTGCTGCCCCATTTATTATGAGATTCGTGGGAGATTTCATTGCCTGTTCAGGGGATCCAGATCCTCTTCAGTTTCTTCCACTAAGATCAGAGATGTCTAGCCCTTTATGTGCAGATGCCCTTAGGCTTTGTACCCACAATCTCCAACCTCCTTCCAGGCCAAGTCTTGTTCAACAGATGACCTTCTTTACGGTGCTCCCATCAGCGAGGGGTACTAAGAGATAGGTTGATGACAGCATTACTTATAGCTCTAGATTAGTGCTGACTAGAGGGACCATTCTCCCTCCCTAGAGACCTCAAAGATGTTGCCAGAACAAATCCCTTACTAGCAAGTAGATCAGATCACCTAAACATCAGCAGCAAGTAATGGCAGCCAGGAAGCAGCACAGGAGATGGCCTAGACCTTCCCGTAGCTCTTCTTCATGACATCATCCTATCTTGAGTTTTCTTCATTCAGCCTTGGATGTTAGGAGAAGTAGATCTAGTGGATCATGATCCAGTCCATAGATCCTTTCCCTCTGCAGATTTCCCTCCCTTTGTGGTGGCCTGAACTTGGATTTGAGATTTTCTTATGTTTTCGCATATAGACTTCGTGTTTCTACCTTATTTTGTTGCTCTTTATATAGGAGACTTCTTAGTACTCCTGCTTTGTATTGACATCATTGTACTCAGCAGTGTCGTCAGCCAACCTTTGTAGTCATTGTTGGACATTAATATAATTATCTTATCTTTTCCAGGTTACAATAAGTTGTGCTTTTTTGCAACTAGATATTGTGGTCTCCATGAGCTTTGGAATTTAGATAGGGGTATCTTGTCCATCCTGTAATTCTGGGTTGTGGGGTTTTTTAAAGTCTGCATTCATGCATTGTGGGTCTAATTTGTTCTGCAGCCTTGCCCTGTGATCCTGCATGTACTTAAGTATGCTTGTGTGATCTTCAATGTCTGCTACAATCTTGCCTCGTGATTCTCGACTGCATCCCAACTTAACGTTGTGATCTAGTTGCACTACACTCTTTGCCTTGCTATCCCTAATTGCACAACAAACTTTGTCTTGCTATCCTTAATTGCACTCCAACTTAATGTCACAATCTTCCAGCAGAACTGCAGCCTTGCAGGAATTTCTAAATTTAGAAATTAAGTTGCAATTGACTTTCGTAGGGCTCTATCACCTTTCCAACTCAGGGGATTACATTAGAAGTTAGATAAAAAATCAACAGAACTTGGTCTAGCGCTCTGTGGATTTTATTATTTCTTTGAGAAGTCATTTGACAAGCTTGAGGGAACTTAAGCTTTATACTGTGTACTGTTCTTAGGTTCTACTACATATTGCTATAATACAATTTTTTAGTTTTTCTTTGTTTTCTGCACATATAATCTGCCAAAGTATGTTGGCTAATGTGTGTGGTGAATCTCTGTTAAAACACAACCAAGCTTCCTATCTCTTAGTTTACTTATTCTTCTTGGACCTCCTCTCTCTTCATTTACTTATTCCTCTTGCGTCTCCCCTTCTTCCTTGACTTGTACAATTTATTATTCCCCTTGAAAAAGTCTATGAAGATTTTTATCGTGGATTATTAAGCTTCATTACTCAAGTTTTCATGTACTTCTGCATTCTTTTGTACTTTCTGAAAGTCGAGTCTTTTAGTGTGACTTTCCTTGATTTCTTCTTCTTTCCCACCCTTTTGTCCTTTATTTAACAGCTCCTGTATAAATGGCCAAATTTATGGTGGCCTTGACATTTGAATAGAAGTCTAGCTTGATGGTTTTTGGTAAAACCAAGCTCGAGCTTTATCTCACTGATGTGAACAGAAATGGCTCTGCTAGTTTTCGGTGGGGGATCACTAAATTTTTACCCATATATTACTATTAGTCTGTAACCTTTCATACTGCCAAACTTTGAGAGGCTATTATGCAATACATACAATAGATGGCTGTTGGATCATCCTCTAGAGGTTAACTGCTAAACTTCCACAAGCCATACAGAAGCCTGCACTATCAAAACCTGTTCCAAATTTCATGAAATGCAACCTTGTTGTAATTTAGAAATCAAAGTTCCCTCATTCAGATCTATATTACTTTTTCCAGAAAATATGGCCAGAAAGAACACCTTAGCCCAGAGAACCTTAACATTTTGCCGTTGGCTGTCCTGTTCTAGTTCCTTTTAATCAACTTGTCATGAATTCCGTGCTTGGGCTGTAACCTATCGAACCTGCATATGAGAGATATATCATTAAAAATATCAATATAATAATAAGTGGAAAGAGAACTTATCTTTGATGGTTGGGGTTTCTTATCTCAAAACAAGCTACCTTCTTGCTTGAACTATTGAACTTTTGAAGCTTTGGTTCTTATTCTCAAACAGCTTGCTCATAAAGCTTTCCTGACTTAGTTAAAAACCTGTTTTAGCTTTTCTTGTTATACCCAGTTCTTCCTTTTGGGTGCTGTTGGAGCTCCTGGGATTTTCTCTGAACACTCTTAGTCCCCATCCTTGTGCTCTTGCAGTATATTAATGATGTAACTACTTCCGCTGCACCTGAGATTATATAATCTAAATCCGAAATAACCACAAAGCTGGATTGATTAAATGTAACCTTTATTGTGTACATGTGGTGGAACTGTATGACATATATTACCATAGCTACATGCCTTAAAATTTGAGAATTTAAATTTGAGTCCCTTATCTGTATCAATCATGTTAGATATGTAAATGATATTGTGCCATTGTGGATATTCAAACTTCTCATGCTACAGGGGAAGTTGCGTTACCTGGAGGTAAAATGGAAGAAAGAGATAAAGATGATTCTGAAACTGCTTTGAGAGAAGCAAAGGAGGAGATTGGCTTGGATCCCTCTCATGTTAAAGTTGTGACTACTCTCGAACCGTTTTTGTCGAAGGTTTGCAACTGATTGATCTGACAAGAGATATAATTTAGTATTTCTCATATTTCTCCACATTGTGTTCTGTAGAGTCTAATCTGATTTCCTGTGTGCAGTACCTTCTGAGAGTAGTACCTGTAGTTGGATTATTACCCGATAGGAAGTCATTTAGGCCTGTGATAAATCCAGGAGAAGTAGATGCAATCTTTGATGCACCACTTGAAATGTTCTTGAAGGTAAGTGCATTCTTTCCTTATTATACTCATGCTTGGTGATGTTTCATGTAGATATAGCTCTAGCTAAACTAGGTTAAATTTTCATATTTTCCTAAAGTGCTGTAATATTTTTATGTCCTTGTTGGTTCTTAGGATGAGAACTACCGGTCTGAAGAGAAGCAATGGATGGGTTTCAATTACACTGTACACTACTTCGATTTTCAAACTGAGCACAAGAAATTCTTGATTTGGGGTTTAACTGCTAGTATTTTGATACGTGCTGCTTCTGTTATCTACCAACGACCACCGTCATTTCCAGAGGTCGTACCAGATTTTGGTGGAATCGAAAATGCTAACTCTGGCCATGATCCAAAATTATGAAGCAAGAGGAAGCTCAAGATATATGTCATATTTATTACATGATTAGAACTTTCATTCAATAAATTTCAGCATGCAATTTGAATGGCAATAGAGAATGGGTTTCGTCTTTTTCCATGAAGATTGGATTTGCCAAATCTGAAAGAGGATGCATTGGCGGAACACAACCATTTAAGTTGCATGTTATCTTCTCCGAAGTCCAAGGTTTTTAATGGTAAAATAGTTATTATTTGTTGACAACCAAGTCCATGGAAGCAGACTTAGAAGTCTTCATTAAATCCATATTCTATCCCGTTCCCCATTAATCAAAGCTATTTCACTGTGTTGTTTCTACCCGTTCTTAAAATGAGCTGGGCCATTCCTTGATTTTAGCTTCGTTGGTTTCCAAGACCCTTTCAATGGAGTATTAATGTACGGTTGTCTTCTATGGAATGAATTGGACCTGCCATTTAATTTTAGTATGCTTCAAACCAGGGCCTACCATGATGTTAAAACTATGCTGTATTGTGTGGCTTCAACTGCATGACACAAACAGTAAAAAGATCAATTGTTGTATTGCATCGAAGATTTAAGAAAGCGGTTGTAACTAAAAAAATCTTTAGCATAGTTCTTTTCTTATTAGTGACTAATGGTTAATTACGGAAATTCTTTTGGGTTAAGAGAAACTTATATCAAGCTGATAAAAGGCATTACAAAATGCAGATGTAGAAATCAATTTTATTCTAAGCCTCATTCCAGTTGGGTTTACTTAATTATTTGTGTGGATCTAAATGTTTTCTTTACTATGAACAGAGTCGTGATAATCAAGAATCAAACAATTCTCTAAGAATAAGTATGTTTTCTTCTATAAATAAAGTGAACAATGAATAAAGAAAAAATAAATCAAGCAAAAATATTAATTGTTATTCAATTTTCTTCTTCAATTTGGTAAATGGAGTCATCTAAAGTTGGTGGTATTAGACAAAGTCATTTGAGTATGGTAGGAGACAAACACTGTGAAATGAAAATGTCAATATGGAAACAACATTAAATGAAGCCATTGATGAGATAAAAGTGACGAGATAAAAGTGATTAAATAAGGAATTTATCCAAGTACAATTCCATCTAAAAAATGAAACCTTTATAAATGGAATGTGTATAGAGGTATGTTGTAGCGGCTACAACCACCCTCCAAATTTTTTCCTCGCTTTGTTTTGGAGCCTCCCTCCTCAAAATCTTAGCAACTTGTCTTGCACTGCTCATGTACTTGTGTTTCATTCAAGTTTATCTTTTACTTTGCAACTTGTGTTCGCTTGCTTGCTGACTAACCACATGCTGACCCCTCGTGACTTGGTTTACATTCGGCTCTTGCGTTGTCTTGGAAAACTGTGCAATCCTAGAGGGCAATCTGCCTTGCTCTCAGGAATTGTGCAGAGCAGCTCGACAGTTAGCCTTGCTCTCCAAAATTGTGTAGAACAACTCGACAGTGAGCTTCGGCTCAGAAATTGCGCAGACCTAGTTGACATCTTGTCTTCAGTTGGGAAATTGCGCAGAGCATGAGAGGCAGCTAGAGCCACTTAGCCCAGGAATTGCGCAGAAGCATTCTTTCAGTCATTGTTCGATGCATGTGCCGACAAGTTGTTTGGTTCCCTCCAAAACTGCGTAATTTCTCTATGCATGCATGACAACCTTTCCCGAAAAGCAAAAAGCAAAAAAGAAAAAAAGCAACTAAAAAATAGGGATCTATTTTTAGCACTGGGAGTTACACTCAAGTCATTTTTAGAAACTTTTGACCACTTGACATTTTTCCCTAGATTTTTGGCATGCACGTCATAAACCTTGAATCTACCAAATCTATTTAATGGACTCCCCAGAGCTCATTCTACACATTCGATCTTGGAGCTCTAGCATTCCTGAGGCATCTAGGAACCTTCGACACAGTCAACGCAACTATTCTGGGTAAGTTTTGATTTTCAAGTCTTTTATTGTTTTTTCTGTTGCTTTTGTTTTCTTGGCTTGTGCGAGTGTTGTTTTGCATGTTTTACTAATTGACCGCTGACGTTTTGTTTTGTTTTAACTTGTACAAGTGTTGATTCAAGTTTTGCATTGTCTTTCTTAAGCATCGCATGCATAACATTGTTTTTGCACTAATGGTCACCGTTGCGGCAACTCTCCTCACTAGCTTCATTGTTCGTCTGTTTGACTGATTTCTGCATTGGTTTTGATTGTATTCATGATCATTTAGTCCTATCTGCACCATCCTTTGCTCATGCGTTTAGATCTACTCGTTTTCAAGTTGCCCTTGGGCAGATCTGGGCTGCCTTGGCTCAAATCTTGCTTCTCTCGGCATGCCCTGCGCATTCTTGGATATGAAGGCTCTGCCTTGGCTCCAGGAATTGCGCAGAGGTTCCCTGTCACTGCCCTCTAGTTGTGCTCTGCGCAGTTTTGGGAGATAGTGCCCAATATTGCCCACCGGGATTGCGCAATGTGCAGTCCCAACCAATATTCAAGCTGGACTGAACTGCACATTGCGCAGTCCTAGTCAACAACCAACCTCACTGGACTTGCACTCTACGTAGATCTAGCTGACAGTCTCCTCGCCTCTGAGAGTCACTACTGCTCAATCTTGCCCAACAGTGACCCAACTTATTGCATGATCGATCCTTGAAGTGCTTTGTGTTTTTAAGCTGGCATTTGCTTGTCGTGAGTGTCCGCTCTGTCTCCGGATACATCAGTTGTTGAGAAGTCTCTTAGCAGTACAAATATCATGATTTCCAAGAGAGCTAGATCAAAGGACACTATAGAGAGCAGCACTGGAGACGTGGTTGAACATGCGCCAATGAATTTACCCATCTATGCAGACACGCAACTGTTCGTAGAGAAGGACATGAAGATCACATGGCAAGAAATAAAGGACATATTTGCAGGCAATTTCAAGGAAGATCTGGAAGATCGACAAGTCTATGTCAACATTCACAAGTCAGGCTTGTATAGGGTTGCATGCAGGTACCCTGTCTTCCCGTGTACAGATATCATTCACTGGGTTGTCTCACATACCAATCCCGAGACGATGACATTGAGCAATACCAGTGGGACACAACTTGCCACCTTCAGGTCGGAAAACTACCATCAAATGTATCACTTGCCGCAACCGGTGAACTACATGGATGCACTGTTCTTCACTCCCAACAACAATGTAAACACTAGAGATATCATGAAGCATTGGGTAAAAGAGCCATCAAAGTTCAGGACGACACCCAACTAGGTCTACAAGATGAAGTCACTTAGGAAGGCTTACCAACTCCTGGTCATCTTCACATGTCGCTTGTATGGTCAAGAGAGCACGGAGACCTTCCCGCAGAGTTGGGTTGTTATGTTAGATCAATTGGAAAATGAAGGAAGGCCTTTCAACTGGTTGGACATGTTGGCTCTTTAGCTGAAAGTGCATGTGTCTAATGCTCGGAATCTACCTAAGGATGGACAAGCGCAATTCTTTATGTCCGCGTACCTGCTTGATGCAATATGTGCCCAATAGAAGTTCCCTGACATGGGTTGGACATGGACACCATCAGAGGATGTTGTGAACATTTATTGCAAGTTGCTCTCTGAGTGCAGTTACTGAGGAGTCATGGACCACTTCATCGCTCTGTTGTATAGGACGATATTCGAACAAGATCCACCTTACATGTCCCATGAAGCGATGCAGACATTGCTTAACAGTGTAGATTGGTATGCCTCACTCGGTGACACCTTCATCAGGATGTTTGCCACGGAGAAGCCTCCGCATGAGCTACCGAGCTTTGCCACGGACAAGTTGGTCATGCAAGAGGTTGCATACCACATCTCCACAGGGTTATAAGCAGGACTGCACAGGAGGAAGAAGGCACCATGACCCACTCTTCCTTTATGGATTGAATTGTACGAGATCCATACCTTGAAGGATGTGGATGCCGAGGCCGAGGATTTGAAAAATTTTGGGTTTGGCAACAAGAGTTTCAATCTATATGATCCCCACTGCATATGCAAGAACCACTGTGCGAAGGTGTACTACCCATGGATCCACAGGGCATATCATTGGCCAGAGGAAGATCCTTGGAGGTATTGCTATAACTTCTCTAGGCTCAATGAACCAGTGAGCATAGCGGTAGAATGGAAAGCACCACTGCAGGCAACAACCCCACAGGAAGCAATAACAACAACAACGATGAGAAGCAAACTGACGCAAGACAAAGGCGAGAGGAAGATTGTCGAGAGTGCAGAGGCTGAGAAAAGCTACAAGTTCAAAAAAGATTCACTTGTTGAGAGAGTAGCTTTGGAGATAGATGCAAAGAGGCGGCAACGCGAAATGAGAGTAGAGTGGAAGAAGGGAGAAACAAAGGTTGGAAGATACAGAAAGGAGATTACAGGAGACGAAGAAGAAGCTGAAAGCAGAACAAGAACTCAGGAGGAGAGAAATGGGAGAAAGGCAAAAAAAAGAATAGGAAGAAGGACAAGGCGCACTGACAGAGAAAACTGCACAGATACAGGTTGAGACAACATAACAGCTAGTAGATGAAGAAGAGGGTGAGCAGGTGCAAGTTCAGGAACTTGCTCAACAGGTTGCGCAGTTGG
The DNA here is from genome assembly GCA_031772625.1 of Pinus tabuliformis. Classification (NCBI taxonomy): domain Eukaryota; kingdom Viridiplantae; phylum Streptophyta; class Pinopsida; order Pinales; family Pinaceae; genus Pinus; species Pinus tabuliformis. The sequence continues at coordinate 795,156,153 of CM062815.1, read as the reverse complement.
TTGAGGCAACAAACATGGAGACGGAACATGAGCTACATGACGAAGACATCGATCTCATGCCGAGGGCATCCGAGGTCGCACCCTAGTCTCCACCACCTTTAGAATCACAACCAGTCCCGAGCGAGCAAGGAGAAGTTGTTCTCCTGGACGATGATCCAGAGACAAATGTGTACAATCTGGCGTTTGTTGAGTCACAATAAAGGATTGTACATGTATGAGGAAAGCAGCGCTCGGATGATCACACATCCCCTGCCCACACAAAAGAAAGGGTGATTGTACCAGGTGTTAGGAGACATCCAATTTCCATGGCCAAGGCTTCTACGGCCTATGCAGAAGCCATGTGTTCAACAGTCAAGTTCTTGATAGCAGAGAATGATTGAATGACGAAGGACTTGCAAGAGGCTAGGCAGAGAGTAGTCCACATGATCCGCCATGACAAATATGAAGAAAGAAATAATGGCAGAGATATCAACTTTGGAGGCCACCATGTGGACATTGTATAGTAGATTTGCCACCGTGCACAAAGCAGTTGTCCATCTATACAACTTTCAACAACAGTGCGCATAGACAACCCAAATTCTCAAAGAAATTCACACTGCTATTGCACACATGCAAGAATGGACAATGGGGTACAAGGGAGCCCCACTTTACTTGCACAAGAGGATGAAGCCAAAGACTGGGCTAGACAAAGCACAGATTCGGATATTGATCCAGAACTATGAACAACGCCCTTCGCTCATCACTAGCATTGAGGCTTCCTATGCACGATTGTTTAGGAGTCTGGATGTCATAGTGCGAATGCACAAGATCCCTTCCATCAGAACCGTCACCCAGGCCATGAGGAAGAACCAAGTCATGCTGGATGTCGACATGTACATAGAGCAGTTGATGTGCGGAGCCACCCGTGATGACTTGCAGCTCAACAACGCAGAGAACATGCATAAGTATATCCGTGGTCCAACCACACTTAGGACAATGCTACGCATGCTTTAGGATGAGCTGGACAGAGGTTTTAGAACCATATACCCAGAAGCCATGGAGGTAAGAGTTCGCTTTGACAAGGACATCACCAAACAATACAAGGACACAATAGCGCAATACCAAGCTTGGTATCAATTTGTCACTAAAGACCATCGCGAGGAGTTTACCAAATTGGTCTTTCCCCAAGACCCCGAGTGATGTTGTTTGTCTTGTAAGACTAACACAAGCCTACTTTTGTCCCACATGGGTATATGTGGAAATTGTATTATTGTAAATATATTGTAAGTGAAATTCCAAGTGTCATTAATGGAATGTGAACAAGCCTATTTTTGTCCCACATGAGTATATGTGGAGATTGTATTATTGCAAATATATTTTAAGTGAAATCCCAAATGTCATTAATGGAATGTGAACAATCACTATGTAATGTGAAGAGTCATGAGGGTAGTCCAAGAGTTAAAGGGGAATGTCAAGGGTCACCCCACCTTTTTCTATATATAGAACCTCATAACTCATAGTGCATGCTTTTGGGAGCCAAGCTTTTGGCTAGGAATTACTTAGAGAAGGCTTGGAGAGTATTGTGACGAGCCTTGGCTTCTCCACAGTGCAAAGCGATTACATCTCTTTGGGAGAGCAGATAGTGTTGACTGTAATGTTCCATTATTGGGGATAATGGTTGTCAATGGTGTATGTATGGATGAAACTTTCATTTTATATATATAACATAGCCAACACGTTTTCGTGCATATCTTGTTATTGTAGTTGGACTATTCTAGTTGCTTTAGCAATGTATGTTATTTAACTTACACATTTGTGTATGAACTATTTTGTATGCAATTGTATGAATCTTGTTGCAGACATCTTGTTGGTTTAACTTGTCACTTTGGATTGTGGACTATTTTGCTTTCCAGCTTCTGATGTCATTCGACTCGTGTGTTCCTTTCAGACTATGTGCTATTACAGGCTTCTAAGAGACACACTTCCTTTTCCCCTCTGTGTGTTAGAATCCCCATGCATCTCACTTGACTCACTGCAAGGTCACACACTTGTTTCCGACAAATATATCACATTGATCTCTACGTGCTATCACAGTCAAGGCATTGCTTCACTGCCATTGTTGGGACTCCTACCCCAAATAGTCTGAGGTCTAGTTGGGACTTTTTACCGGAGAGATCATTTGACATGTTGGTGGGTCCAACGCCGTCAACAAGGTAAAAAGTGTGGAGAATTAATTTATTTTCTTACTTTTTCCTTCTTGTAAATGGATTTAGTGGTCACAATTTAGTTATAAATGAATTGAAAATATCTAGTTCATTTTTCAACAAATTAGATAATACGTCATGCATCCATTTTATTATCTTCAATTATAAATAAAATTGTAAATGAAGTAATTAGGGTTCAGAAATAAATTTTATTCTAAGCCTCATTCCATTTCAAATATATTTACTCAACTAGTAGTGGATCTAAATGTTCTCTCTTGTAAATAGAGTCATCATCATCAAGAATCAAGCAATTCTCTAAGAATAAGTATTTTTTCTTCTACATATAGTGGACAATAAATTGGGAAAAAATAAATCAAACAAAAATACTAAGTGTCATTCAATTTTATTCTTTAATGTAGTAAATGGAGTTAGCTAAAAGAGTTGGTAGTATTAGACAAAGTCATTTGAGGAGGCAAATAGTGTGAACTAAAAACATCAATATGTAAACACCATTAAATAAAGACATTGACAAGATAAAAGTGATTAAATAAGGAGTTTAACCAAGTACAATTCCATCTAAAAAAATGAACATTTAAAATAGAATGGATAGAGATAAAGGTGGGAAGAGAATTTAACAATTTTCTCTACTTTTTCTTCCTTTTCCTTGTTTTAGAAGCAAAAATGTTTTCTTTTGTTGATAATTACTTGTGATATCTTTGAGTTCTTATTAACTTTCTTATGTTCTTTTATCTTTGTTTCATCAAACAATTATCGAAAGAAAAACACAAAGACCAAAGACACCAAATGTAAGCACTCTGCTAGGGCTAAAACCCCTCCATAGTGGAAAACCCAGTGAAACTCTTCCACTAACAATTTCAAGTTGAGATAGACCAAGACCCTAGACCCAAAGACCTTCCTCCTCCACCAAGTCAAATTTCCAATATGACTTAACAAACTTCAGTAGTCTTTTCTTGTCCAGTAGCTTCAAATTTTGGCCCTAGCAGATCCATAATTTCGGCCTAGTAATATTACTGAAACTTTGTTCCTTCCAGCAGCTAAAAAACTTCACACGAGTGAGAGAGAGAATTTTGACTTCTTGTGCTTGATAGAGACCTCCTTCTCCTTTGCTAGCCTTTTCCTTCTTATCCCTTGAACTTCACACTTTTCCTGGCCCTAGAAGTTGCAAATCGAACTTGATGAGTGAATGCACCAAATGAGGTAGAGTCGCTGACTTTATATAGGAGATTTTTCCCCTTAGTTAGGCTGACTTGTCTAGCTTGAGGCTGACCTGGTGGAGGACTCTTAGTTGACCTATTTTATATTAAAATAAATTTCTTTCTTGGCAAATGTAGAGCAAGAAGGGTTTTTTACATTATGACATGGACAAGGACACTTGACATAAATCCTAGAAGCCTTCAATGGAGGCTTTGATCTAAAGACAATTGACCCAAACATGAAACCCATACTTTAATAAGTCAATTTCTTTGATAATAAAAATATTTTTTCTTTATGTTGACAAATACATTACATCATGGCTCAAAAACAATTATGAAGACTGACACTAGTTACATTCTTCAACACTCCCTCTTTACTAGGGAGGTATTCACAATTACATATATACATAGGTACATGGAAGATCGCAATATGATATGCTCTATGAAGGGTTACAACACACACAATTCTACATATTAGATTCTTGACTAGGGTACTCTAATCGGGTGGGACTAAGATGACTCAAGCTTTAGCCACTCTAGGTACCATAAGGCTTTTAAGCTCTATCACCAACCCAGGGATCTAGGTGTGTATCTAAAATTAGAGCTCCATGATCAATGCCACCCTGACCAATGCCACCCTCCCTACTTTGGGATCTTGACATCAACACATAAGTCGACGAGATGTGTTCCAAAGCATCTTTCCATAAGATGCTTCATCTCTCCATAAGATGCTTCATCTCTCCTAATCAACTATATCAGATATATCCACCAATCCAAGCATGCTTCAAATGTTCAATATTTTATGGAGAGATCCTGCACAATCACAACCCTAATCAATAATAAACTTTCAAATGTATATATACAAGTAAACGCAAACCTTCATGGTCCTTAATCATTCTAATGCTGCTTATATCATCTTCAATTTCCAAATACAGTGCTTGTACTTCTCAAGTGTTTTTCTTATAACTTCATTCATATATAGTACTTTTATTCATTCAGTTTCATTCTTAATTCAAGGTGTTCATTATGATTGTCATAATATGCCCTCCCTCTCAACTGGGGAGATATACCCTTTCTTCTATTCAGGGTCTCTCAACTTTGGGAGATTATCAGCTTCATAATTCTGGGGAAACTTAATTTTTTCAAGGCTTCATTTATTTCCTATGACATCAAGGTCATCTTGATCATCATCATTGTTATAGCTTCCTTCATCATGATCGTCATTATCATCTTCAATTACAATCTTCTCCAACATTTTGAAGATTAACTTGCAAGACTTTAATAACAAGTACAACCAAATACAAATATACAAAAACATGAAGTCAACCATGTTAAACACACATGGGCAGCAAGAATAATCTGAAGGATAAATCATGAGAGTACAATTTTTATTAACAAATGATTTACATTTATAGTACATGTTGTGACCATTGGGTTTCACATCCCAAGGTCTCTTGGACTCCTTTTGTCTATTCGGCTTCCACACTAACCCATTGAGGATTAGGTGTCCAACATTCCCCCCCTTAATCCGAAGGGTTATGTATGAGTCAAGAAGAGAGCTGTAATACAAAATGTGCAAAAATGCATGGTAGCACTAGGCTGAATGTGTTCTCTGAAATGTTGGTATAAAGGGCAGTGGTTTAAGGATGACCACCAACACTGGAACGCTTAGTGCAGTTTCTGGAACTCTTCCAAAACTGGCAAGAAACTGAAGTCTTTTGCTAGAGGAAGTGCTCCTATTGTTTTGAAGAGGGAAACCTTCAACCATGAAAGGGAGGTCTCACCCCGCATAAAAGGGAGAACTTCAACCTGAAAAGGGAAGTCTCAACCTGTGATGGTTTAAGGATGACCAACAACTCTGGAATGCTTACTGCAATTCCTGGAACTCTTCCAGAATTGGCAAGAATATGAAGTCTTCTGCTAGAGGAAGTGTTCTCAATTTTGTTCCTGGAATTCTTCCGAAACTGGCAAGAAGCTAAAGTCTTATGCTAGAGGAAGTGTTCTCAATTTTGTTCCTGGAATTCTTCCGAAACTGGCAAGAAGCTAAAGTCTTCTGCTAGAGGAAGTGTCCCAGATTGCCAACTGAAGGCATGCTCAAGGGCATCTTTGTCTCTGGCTACAACTCTGAAACTGGTGTGGCAGGTTCTGGCTTAGGCTTTCTTGATGTGGCTTTGAAGCTTGTAGATGACCATCATTTCCCCCCCTGTCAGATACAAGGTGAGATGATGGAGAAAACTCAACTGCAAGACTGTTCAATACTCTGGAATAAGTTCTGACATGTGATTGGAATATCTTCTTGGCTGTTGATGCCCATTGCCAAGAAGCGATCCATCCAAGATGAATCTTTGTTCTTGTAGGACGTTTGTTTTTGAAGCATATGTTTGAAGAATGGGTGGTTTTATGAGAGTGCTTACATGGATGAAGATCAAAATAGTGATCTTTCAAATGGCCAACTCGGTCACAGTGTTGGCATTTTACAAACTATTGTTGTTGTTGTTGTTGCTGTGGAAGAGGGGCAGAATCTGGAATAGCTGGAGGTGAACTGTCATAAGGAGCAGTTGAACTGTCATGAATGAATCCAGCACTCCGAAACTGAATGGGCTTTGAGTAGTCTGGAATATGAAAGGATAAGTCCTTGTCATATCCAAGCCCAGTTCTGTGCTTGCTGTGGACAAGCTGTTCCCAAGGTCTGATGATGGGCTTGGGAAGTGCAGACTGAGTTTCTGCATCTGCATGTACAACTACTGCTTTATTAGGCACTGGATCTGAATGAACTTCAACAATATTGTCTTGCTGTTTATGGGAGTCTGTTTCATTGTTCTGAACACAAACAGGTTCAGAATGATGACTCCTCTGTTTTAATTCTTCTTGTTGTAGCTGAGTTTCGAGCTGCAAAAAATCAATTTTCTCTTGTGCATTTTGTAGACAAGTTTGGATGTCAAAGAGAGTGTCTTTGTTGACCTTCACCATGTCTTCAATAGTAGACAACATTAATGTGCTCAATAGCTCTAAAAAATTATTGATTCTGGCCATTATCTCAGCAAAAATGAAGACCTCAAAGGATTTCAACTAGAAATAAATCCCTAGAGATAGAAGTGGAGCTGGGCCCAAAATAGTAAAAAAAATAGGATATATTTATGCAATTATCTCCAAAATAACATTGTAATTTGACTTTATATGTTTTAATGATTTAAATAGCAACCACTCACCAACCATGCATCATATATGTGAGCCAACATACCCATACCAAATTAAAATCTTCCACAATCTTCCACAATCTGTTTGGTATTAATAATGTTTCACAGTTCCACCACAGAAATTGGAAATGGGTCGAATGAAATTGAACCTCTGCTCCCACCAATCGCTGTGTTGATACTCTCGGCAAAAGCAAAGTTGAAGTCTCAGAGGTCCACGAAAAAGCAAATGAAGATCTGGCAACAGTCGATAAGTTCTGCCTTTCGCCTTTGAATGAGGTGGTTGAATATATTCAGGCGCCCATGAACTCTAGCCAACTATTTGACAATGAACAACTAGTCTCTCCAGGCATGCCCTATTTTGCAATTCTTACTCGGCATCGAAGGTTAGCAGGCACATTTATTTTAGTATATCTGAGGACCAACAATTTTCCACTGCAATAAACTATGATATTATGCACATAGACAGAGACGAGTGTCCCCACATAATTTCCCTAGCTGGTCATTGACAATTTGATTTGTAGATCTATGAAATATTGCTCGATTGTACAACAATCCTACATCAAATTGAAACAGACGGACGACCAACACAATAATATGAAATGAAATAAATTAACAACAACAATGGTGAAAAGGCTGGCAATAGTTTCAGACGCTGATTTCCCGATTCTTCACGTCAGCGCTTACTCCTCCTGCGGATCTCAGCATTTCCGCCTAGTCAGATGTGATCTCATTGGTGAAGCCATCCACAATAACCCAAGATCGGAAACGCATAGCATACACCCTGTCTATAAAAAAAGGATCTCCTTCTTGTTAGTCTTGAATAAGGCTAGTTGAAACTTTTCCTTATTGATCAGACCATCATCAATCACAACACTACTAATCTTCTTAAATAGCGCATACATAGCTTTTACTTCACTAGCACTAAAATTGTTTCACTTGCTATTGTCTCGGGATCTTTCAGTCCTTGGACATTTTTTTTTGAAGACTTTTATATCAAACGATTGTACAAAACAATCTATCAATTCACTGATTCCCTCTAGGCACTGCAACATGATATTTTCAATTCAACAACACTCTTCATTTCGATAAAGGAAAACTCCGAGCAACTCCGCTCCTAACGACATAGAGCGTACACCAGCCCGTTCCTTGGAAACGATAAGCTTCAAAGGATCCGGTGCGCTACTCCGATACTTGATTTCAATTCCCTGTTGACACTTATCTCCAGGAATGACTGCAATACTTCACTCAACGAGAATGCATAGTCAATTTTACCAATACCAAAGGTGGCCCTTTAAAATTTCAACGCAAAATACCAGGAGTCATGCATGGAGATCACACATCTGACGGACATGGGATTGCGCGAGTATAACCACTTGCTGCCTTTGCAGAAACCACAAATTCAACGTGTTGAAGCGAACAACCTTCGTTCGACTGTCACGAGACCACAACTCTTGTAGGTAGCAAATTCTTTGGATGCAGGCTTCCGCTATGCCTAACCTTCACGGTTCAGAGCAATCTCGGGAAAAAATGACCGAAGTCACCGCACTGATAACATCAAGCTGTCCCCTTCACCGCCGCTGTCGCCACTAGCACTAGCACTGCCACCGTTGGTCATCCCTCTGCTTCTCACAGAAACTCTGCGACAATCTATTGCTTCAATTCATATCAATATCCGTGGAGAAGAAGCGAGGGTTCACTTCACAAGTTTCAGAAATTTGGGGGTTTTTGAAAACTATTTCGGATCGTTATTTTAGCACATAAATTTCTCTATTTTGTCTAACCGCTGCAATTTAAAGATGAGTATGAGTATGGTCAAGAAAAATGAGATTGAGGTGAAGAACGAAGAGAAAAGCTTGAACAGTGGGCACCCAGATGACTTTCAGGTTTCAGGTCCTCGTAATATATCCACATCCAATTAGCGAGATATTATCAGATCCAGCTGGAAGGATGAAAATTACAAGCGCATAGTGATGGCGTGCTTTATACAGGCTGCATATCTGCTGGAACTGGACAGGCAGGAAAAGCAATACGGGAATGCAGGATTGGCACCCAAATGGTGGAAGCCCTTCAAATACAAGGTAGTGGAAGAATTGGTGGATGTGAGGGATGAATAGCACAATTGATGCCAACAACAATGCAGTTTGTAAGAGAGCATAACTCACAGAGAGCAGTGTATGGAGCGTGCTGCAAACAGAGAGAGCAATGGAACGTTGCTACCAGGTGAGAGATAGCAAAATGCGCAGAGAACGTTCAAATTCAGGCATACGCAGAGGTTGTAGTCAGGAATACATTGCAATCAGAGAAGAATATGAACAACCCTTACAATACAATCGAGTACCCAACAGGCGTTTCTGAGGCAGAGAGGAGTAACTTAAAATGAAGGGAATGTTGATGCGTTATGCATACAATTATTTGTTCTGACAAATGCTCTGAAACCCACATAAAAATGTATTAAACACATATGACAGCGTATGGCAGAGGTGAGCAGCACAGCTTGGGAAGAGCAGATACCAACAACGTTATGGGCAACGTACTAGCAGGGTATTCTATGTCAGAGCAAAGCAGGAGCAATATGTAGTGAAAAAATAGCGCTGGAGAAATGACAGGTTTTAGCTAAAATTTAGCTGAGGAAATATTCATGAGAAAATATTCACGAAAGGCAGAATTGATGGCAGAAATGATCTGCACATAAAGGCCATAAAACAAATGGCTCAAAGTAATTATGCAGGGCAGGAATATGCCTGCTCTGATACCATGTTAAACACACATGGGCAGCAAGAATAATCTGAAGGATAAATCATGAGAATACAATTTTTATTAACAAATGATTTACATTTATAGTACATGTTGTGACTGTTGGGTTTCACATCCCAAGGTTTCTTGGACTCCTTTTGTCTATCGGCTTCCACACTAACCCATTGAGGATTAGGTGTCCAACAAACCATGTCATTATAGTGGAAGCATCAAAACATTCAAACTTTAGACATCAGATACCTAAACCTGATTAGGTTTACATCTTTTATATACTAGACTTCAACTTCTTGCTAGGGTTTTGTCATAAACCCTAGACTCCATCTTCAAGACAAAAAGCTTAGATATCAACAATTCAAACAAATAACAATCCAATCATAGTACTATACATCTAAGGTTTCAACAATATGCTTTTGGGATTACGTGTCAGACTCTACTAGGATTTGTTGCAAACCCTAGATTTTATCATCAAAACTAAATCACATCGAAAACAATATCACCATATCCTATAATATCAATCTCTATTAGGGTTTAGTTGCAAACCCTAGATTTTACAAACTAAAACATGAGCATCAATAATTAAGTTAGCATACTCACATATACATATCTAGGATGCATTATCATATACTAGAAAATTATATCAATACTTGGGTAAACCCTAGATACAAGCATCAATGAAACAATTTTCATTAGGGTAGGGTTTCGATTATATACCTAGGGCTTTATTCCTATGACCTTACTATAACTATTACAAAGGTTTTGATCATAAACCCCAATTCACCAAACCCTATATATCTAGGGTTTCAATATATAACTTAGACATTAACAAAAAACCCTAAAGAACTGGGGTTTTGTATCATAACAATACCGAAACCATAAACATCAAAAGAATAGGATTTCTAGACCTCATTAAGAACCCTAAGTAGATTAGGGTTTCATAATCAAAACTGACATACCCTTAACAACCATAACCTAGGGTTTTACAACGAACCCTTAAAGGTTAGGGTTTCACAAGAATGATCAAAATGATAGTATGATGAGCGTAGATTCAATCTAATGATTAATCTCCCTAACAAGAATCTTCAAGATTCAAAACCTTAATCATAACGATGTCAGTAATGTAAAACAAATTTCAAAAGAGAATGAACATACCTTTTTCTATGAAGAGATCCTTTGTGACAAAACTTGTAGTTTAAGACAACTTGAGCTGTTTTTTAACAAACTTTGTAGGACATCAATTCTTGAAAGGCTTATTTTGCAACATAATTTATTCCATGCTTCAAATGTATCCTTTGAAGTCTCCTCCATAACCTTTGTGTATTCTGCAATCTTTCCTTTCAAGGAAAATACAAAGAAAGAGTTGTTAGCATATAATACAAATTGCTCTTGATATGAGAGGAAACCAAACATAAAAGAGGAAATAAGAAACAATATACTTATCTTTTGGTAAAATGGTGAAGGATCCCTTTTAATCCAATCTTGAGGGATACCTATAACTTATCAAAATAAGTAAAAAATGTTCTTAAAAGGAGAACACTCAGTCCTCATTTACTCACTCACTCGAGAAGTTCGATCTCTATAGAAGAGAAGAAGGGAAGAAGAGCGAAGGCCAGGGAAAGAAGAGAAACCCAAGGAAGACAAAGAAGAAATGGATATCTGGACTATTTTGCTCATGCGTGTGAGTATGTTAGGGTTTCTATGAGTTATATGGCTAAGGATTGTAGGTCTGGATTGCAGACCTAAGGTAGAATGTCGAGACTCTGATTTGGAGCATAATTCTCGAGTTTGTGTCATTTTTACATATTTTTTCTATGTTGTATCAATTAATTTAGCCCAATTTAATACTTCAATTAACAATATTTTCAATATCAATTAAACTTTCTAATCATCAACAATAATTGAAGATAGAACAATAAATGCAATGAAAAAGGCGAAAATCAACACATCAACAAGAGACACCAGGTTTGGTTAAAGACCAGGGAAAAACCCCACAAGGGGGAAAACCTTTTGAAATTCTTCTTTTATTAGATTGTTATAAAATCTTCAGCGGAGAGTACAATGAGCCCAATACAAAATCATCCAACAAAATTATCCCAACAATATTCAGAAATTTGTTTCTATCATCATTATAGATCATAGAAAACTTTTCTTTTCTGTAGTAAACTGCAGTCAACTGAAAAAATTTAGCCCTACTTTCCAGTCGCATGGAGGAGGAGCTGTGCTAGTGACTATGTAACCTACCACCTCCCACATTTACCCACTTTCACTGGTTTTCCCAGGGTAAACATGAGCGAAGGGTCACTATGATAAGACTCAACCTCCTAAATGACATTAAGGAAATGGAGTCGAGAACTTAAGACCTTGCTGATTTCCCTCAGGTGCTACAAGATCTCCAGGAGCAACCCAACCCCTGAGATAAATCTCTTTTTCATTGACCTAGAGCCCTATTGGCTCCCTTGCCAAGGCATGCAAGTGACTGTAGCCATCTAGTCGAACTGATAAGCTTGCCTCCATGCAACTGTGGACTTTTCCTGTCAGTTCTATGTTAGCGACCTCAAATTATTAGCCACTTTTTCAGGGCCACGACTCAGGCCTCTGCCCATAACTCAGTGAAACTTCTAGAGATGAAAATGGTCATAGAAACAAATCTTATGAACCAAAAATTGAACCATGACTTGACCTGAACTCTCCCAATTGGGACTAACATTCTGTCAAACACATGGTGAACATGCAACCTACAAGTCATGAATGAAAATATGAACATAATGATCTGAAAACTTATCTAAGGATAAACAATAAATAACAATGCCTTCTCACAATAGCTGTCATAACACCAATTAGGCCTTGCATTCATTATGTAGACATCCATTAATAGGAATGTGTTAAGAGCCATACTTAGATATGTCAATTAACCTTTCTTATAACCAACTTATAACCAGATAAATAACAATGAGAGAACAACCATTAAAGCCACATAGTAAAAATTACATTTACTCATCAAAATCAAGAGGAACTTAGCTCATATTAACCATATGGAAAATCCAACCAAGACAGGGTCTTCCACGTATGACCCGACCATAGATTGGGCTGAACCAAATCTTTCTTTCAGCCAATCACCCCTATGCCATATTCCAAGCATGAATGTGGAATCTCATGGGATAAAAGCATCCATAAACAACAAAGGGAATAAAGAGATTAAACCACCTCCACCCTCACCATACCATGATTTCACCTCAACCAATCCCGAGATCACAAAACCAAACTGAGCTTGGATGCCTCAGAATTTCTTCACTATCCCTTGAGGAAATTTCCTATCTCCACCCACTTGTTGAGGGCTTCCTAGATAAAACCATCTCCACCCCCAACCCTTTGGATTTTTCTCAGACCACCTCACCTAGATCTAAAACCTTTCAAAAATCCGTAGCTCAACCAAGAAATAATCCCATCACACCATGGCTATCCGAAAACGGAAAGGTAATACTAAAGCCACTGTCAAAAACTCGAAAAAATCCATGCCACCAACAACAAAGAAACCAAAATACACACATGCATATGCCATGCATGCCAAAAGAAGCTAGAAAACCATAAATGAAATATGTTACCTGCAAGTATTCTTGCTGAAGCTGCTTGATCCAACCTTTCCTTGCTTGCTCCTTGCTTTCTTTGTCCTTCCTTTTCTTTCCCTGATCTCCTTCTCTTCTTGGTGCTCTTCTCCTCCTTGAGACTTGTTAGAAAATTATATATTACAGAGCAATGGAACACATAAAATATTGCAGAGATATAAACACAGAATACACAGAATACACATAAAACAAGAGAGACATAGATATACGTGGCTCACCCAATTTGGGCTACGTCCACGGAGAAACAACCAGTTCTTCCTTTTATATTATCTAATAAACTGAAGAGATATAACCTACAACAGATCCGCTGTAATTCCCTCTTCTCTCTTGCTCAATCTCCTCTCTCTTCTTGCTCAGAATACAGATCTCCATAGATGCAATACAATTCCCTCATATATAGCGAGAGGTTGCCTTCTAGGGCAAAAAACCCTAAATTAAACATAACTTCTACTGTCAGATCTCCGCCTAATGAATAGTCCAGATTGACTACGAAATTACAACATTTTACAAGACAATTTTACATCTATTTTTAGCTTCGAGAGCGCTGCCCCTGATCCCTTGCCAAGGGGGGTTCCCAAAGGTCACAACCGCCCCCCATGGACCCCCCCTGCAGCGTATATTTTACGGGTGGCGTTGCCACCACATTACTAACTAGGGTCCAATGCGGCGATACCTTTGAATACAAAAGATGATCAGGCTCCACACCCAACAAGACTAACTCTAAAAATGAACTGAAAAAGGCTACCAACTGATGCTATGATGTATTTTTATTATTTATTTTTCTAATTTCTCCATTTTCCTTAATTTTCTTTCAATTTCCTCCTCACATGCAACTTGTGACCTTTCACCTCCCTTTTCTCCTAATTTCCTTTATTTTCATAAATAAAATGCTAATAATACCTTTTTTCCTTTTCAAAGCCTTTATTAATGCATTTGCCAATTTCCCTTAGCCATAAACACAAGTGATGCCCACTAGGATATTTTGCCCAACATTCAGCTTGGAATACATGTCCCTTGACCTTGGTCTTATTTTGCCTTTCTTAACTTTTATTACATGAAATTTTGACTCGGGGTTGTTACAGACCCCTCCCCCTTAGGGGAACACCGTCCTCGATATTTAATGGCACCTATAACCAACAATACTAGTGAAAACCAAAACATACTTCCCATGGAGCTTTATAACACAACTTATTGCAGTATTTACAATGACCATTGCTGAAAACATGACAACATACCATGTACTAGAGCTTTATAACACAACTCATTGTGGTATTTACAATAACAACCAAATATGATTATTCACATTTGCTTCAACTAGAAAATAACCATAATGTTCATGGAGCTTTATAAATCCATCTCGATACAATATTTACAATAAGATACAAATATATACATATGCACATTTGTTCAACAAATAAATAAAAGGATATGATGTGTGCATCCGCAACAAGGGAATCCAGAGGCACACATCTCCTCCCTCAAAGTAGTACCATGATCCACCTCCTTCCTAGGAAGTCTAGAATCCACTGCCAAAGTCAACCTATATCCAATGTCAAACACTACCATCCTTATGCTACCTATTCCCTCAGTGAGAAATTATTGGCTCATTATTCCAAGGTACACTCCCAATGTGCGTCTGATTCCATCTGACAATGCTAATGAAAAAAAAAAATCCATACTTGACCTTCCCTTCTGTGCTACACAGTCCCTCGGGCAATTCGGTCACCTCGTTCAATGCAATAACTCACCTTCCAAGTTCCCTAACATCCCCTATCCCGGGCAATCCATTCCTTGGAAAAGTTTCCTCGCACCGGAAGGTCCAAAAACCAAGGCATGTCCCTGCCTCAAAACCATCATACCGGTCATAGCATGCTCATGGAAATCAATGGACACTATTGGGTACCAGTGTCCCACAATAGCCCTGCTCCTGAATGCTTTACCAACATATTGCTGCCTGTTCCAATTTTGTTTTTCGCTGCTGCTAATCCTTGCTGTCAGTTCAACCACCCAACCTCGGCATTTCCATGCTTTCCTGTACCAAGCACATAATTTCCACTAGACTAAAAAGGAATTGAAATAAATTCAAACCATACCTCATTGGTGGTGTAAACAAGATACACTTGCAATTTTGTTTACTTCCTGCCACAACAAGTCAAACTAGCTCTTTGATTAAACCATCATGTATAAACATATCACATCCAATTAACTCAACCTGCAACCATCATAAGTCAGAATCATAGATCACATGCATAATTAAAACTGAAATAAAATATTGATACATATCTTTCAAATGATTCTTTTACTTCTGCCTTTGTTCTTTATCCTTTCCGTACACACACTGAATTGGTTGCCGAACCCGACAAGCACCCAATGCCTTCTCTTTAAGAAAAAAGGGAATTTGGAGACTGAACCACTTCCTCCCTGAATAGAAACAACAAGAGTATCCCGAGACTAAACCACCTCAACTCTCAATAACAACAAGGGTATCTCGAGACTAAACCGCCTCAACCCTCAACATCAACAAGGGTACCTTGAGACTAAACTGCCTCAACCTTTAATATCAACAACAAGGGTATCCTGAGACTAAACCACCTCAACCCTCAATAGCAACAAGGGAATCCAGAGACTAAACTGCCTCAACCCTCAATAGAAACAAGGGCATCTTGAGACTAAACTGCCTCAACCCTCAATAGTGACAAGGGCCTAGGCAGTCCTGTACCTATCTATCCCATCACACTATATAACACATACACATACACAATGTACAACACAACACATACACCAACACCTGGTGTACAAAACAACACACACACCTATACCTAGTGTACAACACAACACATACACCTACACCCAATGTACAATGCCACAAATACACCTACACTCGGTGTACAACGCAACGCATACACCTACACCTGGTGTACAACACAATACATATACGTGCACACCGTACAATACCACAAATACACCTATTGTGATACAACGACTACATGAGACCTGTAACACAATACCAAATATACACAACACACATTTACGATATGTACACAATGCCACATGTACACAATGCCACATGTACACAACACCACATGCATGCAACACCCCATGTACAACATGTACACAAGGCCACATGCACATAACACCACATGCACACAACACCCCATGTACAACATGTACACAACACCATATGTACAATCATGCACACAACGTCACATGTACATAGCACTGCATATGCAACATGTATAAAGCACCATATGTACACATCACCACATATCCATCATGCGCACAACACCATATGTACACACCATTGCTTAAACACCATGTACACAAAACCATATATACACAACACTACATATATACAACATCATAGGTACACCATGTACAATATGTACAACATATACACAATAGTAGTACCACACATCCAGAGACTACATTATCTCTACCAGGCAACCTTGCTTCCGGTGTCTTTCCACCATCCATGCTTATCCCAACATGCCATGGATCATAGTGCTTCCATTCCGCTGATGTATCCCTCAACATTACCTGTGCATAACATAAACATAAGAATAATATAAACACATAATATCAATTCATACCCATATGATAGCGACCTCAATATTTCATGGCAGTCTCTTTTGCCATGCAATCTCTTGCATCATACTGCCATAAACACACACCTGCCAGTGTATAAATACCTATAACAATACACCTTTTACTTTACCTTGTTGTACCCAACACGCTGACCTGTAACTAAATTCGTACATATATCATCTCTCAAGGGACTCCATTCCCTTGACTAATCCAGCCATAACTAAAAACCAACTTAATATATATGCCAAATACATGTTTAGGAATATAACCTATATCCACATAATATCAGGCAAAATCTAGGTTAAGAAGACTTCCTCTCTTCAAAGCACTAATTCGTTTGGAATTGAGGTTTCCAAACCTAGCCAAAGGAATTCTCACGCAATTCCTTTCTTTTACCTTTACCTTGCCTCAACTTAGTCTTACTATGTACTATCACATCACCCAACGATATAAATAAAGCAACGATTACCTTGTCATGCTAATACCAAGCATGTTCCCCTGCAACTGGTCACACATTCCAAAGATCAATACAACATGTCTATTAATTGAAATTAACATTTACCAAGACTAACAACCATTTCATAATCAACTCATAGTCATTAGTCATAATACTACAAATAACACCCACTTATACTCAAATGCATATCAACTATCTCAGCACACATGTGTTAGTACTACCATCTTAAAACAAGATCATTTCATCATGCAACCTTAAAGACACATGCTCATATCATGCAATTTATCAAACATTCAAACAACAGATAGATGACATAATAAACATCGAACACTCAAACAACATATAGACGTGTTAATCAAATATTCAATGTTATGCTCTAAACTTGCAAAACGATACCAAAATACAGAATATGCGAAGAGAAAATACCCAGAACACAAAACAACAATGATTTTATTATTTAGAGAGTAATGTTCACTTGCCTCTTCGAGGGGGCAACCTCCGATAGAGCAGAGCTCGATTACAAAATAAGACACGACGCTCCTCGTAGGGAGTCTCTACCCTTTATATATGACTCATACATGCAATACCACGGATCAATACCGTGGGTTTTATTAATACCATCTATCTAATACTACGGCCCATTTGCAACTAACTGTGGTCCCGTCATTAATTGCGGGTTAACCACTTACAATTATTAATATGGGCTTTATTGACTCTTGACTATGACGTGATCCCATTACATAAATAAGGGGGTTAGGGTGGGACCCTAACATGCCCTCCCCCTTAAGACTAGCCTTGTCCTCAAGGCTGAAGCTGCGGAAACTGCTGAAGAATAGTGGCTGGTTCCCAAGTTGCATCTTCCGGAGAGGTGTCTTTCCATTTGACGAGGACTTCCTTAATCATGCGGCCGCGCAGTTGCTTGTCTCGTGTGTCTAGGACCTGTTCAGGTTGAAGCCAGATGGACCCTTCTTCGTCCAATTCAGGTAGACTGGTCTGAATTCTGCAATTGTTCCCAATCACTTTCTTGAGGCATGAGACATGGAAAACTGGATGGATTTTTGCAGTAGGTGGCAAGGCCAACTTGTAAGGCACTTCTCCAATGCGCTGAAGTACTTGATATGGTCCGTAGAATTTGGGAGATAGTTTCTGGCACCCCTTGTCTTTGAGTGATGTTTGATTATATGGTTGTAGCCGTAAAAAGACCTGATCCCCTTCTTGAAATTGGCGCTCTGAGCGATGTTGGTCTACCTGTTGCTTCATGCGGTTCTGAGCTTGATGAAGATTCTCTCTAAGATGGGCGAGCATGGTTGCGCGGTGTTGTAGTAGTTGATCCACTGCTTGTACTTTTGAGCACCCCTTGAGATACGAAGTAGGTGAAGGCGGAAGTTGACCATATACTGCTTCATAGGGAGTCATTTTGGTGGTGGCATGATAGTTGGTGTTATACCACCATTCAGCCAGAGGTAACCACTGTACCCAAAGGTGTTGCTTTTCTGAAGTGAAACACCTATGGTAGGTTTCTAGACATTTGTTGACGACTTCGGTTTAACCATCCGTTTGTGGATGATAGGAAGTACTGAGTTTTAGTTGAGTGCCTTGTATCCTGAAGAGTTCCTGCCAAAAATTACTGGTGAAGATCGGGTCGCGGTCGGACACAATAGAAGTGGGCATGCCATGCAATTTGAAGATCTGATCCATGAAAGATTGAGAGACCAAAGTTGGTGTAAACGGGTGGGGTAGGGCACAGAAATGAGCATACTTCGACAGTCGGTCCACAACCACCATGATGACTGACT
This sequence comes from Pinus tabuliformis, assembly GCA_031772625.1. Classification (NCBI taxonomy): domain Eukaryota; kingdom Viridiplantae; phylum Streptophyta; class Pinopsida; order Pinales; family Pinaceae; genus Pinus; species Pinus tabuliformis. The sequence goes on along the minus strand of CM062815.1, from coordinate 795,137,347 downwards.
TGTTCCCTGACTTTGGAAGACCTGTAATGAAATCCATAGAAACCTCCGTCCAAATTGATGCCGGAATGGGAAATGGTTGTAATGTGCCTGGTGTGTTGACGGTTTCCCCTTTGTGGCGTTGACAGACATCGCATTCTGCTATGAAAGTAAGGATGTCCTTTTTCATGCTTGTCCAAAAAAATGATCTTCTGGTGCGAGCATACGTCTTCTGAAAGCCCGAATGTCCTGCAATGGGAGATGAGTGCAATTCTGCCAAAATGCGACTTTTGACGGTCGATGTTGGTGATATTACGACTCTGTCCCTGTAGCGAAGAATATCATCCTACCACGAGTAGCCCTTGGTGGAATTTGGATCTACCTGCAATTGAGAAATGAGTTGGGAGAGCTCGGGGTGTGAAAACCATTCCCTGCGAACCTCTTCAATCCATTCTGGAATGGGGAGGGAAATTGCTAGCAGAGTACTTTCCTCCTCAAATTGGCGAGATAATGCATCTGCTACACTATTGTCTTTCCCTTTCTTGTAAATGATCTCATAATCATATCCCAGCATTTTGGCGAGCCATTTATTTTGTTGTGGGGAGGATAGGCGTTGCTCCAAAAAATATTTAAGACTGTGATGATCTGTGCGGATTTGGAAACGTCGCCCCAATAAGTACGGTCGCCAGGTCTCGACTGCATGTAAGATGGCCATCATTTCCTTCTCGTAGGTAGATTGGCCCAGATTCCTCCCACTTAGTTGTTGGTTTGTGAAGGCCAAAGGTCGCCCTTCCTGCATTAAGACCGCCCCAATACCTGTACCCGAAGCATCACATTCAATGACAAAAGATTTGGTGAAGTCAGGTAGTGCTAAGATTGGAGTGGAACACATGGAATTTTTTAGAGCTGTAAAGGCCTGTTGTGCTTCCTCATTCCAGAAGAATGAATTTTTCTTTAGGAGTTGGGTGAGGGGCTTCACTATGCGACCATAGTTGCGGACAGATTTACGATAATAGCCTATGAGACCCAAAAATCCTCTCAATCTCTTCAAGGTATTAGGTTGAGGCCATTCCTGCATTGCCTGGATCTTTTTGGGGTCCACCTTGACACCTTCACGCCCCACAATGTGGCCCAAATACTCAACTTCTGCCATGCCAAATGAACACTTGGACATCTTGACAAATAATTTATGCTTGCGAAGCAGTTGCAAGAGTAGATCTACATGCTGAAGATGTGCGGCCCAAGTGCAACTATAGATGAGGATGTCATCGAAGAAGACAAGGACAAATTTCCTAAGATATGGTTTGAGAATGTGGTTCATAAGGCTCTGAAAAGTAGAGGGGGCATTACAAAGACCAAATGGCATGACCAGGAACTCATAATGGCCTTCATGAGTTCTGAAAGAAGTCTTGGGAATGTCGACTTCCTTCATTCGAATTTGGTGGTAGCCTGAGCGAAGATCCAGCTTAGTGAAGAATTGAGCCCCATTGAGTTCATCCAGCAAATCGCCAACCACCGGGATGGGAAATTTATCTTTGACTGTCAACTTATTGAGGGCCCTGAAGTTGGGACACATCCGCCACTCCCCATCTTTCTTGAGCACCATGACCACTGGGGATGAATAAGGACTAATGCTGGGACGAATGACACCTGCTTCCAAAAGTTCCTTGATTATTTTTTCTATTTCATTCTTTTGGGTGAACGGATATCTGTATGGGCGCACATTTGGGGGTTGGGCCCCTGGAACCAAGGTGATGCTATGATCATGTTCCCCTCACGAGGGTGGAAGCTCATGAGGCTTGTCAAAGACCGACAGATGGTTATTTAAAATCTGTTGCATCTCAGGATGAATTGGCAGAGGCTTGGTTTCGATTGCCTGGATGGCATTAAATTGAGCTACAACTCCATGATTGCCCTTTTTTAACAATTTTTCCATCCTATGCGAGCTGATGATAGAGGGGGCTCCTGCCTGGAGTCCACGGAGGGTATGTGTGTAGTTGTTTTGCTTAAAACTCATATATAACTCCTGGGAATCCATTGTGATTGGCCCAAGAGTGCGGAGCCATTCAACGCCGAGGACAATGTCGTAACTCCCCATGTGTATGGAAAACATGTGGGTTTTCAACTGATAATCCCCCATTTGAAGTTTGACATTTTCACAGCGGCTTTCACATTTCATTGTGCCTCCATCCGCAATTTGGACTTGGAAGTTAGAAACTGCTCGTACAAAACAATGCACTGCTTCTGCGACTTTTTGATGGATGAAATTATGTGTACTTCCACTATCAATCAAGACTACTACTGGGCGATGTTTAATAAAACCTATGATTTTGAGAGTTTGAGGGGAAGAAATCCCTGCCAAAGCATGCAACGAAATAACTGGTTCGTCAGAGACATTGTCCTTTTGGTTGTCTTCTTCTAGCGGCTCATGTTCCTCAAGTGGTGGATCTTCCTCTGTTGAGCTGTAGTTAGTGGCATCAATTTGAAAAAATTTGGGCTCCTTGCAGTTATGACCTGGGGAGTATTTTTCATCACAGTAGTAACATAGGCCTTGCTTTCTTCTTTCAGCCATTTCCGCAAGTGACACCTTTTGGACCTTAAGTGTTTGAGTCGTGTTGTGAGCCTGTGGGGGGTGACCTTTAGCGGAGAAATTTGGGCGATTGTATTGGGTGGCTAATGCACGTTCCACGTTACGAGCTACCTTGCAAGCCTCCGTCCATGTGGGAGGGTGGTGCAGTAGGACTTGAGATTTGATAGCTTCTTTAAGTCCGCTGATAAAACATTCCGTGTAGAACACATCTAAGAGACCCCAAGTGCGGAAGGCTAAGGCTTCAAAAGCTGTAATATATTCATCCACTGTACCAGTTTGCGGAGCTTAGTAAGACGACCCAAAAAAGAAGATTCCTGGTCAAAACGGTCTTGAAGATCTTTTGTGAATTTGGTCCAAGTCCTAAAAGGTCCATTGCAACGTTGATGCCATTCCAACCATTGCCACCTTTCATTGTCCAAGTACATGCTCCCCACCATAAGCTGAGTCTCATCATCTAAGATGTGATTCAGATTGAAATACTGCTCCATTTGGGCTATCCATGCCAATGGGTGAGAACCGTCAAATTTATGCATATCCAACTTGGGAGGTCACTGACGGGGTTGTTGGTGGGTGTGCCAGACGTGAGGAGAGTGGCTAGACTCACCCTCATTGTGTCCATTGCCATTATACACCTCCTCGTGGGCTTGCTCCTTGCCCTTCTGGATCATGCCCTCGACCAGGCTACTTAGTCGGTTAAGCTGAACGTGGACGGTTTGCATGGATTCTTCAAGTTTGTCCATCCTTTCATTGGCCATCGCTTGAGCTCTAGTTTCTACCATACACCAACCTGATTTTTTTAAAGTTGGGACCGCCTAAAATTTTTTCACTAAGAATTGAATGGTACCACTGTGCTCAGCTCGTCGTCCTGATTCTGATGGGCTAGATCACCAATAAGCGCCCCGGAAGATCTCAGTCTCTTTTTTTTTTTTTTTTGAAAACTCCTAATGGAGTTTTACTCCTTCCTTATCAATACTGCAGTTGCCAATTCCTCAAAATGTCAATGCGGTCAAAAGTCCTGCGAAAATTATACCCCGGTATAGGAACCCTTCACAACGATTCCGATCTGGTGGATCTAAGGTATCTGAATGGCAGATCGGATAGCTCTGGGTGGCGAAATAGACTGTTGTTGTTGATCTGATGGATCTAATAGATCGAAATGGCTGATCTGCGAACTTGAGACTGCGGGACTGATGTCTGTTGCTGCTGCACCCCTTTGCAGAAGCGGATCTGGAAGAGATGATGTGTGATCCCCTGATAGAAAAGGGAACTATGGTCTTGAGGAGTGTCAGGTGCTACAGATCGCAACATACATAAGGGTCTGGCAGTAGTACTCGGCCCAATGTTTCAGGGCTCTAACTAAGGAGGATCGACCGTACCCTTAGCCGTACAACTCGACTAACCTATCGTACGGGCGAGTAATCTCTCCGAGTGCTGTTCTCGGTGTACTATATCCGCAAGACGGCTGACGATTTATCTATGGCGAGGTTTCAAGGGAGCCTAGGGGGCTTCCGATATACCCAGAGGGTACGTGGAAGACAGTCCGTGCGCGGTTCTGTCTAATGCGCTACTACTTGAAGGGGTACCCACAGGGGTTACAAGGGAGTCCAATAGACGTGACCACCTCTTGTATTTCCTGCGTGCATGCCTCCCCAAATCCGCAGGTTTATGCGCTCAACGACAGATCCCGTGGTTTAAAGACGCTGGAACACGTCTCTAGCCAATTTTTTTTTTTTTTGCTAAGAAATGGAGATCCCACCGGCCCTGGAAAGTGCTCTGATACCACTTGTTATGCTCTTAACTTGCAAAACAATACCCAAATACAGAATATGCGAAGAGAAAATACCCAGAACACAGAACAACAATGATTTTATTATTCAGAGAGTAATGCTCACTTGCCTCTTCGAGGGGGCAACCTCCGATAGAGCAGAGCTCGATTACAAAATAAGACACGATGCTCCTCGCAGGGAGTCTCTATCCTTTATATATGACTCATACATGCAATACCATGGATCAATACCGTGGGTATTATTAATACCATCTATCTAATACTACGGCCCATTTGCAACTAACTGTGGTCCCGTCATTAATTGCGGGTTAACCACTTACAACTATTAATATGGGCTTTATTGACTCTTGACTATGACGTGATCCCATTACATAAATAAGGGGGTTAGGGTGGGACCCTAACAGCCAAAGTCTAGATCCATTGCCAGTTTTAAAAAAAGGTCAATTTTATGAGAGATTCTTCGACGTAAATCACATGATATGACGCGTTTCGAACCAACCAGTGTGGTTCATCGTCGAAACACATCATATCATGTGATTTACGCAGAAGAATCTCTCATAAACTTGATATGGATCACAGAAGCCTCAATACAACAAGGTCAATTTTGCAGAACATTTAGCAAGGAAATGAAGAAGGAGGCCTAACTTGGCCATTTTTCAACCTTTTTGAGCCCAAGAAGAGACTACACAAGGGTTTTGGGTGTTTTGGACACAATCGTAGTGTTATTTTTTCAGTTTGAGCATTGTATGTTAATGTAATTTCAGATTTGATCATATAATATAAAGGGTCAACATTGGAAGCTAGACCCAAAGATGTAGCCCAGGAGGGGTGAACTACATCATCAAATTGTTGTTTTGTGATGTTGCATGTTGTCTATTTTTTACTAATTAAATTCAGAAAAATATTAACTTAGTTTATGTGCTTTTGCAATATCAATCCATTGCTCATAAGACAAACTATCTTGCAAAAATTTACAAGAAACCTTCAATTTTAATTTCAGATTAGTTTGGTATTAGAGCATGGTTGTTGTAAAGGTTTGAAAATTTTTGCAAGTGCTTTCTTGAATGATTACAAGGTCTAAATTGAGAAGTGAAGGAGTGGTTGAAGAACCAAACCCTCAATTTGGTTCAAGGAGGTGACAAACACCACTAGCCATGGAACAAGAAGAAGGACAAGAGCTAATGTTCGAGGATGAGAGATATTGTAGAAATGATTTCTATGATATGTCTAAGATGGTAAAAGTGCTGTATAATGAGAGGAAAACAAGGTTGAAAGGAGAAAGTTCTAATCATCCAAAAGGTAATGGTGTTGATGGAACAAGCCTCCACCTCCACCTCCTCCTTCACCTCCATTTACACCTCCTTCTTCACCTCCATTTACACCTCCTTATTCACCTCCTTCATCTCATAGACCTACTCCTCCTCCATTTCCAAAAGGACATGTTATGTCTCCTTTGGTTAAGCTTGATGTCAAATTTGAATTGCCTATGTACAATGGGGAAGTAAACAAATAAAATTTGGATAATTGGGTTCATAAACTTGAAGTTTATTGCAGGATTCAAAAGATTGATGATGATGTTACAAAGATCTATATTACTTCTCTTTGTTTGGGAAATGCAATACCTCATCTGGTGGGAGGCCATAACTCAAGAATATTTGAAGAAAACTAGTAAAATTATCCCTTCTTGGAATGATTTCATAGTTGCATTAAGAAGGCGATTTTATCCATTAGATTATATGCAAAAAACAATAATGGATTGGAAAAATCTTAGACAAGCTAAAGGTCAAAGTGTCCAAAGTTACACACAAGAATTTAGAAGAAGAGCTTTAATCTTGGGTGTTAATTTGTCTTCACAAGATACTTGTAGAAATTTCTCTATAGATCAGCTAGCTCTGATACCATGTATAATTTCTGCAAATTCTCTACAAATCTCGCTCTAAGATCCATAATGAATTAATTAATTATTTCCAAGCAGTTGGTGAGACTAATTTCGAATTTAATTCACAATTTTAATTTAGGGACAAATTAAAATTGGAATATTCTAGATTCTATTTTTATCATTTCTTGTTGCTATTTTCAACACTCCCTCTCAACAAGAAAGGAATTCAACTCGATCCTGATCGTGAACCTTTGGAATGTTATGCATGCAACACTTCTCTCTAGTGTTGTTTCTCTAGCAACTCCAGAAACAAAAAAAACATCCAACCTAAATCAATATGATGCATCTGTCATCAAAGTCTCTAACTGCTATTGCCTCTGTCAATTGAAAACTTTGCACTTCTGCTGACTCTTCCTTTCTGCACTGTTGTCAATCCTTCTCTACGCTCTTCAGTATCTGACTGCTCTAGCCTCTGTCACTTTGATCTCTGACTGCATCAATCCCACTGATTCCTCCTGCTACTATGTACTTTGGGCTCCCGTAGTAAGGTACGATCCATGAGATAAAACCTCTCAATGGACCCTGCGCAATTTCAGCCTTCTTGAGACTATCACTTCACATCGCCCCACCTCACACATGGAGGTATGGATGCATGTGATCCCTCTTCCAACTTGGATCAAAATCTCCCCCTAATGGAGGTATCTGCATGAGTGGATCTCTTCACTCAGTCTCCTCTTTTCTTCTCCAATTATGGCTCCTCCAAAATTGTCTGAGACTTCTTTTGGGGTTGCATGTTGAGAAGTAATTTACTCTCCCTCTCAACCACCAAGTCTCTAACATATGCCTTGCTCCTTAAGGCTTTGCATGCATCTTGAATCTCAAGAGCATACAGGTTCTTAACTCGTGAACCGATCTGTTTCACCTGTCTCATGGTGATGTGTCTAAGGAAAACCTTTCCCTTACTGAAGACAACATCGTAGCCTCTATCCTCGAACATCGTGACTGATACCAAGTTCTTATTTAGTCGAGGCACATACTTCACATCTGTCAAGGTGATAGGAGGTCCAAGATCCCTATGAAAAGCAACTGTGCCCACTTCTGAAACATTATACTTTCTATCGTCACCCATCTCTATACGCATCTTGAGGTCCAGCTCCTCCAAGGCACTGAATAAACTTTTATCGCCGGTCATGTGGAATGAGACTCCACTGTCAAGATACCAAACACAACCCATCATTAATGACACCATGCATGCGATGAGAGTAAATTCCATTTCGAACTGAGAAGCTAATGCCTCACCTTCCAATCCTTCTAAGGATCCCTTCTTGGACATCTTCGATGGGCAATTTGTCACATAATGTCCCATATCAATTGAAGTATGATATGAATTCGATTTGCACCTACAACCTTGAACTTCAAACTTCAAATTCTCTTCTCTGTATATTGTTCACAGCTCTGATAAACTTGGCTTTGATACCATGTAGAAATTTCTCTATAGATTAGCTAGCTCTGATACCATGTATAAATTCTGCAAATTCTCTACAAATCTCACTCTAAGATCATGTAGAAAATCTGACTGTAGATTAACCCAATAATGAAATATAACTAAAGCAAAATACTATAATCTACTTCTATTATCAATTTGCTTTGCAAAAGATTAAAGATTGAGCAAGATCAAGCTGAACACATATATCTAGAAGAAGAAGAATCAATGAACCAAACACATGAAAATACTTTGGGGAAAGCCTCAGCTAAAAACCCCACTATCTGCATTATCATACAAGGTGGAAATACATAAGAATTATACAAATCCTTAGCTCTCACAGCTAGCCAGCTCTTAGTACAATCCTCCTGGATGCTCACAGGCAATCAAAGCTTCTCACAAGCCTTCTCCATTACCCTCCATGCTCCTATTTCCTTGCGTTGTTTCTCCTGGGTGATCCTCCTGTTACCAAGTGGAAAACTCTCAACCAAGTGGAACACTGATCTCATACCTTGTTAGAATTGTGCAATCCTCAAGGAACCTTACCTTGATTGCATGCATGAGTTCCCTTTATAGGAAAACACATGCAACTGATAGTACATTGTCCTTGACATTTAGCTCAACTGGGTCTTTCTCAGAATAGACATGCATGAGTTTTTGATGAGGGAATCTTCAGTTATCTGGAGTACACTGGTTGAGTCCATGCATGCATCAACCGATTGATAATTCACAATTAGTTCCTCAAACAATTTGGAACTAATTTAACTGGACTTAACTAAGTAAACTGAGCTAACTAAATACAACTCAAATATAACTCAATCTTATCTCCTTAATTATGGGATAATCCCTTTAATTTAAGGGATAACTGTTGCATGACTTCAGAAAGACTTCTAACTTCAATTTCTCCAACTAATTAATCCATAATGAATTAATTAATTATTTCCAAGCAACTAGTGAGACTAAATTTGAATTTAATTCACAATTTTGATTCAAGGAAAAATTAAAATTGGAATATTATGGATTCTATTTTTATCATTTCTTGTTGCTATTTTCAACAATACTCTCCTTAAAGATATATGTGGATTACATATTTATTTTAGACATATTATACTTATGTTTGATCCCACCAATCTAGATGAATTTTGAGTTCAAAAAACTCATTTAGAATCAAGAGGCAAGAATGTTCCTCAAGGGACTAGCAAGAAACCTTCCAAATCTGGAGAAAAAGGAAAGGGGAAGTTTAAAGGAAAAGGAAAAAATAATGCTATTGTCAAGAAATAGGGAGAGAAACTTACCTGTAAACATTGTTGAAAAGAAGGCCATGATGAGGACCATTGTTGGAAATTACATCCAGAAATGAGACCAAAGAAGTTCAATAACAAGGGGAAACAAAAGAATGTTGCTACAACTCAACAGGATTTAGGATATGATTCATGTGATGAAACCAAAATCACATCCATGGGAATGAAAGGTATAGCTTCTAATGAAAGTACTATTTCTTCTAGTAAGCCTATTGAATCTCAAAATGATAAAGAAATAAGTGAACTTTTCCATATCAAGGTCATTAGAAAACATACACAAGTTGATACATTGTTTGATAGTGGATCCCAAGTCAATACGATCTCCAAAGAAATTGTTAAGAAACTAAATTTAGAAACTACACCTCTTACTAAGCCTTACCCTTTGGGTTGGGTATGTGATGATGCCAAATTACAAGTGACAAGAAAACGTAAACTCAAATTCTCCATCACTGCTAACTTTATAGATGAGGTAGAGCCTAATGTTGTACCACTTGATATTTGCAGGATTGTTTTAGGGAGTCCATACTTGTATGAACGAAAATCCATATTCTATTGTTATGAGAAAAAATATCATCTTTTTAGATATGGAGTTGAGCATATTTTTAGAGCACATCGCAAGAAGATGAACTTATATCTTGTTAATGTTGGTTAGATGAAATGCTAGTAGATGCTAGTAAGAATTTTGTGTTGTTGATGATTAAAACTAAAGAAACTGTTGAATTTGAAGCTTTCACAACATGTGATCCTAAAATCAAGCATGAATTGGTTGAAGTTGTTAACACTTATGACAAGATGTTTCAAGAAACTGAAGGGTTGCCTCCAAGAAGAGAAATCCAACATGAGATTCACTTGTATCAGGATGCACCACTTCCAAATATTGACATGTATTGAATGTCATTTTTGTAGAATGCAGAGATTAAGAAGAAAATTCAAGAGTTTCTTGACAAATAGGTCATCATGCCTAGCACATATCCTTGTAGGTCTCCTATTGTCTTGGTTCCAAACAAAGATGGTACATGGCGCATGTGTGTGGATTTTCGAGCTTTGAACAAGATCACGGTAAAGAATCATTCCTCTTCCTCACATTGATGATTTGCTAATTAGTTAAAGGAAGTTTTTTACTTTACAAAATTAGATTTGAGAAGAAGTTATCATCAAATAAGGATTGCTAAAGATGATATTTATAAAACTGATTTCAAGACAAAAAAGGTTTGTTTGAATGGTTAGTTATGTCGTTTGGGCTTTGCAATGCACCTGCAACATTCATGAGAGTTATGAATGATGTGTTATGACCATTCCTTGATGATTGTTTCATATTATACTTAGAGGATATTCTGATTTTCAGTAAGACTCATGAAGAGCATGCTAAGCATGTGAAACACGTTTTAGATGTCTTGAAAAAGGGAAAGTTGTATTTGAAGATGTCTAAGTGTTAATTTGGGAAAACCTCTTTGGTTTATTTGGGTCATACTGTAGGAGGGGTGAATTGAAGATTTATCCCTCAAAAATTGAAGTTATTGTGAATTGGCCTAAACCCAACAATGTAACAAAAGTTAGGATCTTTTTGGGAGCAACTCAACATTGGAGAAAAATTATTGCTAACTTCTCACTCATTGTAGCACCATTACATGCTTTGACAAGTGTGAATCAAGTATTTTATTGGGGAGGCAAGCAACAGAAAGCTTTCAACACTTTGAAAGAGAAAATGTGTACAACACCAACTCTAACATTTCCAGATCTTAAGTAGCCATTTGAAATTCAAACCGATGCAAGCGAATATGATATGGGAGCAATTTTGATGCAGCTTGGTAAGACAATTTGTTATCATTTTGAAACCTTTAACAATGCAATAATTAACTATCCAACTTATGATAAAGAGTTGTATGCTTTGGTCCAAAGCATGAAGAATTGAAGAATTATTTGATGGGTAAAGAAATGATTTTTCGTGCTAACCATCCACCTTTGCAATATTTACAATGACACACCAATCTACAACAAGCTAGACATTTCAAGTGGATGTGATTCCTACAACAATTTCATTTGGTAATGAGGTACATGAAAGGTATACACAACAAAGTTTCAGATATGTTATCAAGGCCTATTGTTAATGCATCTATTATTCTTAAGCATAACTCAATCATGCATGAAAGTTATATTGAACAATATGCTCAAGATGAATATTTTAAATATGTTTATGCAACTTTGAGTCAAGGAAATCATGTTGAAGAGTTGGATTATCATGTTCATAACAAGTTGTTGTATCATCTTGGCAAGTTATGTGTTCCACAGGGTGAAAGAGTCAATGTCATAAGGGAGGCCCACACTTTTCTAATTGTTGGTCACTGTGGTGTAGGCAAAACAATTACTCAAATTCAGGTTTTTATATTGGCCCCGCATGAATGAAACTCTTTCAAAATATGTGAGAGGATGTTCCATGTGTGCTACTAGTAAGCCAAGCAATAGGAAATTGGGTTTGTATACTCCACTTCCTATTCCTTCTCGCCCTTAGGAAAGTATTTCTATGGATTTTGTTGGAGGAATACCAATGTCTAGGAAATGCCATGATTATCTATATGTTGTTGTGGATCGTTTAAGAAAAATGTGTGTGTTGATGTCATGTAAGAAACAAGTTACAGTTGAACAAACAACAAATATGTTCTTCCAAAATTTATGGGTTCACTTTAGGTTACCCACTTCTATTATTTTTGATCAAGATTCTCGATTTTTCGGGAAGTTTTGGTCAAGTTTAGGGGAAATCATGGACACAAAGTTTAATAATAGCACCACATTTCATCCAAAAACCGATGGCCAAACAAAAGTAGTGAACAAAACAATAGTGCATATCCTTCAAGGATATTGTGGTAAACATCCTAAACTTTGGGAAGAGAATTTTCATTACATACAACATGCCTACAATCATGCCAAGAATTCTTCTACATAAGTATCTCCATTTGAAGCTTGTTTGGTTTATTTTCCAAAGTATCCTTTGGATTTCATCTTGGGTAAAGATATTGCAGTAGATGAACATAGTGATGTGGACAAAGCCAAACATTTGATTAAACACATTCAACTAGTGCATCAAAGGGTACAAGAAAAACTAGAGAAAAGCAAAGCCAAGTACAAAGCAAGACATGAAAAGCATCGGGTTGATCATGATTTCCAAGTGGGAGGTCAAGTTTGGTTGTACATTTGCAAGGAAAGACTACAAATTGAAGGTAGACAACTCAAGCCAATCATATATGGTCCTTTCAAAATCTTGGAGAAGATTGGTAAAATGATTTCTGATTAAATTTTCCACCTTACATGCAAATTTATTCTATTGTGTATGTGGAAAACTTCAGATTATATGAGCCTCTAATGATTGATGATCATAAAGAGAATGTTCAGATTCCATCTATAGAATAATTTTCTCCTGAATATTTAAATGAGTTGTAAGAAGAATCAATTATTGACAGGAGGATAAGGACTTCACACAAAGGAAATGTGGAGTATCTTCGAGTGGGGATCAAAGGTACCAATCTAAGTAAATAAAGGTGGGTTGACATAAGGAAAGTGAGGGAGTTGTACCCCCACTTTCTTAGTAAAAACAACATTTTGGTGGTCTAAAAGCCTCCAGTGGGGAGGAATGACATAGGGGATAAAAAATATGCTCAAAAATTAAGTATCCAAAATCTCTTGAAACTAGCACCAAATTGTATATTTCGTCATTCTGATTCCAACAACGCTTGAATCGTCTTAATCCGACACGTATTAGGAAGTTATCACATTCTAAAGCTTTTGGCAAATAGTAAAAAAGTCAACTTGTAGGGTTGACTAGGAAGTGTACGGATGCCACATGGAAGTCTGTACGCTAATGTGGTGTTGACATCAACAATGTGACTATGCAGTACATTTTTCAGACGGGCCAATCCCATGAGGACAAGTGGTGAGACTCTATTGGTTGACATAATTGTGGTTGGGCCAATCATAGGCCACCACATGGCCCAATGAAAGGTTTCCACATGGACCTATGAAAGTCTGCCACGTGGCTTAGTTCTTGACACCAAAATCTTGTTTGTTCGTTCGATCGACCTCCTATGGGTTCGACCCCATGACCTCAAACAACACAAACCTCTGTTCCACCACTACGCCATGCGTTGGTTTTTATTATACATAGCGAGCAAGTTTTATTTAAATAATAATGGTTGATAGTTTGGGGGGGGGGTGGGAGGCGGGCTAGTAGGCTCACCTAACTGGCCCAACCTCAAGTCATATGATATGAAACGTGACCGTGTGCCAAGGTGAGAGGGGTAGGGCATAATGCCCTAGCCCCAATGCCATTGATTACCACGTAATCGATGGTGAAAGGTGTTGAGAGGGGTGGGTCTATGGCAAGCTGCTTGCATTGAGCCTGCGGTCTCATTAACTATCACATGACCCAAAGCAGGGGTCGTTTGGTGTGTGGCCTTTCGCCCGCACCCTGAGTCATATTGTTTGCCATGTGGCTGTCCAAAGAGTGGAAAATAAGGGCGCGAGAGTCAAATTAATTGTTTGATAAATTACACCATTATCGATGAGTTTCGTGGCCTATCCTGCCACTTGTTTTTGCAAAAATGTCATTGTGCAAGACCGCCAAAGTCTAGATTTGTTGCTAGTTTTCACAAAAGGTCAACTTTGCATAACCATTAGCAGGGAAACAAAGAAGGAGGCCTAACTTGGCCATTTTTCAGCCTTTTTGAGCACAAGAAGAGCCTACATAAGGGTTTTTAGGTGTTTTGGACATAATGGCAATTTTAATTTTGCAATTTGAGCATTGTATGTTGATGTAATTTCAAATTTGAGCATATAATATAAAGGGACAACATTGAAAGTTGGACCCAAAGATGTAGCCTAGGAAGGGTGAGCTCCATCATCAAATTTTTGTTTTGTGATGTTGAATGTTGTCTATTTTTTACTGTTAAATTCTGAAAAAAATTAACATAGTTTATTTTCTTTTGAATGTCGATCCATTGCCCATAAGACAAAAAATATCTTGGAAATTTTTTCATGAATCCTTCAATTTAAATTTCATATCACTGACACATATGAGACCACCTTGGCACCCCAATCTGGATCATTATAGAATAGTCCATGAAATAAAATAATTTATATATATGTAACCTTGGTCGATCAACAACCCTCATTTAGTGGGTAAATCAACGACTCAATTTGAATAGCATACCCCCTCCCCCTTTCTATTGTCACGAGGGGTGTTTGGGTATGTGATATATTCGTTCTACGACAAGAATCAAGCATTGTATGTTATGCCGATCACAGTGGGGGGACAACCCCCCTTGTCATGGAGTTTGCAGGGGTGTGTAACGCCCCCTTGCACAGGGTTTGGGGAAACGCCCTGAGATTTTTTTTTTTTTTTCTATGTGGACACAAGGATGGGGGCAGACCCAAAGATGGTGGGTAGACCTACCCATGGTTTTGGGCATGATGGCTTTCTACCCATGGTATTTTGTAGATATGGTAAAGGGAACTACAATTATGTTCTAATCCAGGGTTAAGGGATTTTAGTTTATGAATGTTTCAAAATGTATATATATGTATTGTAACATTAAAATGAACATAATGAAAAATCAATCTGGTAGTCCCGCTTTTGGGATCCAGGGGAAATCTTTGTGTATATTTGTTTTCTTTTCATGCCATTATTTTTTTTACTATTTGAAGAATTCTTTTGCAGATAATTTATGTACAGGGTTAAAACCTACATTTGGTATCAAAGTTGTTTCATCTTCAAGGGGACGCCTTTGCTGCTGAGTGGTTTTGCTTGACCTGTGGTAGACCCCGTTTAGTGGGAGATCTATGGGATCGATTCTTGTCATGAAATAAGACAACGAGGAGTGGAAAGATAAAGATTGAGAAATTTAATGGTGAGAGCTTTGAGTTGTGGAAGATCAAGATGGAGGATCTATTGGTGGACCGAGATTAGTGGATTATTGTAGATCCGGGCACATCACTAACAAGAATGTCGGCATAAGACTAGGTTAAGTTATATTGAAAGGAGAAGAGCACAATATGATTATGTCTCTCAAATTCATTATTTTTGAATGTATTAGGGGAAGCTACAACAAAGGAATTGTAGGTTAAGTTAGGTACTTTGTACTGATCCAAGTCTCTGGTGAACAAATTTCTCCTTCGGAAAAAAGTTGTATAACCTAAGGATGAAGGATGGAGACTCTGTGATAGAGAATATGAACGCCTTTAATACTATGGTAAGCTAGTTGTTATTTGTTGATATAAAAATTTCAGACGAGTATAAGTGAATTAGTTTGCTTTTTTCTCTACTAGATTCGTGGGATAGTCTAGTTGTTGCAATAGGTATCAATACAACTACCTTGAATTTTGATGAAATAGTCTTATCCTTGTTTTCGGAGGAGATAAGACAGAAAAATATGGAGAGCTAGAATGGAAATTCCTTGTCTATGCAAGAACAACCCCAGAACATAAACAAAAATAAGTCCTTGAGTGAGAGATCTAAATCTCTAGGAAAACCTGTAAAGGTGTACTGGAAATGCGGAAAGGAAGGGAACTACAAAAATGACTGTATAACTAAGGCTCCTAAGAAAGGAAAGGGATCTCGTGATGCTCCTTTTGTAGAAGAAAAAACCAACTCAGATGAAGGTGGGGATGTGTACTTGTCTTCCTCTTCAACTACCCATGAGATCATGAGGCATGTTTGATTGACTCAGGTGCATCCTTTCACTTCACTCCCCATAGAAAGTGGTTCTGCGAGTATGAGAAATATGATGGTGGTGATGTCTTCTTAGGGGATGAAAGGAAGGCTAGAATCATCAAACGTGGAAAATTCAAGCTGAAGTTGCAAGGTGGAAGGATTAGAACACTTCCTGGTGTTCTGCATATTCCTGCATTGGCCAGAAATATGATTTCTATAAGCAAGATGGATGATGCAGGTGTAAAAACAATGTTCAATAAAGATACTTGCAAGATGGTTAGGGGAGCACTGGTATTGATGCAAGGATTTCATATTGGAACTCTGTACAAGATTCTAGGTAGCACTATTATTGATGGGTGCAACAGTTCTATGGTTCCTGAAAGTAGAGTAGAAAATCTAGTGGTCTCTGGAGAAAAGACCATGTTATGGCATCAAAGGCTTGGACATACTAGAGAGAATGGCCTTTGAATACTGCATGGTAATGGTATGGTAGAAGGCATGTCTAATTTCTCTTTGGATTTCTATTTCTGTGAACATTGTGTAAATGGGAAGAAAAATCAGGTGAGTTTTCCCTCTGGTGCTAAGAGGGTGAAAGGGATATTAGAGCTTGTGCATAGTGATGTGTTTGGACCTGTGTCAGTTCCATCACTGGGTAAGTCTGTGTACTATGTCTCATTTATAGATGAATTCTCGAGGAATACATGAATATATTTCCTCAGGAAGAAATCTAAAGTCTTTGACAGGTTTAAATAATTTAAGGCTCTGGTGGAAAATCAAACAGAGAAGAAGATCAAGGTGTTGAGGATAGATAATGGTGGAGAGTTCTGCAAGAAGGAATTTGAAGAGTTTTGTAAGAAATGTGGTATAGCACGACATAAGATTACTCCATACACACCTTAGTGAAATGGAGTTGCAGAAAGAATGAACAAGACGTTGATGGAAAAGGAAAGAAGCATGCTCAGTGGTGTTATGTTAGGACATGAATTATGGACAAAGGAAGTGGAGACTGCACGTTACCTAGTTAATAAATCACCTTCATCAACATTGGAGGATAAGACTCCAGACAAGGTATGGACTGGTAAGAAACCCTCCCTTTCACATTTGAGGGTATTTGGATGTGATGCATATGTACATGTTCCAAAGGAGAAAAGAACCAATTTGGATAGTAAATATGAAAGGTGCATCTTTATGGGTTATAAGGATGGTTTAAAATGTTATAAGCTTTGGAACCCAGAAACAAGGAAGGTTGTGTACAACCGAGATGTGGTGTTTAGAGAGGTGAAAGATGTTATTAAACATGAATTCCTACCAAATAAACTTGAGAAGATAGATTTTGAGCTAAAGGAGGAAGAATCAGACTCTACAGCAAAACAAGAATTAGAAGAGGAAGAGCCACAAACTCTAGTTTTGAGGAGATCAGTTCGAGAGAGAAGGCATCCAAACTATCTATAGTCCATATGCTTTTTGTTCAAATTTTTCTTTATTTATTACTTATGATGATCCCATAACTATCAAGGAGGTAGTAGATTTAGAGGATGAAAAACTTTGGAAAGAGTCCATGGTTGATGAAATGGCATCTTTGGACAAAAATGAGGCTTGGGATCTAGTGGAGTTGTCGGCTAGAAGGAAACCGATTGTGAGCAAATGGGTGTTTAAGAAGAAGATGAATGCAGAAGGCAAGGTGGAGAAATAAAAAGCTCAGTTGGTAGCAAAAGGTTATTCCCATGTGTTGGGAATTGATTTTGGTGATATTTTTTATCCTATTGCCAAGTTAGCTTCTATTATATTACTTTTATCTGTTGTTGCTACTTTTGATTTTGAAGTAGAACAAATGGATGTGAAGACAACATTTCTTCACGGGGATCCGAAAGAAGAGATCTACATGAAACAACATGAAGGATTTGCGGTGAAGGGTAAGAAAGAACTTGTATGTAGGTTAAAAAAGTCTTTGTATGGGTTAAAATAATTACCAAGGATGTGGTATCAGAAATTTGATACATATATACGGGACTTGGCTTCACCAGAAGAAAAGCGGATCACTGTGCATATTTTAAATTAATTGGCGACCGTGTTATTTATTTTGTCTTGTATGTGGATGATATGTTGTTGATTGGAAATGACAAAGAAATTGTCTAGGATTTGAAGACCCAATAGTCCTCCAAATTCAACATGAATGATCTTGGTGCTGCAAACTATATTTTGGGTAGGAAATCAAATGAGATCGGGAAAAGAGGAAGCTCTGCTTAAACTAGAGGAAATATGTCAAGATAGTATTGTAGAGGTTTAATATGAAGGATAGTAAACCGATGAAGGTTTCTATTCCTACGAGTGTAAAGTTATTTTTTGAACAATGTCCTAAGACACAAGAAGAGGAAGAGGACATATCCCATGTTCCATATGCAATTGAAGTTGGTAGCCTAATGTATGCAATGGTTTGCACCAGACCAGACATTACACATGCAGTGGGAGTATTGAGTAGGTTTATGTCGAAACCAAGGAAGGAGCATTGGACAACAATGAAGTCATTTTTCAGGTATTTACATTGCACTAGTGGTTATGGTTTGTGCTATCAAGGAAGACCAGGATTGGACTGAGTTTTGGACATTCGTGGCCATTTTTATGAACACCGGACTGAAGATATGGATCAAAGAATATCTACAAGTGGGTATGTGTTTAACCTATTTGGAAGAGTAGTCATTTGGATGAGTAATATGCAGTTTGTAGTGGCACTTTCAACTACAGAGGTTGAATTATATGACATACACTCATGCAAGCAAGGAAGCAATTTGGTTGCAAAGATTGTGTTCAAGTATGGGGTTGGTGTAGCGAGCTATATGGATAGACTATGGCAACCAAAGTGCAATTTTCTTGGCTAAGGACCCTGCTTATCATTCGAAGGCAAAGCACATTGATGTTAAGTATCACTTTGTGAGGGGTATGTTTAGGGACAAAAAGGTGTTACTGGTAAAGGTGGACACTTTGAAGAAGGTTGAAGATGCATTGGTGAAGTATGTGAGCACTGAGAATTTTTCTTGGTGTAGAGAAACAATGGGAATTGCAGGATTGGACCAATAAAAAAGATCTCTTGTGACCCCCTGTGTGGAAAGAAAACAACAAGTGGCAGAATGTTGGGTATGTTCTATATTCTTTCTACAACTAGAATAAGTCATTTTATGTTGCACCAGGTGTAGCGGGGGAGTCATAGGGGGGCGAAAGCCCCCCTTGTCAGGGGGTTTGCAGGGGGGTAGTAGCTCCCTTGCAAACGGTCTGGGGAAGTGCCCGAGAAATATTTTTTTATGTGGACCAAAGGATTGGGGGATGACCCAAAGATGGTGGGCAGACCTACCCATGGTTTTGTGCATGGGTTTTGCACATGGTTTTGGGCATGATGATTTTCTGCCCATGGTATTTTGTAGATCCAGTAAAGGGAATTATGATTATGTTCTAATCCAGTGTTAATGGATTAGGGTTTATGAATGCTTTGAAATGTATATATATGTATTGTAACATTGAAATGAACATAATGAAAAATTAATCTGGTAGTCTTGGTTTTCGAATCCAGGGGAAAATCTCTGTGTATATTTATTTTCTTCTCGCCATTGTTTATTTTTCTGTTTGAAGAATTCGTTTGCAAGTAATTTCTGTACAGGGTTAAAAGCTACAGGGGGGCTCTACTATGATAGTTCCAATGCACAGTTCCATCCCTCCATCTATGGCCTGTGCTCGTTATTTAAATATGACGGATCATAAAAATAGTGAAGGATACCCCCCATGACGTATGCATGAATCCTTGATTAACTAAATGAATGAATACCTTTGTAACATCCCCAGGTTAAAATTCAATGTAATAAATGGACATTATAAAGGAAAAATAAAACTCAGGTCATGGTACATGTATTCCAAGATGAATGAAAGGAAAACATTATATTGGGATCCACTTGTGGTTAATTATTTATTGGCTATGAAAATTGGCATTGGAAAATGCAAAAGGAAATAAATGGAAATTAATACAAGAAATAAAGGAAAATAAGATAAATGAAGACGAAGAGACAAGAATGTGCATGCAAGGGAAATTTAAGGAAAATAAAAAGAAAAAGAAAATAAATTGGGAGAGACATCAATCTAGCATTATTCACTTTTGGAAATGAGCAAGAGAGAGCACTATAGAAAGAGCGCAAGGGAGAGAGAGAGAGAGCACTTGTACATAGGGAAGACACAAGCAAGAAAGTAAAATAAAAGCAAGGAAAAGCAAGGGGGCACAAGAGAAGATTGGACAACAACAAGCAAGGGCAAAAATCAAGCAAAGAAAAGGAAACCAACAGGAGGATTTTGCAGGTAACAGGTTGCATGTTTTATTATCTTGCTGGGATGTGAATGCATGATTTATGCATTGGTTTATTGGTCATGTTTGTTGTCATTGGAATGGGATTTTCCTGGATTGAAAGTGATGTATAACCTTTCCTTTGTCATTTCCTAGATAGCCATGGTATATGGGTTTTTATTTTGGTTGAGATTTGGATCCAGTTGAGGTGGTCTCAGGAAAATGCCAAGGGTTGAGAGTGGAGATGGTTTTCTGTGGGAAGCTCTTGATAGGTTGGTGGAGACAGGAAAATTCCTCTAGGTATGGTGAAGAAACCCCAAGGCATCCAAGCTCGTATTGGTTTTGGTGATTTATGGATTGGATTAGGTAAAATCACCGTGGCTTGAGGGTGGAGGTTCTTTAACCTTTGTATTCCATGTTTGGTTATGTTTGGTTTATCCCATGTGATCCAACATTCATTCTTGGAATATGGAATGAGGGTGATTGGATGAAAGAAGGATTTTTTTCAACTCAATCTATGGTCGGGTGGTACATGGAAGTCCTTGACTTGGTTGGATTTATGCATATGTTATTATGTGTTATTTCGTATTGATATCAATGAGCACAAGTATTGGTTATTATGTTGATTTTATGACTGATTTTTCATGGATTCATTATGGTTAAATGCTAGTTATAGGCATGGTAAATTCTTATTATATGATGTGTTCTTCTTATGGATCTTGTTCATGGTTTGATAATTTATTGAATGGTTATATGAATGCATGAGATAACAAGTGTTTTTCGCAGTTAGCTTGAGAGGAAATAATACTTCTTATTGAACCTTTGATGAAACTAATGAGACAATGAATAATTATGCTTTCATGATCCACAGGTTCTATTTTTACAATGTGTTTGTCTAAATGAAAGATATGTGTTTGGAAATATTGGATAAGAGAAAACCCTAGAAACAGGATGAGAAGACTCAAGAACCTTGTTGGGAAAGTTCTGGGAAGTCCTGGGCAATTGGCCTGTAGGCTAGGCCTAAAAATCTAGAACAGAATCGCTGGCCACATGCACAGAATTGAGAAATCTCAGTTGTAGCCACACAGAGGAAGAGTTGTGTGTTTAGCTAGAGCCTTCTGGTCACATGGAAAATAATGCATTCCTTCGGTTGGACTGTAAATCTTGGTTGAAAGTGGTTCCAGCTTAGAGAAAAAGTCACTCGTGGAAAGTGTTTGACATATGGGTGATATGGTGTCTCCTGGTGTTACAGTAAGTTTGATGCAAGTGGGTAAGTTAAGCCCCATTTCAATAAGTGAATCTTGGATTTTAGGTCATGCATAGTAACTCTCATCTCATGTTTACCTTAGTGATCTTGTAAAAATGGGTAAATGTGGGGTGGGGTGTTACATAGTGGTATCAGAGCAAGTTCACAACACTGGACCTCATGGTAAATGCAATTGTTGTGCATGCATGTCAACTATTTATTGTTATTGTTATTATATCCATGTACATTATATTCTTTTTATGTTATTATGTAGCGTGCTACTCTGGATTGAATTGTGTAGATGCAATAGCCTCACCAACAGTAAGTTGAGATAGTCCTTTTGATTATGCCTTTTCTTTTATCTAACAATGATATCTTGCAAGAAAATAGAAGGCCAAGAAATGAAGTTGAGAATGGTGGATTACAGTTCATATGACTCCCCTTATAAGCTAGAAGAGAATTTAGCAGGATGGGAGAACTCAGTTGAGCAGTAGGGAGGGGGAGACTCTCTCGATATCGCAGATACAATGAAAATTTTGAAGGAAGAGATCATAAGTTTCAAGGAAGATAATGAGAGGTTGATTGAAGCATAAGAAATATTGTTAAAGCTCAAGAAAAGTAAGTTAAGGTTAATGTAGTTATTCTTCATATCCTTTCATATTTATAGAAGCAAGGACAACTATGGATTAGCCATGGAGACAGACAAGAAGAAAAGACTAATGGTGCAATTGGAAGCAGGCCTCAGAGAAGGTACATGATGGTCATGGATGATATAGTAAAGAGTGGTAGACCCTTGGATACACATGATAGGAGGGCTAGTATGCACATATTTTACTCTAGATTTAATTCTAGGAGACATCATCGCCAACACCTCTAGCATCATTATAGAAGGAGTGAGAAGGGGTATTTCTAGAGGAATTAAAGAAAGCCAAACCTCCTACTTTTGATGGTGAGATGAATAAGTCAAAATATGCAGAAGCATGGCTACTTGGAATGATGAAAGTCTTCAAGCTTCATGATTACTCAAAGAATATGAAGGCTGAGATAACTATGTTCAGTCTCAAAGGAAAAGTAGATAGCTGGTGGGAATATGTCAAGCATGTCAGAGGCATCAGGGAAGATGAGTTAATTTGGGAAGAATTTGAAAGGCTTTTGAGGAAGAAGAACCTGTCTGAGAGGTATTATGATGGAAAGGCTAAGGAATTCTATGAGCCCATGATGGGTTCCATGAAAAATGAAGAATATACAACCATATTTGTAGAGATGTTGAGATATGTGCCTTATCTCAAGGATGATGAAGCAAAGATCCAAAGGTTCATCAGTGGATTTCCATTAAAATTCAAAGAATGGATTGAGTTTGATGAACCTTAGCCATTGGAGGAAACCATCATGAAGTTTAAGCATTGTTATGAATAGTCAAAGTGTAAGCTTGAGTTCAAGCGTGATTGGAAGGGTAATGAGAATACTAAAGGAAAATTACTTAGGAAGCGAGGAAGATCTCAATAGGAAAGTGACAAGGAAAATGTGGCCCCGTATAAGAAGTCCAATGCGGCTGAGAAAGGACACAGGTCTTAGCCTATGGAGCAACATAGTAAATATAGTGGCAGAGAACCATTTAAGTGTTAGATTTGTGGTAGAGATCAGCGTAAGAAGGATTTCCCATTGTATCAGGGTGGAAGGCCTCATATATACAATGCATAGGAGGCACAAATAGTTGGGGATGTAGGTTAGAGAATTCCCCGGATCTGTGCAACAGTTGATAACAGGAAGGCAGATCACCAGAAATCCATTATCGAACTGGAAGGTAAGCTTTGTGATCAAGTTGTTTCTATTTTGATTGATCCTGGATCAAATTATAGCTACATTAATATTCCTGAACTGGTGGATCAGTGTCGTTTGAATAAGGAAGTGCACGCATAATATTAGTTGGTGCATTTAGCTACAGGGACCAAGAGGAGTTCATCATTGGGTGAAGTCTTGTGCATTTGAGCTTAATGGCATGCATACAACAACAAATCTGAACTTGCTTACTTTGGGTTCATATAGCGTTCTTTTGGGCATGGATTTGTTGTTTATTCACGAGACGAAGGTAGATTTCTATGAAAAGGCCATTGAGTGCCTGGATGAGGATGGAGAAAGGATAGTATTGCAATGAAAGAAGAAGCCTACAACAGTAATAATGGTTACAACCATGCAATCTAAGCACAACCACTAGAAAGGATGTTTATTGTTTATCGTACATGTTTCAAGTGACAAAGGGCTGGAGGATGAGGATGGTGAAATCCCAAGAAGGTATCTTGTCTTGCAGTAGTTTCAGGATGTGGGTCATGTAGAGATTCCAGAGCTACCTCCTCATAGAGAGGTGTATTTCTCTATTGAGTTGATGCCATGAGCAACACCAACATATAAGGAGCCATCCAGGACGAGCACATCTGAGTTGGTGGAACTGAAGTTGTAACATAAAGAGATGCTTGATATGGGATACAAATGTTATGTAACCAGATCACAAAAGAGAGATAGATTAAAGACTTCAAAATTAGTTTCTTCGAGGGGGAAACCTCCTTTACATCACATAAATGAACAATTCTTGAATGGTTCAAATGAAAAGATGTCCTTTCTATATATATGAGTCTAAGGGTTCACAATATAATCATAGCCTACATAAAAATAATAATGTAAGGGCACAACAATAAAAATAATGGATTCTATGGGGCACAACAATAACAATATGGGGGATACATTAACAATAACAATAAGGGGCCTACACTATTATTATAGGGACCTAACATTCCCCTCTCCTTAAAAAAAAATGTTGTCCTCAATGCTTAAGTAGTTCTGGATGTTTTTGCATAAAATTCTCATCCTCCCATGTGGAATATTCAATGTATAAGTTCTTCCACTTAATGAGATACTCTGAAAATGATCGATTTCGTAGTTGTCGGGTTCTTGTTTCCGTTATTCCTTCAGGCTCCAATATGATTTTTCCTTCTTCGTCAAGTTCTATTAATATTGTTTAAACTGGGATCTTATCACCGATAACCTTCTTTAAGCATGAAACATGGAAAAATGGGTGTACTCGAGAAGATGCAAGAAGCTCCAATTTGCATGCCATAGTACCAATCTTTTGCAACACCTTGTAAGGACCATAGTACTTGGGTGATAATTTATTATCCTTCTTAGCTTGCTTGAGGGACATTTGTTTGTAAGGTTGTAGCAGTAAAAATACCCAATCGCTTATGTGAAAAATTCTTTCATTCCAATGTTGATCTTCTTGTTGTTTCATTCGATTATGTGCCAAAGTGAGGTTATCCTTTAAGAGTTGGACAACTTGTTGTTGATGCTCAATGTGATCTTCCACTTAATGAACCTTAGAATTTTCTCTTAAATATGATGTGATGGACGATGGGTGATATCCATAAAGTGCCATAAATGGCGTCATTTTTTCTGCAATATGGAAGGAAGTGTTATGCCACCATTCAATGAGAGGTAACCACTTGACCCATTGTGTTTGTTTATAAGATATAAATCAACGAAGATATCCTTCCAAACATTTGTTCACTATCTGATTTTCCCATCAAATTGAGGATGATAAGATGAGCTATGAGCTAATTGAGTACCAAGACAAGAAAATAATTTTGTCAAAAGATTTGTAGTGAAAATATGATCTCTATCTCGTACAATAATCTTTGGGTTTCCATGTAGTTTTTGAATTGTTTCCATAAATGTAGTATAAATTGTACTGTCTTTAAAGCGATGAGATAATTCAAAAAAGTGTGCAGACTTGGTAAGTCTATCAACTACCACCATGATGACACTCTTTCCTTTAGACTTGGGTAAACCTGTGATAAAATCCATTGAGATCTCATCCCAATGCTGACTTGGAATGGCTAAAGGTTGTAACAAAATCGAGGTCTTAATTGTCTCAACTTTATTTTGTTGCAAAACCAAATATTCTGCCAGAAACTTCTAAATATCGGATTTAAGGTCCTCCCAAAAAAATTCCTTCTTGATCTTGTGATAAGTTTTTAAAAATCCCGAGTGCCCTCTTAAGGGGGAGGTTTTCAATTCCAAAAGAATATTTTGTTTGATTTGGGAATTCTTACAAAGATATAAGTGATGTTTGTACCATAATGAATCATTTTTCTAGCTAATTGTATCAAATGTATTGGGGTATTTCTTCAAATTTTGAATGAGTGTCCACACCTCTTCATTATTCTTCCATTCATCCCATGCTTCAATAATCCAATCGGGTTGGATAATAGAAATGACACAAAGCAATGCTTCCACATCCTCATCCTTTATTGAGAGTGCATATGCAACAACATTTTTCTTCCCTTTTTTGTAGATGATTTCAAAGTTGTAACCCAACATATTTGTGACCCATTTTTGTTGCTCTTCTGAAGATAATCTTTGTTCCAAAAAGTATTTAATACTATCATGATATGTTCTTACCTTGAAGTGTCTTCCCATTAGGTAAGGTCGCCATTTCTTTAGTGCATGTAGTATTGCTAAAATTTCCTTCTCATAAATAGGTTTTTGTAAATAATTTCCTTTGATTGGATGACTTACAAAAGAAATGGGTCTTGCATTAAAATAACACCAATTATATTTCATGAGGCATCACATTCCACAATAAAAGTTTTTGTGAAGTCTGGCGTAGCTAAGATCAGTGCTTGGCACATTGCCTCTTTAAGATGTTTAAAGGCCTTAGTTGCTTCTGGAGTCCAAGAAAATGCATCTTTGTTCAGTAATGTTGTTAGAGGTGTTGCTATTCTCCCATAATTTTTAACAAACTTGCGATAATATCATGTTAACCTGAGAAATCCTTGAAGATGCTTTATGGTTGTGGGTATTTTTCATTCCTTATGTTATCCATGATAACTCCTAGTAATAATTAGTTTGATTAGTCTTCTTAGATAGGATTTTTATGTTTAGGTTCATGTGAAACCTGTCATAGGGTACATTTAGTGTTTGATAGGGTCATCATAAAAAGAAAAGGTCATAATTCCATTGTTTTGAGGTTATCATTTCATAATAGACTTGTCTGACAGTTTTACAAGCAACTCCAGTTCAGCAAACCCAGAATTCGCTATGAAAGTCCCTGACAGTTCCGTAGAAAAATGATCCATCCTGACACTTATCTCACTACGAAAGTCTGTTGCTGTGTAACAATTTTATTTTAAATGATTGTTAGTGATGTCAGAGTTGTACTGAGTCATTATACACCTTTATTCTCATGTCCTCCACTCCTTTTCATTCACCCTTACCTCTCCTTTTCCCCTTTATACCATCTGCTGCTATCAAAAAGTTCACAAGTGTTGTCGTTGAATAGGGTTTGTGCTGTCAAAACAAGTTTAGCCGTGGTCTAAGTGAGGTCTAGGTGTTCACAAATTGGTTTGCAGGTGAAGAGGAAGCAACTCACAAGCAGCTCCTGACGTGTTGATAAGCATGGAAACCAGAAAACAATACAAAGGAGGTGTTGTAGTGCATTATGAGCCCACAGATATGAAACTTCTTGAAGAAGACCCGACTTTTGTACAGTCATTTTCCAATGTGGGATGTCTACGATTTTGCCAAAAATTGCAGGGTTTTCATGCGCAAATCACTAAAGACTTCGCCATCAATTTCACAGGGATTGGCATGAAGGTTGGCATCTTAAGTTTGAATGTCTCTCCAGACACCATTTATCATGCTACTGAAATCCCAAGGTCAGGGGAAACATGGTTTAAAGTCCAGAAGTTCCAACTACATAATTGTGATGAATTCTTGAAGGAAGAACATCGAGGGATTGATATGTCAGCAGGCATCTCCAGAACCTGCCTTAAGGAGCATTATTCTAAGTAAGTGATGGTTATTCAAAAGTATTTTACATGTGAACGAAGGTTCCATATGGTTTACCAGTACCACTTCAGGTTGTTGCTCCATTTCACAAGCAAACAACCCTCAAATATCCCTTTCTATCTCTTCAGAAGTCTAGGAAAAATGGTTGACAAGGTTCAAGCTAAACCAGATACAAGCAGTACCTCTGTTTTTCATCATGGTCTTATCAAATTACTAGTGGTTGAAGAGTTAAATAGATTGAACAGAGATTGGCTTACCTTTTTGTTCTTAAGTGGGTATGAATTAGATGTTTCTACCCCCTCTATGAGAAATCCTAAATTTAAATCCACAACCCGTAGAAAAGAGCAGCAATTAGTAAAAGAGAATAAGTCAGTAGCAGAGCAACAACCAGTGGAAGAGAAACCAGTAATTGAAGCTTCCACCAGCACTAAAAGGAGGATGACCAGAGGAAATAGTAGAGAACAGAGTATAAAGAAAGGTAAGTTGACTGATATTCTAGAAGCTATAGACATTGAAGAAAACCCAGTTGAGCAATCTGTGGAAGTGACCCAAATGGAAACCAAGAAGAAAAGAAAGAGAGCTAAGAAATTGACTTTACTCAAGAAGAACATTGTTTCATTTTTAGGCCAAGGAAACCTGTCACAAGATCAATGTAGAAAGTTGAAGAGATACTTGAAGCACCATTGGACAAAATAGAACCATCAAAGAAGTCAGCAAAGAAAAATAAATGCAAGGAAGTTGTTCAAGAAAAAAGTGAAATAGAGGTTCTATAAGAACAGTTAAGGGAAGCCAGACAAGAAGTTATCAAGACCAAACTTGAGTTTGATGAATACCAAAATGAAGTGTTAAGACAGATAGATTTTTATGATGAAATTGCAGACAAATAAAAAAAGATGATACGAAGGACTTTGACTTTACACAGAATGTTGGAGCATATGTATAAAAGGAATAGTTGGTTATAGGCAGATAGAAAAATCTTACAGGGACAAGTCACAACACTAGAAACTCAAATTGAAATGATCCATGCTAAACTCAAAAAGAGAAACCTCAAGATTGTTGTTGAAGTACGTGCTACTCCATGATATGGTAAAGTTTTCAATTTTGTCTTCACTATACCTAAATCAGTCAACTCAGCCATATATATAGTCAACATGATATTAGGAGTCATAAGGAGGCATTAAGAATCATGAAAACTAGAAAAACTCAGAATTTTGGAACTTTCATAGCAACTCCCCATAATGAAGCTGAGAATTTGCTACGAAACTGCTGTAGCTTTCCATGGAGGTTAAGGCTGGTCTAAAGCTTAGAAAAGATAGTTCTAAAGGCCTATGTTTAGCTTATAAACATCAAAGAAGACCTCAGAACTAGAAGAGAGAGAAAATAGGTAGCATAAGGGTGTTTTTTGAAGTTGCTACCAAAGTTTGCTATGAAACTATTGAAAACTCTGTTTTTTGCTACGAAATCATAAAAACTTTGTTTTTTCTACCTTTTTGAAGATTTTGAATATCAGACATCCAAGCTCCAGATGGATTACAGATCATAAAGCATATCCACTTCATCATGTTAAACTCATATGTTTCAGCATGCCAAGCCAACATATAGCCACGTAAGCATAATAGCCAACTCATTAAGACAATCAGCAAAAATGAATTTAATTGATATCTATCAATAGGTCAAAGGTGTAATGACACTCCAGCAAATATAGCAAGCAATTGGACTCAGTTATCTTCATCAATAGAAAGTGGTTAGAGATTTTAAAGCTAGTAGAGTCCTAGTTGAATTCCAACTATGTAAAATATAAAATCCCTATGAGGACTCTGTTAGTTAGAAGAAAAATAGGAATAGATCTCTTAGATAGTGGATCAAATTTGGCCCAGGTGGCAAGATAATGTAAAGATATATTTTCTCTATAAATAAGTAGTTTTTCGACCTTGAGAAGGGTTGATGGATAATGTGAAGAACTGACCTTATGTAAAATTTTGATCCTTTTTAATAGAAAATTTGCAACAACTCTGTTTTTGTACCTAAGATTCATGTCATGGCTTTCATGTGTTTTTATCATGTTGTTTCCAGTTTTACATAGTATCTTGATTACTTGGAAATCTTGTCAAACTGCTCCAATTTCCTTCATTTACTATGTATGACTGTGGATGTTAATTTGATATTAGTTTTAAAGCTATAGATGCCTCATCTTCCATCAAACACTATTGTTGGCCATAATTTGTTTTAATTTGACTCCATGCCCAATGGTGTCAGTCATCACATTTTTCTTCACCTAAAAAACCACAAAAAGAGATCAGAGTTAGCCATCTGTTGTTTGAATTGTTTCATGTAAATTTGATAAGTGTTTTTGAGAGAGCCCTCTTAGATTGGAAGGGCTAACTTCTAGTTCAAGTGGTCTGAAATAATTACACTAGGTTAAAGGTTGAGACAACCCAATTCTTTCTATCCCAGTGATAACATCTTAAAGGATTTAATTTTGTTAGGGTCTACCTTAACACCCTCATGGGATACGATATGATCCAAATATTACACCTCATATACTTAAAATTAACATTTGGAGGTTTTTGCATATAATTGTTTCTCCTCCAATAGTTTGAGCTCCATGTCAACATGTTTAACATGATCCTTCCAAGACTTGTTGTATATTAGTATATCATCAAAAAATACTAACAAAAATTTTCTAAGGAAGGGTTTGAAAATGGAATTCATCAAACCTTGAAATGTGGAAGGTGCATTAGTAAGGCCAAAAGGCATGACCAAAATTCATAATGACCCTCATGAGTTCTGAATGTTGTTTGCAAAATGTCTTCAATATTCATTCTAATTTGATGATATCCTAAATGAAGATCCTGCTTGGTGAAGTAAATTTCTCCATGTAATTCATCAAACAATTCGCCAATGACAGGAATGGGAAATTTATCTTTAATAGTGAGCTTGTTGAGTTCCCTATAATCCAGACACATATCCATGATCCATCCTTTTTGTTCACCAATACTACTGGAGCAGAGAAAGAATTTTGACTAGGTTGAATTATACGAGCCTCTAGCATTTCTGCAACCATGCGTTCAATTTCACTCTTTTGGGCGTATAGATATCTATAAGGCCTGATGTTTGGAGGAACACTTCCTGGAATAAAATGAATAGCATGAACATGATCATGAATAGGTGGGAAACCCTTAGGAGTCTCAAATACCTTGGAATGATTGTCCAAGGCATTTTGGAGATATGGAGAAATAGATGATTTCTATGTTTTAATCTCTAGTGAGCATAATTTCACAATTACGCCCCATTGTTTTGTCTTTAGAAGCTTTGTCATGCCATTAGAGCTTATTATATTTGTTGGTTTCCCTGTGATACCCGTTAATTCAACTTCCTTTCCTTCCCAAAAAAATTTCAAGAAATGTTCTTGAAAATTAAAAGCTATCATCCCAAAAGATTCTAACTATTGGACTCCTAGTACAACATCAACACCACCCATTAGAATGGAAAGAATTGGACTATTCAATACATATTCCCTTGGCATGGTTAGCTTGATATTATGGAACCTTCTAGAGCAATTTATAGTTCCTCCATTTGCAACCATCACTTGACACTTTGGTGCTAGATATAGGAAGAAAGTCAATTCCTTGGCTATCTTACAATGAATAAAATTATGGGTACTACCCGAATCAATCAACACTATTACCTTTTTCTTCTTGACATATCCTTCTATCTTGAGAGCTTGAGGAGTTAAAATTCCTACAAATTCATTACAAGATATGGTCAGATTCATTTCTTCTTTCTCTGGGGCTGGCTCCTAGTGTATATCCTCCTCTTTTGATGTTTCTAGTTTCTTTTCTTCCTCCTCTTCAAAATCTATGTAAAATAATTTATTCTCAGCACACTTATGACCTTTAGTGTATTTTCTATCACAACTTTCACAAATCCATTTTTCTCTTTTTTCTTCAAATTTTTGTGGTGTCAACCTTGTAGGTTGTGGAACACTACGAATAACAACACTTCCATCTTTATAGTTGTGAGTGGTAGAATTCCTTATTGCCATAATTTTGCTTTCAACTTTTCTTGCCACCCTTTTTGCCTTCTCCAAAGAACCAGGTTCCCAAAGGAAAACCTCATGTTGGATGTTATTCTTTAAAGTCCATATGAATACATCAATATTATTCTCCTCTGGAATATTAGATACCCTAATATTCAATTTTTGGAAGTCCTCAATGTGCTCCACCATTGAACCCTTTTGTTTGAGATTTATCAATTTGCTAAAGAAGGTGTTTCTCTTTGTATCCTCCTAATGTGCTATCATTTCCTCCGTTAAAATTTACCAAGTGACAAGTGGTTTATGAGAACAAAACCATCGATACCATACAAACTGATTGCGCTCTCAAATATAAAGTGAAATGCGTACCTTTAGTGTGTGTTGCACATCATGGAGATCAAAATATTTCTCCATATGTAGTATCCAGGGTCCTTGCCATCAAACTTCCTCATATCAATCTTGGAATGTGGTGAGCCTTAAACCTAACCTTGGAGTCTATAAAATCACAATTCATTTTTCTTTTATCCTCATCATGATTTTCATGGATTACCTTGTCGCCACTGGGAAGTTTTTCTTATAGCAACTTTTTCAAACCTTCTTTCAAACCTTCCATGTCTGCTTTTAAACCTTTCATATCCCCTTTTAAATTATCCATGTATCCTTTTATTTTTTTTTATCTAAACCATCTATATTAACATTGATCACTCCCAATTCATTTATGGTTGCTCTTGAAATTTGTTGCACTCGGTGCTGTAACTTTGATATATCATGTTGCATTTCTTCCTCTTCTTCATGCATCATATTAGAGATTTTTGGTTGCTTACTGGGTCTATCAAATTTTTTTGTTTTGAGGAATATTGGACTGAAATAATTATATATATGCTTCTCTATGCCCTTTGAATCACTTCAAATTGATTCTTCAAGCAAACGTTATGAAAATTAAAACAAATATACACCTTTTTTCCTTATTTTTTGGAGCTAGATATTGAAACTGTTGTATCTCTATAATTTTGGCTCTCCAAGTTCTGAATTTTGGTCCTGTGGTATCCCTCTAAGTATTCTTTACAATTCCACAATTCGTACCAAATTTGTATCCTTAAATATAAATTTATTCCCAATCTCCCGTGATGGCTTGATTATGGACTAGTTCAATAGAGCAAACTTGTATAGAGTGCCTCGTGTCACTATTTCAACCTTTGGCTGTGAAAATGATATAAGAAATACTAAATTCCATGCACTTTTGGTCATTTTTTACAAAATTCAAATCCGATACTCGTAGAAGAATTTATGACGATTTTCCCATGGCCACCTATTTGAGACTAAATTCTGAAGCATGCAAAAACCCGAACTTCTTCGGACCATATCTTAGAAAATATAGCGAACCAAGATCTGAAATTTTTACAATAATTTCATAAGGAATTATAACCAGGTGGTCAAAATTTCAGCTTTTGAACCCTCATAGAAAAAAATGTATAACGAAAATTTCAAGATGACCTATTTGGAGTAGCGAAACCCTAGAATCAAAAGCTTTGACACGAAATATTATGTAACCAAATTGTTTCGGGTGAGACCACCCTAGGGTCTTGGGTTGAGAACCCTAATAGAGCGGAGGGAAAACCACAACAAGAAATGCTCAAGAAATCAACCTAAATTCTTATTCTTCTGAATTGTGTAAGAGTGTCCTTACCTGGGAGTCCTACATTTGAGTAGATCCCGCAGGGTGAAAACCCTCAACTTCTCTTGATATCTTCGAAACTTGAAAATTATTCAAATGAAAAATATACAGCAGTAGAAATGTAAAGCATGTTCATGATATTAACTTTAAATCATATAAATGAATGAGAAATTATGCATCAATGTAAGATTCATAAGCGAATTACAATATAAATAGATACATAAACACATTTAATATTAGAAATAGAACAACATTCCTTTATTGATGTTAGCTATAAGTAAAGTGGAGAAATACGATCTGGGTCCTTCTCCACCTCCAAGTAGAACCATCCTCCGGATTCAGCCTTTCCCGACCTCAACAATCTTCCTCCATCACCAATACAAGGATATCTTCAAGAAAGATGAAGGATATCTCTAACAAGGAAACAAGGGTTTCTTGAAGCTTTGGAGAGTGCAGGAGGCACATGGATTTTTTCAGACTTGATCTGGGATAATCTCACTATAGTATCAATATCTCATATCTTCTCCCTTAAGGCCTTCCCATGGAGGTTTATTTATACTTCTCCAAATTAGTTTTTTCAGTTGGGAAACAATTGGGCCATGGGCAATAGGAGGTGAGGAATAGGTAAAACTCGTGAACTCCACCTAAAATTAAGGAAATTTATTTATTTTAAGTGTTTTAACATATGTACGCAGGTTGGGTATATGATGACCTGCGTGTACACGCTTTTATCACAGGGAAAAGTAGCATATAGGGAATAAAACACTATTTTTTAAATTTTGGACCAAGTTTGGAAGGAAGGGTTGCCCTAGGCCATAACCAGAGCATAAAATCTACCAAGAGTGGAAAATAGTGCTATAATAGATGCCCCCTAATATATGAGGTTAGAAGGGGTACATGATGGCCAAAATGTATTAAGTGTATAGAAGGAATCATGCCGAGACTGAAGAGGAGTTCACCAGAATTCAGCCTGCCAAGCGAGCGAAAGATATAAAAAAGAAACTGTTGTTTGAGGCGGGCATACCCATGCTCAGAAATAGTAAATCATGTTTGCATGTCAAGTATAAACGTAGATCCAATATGCATACAAGTATAAAGGAACTGAAAATACATAATGGATCATCTGATCATAATCAAGAAAGTACATGTATGAATATCACACATAAAGTGCTGATCAATGATCCTGAAGTATGAAGATGATCATGGAAGTCAAGAAACTGATCCAAATAGTACCAATTGAACATGATGGAATAAATGGTACTACACTACAACTCAGGTGCCAACATATAAGATGTCGTTGTAAAGAACTGCAACATATAAGGTGGATGGTATCAACTAGCAGAAATAGAAGCATCTGACAAGTGAACCAAGACATGTTGATGCAAACCCAAGGTCTTCATCGACCATCATGGTACATTTATACACAATGGGAATAAGTGATCTGAAGGCGACCATGTGAGAAATCATTTTATTACTGGTCATTAATTTATACCATTAACAAACGCAAGGCTACTCACCGATAATGATGATGAGAGTCAAGGTACCTAGTAAAATCTAACAAGTGTGAATAAATGAGTTGTAGTTGAACACTTGGAAGAATCTATCAATCAGGAGACAATGATGTTTTCCCACTATCGATAGCGAAGGAATCTGCCACTGATGACTGCAAACCCTAAGGTACTTCCAAATGGACTCTAGATCTCTTTCCCAGAGCAATGAGTTGAAGTCGATGGGAAAAGATCCACTAGAAGGAAGGCATTAAGGCATCCTTCATCAATCTAGCGCGAGTGTAACCTGTAGGCCAATAATGTGGAAGGAATCAGATGAACAAAGATGTAGTAACCCAACTAAAGCACGTTTCTGGCGTACACAAGATGTGGCTAGCACACGATAGAAACCCTCTGAACCAACCAATAATGAAAGTTGACATAGAGGCGAGGAATCCACCAATAGGGTCAAATGGAAACCAAGGAACTGCACAAATCCCAATGTATGATAATGAAAGCTAATGTTGAACACAAGGGAAGCCACTCATTCAAAGACCCATGATACTGATTGATGCTGAGCACAAGGTGGCCTATCAATAATGAAAATAGGGCCAGGGTGCAGCTCTAGATTTGCCCTCAAAGCAATTTGTCGTGGTCAATAAGAGCAAGAGCTACCAGCAAGAAGTCAATGGAGACATTCTCAAACCGGCATGAGCAAAGGACCAATATAGCTGATGTGATAATGAACATGATGCTGACAACTAGGGATGGCCGACTGGAAAATAGGTCAAGAGACACCGCAGAGAGGCCAACTCAGGTTTACTTCCCTTGAACAAAAGCACGACTCAACTGTGACTACATGGGCGGATATGATAACTTTGTGTAAGTTTTTCATGCAGGAGGCATAAGCAAACTCTCGATATGATTAGAAGAGGTAACCAATTGGAGGAGTACCGACTTAATAACAAGGTTAAGGCTCTCCTAAGTCAAACTAAAGCCCATCCCAATGGAGGAAATACTTACTTTTGAGTGCTTTGTTCAAGGGCGACATAACTGACTCTAGCTACCATCAAGTATGGAAATAATGTCCCGTTCCTGCTCTTTTTGGAATATATAATTTTTTTTTCTTTTTCTTTTATAGGAAGCTTGAAAAAGAATAAATGAATGCTATAGTACAGTGGAAAGAACGAGTGTTGAAAAATAGATGCTCTACTTCCTGTGAGGGGAAAATTCCTATGCTCAATGCAAGGTGGCGAAACTGGTCAAGGATACTCAAAGGAATGCTCTTTCCATTGATAAAAGGGTGTGTCAAGTCGCAGAGGCTAAGTGATTACAAGGTTGATTTTGCAGAAGAAATGGTCGAAAAGTGGCTTAAACATGAGTCTAAGTGAAGCCGGATCAAGGCCAAAAGGTGCAAATAGTCAATATGCAATGCAGCAGTACAACTCAACACAAAGGAGCCTCTAGGGTATAAGGCCAAAAAATAGTGTAGAAGGACGAGAATGAGTCTTCAACGCATAAGTCATGGCGGGACTAAAGAGGACTCCCGAGCCATCTCAATATAGCAACATGGGCAACAAATGTCAGCAAGGATCTAACTAAGATGCCCATGTAAAGGTTGGCTCTACCATCGTGTCATGATTTTAAAGTTGACGAGTGAAAATGGTTTGTGAACCAAGACACAATGGGGTTGACCGTATAGCAAACATATCGCAGTATGGAGGCTAGTATGCAAAATGCATCGGAAAGTGGTATTCCCTAACCTATATGCCAATAAGAAAATGATACCTGCCATGACGGGTTTGCGGTCATGGGACCAAAATGCTTTCTCGAAGAAGTCTCCAAAATTTCTTGTAAAGACAACCCATTCCCGACACTCCAAGCCAAAAGGTCAAAAAGTCCATAAGATAAAAATCAACTTTTGAAAAAATAATTTTCATTTTGCAACCTATATAAGGACTTTTGGGCTCACATTTTTTTCATTTGTGTTTTGAGCAAGGAGCTGTGGAGACAAACTCAAACAACTTTCCTCCGTCCAATTCAACCATTCAAATCGCTCCAAAACTTCCAGGTAACCCTTTTATCATGCTTTTAATCATTTGTGATACTTTTTAGATGTTTTTTTAAAATTTTGACCATAGGAAAATATGTTAAAAATTTCAACTCTTCGTACACGTGTTTTAAATACAGGTAAACCGCGTATACGAGGGCCCTACATGCGACTGTGTAAAAAGGCAACCTGCATGTGCGTGAGTAAAAAATTTAAAACATAAATCTAATGATTTGAAACATATTTTTTGGGAAGGATGAAAATCACCTGGAGAGAAAGGGAGCATAGTGCCATTGATAACCAAGTAATGGAGGATCAAAATGCTTTGGATGTTTTGAGAGGCTGTGGCTTGCTAAAATTCTTTAAAATTCCAAATATGAAAGAAAACACACAATTGCTTGAGTTGTTGATACATTACTGGAGTGCAGAGGATGATGCATTCATGATCGATCAGATGCCCCTAAGGATCGAGATCGAAGATATTTACTTCATTACCAGTCTTTCTCAAAGGGGAGAGATAGTGCATTCTACTGGCAGGACAAGAGGTAGTCTCAGTGTTGAAGACTACGTCCACATATTGTCCTATTCATCCTGAAAAGATTGGAAGTCAGATTCCAATCAAGCACGTACATAGCTTATCCTTGAATATCATATTGTTTACCATCGCTAGGGTAAACGTTCTTCTGCTTTACATTAGGCCTCACGAGTATCTATGAGCCTAGCAGTGGAATGCCTCACTACTGTGTTTGATTGGTGCACACCTCTACTGACCAACATGAAGAACCAACTCACTTCCATTTAGAAGGGTCAGACAAATAATTTTAGGTACGGAAAATTTTTATGCTTGTTCTTCTTTGATAAAGTACCTGGGCTTCGACCCAAGGTGCTATCGACCATCAACAGCCTGAGGGATCCGTGGATGGGCAGATGGGCTGACCTGATGAAACGCCTAAGGGGTGGTGATGTCTCCAGGATGACTTTTGACGATGAGTTTTTCGCATGGTGGGATCAATAAGTCATCGTAGTCGATGACTACCCCTACACTGGAATGGATTTTTGAGGAGCTCCAGATTTAGTATTACCACTAGATGCAGCATGGGGCAGCATAGGTAACAATTTTTTATTTTTATTTTTAAGATTTTTTGGATTTTTAATATAAATGAACTTAATTTATTTATTTATTTATTTATTATGAGACAAGACACTTACAAAATATATGATCATGTTTCAGATGTGGGGCTAGTGAGACTTGACGGATTTCCCCAACATAGGCATCGTGGAAGAGATGTTGAAGGGGTTGCAACTAATATGGAGAGAGTTCTCCATGCAGTTCAGAGGAACTTGGTGAGACTGACTCACCAAGTACCCATGATAGCCATAGAGGACTTACCCGAGGAGATTCAGCGTCGCGTGGTAGGAGTACCACGAGACTGTGTGCGACTCTTCCGGCGTGTGGCCAATGCAGTTGTTTATTTTCTAGTTGCTCATCTTGAGCCAGCCAGATAGATGATCAAATCTTTTTATGACTAGACATGATGATGGGAATAAGACCAAATTTTGTAGGGCTTTTTGTCCTGATTTTTGTATATTATTTTGGACACAAACACTCTATTTATATACATGCAATTTTATGATGATCATATATATGGATGATACTTCAATTATTTTTTATGTTTTTCAATTTGATGAATGATTTATATGCTAGTCCAATGCTTGATTAGCAACATGATCAGCTAAGGAATTCTCTGATCGTGGAATGTGAATATATACAATATAAATAAATGATAGTTGCAACAATCGTACTCTCAAAAATTGGCGATACAAATAAGGATCTCGTACCCGATAAATGTTATTTAGCTGAGATACCAGTAGTTGTGAGTCTAAATAAACCACTAACGAACCAATATCAAGAGATATTGCTTCGGATAAAAAATTAATAACGAAAGTATATTCGGCAATATTATTTGAAGCAGGACCGATAGATACTCCTCTCGAAACCATCAACTAGCCAGATGGATAATAAATCATCCAAGCCATGGAAGTAAGGTTCTGGGTATGCCTACTTGCACCATCAACAAATCCTAAATATATTGAATTGTCCATCAATACCTGCCAAAGAAGATCAAAAATATCAACATCACTAAAACCAATAGATATATATGTACAAACATATAATATATACAAACAAGTGTGTGCTCGGCCGAAGCCTAAGCAAAGTACTTCTTAAGGTAGAGCCCATTTCTGGGCTCCGCCAACTTGTTTCCTTCAAAGTCAATTAATTCATAAGCTCCCTTTTTCAAAACTCGCTTGACTATAAAGGGATCGTACCACATAGACTTAAACTTGCCTACCCCAAGGCATCTTTGTCTTGATCGTAGACTAGGACAAGGTCACCTTTAGAAAAATTTCTAGGACGAACATCTTTATCGTATTGAGTTTTTACCCTCTTTTATGGGCTTCGTTCATTGTGGTGACATCTCAACACTGCTCATCAAGATGCTCCAAATTAACGAGGTGCTCCTTGAGGCTAGAAGTCTCTGGAAGAAGTTCAACAACTAGTTTAAGGGAAGGAATTTCACATTCAATAGGAAAGATAGATTCCAACCTGTAAAGCAATTGAAAAGGAGTAAAGCCAGTGGCAGTCTTAACTAACGTTTGGTATGCCCAAAGTGTCGGATATAACATGATGTTCCAATTGGATCTAGCTTTGTCAATCATCCTTTGTAGGATGATTTTAAGGGTTTTGTTCACGGCTTCAACCTGACCATTGGCCTGAGGATAATACGGAGATGAATGATCCTGCCGGAAACCCAACTTGAGAGCCAATTCAGACATCAGTTGATTTTGAAAATGACTGCCATGATCAATGACAATCTCTTTAGGGATACCAAACTAGGAAACAACTTTATTGAAGAGAACCAAGGCCATCATTTCACTGTCATTCTTAAAAGTAGGCAAGGCCTCAGCCCACTTCTTAAAGTAGTCTACGGCCACTATGATATACTTGTGATTTCCTGCCGAAGGCGGATTACAAGTAGTAAAATCAATGCCCCACTTCGTGAAAGGTCTGATGGTGATAACAGGGAAAAGAGGAGATGGATGTGCGTGTATTTTCTAAGTATAGACTTGACAAGAATGGAATCTTTTGAACGCTTCAATACAATCCTTGAAGATTGAAAGCCAAAAGTAGCCTACTCGCAGATTTTTTTTGGCTGTTGCAAGCCCAGATAGATAACTGCCACAAGCTCCACTATGGCAATCATTAAGAACTGACTCGGCTTCTTCCAAGTTTAAACAACATCTAAGGATTGAATCAATCCCACGACGATACAATGTGTCATCTATAATAACATAATTCTTAGCGACGTGAGACAACTTTCTACGCTCATCTTTGGAAAAAGTGGGCGGGAACTTCAAATTCTAGAGATATATAATGATATCCCCATACCAAGGATCTTGTGAAGAAATAAGAAATAAGTGTTCATGAGGAAAATTTCCTCTTGAATAATTTCTTCCTCACAAGGCAGCTCTGATATCAACTCTGCAAATACTAAATATTTCTTATATTTAGCCGACATGAATTCGAGATAGAAATCTTTCAAAATGACACTCCATCTATTATATTCCCCCCCAATCACTCACCTACTGAGATCAAATTGAAATGGATTGACGGCTGCTAAGACGAATGTTTTTCGAAGTAGAATGTAATGCCGAAGCCGTTGGACATCATGAACAGTTGCCAAAGCTAATTTATCGATGGGAGAATAGTGCAGTTCAGGACCTACCAAGCTTCGACTTAAATAGTAGATTACATGCTCACTTAAGGCATTGTCTTCCTAAACCAAAACCATATCAATGGTTGATTTTTCTGCAGCGAGATATAAGAGGAAATCTCTGATATAATCAGGTGGACTCAACAATGGAGCAGAGGTTAATTCTTTTTTCAAAGCATCAAAATATCGTTGTGTGAAATCATCCCATAAAAACGAGACCCCTTTCTTAAGAAAACACATAAATCCTTTCATGATCTTGGCATAATTGGCTATAAATCTCCTCAAGAAATTTTCTTTTCCTTGGAGACTTTGAAGTTGACGTATGGAAGACAGGGGAGGCAACTGAAGTATTGCCTCAACCTTGAAGGGATCAACACGAATCCCCTTTGTTGACACAATGAATCCTAACAACCGACTGGATGTGACTGCGAAAATGCACTTATTCGAATTCAACCGGATTTTATAAAAATGACACCGCTCAAAGATCAACCGAAGGTGCTTAGGATGATCAATTCTCTTTCGAGAATGAGTAGCTAGATCATTTAGATATTCTTCGATAACATGCTTGATGTCATGAAAATCATAAGACATGGTCCGCTGAAAAGTGGCTCCAGCATTTTTGAGGCCAAAAGGCATATTTTTGTACGCAAACATACCCCAAGGACAAATAAAGGTTGTCTTGTGTTGATCTTCTAGACGAATAGTAATTTGATTGTAACTAGAGAATCCATCCATGAATGAAAAAATTTCATTACCCGCACATTCATCAATAATTTGATCAATAAAAGGCATGGGGTAATTTTCTTTTGGACAAGCCTTATTTAGGTCCCTAAAGTCAATACATACTCGAATCGTTCCTTTCTTTTTGTCTACGGGGACTGGATTAGAGACCCACTCAGTTAGAGGAATGGGGTATATGAAACTCGCCTTTAGCAGCTTTTCGACTTCAGCTTTGATAGTTGCTGCTTTTCTAGGGTTAACCAGTCGAAGTTTTTGATGAATAGGTTTAGCATTTTTGTATGTCTTGATCTCATGCTGGACAATAGATGGATCTATTCCAGGAATTTCCTCATAAGACCAAGAAAACACATCATGAAACTCTTTGAAGAGATCGGTATAAATTTGAATTTCTTCAAGGCAACAGTCAGCTCTGATGAAGACAATTTTGATTATGTTAGGATTCCAAGAGATGTTCATCGGTATAGTTTGTGAGATAACAGACATGTTACCTTTGGCAAAAAACTGTGCTGGGGACAAAGGGTTTAAAACTATATGAACATCACTAGTATAAGGACTGGACAAACTTGACTCAATTTCTCACAAATGAGGAAGGAAATATGAACAATGATGTAGATCATCCCATGGTCTATCAACACCCATCATTGCTTCTAGGATTGCTTCCTCAGATGGTAAGACTGTATCTAAGCAATCCTAAGCCGAAGTTGAATCAAGGGTCCAGGCCGGAGCCACATCTCCATCTAACTCCTTTGGTGAGAAAGGAGTAGGATGGGAGTCTGCAGAGTTAATAATAGAATGATAAGCAATTTCTGCTACAGACATAGGACATGCCATTCCACCTACCTGCCCTCCATCTAATGTGGTGTTAGACGAAGGTAAAGGCCAAGGGTCCGAAAAATAATGAGTTTGAAAGAACTCTCTTCGAGAAGGCCCCTTGGAGGATGAAATAACATTGATTCTAGCTATAGGAGAAGGAAGATAAAAAATACCCATTAAAGAAGAGTACATCCCAACTCCTAAATTCTCTATAGGTTGCCTGGGATTGTTCACTAATGGAACAGTAGAATCAGAAGATGCATGGGAGTCACCTAGAGAATAGTCCATCTGATCAACTTTCACAATCCTCCCCTCATGAGGAAAACAAAGGATGCAAAATAATGATGAAACTATGGCATCCATCTCATAAATCCAATTCCTGCCTAAGAGGAGGTTGTAATCCAGATTCGCATTGACTATTTATACCTCAATATTTACCACCTTTCCCCCAACACAGATGGGAAAGGCTGGAATAATCCCGTGCGGCCTATGAGAATGTCCATAAAATGTTGTCAATAGAGTCGGTGAAGGAACATCTTGAGGTGATCCAATGGCCTTCCAACATGAAATGGGCATCACACATGTGGAAGCTCCCACATTGATAACGGTTCGAAATATGTTGGTCTTTCGATATGTAGACTTTATCTGAAAATATATATGATGGGGAAGTCTCTTTTTGACGTTTGACATATCAAAAGTGAGCACAAGAAATTTT
Organism: Pinus tabuliformis; assembly: GCA_031772625.1. NCBI lineage: Eukaryota > Viridiplantae > Streptophyta > Pinopsida > Pinales > Pinaceae > Pinus > Pinus tabuliformis. Next base: position 795,094,934 of record CM062815.1, on the reverse strand, counting down.
TTTGGATCTACTACTCCGATTGCTGAGAGTAATGCACTCCTCTAAGCAAAGCACGACTAGAGTACCTCTAACGGTAACATAGAACAAGGAATTCGAGCCAGATATTCTGCAATCGAGTAGTTATGGGCTGCCATAGCATTAGGGTTAATGGTTGAGCGCTTTACGGAGCCTTTCGACATCCGAGATATAGACTCAACAGAGGGCCTATCAATATGGAGCGGCTCTGAGGCATCGGAAGAAGACTTAGCCTTAGATGATTCTGATTCATTGTAATCACATGATCGCGTAGCGATGTCGATATGCGATCTCATCATGAAGACATTTGACAAATTATCCCCTTCTTGGTTGCCCCCAGTGGGGGTACCAGTATTTGAGTTTGTGCCAGCAAGTAATTGCTACCCTTTGGGAAAAGGGTTAGTGAGGACAGCCTGGGAGCTAGAGGACCCCTGCTGCACTAGCAGGCACTGAGCATCTTGGATCTTAGGGTAGATATGAGTCAAATGATCCCTGTGAATGCAATGAAGCTTGGGGGAATGCACCTAGAGTTGAGTCATCATGCTGGGGGCATGTAAACTAATCTCAAGCATAGTTTTTCATTTCAAGCTTGTGTAAAAATGAAACTGAATCCAAGCATAGTTTTTCGTTTCAAGCTTGTGTAAACATGAAACTAAATCCAAGCATAGTTCCCTATGGTTCATGCTTCTATAAAAATGAACCCATCTTCATTTTAACCCATGTGATTTCCATTCTATCAGCCTCTTCCGTCAGATGAGCCTTGGTTTTTCTCCTTCCATTGTCACTTTCGGCTTGACCGATCATGCGCTTTCACTTGGTTTTTTTACCCTTTTTGAGGAACAGTTGTAATGAGTGGTCTTATTAGCCAACCTCTTCACATAATCAACATGTTTTGAGAAGTTCCAACATCACCGAAACTAGTTGCTATCCTAGACACCACTCGTTCCTCTAAGTGGAGTCCTCTTTAAGATCTTTTCAGACTCTCGAAATATGAAAAGATTGCCGAGCACTTGTCCTTTTCAGCTCATTAACAGATTGGAAATGACATCTACTCAGTATAGGTTTAACCCTTTTCCAGACTGGGATAGATTATTTACGAAAAAGGAACACGTTGATCAAACATGGTCAATAGGTTCTCTCTTGTATTGTTTTCCGCTTTTTCGGACTTGAGATACAAATATATGAAAAAGAACTTGTGGATTTTTCTTTTTGTCCCTTTTCAAACTCTCTATACATGAAAAGGAACGATTTATCATTATCGTTAGATTTGTTAAAACATGAAATAGCGACAAACTTGTCTATCATGACAAGACCGAGTTTCACCTTCACTAGGCTCGTTAAAACATCACATAACGATGGATTCACCCGAAGGGTGGAATTATCAATGGCAGGTTTCTCGCTTCCGGCGATAGATTGACATCACTAACCTTCAACCGAAAGAGTTTGTATGGTGTTTGACATCAAAACATCCATTCACACCATGCAGAATGTATTGCAGTACCTTGAGGATCATTATCATTACCAGTGATTTCTCTCACGTTTGTTAATGGCTTACATCATTGGCTGGTAATCAGACGGTGTCTTCCCATGTTTGACTTCAGATCACATATTCGCATGGTTAGACTCATACTTAAGCAAACGATTGAACGAGATAGAAGACCCCGGATCTAGTTTCATCCATTCGGGCTGCGATCTCAGGAAATGTACCAAATCATCTGTACAATGGCTTTACATTGATGGTCATCCTATCATGGGTCTATATCTGTAGACGACTATCTATGTAATTGTAATGAAAGTTTATATTCTGCATGGGTATGCCTTCCCTCAACAATTCATGAGAAAAAATAAAAATATCATGATGCAGGTCACCATCCACTTCGGAACCTCCTCATCACATCATAAAGCATATCACTCAACATTAATATTTTTGACTTCATGCTTTAGGGGGCAGCTATTATAGATCCATTTGGGTACATCACTCCCATCATCTAGATCAGTACTATTGGGGCTCATCAAACCCTAATTCAGTTACTACATGCCCTAGACAAGTCAACACTCTGAATGCCTCCTTCCCTGAGATTTTCTTGGCTTGAATCCCTCCAGAAATGCCTCATTAAGGGACCAATGCAGCCTTGGGCAGGGGTAAGTGCGCTTATGTGCAGGTAGGCCCATGATAGGGTGCTTTCCAGAGCACTTAGGCCCACTTTGACCTGCGTTGGGCGAGATTGAGCGAAATTCACATAGGGCTCTGGGTATATTCTTATCTTCTGGAGCCATCTAGAAGATTCCCACACTTATCATCTCCTATAAGCTCGAAATTGGATAGGGAATGAGTTAAGTAACCTCCTATCCTCTCATCCCTTCCTCCATGGAAACTAACTCCAAGTTTGGAAGGTCATTCAATACCCTCATTTATGACCAAAACACCATCATTTGCCTATAAATTGAGCACTCATCTAAGTGACCAGGGCTTGGAATTTGAGAATTTGTAAGGAGATACTGTTGGTGTGAGGTTTGAGATTGTAAACAAGTATTGTTATGCTGCCAAAGGGTTGTGCTTTTCATGTGATGTTGGTTGGAACCCAAGCTGGAAGAGTGATTGTTTACACCTTTTCCCATATTCTTGTCTTTATGTGTGATGATTATATGTATAAATGCTTTCGATTCCATTTTCTTATAATAGATAGATCTCTTTCTTTGATTGGTTTTTGTCCTTTGTTTATGATTGCATGTACTTGTTGAGCGAGTTAAGTTCGAGAAGGAGCGACGGGAGCCAAACAAAGGAGATAAAGGGAAAGAGAAAGATAACAAGTAAGTCCCTTGTCTTATTTATCTTCTATAGAAAAATGTTAAGCACTTTAAATATGTTGTTCTAGGTGTAGCTACCCACCTAGGGACATTGTGTTTATCCGTAGATGCAAAATTACACATAATGAATTGGCGAATCCACTAGGGAGTGATCATCATTCCGGGTAGTTTACCTTCATCCTAGTACACCCTAGTAGACTTTGCTTGCTTCCATTGATCTTGTTTTAGCCCTTTTTGAAGTGTTTTTTGGTAAAAATTGTGCTTGCAAGCCCTTAGGATGGCCTCGCTTGCACCAGCATAGGTCTGGTCAAGAGAGAGAGAGCGTTGCAGATCACCCCTGGCTTGAGGACAGTGCTTTGAAGCACACTTTATCCCATTCAAGGCTGCACGGATGCTCCTTTGATAAAAAATTTCTCCTTTAACTTGATTTTTCCCAAATTTCCTTTTGTTTCTACTTGCTGAATGATCAATGATTATTATGTCTCTGAAATCAATTTGTGTCTTCTTTGCTAGCCCTACTTTGGCCTTGATTTTTTAGTGTTTCTTAAATGATTTCTTTATCACTATTAATTCATTATCAAAGTTATTTTATAGTCGATTAATCTTTGTTCAAAAGAAAGTGTTGCAAAAGTCTTCATTTCTTTCAAAACAGAACTGTCGTAAAGTCTTCATTCTTGCAAAACGATTGATTGATTGTATGTGCATTAGTTTCCTTTTTTTCATCACAACATTAAGGGAATTGAAAAGAAAAACTTGCATTGTGTATTGAAAGAGTTTGTGTGTGCTCATAGGAACAGTTTAGGGAAATTGCATTAGATGTGTTCTTTGTTCTTTGATTACAGGAATCTAATTGCTCTATCCCTACTAGCTAAGGTTTTTAATTGTCAAAATTGAATGAAAGAATGCTTATCATATTAGTTGCATTCTAGGAATTGCAAACATACATCTTGTGGTGAACCTTAAAAGGAAAATTATTAAGAAGATCAATTTAAAAGTTATCTCAATTAACCTAATGGAGCATTGTAACTTAACACATAACATTTAGAGGTCTAGGCTAGAGATGTGTTCCAGCGTCGTAAAACATCACAGTTGTCGCTAAATTGTCTGCGATACATTCCGAGTGTGATACCTCATTCCACGTACGTGAGTATATTGTAGCTCGTCCACGTACCTTTGGGTATATAGGGCAGTGTTATAGTACGTAAAGTATAAAGTAATGCTCTCACTGTGTGGTTTCGCATTAGACAACGCTAATACGGATTGGGCCTCAAGGTACTTTTGGGTATATATGAGAGGACAACACTAGGTTGATATCCATCCTTAGGTAATCAAGTCAGCCACCTTGTACACTGTGATACACCAAACACAACATTTGGGGAGATTCCCTGCCCGTACTTCTCGATTCGTCGGGAGGTATTCTGTAGTTCACAGTTTCTTGGTAATCCTTTTGCCTAGATTATCACTCTTTTGTTTTGTTATGTTATTTTGATTAAAATAAAATTAATTGACCACGGATAACATCCTCCACGCTCACTCCTTAGTTGATCTTAGGTTGAGACATATGAAAACAACTCTGGAGTCCACCGATCAAGGAATTCCTTTTGATGGGAATCCCAGTCCTTTTCCTCCTTTCGGAAATATTGGTGCTCCCTATATGGTGACATTGTCCCTTCCAAGATTTACCATTGGATTTCGAGTATGGTTGTTTTCAACCTCCTTGGTTAATAATTTCATGATTTCTCCACAATCAAGCACTCCTCCAACTGGACAAAATCAACCTCCAGTTGATCCTAACGTTGACCCTTTGCCTTCTTCCTCGGTTTTTTCTTCCTCCACTTATTCCTCTTTTCCTGGTGAAAGTATTGAAACTAGTAACCAAGTGGATAAGAAGAAGAAGAAAGGGAAGAAGAAGAAGAAGAAGAAAATTCAGCAGGGGGGCAACCAAGCAACCATTGCTTTGAATGCAACTTCTGATGAGAAACTGTCTGATAAGCCTCACAAAGTTCGATATCCATGCAAACTTTGTATGAGAGACCATATCCTTCGAAATTGTCCCGATATTCCTCAGATCTTAGAAGAATGGTCTTCTCGTTCACATCATCCTATGTCATCAACTTCTGGAGATCATGCTGGTGACACACCATCAACTAGTGGTAGTAAAGTTCATGGAAAGAAGGGTAAAATTAAGTTTCCCTGTAGGTTATGTGAAGGGAATCACCCCATTCACCTTTGTCCCTATTTGGATGAAGCCAAAAAAGTGTTGGATAACTTTCTTGCTTCTCTGCAGTGACTTCCATCTGGTTACAGGAGACTCTCCCTTAATCCTTCACTAGTTGATGAATTGAGTGATCCAAATTAAACGTCGATCAAACCCACTCTCTCTGAATGTGAATACCATGAGTCTATACTTGACCCATCTTAGGTCGAGGAAATAGTTGACCCGATTTCACCTTCAGTTAATTGTTCTTGTCCCGAAGAGAGTGAATATGATACCACTCAGGTTCTTTTTGTTTCTTCAGATTCCAATGAGCTTGGGGGAAATCCTCCTATTCCATCAATACAGGAGGAAAATCCTCCCACTCTCGTAACTCAAGGGGTTAATTCTCTCGTTCTTACAGTACCCCCTCCAAGTGGTCTGGTCACTTCCTTTGATTGTAATCGACTAGCAAGATGTCGTCTTCCTTCTTATCTACCTTTCCTGATCATAATACAGGTTTGTAATATGATTGTACCTGGCACTATTATAGATGAAGGTGCATCTGTGAGTATCCTTTCCTCCACTTCTTGGCAAGCGCTCGGTTCGCCGCCACTTGTGCCAGTTACCCAGAATATGTTGGCTTTTAACAAAGGAACCAGTAAACCATTAGGGATCCTTCCTAAGTTGCCTATAACTTTGGGAGGAAAAATCGTTTATCTCAATGTGATGGTAGTCCCAGGCCCTTTAGATTAAAATTTACTTCTTGGGTGTGACTATGCTTATGACATGGGAGCTATTGTTTCAACACTCTTTCGAGTGATGTGTTTCCCACATGAAGGTAGAATTGTCACCATTGACCAGCTTTCATTTCTCAGTCCAAATATGGCTTCTAGTCAACCATCTCCCATAAATGGTCCTTTTGCCCCAATGGTATCTTCCCTGCCACGGGTTAATTATGTGGCAACCCGTTCCATTCCTACATCAACGGATGATGAATTTTGTGATGTTGTACATTATGTATTGCGGGCATTGGAACCAGATATCTCCTTCCAGAGCATTGTTCTCCCATCTGATGAGAAACTCTTAGAGGTCATGACCTTTTATGGGTCGTGAACAAGGAATATGAGGAGATTTCCTGGTCTTGTGTCAACCTCATTAAAAAATGAAACAAAGGGTATGAGGATAGTTCTTGGTCTTGTGTCAACCTCATTAAAAAATGAAACAAGGGGGATGAGAAAAATTCCCTGTCTTGTGTCAAGCTCATTAAAAAATTAAACAAGGAATATGAGGATAGTTCTTTTACTATGTCAACCTCATTAAAAAATGAAACAGGCCCTATGAGCAGAGTTCCTTGTCTTGTGTCAAGCCCACTAAAAAATTAAACAAGGTCCCCTAAAGCAAAGTTCCAAGTCGAGTCTTTCACTTGATCTCGTAAATGAACCTTCATTCCATCCACCTCATAACCGCGAGTAGTCTACTTAGGTGAATGCAATGAAGCTTGGGGGGCATGCACCTAGAATTGAGTCATCATGTTCGGGGCATGTAAACCAATCTCAAGCATAGTTTTTCGTTTCAAGATTGTGTAAAAATGAACTTAATCCAAGCATGGTTTTTCGTTTCAAGCTTGTGTAAACATGAAACTAAATCCAAGCATAGTTCCCTATGGTTCATGCTTCTGTAAAAATGAACCCATCTCCATTTTAACCCTCATGATTGCCATTATATCATCCTCTTCCATCAGATGAGCCTTGGTTTTTCTCCTTCCATCGTCACTATCTGCTTGGTCGATCATACACTTTCACTTGGTTGTTTTACCCTTTTTGAGGAACAGTTGAAATGAGTGGTCTTATTAGCCAGCCTCTTCACATAAATCAACATGTTTTGTGAAGTTCCAACATCACTGGAACCAGTTGCTATCCTAGACACCACTCGTTCCTTTAAGTGGAGTCGTCTATAAGCTCTTTTCAGACTCTCGAAATATGAAAAGATTTTTGAGCGCTTGTCCTTTTCAGCTCGTTAACGGATTGGAAACGAAATCTACTCAGTATAAGTTTAACCCTTTTCTGGATTGGGATAGATTATTTATGAAAAAGGAACACGTTGATTGAACATGGTCAATAGGTTCTCTCTTGTATTGTTTTATGCTTTTTCGGACTTGAGAGACAACTATACGAAAAAGAACTTGTGGAGTTTTCTTTTTGTCCCTTTTCAAACTCTCTAAACATGAAAATGACCGAGTTATCATTGTCGTTAGACTCGTTAAAACATGAGATAACGACAAACTTGTCTATCATGACAAGACCATGTTTCACCTTCGTTAGGCTCATTAAAACATCACTTAGCGATGGATTCACCCGAAGGGTGGAATTATAAAGAGGTATTGGTTCGCAATGACCGGGAAAAATGGGAAAAGGGGTAAACCACTTTATGGCAGCAGGTCGCTGTTGAACATGGCACGTTCACTTCATCATTGTGACTATTTGGGTTGGGTAATCTGATTGATGGTCATCATACCATCCATTACTTTGGTTTTGGGTCAATGCTGACAATCCATTCAGTGTCGCCGACATGTTCAAGAGAAGTCACTCAGTTTAAATTCATCCTTTGCAATACTCGTAAGCCTTCATTTTCATGGCCGCCATTCCTGAACCTTGTGTCATCAGTCACATTCTGTCTCCAAAAATAATTACACTCATTTTGTGTTGTTGATTTGGGATACATCAAGGCCCTCCTGCAAAGAGTCGCTTTTTGTCGACATCAGCGCATTATCCAAGAAGATGACTTAGAAACACCCTTCCAGTACCTTGAGGCTTACATACATCAATGGCAGGTTTCTCACTTCCGGCGATAGGTTGAAATCTTTGGACTTCGACTGAAAGACTTTGTATGGTGTTCGACATAAAAACATCCATTCAGACCATGCATAATGTACTGCAGTACCTTGAGGATCATTATCATTATCGGTGATTTCTCTTGTGTCTGTTAACGGCTTACATCATTGGCTGGTAATCAGACGGTGTCTTCCCATGTTCGACTTTAGATCACATATTCGCATGGTTAGACTCGTACTTGAGCAAACGATTGAATGGGATAGAAGACCCCAGATCTAGTTTCATCCATCCAGGCTGCGATCTCAGGAAATGTACCAAATCATCTCTATAATGGCTTTACATTGATGGTCATCCTATCATGGGTCTATATCTGTAGATGACTATCTATGTACTTGTAACGAAAGTTTATATGTTGAGCATGGGTATGACTTCCCTCAGCAATTCATGAGAAAAAATCAAAATATCATGATATTATGTATTGTAATCGATGTAGGTCACTATCCACTTCGGAACCTCCTCATCACATTGTAAAGCATATCACTCAACATTAATATTTTTGACTTCATGCTTTAGGGGGCATCTGTTATAGATCCATTTGGGAACATCACTCCCATCATCCATATCAGTACTATTGGGGCTCATTAAACCCTAATTCAGTTGCTACATGCCCTAGACAAGTCAACACTATGAATGCCTCCTTCCTTGAGAGTTTCTTGGCCTGAATCCCTAAAGAAATGCCTCCTTGAGGGACTAGCGCAGCCTTGAACAGGGGTAAGTGCACTTTAGTGTAGGTAGGCCCATGTCAGGGTGCTTTCCAGAGCACTTAGGCCCACTTTGACCTGCGTTGGGTGAGATTAAGCGAAATTCACATAGGCTTTTGGGAATATTCTTATATTTTGGAGCCATCTAGAAGATTCCCACACTTATCATCTCCTATGAGCTCGAAATTGGATAGGGAATGAGTTAAGTAACCTCCTATCCTCTCATCCCTTCCTCCATGGAAACTAACTCTAAGTTTGGAAGACCATTCAATACCCTTATTTAGGACCAAACCACCATCATTTTCCTATAAATTGAGCACTCATCTATGTGATCAGGGGCTGTACTTTGAGAATTTGTAAGGAGATACTGTTGGTGTGAGGCTTGAGATTGTAAATAAGTATTGTTATGCTACCAAAGTGCTATGCCTTTGATGTGATGTTGGTTGGAACCCAAGCTAGAAGAGTGATAATGGATCAAACTTCATGGTTGTAATTCTTCCTTCTACTTAATAAAGTTTTTTACACCTTTCCCCATATTCTTGTCTTTATGTGTGATGATTATATGTGTAAATTCTTTCGATTCCATTTGCTTATAGTAGATAGATCTCTTGCTTTGATTGGTTTTTGTCCTCTGTTTATGATTGCAGTACTTGTCGAGTGAGTTAAGTTCGAGAAGGAGCGACGGGAGCCAAACAAAGGAGACAAAAGGAAAGTGAAAGATAACAAGTAGGTCCCTTGTCTTATTTATCTTCTATAGAAAAAGGTTAAGCGCTTTAAGTCTGTTGTTCTAGGTGTAGCTACCCACCTAGGGAAATTGTGTTTATCTGTAGATGCAAAATTCCACATAACACCTGTATATACCCAAAAGTATGTGGAGGCGCAATTCGTGTTAGCACTGTCTAATGCAAAACCACATAGTGACAGCATTCCTTTATACTTTTTGTACTATAGCATCGCCCTATATACCTGAAAGTACATGGACGAGCTACGATATACTTACGTACATGAAATGAGGTATCACACTCGGAATGTATCACAGGCAATTAGCGACAGCTTCTATTTTTAACAACGCTGGAACACGTCTCTGGCCTAGACCTCTAAATGTTATGCATTAAGTTACAATGCTCCATTAGGTTAATTGAGATAAATTTTAGTTGATCTTGTTTAAAAGTTTTCCTTCCAGGTTCACCGCGTGATGTTTTTGAAAATCCTAGAATGCAACTAAGATGAGAAACATTCTTTTCATTTGATTTGAACAATGAAAACCATAACTAAAAGGGATAGAGCAATCAGAATCTCTAAACAAAGAGCATAGAGAACTTCTAATGCAGCTTTCCCTATACCATTCCTATAATCACACACAAACTTCTAAGTGCATAATGCATGTTTTTCTTTTCATTCCTTTAATGTTTAGATGAACACAAGGAAATTAAATGCACAAACGATCAATCTATGCTTTTCACAAGAAACGAAGAATTTACGAGAGTTTTTTTTCAAAGAAATGAAGACTTTGTGACACTTCTTTTTTAGAAAAGACTAATTTGACAATGAATTGATAATGATAAAGAAATCCCTTAAGAAACACTAAACAATCAAGGCCAAATTCGGGTTAGGATAAGAAATGAAAATTGATTTCACAACCATAGAAAACATTGATCTTTCAGCAAACAACATCAGAACAAAATTTGGAAAAAACCATTTTAGCTTAACAGGAATCAGCACAACCCTTAGTGGGAGACAGTGCGCTGCAGTGCACTGTCTCTAAGCTAAGGCTACTTTGCAGTGCATTGTGTCAAGACCAACACTGTGTTGGTGCCAAAGAGTCCAATCAGGAGACATTTAAGCACACTTTTTGACCAAAAACACTTCAAAATGACTGAAAAGAGATCAATGAAGTCAAGTAAAGCATACTAGGATGTAATATGATAAGGATAAACTACCAGGAATGACAATTGTCCCTAGCATGGTCGCTAATTTGTTATATGGAATTTTTACCTACGGATAAGTACATCTTCCCGAAGTGGGTAGTTGCACTTAGAACAATAGAAAGAAAGTAGTTTGACCTTTTCCTACATTAGATAGATGAGATGAAGGAACTTACTTGAGATCTTTCACTTCCTTTGATCCCCCTTTGAATTGCTCCCGTCGCTCCCGCTCAAACTAAATTCGATCAATAGGTACCTGTCAACAGAAACAGAAGACGAAAACGATCAAAGTATACAATATAGCTACTATAAATAAATGGAATAGACAACATTGAAACATATATGCATCATAGATATGAACAAGAATATAGGAAAAGGAACAAACAACTTTATTGATGTAGAAGGAGGAGTTACACCCAATGCGGTTTGATCTCATGTCACTCATCCAGCTTCAAGCCAAACCCTCGTCACACCAAAAGCACATCAATCCAGCAACATAACATTACTTGACATGAACTCAAATCTCAAACCAATAGTATTTCTCTACAATCTTCAAATTCCATCTTCCATTGTCACTATGATGAGTGGTCAATTTATAGGGAAATGCAGGTGGTTATGTAATAAATTGGGCATTGAAAGGCTTTCCAAAATTAGAGTTGGTTTCCATGGAGAAATGGATGAGAGGATAGAGGGTTAATTGATCCATAGCCTATCCAAAGTCGACCTCATAGGATGAGATAAGAGTCGGGCATCCTTCTAGAATGCTCTAGAATCTAGGAATATTCCCAGAATCCTATGTCAATTTCACTCATTCGCGCCCAGCATAGGTCAAAGTGGGCCTAAGTACACTGTAGTGTAGGCCTTAATGGGCCTGCCTGATCTGCAGCACAGTTACCCCTGACCAAGGATGCGCTGGTGTCCCAAGGAGGCATTTCAGCAGGGTTTCAAGCTAGGAAACTTTCATGGATGGAAGGATTCAATTTGATGACTTGTCTAGGGCATGTAACAACTGAATTAGGGTTTGATGAGCCCTAATTGTATTAATCTAAATGTCGGGAGTGATGTGCCCAAATAGACCTATAAAAAAACACCATAAGTGGAAAGTGGTTGCGTGGTCACTCGGATCTTCACCAGTGTTCCCCTCGAATTTTGGTATATCTGAGGGAAGTTTGGTTGGGACACGAGGCCAAAACGGGTTATACGTAATTGGATCATTAGTCAATTTAGAGAGATCTGGAAAGTTTAACGTTGCTAGAAAAGGGAGTCGTGGCGGACCTTGAGGATTCCACCCAGTGTGGGCGAAACTCCCAACGTTCTAAAAATAATGGTCTAGATTTGTGAAGGCACCAGGTTTCCTGAAGTAAATTGTAGACACAACTGAACTATAAGGAGCCCCTTGTGGTCTAGAAAAAACTGGAGTTTGACCAAATCCTACCGAAAAACCTCTGTAAATGGTAAAGTTGCCCCCTAGAGAAGTGTTAAAAGGAGCAGAGAGCCCCTAATAAGGGTTCCATGCATTAGCATAGGGAGAAAAATTCTAGAAAGAACTGATAGAAGAATACGGCATATTCCCTTGTTGACCGAAATAAAATTGATTCCCGGCTCCTAACCCACTAACCGTAGGGTTTGTCCAACTTTGAAACGGATTATAACTTTGACCCGTAGAGGAAAAAGGCATTGATCCCAAAGTTGGATTGGAATGTGGTATATGACCACCCCTAAATGGGAAACCCTAAAAAGAAGTTGATCCACTTGCCATGGATGTGGAGGCAGCTGATGGAATACTTAAAGGAACCGAAGGAATCGTGCTAGTCGGCATTCCAAAAGGGAAAAAGCCAATGCCAGAGGCAACAACTTGAGAACTTCCACTCGAAGATGGAATGGAAGTAGAACCAAATATAGTAGTGCTAGGAGTAACGAAAGGTATAGAAATAGTTCCTCCTCCTTGTACGGATACAAGAGTTTTCATACTCATAGCACTTGTTGTGGATGCCATGCTTCCAGCAGTGGTCATCGAAGGAAAAGATCGATATAGACCTGGGCTTGAAGGCCTGTTGGTCGGAGTCCCGATGTATAATAAAACATCTGGATAATCAGGAGGAAGAGGATAATTAGGAGCCGCAATAGACTCAGAAAGCTCTTCAACCTCAATATTGTCTTCTGACTGGAAGAGGACTCGAGAAAGAACTAGAGTGTTCCTCTCTAACTCTCTACTTGTACCAGGTCTATCTTGCGAATCAATAACTCCAACTGGAGGATCAATCTCTGATGCGCTTTTTGCCACTGGTTGAAAACAACTGGCAATATTGCTCCTACGCCTTCGAGGAGAAGGCTCGGGACTCGTAGGTGATAGCCCACGAAGTCTCCTAGACTGATGAGCCGATCGATCAGCCACTTTGAATTATTTTAAAGAGATTTACTTAAAGACTCAAAAAATTGTAAAGCTAGGCCAACTAGGAGCAAAGAGAACTCTCTAAAAAGTCCCTAAAGATACAAGAAATCAAACAACTTTCAAGTATTTCTGCTCCGAGTGATTAGGACCGGACACCAAAATACAAGGAAGTCAAAATCAAGGGCCTGAAAATAGTTTGGGAACGCCCCAGGCCTATTAGCGAAGGTATCAGAAGCAGTTACACTAACCTCCAGACAACATCCTTTGTTTATGCAAGCAACCAAGTTGCACAAGGGTACCCTCCAGAAGTACTGTTGAACATGATGCAATGTCAGCCTCAGGTGCCACGGGATTCCCCTCCGCGGCCACCTATGCGATCCATAAGAAAGGCAACTATGGATACCAATTCGTATCAAAAGCTGGGTGGAACACTCGTGAGGTGGGATCCAACAAGTAGGAGAGGGGATATCTCTTGATGGGGTGAAACTACACCTAAACACATATCAAGAATTTTTTAATTAATTAAACCTTGTTTAATTAATTATTAAACCCTGATTGCTTTAGTGGAACCCAAAACAAAGCAAATCCCGTTCAAACCTTTAATTTAGCTATCCTTCTAAAATAGTTGAATTGTTTGCTTTACCCGGAATACAACAACAACCCAAATCTTCCATGGAACCAAAAGAAATAAAACTGCAGCTCATAAACTTCTCAAGTCCGATTCTTGAATTAAACCGCGCACACCTTTACCACGTGATCACTATTGGATCGTACCCTTCACAATGAATGGATTTGATTGATTCGAAACCCAACTGGATTAAACCACATTTGATATCTCATCAGGTCCGAAAATGAAATTAACATACGTGCATTTTTCCGCGCGATATCCGTCGGATCTGCCTCCTTTAATCGGACGACCCAAATTAATTGAGCTATTAACCCAATTTAATAAAATATCGCGTCCAATTTTGGATTAACCTTCGATAATTTTAACCACGCGATGACTGTAGATCTGTCGATTTGTTGATCGGACGGCTTCTGCTCTTCTTTTGGATTTAGCGTGAATTTGTTAGGGTTCCGCCAAGACTTAGCCCTTCCGCTAAGTTTAGTCCTTCTCTAAACTTTATTCATCGGGATCTCGAATACATCCATGCACAACATTCACGCGATACAGAGGAATTTAGCCTACATCTTAATTAACCAATGAAATCAATCACATAATAATAGAATACACATAAACAAGATTTAAACACAAAAACTCTTTCATTCACACAATATTTACATATATGTACAAAACATCTCGTGCTCTGTTCTGTTCTCTCTTCTACTTAGCTTTGTCTAACACTCTAACACTCTGTCTCAAAACTATCTCAAAAACTATCTCTCACTCTCCTTGCAGGCTTACATTTATAGAAATAAGTACATAGTTATGGATTATTCTAAATCCATAATCTTCTCCACAAATTACTCAACTAATTCCTATTTAAGGATCTTGTAATCCCTAAGATTCCTACGAGATCTACACACATTAATTATCCCTGATATTCTCATATATTAGAGAATATTTCACAACTAAAAGCCTCACACATAGATTTCCACTCAATTTATACAAGATTCTTAAAAATTACTAAAAACATCACCTGACTAATTCAACCACATGTACAATAATATTCTGAGTAGGATGCTCCACGCATCAGACTCCCGATGTAGAAAAAAAATCATAGACTCCTGTCTATGAGGTCTGTCATTTTTCTGTAGTATTGAGACAACTACAAGTCTTAATGACTTATTACCTCCAGGATTTCAAACTCTGTTTTGTTGATGGTCCTTCAAACGATTAAATTCATCATGCTGCTGTGTTTTCGTTCCTGTTATCCTTCTTTCTCCTCATCTTCAAATTTTGAACGAACCTCGAACTGGTTCACCATTTTCACCTATATCTTTCCCAGGTAACTCTGTCATGATGAGATTAGTAAGAACTAAACCTGAAAGTTCATCATTATCATCACTCGAACTGTCAACCAAATTCTGTATATCATTGATCACAGGATGGATCAATGATGATCTATTACAATTTTCTCGACCATGCTCTAGGAGTAATTCCTCTTTGCTAATCACATCAACAAAGTTGATGTTATCTATGGTTTCCTCTCCTTCATTTGTTACAGGTTCTCTGGTCTCAACTTCTTTGGCCTCTGGCTCTTCAGCTACTGGTTCTTTCTCTAATTGAGCTGCAAACTCAACTTCATGGAATGAAGAACAATCATCCCAATTTCCTTCACGTTCACAAAAGACTTCTGGATCATAACAATGGTCATTGGTTGTTTCTATAGCAACAAATTCCTTGAATTCACATATAAACTATTAGTTTTAAAAATACTAGACCTTTTGGTCTCTTTTGATGCTTCAAGCACCAAATTCCCACCATGGAATTTCTGGTTTTTAGCAAATCCTCTTTGTTGTGACTCAATCCCTATGAGTCTCTCCTTCTCCAACAAAGAAGTATGTATTTGTTCAAGTTTGTTCATCAACATAGCATTCCATCTTTGTTGCAATAGATTCCACTTGAACCATTTCCTTATTCTCCATCCATGTCTTCTGTCTTCATTCACTTTCTCTTGAAACCATTCCTGTAGTATATTCAATTCTACTTTGATCTCTGCAATACTTATCCTATGATCTTCATCACTCATCTGACATTTATTTAAACCTTTCCTAAGTTTATCCATTCTAATTCTTCAAACTCAAATCTAAAAAAAAAATATCTACCTTAATCAATTTTTAAAACTAACTGTAGGTTTTAACCCCATACAAAAATTACCTACATATGAATTCTAAAACACAGAAAATAAACAATGCAAGAGCATAACACATAAAACACATATACACAGAGATTTTCCCCTGGATCCCAAAACCAAGACTACCAGCTTGATTTTTCATTATATTCCTTTCAATGTTACAATACATATTTATACATGCCGAAGCAACCAATACCATGGACCGAAAACCATCGTGTCCAAAACCATGGACTGAAAACCATCGAGTCCAAAACCATGTGCGAAAAATCATGCACACAACCCAACATTCTCCCACTTGTTTTCTTTCCACAGGGGGCCACAAGAGAGCTTAGTCATTTATCTATCCCTGCAAAACCCATTATTTCTCTACACCAAGAAAACTTCTCAGAGCTCACAAATTTTGTCAATGCATCTGCAGTATTCTTCAAAGTGTCCACCTTTACCAGCAACACCTTTTTGTCTTCTATCATATACCTCACAAAGTGATACTGAACATCAATGTGCTTTGTCTTTGAATGATATGCAGGGTTCTTTG
Organism: Pinus tabuliformis; assembly: GCA_031772625.1. Taxonomy (NCBI): domain Eukaryota; kingdom Viridiplantae; phylum Streptophyta; class Pinopsida; order Pinales; family Pinaceae; genus Pinus; species Pinus tabuliformis. The sequence goes on along the minus strand of CM062815.1, from coordinate 795,078,672 downwards.
CCAAGAAAATTGCACTTTGGATGTCATAGTCTATCCTTATAGCTCCCTGTACTAACCCCATACTTGAACACAATCTCTACAACCAAATTGCTTCCTTGCTTGCATGAGTGGTTGGCATGTATTCTGCCTCTGTAGTTGATAGTGCCACTACAGATTGTTTCTTACTCATCCAACTGACTGCACCTCCAAATAGGTTAAACACATACTCACTTGTAGATCTTCTCTGATCCAGATCTCCAGCGTAGTCTGCATCAACAAAGCCACGAATATCCAACACTCTATCCAATCCTGGTCTTCCTTGGTAGCAAAAACCCTATTCACTATTGCCACGTAAATAGCTGAAAACTCGCTTCACTGCTGTCCAGTGCTCCTTCCCTAGTTTTGACATAAACTTGCTCAATACTCCCACTGCATGTGCAATGTCTGGTCTAGTACAGACCATCGCATACATCAAGCTACCGACTGCACTTGCATATGGAACACGGGACATGTCCTCTTCCCCTTCTTGTGTCTTGGGACACTGTTCAGCAGATAACTTTACACCTACAGGAATAGGAACCTTCACCGGTTTACTATCCTGCATATTAAACCTCTACAATATTGTCTTGACATACTTCCTCGGTTTAACCAGAGCTTCCTCTTTGTCCAATCTCTTTTAATTTTCATGCCCAAAATATAGTTTGCAGCACCACAATATTTCATGTCGAATTCGGAGGACAAATGGGTCTTCAAATCCTGGATAATTTCTTTGTCATTTCCAACTAGCAACATATCATCCACATACAAGACCAAATAAATAACATGGTCACCAATTAATTTAAAATACACACGGTGATCTTCTTTGCTTCTGGTGAAGTCAAGTCCCCATATAAATGTATCAAATTTATGATACCACATCCCTGGTGATTGTTTTAACCCATACAAAGACTTCTTTAACTTGCATACCAGTTCTTTCTTACCTTCACCGCAAAGCCTTCAGGTTGCTTCATGTAGATCTCCTCTTCCAGATCCCCATGAAGAAATGATATCTTCACATCCATCTGTTCTACCTCAAAATCAAAAGCGGCAACAACAGATAAAAGTAATCTAATAGAAGTTACCTTGGCAACAGGAGAAAAAATATCACCAAAATCAATTCCCAACACCTGGGAATAACCTTTTTCTACCAACCAAGCTTTGTCTTTCTCCACCTTGCCTTCTGCATTTGTCTTCTTCTTGAACACCCATTTGCTGCCAATGGGTTTCCTTCCAGCCGGCAACTCCACCAGATCCCAAGCCTCATTTTTGTGCAAAGATGCCATTTCATCAACCAAGGCCTCTTTCCAGAGTTTTCCATCTTCTGAATCTATTGCTTCCTTCATAGTTCTGGGATCATCATCAGTAATAGATAAAGAAACATTTGAACAGAAAGCAGGTGGACTATACCTTTTTGGTTGCTTTCTTTCTCGAACTGATCTTCTCACACCCGGAGTTTGTGGCTCTTCATCTTCTGATTCCTTCTCTACTATAGAGTCTGATTCTTCCTCCTTTAGCTCAAACTCAATCTTCTTAGGTTCGTTTGGTTGGACTTCATGTTTAATAACTTCTTTAACCTCTCGGAACACCACATCTCGACTGTACACAACCTTCCTTGTTACTGGGTTCCAAAGCTTATAACCCTTTAAACCATCCTTATACCCAATAAAGATGCACTTTTCATATTTACAATCCAACTTGGTTCATTTCTCCTTTGGAACATGTACATATGCATCAAATCCAAATACCCTTATATGTGAAAGAGAGGGTTTCTTACCAGTCCATACCTCTCGTGGAGTTTTATCCTCCAACGCTGATGAAGGTGATCTGTTGACCAGGTAACATGTTGTCTCCACCGCCTTTGCCCATAATTCTTGTCCTAACCCGGCACCACTGAGCATGCTTCTTGCCCTTTCCATCAACGTCTTGTTCATTCTTTCTACAACTCCATTTTGTTGAGGTGTATATGGACTAGTCTTCTACCGTGCTATAGCACACTTCTTACAAAATTCTTCAAATTCCTTACTGCAAAACTCTCCACCGTTATTTGTCCTCAACACCTTTATCTTCTTCTCTGTCTGGTTTTCCACCAGAGCCTTAAATTCTTTAAACCTGTAAAAGACTTCAGATTTCTGCTTAAGGAAATATATCCATGTATTCCTTGAGAAGTCATCTATAAATGATACATAGTACACAGACTTACCCAGTGATGGAACCTTCACTGGTCCAAACACATCACTGTGCACAAGCTCTAATATTTGTTTCACCCTCTTACCACCAAAGGGGAAACTCACCCGATTCTGCTTCCCATATACACAATTTTCACAGAAATCAAAATCCAAAGAGCTATTACTCATACCTTCTACCATACCTTTACCATGAAGTATTTGAAGGCCCTTCTCTCCAATATTTCCAAGCCTTTGATGACACATCATGGTCTTATCTCCAGAGACCACTAGGTTTTTTGCTCCACTTTCAGGAACCACAAAATTGTTCCACCTATTAACAACAGTGCTACCTTGCAGTTTGTACAGAGTTCCAATCTGAACTCCCTGCATCAATACCAGTTCTCCCGAAAGCATCTTGCAGGTATCCTTCTCGAACACTATTTTTACACCTGCATCATCCAACTTACTTACAGAAATCATATTTCTGGCCAATGCAGGAATATGTAGAACACCCGGAAGTGTTCTAACCCTTCCGCCTTGCAACTTCAACTTTACTTTTCCGCGACCAACGATTCTAGCCTTCCTATCATCCCCTAAGAAGACATCACCACCATCATATTTCTCATACTCACAGAACCACTCTCTATTGGAAGTGAAGTGAAAGGATGCACCTGAGTCAATCAACCATGCCTCATGATCTACATGTGTACTTGAAGAAGCCAAGTACACATCCCCACCTTCAGCTGAGGTGGTTTTCGCCTTTGTAGAAGGAGCATCATTAGATCCCTTTCCTTTGTCAGGAGCTTTAGATTTACAGTCCCTTTTGTAGTGCCCTTCCTTTCCGCATTTTCAGCACACCACCTTTACAGGTTTTCCTGGAGATTATATCTCCCTCTAGATTTAGATCTCCCACTCGATGACTTATTTTTGTTTATGTTTTGGGACCGTCCTCATATAGACAAGGCATCACCATTCTAGCTCTCCATATTTTTCCGTCTCATCTCCTCCATCAGCAAGGATGAGACTATTTCATCAAATTGCAAGGTAGTAACATTGCTACCTATTGCAATAACCAAACTATTCCACGAATCTGGTAGAGAACAAAACACACTAATGCACTTATCTTCATCTAAAATTTCGATATCAACAGACGATAATTGACTTACCACAGTATTCAACACATTCAGATTCTCTGTCACCGAGTCTCCATCTTTCATCCTTAGATTATACAGCTTTTTCCGTAGGAACATTTTATTCACTAGAGAATTAGATTGGTACAAAGTCCCTAACTTGTCCCACAAAGCCTTCGTCGTAGCTTCCCCTGATACATTCAACAATACTGAATCTGAGACACACAATCGTATTATGCTCTTTGCCTTCTGATCCAACTTCTTCCATTCTTCATCAGACACTCCCGTTGGTTTAGTACTCGGATCTACCGCAATCCACTGATCTTTATCCACCAACAGATCCTCCATCTTGAGTTTCCACAACTCAAAACTTTGACCATTAAATTTCTCAATCTCTATATTTCGACTACTCGCCATCTTCTTTCACCACCAGAATCGATCCTGCAGATCTCCCACTGAACGGGGTCTACTACAGGCCCGAACAAAACCCTGCAGCAACAAAGGCGTCCCCTTGAAGCCAAAATAGCTCTGATACCAAATGTAGGTTTTAACCCCATATAGAAATTACTTGCATACAAATTCTAAAACACAGAAAATAAACAATGCGAGAGCATAACACATAAAACACATATACACAGAGATTTTCCCCTGGATCCCAAAACCGGGACTACCAGATTGATTTTTCATTATATTCCTTTCAATGTTACAATACATATTTATACATGATGAAGCATCCAATACCATGGGCCGAAAACCTTCATGTCCAAAACGATGGACCGAAAACCATCGCGTCCAAAACCATGTGCGAAAAATCATGCACAAAACCATAGGTAGAGTGGGGTGACTTGTACCCCTCAATCCTCCTGTGACTCCCCCCACTACACAATTGGCACAACGAAGGGGGGGCTCTGCCCCCATTCTAACCCCTTGGTTAACTACGTTGGCTAGTCATGGAAAGAATATAACACAACCCAACACTAGCTCCTTTGTTTTTCCTTTGCTTCCGTTGCGCCTCCGATTTTCCTTGTCATATGTCTTCTTGATCTCTCTAACAACTTTAACTTGTGAGTTTCAATCAGCCTCTCCAGTAACAAGTCTCCTTCTTGCTACACATGATTCATCAAGCTTTCCTCCTCTGAGCTTAGTCTGTTAGCATTTCTCTGGTTCTCTCCTCTGGAACCATATGATCACTCCTTGCTCTAGGCTACTGCAAATATTCTCAACTTCCTCTATTGTTACTCTGCACAACAATTATAAAGACTAACACTAACAAATATAATCATATTTCACGCAGAATCTCATTCGGCTCTGATACCAAAATGATGGGGTGAAACTACACCTAAACACATATCAGGAATTTTTAAATTAATTAAACAATGTTTAATTAATTATTAGACCCTGATTGCTTTAGCGGAACCCAAAACAAAGCAAATCCCGTTCAAACCTTTAATTTAGCTATCCATCTAAAATAGCTGAACTGTTTGCTTTACCTGGAATACAACAACAACCCAAATCTTCCACGGAACCGAAAGAAATAAAACTGCAGCTCATAAACTTCTCGGGTCTGATTCTTGAATTAACCCGTGCGAACCTTTACCACACGATCATCGTTGGATCGTGCCCTTCACAATGAATGGATTTAATTGATCCAGAACCCAACTAGATTAAACCACATTTGATATCTCATCGAGTCCGAAAATAAAATTAACGTACGTGCATTTTTACACGCAATATCCATCGGATCTGCCTCCTTTAATCAGATGGCCCATATTAACTAAGCTATTAACCTAGTTTAATAAAATATCGCGTCCGACTTTGGATTAATATTCGAGCTTTTTAACCACGCGATCACTGTAGATCTGTCGATCTATTGATCGGACGAATTCCGCTCTTCTTTTGGATTTAGCGTGAATTTGTTAGGGTTCCACCAAGACTTAGCCCTTCCGCTAAGTTTAGTCCATCTCTAAACTTTATTCATCGGGATCTCAAATACATCCATGCACAACATTCACATGATACAGCGGAATTTAGCCTACATCTTAATTAACCAATGAAATCAATCACATAATAACAGAATACACATAAACAAGATTTAAACACAAAACCTCTTTCATTCACACAATATTTACATATATGTACAGAACATCTCGTGCTTTGTTCTGTTCTCTCTTCTACTCAGCTTTGTCTAACACTCTAACACTTTGTCTCAAAACTATCTCTCACTCTCCTCGCAGGCTTACATTTATAGAAATAAGTACATAGTTATGGATTATTCTAAATCCATAATATTCTCTATAAATAACTCAACTAATTCATATATAAGGATCTCATAATCCCTAAGATTCCTACGAGATCCACACACATTAATTATCCCTGATATTCTCACATAGTTGAGAATATTTCACAACTAAAATCTTCACACATAGATTTCCACTCGATTTATACAAGATTCTTAAAAATAACTAAAAACATCACCCCCCTAATTCAACGACATGTACAATAATATTCTGAGCAGGATGCTCCTGCATCATCTTTCTTCCTTGTCTTCACTCTCCCTTGTGCTTAACTCCCAGTCACGGAGATTTCCCGGTCTTTCTAACGATATTGGGTTTCGCTCTTTATTCAACTTCTAAGTTTTGTAATTTGAGCGGCCTTGGAGATTTAACTCTCCACTCACCTATTCCAAGGCCCTAATGAACCTAAACTTGTTGGTGTTTATTAATGACAACAATAAAAGTTCTAGTTCATTTTATTAGATCGCTTGATTTTATATAGCTGTTCTTTAAGTCAAGGGGAATTACGAGAGTGAAACTGATGATGTTTTATGACGCAAAAGAAATCAATAGAAAACTAACTATATGGATGCAGTCATTTTCTTCGATGAAGAGTGATTTCTACTTGGGTTCTACGAAAACCTATATATAAGCACAATATTTTTCTTTTCTTTTCTGAAACAATCCACACACACCCAAAATCTAAAAAGACTAAGAATGCTTAAAAATGAAAACTAACCTAATGCAAGTCAAAATGATGATGCAAGATCCTAAATAACACTCACAAGCAAATGTGGTTCTTTATAGAGACAATAAGCCAACTTGAAAATGAAGAGGGCCAAAAAATTAAAAACAAATTCTCTCCAAAGCAAGCAGAACAAATTGCAAAAGATCACAATTCGCTTCTCAACAATAAAACAAAAGAAATCGTAAACCAAAAGCTTGGAAAAAGAAAAACAAAAAGCAATGTTTTTGTGATTTTTCTTTTAAGGAAACAAAAGCAACTTTTTGAGGTCACAAAAGTACTACTAAAATTCGAAAGATCAAGAAATAAGTACAAGGAGTCTTCCAATCTCGCAAGTTATAAAACTCATGAATAAATGAAGAAAGACTACAAACTTGCACAAACTGATCTAAACAACAACAAAATATTTCGGCAAACCAACAAAATATCAAGAAAGAAATACTTTCAAACTTGCCAAAAAGACTCTCAAAAAGGCACGAAAAGCAACAAGGCCATAAAACAAGGAAAAGCAAAGCAAGAGAACTTGAAATCTGGGCTGAAAATGAAATCAAAATCAATTTCTTGTTCTGGAAAACCAGAACATCCAAGAACTTCAAAACGAAGTCTTGAACCCAAGACACAAACTACAAACTTGCTTAAGAAGCAATCCTAGGCCAAACAAGACTTTTTAGTGAGAAGGAGATTTTGAAAAAGAAATCTTGCAGGAAAACTGAGTTCTCCAGACAACAAATGACCATACAACAGCATAAAACACCAGGCAGAAGACCTAACTGGGCAAAAATATTTGAAAAAACAATTCAAAAAATTGCATATGTGACTGTGTAAAGACACATAAGCGTGCACACGCATTTCTAATACAAGAAACACATGTATATGTGAGTCTGCTTGAAGAAACCTGCGTGTATACATGACTGTAATCTAAGAAAATAGAGTATACAAAGCTTAATTAGGAAAAAACAAAAATCAAAGTATGATCAAGAAGATTAGACTTGATTCCTACGACGCTAATGGATCAAACAACATTGTAAAAGCAAGCAATCAAGAAGAACCCTGATTGAGAATAAACAACCCAAACCAAGAATAACAAGAATGTTATCCCTAGCGGAGGTGCCAATTCTGTTGCGATGAGACCACCCTAGGGTCTTGGGTTGAGAACCTGAAGAAAGCGGAGGGCAAACTACAACAAGAAATTCTTAAGCAATCAACCTAAATTCTTATTCTACTGAACTTTGTAAGAATGTCCTTACCCGGGAGTCCTACGTTTGAGTAGATCCCGCAGGGTGCAAACCCTCAACTTTTCTTGATATCTTCGAAACCTAAAAATTATTCAAATGAAACATATATAGCAGTAGAAACGTAAAGCATGTTCATGATATTAACTTTAAATCATATAAATGAATGAACAATTATACATCAATGTAAGAATCATAAGCGAATTACAATATAAATAGATACATAAACACCTTTAATATTAGAAACAGAACAACATTCCTTTATTGAAGTTAGCTACAAGTAAAGTGGAGAAATACGACCTAAGTCCTTCTCCGACTCCAAGTGGAACCATCCTCTGGATTCGTCCTTTCCCGACCTCAGCAATATTCCTCCATCACCAATACAAGTATATCTTCAAGAAAGATGAAGGATATCTCTAACAAGGAAACAAGGGTTTCCTGAAGCTTTGGGGAGTGCAGGAGGCATAGGGATTTCGTCAGACTCGATCAGGGATAATCTCACTATAGTATCAATATCTCATATCTTCTCCCTTAAGGCCTTCCCATGGAGGTTTATTTATACTTCTCCAAATTAGGTTTTTTCAGTTGGGAAATAGTTGGGCCATGGGTAATAGGAGGTGAGTAACAGGTAAAATCGTGAACTCCGCCCGAAATTAAGGAAATTTAATTTTTTTAAGTGTTTTAACATATGTATGCGGGTTGGGTATATGCTGACTCGTGTGTACATGCTTTTATCACATGGAAAAGTAGCGTATAGGGAATAAAACTCTATTTTTTAGCTTTTGGACCAAGTCTGGAAGGAAGGGTTTCCCTAGGCCATAATCAGAGCATCAGATCTACCAAGAGTGGCAAATGGTGCTATAACACAAATCACAAAAGAAAGATAGATCAATGAATTCAAAATTAGTCTCTTCTAGGGGGAAACCTTCTTTACATCACATAAATGAACAATTCTTGAATGATTCAAATGACAAGACCTCATTTCTATATATAAGAGTATAAGGGGTCAAAATATAATCAGAGCCTTCATAAAAATAATAATGTAAGGGCACAACAACAACAAAAGTGGCTCCTATGGGGCATAACAATAACAATATGGGGGATACATTAACAATAACATTAAGGGGACTACAATATTATTATAGGGACCTAACATAATTCCATGTGTATCTCCTTGGGGTGCACCAATGTTGTTTGTAAATAAGAAGCACGATCTTAGATTGTGCATTGATTAAAGGCAACTAAACAAGGTGACTATAAATAATAGGTATCCATTGCCTCAAATTGATAATTTTTTTGATCCACTGAAGGGAAAGCCAAGATTTTCAAATATTGATCTGAGATCAGGATATCATCAGGTGTGCATCAAAGAAGAATACATTTATAAGTCTGTATTTTGTACAAGATATGGGCACTATGATTTTGTGGTGGTTCCTTTTGGTCTTACCAATGCTCTGGCTACCTTCATGTGTATGATGAACAATGTGTTATGCCCTTACCTAGACAATTTTGTGATAGCAGTTATTAATGATATATTGGTCTATTCAAAGAATTATAAGAAGCATGCAGAGCACTTGGTAGCAAAATTGAGATCATTGAGAGAGCATCAGTTGTATGTCAAGCTCAAAGAGTGTAGCTTCTTTCAGTCTCAGAGTCATTACTTGCGACATGTTTTTTCCAAGGAAGGAATAGCAGTGGATCCAGATAAGATTAAGGCTATCATGGAGTGTCTAACTCAAAATAGTTTGGATGAGGTCAGATTGTTCATGGGACGAGTAAGTTATTCCAGGAGGTTCATTAGGAATTTCTCTAAGATTGGCTATCCTATCACATCCTTTCAAAGGTAAGGAAAGAAGTTTGAATGGACTGTTGAGTGTGCAACTAGTTTTTATTAGTTGAATTAGTTGCTTACTAATGCTCTAGTTTTGAGGATTGCAAACCTTGATAAAGACTTTGTGGTTTGTACAAATGCTTGCAAGGAAGTACTTGTTGGATTCATGATGTAGGAAGGGCATTGGGTTTGCTATGAATCCTTGAAGTTGAAAGAGCATGAGCATAATTATGTGACTCGTGATCTTGAGTTGGAATCTATCATTCATGCATTGAATATTTGGAGACATTATCTCCTTGGTAGGAGGTTCGTTTTGATGAGTGATCATAGTGGGCTGAGGTACTTGTTTGAATAACTCAATCTGAATGCAAGGAAATATAGATGGTTGGCTATTCTCAGTGAGTTTTATTTTAATATCAACTAAATCAAAGGAAAATAGAACCAGGTTGTAGATGCTCTCAGTAGGAGTTTGCAGGTGAATAATGTTTCAGCTGTGAGCTCTTATGGGATAGATTTGCAGGAGGGGATATTACATGCAAGGTAGCATGATGGGAGGTACCTGCAACTAAAGTAGAGATTGCAACAACAAGGTGATAAGGATTAAGAGTATTAGCTCACAATAGATGGATTGGTTATATTTAGGAGCAGGATCTATGTGTATGACAATGGTCAATTGAAGAAGCTTATTTTGAGAGAGTTTCATGTCAAGCCATGCTCAAGCCCACTAGGATATCAAAAGACTTTGAAAGCTATAAATAAGTACTACTATTGGCCTAATTTTAAGAAAAAGGTGGTTGATTTTGTTTCTAAGTGCTTTGATTTTCAACAGGTGAAATATGAAAGCAAGCATCCAGTTGGTTTGTTGCAATCTATTCCGATTCTGGAATGGAAATAGGAGGTCATTTCCATGGATTTCATTACAGGTTTGCTTAGGACATCAAGGCAACATGAATCCATCACAGTTGTGGTTGGTAGGTTGAGAAAGGTAGCTCACTTCATTGTAGTTAAGTCTAATAATTGAGCTAATAAAGTGACTCAAGTATTCATTAAGGAGATAGTAAGGTTATATGGACTTTCCAAGAGGATTATATCATATAGAGATGCCAAGTTCACTTCCAAGTTATGGAAGGAGTTATTTTCAAGCTTGGGGACAAATTTAGCCTTCAGTACAACTTATCATGTAGACAAATGGATAGACAAAGAGAGTTAATAGGATTCTTGAGGATGTTTTGAGAATGTATGGCATGCATCAACAAAGGAAGCGGGAGGAGTATCTTCCACTGACAGAATTTTCTTATTATAATGGGTATCATTAATCCTTGAAGATGAGTCCATTTGAGTCCCTTTATGGAAGGAGTTGTAATACTCCTATCAGGTCGAGTGATCCAGTGAGTAGGGTGCTTATTGGACTGGATATGTTGAGAGAGATGGAGCAGGAGATGCAGGTTATCAGAAAGAAGGTAGCACAGGACAGGTAGAATATTTATGCGGATCAACAAGGAGTTTCAGGTTGGAGAGCACATGTACTTATGTATCAAGCCTAAGAAGAGCTCCTTGAATATTGGATCGTGTATCAAGTTGGGACCTCAATATTGCGGGCCTTTTGAGATAATTGAGAGGATTGGACCTATGGCATACATACTTGCTTTTCCTCCATCAGTGAAATTCCATGATGATTTCCATGTTTCATTGCTTAAAAGATATGTACAAGATGTTGATCATGTGATTGATTGGTCTATATTTTAGGTGGAAACATAAGGATAGTTCTAGCCAGAGCCTCAATACATCTTATAGCGAAAGAATCTCATGCTTTGGAACAGATAAATAGAGCAATTTAAAGTGTAGTGGAAGCACTTTGGGCCCGATGAAGCTACATGGGAGATGGTTGATCAAATTCATGCCTTATATCCTTCTTTATTTGTTGGTTAAAGCAAGTGTGCTTTGGTGTGTATATATATATATATATATATATATATAGATATCTGCGTGCGTGTGTGTTATCTTAAATATTGTATGGAGCTATGTTTATAAAGCTCCAATAAGTAGTATCTCATTATAAATATTGCATCGAGTTGTGTTTATAAAGCTCCATAAGTAGTATGTTGTCATGTTTTCAGCAGTTTTTTCTAGTTATAAGTGTCATAGAACATCGAGGACCCATCCCCCAAGGGGGAAGGGTTTGTAACAACCCCGGGTTAAAATTTCATGTAATAAATGGGAATTATAAAGGAAAAATAAATCAAAGGTTATGGGATACATATTCCAAGCTAAATGAAAGGAAAACATTATATTGGCATCCACTTGTGGTTAATTATTTGAGGAATTTAGACTTCTGTGATCCATAATATTGTAAGATAATCTTCGGAAATTGCCATTGGCTATGGAAATTGCTATTAGTTAATTATTTATTGGCTATGGAAATTGCCATTGAAATTGGCATTGGAAAAGGAAAAAGGAAATAAACGAAAATTAATAAAAGAAATAAAATAAAATAAGAGAAAAGGAAGATGAAGAGACAAGAAAGTGCATGCAAGGGAAACTGAAGGAAAAAAAAGGGAAATGAAAAGAAATTAGGAGAGACATCATTCTAACATTATTCACTTTAGGGAAAGAGAAAAGAGAACACTACAACAAGAGAGAGAGAGAGAGAGAGAGAGAGAGAGAGAGAGAGAGAGAGAGAGAGAGAGAGAGCACTTGGAAACAAGGAAGACACAAGCAAGAAAGTAAAGGAAAATCAAGGAAAAACAAATGGGAATAAGAGAAGATTGAATAACAGCAAGCAAGGGCAAAAATCAAGCAAGGAAAGGGTAGCCAACATGAGGATTTTGCAGGTAATAGGTTGCATGTTTGATTATCTTGTTGGGATGTGAATACATGGTTTATACATTAGTTTATTGGTCATGTTTGTTGCGATTGGCATGGAATTTTCTTGGATTAACAGTGATTTATAGCCTTGCCTTTGCCATTTCCTAGATAGCCATGGTATAGTGGGTTTTTATTTTGGTTGAGCTTTGGATTGTCGATGGATTTGGATCTGGTTGAGGTGGTCTCAAAAAAATACCAAGGGTTGAGAATAGAGATGGTTTTCTCAAGGAATCTCTTAACCGGTGGGTGGATGTGTGAATATTCCTCTAGGTATGGTGAAGAAATCCTGAGGCATCGTAGCTTGCATTGGTTTTAGTGATTTTTGGACCCGGTTTAGGTGAAATCTTTGTGGCTTGAGGGTGGAGGTGGTTTAACCTCTGGATTCCCTATTTGTTTATGTTTGGTTTATCCCATGTGATCCCACATTCATGCTTGGAATATGGCATGGGGGTGATTAGTTGAAAGAAGGATTTGGTTCAACCCAATCTATCGTCAGGTGGTATGTGGAAGTCCCTGACTTGGTTGGCTTTATATACATGTTATTATGTGTTATTCTTTATTGAGATCAATGAGAAAAAACTCTTGGTTATTGTGTTAATTTTATGATTGGTTTTTCACATATTCATTTTGGTTCAATGTTGGTTATATTCATTGTACGTTATTATTATATGATGTGTTCTTGTTATGGATCTTGTTCATGGTTTGATAAGTTATTGAATGGTTATATGAATGCATGAGCTAACAAGTGTTTGTCTTAGCTAGCTTGAGAGGGAAGTAAGCCTTCTTGATGAACCTCTGTTGAAACTAATGAGACAACGAATAATTATGATTTCATGATCAACAATTTCTATGTTTACAATTGTAGAAATTCTATGTAGATTCAAAACTACGCATGTAATTTACTAAAACATAAAACTTGACTCTCTGTTCTACTCATATGCAGAAAGCAATTCATAATCAAGAAAGGAAATCATAAACAAGTGATATGATTCAACACAGATACATAGATATTTATCTAGGGGGAATAAATTACTCAAAACCCCTTCCTATCTGTATTACATAAATCAAAGAATAAAGAAGAAATACGATGCTTGCTCAAGCCTGGGAAACCTTTGCATTAGTATAGTCTATCTCACTGCCTCAAAGATTGACTCTAGCCAAAACTTAACCAATTTTCCTGCCTTCCAAGCTACTATTTCATTCCGTTTTTCCTTGAGGAATTAGGCCCCTATTAATTAGGAAATTCCTCATTGAGAATTGTGTAATTCCTTTAGGCCCTTCTCCAACTGCATGCACCACTTGTACGCTTTGGAATAGTCTACAACTAATAGTACACTGCCATTCAACTCCAATATCAAATGGATAACTCAAGTTCTTTGCATGCATCAATTATTCTGAGTTGATTGATGAGTTAACTGGTTGATCACTGAGGTACACACCCCACTATTGGATGCTCCACTAGTTCTCTAATAGTTAGAACTAGTTTAACTCACAATAACTCAAACTAAATAAAACAGATTTCTAGAAATTAACAATCGATCATATTGAATTGAACTCAAGTGTCTCCAACACGAATTAACTAAGTTAACTGAGTGAGAAGTGCCATGTCACCTCAGTTAACTACCTCCAAGTATTCTGCTGAAATTAAAATCTGAATTTTAATCTAGTTTGACCAAGGAAAAGTCAAAACTATATTTTCTTGTTGCATTTTCAACAACCATGTGTTTTTCTAAATGAATGACGTGTTTGGAAATCTTGGATAAGAACAGGGCCTAGAAACAAGATGATAAGACTCAGGAACCTTGTTGGGAAAGTTTTAGGTAGTTCTGGGTAGTTGGCATGTAGGCGAGGCCTGAAAATATTGAATATAGTCCCTGGCCACAGACACAGACCTGAGAAATATCTGTTGTAGTCACATGGAGGAAGATTTGTGCATGCGGCTACATCATTCTAGCCACATGGACAAGACTGCACGCGTGCGACTAGGTTGTAAAGCTTGGTTGAAAGTGGTTCAAGCTCATAGAAAATGTCACCAGTAGAAAGTGTTTGACATCTAGGTGATTTAGTGTCTCTGGGTGTTATAGTAAGTTTGGTGCAAATTTGGTAAGTTAGGCCCCATTTCCATAAGTGCATCTTGGATTTTGGGTCATGCATAGTAACTCTCAACTCGTGTTTACCATGGTGAGCTTGTAAAAGTGGGTAAATGTGGGGTGTGCTTTTAATGTATTTATGGGAAAACATATCTTTGTTTATAAATGCATGGCCTTTCTCTGCCATGTGACACTCTTTGAAGCCACGTGTACCCCCAGGCACCTTTATCTCCAACACTAAACACAACAACCCATTTCTTGTCACCATGGAGTTTCCTTGATGCCCCCATACTCTTAATTGTGGAGTGGGCTTTGCAACCAACTATTATTTTTATTAATATAATATATGTACATCAGTTCACATTGTATTTACAATCATGCCTCTCTGACCACTTAGCCAAAATGACATATATACTTGGGAACAATGGAACAAAAATATATCTAGCATAACTACATGGACACGCGGGCTACATAATATAACTTAGGCTCACTAGTATAAACATCATTGTATATATATTTACATTAATTATTCAGGGGCAGAATTAGGGTGTTACATTTTATATTGTTGGTTATGAGTTGTATCTCCTTGGTATTTTTTGTCATTTTGATAGTGTTACAGGGAAAAGTGTCTATATAGAACTGCTCTATCCCACTAAGGTGTGACAGCTGCCTTAGAAACAAACAGAGAAAAGCTACTTTCATTTTTCCTTTATGAATTATAGATAGAGAGGAACAAAAAGACCAACCTCTGTCTTGCACCTATCTCCTGATTTGATCCCTCTCTTCTTTGATAGTCCTCACCTACTTGCTCCCTTGCACACCCAGCTTCACAAAGTACCTGTAAGATCACAGAAGCATAGCACTATACAAAGACATGGATCTATAATCATAAACAATCTAGGATCAGATGTAAATTGGACATACAAATGTAGCAAGCATCAATGACACAAAAGCATGGAGGAAAACTCAAATAGCTTTTATTGATAAACAAGAAAAGAGCCAAGAGGAGTTACAACCAGTTGTTTTGACCCAGCATCAACCTCCCAGCAAAGAAGCCCCTCTTCACCTCAAACAAAGCTTAGATCACCCAACAATCTGATGTTTGTCTCAAGAAACCAACAGCAATTCCTTACAATATGCAAAATTCCAGCCTCTGGATCTCTGGAATGAGGGATCCATATATAGATATCTGTAAGGGGGATGAGTCAGCTTGTGATTTGATTAGTGTCTTCTCTCTGATAGTTCTTGCTTCCACTTGGAGACTGATGGTCTCTTACTCATCCTTGGTCGAATTCAGTGAGGCAAGTGTCACAGGAGAAGATTCTGGAAGCTTCCATTGCCTCTCCACCTTGCGGAATGACACTGCAATTTGTCATTTCTCGCCCATCGCACCCCACAGAAGGGATTTTTGAAATGCAATGCACCCACACAGTGTATTTAGGTGGGATGCAATGCACTTAGCCAGTGGAGCAGCTGCAATGATCCTGTTTTGACCAATTCTGAGCAGTTTCTCATGGAGAACTTCTGGGAGAAGCTGTAATCTGTTGACCTTGTTCCTTTAGGGGTTAGAACAACACTTTTAGGGACTTAGGAGCCCTTGGTTTATGGACATTTCATGCTTGGGGTTGTAGGGCCCAAAAATGCCTATAACAGTTGCCCCCTAAAGCATGAGGTCGTTAATCCTTTGATGTCGGGTGAAATGCTTTATTATGAGGATCCGAAGTTCTTTCAATGCTGAGAGGAGACCTGTAATAAGATACAATACAATACATTATCTTCATAATATTTTCATGATCTAGCTGAGGTGGGCATTCCCATGCTCAGCTTTATAAATTCATTTTCATGTACATAGGACAGACAATCGTCTGAGTGTAGACTGATGATTCTGATAGAGCCATCATCCTTTTGAGTGGATGATTATCTGTGCAGCAATGATGTACATTTAATGTCTTTATTTCCCTGAATATATATCGCAGCCCGGATGGATGAAACTAGATCCGGGGTTTTCAATCTCGTTCGATCTTCACTCAAAGTACAAGTCGATCCATGTGAGAAATGTTCTGAAGTCGAACATGGAAAGACATCGCTTGATTACCAGTCAATGATGTAAACTGTTAACAAGGGCGAGAGGAATCACCGATAATGATAATGACCCTCAAGGTACTGCAGTACAATTCACGTGGTGTGAATAAAGGACTTGGCGTTGAACACCACGCAAAATATTTCGGTCGAAGGCCATTGATGTAAACCTGTCGCCGGAAGTGAGAAACTTGCCATTGAGGCATGCAAGCTTCAAAGTACTGAATGGGGTGTTCCTAGATCAACTTCTTGGATAATGAGTTGATGTCGACAAGAAGTGATCTGTCACAGGAGGTCCTTAATGAATCCCACATCAATGACACGGAACAGAGCAAATGATTTTAATGGAGGTGAAAATGATCTGGTGATATAAGGTTCAGGGTGGCGGTCATGAAAGAATGGAGCATAGATGTATGGTAGTGGGTGAGACACAGGTGTATTCTCTGAATGACTTCTCTCGAACATATCAGCGACACTGATGTGATGGATTGGTAGCATTAACCCCAAATGTGGATGGTATGATGTGACCATGGTGATGTGATCGGTGAATGTAACAACCCAACCCGACTCGGACACGGAGTGGAAGTGTCATGTTCAAGAGCGACTTGCTACCAACAAAGTTTCTTCAAGTTTTCTTCCCAATTTTCCCCAGTCATTGATGACCAGTACCTCTTTATTTTTGTCAAGCTTGAGGAGGATAACATATGCTTGTTCTATAATTTGCCCTTCGGGCAAACCCATCGTTGTGTTTTAACGAGCCTAGCGATAGTGAAACTCATTCTCGTCTATAGACAAGTTTGTCGCTATTAAAATTTTAACGAGCTTAACGACAAAGATAACTCGGTCCTTTTCAATTTTAGAGAGTCTAAAAATGAACGTAAAGGTAACTCCAAAATTCCTTTTTCGTCATCTAATCCCTCAAGTCCGAAAAAGTATAAAACAATACAGAAGGGATGAATTTTCGATACTTTTAATGAGCCGAACAAAACAAGCGCTTGATGTTTTTGTGTAATAATCTCTCAGGTCCAAAAATATTAAAATCTAGAGGAGGGATAGCACTTCCTGTCCCTTTAATGAGCTGGAGAGGCCAATGGCTCGGCAATCTTTTCATATTTTACGAGTCAGTTGAAAAGAGCTTAACGGAGACTTGTCTTTTGAGGAATGAGTGATAAAATGGGTAGCAGCTGATTCCAGGTAAGGTTTGGAATTTTCCAATCATGGCAGTGTCACAAGGATGGCTAGTGAGATCACTCTTCGCAGCTGTTCCTCAAAATGGGTAAACAATCAAATGTAGGTGAATGATCGGCCAATGAAAAAGTGGAGGTGACGGTGCAAACACGACCAAGGCTTTAATGGCTGAAGTACTACATTCACGATGGTTATTTACCGGGGAATAGTTCATTTTTTAACGAGCTTAAACGCGAGGGGAAACATTTGCTCATGTCTTATGTTTATTTTTTAACGAGCTTGAACTATGTGCTAAAACTGCTCGGTTAATCCAGTTGTGTGATAAGAATGTCTCATATAAAACGGCAAGTTTTAGAGTTTTGCCCCACATCCTTTCTTTATGCAAGTTAGGAAACGACCAATCCAAAAAACAGATAAATGATCGCTCTTTGCTTGCACTCCAAAAGGTTTGCATGCCCCAGGTATAAAACAGAGTTTCAAGGTTACCCCTTCTTTAGTCCGTTAAAACATTTGTTTTACCGAGAGAGGCCTACCTCTTACAGGTTACCCAAAGATTGTTCTATTCACAACGCAAACAAAACACTTCTTCGGCGATGTCTACCGAGATAAACAAAGGTGAGTGAAGGAGGCTACTCCACTCACATAACTTTGACAAGAGAATCTTGTTCTAGAATAACCCCCTCTTCTAATCACGAACGGGAGTACAGACTAGTCATATTCTCTCGCGGAAACCTACCCTATACCCAGAGTTTTCCTGCCGAAGCAGACCAGAGTGCATGCCCCCTGGGTTTCAGTCATGTCCCCCCGAATCACTCGTGCTCATCGGGTGGACAGACTGGAGATTGAGACATTTCTTGCGTGAAAATACCATTCAGGGATGGTATATGACTATTTTCTCTGTATGATCCGGGAAATGAAAGCTGGTCTACGAGCTTGACCACTCTTCCTTCGTGCAGAAAACACATTACTCTAAAGAGTGAGGAGAAAATTGCTCCCATGCAATAAATATAGTCTCGTCCAAGGAGTAGATTGTAATCCAGGGGTCCTTGGACTACCATTACGTTCATGTGAACGGTTTTCCCCCTCAATGTTATGGGCACATTGGGAAGGATCCCTAATGGTCGACTGGTTCCTTTATCAAAGCCTGTTAGATTTCTCATCTCACGCAAAAGCGATGGCGAACCAAGCGCTTTCCAAGCAGTTGAGGAAAGGATACTCACAGAAACCCCCTCATCTATGATGGTACCAGCCATAACCATTCTATATATTTGAACAATAATTCGGAATGGTACACTAGTTGGTAAACGGGGTCTGCCTAGTTGATTCCAGTCGAAGGAGACAACTAGGTTGCTTGGAGGTGGGATCGAATAGACGGCCGGGTATGACTCTGACGAACTTCCTTCCTGCGGTAAAGGAACGGGTAAATTGCCCCCATGTTCATTGGAGTCTGTGCTTATGAAAAGAATTTGGACGGTGTCATCCTTGTTCTCTTCCATGACTGTATCATCTGAAGATGGAACCTCTGAAGGCAAGACCGGGTCAACTGTCACCTCGACCTTTTGAATTTCGTTTGGTATGGGTTTAGATGGTTTATCTTCAATGCTAGATGCTTTGGCTGACCACCTGAGCAAGTCAGCCGGATTTTCAACTAGTGACGGACTCGGCAATAGTTTTTTATATCCAGGAGGGAGTCGTAACAGTGAAACCGGACGATCGTCCAAAACTCTTTTAGCTTCGTCTAAGAAGGGACAATGGTGGACGGCATGATCGCCTTCGCACAGTTTACAAGGAAATCTATATTTTCCTTTTTGTCCTGGGGCTTCACTTTCACTAGTTGACGGTGTGTTTTCAACATGACCATCATAGGTTGACGACACCAGGTTGTGCAAATGAGGAGACTAGTCCCTTAAGATTCGAGGGATGCAAGGACAATCTCTGTGATAGTGGTCTCCTTTACAAATGACACATGGCGATTTAGGCCTGGTCGGTGCAGTGTGTGGATTTTCGTTAGACGACACTCGTTTGCCCCCATTCGCTTTTGGCTCCTTCTTCTTCTTCTCTTTCTTCTTCTTTTCCTTCTTCTCCTTAGGTACTTGACTTTTGGCTTTACCAGCCCCATCAAGCGAAGAGGAAGGCGGAGAGGAAGAATTAGAGGAAGTAGAAGGTTGGTGGGTAACTTTGGACTCGTCTAGTTGCTGATTCGATTGTTTAGGAATAGTGGTGTTCTGAACGACAGAAGTTGAGAAGAGCCATACAGGCAAACCAATTGTCAGTCCTAGAAGTGACAATGTGGCCATATGGGGTGCACCAACATCTCCCCAAGAGGAGAAGGGACTAGGATTTCCTCCAAGGGGAATTCCTTGGTTGGTGGATTCCATTTCCTCAACCCAAGATCAATGTAGGAAAGGGTAATGAATATTCAGTTTAAAATAAATTTTAGATGCTTTGACACAACTTGTTTTTTCAATTTTTAAGAGTCGAGAAAAACAAAAGATGACTCTAGTCTCCTTCGATTTTTAATGAGCCTGAAGTGACAAGTGCTCAGATGGACCTTTTCCGTTAAGGAGTCTGAAAAGGAACGAAAGGGACTGCTATGGAAATCTAGGTAGAGGGATTACCAAACGAATCGCAAAACTGCAGAATACTTTTTACGATACGACAGTCAATCTTCCCTAATGCTGTGTTCAGTGCATTGCGATCGATAGGGCGGCAGACACGGCTTCCTATGGATAAAGGATTAAGCCTATTGGGGTCTCCCAAAATATACTCGACGGTACATGGGAGCACAAGTCCGTACTGGCACTTATCGTCTCAAAGTGGAGGAATCACCCAACCATCAGTGAGAACAACAGTTACCAGGCTTTACGACGCCGAAATATGTCTCTAGCCTAGACTTCTAAATGTTGTGCGTTAAGTTCCAAAGCGTTGTTAGATTCATTGAATTTATTTTAAGTTGATCTTGTTTATGAAGTTTGCCTTTCGGGTTCACCACAAGATGTAGATGTAATTCCTAAAATGCAATCTAAGATGATAAACAAACTTTTTATCTCCTTTATGCAATAAAAATCCTAGCTACTAGGGAAAAGAAAGACAGAATCTTTTCACAAAGAGCAAAAAGCACACTCTAAATGCACTTTCCTAAATCAAGCCAATCAGACTGTCTATATGCAAATGCACATGCATGTATTTTTTTTCGACTTTCTTAGTATATGAATGCTAAAAAGAAAGTTGATGTACAAATCTGAATTTCTTTTCAAGCGACAAATATCAACAAGTTTCTTTTCGAAATCAAAAAATGGAGACGATCACAACACTTTACGATTTTGAACTGAATACTTGTTCTCGACACTAGAAAATTACAAATTTAGACCAAAAGCAATAGTAACAGGATAATCGACCATCAACAGCAATCAAACTCTTTCCTACGATTGAAATCGACACTTGCGACAGTTTCAAATCAAAGGATGACAGTACGATTACGCTACTTTTGCAAAGGAGAACTGTAAATGACTCAACAAACACACAAAAACATCTACAGTTATTTTGTACAAAGGAGGCGGAATAACAGAAAGGAAAAGGGGTTTCAAACAGACATATACTGATCACAGGCAGCGAAATTCAGGAATAGAACTGGAAAGAATGAACCACAGAAGCCACAACTGCACAGAGCTAGTCTGATCAGCGCACCTGTAACACAGAGAATCTGAAATGCAGCGCAGGTTGTCCACTCGGGAAGTGCGCTGAAATTCAGAATCTCTGAACAGTACCTGCGCTGGGCCAGAAAGGAGACTCTGTTCGGGTTCCGGGTCATAGTTTGCAGTTCAGTTCTTTGGTTTTGGCCGAGCAAAAAGCAATCAGTAATGCAACAATCGGGGGTAGATCTAAGGAGGATCTAAGAGCTATCACAAGGGCAATCAGATAGTTTGTTAATCAGTTGTTTAAATCATAAATAGATCTAGTAGATGGATTGAAGTAGCAGTTATCTACTTTTCATTTGTTATGGAAAATGCAGTTCGAATGCTACTTGTAAGTTTATGAAACAAACAACAAAGAATGATAAACAAACAAACTAATTAGTTCCCCAGCGGAGTCGCCATTTTGTTACAGGGAAAAATGTCTATATAGAACTGCTCTATCCCACTAAGGTGTGACAGCTGCCTTAGAAAGAAACAGAGAAAAGCTACTTTCGTTTTTCCTTTATGAATTATAGATAGAGAGGAACAGAAAGACCAACCTCTGTCTTGCGCTAATCTCCTGATTTGATCCCTCTCTTCTTTGATAGTCCTCAGCTACCTGCTCCCTTGCACGCCCAGCTTCACAAAGTACCTGTAATATCACAGAAGCATAGCACTATACAAAGACATGGATCTATAATCATAAATAATCTAGGATCAGATGTAAATTGACCATACAAATGTAGCAAGCATCAATGACACAAAATCATGGAGGAAAACTCAAATAGCTTTTATTGATAAACAAGAAAAGAGCCAAGAGGAGTTACAACCAGTTGTTCTGACCTAGCATCAACCTCCCAGCAAAGAAGCCCCTCTTCACCTCAAACAAAGCTTAGATCACCCAACAATCTGATGTTTGTCTCAAGAAACCAACATCAATTCCTTACAATATGCAAAATTCCAGCCTCTGGATCTCTGGGATGAGGGATCCATATATAGATATCTGTAAGGGGGATGAGTAAGCTTGTGATTTGATTAGTGTCTTCTCTCTGATAGTTCTTGCTTCCAATTGGAGACTGATGGTCTCTTACTCATCCTTGGTCGAATTCAGTGAGGCAAGTGTCACAGGAGAAGATTCTGGAAGCTTCCATTGCCTCTCCACCTTGCGGAATGACACTGCCATTTGTCATTTCTAGCCCATCGCACCCCACAGAAGGGATTTTTGAAATGTAACGCACCCACACAGTGTATTTAGGTGGGATGCAACGCACTTAGCCAGTGGAGCAGCTGCAATGATCCTGTTTTGACCAATTCTGAGCAGTTTCTCATGGAGAACTTCTGGGAGAAGCTGTAATCTGTTGACCTTGTTCCTTTAGGGGTTAGAACAACACTTTTAGGGACTTAGGAGCCCTTGGTTTATGGACATTTCATGCTTGGGGTTGTAGGGCCCAAAAATGTATATAACAGATAGATGGCTCAACATCCCATTTTTTTCATGCACAATGGGCCCTTCGTCAAGGATTTCCATAATCCCCTCTGCTTTTCCAACTAATGGTGAAATATCTATGTAGGATGATGGGATAGGTGAAGAGAAGAGGAGAGTTTAAAGGAATAGTAGTAGCAGATAATCTACAAATCACCCACTGATGTTTATAAATGACATCCTCACTTTTTATGTTGGCTCCCAAAGAGATTTGGACTTCTTACACAATGTCGTGGATTTGTTTGAGAGAGCCACTAGTATGCAGGTGAATATGACTAAATTTACCCAGTCAACTCATTCCTTTGAAGGAATGGATGTCCTATACTTATAGACCTTGTTTTCTTACGCCATGCTAGGCTTTAACAAAGGCCTAATAATACTTAGGCTTTTAGTTAAAACCAAATTCTTACATGAAAGAAAATTGGAATTGACTCATTGCAAAGCTGGAAAAAGGGTTAAAGTCCTAGAGTTTCATATGTCTTTCAAGAGAAGGTCTTCTATTTCTTATAAAGTCAGTTCTCAAAGGAATCCCTATATACTATATGTCACTATCATGGATCCCAAAATAAACTCTAGAGAAAATGTGAAAGGTATCTATGAGGTTCTTGTGGGTAGGATATCAAGACCAATTTGTGATGCCATGGGTTGAATGGGACAAAATCATAGTCCTAAAGGCATGGGGAGGATGGGTACTCAAGAACATTCCTCTTTTTTCTAAATCTCTCGTGAAAAAGGTGGGATGGAGGCTTCTCAAAACTCATAGTCTATGGACCTTGGTGGTGCATATGAAGTACATCTTTCTTGGCTCAATTAAGGATTGGATAAGGAAGCCCAAGAATTTATGAACAAATGTTTCAATCATATGGAAGGTTATTTTGGGCTCTTTCCATCTCATTGAGGTAAGTCTAGCATGGCGAGTGGGGAATGGAGCTTGGGTCAAGGTAGGATGCAATCTGTGGGTTGGTTGTGGTGAAGCTTATCTCCTTCCATGGGCTCTGGTGGTGGTGTTAAATAATGGAGGCATCTATACACTAAATCAAATAGTGAATCCAACCCTCACCAACATTTGTATGTAAGGTTGTTCATCAACTGAGAAACTAGGACCAGAGGCAGATCATTAAAAAATATGGGCTAGATACATTGTAGCATTGTATGCATCCCATATTTGACTAAAAAATAGGGAGGATGAACTTCGATGGGCTCTCTCCTTTTGGGGATTACATGCCAAACCTAGGATAGCTTCACCTAATTTTAGTTTGGATGTGGGATGAACATGTATAGTGGTGGAAATGCCTCTGGAAAATAAAATTCCTTGCAAACACCTATCTCTTCATTTGTTGCCTGGTGGGAAACAAAGTTCCAACTTGGGATAACATCCAAAAAAGGCATCTAGAGGACCTAGCTAGTGTGCTCTATGTAAATTTTGTGGAAATTCTCACTGTAGATTAACCTGATTATGCAATATAACTAAATCAAAATACTTAATCTACTTCTACAATCAAACTTGCGGAAGGTTAATCGATTTGAGTAAGATCAAACAAAACACATATAACAGAGAAGAAGAATAAATATACATGAAACACAGAAGAACACTCTGGGGAAATCCTCAGCTCAAAACCCTGCTATCTGTATTATCATACAAGTGGAAATATCATACAAGTGGGATTACACAAAGCTTTAGCTCTCACAGCTATCCAGCTCTTAGTACAATCCCCCACTGCTGCTCATAAACAGAATAGACAACTCATATGCCTTATCCTCTATCCTCCAAGCCTCCTATTTCCTTGCGCAATTTTCCCTGGGTGCTCCAATTGTAACCTTGTGTGACACTGATCTCACACACTGCTCCAACACACTGTAAAACTGCACAAATCTCAAGGAAATGAATTCCTTCTGCATGCAAGAGATTTTATTATAGGAAAATTCTTGCAACTGATAGTACACTATCCCTGCCTTTAATCTCAACTGGGTATTTCTCTGAACTGACATGCATGAGTTATTTATGAGAGAATATTCAGTTATCTGGAGTATACTAGTTTCATGCATGCATGCATTAACTGACTGAACTCACAATTCGTTCCTCAGATTATTTGGAACTAATTTAACTAGACTTAACTCAGTTAACTGAGCTAACTAATTACAACTCAAATACAACTCATCCTTATCTCCTTAATTAAGGGATAACTTCCTTAATTTAAGGGATAACTGTTGCATGACTTCACAAAGACTTCTAGCTTGAATTTTTCCAACTAATTAAGTCAAGATGAATTAATTAATTATTTTTCAAATAGCTGGTGAGACTAAATTCGAATTTTAGTTCAAGGACAAATTAAAATTGGAATATTCTTGTTGCCACATTTCAACACTCCCTCTCAACAAGAAAGGGATTATCTGCCACCCTGATCCTGTCTCTATGGAACTAGAATTTACATTTTGACAATGCCTTAGTCAAAATGTCAGCATCTTGCTCCTCGGTCGAAATATACTGCAACAACATGATCCTCCTCGCCACATAGTCTCTGATATGATGATACCGAATGTCGATGTGCTTGGACCTTGTTACACTAAAAAATGTCACCATGACTATTTACAGTTAGTATGGCTCAATCAACAGTCATGCTACCCTCTTAGGCAAGTCTTATGCCTCTGCTCTCCATGTCAAACTCCAAAAAAGAGAGAAAGTCTTGTATAAATGTATTTATCTCTGGGGACGCAGGTTCTCTCAACCTTACCTGCGGGGACGCTCCCAATGTTCACAAAAGCTGCGTCCAAAGACGCTCTGTATGTAAAGGGACAGGTGCGTCCCCCTGTAAAGGTTAGAATGCGCAAGTTTCATCTTTAAAAAGTTACTTGTGGTCATTTCTAGAGCATTCTAGAAGGTTGTTCGACGTGTATTGGGCGCCTCCAGATGGTTCATGCACTCCTATCAAAGAGGAACTTATCCCATCAATAAGGGAGCTATCCCACCCAAAGAGGGGATTATCCCATTGATGGTGGACCTGATTAACCTCCTCTTGAGCATTATAAATATAGGCATTGGGCTAGAAGGAGGAGAGGTTGAAGCTATACATTTTCTAAGGGTAAATGCTGCAGGAATTAGGATTCCCATTTAGAAGCTTGTGAGGAGAGATTGCCATCTTTGCTTGTTCTATTTGGAAGTGGGTGTGCTTTGTCAAAGTAAAGGAGAACTCTTGATGGACCCTGGGAAGGACTTGCACAACACCAAGGCTCAGGTTGTATTTGTTCTTTTTGTTACCTATTAATGCAAATGAGTCCATTCTTCTCAATAACTTGTTGTTTATGAGTTATTTCATGTACTCCTTGGTCTACATGTTGAATATGCTTTGTTTTATGTTATAATCAGGTGCTATTTAATGGTTTGACTGTTGGTGATTGCAGGTTTTGGAGAAAAGGAGGAGCTCATCCAGATCAACAAAGCTTGGACTTCTACAACAGCGTTTGGACAAAGGTAAGAACGAAACACTTGATATCTCATATCATAATGCATGTTTAGAGAAGGATAGATCTTGTTTGTCTTGTTTGTCACTAGAGAGTCCTAGGCTCCTAGGGAGGTTGGTTGTGTCCGCACAATCGACTCTTTCCGCCTGACAGACCTGTCATGAAATACTGGATTCTCAAAGAGTTTGATACAACTCTGATTATCACAATAGATCACAGTTGGATCCATCCTCTGATCAAACAAACCAACTAGAATTTCCGCATCCAAATGGCCTCACATGTTGCCTGACTTGCAACCATGTATTCAGCCTATGCTGAGCTAAGTGCAACTGACCTCTATTTCCTGTTGTACCAAGAAACTGCAGCTGACCCAAGGTTGAAAATTCCTCCTGATGAACTTCTTTTAGTTATCTAGGAGTCCTCACATTTGGGACTTCTTCATAGGGCACAAACCATCTATCACTTTCATCCATGAGCCAGTCATGTCATCATCAGAAAGTGATCCATTAGTTCATATATGGCCTTCCTTCATGCCATGTTGCCTTCTTCATGCCATGTATCCTTAAGGATCTTTCATCCTACTATATGGGCATCGATGGTGGAATATATCCATAGATATTTCCTCGGCAACCTTTCATAAGTCCATCCAAATATTTGTTCAAAAATAAAGAAATGAACATTAAAATCAAAGTTACCTTTGTGATAACCTTTCATCATGACATATTCTAGTTTGCATCAACATCCTTCATACATATTGATACATCTCCAAAGATATATATTGTCAAGGGCCTCTTTCTTTTTTAGACTCCATTAGAGTCTTCATATCTTTCATGGAAATATCCTAGTAAACTCTTCTTGGTCTTTGGATGTTGATTTTATTTTTGCATGGTTACATATCCCATGATCTCTTCCTTCCTTATTTCATTCTAAGGAATTTCCAATCAAAATTCCTCTAGTTGTTGTCAACCACCTCATATTACATATGAGGACATATTATGTTGATTTCATCTAGACAATGTGTGACTCATGCATTCTTGCATACTTTTATAGGAGGAGATCCTTTTTCTTTTGATCATGCTCTCAAGATAGAGCATTGATCCATGTTACCTGTAGCCATATGACATGACTCTTTAATATTGAATACAAGCATACATACCTCATTTTTCTTTGGGTCATCCAGACTTTCCGCAACAACTTCCTTGATTGAAAGAGTTTCAACCCCTTGATCTGCTTCACCTTTTATGTCATCATACAATCATCCCATGAATTCCACAAGTTTGGAATTCTTGATGAAACACTTGCTTCCTTTCTTGATCGGTGAACCTTTCAAAGAAGATTCCATCAAAGAATCTTGAGGATCTAAACTATCCCCATCAACAAATGTTTCCTTCTGACAGTTGTATGATGAACCTTGTGCTAGATGACCTTGCCACTTATGTTTCCAATGAGATTCCCAAGAGCTATATCCTTGACTTCCATAGATTCTAACCATCTTTCATGCTTATCTTTAATGAAGTCCTGAGCTCTTGCTTTCAATGCTTCTATGACGCTTTGATGCATCCCATTATTTTACTTGGTGAATCATGATAGCCATATCTTACAACAGAAGACTTAGGAACTTGAAAAGAAATTAGGTGAGGAGTATTATCTTAGTAATAGAGATCTCTTACTTCCTCATTCTTGGATTTCTTCTTTTCATCTTCCTCTACTTCTTTGGTGATATGGGCTTCTTCTCTTCCTCTTTTGTTATTTTCCTCCTTGGTCTTAGGACAATCTCTTTTGTAGTGTCCATATTCTTGACACCCATAGCATTGAATCTTAGAGATATCCCTTTTCTTTTTCCGAGAACCAGACTTTCCAAATTTTCCCTTTCTTCTTGTCATTGTAGCATAAGCTTGATTTTTCTATCCTGCTACCACATCAGATTTGGCCTTTAGTCTATATTCTTCAATCTTGCATAGTGACCATAGATCCTAGAATGGAGTAGCTTCTTTATTCCCATAAATACTTGAAGTAAAGTTACCCCACTCCTCTGGTAATGCATTTAATACAGTTGTAGTCATCTCTCTATCAAACATGACTTCTCCCAGATCTCGTAGTTGATCCCAGATTTTAGATATCCTCATAAAGTATGAGGCTATTCCATCGTACCTTGACATCTTTAGCTGGTAGAGTTCTTTCCTTAATGAGATGACTTCTCCAACAGCGCTTACGGAATACAACTCTACCTTATTGTCATAGATTTATTTTGAAGTTTCGAGTTTGGATACATATGGGATGAGGGGATCCTTGATAGATTCTATGAGAATACTTTGAGCCCTAACTTCCCCTTTCATATAATTTGCGAGAGCTTGAGAATTTGCCTTTCTTGGTTTAGTGATAGATCCTTTGACATGTTCCATAACCTCATTTTCAATGAGATTCAGATCTATCATTTTATTCCATGCAAGATAGTTTGAAGCCCCAACCAATTTGTTGCTTTCCTTGCAAACAGACATTTTGACATATTCAAATGTGGACATAAATATACTTACTTGATAGAATGTTCCTTCTTCTCATTGCTTCCTTGACGTTGATGATGATATAGATGATATAAAACTTCTCCTTGATGAAGATAGTTTTCTTCAATAATGATCCTTGATCCCACAGAGAGGGAGATCCTTTGGATATTTTGATGATGACGATGTCTTCAATGGTAGGGATCTTGCTTGAGAGAGATCGTCGTAGAGTCTTGCTGACAACTCATTTTGATCTAGCTTCATTTGGATGAATAGTCTTCAAAACTTGATTCGTAGATCTTTTCAATTTGAGTAGATGTAGGGTTTTGGCCTTCTTTTCTTGATGATGATGCCAATACTTCTTTGTAGACTTCTTTGATATACTAGGCTTTTGATGCTTTCTTTGTATATCTTGACTTCAAGATGATCTCTTCTTTGATGCCTTCCTTGATATTTGATCCTTCAGTGTCCTTTGATAAGATTCCCTTCCTTGACTTAGTCACCTGAGCTCTCATACCATGTTGAGAAATCTAGGGCATCGAGATCAAGTGATTTCTCTTCTATTAGTAATTTCTTGTGAATTATTTTTACTTTCTTATATTAGGATCTTCCTTTACTTAGATTATTAGTGTTCTTTTCATCAAACAACTACCAATGCATAAACCATAAAGAGACAAGAGACACAAAATATAGGTTATCAACCAAGGCCAAAACCTCTCCCACTTGAGAGGAAAACCTGAACAAATTCTTCTTCTTATAGAGATCCCAATTGACGAATACCAAGACCAATACCCTTGACCTATTTTCCACTCCAAGACCAAGACACAAAAGCCTCCTTGATGAGATCCTTAGTCAATGATAGTCAACCTTCTGCTTCTTCCTTCTTCTCGGCTTCCCTTCAACTTCGGCTACCTTCTGCTTCAGATCTTCACTAGTTTCGGCCTCCTAGAATTAGGCCTTCTTTGCATAGGGACTCCTTCTAGCTTGCCTCAACTTCCTCTTAGACTTTTCCTACTTCCAACTTGTCTGCCTAATAGTACTATAATTCCTCTTCGCTCTTTCTTAAGCAAAATTCCTCCTTCTTCGCATGTGTGTCCAAAAATAGACCCCAAAACAAATCCAATTGATACCATAGACCTCGCTCTCCCTTTGCTTCACTTCGTTGGCTATAGGACTGTCTTTCTTGACCCTTTCGTTGATCTTCACACCACTTGCTAACTTCAGAACCTAATCGAAAATCCTTGCTCTGAAATGAGGCCAAGTGGCCTATTTATAGTTGTTTGCCATGATAATAAGCCGACTTGACATGAAGATGAGTCGACGTGTCCTTTGGAGAGATATTATTATTCGTTTTGAAGCCAACTTGAAGGGATATGTTTGTTCTTGTCTTGGAGGCTCATTTATACTTATCTAATGACTCATACAAAACGTGACATGCCCAAGAAGGGTCCTTCATTAATGACATAGACTCAAATTGACTTTTATGACTAGATGACAAATCCTAAAGGCTCACAATGGGAGCCGTCACTAAAAATAAAATTCCTTGCTCATGAAACCCATGAGACAAGCATTACTATAATAATTTTATTTTTCTTCTTTTCATCAATTACAAAAAATCACAATTACACATGTTATTATGAAGACAGAACCTAGTTGCACTTTTCAACAACTTGGAGCACCTTGTTCTAGATCAGAGCTATAAAATCCTTCGTAGAACTTCCTTTAATTATCTATAAAGGGATATGGCTAGCTTGAAATAGAGCTATCTTCCAAGACACTCTCTCCCTACTCCTGCAGAAGGACAAAATTCTTGGAGCTAGAAATATTGTTCTTGAATAAATTGGTAAGTCTAGGCTATGTGCTTTTTTTGATGAGGCAACACAAGGCAATGTCAAAAACTGTAGGGAAGGGGCTATACTTTACCTAAGAGAAACTTGTTATTATTCCATGAAGATGGGGATTGGGAGGGGCACAAATAACTATGTTGAACTTATGACTTCAAAATTGTTGCTACTTTTTACAAAAGAAACAATTTGCATCTCCCAATAAATTTTGGGTGATTCAATGCTAATCATAAACTAAGCAAAAGGGGCCCAAAGATGTCACAATCAAATTTTACTACCACTACTGGAAGAAGTTATTTGGCTCAGATATTCTTGTGACAACTATTATGTTTTTCATGTTACAGGGAACACAACTCGTTAACGGTGTTCAGATGACACTAGGCAATTGGGTAATCAAGGAATCAAATGATCGTGGAAATGACCCTTCATAGAAAGGGAGCCACAAGCAGGAGAAAATCAAAGCTAAAGCTGGTCTTTTTGTCCACGGTCTGAAAGTATTGTGTGGGTTGTTAAGTCAGATGGTTGACTCCCTCAATATTAAGGGGATGCAACAACATATAGTGTTTTGTGATAATAAAAATTCAATGCTCTCATAAAACAGATATAAAAGGCATAATTATGTACTTATGTGCAACATAAAATATGAAATAGGATAAATTGTGTTTAGTCTTTCTATATAAATGTGACATACAATCACATTATTTTTAAATGATCTCTCAATTTATATAAATACATACATCAATATGCATTTGCAAAATGTAATTTTGTATCAATCACTAATAAAATTAAATTAAAATTTTTTCATTAAAAAAACAAATAAACAAAACAATTACCTTGGATCCTCATTACCAATACATAGAATCCTCATTTCAAATATCACTACATGATAATTTAATAGAAAATTTAAAACTCTAAAATTATCTGTTAAATTAAACCTTTAAAATATATAAATTAGAAATATTAATTTTTATATTAAAAAATTTGTAATTCAATTCACAATTGATAAAAATAAATAAAAATTAAATCGAATTAATTTTTTAAATATTATTTATTTAACTTTTAGTTCGCTCATCGCTTAATCAATCTTTTATAAAAAGCCTTTAATAATATGAAATCAAATAACTTTTACATGTTAAATGAAATTTTAATTTATTTATTACTTAATTTTTAATATAATTCAATAAAAATTTGACCGAGTAATCCATACACATTATTATTTTTTAAAATTTTATAGAAATTCAAAATAAATTATATCCGAATTTAAAATATACCGTCGAACAAAGTTTGTGTCGGTTATTAAATTCTATCTAACAAAAAAATACTTTTAAAGGTAGGAATGAGAATTTAAAGTGGGCAAGCTAGCTAGCGTGTAGAACCCGTAAAAAACGTCATCATCATCCGAGAGTTGAGTGCTCCTACTATTAGTGTGAGTTGTCCGGCATGTTGCTTTAACCTCCAGCTGTGGATTTGAAACCCACGCAATAATTGTTCAAAGGCTTTACCAGCACCGAATGCTCACATAACAGCTTGCCACCAATTTCTGTACACAAGGGGCATGAACGTCCACGGAAATGAGTTGTACGTGGTATGTGTTGGTGTAATACGGATTAAACAAGATGTGGCACCTTTTTATGCAGTTGTCTATAACGCGACTTTTTGAAAGTTTTTCTGGCGGGTTTTTTCGGTGAAAATCCGGCAGTAATTTATTGAATCACAAGTTTGATAGCTAGTTTCTGCACAATCAAAGTGTCCCAGGGATTTTTCAGGGTGCTGAATCCAAATATGCAGTTAAAAAACCATTTTAACTGCAACAAATCATGATTTAATCTCAATTTCTTCCGCCGGATTCTGTCACCGGAATCTCCAAAAAGTCACATTATAGACAACTCCCCTTTTTATAGGAAGAGCCAAGTCCCCTTATTGTACCAGCTCTCAGATACATATGGATGGCTCATGGTTCTGCTAGTTATATGTCAAGGTTTCACCAGTGATATTCACGCTGGCATAACCTTGATTTACAATTGGCGGAATTGTGAGGTATCACTGGAGAATGTGACAACTCACATTTAAGGTGATTATGTATAACGGATAGGTGTTGTTTTTTTAGTGGTTTTGGGAACTGTGAGGTATGACGGCAAAATGTGATAACTCATATTTAAGGTGATTATGTATGATGGATAGGTGTTGTTTTTTTTATAGGTTTTGGGCACTGTGAGGTATGAGTGACAACTCACATTTAAGGTGATTATGTATAATGGATAGGTGTTGTTTTTTTAATAGGTTTTGGGCAAACTAGGACCTTGACAAGAGCATCCCCTAGAAAGAAGCCTTTGGCATAATATTTGGTTTTATGGGAAATTTAATAGCATATATAATTGAATGGTTGGTTTTGGTCATTTGAAAAAATGTATTCTAATTGCATAAAATTTGGTAAAGATTTTTTAAAATCTTAAATTCAAGTTATGTAATTTTAGGGTTTTAGAGATTTTATCAAAAATGCATTTTAAATAATAAAAAAGCACAATCTCCCCCAAAATTGTGTAACTTAATTGTGGCAAAAAGACCAAAAAAACTATCACTTCAAATGCTCTATTTTAAAAGGAACTTAACTAAAAGTTGGCATCATGAATTTAATGATGATCATTTTTTTAATTTTGAATTCAAGTTTTTGTGATCCATAATATGTTTGACAAAAAATCTTTTCGTAAAAATCACATAGGAGAAAATCTTGTCGAGGTGTTTCAAAACAACTAATGTGGTTCATCTTCAGGACAAGATGAGGAACCTGATCTAGGCATCAAAATAAATAGATATAGAGAGAAGCTAACTAGTGGTTAGATTATAACGGTTAGTTTGACTCAAAAACTGCTATTAATATTAATAAAATTAAAATTATTCTATAGTAAAAATTAATTTATTACTATAAATTATTCAAAATAAATTTATTATAAATAATATTTATTTATAATATTTATAAATTTATAAAAAAATTGTTTTTTTTTTTAATTAAAAATAATTAGTAATATTTTATTCTTATTATTATAAATAATATTATTAATAAAATTGATTATAATAATAATATTATTAAACAAGATATATAGTAAGATTATATCGGCTAGTTTGACTTAAGAAATGTTATTAATATTAATAAATAAAAAATTTATTCTATAATAAGAAATAATTTATTACTCTAAATTATTCAAAACAAATTTATTATAAATAATATTTACTTATAATATATTTATTTATAATATTTATAAATTTACAGGGAAAAAAAAATTGTTCAAAATAAATTTATTACAAATAGTATTGTTAAAAATAATTAGTATAATTTTTTTATTATTATAAATAATATTATTAATAAAATGGATTATAATAATAGTATTGTCAAACAAGACCTATATAGTAAAGAAACCAAAAAAGAAAATAATAATTTTTTTATTAGAAATATTTTATTAACAAAGAAATAAGAAATAAAATAAAAAAGAACTTCTAATCAAAATTAATAATAAAGTCTATCAATCAAAATAAAGTCAAACCTAAAAAAAAAAGACCTAGGAAGATAGAGCAAGGATCCAACACCTGTTGATACTCCAACCATCGTCTCTATTCAGATTTATAGGCATTTTTTCAATTTCCAAGGCCTCCCTAAATTTATGATGATGAAAATGGTCAATCCTTGCAATGACCCTAGCCTCTTCGATGCAAATGTGATGATTTGTCTTTTCCACGTGTTCTTCCAAAGCGGAGGAGCGATACCTACCATGCTTGATGTCAGCAGCGTGCTCATAAATCCTTTGATTTATTGATCAACC
Organism: Pinus tabuliformis; assembly: GCA_031772625.1. NCBI lineage: Eukaryota > Viridiplantae > Streptophyta > Pinopsida > Pinales > Pinaceae > Pinus > Pinus tabuliformis. The sequence goes on along the minus strand of CM062815.1, from coordinate 795,044,283 downwards.
AGTTTCACCAATATATGGAGTCCCACAGGAGCAAGGAATGATGTAAACACCTTTCCCATCTTTGGGGTTCACAGGGTCCTTAACCGATCTTAGAGAGCTTTGAATAGTGCTAAGGGGCCTAAATGTCGAAGGAATATTATGATTTTTTAGGACCCTTGCAATCTTATCCGTGGTCCCTTGAATAAACGGAAGGTGCACTCCAGAAAACCGATCCTTGGGATCATTCCTCTTCCTAGGACCTCTTTCCACCTTAAGGAAGGCTCTAAGACACTGGGACCTGCTATAGCCATTCTTATTAAAAACCTTAAGGAGGTGGGTTTTTTCATCTTTGAGGTGATTTTCATCAGAAACCCATAACACTCGAGTGGCTAAGGTGTTGAGAACACCGAGATTTTGAACCGGGAAATGATGCGAACTCACATGAAGATATTGCTCCGTGTGAGTTTTCTTCTGAAACACCTGATGAGAGAAAAAATCATCATCCCTTTTTGAAATAAGAACGTCGAGAAATTTCTAGCCCAAACTTTAGAAAAGGTTTGTGGGTGACACTTGCGTCATGTGGTCTCATGGTAAAGAAAGGTTGGAGATGTTTTTCCAACATCTTAACAACCAATCTAATTCCATAAAGTTCACTATGGAATGTGAAGTCTCAGTGGCCAAGTTGGGAGGCTGGCTCCTGGAACTACGTAGTGCGCAGTTGGAGCTAGGCCAAGACAAACTCTGTGCAATTCTAGAAGTGAAGGCAGAGGCCTTGAGCTCCCAGATTGCGCAGTGCATGCAGTGAAGCGTGAGATTCGGGAAAAGGGAGCCCAGATCTGCCCATGGGGAGTGTGAAAATCAAGCAGATATGAAGGATGGTGTTATGTTGAGTGCAAATATGACTAAGTGTAGATGTATGCATGTGAAACAAGTGCAACAATTGATTAAACTAAAGCAAAATGAAGCATGTGAAGAGAGTTGCCACAACGGCGACCATTGGTGCAAAAATAGGAAAACTCGTGCGACAGTTAGGAAATCCAATCTATAACTCGAAACAACACTTCTAAAAGATAAAACAAGTTAAAATGCCAGCATTCGTTCATAGAAACAAGTGAAACAACACTCTCACCAGCTAAACAACAAAAAGTGACAGAAAAGGCGACAACAAATGATAAAATCAAAACTCCCCTGAAAAAGCAACGACAATGCTCCGAAGGCTCCTTGATCTCCTCGGGAATGCTAGAGATTGATGATCGAATGTAAAAATGAGCTTTAGAGGCGTCCATTACATATAATTTAGCAAATTGGAATTTATGATGCACATGCCTGAGATCAAGGAATAAAGCTACACTTGGTGGAAACTTCTAAGGATAGCAATGTGCCACCTTCGGAAAACTAATAATAGTTCCCTACTTCTTAGGGATGTTATTTCCCTTTAGTTTTCTTTCTTTTCCAGGGGGGAACATGCCATGCATTGCTTGGAAATATTGCTTAGTTATGGGAAGGACTGGGCAACTCTCTGACTCATGAATTGCGCAATTTCTGAGCAAAGGCTTCTATGCAATGAGTCTAGGCTGAGTAGCTCTGGGCTGCCTCTCATGCTCTGCACAATTTCTCAGTTGAAGGCTAGTTTTCAACTAACTCTGCGCAATTTTGGAGCTAAAGGCCCACTGTCGACTTGGACTGTGCAATTCCCAAGAGCAAGGCTAGACTTTTCCCTCAAGGATTGTGCAGTTCTCTAAGGCAAGCTTGAAAATGAGTGGAAACCAAGTCAAGAGATTGGCTTATGGGTTAGACAGTGAATCAAGTAAGCAAACACAAGCCATGATGGAAAGGATGAGGCTCAATAAAAGCACAAGTACTTAGATTAGTGCGAGATGAGTTGCTATGATTTAGAAGGGAGGCTCCAAAATGAATCATAGGCAAAATTTGGAGGGTGTTTGTAGTCGCTACAACATTGGCGACACATTGGTAGAACTCCAGCTCTCTATATGTACCTTTTCTCGTGTAAAGCGAGTCTAACTCTTCTGGCAGTATTGTTTGATTCTTCGATTTTCATAGCTTCTTCACTAGCTTGAGTTAAAAATGTAGTCCATGCCATTCTCTTTATCGAAAACATACATACCAAGCCAACTCAATTGAGTTGTTTCGATTGGGGATGAGGGGTATATAGATGCACAAGTAATGTAGACTATCAGAGTTTTAGTTTCATCTTTGTTGTCGCTTTGCTGCCAGCAGGCATGGACAATACCCCAATGGAGTCACTTCAGGAACACAAGCATTGCTCCGCTACCAGCGAGCTTGGATAGTACACCGACGGGGTTACTTGCTTCACCTCTCTACGCAGGAAGCCTTTCTCTTCTTTCGCCTTTTATTTTATTTTTTTCATTTTTTCATTTTGCAAAGAATTATGCATAGGCACTTATTTATTTCATGAGGCAGAAGATGGATCCCAACTTATTGAGAGAAGAAGAGGTTGTCCCTTTAGAGAAGGATGTTTATATATACCTTTGACATACTTGTTAAGGTTTTCCCCTTCTTTTCTCTACTTGACTAAGTTGACAAGGGTTAACTGAATATAGAACACCGATTAGAGTAGGTGGTACTAGTTAAGAGTGCAAGTATTGTGATTTCACCATGACTTTCTCTGAGAGGAACATATTTTCCATCAGGGTATCACTGACTATAAGAAATGCAAGATTCTCGTAAATAGAGGGAATAGATAGATAACCAAGTGTTGATAGTTGTACAAGTTCCTCCTGGATTTCACCTTTCTTGTATAAGAAGCCAAACACAGTTCATGTGGAAACTAACCTACGGGTGCACAAGAAAACAAGAAAAGGAAAGAAGCAAGACAAAGAAAAACAAAGTAAACAAATCATAACAAAACAAGAAAGAAAACACTACTCCTACTCCTAAGCTAAGCAAAGGATGGGCCAACTCACATGAAGTGATATTTCCAATGCAGCCACCGACGCATTGGTTGACCCATGTAGGCGACAACATGATTGACGAGATAGATATTTGAGCAAACCAGGATCAAGAAATATAAAACAATGTAAACCAAATCGTTCGAATCTTGAATGCATCCATAGAAAATAAAATATTGAAAGCACATGAAAGACACTATGTGCATGTATCATGGTGTTCTGTCACATTGCGCGTGGAAGACAAGCATGTACATACCTTTGAAATTGACAAATGAGCAAACATGAAGAAAGAAGAAAATTTGTGTTTCGCAACAATGCTTGCTACGTATGACTCCTCTAATGCATGAGAAATATGACCGTGTGATTCTGATGGAGGATGTGAAAACTGTGAAATGGATTGATTTTCAGTGTGAACAAGAGAGTGATGAGGAGCCTAGGGAGATTCAATATATTTTTTATTGGAAGTGGAACTAACCTCAAGGCTACGAGAACCTGACATAACCATCATCTCAGGCTGAAGTTCCTCAACAACTTGAGGATTTTCTACTTCATTAGAAGATGGATCATCAAAGACCAATGGCTTAGAAAGATCAACAATAGGTGAATCAGAATCGTGATTGAATGAATGAGTGAAAATATCACGACAACCATGATCATAAAGTTTAGGATGGACAACGTCACCCTCATGATCTGACGAATCATAAGAGGGGTTGATGAAAACAAATAATTTTCACCCTCTAAGTTTCCGGAAATGTAAGACGAGAGATTGGGTGGATCCAGGAAGATAGATTTGTCCTCTCCACAATTAAATGAAAGATCCCACATGTTCTGTGAATGACCGAAAGTGGAAACATCCAAAGATGAATTTTCACAGGATGATATAGAGATGGCAGAATCATGGAAGATGTCAAGATGAAGCGAACGAGGTGTGGACGGAAGGAGGTCATCCTTTACCACAGATTCTTGTTTAGAATCCCGCACATACTCATAAAAAATGATAGCGTAGGTTGGTTTTTCAACACCAACTCCATCCAAAACTTGATCTTTTGAAAATCACATGTGGAATCTAGAAGAAATGAACACAACACACCAAAATCCAAGGGATCAAAGGAACCAATGGATGAGGGATGAAAAGATAAGACCACCTGAAAACTGTTAGGCTTGCAGTCCAAATCTGCACATAAATCCTGAGCAGGTGGGGTAGGAGGAGATGGAGATAGTTCAATAGGTGGGTTGACAACTTCTCCCACCTTTTCCTATGGAGCTAGAGTTGTTTGATGAGAAGGGGACAGAGGGTTACTTGGGACAACAATCGTGTCCGTCTCAAATTTTAAAGCTCTAACACCAAGGTATGTTGGGAGAGAGTCAGAGGTTTCTAACTCATGCTGATTCTCAGAGATGTGAACAATATATTGAAATATTCCTTCCAAAAATTTCCAGTCAACTTCATCTTCAGGAAATTTAAAATAGTAATGAAGAAAGCAATCATAAAGTGCTCAAGATATTCATCAACTGCTTTTCGAAATTTTAATTTTTTTTAATGAAATGATTTACAGGCATAAAAGATGAGAGCACAGAATAATTCTTCGATCATGTGGCCGAAAGAGTGTATAGAGGATGCAGGAAATGTGTGACACCATTTCTTTGCGCGCTCTTCGATCATGAAAGCGAACAACCCATAGGCAATGTCATCCGAGGGGACATCTTGCCTGTCACAAAAGCCAACAAAGGAAATTGTGTGCCTAAACAAGTGTGTTCCATTATCACCACTGAAATTATATTTCGACAAGTCATCTATAACATCCGTTGACATATCGAAGTCAGCAAAGTGAGAGAAACATGTCGAGGTTATGATTTGGACATAAGTCATGAATGATGTACAGAAATTAAAAACATACTTCAAGGGCTCAACTTGGTTTAGGCCCTCCTTCTAGTGCCATAAATGTTGATGGTGTTGGACCTGCCAACATTCAAGGGATCTCCCAGGTAAGAATTCCCAACTAGACCTCAGATCGTTTGGAGTAGGAGTCCCAATAGTGGGTGGTAATGTAATGCCTTGACCACGATAGCGCACAGAGGTAAGTATGATAACTTTAGGTGAGAGCAAGTGTGTGACCTTGCAGCGAATAAAGTGTGATGCATGGGGGGTTCTAATACACGAAGGGGAAAAGGAAGTGTTCCCCTTAGAAGCATGTAATAGTATGTAGCTTGAAAGGAGCACACGAGCGGAATGACATCACAGGCTAAGATGTGGGATAGTCCACAAGTTAAAGTGATGGGTTAATCCAACAACACGCATTCAACAAGATTCATACAATTGCATACAAAGTAGTTCATAATCAAATGTCTAATTTAGATAACATACATTGCTAAAAAAACCAGAATAGTCCAACTACAATAAGAACATATGTATGAAATCTTACTGGCTTAATATTATTATTATAAGTGAAATTTCCATCCATCCATACACCATTGATGACGACTAGCCCCAATAATGGAACATTACAGTCAAGAACACGTGCTCCTCCAAAGAAGTATACTCGCTCTACGTTTCGGAGAAGCCAAGGCTCGTCATAATACTCCCAAGCCTTTTATAAGCCTAAGCTTAGCCAAAAGCTTGGCTCCCAAGAGCCCCTTCTATGAGTTATGAGGTTCTATTTATAACAAAGGGTGGGTGACCCTTGACATTCCCCTTTGTGACTCTTTGACTTATTGATGACTCTTTGACTTCTTGATGACTCTTCAACTTCTTTACAAGTAACTCATTACATAACATGATTACTTTTTACATTCCACTAATGAAACTTGAAATTTCACTTACAACATATTTACAAATAATATTACATTTTCCACATGTACCCATTTAAGACAAAGTAGGCTAGAGATAGCATAACAAGACAAAGCATTATGACACCGAAGTTTGGGGAAAGACCAACTTGGCAACCTCCACTTGATTCTTCTCGGTCACATATTAATGTCGAGCTTGGTACTGCATGATGGTGTCCCTAAACTGCTTGATGGTGTCTTTATGAAAGTAGACTCTTGCCTCCATGGCATCTGTGTAGATGGTCTTGGAACCTATATCCAACTCGTTTTGAAGCATTTGCAACATGGTGTTAACCTTGACAGGACCATCGATATAATTACGCATGTTGTGTGGGTTCAACTCCAATTCTTCCCTGGTAGCCTCCCGTCTTAGTTGCTCCATGTACTCATCGACCTCAAGCCATACATGGTTCTTGGGTTTAGCCTCGATGAGGGAACCAATTGATGGGATCTTGTGCATTCTCACCATGACATCCAAACTGTTCTACAACCGTGCATATGAGGCATGCATGTTGATGATGAATGGGGTGAGCTTCTCATATTTCTGGATCAACATCCAGACTTTTTCTTTCTCCAACTCTTCTTGTGGCTTCATCTTCTTGGCTAAGTGAAGTGGGGCACCCTTGTACTGCATTGTCCACTCTTTCACATGGGTGATGGAAACATTTACGTTCTTGAGAGTTTGAACAAACTCTTTGCTCTACTACTGTAAGCCATGCACATGAACAACTACTTTATGCATGGTGACAAATCCATCGTAGAGCTTCCGCATGGTACTCTCAAGTGTTGATACTTCATCAAGTATCACTTTCCTCATCTCTTCCATTATGAAAACTTCACTCTTCTCTCTGAGTTGTTCTACCTATTGCCTAACAACCCGCACGTTCTTTTCCAGTCGTTTATTCTTGACCAACAAGAACTTAACATTTGAGCTTGTGACTCCTTCATAGGCCAAGCTAGCATCAACAAGGGCAGTTGGATGCTTTCTGGTGTCTGACACTATCACCCTTTCCTTCATTAATGCAGATGATGCATGATCATCCAAAAAGTACTTCCTTCATGCTTGTACAATCCTCTTCTACAACTTGTCAAATGATAGATTGTACACATCCATGAACAGATCATCATCAAGGAGGACAATCTCTCCTTGCTCTCTCAGGACTGGCTCTAACATTGGAGGTGATGGTGACTGAGAGATGACCTCTAGTGCTCTTGGCATAAGGTCAATCTCTTCATTCCATGGCTCTTGTTCCATCTCCATGTCTGCCACTTCGATCAGTTGCTAAATCTGCTGAAATAGCTCCCGATCTTGCATCTATTCACTCTCTTCCTCAGTTGGTGGTTGTTCCGGGTCATCAACATATATGGGCACTACTTCCTCCATCCTCACACCTTGCCTTTGTTCTTCTTCCTGTTTCTGCTTCTCTTCCTGTTCTTTCCTCCTCAACTCCTATTCTTCCTTCGGTTCTTGTTCATCTTGTTGCGATCTCATTTATGCTACCTGCAAGCTCTGCTTTTCTCTCCTCCTCCACTCTGATGTTTGTGTCCTCTACTTCCTTTATCTTTTGCTCCCAAAGCTTCATGCATGAAGATTGAATCCGCTTTCACTCTGCAGATTTTTCGTCCCTCTATTATGTCAACAATTCCTTCTTTCCTTGATCTTGTACTCGATTATTGCATTTTTCCACTACTATTAGACTTGCTACCATGCTAGTGTTGACTCCTTTTCTATGAACAATTCAGTGTCCGCATATATTGGAAATTAAACTAGTGCTTGCTCAATTCCTTCCCCAATACTTCTTTCAGTGGTCTCTCTTGAAGCAACTATCTTTGGTGCCATGGTATAATGATTATTGGAGAGAAATGCTTCACGATTATGGTACTTGTGGGACATAAAGGAAACTCATGGCAAGAAAACATTAGCTCCTACAAATATAACTTCACAACATGATCAAATAGAAATCAAGGTATCATATGAGATGGATTGCACAATTTTGATTGACAGGGGTGACTAACAGATTGTGGAAACTATGCACTGTCCCAAGAGTCAGTGTGGAAGCTTGCTGACTGGCACTATGCAATGCATAGTTAAGTCTGGGACAGGGCATGGGAGAGACTACACATTGCGTAGTCTAAGTGGCTAAGTTGGGGGTTGGCTCCTAGAAGTTCGTAGTGTACAATTGGAGCCAAGCCAGGACAATCTCTGCGCAATCCCAGAAGCCAAGGAAGATGCCTTTTGCTCCCAGATTGCGCAGTGCATGCAATGAAGTATGAGATCTAGGCAAGGGGAGCCCATATATGCCCATGGGGAGTGTGAAAATAAAGCATATCTGAAGGATGGTGTGATGATGAGTGTAGATATGACTAAGTGTAGATGTATTCATGTGAAATAAGTGTAGTAATTAATTAAACTGAAGGAAAACAAAGCATGTGAAGAGAGTCGCCACAACGATGACCGTTGGTGCAAAAACAAGAAAACTCATGCGACACTTGGGAAAGGAAATCTATAACTTGAAACAACACTTATACAAGCTAAAACAAGTTAAACACCATAATTCATTCATAGAAACAAGTGAAACAACACTCTCACCAGCTAAACAACAAAAAGCGACAAAAAAATGGTAAAAGACGATAAAAGAAAAACTCACCCAGAAAAGCAACGACAATGCTCCGAAGGCTCCTTGATATCCTTGGGAATTCTAGAGCTTGATGATCTAATGTAAAAATGATCTCTAGAGGCATCCATTACATATAAGTTAGCAAATTGGAACTTATGACGCACATGCCTCAGATCAAGGATAAAAGCGACACTTGGCATAAACTTCTAAGGATAGCAATGTGTCATGTTCGGGAAACTAATAATAGATCCCTACTTCCTAGGGATGCTTCTTGCCCTATAGTTTTCTTTCTTTCCTAGGGGAAACTTGCCATGCATTGCCCGGAAAGATTGCACAGTTCTGGGAAGGACTAGGAAACTCTCTGGCTCATAGACTTCATAGTTTCTAAGCACAAGCTTCTGCACAATTTCTGGGTTGAGTGGCTCTGGGCTGCCTCTCATGCTCTGCACAATTTCCTAGCTAAAGTTTGGTTGTCAAATAACTCTGCACAATTTTGGATTTGAAGGCTCACTGTCAACTTGGACTATGCAATTCCTGATAGCAAGGTTGGTTGCCTCAAGGATTTCACAGTTCTCTAAGGCAAGCCAGAAACTGAGTGGAAACCAAGTTAAGAGATCAGCTTTTGGGTTAAACAGTAAATCAAGTAAGAAAACACAAGCCATGATGGAAAGGATGAGGCTCAATCAAAGCACTAGTACTTGGATCAGTGTGAGATGAGCTAATATGATTTAGAAGGGAGGCTCCAAAATGAAGCATAGGAAAAATTTTGGAGGGTGGTTGTAGTCGCTACAAAAATTTCGTAGGGAGTGTTGGATCGATACTTATGTGTCGATCCCTCTTCCCTTTGTTGGGTGTGAGAGCCTCCCTATTCCTAGAAATATGCAGCCCCTGCCTACTCCTAGCATGTTAGCATTGCACTGGAAACTCGATATCACAACAAATATTATTTACCTCTAAGGAAGAGAGCTCCATAAGAGACCAGAAGGAAGGAAATAAAAAGCCAAGATGGAGCTTCAGTAGGGAAACCAAGAAAGTAGACAGTGAGGGACCTAAGTCAGAGAAAAATACACAATAAGAAACTAGTAAGGGGAGAATATACCATAGATTTTTTGTCTTCTCAAGTACAATTGAAACATAACTAGGAAAAAAGACTAGTGAAAAATCCCAGCTAAGAGCAAGTGAATCAAAATTGATAAGTCTTAGAGGACACACAAATGAAAGGGACAAACAATAACAGAAAACCTTGATAACAATGAGATTTAAAAGAATCTTGGAGAGTGTGACCAAAACAACAAGTTGAATGGAGAAGCACAGATCCAGGAATACTAATAATGTGGCACCCTCCTGGCCTAAGTACTTCAAAATTAAATCCTTGTGCAATGAAATCACCCACTACACAAAATGAATGATTATCCCTACAAGGAATGACTATAATGCATGGGAGGTTTGGCCTTCACTAGACATACTGGTGGTTTTAACTTCCCAAATTGGCTAATAAATAAGATAACATTCCTCCACTCAAAACTTAACAATAATTTGATGTGCAAATCATCTTGAATCAACAAGACAACCTTGAAATATTGCATGAAATTGTGAAAAGGAAGTTATAGCTTGATGATGGCCTAGGGGGTGTGTGGCCATATCCTTATCCAGTTATACTTGTTGGGATAGTGGCCATGCGCCCTCCCACCAATCACAATTGTAATACCCCATCTGGGGGAAGAATATCTTTTAAATCTAACTCTTTACACTTTTTCTTGAGATTGGAATTATGGAGAGAGTTCTAAGAGTAGTTGACCAATGATGCATGTACTTTGTAGCCTTCGTTGGTGAGATAGTCTACAACTTAATTACCAATCTTCAGATATGAGAGGGAAGAACAACCAAGATATTATGAAGGAGAGTGGATACCTTTTCCAATTTTCTTTCTAGATGTTGATTGCTAGAGACTTTACTAGGAGCATTGCCATGGAGGATTTTGGTCATACCGATGATAAGTTGAAAACCCCCTTCAATTAATATTTTGGAGAAAACATGAGCCTGGGAAACCTAGAGGCCCATCTCTAAGTATTTAATCTCTACGGAATTATTGCTATTGTGGCCCATGGTACTAGAGAAGATAAAGAGAATGGTGCCCTAATGATCTCAAAAAACTCATCCAAAACAAACATTCCTTGGGTTTCCTTTAGATGCCCTGTTGAAATTCAATTTAAGGAAGAGTGGAGGAAGGGGTTTCCATATCACAACACTAGAGGGAGAGAGGGGAGGTGGTGAATATGGGAAGGACGAAGGACCAGGACTTAGATTCTAGTCTTTAATAATTGTTACACTTGAATCCTTGGGCCACCAATCTTCTTCAAAACATTATTGAGAGACAATCAATTCAAAAATGTTGTCCTTAATGAGACTCCAGAGTGAGTGTTGAGAGAGAGAGCGGTTATGGAAAACTCAATGATTTTTATCTATCCAAAGATCCCATAAAATGCAACTAGGGAGAAGAGTCCAAATTTTATTGAGAATATGATTATGAAATGCCTATTTTCTCCAAAGCTCGATGGTGAGGGGAATGTTATTAGTATTGTGATCCAAGTGGTGTATTAATGCTTCCATGGAATTCCAAATCGTAATCACATCAAAATAACCATTGAATAGATTTTCAGAGTCTTCTGATGCATATTTACATAAGTGGCAGAGCGATGGTTCTACAAAACCCCTTTTAAGAAGATTTTCCCAAGTGACAATTTTCCCTTTAATGAGAAGCCACATGAAAAAAGGAGACTTTTGACCACAAATTTTGGCTCCATATGGATTGCCAGATTGCAACATTTAGGTGTTCTCAGAATATAGCCTCCAAGTGATAGGCTTCCTTGATTTCTGATCTGTAAACTATTGTGGATATTCCATTGGACAATTCATCGCAACAGATCTATTAAAATATATGAGAAAAATTTAAATCCACACTAGGAAGGTTTATTTCTGCTTAGATTTATGGATACGTTATTTATTGTCTATTGCATATGCATGCAAATTATAATTATGTAGAAAATAAAGAACATTCAAATAAAACTCAAAAACCACAAATTAAGACAAGATGTAACCTAGGAAAACCTTTCGGGAGAAAACTAGCTAGAATCTCTTTCTCCGATTGGAAAATGGATGCGAGTACAAAGAAGTGATGCAAGTGGCTCATGGGCTGCAATAATGCAGGAATCCTCTCTATTTGTTCTCTCCTTATTGATGAGCCTCATAAATGGGTAATTATATGGGTTCATTTTACCTCCTAACCTCTTCAAATCAACCATTCTTTTAGCTTATTGTATGATTTTCTAATTATATTTATGCTTATAGAGTGAGTTTAGTTAGTTATGATGCCATGAGGTCTAATATGTGTTTAATGCAGATTATTGATGAATTTTGTGCTCAAAGTCAAGGAGCCAGTGGACAAATGGCAGCAATAAATCGAAGTGGACAAAGGAGAGGACTTATACAAGGGATTCCCCCTCATTTATTACTCCTCACTTCGAATTCCCCTTCATTTAGCTCGGGGTACAAGCAACCAAGTCATGCATTAGCGGGCAGCCGAGCAACTGGAGGATAACTGATGACTATCTCGAGTTTTGGGAGCCAAGCCTCCCTGATTTTAAGGAAGCTATTGGTAGCTTCATTTGTATAAGTAGAAAGGCCTAGGGCCTCACTAGGGTCAGATTTTTGTTGGATTTTTTCTTATGTAAACTCTGCTCAACTTCGAGCTTATTATTTTTGTGACAGTTCATGTAATCTTGCTATTGTTTTGAAAATAAAGATGCAATCCTTTTTGAGCTAGCACTGAGTTACCTAAGAGGGTTGAAGCTCTTGGGTTAGGGCCCAATCCAAGTATCCAAGCTCCTCTTTACTTGTATTTGTATGTTCTATTTCAATTATAGATTAGGTTGTTGTTAGATGTATTTCTTTTATGGTTAGGAATATGTTGCTTTTGATGATTTAGTAGTTTGCTTACATTTATGCTTTCTATAGTAGGTTAAGTAGTGATAAAGAAAAGATTCAAAAGGCTAGCAATAGTGCCTTGGCCTCTCTTCCTCCCTTTGGGACCATGATTTGAGGCAAAGACCCTCTTGCTGCCCCAAAAACACAGATTTTCCTCATTCATAGGACTTCTAGTGTTTACAGCTTTTTAGTGGTTAATAGTCTAGTTTTGCTTTGCTTCAGAACTTCTTCATCATGCTCACTTATTTGTTTACAATAGTATTCTGTCATGATTCCCTTTCTCGCAACAGTTATCAACATTTCCTTCCATAGATCATAGTTTAGACTAGTTTGATGCAAAACTCTGTTTTTCCTCCATGCACTCATTTCATTGCTTGCTTGATTTCCTTGGTTGAATGTCGGTTTTGTTATGCAGCAGATCTCTTCTAGCAGCAGGCCAGCCTATCAGCCATCCCATCCTCCATCTGATCCATTCCCTACAGGTCGCCCAAGTCTCCCCTCAATTATGCCTTAGTTTCTTGCATTTCCCATTATTAGAACTTCTTCCTCTCTCCTTGAGCAAATCCAATCATCTTTCTCACTCCTGATGATTCTTGGTAGACCCTAGGTGCCCTAACACCTCATTCTAACCTTCATCTACCTTTTCCACCCACTCTCACACCCTCAAAATAGTGAAAACTACTCTCGGCCTCCTCCTGTAGGCTTCCTGTAGAACGATGTTTTTCCTCCTGTAGATTTTCCTGTAGACTTTCTTTTGAAGGCCGACTGTGGGAAAAGCCTCTCGAAGGCCACCTGAGACCTCCTAGGACCCATCCACACAATCCTACATCCTCTCAAGTACCAAAACCGCCCTCCAATGCCACCTATCCGCTGCCACATTCACAAACAATAAATTACAGGCATGTCAAATTCACATAAAAATACATAAAAATAAAAAAAGATGTTTTTTGCTTATTTACTTCCAGAAATAGCTTAGTTAGATGTTGTTCACTTCCTTGAGTAGGTAATGGCAATATTTTCATGATTTTCATAGTGCTTTCTACAAAAGTTGGATTAGTTAGTTAATTTGGGTTTACTAGTTTTGCTTTACATTTCAGACTTTCTCCTTTCTACAGTTAGAATAGTATCTGTAGAGTAGTCCTTCCCTCCTTTCATCACATATAGAGCTTCTTCTAGAATCCATAGAAGTTTTCTTGAGCTCCTAGTGATCTTGCGCTGGCTGACCAAGTGACAACTTTCAGTAAGAACTAGTACTTGTGCATACAACACTATCACTTCCAAGTTTGTTACGAACTACCGGGTTGATAAGAGTAAAGTAGGCAGCCCAGGAGTTGTAGCATTATTGTTGTAATACTGGTGCTCACCACTTTTTGGCGCCATTTTCGGGGAAGCGTCAGAGTATTCTGTGATTACTGCTTTCTTCTATTTTCTATTGTGAACATTCTACTAATATTTTATTTCAGCGAAAGTAGACCAATCCTTTATTTTCCTTTCAAGTTCTACATTTCTTTGTTTTCCTTTTCAATTCTACAAATTTCCATTCAACTAGTTGCAACTTGTTTTGTTCAATCAATTTCAATTTTGCAGGTACTATCAGTGTGGGGAAAAAGAAACAAAAACCAACCAAAAAGATTTCCTTTCATGCCTCGTAGGAATAGAGATAACTTAGGAAAATTCTTGCCCAACACCCCCACTGCTTCACACAACCAACCTTCTTTCTTCTTCGATGGTTGCGATCAAGAACAACCCTTAGGTGAACAGCCACACATATTTGAAGAACCTATAGGGGAAGAAGAAGAATAAAACATTCCTTTGGAGCCAATGGCTGAACACAGAAATGCTAGTGGGAATGGAGAGAGAATAGAGGGTACCTTTCCCATTCAGGAGACCAATGGGGACACCAAAATGAAGAATATAATCCCTTCCTCCCTACCTCATTTCCACGGTCTGACTACAAAAGATCCTGACACCTTTTTGTTTGAGTTTGCTACTATCTGTCGAACATATGACTATGCAGAAGATGAGAAAAAATTGAAATTGTTCCCTTCTACTCTCAAGGATGCAGCCTTGTGCTGGTTCATGGGATTACCTGGCAATAGCATCACAACTTGGGCTCAGATGTAGCAAGACTTTAACAAGTATCGAGACTATTGTAGGTCAAAATATATTAAAGAAGAAATTTTTCGAATGACCATAGGAAGTGATGAGTCCCTGGAGGACTATGAAGGGAGGTTCCAGCTCAGTTACAAAAGGGTCGGGTGTACACTTGACCCTGAGTCTCTGAAGCTGGTCTTGCTCGAGGGAATTTGGGAAGATCTTTTAGACACCCTCCATCTACTGGTTAGGGGAGACATCTACCAACTGTCCTATAAGGACATAAAGACTGTTTTTAGAAACCATTCTGGAGCAGCTAGAAAGAAAGGTAGGGGGAGTTAACCCATAGCTAGTACCTCTTCCTCTAGCTCATCCATTAAAGGAGAAATTAGAAATATGCTGGAAGACTTCAAGAGTGAGATGTTGCAGACTCTTGCCATGCAAATGGATACCTTACATATCAAAAGGAAATAAGATGAAGAAGAGAGGGCTTTGGTGATTTTTTGCCCTAGATGCACCAGGAGGCATCCTTGGAATGAATGCCCATTGAACGCTATAGAAGTTTGTTCAGTCTGTGAAGAAAATCATTCTACAGATAAGTGCCCTTCCTTACCCAGACTTAAAGCTGTATATCAAGGGGCTGAGGGAGTCACTGAACAACTCTATTACATAAACCAAAGGAGGCCGCATGGACCTAGACCATACCAGCAGGGGATGCAAGGGACATCTCAGGCATACTACAACCCCAACCAAGTCACTTCCATACCTTCTTGGGGCCCCCCTACTCATCCTTCCTGGTCCACACCTCCTCCTTGGTCCTTCACATCTCCATATCATGCCAAACCAGCCACCCATTCATTCCAATCCTATGCTCAACCGCAGCCTCAGTGGAATGCATCTCATCAGGGGCAGAGGCCCCAATACAACTCTCCTCCCGCTCTTTTGCCTCCACCACCTGCCCAACCACAACTGTTACCTCTTGCTCCACCAAAGCAACCCCAAATGCCTGCCCAGCCAAATCTAAACCCGAACAACAGACAGGCTCAGCAAGTGTATAGTGGGGAACCATCATGCCCGACTTATGTTGTGGAGATTCAGGAAATTAACTTGCGATATGGGAAAGTTCTTCCAGATAGCCAGCCTCCACCCAGGGAGGTTGAGGAAGATAAAGAGGAAAGTGAACCTAAAGCAAATCCACCCTTTCTTGAGAGACTATCCGCAACAGTCCAATCTACCCCATAAGAAACTGAACTCCAAGGAGAATTGAAACATTTGTGTGTGAAGATACCACTTCTCCAAGACATAAAAGATGTGCCTATCTACAATAGGTTGATCAAAATGAAGTTCTTTAGGCATCCAGGAAGGCACAAGAGGGATGCCCCAACCATCAATATCATAGGGCAACTTTCCAACCTGATTTTGGGGTAGGTAATCTGTCCAAAATATCTGGACCCTGGAAGCCCAATAGTTGATGCCCACATAAATGGCACCATGATCCTGCACACCTTGATTGATCTAGGAGCTATCATTAATGTGATGACAAAGGACACAATGCTCAAACTCAACCTCCAGGGCTCCTTGAGGAAGACCACGACCATGCTACAACTTGCAGACTGCTCCACCGTGACCCCTGAGGGGATTGTGGAAGATGTGATGGTCTCCATTGATTCTTGGGAGTACCCTACTAATTTCTTAGTTCTCCAGCCAAAGGCAAAGCTCAATGGGTATCCTCTCATTCTGGGAAGAGCCTGGTTGGCTACTGCCGATGCCTACATCAGCTGTCGAGCTGGGAACATGAACATAAAGAATGGGCATATGTCCAAGCAGTTAATCCTATATCCTCCTGCCCAACCCTTGCTAGAACATGGTCTACCTCTCTTGTTAGAGGAGGAAGATGAGGATGAAGTCTATTCTACATTGTTTTGTGCATTAGAAATCGCCATGGGGGGAACCGCAATATGAGGATGATATGATTGAAAATCTGATTCAGAATCTACCCCCCAGTGTATCACCATTCGAGGACATAGTAAGAGAAACCCAAAACAACCCCTCAACTGATCTCTGTGCAGCCGACTCCACTCCTCTTCATGTTAATAATATAGAGTTCATCCCAGAAAGAATCTTGAAAATCAATGCATCCCTATCCACTTCCCAGGAGAAGGAACTGTGTAGCTTGTTGAGAAAACACCTAGATGCCTTCGCCTGGAGTTATAAGGAGATGAAGGGAGTGCACCCTTCAGTATGTACTCATCATATATACATCAAGGAGGATTGCAAGCCAGTCAAGCAGCCTCAAAGGAGGATGAATCCAACACTTAAAGATATTGTTAAGGAAGAACTACAAAAATTGCTTGATGCAGGATTCATCTATCCCATCTCTGACAATGAATGGGTCTCTCCTTTGGTGCTAGTGTTAAAGAAAAATGGTAAGTGGAGAATCTGTGTCGACTATCGGGAATTGAACAAAGCTACTAAGAAGGACCATTTCCCTTTACCTTTCATAGATCAAGTGTTAGACAGTCTAGTAGGGAAAAAGTTTTTTCTCTTCCCTAGACGGGTTTAGCGGGTACAATCAAATTCAAATCAGCCTGAAAGACCAAGATACGACCACTTTCACTTGTCCTTGGGGTACCTTTGCATATGGGGTCCTTCATTTTGGTTTGTGTAACGCTCCAGCCACTTTCCAAAGAGCGGTATTAAGTATATTTTCTGAATTAGTTCATGATGCAGTGGAGATATACATGGATGACTTTATTCCTTATGGCTCTGACTTTCAGGAAGCTTTATCTAACCTAGGAAAATTTCTAGACAAGTGTATTGAGATGAACCTATCCCTCAGTCCAGAAAAATGTGAATTTTTGATGATTGAAGGGACCGTGCTAGGTCATGCAATATCTCAACAAGGACTGCAGGTGGACCCCAACAAAATTGCCATCATCCAAAGGGTCCCACCTCCTCAAAAGGTGAGAGATGTCAGAAGTTTCCTAGGTTTAGCTGGGTATTACCGGAGATTCATTAAAGATTTCAGCAAGCTAGCCTCTCCTTTGTTTGGCCTTTTAGGTAAAGATGTCGAGTTTATATGGTTGGAAAACTGTCAAGAAGCCCTAGATACCTTGAAGAGCAAGCTCGTGACTGCCCCAATTCTGAGAGGCCCAAATTGGGCCCTACCTTTCCACATTCACACAGATGCCTCAAACAAAGCAATAGGAGCAGCCTTGGGACAAATTGATGTAAAGTTACCTTATTCCATATACTTTATAAGCAAAAACTTGTCAAAGGCATAGTTAAACTATACGGTGACTGAGAAGGAACTCCTAGCTGTTGTGAATTCCTTAAACAAATTCAGACATTATACCATAGGCTATCAAACCTTTGTGCACAATGATCATGCTACAATTAGATATTTAATGAACAAACTGGATGTGAATGCTCACATTATTAGATGGTTGCTTTTACTGCAACAGTTTGATTTGACTATTATTGATAAGCCTGGTAAAGAAAATGTTGTTGCTGACTTTTTGTCTAGAGTAAATTTGCCTACAGGTGAAGAAGGAATGGTAGATGACCAAATTCCGGATGAACACATGTTTGCTATCTCAGTACTCTCTCCATGGTTTGCTGATATAGCGAACTACTTGGTTTCAACACATTTTCCACCACATCTATCCTCAAAAGGGAAGAGCAAGATAGTGAGGAAAAGTGCCCCTTTCACCTAGATTGGGGGCAATCTCTTCAAACTTGGCCCAGATCAGATCTTGAGAAGATGTGTTAGGGAGGAGGAAGTCTTTGACATCCTCATGACTTGTCACGATGGGCCTTGTGGAGGTCATTTTGCAGCAAAAATATATGCCTTCAAGATACTGCAAGCAGGCTACTACTGTCCCACTCTTCATCAGGATGTGAGGAGATATACCAGCCAGTGTGATCGATGTTAGAGGATGGGGAAACCTACTCCAAAGGATGAAATTCCCATGCAACCTCAAGTGACCTTTGAGCCATTTGAGAAGTGGGGCATGGACTTTGTGGGTCCTATCAGCCCTCCTTCAAAGCAGAAGCAATACATCATTGTGTGCACCGATTACCTAACAAAGTGGGCAGAGACAAAAGCAATCAAAGCAGCAACAGAGGAAAAAGTAGTTGAATTTTTGAGAGAGAACATATTCTACAAGTTCGGGTATCTAAGAGAATTGGTCACAGATCAAGGTAGTCAGTTTACTTCCAATTTGATTGAAGACCTACTCACACATCATAGAATCAAGCACAGAACTTCGACCCCTTACCATCCACAAGCCAATGGGTAGGTGGAGGTCACTAACAAAGCATTGGAAGGTATACTTACAAAGGTAGTGAGAAACAACAGAAAAGACTGGGTGGACAGACTAGTTGAGGCCACTTGGGCTTACAACACAACATGGAAGACCACTACAACATTCACACCCTATGAGATAGTTTATGGAAAGAGGGCTTTGCTGTCAATAGAATTTGAATTCAATACCCTAAGGATGGCAGCTCAACTGGACCTAGACCTCAGCCATGCACAGAAAGAAAGATTACTTCAGCTCAATGGATTGGATGAACACAGAATGCATGGCCTTCTCCATACAGAGGTAGTTTAGCTTCATAGAAAGATATGGCATGAAAAAAACATCAAGGAGAAGCAATTCCAAGAGGGATATTGGGCACTACTCTATGATTCAAGATATAAATATTTCAAGGGCAAGCTAAGGACAAGATGGTTGGGACCCTACACTATGGAGAAATGCAATGACAATGATTTAGTTCTGATCAGAACCATTGATGATGAAGCCATCTCCATGCTTGTCAATGGACATCGGTTGAAAGTCTACAAGAAACCCCTCTCCAAGCGAGAGTTCATTGAAGATTTGAATAATATAGTGATGGTAGTGGAGCATGTCTTAGCTTCCACTTCATCCACTCACTGAAGAAAAAGAAAAAAAGAAAAAAATAAGGACTCAAGTGAAAACCTCCATGAGGCGCTTGAGTCCCATCATCGGGTTGAAAACCTCTCCCGAGGTGACCCAGTGATGTCAAAAAAAAAAGAGAGAGAGAAAAATAAGATCCCTGGGTGAAAACCTCCGTTGGAGGCGCCCAGGGCAGGCAGTTACGATGAAAACCTCACTGAGGCGCCCTAGTTGTTTTCAAAAAAAAAGAGAAAAAGAAAAATGAATTTCCAGTTGCATTGCAGGTTTGAAAGAGAACTACAGGAAGCGAAAGAAGGAGCCAAGGGAGCCCTGAAAACAACACCAACACCTATCCTACCTTCCCACACTTCTCTCCATCATTCTTGGCATTTTTCACCTCACTGTGCTTATTTTTCAAAAACTGTGTTTTCTACAGGAGGCTCTGTGTTTTCTATAGGAGGCTCCTGTAGGAATTATAGAGAGCCAGAAATGGATAGAAAAGCCAGATTGAAGGACAGGGAAGCTTCATAAAAAATCTATAAATTGTCCTGCAGTCTTCAAGCCTCCTTTCCATCATGTCCAAGTCTGCATCACACCCCAAGCATCATTCTTCTTCTTGTCCAAGAAAAACACAGAGAAAAAACAGTTTTCAGGAAAAAGAAAAAACAAAAAAAAAATAAGAGAGTAGGCAGCACCATCAACCTCACTTGAAGCCTACCTATTACCTCTCCATATCTATCTACATCTCTGGCATCATCCTCACAGCTCCAAGCACAGAAAGAAGATGAAGTTTCAAGGGGAGAAGTAGCTACAGGAGCTCCTGTAGGAATTCCTGTAGCAGCTGATCCCATTAAAATCCAGCATCAGCAGCAAGAGGGTGCAAATATGGAAGTTGAAGAAGACACCTGAAGCTTAGATCCAACCAGAGAAGAACCTACACAAGGCACAGCCACACATCAGCAAGTAGACAACATGCAGCAAAAGAAACAAAGGCATGCAGCAGAGAGAAAGAACCACAGCACCTCATAAGCAAATACATTTGGATCTCAGGTAAGTAACTAACCCGCTCCTCTATTTTCATTTGTGTAGTTAGAAGGCATGCAAGAGTAATGAGATGGTTGAGATTGAACGAGGGAAAGGTGGTCAGTTAACTTGGCCACCTTCATCTATTTGACTCCACTCATCCGAAGATGCCACCCACACGTGCGCACAGTGAACTCAAGAAAGATGTCAAGGACAAGTAGTGGAGGAAGTGTAAACTCCAATGCAATCATAAGGGATGATTACGAGGAAAGGGCCATGATGACAAGGTAGGTGGGGACCAACGGTCTGAATATGGTCAACATACACTTGGCCAGCTCACCCTCCATCACTGGAAATATCCATAAAATCATTAAGTACTCCTCCCCGAGCACTCTCACCACCTTTTCCTTAATTCTCTCCTCGAAAATCCACTCTTGCAATCTCCTCGTGCCCCCATAGCCTCGTAACCACCATTCTCCATTGATCTCTCCCATATTCCTGCTCTCATCATTTTCTATAGGAGCACTTATAGGTTCTACAGGAGAACCTACAAGAATTCTACAGGAGGGCCAGCAGCCTTCCATAGGAGGGCCAGTGAGTTGTTTTGAAGGGAGAAAACACAAGTTTGAGCACAATTCTCGAGCTGAGGAGGTAGCTCCTATGCATACCCCCATTGAATATCAAAATATGCAAGTAGTGATTTAATTTTGAGGAGGAAATAAAGCCTTTAGGTGGAGGAAATACATAACAAAATTTCTGCTTATTTCTTAAAGAAACACAGTCTCCCTGTTTCTCTATTTTTATTCAAAAATTGTTGTCTCCTTCTCCACATTTGGATTCCAAAAGAAGCATAAACAAAATGACAGGAGGTCTTATGAGGAAGGAGCCCACCAACTCCTCCAGGATCCATGCACATTCCCAATTAGTGGACATATTCACAAGAGTAAATTGGATGAACTTTTTTGAGAAATTCCAAGGGTTTGATGAGGAAATTGCTCAAGAATTTTCCCACTCTTTGGTCCCTCACACCAGAACACATGCCACTATCACCTTTAGAGGTCTTTCCATGGAGATAACCCCTGAGTTTATCAGTAGGGTCACTACCCTTCCTCTTGGATTGCCTTGGAGTAAGGATGAAAAACCAATTGGCCAGGTTGCCAAGAAAAACTTCTTCCAAAACAATGAAACCCCTATAGAGGATAAAAATGGCATTAGAAGGGATAGCATACCATATCCTTGGGATGAGGTCAACTACCAAATAATCAAATATATTTCCTATGAGGGGAGGTACAACATTGTCTATGGTTACCATTTTAGAATCCTTCATGAATTAAGATATGGCATGGACACTCCAGCCCCTCAGAAGCTCAACATCCCCTACTTCCTCCTGCAGTCTCTCATTGACTCTAGCATTAAAGTTCAAGCAGGGAATTCAGAGCAGCTTGCTCACCATGGGTTAATCAAAATTTTAGTGGAAGAAGCCCTCCATACATTTACACTCCCTATAGCATGGGAAATCTTCCGAAACATGACAGTAGAAGATGACATAAAAGCCCTAACCTATGATATCAGTCCTACTAGCAGTGAGGAGGAAGAGAAACAAGGGGGAGAAGGTGAGGCAACTGGTGACTTAGCAGAACAAAAAGGGAAGGAGGAAGAAACTAAGATAGAGGAGGAGAAAGCTGAAGAAACAAAGCAAACAGAGACAGAAAGAGAAACAGAAGGAGGAGAAAAAGGGGCAGAAAAGACATAAGTGTCCCTTGAGACTCTAGAAAGAGAGGCAGTAGCTGCTCTCACTGCCCTCAGCACACCAATTAAGCCAAAATAGAAGAGGAAGAGGCAGACCTCAATGTATTTCAGGGCTAGGAAGAGCACAAGAATCAAAACAGGGAAACCCCAGCCTTCTTCAAAAGTGCCAATTATTATTGAAGATTCACCCTCTGCCTAAGGGAAAGAATCCCCTTCCAAGGCACCTATCACATATGAAAGGGGGACTCTTAGATCCCCCACATGGAAAGAAAAGGTAGAACTACAGGACCCAAAAACAGTCCTACATGAGGCACAAATAGTTCTACAGGAGACCCAAAAGCTCGAGAAAAGGGTAGAAGGACAACTATAGGGAAAAAAAGAAGAAACAGAGCTACAAGAACTTGATCCCCAGCCCAGTCTTGGCTCCTACTACAGTCTTCTTGAAGGGGGAAGAATAATTCCATTATTCTTTGAATTAGAGAAAGAAAGGATAAGGACCCATAGGTGGATGCAAATAGCCAAATCCAAAGGGGTTGAGGATATTGGCCATATGGAGAACAAACTCAGAGAAATGGGCAGAGAGTTAAGTGTTGTCAGACACAGAGAAGCAATTGCAAGAAGCCAACTTGAAACAGAAAATGAATTGCTAAGGAGGCAGCTACAAGAGAAAGAGACCCAACTGGCATGCATGGCCAGCTGGTCCATGGAGGCATTGCAATGTAGGACACCAGCAAAATCCTATGGCCTGTATCTCAAGGACGAATGGTTGCAATTTCAGATAAAGACTTTGGCACAAAGAGGCACAATGCCTTTCTAAGATTACAAAAAGTTTATGGACCTATGTGATCAAAGCACATCAGAAGATAAGGCAAAGATGGCAGAATTCTACCTGCATAACATGGCCCTCACAAACATGAATGTGTGGGACCCCAATGCCAGGTTAGGGGACTTGCAACCAATGGCCGGTACCTCATGGATGAACCATGAAGAGTTAAGGGTAGCAGAAATAATAAAGTTGATGATAAAGGAGCAAAATGAGCCATTAATGATCAGAGCTGAGCCATCAGACCCATGGCACTCATCAGCACACATAAACTGCTTGCCAATAATCCTCAAATTTCCCCTAGATATGTCAATGATCAGGCACAAGCCATTGCACATTTTGAGGATATGGAAAGGTTACTTGGGGATGACTCTGTGCATGCATGTATAAGGAGATGGAACACCTTACCACGGAGTCTGTAGATCAGGGAATATCATTCCCCAATGAGGATGAAGGAGGCATTAGGGAGAGTGCCAATGTATAAGCACTCCATGCAGAGGCTGAAGGTCAATTGGATTGGCCTCAAATTGAGTCCCCCACTGCTGCTAGGCATGCTGGAAGGAAGAAGAGAAGAAGAAGAGCAGGAGCAGTAGCAAGAAATAGACAGGAAGGCAGGATTCTATGACAAGGACGAGGAGACCACATCAGAAGCATGGGATGCTATGGAGGCCACCAGGGCCATAAAAGATAAAGAGATGGACTAAGTTGCTCAGAGAATGAGCAACAATTTTAGTAGGGGGTGATGATGAGCCTCATAAATGGGTAATTATATGGGCTCATTTTACCTCCTAGCCTAGTCAAATCAACCATTCTATTAGTTTATTGTATGATTTTCTAATTATATTTATGCTTATAGAGTGAGTTGAGTTAGTTATGATGCCATGAGGTATAATATGTGTTTAATGAAGATTATTGATGAATTTTGTGGTCAAATTCAAGGATCCAGTGGACAAATGGAAGCAATAACTTGAAGTGAACAAAGGAGAGGACTTATAGTAGGGATTCCCCCTTATTTATTACTCCTCACTTTGAATTCCCCTTCATTCAGCTCGGATTACAAGCAGCCAAGTCATGCATTAGCAGGCAGTCGAGCAAGTGGAGGATAACTGATGACTATCTTGAGTTTTGGGAGCCAAGCCTCCCTGATTTTAAGGAAGCTGTTGGTAGCTTCATTTGTATAAGTAGAGAGGCCCAGTTGTTATGTAAACTTATGTAAACTTATGTAAACTCTGACCAACTTCGAGCTTATTATTTTTGTGACAGTTCATGTAATCTTGCTATTGTTTTGAAAATAAAGATGGAATCTTTTTTGAGCTAGCACTGACTTACCTTAGAGGGATGAAGCTCTTGGGTTAGGGAAAAATCCCAGTAGCCAAGCTCCTCTTTACTTGTATTTGTATGTTCTATTTCAGTTATAGATTAGGTTGATGTTAGATGTATTTCTTTTATGGTTAGGAATAGGTTGCTTTTGATGATTTAGTAGTTTGCTTCCATTTATGATTTCTATAGTAGGTTAAGCAGTGATAAAGAAAAGATTCAAAAGGCTAGCAATAGTGCCTTCACCTCTCTTCCTCCCTTTGGGACCATGATTTGAGGCAAAGACCCTTTTGCTGCCCCAAAAACACAGATTTTCCTCATTCATAGGACTTCTAGTATTTGCAGCTTTTTAGTGGTTAATAGTCTAGTTTTTCTTTGCTTCAGAACTTCTTAATCATGCTCACTTCTTTATTTACAATAGTCTTATTTCATGATTCCCTTTCTTGCAGAAGTTATCTACGTTTCCTTCCATAGATCATAGTTTAGATTAGTTTGATGCAAAACTCTGTTTTTCCTCAATACACTCATTTCATTGCTTGCTTGATTTCCTTGGTTGACTGTCAGTTTTGTTATGCATTAGATCTCTTCTAGAAACAGGCCAACCTATCATCCATCCCATCCTCCATCTGATCCATGCCCTACAGGTTGCCCAATTCTCTCCTCAATTCTGCATTAGTTTCCTGCATTTCTCATAGAACTTCTTCCTCTCTCCTTTATCAAATCCAATCATCTTTCTCTCTCATGATGATTCTTGGTAGACCGTAGGTGCCCTAAAACCGCATTCCAACCTTCATATACCTTTTCCATCCACTCTCACACCCTCAAAATAGTAAAAACTTCTCTCGGCCTCCTCCTGTAGGCCTCCTGTAGAACGTTATTTTTCCTCCTGTAGATTTCTTGTGTCCTCCTGTAGATTTTCCTGTAGGCTTTCTTTTGAAGGCCAAGTGTGGGAAAAGCCTCCAGAAGGCCACCTGAGACCTCCTAGGACCCATCCACACCATTCTACATCCTCTTAAGTACCAAAACTGCCCTCCAACACCACCTATCCGCTGCCACATTCACAAACAATAAATTACATGCATGTCAAATTCACATAAAAATACATAAAAATACAAAAAGATGTTTTTTGTTCATTTACTTCCAGAAATAGCTTAGTTAGATTTTGTTCACTTCCTTGAGTAGGTAATGGCATTCTTTTCATGATTTTCATAGTGCTTTCTGCAAAAGTTGGATTAGTTGGTTAATTTGGGTTTACCAGTTTTGCTTTACATTTTAGACTTTCTCCTTTCTGCAGTTAGAATAGTATCTGTAGAGTAGTCTTTCCCTCCTTTCATCACATATAGATCTTCTTATAGAATCCATATAAGTTTGTTTGAGATCCTAGTGATCTTGCGTCGGCTGACCAAGTGACAACTTGCAGTAAGAACTAGTACTTGTGCATACAACACCGTCACTTCCAAGTTTGTTACGAACTACCGGGTTGATAAGAGTAAAGTAGGCAGCCTAGGAGTTGTAGCATTATTGCTGCAATACTGGTGTTCACCACTTATCCACTCTTGGCTACTCTGCTCTTCTATGGAACAAAATACACTAGAACAAATTGGAATCCCCTTTTCCTCCAAGTGGCCTGGTTATAACACAAATTGTTAGCCTACTAGTGGTTAGGATTGACCCCTTCAATTCTTAACTAGAGTTACAATATGGAATATTATAGAGTCTTCTTTATCATGATCACGTGGGTAGCTCATTTTCCATGAATAATGAGGGTTGACATGGAATCCTCTTAAATTACGATGGTCAAAATGGGAAGGTTAACTTCCAAGTGGCATAACTTTTTCATACGGGTTCTGATTAAGGTGATTCTTGCATCTTTTGAAAGGTATTTGTGTGTGGAATAGCATTGTAATAGTCCTCGGTTGATTTCCTATGTAAATAAAAATAATACCAAGGTCATGGTACATGTATTCCAAGTTAAATGTTGGGTAAAACATAGTGATGGGTATCACTGGAGTTTAAAAAATGGCTATGGAAATTGGAAAAGGCAAAGTAGCAATAATTGGCATTATATTTATGAAATGAAGGAAAATAGGATAAAAGGAATACGAAGAGTCACAAATTTGCATGACAGGGAAATTGAAGGAAAATGGAGGAAAATGAAGAAAATATAGGCCTCGATGATAAAAATGATTATGAGGATCAGTTCATAGCCTTTTGTCAGTTCAGTCTTTGGCTCTCTCATTCATTCTCTTATTCTCTCATACTCTTACACACTTAGGGAAATCTTAGAGAATTCTTGGGGAATGCTTGGAGCACCCTAGTTTTCACTTGGATTAGAGAAAGAAGGCATAGGAAAGTAGGAAAGCGCAAGGGAACAAGTGGACCAATAGCTACAACTAGATTGATTTACAAGTGACATGTTGCATGTGTGATTTCCTTGTTGATTTATGGACGCATGGTATATGCATGTGATTTTTTTGTTATGTGTTATCATTTCCATGGAAATTTTCCTCGATTGATAGTGGTTTTAGCCTTTCCTTTCCATTTCCTAGATAGTCATGGTGTTGTGGGTTTTTCCACTTGAATGTTTCCTGATTGGTGCTCATAATTCCTTATGGCTATGGGTTGGAACAAATGCTCTGGAAGCCCTAGAACAGCTTGGGTTTAGTTACTAGCCTTGGAGCCTCGGTTGGGAAAAACACTCTGGAGCCCTTGGTGGTTTGAGTTACTAGTCCCTAGAGCAAGGTTGGACAAACGTTCTGGAGCCCTGGAAGGTTGTGGGTTGAGTTACTAGTTCCTAAAGACCTGGATAGCTTGGGCAGAGACTGATCTAGTTGGTGTCAGTGATGTCTGACCATGGAGGTGGAATCAATGTAGTTGAGGGTTGAGGTGGTTTGGCCTCTAGAAGCCCTTATTTGGTTTGTATTGGTTTATTCCTTAATATCCCACATTCATGCTTGGAATATGGTGCAGGGGTGATTGGCTGAAAGAGATATTTGGTTCAGTCCAATATATGGCTAGGTGGTACATGGAAGTCCCTGTCTTGGTTGGTATTTTCATATGTTAATATGAGACATTTTCCTATTGTGATTCATGTATATTTGTAGCGACTATGTTGGCGATATTATGGCTAGGTTGCCATGGTTTCTACATTGGTTATTTGTTGGTTGTAGTGAGGTATATTTCTTATCGCTCTTGGCATATTTTGATGAATGTATGAATGGTTGATGGATGCATGGACTAACAAATGTTATTGCATCTACTATGAGATGGCATTAGATCTTCTTGGTTACTCTCAGATAAGTTTCACACTCCTATGATTAGATATACATTCATGACATGTAGGTTACATGTTGGCCATATGTTTGACGAAATGATTGTCATGGTTAGGCCTGGTTAGGTCAAGTTCTTGTTCAATATTTGTATGTTTAGTATCATCCTTATGTGATCTATCATTCTAATATGTCTCAGGTAGTTCTAGGCAGTGGTCTAGAGGTTGACCTGAAATTACGGCTTAGATCTCGGGACTGCACCCTCTGAACTAGAAATTTGGGCTACAACCGCACTCAAGCAGCGTTGTGCATGAAGTTGGAGACCTTCAATTATACTCAAGCCTTGTCATGCATGTGCTTGGTAGCCTAGGTTAGTGAAAAGGAGCCCCAGCTCAAGGTTTGGTCACTTGGGGTGGTACTTTGGCCCTTGAGCATCCTATAAGCCTTGAGGAATGTTTGTGAGTTATTAGTTGTTGTCCCCACTTTCATACCTGAAGCTTGGAAGTCGGGTCATGTCATAGTAACTATTTGTCTCATGTTTACCCTGACAGGCTGGTGAAATTGGTTAAATGTGGGTGGGGTGGTTACAAGCACTTAAAGGTGCCAAACTTATGATGTAAAGTTTTACCCACCAAAAACAACATTTTATGCCTCAAACTACTTCCGAAAGGTTTCAGACCCAAATTTTCCAAAATAGGCCCCACCACTAAAAATGGTCTTATGATCTAATTCTTCCACTTTTTCCACTTTGAAAGAAACAACATGGAAGAAAAAAATGTAATGATCCAATATGGATCAATTCTGAAAGTTCCACTAGATTTATATCCCCATCTAAGCTTGTATGTATTATGCGAAATAAGGATCAATAATAGTTGAATATCTTTCCAAAAGGATGACCATCCTTCCCCTGTAGGTCTGGGTTGACATGCCTCCTATGAGAACCATTATCTCCAATGGGTCTGAGTGTTGGCATATTTCCAATAGTTAGAAGCAATGCACTTGCTTTTTTCCTTCATGTTGGTCCTCGGCTCTTATAGATCCTATAGTCTACTTAATTTTGGGAGCTATCGTGCCAAGAATATTCCTAGAAAAGAGTTGATTGGCCATCATGGATTTCCCAAAAACAGTCTTGATGGATGAGATGCATACCTCATTTGGCTAGATTTCAAATAGGAGATCCATTTTGATTGAAAAATTTTCTTATGAGTTGATTTAAGGGCACATTGTTGTTCTATGTACTATTCCAAATTAATTTCCATATCTCAAGTCTCCTTAAAGCCATATCCACCATAATTTCCCCCACCATATAAAAATAATTAGGGTGTTGGGTTCCCTTGGGACCAACTCCCTTCTCAATTTAGGCAAGCATATTTTTTCCCAAACAACTAGAGCCCATTTCCTTTCTTATTTGGCATATTCCCAAAGAAAATTTCTTTTATACTACATATTTAATTAAGGATAGAACTGAGAGCTATCATCATTGAAAGAAGATAAAACATGAAGTCTTGGAAAATATATTTTAAATGAACAAGCTAGCCTACCATGTTAAGAGAATGGAAGGCCTGACTTCCATTTTGTAATTAAATTTCCTAACACTTCTGACCATAGCTTGAATTTCAAGGATCTATTAACGGATGGGGCTCCTAGATATTTGGAGGGAATATTTCTCCTTTGAAAGCATAGTTGTTTGAAAATATGCATATGTGCAAGAAGAGGTGTATTAAAAAGGAAAATCTAATAGTTTTAGCGATTAATATCCACACCTAAAGCCTTTGGTAATTCATCTAATACACTATGAATATTTTGAGCTTCTTGGATTGTTGGGTCCCATACATATTGTGTCATTAAACAAAATTCTAATGTGAGATGCAGAGGAATTCAATAGACAATTTGATACCCTTCACTTCTATTGAGACATGAATTCCTTTTGAGCTTCCATAAGCCCTTTAGCATCCAATAGAAAGAGAAAGGGGGAAATAGGATCCCCTTGAAGAATTATATGCAAGGGGGCGGAAGTTCTAGTGGGTGACTTGTTGAGAAGGACAAAAAAAGAAGGCTAAGGAAATAAGAGCTCTAATCCAAGTGATCCATTCACTAGAAAAGCCAAATGTTGAAATAATTTGAAAAATATAAGACCAATTAAGCTTCTCAAAAGATTTGGAGAGGTATAGTTTGATCAAGGTGCTCATTTTTTGTGTTTTTTAAATAATTTATAACTTTGCATGCTACCAAAATTGCATCAATAAAATTATGACCTTCCATGTATCTTATTTAACCAATGAGATTCATGGAGTATAGGCTTGAGTAAATTAGCAATGACTTTTGTGATGACTTTGTAAACCATGTTACATAAAACAATTACTCAAAACCCCCTACGTTCATCAACTTTGGCTTTTCAGGGAGCTAAGGTAACAAAAGTGGAATTAAGGTAAAGAAGAATGGATAATGAGATTTTAGATTCTTCCACTGCGGCCCAGGTATTATGTTCCATTGTCAACTAACATGCTTGGAATAAATTTTTTGTGAAGCCGTATGGACCAAGAACCTTATTATTGGCATGGATTTGGATACAACCTCCATTTTTTCCTTGGAAATACATCTCAATAAAGCTTTGTTTTGATCTTGTGAGACTATGGAAGGGATGTGTTGAAGTATTCAACAAATTTATGCCTCCCTTTGTGCTTTGGTTCAATTAATAAGTCCCCACAATATCAAACTAATTCTAATTCGATGCCTTTATGAGCTTGGAGTTTAATTCTAATATAGTTCTTGAGAGAAGCTATATGATTGTGGCATCTTGTTGAAGCAATGATTTGTGGAAGAAAGTTTTTTTTTTCTCCTTCTTTAAGCCATCTAACTCTAGATTTTTGTTTCCATAAGGTCTCTTCCTATTTCTATATTTATTCCAACTAAGTGAGTAGATTGGCTTCCTAAGTTTATTATCTCCTCCAAACAACCAAATTGGATAGCTTTGTGTTGGATATTGCTCATTTTCGTCTCCAGTTCCTTTATTGCTTGAAATATATCCCCAAAGTCCTCTTTATTATACTTTTCTATTTGGAATTTTATGTTTTTGATATTTTTTTGAAGTATGTACATAACATATCCTTCCATACCTTCCATCACATACCATTAAATTTCTTTGATTTTGTCTTGGAAGTGAGGATGTGATATCCAAAACCGTTTGAACCTGAATGGATGATTTTTAGGACTTGCTCTAATGTCCAACTCTAAATTGATGGCTAAGTGGTTTTATCTACAATAGGGGAGGATGAATACTTCCATAAATATGTATTTTTCCATAAGGTTTTCTGAGATTAAAAATTGATCTAGCATGGATGCAACCTGGTGAGAACCACCTTGTTGTTGTTCATGGTAAATGTACCATTAATAGTGTATAGATCAAGGAGTTAAATGGATGTCATTAGCTCCTCAAATAGTTTGGATTTTTATTCCAATATTTCGACTCTATCCTTATTTTCAGAAAGATATTTGATAAGATTGAAACTGTCTCCCAATATCCACAAAGATTTGTCTACATAGGTTGCAGCTAGAAAATGGAGTGCATAAAATTTTTCTTTGTCTCTTAGAAGTTTGGGACTATAGACATCGGAAAAGAAGAAAACTTCAGCCAAACTAATGAGTTGAAACTTAGCTATTAATATTCTATAAGTTGCAAACATTTCTAATACAGTCACCTCCTAGAGATTCCAAAAGATATCTAGCCATTTTGCTTGACCTTGTGCATCTATAACAATGGATTGAAAACCCTTCCCACATTTAGAGGCTATCTCTAATATGGAATAACTATAATTTTTGGTTTCTAGTATCATAATGAATGTTGGATGATCAAATATCCATCTACTTTTGAGGATCGCCTACTTCCCATTGTTGTTCAAGCCCCATATGTTCCAGGAGATGATTTTCATTTAGGGAGAGGATGTGGAGGGGAATATCTCTGATAACAACTTCGTTCTTCCCAAGTTGACACCATGTTTCCTAAATCTTCTAAAATTTGTTGATTATTGAGTCTACCTTTTTTACTTTCTTCTTTATGAGTTTTAGGATTATCTTTAAAGGAGGAAGTTTGAACTTTGAGATGGAAACTAGAACTAGTCATGCCTGAAGCACTTATCTAAGCTTGAAGATAGGATTTGAGATAAGTTTTGCGTAAAAAAAATTCTTGATGTTCTAGAATAGAATTGAGGTCCTTCCTCTCCTAGGATTTTTCTATGCTTGGGAGGTCCAAAGCATCTACATCATATCTTTTACTTCTCCATTATCTATATCATTCTCTGATTTGACCATAATGATTTATTTAAGGATTGGTTCTAGAACTTATTTTGAAGTGCTCTAAGAGACCATTGTGCTAATGTTTAGATCATGTTGGTTATCTTTCTCATGGGTGTGTAGATCTAATTCTTTTATGGTAGATAACAAAGGAGTTTCTTGGTTTTCAAGAGAGTCCAAATTGGAAAGAATATCAAAACTATTGCTAAATTTGAGGTTATTTCCAAAGTGTGGGGGTGGAGGAGCTCATTGATCCCTTTGTGAGATGGGGGTTTGATGAAACCATATCAGTTCATATTCTCCTACTATATTTAGGTATTATGCTACCAATTTCTAATGGAAATGATTTTTCGAGGGTTTAATCACTTAATCTTTTTTAGTCACTGCCTTATTAATCTTCAACAATTC
The DNA here is from genome assembly GCA_031772625.1 of Pinus tabuliformis. Lineage (NCBI taxonomy): Eukaryota > Viridiplantae > Streptophyta > Pinopsida > Pinales > Pinaceae > Pinus > Pinus tabuliformis. The sequence goes on along the minus strand of CM062815.1, from coordinate 795,012,051 downwards.
TGATTTAGGGATGATAGATTTTTTGGTAAAATTTTAGAATGTAATTAAAAGTACTATTTAGATTACGTATGAGATTAAGGTCTTTTTTCGAAGAAAACTATCATATATAATCATATAGGGATTATATACATGCTGATGATAGTCAACACACTATCCAATGTGTAACAAAATCATAAAAAAATGACTAGCTTTTTCCATCTTTGTATATGTCCATCTCATACTTCCCTTCAAACCAAAAAACAAAAAATCCTTTTAACTTCTGAAGCAAGCTAATGTTGTCAACATGAATAAGATAATGGTCTACTTGGACTCCACCTTGACCCCATCACTAAATTCGTAAAGTCCAACATATCCAGTAGGAAAAGAAAGAACTTCTTTGGACAAAGCATCAACTTCCTCGTTTAATTCTCAAAGGATACGATAGTAAGAAATACACCCAAAATATTGAGATACCTATAGTATGTCACATATAGTAGACCCTAAACTGAAATTTCTAAACAAAGCTCTATGGTTTTCCTAATCAATGACCAATTTTGTATCACCCATTATTTGAATATTGTTTATCTCTTTTTTGTGAGCTTGTTCCAAGAGGAACCAAATGGTTATGAACTCAACCCTATTGTTGGATCCTCTGCGAAGGGAGAATTTGCATTACATAAAATAATAGTGACAAAATTACAATACAACATCTATAACACACAGAGGTGGGTGCCCTTGACTGGCCCCATTAAAAAATCCCCTTGGAATGTCAAAATCTAATTTTGGGATATGAGGCATCCTTAGATTTTTTTCTTTGGTTCAGACTTAAATTATTTTGCGAGGGAGATTGTTGGGTCCCTCTAATACTAGTGATTACCCCATTACTATTGTAGTTGTATCCCTTATTAATATTGTTGTGCCCCTATCATCCCCATATTGTTATTATTGTGCCCCATAGAATCCCTCTATTGTAATTTTTGTGGCTTTATATTATTATTGTTAGGTCAACGAGGTTATATTGTGACTCCTTAGACTCCTGTATATAGAAAGGAGGTTTTGTCATTTGAATCATCAAAGAATTGTTCATTTCTGTAATCTAAAGGAGGTTTCCCCCTCGAAGAGGCTAAATTCTAAGGTGTTGATCTATCTTTTCTATCTTTTTGTGAGCTGGTTTCATAACATTTGGTATCAGAGCTTTGGATTCTAGGGTTTCGCTGCTCCAAATAGGTCATCGTGGAATTTTCGCTATAACGTTTTTCTACAACATTTCAAAAGCTAAAAAAAAACCCATTTGAGAACACATCACGATGAACCTTGGGTCCGAATTTGAGAGCTTTTTGCCCTATATTTGCGGAGATATGATCTGAGGACATTGGTCCTTTTGCAGACTCCTGAATTACATTCCAAATAGGTGACCTGGGGAAAATCGTCAAACTTTCTCTTTGAGCATCAGATTGAAATTTCGTCAGAAGTTACAGAAAGAGGATGGATTGCAGTTTCTTGTATATGTTTTTCAGATCCAAAGGACGAAACAGTGACTCGTGACACGTCGTACAAGTTCGCTCTACTGAACTAGTCTATAATCAAGTCACTGTGGGAGATTTCGCATAACTCTTCCTTGGAGAATCCAATTTGGATCAAATTGGTGGCATTGGAAAGAGGATATAGAGGGCTACTGCAGGTCGCAATTTCAGAACTAGATGATTGGAAAATACAGAGATACATCAGAGGCAATATCGAGCTCCTACAAAGTGAAAAAAGGTGTGTAGATTTTTTTAAATTTTTTCATAAGCTTGGTTTGAAAATTTATTTTGAAGGAATTCAAAGGGCATAGTAGAGCATTATTATCGGTAACTGATGCCCTGAGGAAAGAAAATGCAAGCACCTAGTAAGCAATCTGAAAGCTCTAGCATGACTCATGAAGAAGAGGAAGAAATGCTACATGATATATCAAAATTACAAGACCAAGTGCAACAAATGTCAATCTCACAAAAGCTAACAGAAGCTAAGATCAATGGCATGGAATCTAAGATAAAGGGCATGGAAGCTAAGATGGATTATTTGAAGATAGATTTGAAGACAGATTTGAAGAGAGACATGGCAGATTTGAAGACATATTTGAAGACAGACATGGCAGATTTGAAGACAAATTTGACAAATTTTCTACAAGAAATACTTACTAATGGTGAAAAGGTAGTAAAGGAAACTCATGATGCGAACAAAAGAAACGTTAATCATGATTTCATATACTCTAATGTGGGATCGAAGACCCACCATATTCCAAAAATAGATATGAGGAAGTTTGATGGCAAGGATCCCGCAACATGGATATTACAGATGGAGCAATTTTTCGATCTCAATAATGTGAAAAACACACAAAAGGTACGTATTGCAACTTTATATTTGGAACCAAATCAGTTTGTATGGTATCAATGGCTTTGCTCTCATAAACAAATTATCACTTGGGAATTTTTTATGGAAGAATTGACAGCACATTATGAGGATACAAAAAGCAACACTTTTTTTAGCCAATTGATAAGTCTCAAACAAAAGGGTTCAATAATAGAGCACATTGAGGAGTTCCAAAAATTGAACATAAGGGTAAAAAATATTCCAGAGGAGCATAGGATTGATGTGTTCATAGGGACTTTAAAGGATAATATCCAACATGATTTTGGCCTTTGAGAACCTAATTCATTGGAGAAGGCATTCAGGTTAGCAAGAAAAATGGAAAGAAAAATTATGGCAACTAGGAAGCATACCATTCACAACTATAAAGATGGAAGTGTTGTTGCCCCTAGTCTTCCACAACCTATAAGATTGACACCACAACAATTGGAAGAAAAAAGAGCAAAAGGGCTTTGTTACAGTTGTGATAGCAAATACACTAAAGGTCATAAGTGTCCTGAGAAGAAATTATTCTACATAGATTGTGAAAAGGAAGAAGAAAAGGAGCAAGAAAGGTCAAAAGAAGAGGATATACTCCAAGAACAAAGCCTAGATAAAGAAGAAATGAATCCGACCATATCTTGTAATGCATTGGCAGGAATTACCACTCCTCAAACCATCAAGATAGAAGGACAAATCAAGAAGAAAAAGGTAATAGTGTTGATTGATTCAGGAAGTACCCACAATTTTTTTCATTGTAAGGTAGCAAAAGAATTGAATTTCTTCTTATATCCAGCACCGGAGTGTCAAGTGATGGTTGCAAATGGAGGAATAATAAATTGCTCTGGAAAGTGCCATAATATCAAGCTATCCATGGGAGAATATGTATTGACTAGCCCAATGCTTTCCATTCCAATGGGAGCTGCTGATGTTGTACTAGGAGTCCAATGGCTACAATCCTTGGGTACAATAGCTTTTAATTTTCAAGAACTTTTCATGAAATTTTCTGTGGAAGGAAAGGAAGTGGAATTAAGGGGTATTGCAGGGAAACCGGGAAAGATAATCAGCTCTAGCGGTATGACAAAGCTTCTAAAAAAGGAACAAAGAGGTGTAATTGCACAATTATGTTCACTAGATGTTTCCACATTAGAACCATCTATTTTTCTAGATCTCCAAAAAGTCTTGGACAATCATTCCAAGGTATTTGACACTCCCAAAGGTCTCCCACCTATTCGTGATCATGATCATGCTATTCATCTGATTCCAGGGAGTGTTCCTCTGAACATCAGGCCGTACAGATATCCCTATGCCCAAAAGAGTGAAATTGAACGTATGGTTGTAGAAATGCTAGAGGCTGGTATAATTCAACCGAGTCAAAGTTCTTTCTGTGCTCCAGTAGTATTGGTGCACAAGAAGGATGGATCATGACGCATGTGTCCGAATTATAGGGAGCTCAACAAGCTCACTATTAAAGATAAGTTTCCCATTCTTGTCATTGATGAATTACTGGATGAATTGCATGGATCAATTTACTTCACCCAGTTGGATCTTTGTTCAGGATATCATCAAATCGGAATGAAGACTGAAGACATTCTGAAAACAACATTTAGAACTCATGAGGGTCATTATGAATTTTTGGTCATGCCTTTTGGCCTTACCAATGCACCTTCAACATTTCAAGGTTTGATGAATTCCATTTTCAAACCATTCCTTAGAAAATTTGTGTTATTATTTTTTGATGATATACTAATCTACAACAAGTCTTGGAAGTATCATGTTGAACATGTTGACAGGGTGCTACACCTATTGGAGGAGAAACAATTATATGCAAAATGATCTAAATGTTTCTTTGGAGTACAAGAGGTGGAATATCTGGGTCATATTGTGTGAAGGGGTTAAGGTAGACCCTAGCAAAATTAAAGCCATTAAGGAATGGAAAATCCCCACATCCATAAAGCATCTACGAGGATTTCTAGGGTTGATAGGGTATTATCGCAAGTTTGTTAAGAATTATGGGAGAATAGGAGCACCTCTAACAACATTATTGAAGAAAGATGCATTTTCATGGACTCCAGAAGCAACAAAGGCCTTCGAACATCTTAAAGAGGCAATGTGCCAAGCACTAGTCTTAGCTACACCGGACTTCACAAAAACCTTTATTGTGGAATGTGATGCTTCAAGAAATGGAATTGGTGCTGTTTTAATGCAAGATGAAAGGCCCATTGCTTTTGAAAGTCGTCCAATCAAGGGAAAGTTTTTACGCAAAGCTATTTATGAGAAGGAAATGTTGGCAATACTCCATGCACTTAAGTAATGGCGACCCTACCTAATGGGAAGACACTTCAAGGTAAAAACAGATCATGATAGCCTTAAATACTTTTTTGAACAAAGATTATCCTTTGAAGAGCAACAAAAGTGGGTCACGAAGATGTTGGGTTATGACTTTGAAATCATCTACAAAAAGGGAAGCAAAATGTGGTGGCAGATGCACTCTCAAGAAAGGATGAGGATGTGGAAGCATTGTTGTGCGCCATTTCTATTATCCAACCAGATTGGATAAACGAAGCAAGGGAGGAATGGAAGAATGATGAAGAAGTGTGGGCACTTATTCAAAAGTTACAACAAGATTCCAGTACATCTGATACATTTAGCTGGCAAAATGATTCGTTATGGTACAAAGATCGCTTATACCTCTATAATAATTCCCAACTAAAACAAAAGATTCTTATGGAATTTCACACTTCTCCCTTAGCAGGGCACTCAGGATTTTTAAAAACTTACCACAGTGTTAAGAAGGAGTTTTTTTGGGATGGCCTTAAATCGGATATTCAAAAGTGGCAGAATGTTTGGTTTGCCAACAAAATAAAGTTGAAACAATTAAGACACTGGGTCTATTACAACCTTTATTCATTCCAAGCCAAAATTAGGAGGAGGTTTCAATGGATTTTATCATAGGTTTACCCAAGTCTGAGGGAAAGAGTGTCATCATGGTGGTAGTTGACAGACTTACCAAGTATGCACACTTTTGTGCATTATCACATCCATTTAAAGCCAATACAGTTTCTACTGCATTTATGGAAACAATTCAAAAGCTACATGGAAACCCAAAGATTATTGTAAGTGACAGAGATCCCATTTTCACTGGAAATTTTTGGACATAATTATTTTCTTACCTTGGTACTTGGTTAGCTCATAGCTCATCTTATCATCCTCAATCTGATGGGCAAACTGAGATAGTAAACAAATTTTTGGAAGGATATCTTCGTTGCTTTGTATCTTATAAACAGACACAATGGGTCAAATGGTTGCCTCTAGCTGAATGGTGGTATAACACTTCCTTCCATACAGCAACAAAAATGACCCCATTTATGGCACTTTATGGATATCAGCCACCATCCATCACATCATATTTAAGTGAAAATTCTAAGGTTCAAGTAGTGGAACATCACATCGAACATCAAAAACAAGTCCTCCAACTCTTAAAGGATAACCTCGTGTTGGCACATAATAGAATGAAACAACAGGCCGATCAACATCGCAGCGAAAGAAGTTTTGATGTAGGTGATTGGGTATTCCTACGACTACAACCATATAAGCAAATTTCGCTCAAGCAAGCTAAGAAGGATAATAAATTATCACCAAAGTATTATGGTCCATACAAGGTGTTGCAAAAGATTGGTACTATGGCATACAAATTGGAGCTTCTTGCAGCTTCTCGATTGCACCCAGTTTTGCATGTTTCATGTTTAAAGAAGGTTATAGGCAACAAGCTCCCAGTTCAAACAATATTTCCAGAACTTGACGAGGAAGGAAAAATTATATTGGAACTGGAAGCAGTCACAGAAACAAGAACTCGACAGCTATGAAATCGATCAGAGTATCTTATCAAGTGGAAGAACTTATCCGCTGAAGATTCCCCATGGGAGGATGAGAATTTTATATAGAAGCATCCAGAACTACTCAAGCGTTGAGGACAACACTTTTTTGAAGGAGAGGGGCATGTTGGGTCCCTATAATACTAGTGATTACCCCATTACTATTGTAGTTGTATCCCTTATTAATGTTTTTGTGCCCCTGTTGTCCCCATATTGTTGTTATTGTGCCCCATAGAATCCCTCTATTGTTATTTTTGTGGCTTTATATTATTATTGTTAGGTCGGCTGGGTTATATTGTGACTCCTTAGACTCCTATATATAGAAAGGATATTTTGTCATTTGAATAATCCAAGAATTGTTCATTTATGTAATGTAAAGGAGGTTGCCCCCTCAAAGAAGTTGAATTCTAAGGCGTTGATCTATCTTTTCTATCTTTTTGTGAGCTGGTTTCATAACAAAGATGATATTGGTAGCAAATAATTCGAGAGAAAGAACCAAGTCTTGAAAAAGGCTTAAATTGTGAGCTCTCCAAATACAATTTACAAGAATGCAAGGCGAGGTGAAAAAGGATCTTACCAACTTATCTAATAACCAAAATTTGATACAATTTGCAACACCATAACAAACCCAAATAGCTTTGGGCTTGAATTCCCTCCAAATGAGATCAATAATATGATATACATATCTACAAAAAACAGACAAATGCAATGAGGATTCCCCCTAAATTTTACATAGAGGGCATCTTTTGGTTCCAATCCAACCACACTTAATAAGTACATCCAAGGTTAATAAATTTCCACTAAGTGCTGCCAAGTAGTAAGTTTGCTTTGAGTGGGGCATAAGCTTCCCATATTACCTTCCACCACCATACATTTTTACCATCAAATTTGTCTTCAAACCAAGATTTGTACCCCAATTTTTTTGTGAATTCACATGTCTACAAACTCTTTGACAAGAAAATTAAGTTTGGGACATTAACCCTTAAGGTAAGAAATTTGAAATCAAGACAATTATGAAACAATCCCATTCTATAGCAACATATCTATTTAGGCCCAAGAAAACAATTGAATTCCATCCACTTGTACCTATGATTTGTGGAGATCAAGCCTTGTAATTGATTAGATAATAAATGTTATTTTGTTGAATTGCTTATAGAAGGGATCAGAGAAACGATAATTGTTACCAGCACTAATCTAAGGATCTTTGTCTATCCTTATATTACGGCAATCCCCAAACCACTAAGCTACCCATTTATTGACCAAGGGAAAATCCCCCATCATTTCCTTCCACACTATAGAGCCTTTAGTGAATTTTTAAGAATGTATGAACCAATCAATGATTGACATCCTTTGAAGATACTTTTCATGAGTAACATTTCCCCAAAGAGATTTTCCTTGGGTTAGTCTCCATAGAGTTCTGCTAGCAAGAGCTTGGTAAAACAAAACAATATTTTGATACCCAACTTTCAAGGTCCTTTGGATTTACTAATTGAGCTCCTTTAACCAGAGCTATACTTTTCATGTTGCTAGCACTGGACTACAAAAAATGGAAATTGGTTTTTTTGATCATGGAAAGAATGCCATTAGGAATTGAAACAGTGGAGGTCCAATAGAATAAAATGTTTTTCAGTAAATACTTCCTCAAAACTAAAATACATCCACGAAAGAGGAATCTAAAAGCCCAAATGGAGACACTTTGTTCCACAATTTTCACCATCCATAGCTAATCTTCTTTCCTGTATTTATTTTTCTTACAAAAAAGCCCCAAATAGTTGAGACTATCATGTATATACTTTTTAGGATAAGGAAAAAGAGTTCTCATCTGAGTACTATTGGATTTGGAAGTTCCATGGGTAATTGGATAAGATTTTTTGACATTAATCTCTATTCTAGTGGCAAAATACAAAAATTTGATTGATATTTTGAGAGAGACTATGTCTCTCCATCCGCCCTATACACAACATAGAACATCATAGATGAATAAAATATGTGATACTTGAAGTAAATCATAAATTTTGATTCCTTTTAGAAGACCTAAAGACTTGGATTCCACAATGAGCATACTTAAAGCTTCAAACACAATGAGAAATAACAAAGGGTAGAGAGGACATCCTTAACAAAGCCCATGAGATGTCTAGAAAAATATGGAGGGAACCCCATTTATAAGGACAACAAACGAAATATATTGTATAGAACCCATCATCTGATTTACAACTAGAATTTCCAAACCCATATGAATTAGAACAAGCCAAAGAAATGCCCAGTCAACTCTTTCATAGGCTTTAGATAATCTAACTTGAGGACAAAAACACTTAGATTTGATTTCTTGAAAGAGTTTAAGACTTCCTATGTTACTCCAGCTATGTCATGGATGTTCTTGTTCTATAGGAATCCAAACTTCTCATGTGGAATGAATGAGGTTACTATAGGTTTTAGTCTTATGGAAATGATTTTGTAAATGAGATTACAAAAAGAAATTGACCGGTAGTAGGAAAAGGAGATCCCTTACTAAGTATTTGGAATAAAACATAGAAAGGTGGCATTGAAAGATCCCAAGATCTTTCCCAAAACTAAAGATTCTTTCATAATTTTGACTAGATCATCCTTTAAAATTTCATATAATCCTAAATAGATTTTGATAGGAAAATTATCTGGTCATGGAATTTTTTATTTTTTCATTGTTGGCAATGTAGCTAACACCTTCGTTTCTTTAACTTCCTTAAAAAATAATACATTCATATCTTTTGAAAAAATAGGGGAGAATTATTTAACAACCTACATAATATCATGTATCAGGCATTCTTGCATACTCTGAAAGAGGGAATGGAAAAATTAGGTACCCTCCTTAACCCTTTCCTCAATTAACTTGAGCATGCAGCCATTACCATATTTGATCACCCATATTATATTTTCCTCTACCTAAAATTTGCAAAGTGGTGAAAAAAATTCATATTATTGTCCTATTGAGGGTGCTAGACCCACCAACATTCAAGGCATCTCCCTGATATGAAGTCCCAATCATACCTCACACTGTTTGGTGTAGGAGTCTCATATGGTATAAATGCCTAGTTGGAAAATCCTTAAATATTTTCCGTGGCTCTAACTACCAGCACAAGAGAGTGATGCGATGGTATCTTCGAAAAGCAACATGAGTGTGCCTGGTGAATGTCCAGTGCAACTGTGTCTAGGTTCTCTTATTGAAAAGGGGGGGCAAAAGTGAGCCTCTAAGTCAAAGGTAATAGTACCACCCAAGAAGAGACACACATGAACCAGAAGGACCTATCTAACATCTAGTGCAATAGTCCACAACGAATGCGACAATCATTACAACCAATGAACAAGGGAAGATATGTCTAGCATCTAATGGAGTAGTCCACAGTGGATGTGACGGTCGTTAAAACCGATAAGCAAGGAAAGGTTTGTCTAGTATCCCACTAAATAGTCCACAAGGATGAGACAACAAGAACAACCATTATAGCACATTCTTAATAAGATAAGAACTAAAATAACCGAAATAGTTCAACTATCTTAGTACATGTGAAAGCAAACATGAAATAAAATTGTCCACAGAATAGTCTTACAAACATTCATAATTAATGCATGAAGAATGTGCTAGCCTTAAAATGATTTTGTTATTAAACAAAATTTCCAAGACACATATTTACATTATACATCACTAGCCCCAGTAGTGGGACATTGGAGCCACTCCTTGCTCCTCAAATAACTAGTTGGTCACTCTAATGCATTACGGGAGGAGCCAAGGTGAAATGTCCTTTCATCATGCAATGAGGGGGTATATATAACTAAGAGGTGATGCTTACCTCTTGTGACTCTTTGGATACCCTCATCACTATTCAACTTCTTATGAATTTTCAACTTACATGACTCTTCATATTCATGTGTGTCCATTGGACTTGCACTTTACAATACATTTGATTTACAATATACATGGCCCACAATAATGATGTGGCATATGAAAACTCATGACATGGGTTGACATGACACTACTGACATCGATGATGATGATGATGGCAATGTCAAGTCGTGGCAATGTCAATGGCTTGATGATGTGGCAATGACAAGTCGTTGTTGTTGTTGAATGCTAGATGTGTTATTGGATATGCTTTCTCTTCTCCTCTGCATAGCTTTCTTATGTGGAGTCTTCCATGATCTTCAGTCTTGGAAAGTGGTTGCACACTTGTGTTCCTTTGCTTTCTCTTATTAGGTCCACTTCTACATTCAACTACAAGTGAGTCTTTAGGCATGCTTCCCTCCTCCTTATCCTTCTTCATCATCTCGCCATGACTTGATAGCGTACCTATTCCTAGAATTCACTCATGACGGGATGACATCAATCTGAAAAATCCCTAGTCTAAGATGATGCATTATTATCCATGAACTGAGCTCAAGACAAGTGACAGGCTGGGAGAGAGGACCCGATATCTATGCATTGCATAGTCCTAGGTGATAGGGAGAGACCATGATCACTGAGACTGCACAAAGCGCCTCTCAAGCTTGACAGAGGAACCTTTCAGCATAGTCCCCACTAGGAGAGAAATTGCATAGTGGCCACTGGGAGTCAGAATTGCTCATTTCAAGCCAGTAGTGGGTGATGCGGGATGAGGCCCTGAGTGGTTAGTTCTATGCAATTTTCAAAGGCAAGGGGGACTGGACAACAAGGAGGCCTGGAGGACAAATCTACAAAATTCTTGAGGTCAGTGAGCTCCATCTAAGGGAAGGACATTGGAGGGAAATTTGCACAGTTATGGAGGCTAAGGGAGGTTGGGTTCTCTGCACATTGTTGGGTTCCAGTAGGCAAGGGAAAACCTTGAGGACTAAAAGTGTGAAGTGTGCGGTTCAAGTTTGACTGGGAAGAACAACTGCACAATTTTGGGGCTCAAGGAAGGTTGTTGGGCTCTATAATTGCACAGTACAACTGCCTTAGAGGAAAGTGATGGTGCACTACACAGTTCTAGGTAGCAAGGTCAGACCAATGAGGGTTGAGACTATGTAGTGCACAGTTCATTCGGGGCCCGGTGAAGTTGAGTTGCCCAGTTGGGAAGATTTTCTAAAAATGGTTAAGTGGGGGAGGAAGATAGACTTGTGATGAATTTGACCTTGTGATCACACACTTAACATGCTTCAACAACATATACCACTGGAGAAACAAACAAAGATTACCCTTTGTGTGACTATCTCATGACAAGAAGTGACAAGTGCAACACTTGAGATAGACTTTAGGACAACCATGACAACACTTGTGTGACAGTGCTAAAAACTTTGTTTATGAGTGCAACAGGTGTTTACATGGCTAGGAAAATTTGTATACACAAAGACCAACCTTTGAAACTCCCATAAACGGTTCGCAAACATGAAAAAATAGTCACACATGCCAAAAGACGATAATTATCCGACAAGCGAAAGGGTTTAGAGAACTTGGGGAAACCTCATGAAATGAGCTTAAGTGTTTGAAATTGTTATCACTCAGATTTTCCTAGAAGTTGTAAGAAGAGGAAAGGGGTCCGGGGTAGCCACAAACCAACTTTTAGATACAGAATCTAGCCAATCTATATCCAGAGAGGGCTCTCTCTTTAAGGTTTAGCTTTGTTTTGAAAAGGTTTCAGGCTAGTTATGAAGGATTTGGAATTTTGGTTGAATTTGGTGGTGAGATTTAGTATCAGAGGGGTAGGACTGAGTATTTTAGGCAATTGGGCTAATGGAGTCAACAGAGAATGGCTAAACTAGATTAGCTTTCTTAGCAAAGGATGGTTTCACAGGGAAAGATAGCTAAAATAGGGAGCAAATGATAACCTGATAGGATGGAATGGGCTCAAAGGGGGAAGAAGGGCAATTAAGAATCCTTCCACATGTTTTGAGAAGAGGGAACTTGGATGATCACTAATAAAATCAATTAAGGATTTTTACCAAATGATCAATAATGAGTAAACTAGGAAACAGGAGCAATTAAGAATTCACTGTTCATGCTATTTTAGAAGAAAACATCAAGAATACTCACTGTTGTCACGCAGATTGACACGACAACGCTCAGACCGGGGGTTGTCCGTGCAGATTGACACGACAACGCTAACGATTGAAAATAGATTGCACTGAAGCATTTTATGAATTAAGCATTTTCATTTGATATTCAGATATGAAACATAATTGAAATATTTAAACAAGAGAACAATAACACATGAGTTATAAATACTTATTTTTCTAATGTATTGCACATGAATCTTGAGAAAAGTCCTTTGTATTAATTCTTCATCCAACCAGCCATACAAAATTTGTCCAACAACACTTTATTCCAAAATAATCAACTTTACAACAATGTCTAAGAATCCACCCCCAATACTCCGAATGAGGGAGCATTTATACAAAAAGAAAGCATCTCATAACAAAATAAGATAAATTCTAGGATGCCTAACATAGACGTTATACAAAAATAGAGAGAGATGCTATTCGAATATGGTAGGAGAGGAAAATTTTGGCTTGTTGTCCCTTTTCTTGTTAGTGAGCTGGAGGCAAGCCCTATACTTGGGCATCTAGTTGTCTTTTTTGTAATTTTGTGTTGGTTGCTTTTCTTTTCATCTTTTACTGATACTCTTTGACCTGTTTGCTTTTTGTTCATCCTCTTTACCCTCATTGACTATAGTGAAAATCAAAATTTACCTTTTACCAAGGATAAATTACAAAATTTCTTGCATTTCTTCCCACCATTTTGGCTGTGGTATTCTGATTTTCTGAAGTTTTTTGAGCGTCTCATCAGTTTCGGTATATCTGAAAAAAGTAGGCTGAATTGGAAAGAAGTGTTTTATTTCATGCTCTACATAGAAAAGGTTCTCTACGCTGTCATAGAGAACTTTGCTTGTAGGGAGTGCTTTTATTCTTGATGCACTTGTTGATGAACTTGATTGATTGCCTGCATATTGATTCAATTTATCCACATTGTTATGAAACTAGCGCAAGAAAAAGATAGAAAAGATAGATCAACACCTTAAAATTCAGCCTCTTCGAGGGGGCAACCTCCTTTACATTACATAAATGAACAATTCTTCTATGATACAAATGAAAAGACTTCCTTTCTATATATAGGAGTCTAAGGGGTCATAACATAATCAGAGCCTACATAACAATAATAGTGTAAGGGCACAATAATAACAATAGTGGGCTTCTATGGGGCACAATAGTAACAATATGAGCACTACATGGGTACATCAATATAATAAGTGGGTTGTACTAATAACAATAAGGGGTTACACTAGTAGTATAGGGGCCTAACATGCCCCTCCCCTTCAAAAAGTGTTGTCCTCAACGCTTGAGTAGTTCTTGATGCTTCTATATAAAATTCTTGTCTTCCCATGTGGAATCTTCAACGGGTAAGTTCTTCCACTTGATGAGATACTCTGAAATTGATCGATTTTGTAGTTGTCGGGTTCTTATTTCTGTGACTGCTCCAGGTTCCAATATGATTTTTCCTTCCTCTTCAATTTCTGGCAATATTGTTTGAATTGGGATCTTTTGCAACTTTTGAATAAGTGGCCATACTTCTTCGTCCTTCTTCCATTCATCCCTTGCTTCATTTATCCAATCTGGTTGGATAATAGAAATAGCACAAAACAATGCTTCCACATCCTCATCCTTGAAGAGTCTTCCCATTCGGTAAGGTCACCATTTTTTAAGTGCATGTAGTATTGCCAACATTTCCTTCTCATAAATATCTTGCTTGAGATGTAGTAGTAAAAATATGCAATCACCTACATCAAAACACTTTTCACTACGATGTTGATCTACTTGTTGTTTCGTTTGATTTTGCACCAAAGTGGCTTTATCCTTTAAAATTTGGAGAACTTGTTGTTGATGCTCGATGTGATCTTTCACTGCTTGAACCTTTTTCTTCTTGATATGTCCTTCTATCTCTAGAGTTTGAGGAGTGGTAATTTCTTCCAATCCTTTACAAGATATGGTCGGATTCATTTCTTGATGCTCGATGTGATCTTTCACTTCTTGAACATTTTTCTTCTTGATATGTTCTTCTATCTTGATAGTTTGAGGAGTGGTAATTATGACCAATGAATTACAAGATATGGTTGGATTCATTTCTTCTTTCTCGATGTGATGTTTCACTTCTTGCACCTTTTTCTTCTTGATATGTCCTTTTATCTTGAGAGTTTGAGGAGTGGTAATTCTTGCCAATGCTTTACAAGATATGGTCTGATTCATTTCATCTTTCTCTAGGGTGGGGTCCTGGCGTATATCTTCTTCTTTTGATGTTTCTTGATCCTTTTCTTCCTCCTCTTCATATTCTATGTAAAATAATTTCTTCTCAACACACTTATGACCTTTAGCGCATTTGCTATCACAATTGTAACAAAGCCCTTTTTCTCTTTTTTCTTCCAATTGTTGTGGTGTAACCCTTGTAGGTTGTGGAAGGCTAGGAGAAACAACACTTCCATCTTTATAGTTGTGAGGGGTATGCTTCCTGGTTTCCATAATTTTGCTTTCCACTATGTCACAAATCCCTTTTACTCTTTCCAATTGTTGTGGTGTTGCTCTAAAGAAGGTGTTGCTCTTTGTATCCTCATAATGTGCTATCATTTCCTCCGTGAAAATTGACCACGTAACAAGTTGTTTACGAGAACAAAGCCCTTCATACCATAAAAATTGATCCGGTTCTAAATATGAAGATGCAATACATACCTTTTGTAACAGTGGTACACCATGTAGATCAAAATATTGCTCCATCTGAAGTATCCAATTTACCAAATCCTTGCCATCAAACTTCCTCATCTTGCTTTTTCTTGATTTTAGGAGCTCGATATTAAAACGACTCTAACTTTGTACTTTTGGATCTTTAAGTTCTGAAATTATGACCTGTAGTAGCCCTCTGTGTCCTCTTTCCAATGCCACCAGTCTGATCCAAATTGGATTCTCCAAGAAAGAGTTATGTGAAAGCTCCCACAATGACTTGATTATAGACTAGTTCAGTAGAGCGAACTTGTACGACATGCCACGAGTGTCTGTTTCGACCTTTGGATCTAAAAAATGTCTAAAAGAAACTACAGTCCGTTCTCTTTTTGTACCTTCTTACAAAATTTCAATCCGATCCCCAAAGAGAAAGTTATGACGATTTTCCCCAGGTCACCTGATTGGAATGTAATTCAAGAGTCTGCAAAAAGACCAACTTCCTCAGATCATATCTCCGCAAATATAGCGCGAAAAGCTCTGAAATTTGGACCCGAGGTTCAGCACGATTTCTTCTCAAATGGGTTTTTTTTTGCAACTTTTGAAACGTCGGAGAAAAAAAGTTATAGCGAAAATGCCACGATGACCTATTTGGAGCAAGGAAACCCTAGAATCCAAAGCTCCAATACCAAATGTTATGAAACCAGCTCAAGAAAAAGATAGAAAAGATAGATCAACGCCTTAAAATTCAGCCTCTTCGAGGGGGAAACCTCCTTTACATTACATAAATGAACAATTCTTCTATGATACAAATGAAAAGACCTCCTTTCTATATATAGGAGTCTAAGGGGTCATAACATAATCAGAGCCTACATAACAATAATAATGTAAGGACACAATAATAACAATAGTGGGCTTCTATGGGGCACAATAGTAACAATATGGGCATTACATGGGTACATAAATATAATAAGTGGGTTGTACTAATAACAATAAGGGGTTACACTAGTAGTATAGGGGCCTAACGCACATAGTTTGTATGCCTCATTAATTTGTCATTAATCACTAAAGGACTAGGTAGCCCTTTATTCTGCAAAATGGAAAATTTCTCCATAAAAGCGTTAAACTCTGCTTGCATGTCATGGCATCTTCTTTCTAAATTTTGCATCAAGGTTCTTTTGGTTAATACCCTTTTGATTTCCAAAATGGTCCTTGTTCTGTCCTCAATGCCAATTTCTTCAAGCTGATACTTGTTCTTACTATTCAAAAAATTTATGAGTATGTTGGCTTCCTCAGGCATTCTTCCTAATTCTGCTCTTGTCCTTTGAATTTCTTCTTGGGCTGCCTTTATCAAATCAATCTGCTCAAAAATTATTTGGATTGATAGCCAAACATCATTTATTGGCTGAGTGATGTTGGTCCATAGAATCTTCTTAATGTCTGTTAGAGGCTTGTCAAATGTAAGGTCTTTTTCTAATGATTTTACCTTGTTTTCTAATCATTTAATTTCCCTTACCTTTTCTGCAAAATTTATTTTTGAAACATCATATCTCTGTTCCAAGGTAACATATTTTTCTTTTACCTTTTGCAACTCTGAAACTTGGAGTTTCATCTCCTCCAATGACTTTAACAATTCTGTTGTGCTTGGATCTGAAGTATTGTCCTGTGTTGTTCCTGTTGTTGTTGTATCTGTGACCACTTCTACTGTGGCTGCTGGAATGTTTGGTGCCATAGTTGTTCCAAGGGTTGATGGGACTACAGTCGAGACTACTGGTATCACATTGGGAGGCTAAGAGGTCGACTCTCCCTGCTTGTCCTTCAATGCTTCTTCCAGTTTTTGCTCAGTCTCATTCAATCGTTCATTAATTTTTAAGAGTAAATTCATCAGCTCTTCTTGAGATTTTTGCTTCATGATCTCAGTAGTCTGTGGATGCCTTGAAGGAGGCAGCTTTAGCTGCTTCCTCAAGGCAGCAATATCTTCATCTTTATTTTTGATTAAGGCTTCTACAGCCATCACATCTTTTGGATCATGACCCAACCCAATGACCAATTCTTCTAAAGATTTTATTCTGTTGTCTTTAGCCTGTGAGGAGGCTTTCTCCAGCTGTAATTGGGCTGTTGTATTATCCAAAGAATTTTGCAGCCTTTGGGCCATCATGGCCTTACCAGTCAATGTAGAATAAATCATCTCCCCAGTTTGTTTGTGCAACTCAATTTGGTCCATAGGATGAATGTCCTTTGCGACGACCTCAAAATTGGTCCTGAGATAGTCTGCTGCTGATTGAGGTTGTTGCACCTTAGGTTTGAAATAACTCATTATCATTTTACCTTCCTTGATGTCATAGGCTGACATCAGTTTTTTTTTATTAGTGGGAGCCATTTTCAAATACTGGTTGTAAACCTGAAGCCTTAATGGATCATTTCTGGCTTTTATTTCTATAAATGTCTTCTTAATATCTGAAGTATCCTTTCCTGGTGGTTTGAAAGATGATACCTCTGCACTTTGTTGCCTCTCTAGCTCATGTCTCTGTGAGCAAGTGGATGTTCCTCCCACTGGAAAAGTTTACTAGCTATCTACTCCTTCTCTCCTTTGACTATCAGTATTTTCTTCAAAAAATTCCTCCTCTGAAAGGGGATTTAGCCTATGCCTTTTAGCACCAGGCTGCTCTGAGGGTCCATGTTGGCATTTTGGCACAGGTGTGGCACTACGATACAGGTGTTGTCCTTGATGGCAACTCTCTTTGATGACAGATCTCAGTCCAGACTACAAGTATGAAGAGAAATCTCATATACGCAGGTTAATTATGTCCAGGTTGCGTATACACGCTGGTGATATACATTCTAAGTCGCGTATACGCAGGTGAGCTACATACGAAGTCGCGTATACACGCAGATGCATGAACAGAAAAGGGCGTATATATCGGGAAGCTTCCCTTTGGTCCGTGGTAGTTAGTCCTCGGTACTTGAGCCTATGTCTTTGGACCAAAGTATCTCGACAGACGTGTTGATCCCTAGTTTTGAAGTTGATGGTATTGTATTTATATGGTTTTGGCCCTTGGTATTGAGCAAGGCCTAAGGCTATATAAGGAGAACAAGATCATTAGGCAAGTACAATTTTTGAAGAGACTTGAATATCTGAAAAAGAAAGAGATCTTGTATGCAGGTTTTGGGTTGCTTCATCTAATCTAAGGAGAGATCACACCGGTTGATGGAAGACTAGATCTAAGGATAAATCGGGATCTAATGGTTTGAAATGCACTATTATGATATGGTCAATTATGCGCATTTCTAGATCTGCATACTGACGCAATGTTATGTTCTGGGTCTAACTGATGTCTGGTACAGCTGCAAGTTGAGAAAATTTATTTTTAGATCTATACGCAGGTTGTCTTCGGTAAAAGCGCGTGTATACGCGGGTTTCTCTCATTGAAGTAGCGTATATATTTTGAAGTTTGATTTTTGGGTTGCAGTTGGGTCTGACTGCTATTGCAGAGTTCTGTAGTCTGCTATGTGTTCTGATGACTGGTGTTGACAGGGTTACAGTGGTTCAGTGATTCAAAGATTGATGATGCTAGTATTGGTTGTTTTGTACTTCAATGATCTGTTATGAAAGTTGAATGAATTGTGGTCTTCAGATTGTAATGTTGTGCTTCAGGAATATCCAGTCTGAAAATGTATGAAAGGTGGTACCTGAAGGAGAGAAGATTGTAGGCTTGCACCTACGTACTAGTATCTTAGCTAGTACAAGAGCAAAGGGGGTTGGAGCTCCCTTCCAAGAAAGCTTGGAGAACGAGAGAGAGTTGTAGCTCTCTGCAGGTTGTAGCCTGCGTACTGGCATAAGGCTGCACCAGTACAAAAGATTGTAAACTGAAGTTCTTATTAAAGAAAGATAGAGACGACTTGCAGCAGGTGGTTTTCACCCACATTGGGTTTCCACCTTATATCATGGTGTTCATATGTGTGGTTTTTGTGTGATCTGTTCTACTGCATCTGTTTACTCTTAATATGGTGAATAATGTCCTGATGCACTTAACTGAAGATAAACTAACTGAATTATAAGATTTCTGGTTATACGCTGTTTTCTTTAGACACAGTCGCGTGTACATGCTGGTTCACTTAACGAAAGTAGCATATATGTTTCTGAGCATTGAAAAAGTTTTATAGATCTGATAATACTGATTCACCCCCCCTCTCAGTATTATTTTCAACAGTCCACTGGCAGGGGTAGCTACTTCCCTGTCTCTCTTTTGATTCTTTTCCTCATTTAGAGGAGTCTACAAGATTGGAGGTTCTCCCACATTGCTTTGAGTTGGAGGAGTTTGCATTTGGGCCTGTTCCTTAGAATTTTCAGGCTATTTAGACATTGTAGACTGCTCTGTGGCTTGGGCATTGGTCTCTGGTTCCTTTCCCTTGGATGTTTCTGTAGCTGGTGTGCTAGTATCCTGTGAATGTTGCTGAGAGGTTTCAGCTGTAGAGGCACTAATCCCTGACCTTTGTGAAGACTCAAATCGTACCTGCCCAAAAGAATATAGGTCAAGAGTGTTCTCAATATCCCTCATAACATTTTCTATATTGACCTGTTCATTATCAGTTTCTACTAGGGTCCCCTCCCTCCATTCATCCATATTGGAAAATTGTTCAATATCTGGGATTCTATGGTGTATATATGGTGATAGTCTATTCTTCATTCTTCTATCATAGATAAAGCTATTAGAGTCATATGGCCTCCAACCAAAACTTTTGTGCAACTTAAGATGATTTTCTAGAATTTTCTCTGCTTTTGTCCATGCTTCCCTATCGTTGCAGATAAAAGGGCCTAACTGATTTTTGATTCTGAGTTGAGCTTTATTTTTGGCTTTATGAAAATGCACCAGGTTTGAATGTATCATTTGTCTAAAATATTCCAATGCAAACATTCTCATTGGAACGTATTTTGGTAACTTAAAAGGGCAAAGCTCACACCCATATATCCTGATTTTTGTATGGTTCTTATAGGGGTACCAATCACCTATTATGTATTGCTTAGAGAGCTGTAGGATTCTCTTGATGTCACCACTGATTCTGGGAGGGGAAACCCCTATTAATAAGGTGGTTGCTGGATGAACAAACTGATCAATGAACTCATTGTATGAGTAAGGGGACTCAAAGGATGCATGGAAAATGGAACTCCAAAAGATAACAGACCTTGGATTGCCTTTGGTATCAAGTTTCATGACAGGAATGGGAAGTTTTCTGACTGATGATACAGCATGAGATGATAGATAAAGGTTGTATACTTGAAAACTCCTTCATTTTCCAGTCTCAAGAACTGGTCATGAATCTTATTAGCAATATAGGAGGCATAATCATATTTAATAGCGAGGGGCTGTCCAGGAGTAAAAATTGACAACAATACTAAGGTTATCTCATCAACATACTCACTAATGTTGAATCCCATAATGAAAGATATCATATCAACAATAAGTTTTCCCATGTCTGTGAAGAAAGTTTGCAGATAAGGAGGTGGGCCTTTAGGCTGATGTTTAGGCAACATGAAAATCTGACAGATGCGATTCAATTCTGACTGGGACAATTGAGTTGATTTCTCATGTAAATATCCCATGGAAATGGGAGTGAGAGCTTGACTGCAGTAGAACTACAACATTTCATTAATGGATTGAGCAGTTATTAGGAAGAGGGTTGTTTGGCTTGGAGACATAACTACTCTGTGGTTAGGGTCATAATTGGCCTGGCATTGGTGAATTATATCAGGGAAAACATGGACTGAGGGGAGAAAATACATGGGAAGGTTGGATTCCCACAGTCCTAGGATGTCAGAGCCATTTAGGTAGTTGTCTCTACTTCGGCAAAAGACTTTAAGGTGATTTTTATCAGTGACTAAGTCTTTTATCTGGAAGTCCTTATCCGCAAGAGGTAGATAATCTAAATCTTTATGAGGGGCATTCATTGGCACAACATTTAGAGCCACAGGGGTTTCCATTTCTGGTTCTTGTGGATTCAGAAAAGGAATTTGGGTTGTCTGTGAAAAATAGGCAAAATAACAGGTCTGGAAACTTATATGGTGAAACAAAGACTGTATTTGTAATGAATTTTAGTCTTTCTTCTGTGGAATTACAATGTAAAACGCAAAATTGCAAGGTTTCGGCAGAAATTAGATAAATACTTGTGTTTGGGGAATGAACAGTGAAGCAACAGGTGCTGATAGTGGCTAACAGGCTTGGGGTTGCGTCGGCTGCAAATCTTTTAGCAAGTTGGCGGTTGAAAACCTCAGACAATTGACCTCAACGTTCTTTGCATGGGAGCACAGGTTTGTAGTACATAACAATGAAAATGAGGTCTATTTATTTTATTAACAAAGTCAAGGGTTGGCGGGGGTTTTGGTTTCCGAGCAGATGACGTGCGTGGGAAATGATGTTTTGTCGTATGTGGGATAGCGTAAACGGTTTGATATCGCACCGCTTTTGAGGATGGGTGGTAATGAGCCGAGAGCCAGTGATTCCATAGGCTTTGTGATGCGTGGTGGAGGTACTGTGCAAAAACTGCTTGGTGATCGCGTGTTAACGCGTGGTCACCAAGGGTCGCGTGATATTGTTAATAGCCGTTGGATCCCGGAGACTCGATCGGACGGTTGACGGGAGGTGTGATGCGATGGGGTTTAACAAGGGCAGGCCCAATATGATTAAGGGTTAATTAACTCGTATTGGGAGTGTTGTGATTAGTTGGGGGGTTATTAATTAACCGTCCCAATTAATGATGCGCAGGGGATTTGGGATGTTAACTAGTTACGAGTTAACTAGTTAATCCTGTTTAAAATTGTATTTATGGTTATAGTTAACCAGGGGCGGGATATATAGATTTTTAGGATTTTCCATATATTTAAATAATACGGGAAAGGGTGAATATGTGCGGGAATTATATAGTATAAGTTAGAAATTAATATGGTAAATGTAATGAAAAAGCGTTGAGCAAAACATTAGAATTATGCATTTAACTTAGGCTTAAGTGGAAAAAAGGGGTTTTTATGTGATATTGTGTATTTTTCCAAAGTAAAATAGAATTTTACTTAGGAAAAGTCTTATGAAAGTGAATGAATGATTTATGGATGGTTTTAAGTACTTAGGCTTTTAAATTATTGGGCCAAGGGTCCGGTCCCTCCAAAAGTCAGAGAAATGCTTTGAGCCCCTCCAATTTAGCAAATACCTTAGTACTTAGGGGAAATTAGTGAATAATTAGGGAAAATGAGAAGGGGAGTTAATTATTCTAACTTTGCTTTGCTTGAGATGCTTTCAATGTGCTATATGTTTTGGCCTTGTGATGAAAGTGAAAGATTAACACATTTAGAGACATTATTCATCACATGTGATTCTGCAACATCAACTACCTACCCTACCTACTTTAACCTAGCATTTTCTCTTCTTTTTTAGGGTGCACTTAGACTGGAAAACCCTTATCAAATCTTATTTTTCTTTTACATGGCAAATCCTATCTAAGTCTGCACTTATTACATCCAAGGGCTCAGATTAAGTTGTTGAGCTCCTTTTATTTACTCTATCTATCTACTAATCTGCCAAGGTTACACAGTTTAGTTAGATATTTATTCTCTATTTCTAAAACATGAAATTGAAATATGAACTAGCCAAGCTTAAGTTGTTTGACTATTCATGAATTGTGGCATAATTTGACAAGCTGCACACAATTGTTTATTATACAAAAGTAAAAAAGTAGTGGCATTTAGGCTTGCACACTTTCCTGGTCTTTTCTTTATGTTGGGGTTCATTTTCTTTGATTTTTTGACCATCTTTTATTCTTTTTACCCTTTGATTTTTATTTTAGGGTATACCCTTTTTACATTTTTTTATTTTTTGAAAATATGGAAAACCTTTGCAACAAGAAAAGGTATGAACATATTTCATAGCTCATCAAGTCAATCATGACATATGACACCTATTGGTATAGGGGCCTAATAGAAACAATCAAGGGAAAGACCAAGGAAGGCTCCGAAATTTGAGTGCAAGACAAAATTTTGGAGGGTGTTGCAGCAGCTACAACACTTGTTGATACACTAGTTGAATTCCAACTTCTTTGTCTTGGTTAGTTTCTTTTGTACAGGGCCTTGGTTCTTCAGGGAGTATTGATTCATCGTGCAAATTACTTTGGCTTCCCCACTTACCCCATGGGTATACATGGTTCCCTCTATACATTCTCAGTTGAACACAACATAAGATTCAACATAATCACAATGTTTCGAGTTGGGAAGGGTAGTTTAGCTCGCAGGCTTAAGATTTTCAGACTATAGTTTTTCATATTTGGTGTTGCTCCGCTGCCAGTAGGCCTGGACAGTACCACGATAGAGTCACGAACACAAACATTGCTCTGCTACTAACGAGCCTAGGCAGTACCCCAGCAGAGTTGCTTTCTTCACCTCTCTGCGTAGGAATCCTTTCTCTTCTTTCACCTTTATTTATTTATTTAAAGAGAATTGTGCATCGACACTTATTATTTTGGGGCAGAAGAGGGATCCTGGCATATTAAGAGAAGGAGAGGTTGTTCCTTCAGAGAAGCATATAAAGACCTCTGATTTAGGTTTGCTCATTTAGATTTTCCCCTTCTCCATTTCTACTAGTTAGATAGGCTTGAAAACACTGAAGAAGAAAATTGAGTATTGGCATGAAGTTTCCAGACTAGACATGGGTTCATGGTTGGACGAAAACTCTCCTTCCAGATGGATCATATTTTCCATTAGAACTTCATCGGCCAAAAGATGCAACCAACACAAGGAAGACGGACATAAGACTAGCCAAGTGTTGTACTGTCATAAGACTCTTTATACTTCAGCCACACAGACACTTAGAAGCCGCAACACATTCAGACACAACTCTTATTCACAAAACAAAACAATACAAAACTGAAGCAAAGACATAACAACAAACAAAAAAATAATATGTACATAGTGCGGGGCACAACCCCTGATCTTCACTGAACATATTGCTTTAAGACTTGGTCATTGACAGGGAGAGATTCAATCTTCTCGTCAAGCGATTGAAAATGATACATGTGTTGGCCAAGCTTTTCATGGGTTGTGTAAAGACCAATCCACAGGGACTAAAACTTAGTGTGTTTGCCTTTGTCCTCGTGGGCTTTATCCCACTTCAAGACTACGTCACCCATACTAAAGCTATTCTTCCCTGCATACTTTATATCAAACCATCTCTTGATATGACTCTGGTGAAGTGAAATTTTTTCTTTTCCTGTCAACCTTTCTTCCTATATCTTGTGCAAAGTGTCCATCCTATGCTAAACTAAAAGACATGGCTTGCCTTAGGATTCTTGGGGCAATTGGAGAGTGGGGAAGTATATGTTCGGTGGAAGGATGGCTTCTTTTTCGTATACCAGGAAGTAAGGGGATGTGTTCAAAGAAGGTTTAGGCATGACTCGATCAGCCCATAAGTCATTCACCAAAGAAGAGTGCCAGTTTCGCTGCTCAAAGAATATGGTCTTTTTGATGATACAGATGAGGTTCTTGTTTGTGGATTCAACTGTGAATAATAATTAGCATAATATTTCAAGATAATACCATTTTCCAATGTAAAATCATAAAGTCTTAATGATGATAAATATGTTGCATTGTCAAAAATAAGTGACATAGGAATGTCGAACCTAGAGATGATGTTCTGTTGCAGAGCGCTGATGACTTCCTGATCGTTCACCTGTTTTAGTGGAACTGCCTTTGTCCACTGCGTTAAATAGTTTGTATAAATTAAGATATAGTGGTGTTTCTTTGATGAGTGTGGGAAAATTTCCCCAATGATATCCAAGCCCCACTGTTGAAATGGTTCTTCCATTGCAGCGGGCTACAGTGGGGTTGCTGACTTTTGATTTCTGCTGGCACACTTTTGACAAATTGGACACTTTCAGGCATAGGCATGAGCATACTTGAATAATGTAGCCCAATAAAAGTCGGCCTGCATAACCTTGTGTGTTATAGTGTTGCCTGTGAAGTATCCCCCGGATGGTCCTTCGTGGAAATCACATAACACATTTTCTGAATCATGTGCCTCCAAACACTTGACAAATACTCCATTGTGGTGCTTCCTAAACAACACCCCATGCACCAATTGATATGTTAATGCTTTGATTCAGAGTTCTCTCTTCTATTGCATAGAGAAGTGAGAGGGAATGGTGCCATGCTCAAGGTATTGGTGCACATCCGCATACCAAGAGTTTATGTCTGAAGTAGGGGAGGCTCACTCAACATTGTACATCTCGATCTATTTCTCCCATCCTACAAGCTCTTCTTCTTCCTCTTCTACGTTTATTTCTTCTGCTACTAATTTGTAAAGACCATGACCCTTGTTTGTGTGAGCTAGCTTGATGTCAAGATCATATTCTTGTAATCTGATCATCCAGTTCGCCCTTCTTTCACCCAACTCTTGTTGGACAAGCAATGATCTGACTGCTGGGTGTGGAACAAAGATAGTACAATGGGTTTTCAACAGATAGGGTTTGAAGTGATTTACCTCCTCGTACAATGCATAATATTTTTTTGCCATGGTGATGTAATTGAGCTCTTGCCCTTGCAGGCTTTCACTCATGAAGGATATAGGTCATTAATTGTTCAACTCATCCTTCTGAGTAAGCACAATAGAAAGAGAGGTGTCAGAAGCAAAAGTGTAGACGAATAATTCTTTACCGAAGTCTGGGTTGTACAATGCAAGTGCTTTTGTTATAGCTTGATGATACGGGAAAACACGTCCTTTTCCCTCTTATCCCATTTATATAATGCGTCTTTCTTGATCATCTCATGTATTGGTTTAACAATCTGAGCATAGTCAGAGATGAAATTTTGGAGGAAGTTGATCTTCCCCAAGAAAGATTGCATGGCTTTCTTGTTCACTGGGCGGGGAATCTTCGTGATGGTCCTGACCTTGTCTAGGTCTACCTTGATCCCACTTTTTGCAATGAGGTGTCCTAGG
This sequence comes from Pinus tabuliformis, assembly GCA_031772625.1. Classification (NCBI taxonomy): domain Eukaryota; kingdom Viridiplantae; phylum Streptophyta; class Pinopsida; order Pinales; family Pinaceae; genus Pinus; species Pinus tabuliformis. Next base: position 794,986,151 of record CM062815.1, on the reverse strand, counting down.
AGATTACCTTCGAACACTACAAAGATACTCTTCTTGGAATTCAAGGATATCCTGTATTTTCAACATTGCTCAAAAATATTTTTCAAATGGTGCAGGTGGTTTGACTTTTATTTGGAAAATACTATCACATTATCAAGGTAGACCACTTTGCTCTTTCCAATAAGTCCAAGAAATACAATGTACATTGCACTTTAGAATGTTTCACCAGCATTGACTAGCCCAAATGACATTCGTCGAAATGTGAACATGCCCCACTTCATCCAGAACATATTTTTTGTCTATCAGGCTCTACTACCAAAACCTAGTTATAACCTGAGAATCCATCGAGCAAAGAAAACATTTTGGCCCCCGATACTTTTTGCTATATTTTCTCTGTGGATGGCACTAGGTAACATTCCTTGTCCGAGGCATGGTTGACATTATGAAAATATATGCATAGGTAGATCTCCCCGGAATCTTTTCTCACAAGGACTAAGTTTGATACCCACGTTGAATGTCGCACCTTGTAGATGATCCAAGCATCCAACAGTTTTCTCAACTCCTTCTATATGAGGGGTTCAAGCATTGGGTGAGATTTCCTTGGTTTCTGCTGAAATGGCTTGGCCCCTTCCTTGATTAGTATCACATGATGGATGATTTTTGTGTCATATGTCTTGATTTCATCGTATGTCCACGCGAAGACATCACAGTACTGCTTGAATAAGTGGATGAAGGCTTGCCATTGTTGTGGTGTGCAGCAAGTACCGATATTGACATATTTCGAATCTTTCTCATTTCCCAAGTTGATTTGCTCATGTGACAACGTAGAACTATGGGTCTTGGAATTCACAAGTGTAGAAATTCCCACTGTAGATCACCTGATAATGCAATATACTAAAGAAAAATACTTGATCTACCTCTACAAGCAATTATGCAAAAGCTTAATCGAATAAGAGCAAGATCAAATAAGAACACATATAACAGATGAATGAGAAGCAATCACACATGAACACAGAAGAATAATCCTGGGGAAAGCCTCAGCCTAAAACCCCAATCTCTGTAATATCATACAAGTGGAAAATAGTCTAGATTACAAAAATCCTTAGATTAGAAGTTATCTAGCTCTTAGTATAATCCCTCTATTGCTCATACACAGTTAAAGGCTTCTCACAAACCTTCTCCTCTGTCCTCCAAGCCTCCTATTTCCTTGCGTTGTTTCTCTTGCGGTCCAATGCTACCACCTGTGTGAATTTACCTCTCACACAACACATTAAACTCAAAAGTAACTGCGCAGTCTTGAAGGAGATAATTCCTTCTGCATGGATGAGTTTCCTTTATAGGAAATTCCTCCAACTGATAGTACACTGTCCCTTCCTCTAATATCAACTAGGTTTTTTACTTAACTAACATGCATGAGTTATTTATGAGAGAATATTCAGTTATCTGAAGTGCAACAATTACATGCATGCATGCATTAACTAATTGAACTCACAATCAGTTCCACAAACTGTTGGAACTAATCTAACTAGACTTAACTCAGATAACTGAGCTAACTAATTACAACTCAAAGTACAACTCATCTTGATCTCCTGAATCAAGGGATAACTTCCTCAATCAATGGAGAAATTGTTGCATGTCTTCACATAGACTTCATGTTTGATTTTCTACAACTAATTAACTCATGGTGAATTAATTAATTATTTTACAAACAGCTGCTAAGATCAAATTCGAATTCTACTTCTCAATTTTAGTTCAGGGACTAACTAGAATTGGAATCTATCCAGAAATGTTTATAGTAATGTTATTTTTAGCACTTCCATTTTTAATTCCTTGTTGCTATGTCCAACACTGGTACCCGAACTACTATTTATAGTAGTGCTATTTTTAGCACTGCTATTTTTTAGCATTTATTGTTGCTATTTTCAACACTCCCTCTCAACAAGAAAGGAATTCAACTCGAACCTGATCCTGAACCTTTGGAATGTTCTGCATGCAATACTTCTTCCAAGTGTTGTTACTCCAGCAACTCTAGAAACAAAAAAAAAACTCCCAATTGACCTCCCTGTTGGGCTAGAAACATCATCTGATGCTGAAGCTTCTTTTGCTACTGACAAGTGCTCCCTCTATGACCTCTGAGTTGTTGCAATAATCCATGCATCTTGCACTATTGCACACCTCTCTGTGCCATCCTGCACTGGTGCAACACTCCTGTGCCTCTCGCATTGCTACAGCTTGCTAGCTTTGCACAGTCTTAGGACTCCTGCATTGTAGCTCTCTTTGCCACTCCATCCGCATTCGTCTCTACCGACTCAGCCAGTCCTGCTACTCCTCGTCGGGGCTCCCGTAGGAAGGTCTAATCAAAGAGGTTGGGTACCTCAATGATCATGCCCCTATTCCAACCTTCTTAGGGTTGTCACTCCACATCGCCCCACCTCCTACCTGGAGGTATGGATGCATGTGATCCCTCTATCCACTTGGCTCGAAATTTCCTCCTACTTGAGGTCTCTGCATGAGTAGATGTCTCTACTCGATCTCCTTTCAGCTTCCCCAGTTGTGGCTACTCCACAACCCCCTGAAGTTGCTTCACCAATCGTGACTCCTCCACAATCATCTGAGACTTCTCCTGTGACTGCATGTTGAGAGGTAATGTACTCTCCCTCTCAACCACCAAGTCTCCATCAGTTACCTTGATCCTCAAGGCTTTGCATGCATCTTGAACCTCAAGAGCATACAGTTTCTTGACTCGTGAACCTATCTGCTTCACCTGTCTCATGGTGATGTGTCAAAGGAAAACCTTTCCCTTACTGAAGACTACATCATAGCCTTTGTCTTCCAGCATTGCGATCGACACCAAATTTTTCCTCAGTCCTGGTACATACTTGACATCGGTCAAGGTAATGCAAGTTCCATTCTCCCTTTGAAAAACATCCGTGCCTACACCTGAGACACTATACTTTTCATCATTACCCATCACTATGAGTATCTGGAGATCTTTCTCCTCCAAGGTACTGAAAAAAATCTTGTCGTCGGTCATGTGGAAAGAAGCTCCACTGTCAAGAAATCAACCACATTCCAACATGGATGAAACCATGCATGCGAAGAGGGTGAAATCCAACTCAAACTGTGAGGCTAATGCCTCACCTTTAGATCCTTCCTTGGATCCCATCTTGGATTTCTTCAGTGGAAAATTTGTAGCAAAATGGCCCACCTCATGACAACGAAAGCATCGCACTTTCGATTTGTCAAACTTCTTCCCACAATGGGAAGAACTAGATTTGGAATGAGAATCCTTCTCCTTCCGCTTCTTGGCCTTACTCGCTAAGACGTAGTTTTCTTCATCCTCCTTGGATGAAGAACCATCTCTGGTGCTTCTTCTTATCTCCTCCTGCATCAGATCCGACCAAAGTCATTCCCAATTTGGCAGTTTTTCTCTTCCATTAACTGAGTCTTGGTAGTTATTCCAGCTCTTAGGAAGACTGAGGAGTGCAAGACTCACCATGTCATCATCGGTTGTCGTGATTTCTATGCTTCCAAGCTCATCCCTGCAGGTGGTGAGCTTGTTCAGATACATATAGATCATGTCGCCCTTTTCACACTTGATTTTCTGAAGCTTGTCTTTCAGCGCCAACTTCCTCTGATCGTTGTTGTTCTAATATAGATCTTTCAATATTTTCCACATCAAAAATGGTGTCTGCTTCCCATGGAGACTCAAGACTATGTGGTCTCGAACTCCCTCCATAAGGATTCTCCTTGCTCTAGCCACACATTTCTTCCATTCCACCAATTTAGTAGTTGTAGGTTTTAACCCTGTACAGAAATTACCTGCATACGAATTCTTAAACAAAGAAAATAAACAATGCGAGAGCATAACCCATAAAACACATATGCACAGAGATTTTTCCCTGGATCCCAAAACCGGGACTACCAGCTTGATTTTTCATTACGTTCCTTTCAATGTTACAATACATATTTATACATGCCGAAGCATCCAATACCATGGACCGAAAACCATCACATCCAATACCATGGACCGAAATCCATCGCATCCAAAAAACATGTGCGAAAATCATGCAAAAAACCATAGGTGGGTCCGCCCAACCTAAAATATGGTCCAAAACCAAAATTTTCTGGGGCGCTGCCCCGGACCCCATAAAGTGGGGTTACGGGTGCCCTTCAAACCCCCTATTAACTACGTGGAAAGAATATAACACAACCCAACAATCTCCCACTTGTTGTTTTCTTTCCACAGGGGGCCATAGGAAAGCTTAGTCATTTTTTCAGCCCTAAGATTCCCATTGCTTCTCTACACCAAGAGAACTTCTCAGAGCTCACATATTTTGTCAATGCATCTGCAGTATTATTCAAAGTGTCCACCTTTACCAGCAACACCTTTCTGTCTTCTATCATATCCCTCACAAAGTGATACTGAACATCAATGTGCTTTGTCTTTGAATGATAAGCAGGGTTCTTTGCCAAGAAAATTGCACTTTGGCTGTCACAGTCTATTCTTATAGCTCCCTGTACTAACCCCATACTTGAACACAATCTCTGCAACCAAACTGCTTCCTTGCTTGCATGAGTGGCTGCCATGTATTCTGCCTCTGTAGTTGATAGTGCCACTACAGATTGTTTCTTACTCATCCAACTGACTGCACCTCCAAATAGGTTAAACACATACCCACTTGTAGATCTTCTCTGATCCAGATCTCCAGCCCAGTATGCATCAACAAAGCCATGAATATCCAACACTCTGTCCAATCCTGGTCTTCCTTGGTAGCACAAACCATAATCACTAGTGCCACGCAAATACCTGAAAACCCACTTCACTGCTGTCCAGTGCTCCTTCCCAGGTTTTGACATAAACTTGCTCAATACTCCCACTGCATGTGCAATGTCTGGTCTAGTACAGACCATTGCATACATCAGGCTACCCATTGCACTTGCATATGGAACACGGGACATGTCCTCTTCCTCTTCTTGTGTCTTGGGACACTGTTCAGCAGATAACCTCACACCTACAGGAATAGGAACCTTCACCGGTTTACTATCCTGCATATTAAACCTCTGGAGTATTGTATCGACATACTTCCTCTGGTTTAACTAGAGCTTCCTCTTTGACCGATCTCTTTTAATTTCCATGCCCAAAATATAGTTTGCAGCACCAAGATCTTTCATGTCGAATTTGGAGGACAATTGGGTCTTCAAATCCTGGATAATTTCTTTGTCATTTCCAACCAGCAACATATCATCCACATACAAGACCAGATAAATAATACGGTCACCAATTAATTTAAAATACACACAATGATCTGCTTTGCTTCTGGTGAAGCCAAGTCCCCGTATAAATGTATCAAATTTCTGATACCACATCCTTGGTGACTGTTTTAACCCATACAGAGACTTCTTTAACTTGCATACCAATTCTTTCTTACCCTTCACCGCAAAGCCTTCAGGTTGCTTCATGTAGATTTCCTCTTCCAAATCCCCGTGAAGAAATGTTGTCTTCACATCCATCTGTTCTACCTCAAAATCAAAAGCAGCAGCAACAGATAAAAGTAATCTAATAGAAGTTACCTTGGCAACAGGAGAAAAAATATCACCAAAATCAATTCCCGGCACCTGGGAATAACCTTTTGCTACCAACCGAGCTTTGTATTTCTCCACCTTTCCTTCTGCATTTGTCTTCTTCTTGAACACCCATTTGCTGCCAATGGGTTTCCTTCCAGCCGGCAACTCCACCAGATCCCAAGCCTCATTTTTGTGCAAAGATGCCATTTCATCGACCATGGCCTCTTTCCAGAGTTTTCCATCCTCTGAATCCACTGCTTCCTTCACAGTTCTGGGATCATTATCAGTAACAGACAAAGCAAAATTTGAACTGAAAGCAGATGGACTATACCTTTCTGGCTGCCTTCTTTCTCGAATTGATCTTCTCACAGCCGGAGTTTGTGGCTCTTCATCTTCTGATTCCTCCTCTGCTGCAGAGTCTGATTCTTCCTCCTTTGGCTCAAACTCTATCTTCTCAGGTTCCTTTGGTTGGACTTCATGTTGAATAACATATTTTACCTCTCTGAACAACACATCTCAGCTGTACACAACCTTCCGTGTGACCGGGTTCCAAAGCTTATAACCCTTTAAACCATCCTTATATCCAATAAAGATGCACTTTTCAGATTTACTATCCAACTTGGTTCGTTTCTCCTTTGGAACATGTACATATGCATCACATCCAAATACCCTTAGATGTGAAAGAGAGAGTTTCTTACCAGTCCATACTTCTTGTGGAGTCTTATCCTCCAACGCTGATGAAGGTGATCTGTTGATCAGGTAACATGCAGTATCCACCGCCTCTGCCCAGAATTCCTGTCCTAACCCGGCACCACTGAGCATGCTTCTTGCCCTTTCCATCAACGTCTTGTTCATTCTTTCTGCGACTCCATTTTGCTGAGGTGTATATGGAGTAGTCTTCTGCCGTGCTATACCACACTTCTTACAAAATTCTTCAAATTCCTTGCTGCAAAATTCTCCACCATTATCTGTCCTCAACACCTTTATCTTCTTCTCTGTCTGATTTTCCACCAGAGCCTTAAATTCTTTAAACCTGTCAAAGACTTCAGATTTCTTCTTAAGAAAATATATCCATGTATTCCTTGAGAAGTCATCTATGAATGATACATAGTACATAGACTTACCCATTGATGGAACCTTCACAGGTCCAAACACATCACTGTGCACAAGCTCTAATATCTGTTTCGTCCTCTTACCACCAGAGGGGAAACTCACCCGATTCTGCTTCCCATATACACAATTTTCACAGAAATCAAAATCCAGAGAGCTATTATTCATACCTTCTACCATACCTTTACCATGAAGTATTCGAAGGCCCTTCTCTCCAATATGTCCAAGCCTTTGATGCCACAACATGGTCTTCTCTCCAGAGACCACTAGATTCTCTACTCCATTTTCAGGAACCATAGAACTATTGCACCCATCAACAATAGTGCTACCTTGCAGCTTGTACAGAGTTCCAATCCGAACTCCCCGCATTAATATCAGTGCTCCTCGAACCATCTTGCAGGTATCTTTCTCGAACACCGTCTTTACACCTGCATCATCCAACTTGCTTACAGAAATCAGATTTCTGGCCAATGCAGGAATATGTAGAACACCCGGAAGTGTTCTAACCCTTCCACCTTGCAACTTCAACTTTACTTTTCCCCGACCAATGATTCTAGCCTTCCTATCATCTCCTAAGAAGACATCACCACCATCGTATTTCTCATACTCGCAGAACCACTCTCTATGGGGAGTGAAGTGAAAGGATGCACCTGAGTCAATCAACCATGCCTCATGATCTACATGTGTACTTGAAGAAGCAAAGTACACATCCCCACCTTCATCTGAGGTGGTTTTCGCCTCTGCAGAAGGAGCATCATCAGATCCCTTTCCTTTATCAGGAGCTTTAGATTTACAATCCCTTCTGAAGTGCCCTTCCTTTCCGCATTTCCAGCACACCACCTTTGTAGGTTTTCCTGGAGATTTAGATCTCCCTCTAGATTTAGATCTCCCACTCGATGACTTATTTTTGTTTTTGTTCTGGGACCGTCCTCGTACAGACAAGGCATCACCATTCTAGTTGTCCATATTTTTCCGTCTCATCTCCTCCGTCAGCAAGGCTGAGACTATTTCATCAAACTGCAAAGCAGTTGCATTGCTACCTATTGCAATAACCAGACTATCCCACGAATCTGGTAGAGAACACAACAGACTGATGCACTTATCTTCATCTGAAATTTTAATATCAACAGATAATAACTGACTTACCACAGTATTAAACGCATTCAGATGCTCTGTCACCGAGTCTCCATCTTTCATCCTCAGGTTATACAGCTTTTTCCGTAGGAACAGTTTATTCACCAGAGACTTAGATTGGTACAAAGTCCCTAACTTGACCCACAAAGCCTTTGTCGTAGCTTCCCCTGATACATTCAACAATACTGAATCCGAGACACACAATCATATTGTGCTCTTTGCCTTCCGATCCAACTTCTTCCATTCTTCATCGGTCACTCCCGATGGTTTAGTACCCGGATCTACCGCGATCCACTGATCTTTATCCACCAACAGATCCTCCATCTTGAGTTTCCACAACTCAAAATTCTGACCATTGAACTTCTCAATCTCTATCTTTCCACTGCTCACCATCTTCTTTCACCACCAGAATCGATCTCCCAGATCTCCCACTGAACAGGGTCTACCACAGGCCCGAGCGAAACCCCTCAGCAACAAAGGCGTCCCCTTGAAGCCAAAACAGCTTTGATACCAAATGTAGGTTTTAACCCTGTACAGAAATTACCTGCATACGAATTCTTAAACAAAGAAAATAAACAATGCGAGAGCATAATCCATAAAATACATATGCACAAAGATTTTTCCCTGGATCCCAAAACCGGGACTACCAGCTTGATTTTTCATTACGTTCCTTTCAATGTTACAATACATATTTATACATGCCGAAGCATCCAATACCATGGACCGAAAACCATCACGTCCAATACCATGGACCGAAAACCATCGCGTCCAAAAAACATGTGCGAAAATCATGCACAAAACCATAGGTGGGTCCGCCCAACCTAACATATGGTCCAAAACCAAAATTTTCCGGGGCGCTGCCCCGGACCCCATAAAGTGGGGTTACGGGTTCCCTTCAAACCCCCTATTAACTACGTGGAAAGAATATAACACAACCCAACAGTAGCATCAGTCGGCTTGGGGACTTCTTGATCAATGAAGTCCTTTAAACCGTTGTCCTCTAATACTGCTTCCATGAGATCCTTCCAGGCTATATAATTCGAACTTCTATCAAGAGCATATTCGAGTCTTAAACCATTGAACGCCATTGGTGAAAATGAGATGTTGTAAGAACTCGATTTCTATATTCAGGAACCACAAACTTCAAACTTCTCCCTTCTTGTATATTGTTCTCTCCTTTGATCACCTTTGCTTCGATACCATGTAGAAATTCCCACTGTAGATCACCTGATAATGCAATATACTAAAGCAAAATACTTGATCTACTTCTACAAAAAATTATGCGGAAGCTTAATCAAATATGAGCAAGATCAAATAAGAACACATATAATAGATGAATGAGAAGCAATCACACCTGAACACGGAAGAATAATCCTGGGGAAAGCCTCAGCCTAAAACCCAATCTCTGTAATATCATACAAGTGGAAAATAGTCTGGATTACTAAAAGCCTTAGCTGAAAAGCTATCCAGCTCTCAGTACAATCCCTCTACTGCTCATAGACAGTCAAAGGCTTCTCACAAACCTTCTCCTCTGCCCTCCAAGCCTCCTATTTCCTTGCGCAGTTTCTCCTTGGGTCCAATGCTGCCACCTGTGTGAATTTACCTCTCACACAACACATTAAACTGAAAAGTAATTGTGCAGTCCTGAAGGAGATAATTCCTTCTGCATGGATGAGTTTCCTTTATTGGAAAATTCCTCCAACTGATAGTGCATTGTCCCTTCCTCTGATATGAACTGGGTTTCTGACTGAACTGACATGCATGAGTTATTTATGAGAGAATATTTAGTTATCTGAAGTGTAGCAGTTACATTGATCCAGATTTAAACAAGAATGCAACAAATTATAGAGATAACCATAAACACAGAGATGTAGCGGAAATAATACTTCATTTCATTAATGTAAAATATTAAAATATGCCTACAAACAGAAATGGAAATCCACCAGCTAGAGCGATGGTAGCTTATCTCCGAGAAGAGATGTGGTGGCTACATGCCTCTGAACTATATTACAATGAGGCTCAAAGACCTATTTATTGTTGAGAAACAGTGAAAACCCTATACATCCAAAAACCTAACGCCAAACTGTGGGCCTCGTTTTAGGTAATTTGGTACATCAACTTCTCGGGGTCATAACTTTGGCACTCAATCTTCATTTGACGCGTACAGTAGCTCATTAGAAAGATCTATCAGAGGACTATAACTTTGGTAGGAGCAACATAGGCCCATGGACGATGTTGCTCCTAGATTTCCCAAAAAACATCATTTAGGGCCTCAAAACGACTTCGGAAGTTCAGGACCCGAAAAACTGCTAAAAATAGTAAATTGTGCTACAATTACGGAAACTGAAAAATGGAAAGAGACAGTTGTGGGCCTCCAAGTGGGATAGGTGGGTTGCCACCAACATCCACCTGGATCATTCCTCCCCCCTTAGGAAGCAATGGTCCCCATTGCGTTGATTTCCTCCATCTGCTGAACTTGGTCCCTGGTGAGCTCTTATGTAATCTCTTATGTGTCCAATAATGGTGGGAAGCATGGTAGACAACAGTCCACATTGAACATTCGGTGCAAGAGAAGGAATGGGGGAATTTTGTGCTTCAAAGCACTATTTCCCACAGCCTTGGTAATGGTGTGAGGACCATGTCGGCGTGGTCAGAGCTTCTGATGGGCTCTTGTAAGGCGTTCTTTATGTAGATGCAACCAAACTTTGTTGCCCACCTGAAGTTTGTGTGATACCCCTGTGGGTGAGGAGAAGTTTTTCCTGTGTTCTTTCATGACCATATCCCTTTGTTGTTGTTGCTGCGTGGAGGAACCCTTCGCGGGGGTCATTGATGTGGCAACGATCTTCCCCTTACTTTGGGATCAAACCAAATAGAAAATAAATTTCCTATTCTTGGAGATGAGCTTGCTGCCTCTCTTGGTAGTGATTAAAGAGGTGGCGGTAGGTGGGGCCACCTCCGGTATCAATGATCTGCTTCCCTTTTCCATTCCCCTTGTGGGGTTCTAACCCAGGATCAGAACATGCATCTGATTCGGAAGCCTTCAACTCAGCCACCAGCAACTGTTTGGTCTGACACTCACTTGTGTTATGAGTGGGGCTCTTGTGGAACTCACACCACTTTCCTGTGTCCTTCTTTGAGTTCGTGGTGTTGTTCTTTTCTTGTGGCTTCGACGGGTTGTCTTGGGTCACCCTACCTTGGCTTTGTCCTTTGGTCTTCGGATTTGCAGATCCAAAGTCTCGCTTCTTCTATTTGAACTTTTGCTCAATTTTGACAGCGTATCGGTACCCAGTGCCAAGCGAGGATATGTTCAGGAACTCCATCTCTTCCTGGATGTATCTGTGTAGGCAGTCGCGCTATTTGAGTACCAGATGTGGCTCAGAATCTTTGATACCCAACTGTATACGAAGGGTATGAAAAATGTTTGTGAACTCTAGCACATCTTGGTTCCTTCCCTGCCGCAGCGTGGTCCACTTTATGTATTTGTTCTCATAGCTTTTGACAGGGTAGTACTGCTCTTTGATAGCATCCCAGAAGGAATTCTAATTAGGTGCGGCTGAGAATAGTGAGTCCGTACTTTCATCCTTCCGCTCGCAGTAAGTTTCCCACCAGTCCTTGATCGGGGAGCTGCTTTGAGAAAAGCGAAAATAATCTCTTCCCGACTCAAAAATTCATGAACAGAAAAATAACCCTCTAGCATATTTAACCATTTATCTACAACATCTGCATCTATCTAACCCTCGAATATGGGGATTTCAAAATTAACTTATACCTTAAAGGGTGTGGCGTTTCCAGAGTAGCTATTGGAAGCCGATGCGTCACCTCTAAGTAGCCACTGAAGGATCTGGGAAAAGCTATCCATCATCGCGTTCCTTTGTCGCTCGAGGGCTTCTTCAAGCAAAATTTTCATAGGATATCCTACCCCCTCGTCTTTATTTTCATCCGCCATGGGAGGTCATCGGGATTTGCGAGGCTGGTCTTGCAAAGGTTTGACTAGTTCAAGCCCTAACTCCTTATATCCCGACCTCGTTGGGGACATGCAAAGAAAAACAGAGAGAAAGCAGACCACTCTGATACCACTGATCTGGATTTAAATAGGAATGCAACAAATTACAGAGATAACCATAAACACAGAGATGCAGTGGAAATAATACTTCATTTCATTAATGTAAAATACTAAAATATGCTTACAAACAAAAATGGAAATCCACCAGCTAGGGCAATGGTAGCTTATCTCTGAGAAGAGATGTGGTGGCTACATGCCTTTGAATTGTATTACAATGAGGCTCGAAGGCCTATTTATTGTTTAGAAACAATTGAAAACCCTAAACATCCAAAAACCTAACCTAGAAGATGAAACGCCAAACTGTGGGCCCCGTTTTGGGTAAGTTGGTACATCAACTTCTTGGGGTCGTAACTTTGGCACCCGATCTTCATTTGACAAGTACAATAGCTCGTTAGAAAGATCTATCCAAGGAATATAACTTTCAAAAGAGAAACATCAGTCCATGGACCCATGTTGCATCGATGTTGCTCCAGATTTCCCAAAAAATGTCGTTTTGGGCCTCAAAACAGCTCCGGAAGTTTAGGACCCGAAAAACTGCTAAAAATAGTAAACTGTGCTACAATTACGAAAACTGAAAAATGGAAAGAGATAATTGTGGGGGTCCAAGTGGGATAGGTGGGCGGCCACCAACATCCACCTGGATCACACATGCATGCATGAATTAACTAACTGAACTCACAATCAGTTCCACAAACTGTTGGAACTAATCTAACTAGACTTAACTCAGATAACTGAGCTAACTAATTACAACTCAAAGTACAACTCATCCTGATCTCCTTAATCAAGGGATAACTTCCTCAATCAATGGAGAAATTGTTGCATGTCTTCACATAGACTTCATGTTTGATTTTCTACAACTAATTAACTCATGGTGAATTAATTAATTATTTTACAAACAACTGCTAAGATCAAATTCGAATTTTACTTCTCAATTTTAGTTTAGGGACTAACTAAAATTGGAATCTATCCCGAAATGCTATTTATAGTAATGTTATTTTTAGCACTTCCATTTTTCATTCCTTGTTGCTATGTCCAACACTGGTACCCGAACTTCTATTTATAGCAGTGTTATTTTTAGCATTTCTTGTTGCTATTTTCAACAACAAGTCCCCGAAAGTATTTCTGTAGATCATACATCTTTTCAAGCGATACCACACCCTTAGGGATGAGGTTGCATTCACTTGCATTGGCTGCATCCTGCAGTTTCTATTCGCGCTTGTCCTCATCGATCACTGTGTCTTTGAAGACGTCGGCATTCACCATAAAGTACAATAAATGTTGGTCATCATAAAAAATGCCTAAGTTAGTTATATTATCTAAGACACCTAGTTTATATAAAATCTCAATGGAAAATACATCCCTTAAAGGTAACATCCTAGCAATTACATTTTCCAAGGCATCCGCAGTTGCATTACGCATTCTTAGTACTGAAATGATATTGAAAGATTTGAAGTGAGAGATGAGTCACCATACCTCTTGTTGATAACTCTTAAGATGATGTGACATATAATGTATAGTGTTACATACCTGACACACCACGATTTTGGAGTCACCTAGCACTTTTAGGAAAACAACATTGAGTTTAATGGCCTTCTACAAGCCTAAGACGAGTGCTTCATACTCTGCAGTGTTATTTGTGCACTCAAATTCCAAGCGACTAGAGATCAAGTGTTTTCTCTACAGTGGGTCTATTAAAACACAACCAGCTCTAAAACCCTCCTATCTCTTGGATCCATCAAAGTACATTGTCCACATATCATATGTATGAGGACTGCTCACTGCACTAGTACTACTACTGCTGCTACTACTACTACTAACTTTACAAAGTTCATTATCGCCAGCTGGACATGGAAGGAGATCCAACTGTCCATCTAGTGGAACTGGGGATGGCTCTGCAAGATAGCACCCCAACTATGTTTCCAAAAAAAAATGCCAAATAGAAGTTCTACGAAAGCCATTGACTTGTTATGCCCATTCAAGGGAGTCACTATGTGCTTCATGTATCTCTTTGACTTTACCTAGATCTGATTGTTCTTGCCTTTGTATAGAAGCCATAAGTGTTACTAGTTTGTGGAAAAGTATCCTTGCAACTTTCTTGACCAATCTCTGCTTAGTGACACTCCATATGCTTCCAAAATGTCCATAATCACTATGTTTATAAATTGGTGAACGCGTTCGTTAACTAATAACCGAACGATGACATCCTTGAGTTCACCAATTTCATGGACATGAGTTATGTCCAGCTAAACTATCTGTGCGTCTATCTTGTCCCATTTAGCATTGATCTTCTTGGCCACAGATAGTGGCATGCCATTCATCGATGCACCAGGAATCAACTAAGAAATTGTGTACATTGAAGTTGAAGATTTCAAATGTCAACAAGAATGGTGGGCAGAGTGTCTTTGCATCCAACTAGTAGAGGTTTCTCCAAGTGCCCGTAGAAGGATGTCTCGTTGGCTCATGATATTTGTAAGTTCAAATAGGGAGATGTTTTCATGAACCTTCTTCATATCCTTTACAATTTTATAATACACTACAAGAAAATTGACTGAGGTGTCCAGGGATGCAACTGGGTTTATGGTCTCTGGAGGGATGATTATGTATTTACTGCTATCGGAAACAGTTTTCATTGAAACTACTTTCACGGACTTGCTCTGAGTGTTATGTGCTGAGTTAGTTGGAGGATTTAGTTTTCTTAATAATTTTTCTTTGAATTTTTGTTTCAGCACCTCAATCACAGTGGTCAGCCCTTGACTTCTCAAGTTGTATTGATTTCTCTGCTTCTAGGCCATACCATCGCTCAGAGGCTACTTATCGGTAGTACATTTCTAGGCTACGAGAATGTAAAAATACATTTTCACTGCATGCCCAGTGCTTGGAGCTTCATCAGCTCTAGAAGCTTCTTCCTTCTCTTCATCAGGCTTAGCCTGCTCCTCAACCATGACTGAGTCAATAAACATCACATCCATTCTTCTCATGAGTTGGTTCCATTGTGGGCACATCTTCTCCAAATGATGCTCATTATGAATTATGCAATATGAATCTGTGCCAATTTTTTCAATATTCAGCACCACATTGGAACTTTGCACAGATTTTTCTCGCTGATTGTTGTTGTTGCTAGAAGCTGCATTCCTTCTAAGCATGAATTTGGGGGGCCTGCTACTCACTGTAGTCTCTCTTGTACTTTGTTTGAGTTCAGCCATTTTGGTGGTCATGGACTTAATGAGACAAGTAAGGCTTTCAAGATCATTTGGTTCCTCTTCCTTAGCCTTGTTCATGGAGGCTTGAGACCTCTTACTCGTTTCCTTGGAGTCTTTTGTGGGTTCATCATCTGTGATAACTCCTATATCGCATGGGTCCTTCTCAACGACAATAGACTCTTTATAGTTTTCTGTAAATGTTGGTCTCGCAGATTGCCACACGCAGTTCCTAAATTATAATCTTGTATTTCCCCATCACTTGGCAAAATTCTGGGTTTGACAGCTACATCATTTTTGTTAAACAACCTCTCTAAAGGGACTAAACCTCTAGGGATTATTTTATTATTTAGCTTAATTATATCTTGTCCAGCAACAACATTTAAGAAAATTGTTTCCTCAGAATTTTCCTTCGTGGCTTCATCCTCATCTTTATCAATTGGAGTGCTAAGAAACTCATCAATACTCTCAAGAAATATTCTAATTTTTTTATCATCCTCAAAAACCTTCCAATGTCTAGTATTGTCTAGGATAGAAGGTCTATGTCTCACATTGATTTCATAGTTTTCATTTGGGTAAATGGGAATTCTGAATGTGCTGGTAGTAGTGGCCAAAGAGTCTATGATTCTATTTTCTTCCCTAGGAACAAGAGAAAGTTCATGTTCAGAAAATTAATTAGAAAAAATATCCCATACCTCATTCTAGTAAGCCCTCATCCTTAGGTGTTTGGTTTGATATATGCATTTGACCTGCTTCACAATCGACTCCGAATCTCCAAAAATATGAACTTTTTCTATTTCTTCTCTCTTAACAGATTCAACCCAATAATCAAAGCTTCTTATTCAGCCACATTGTTTCTACAATCAAAATACAATTTGAACGAATGTAGCTAACTAGTGAAGTCTAGTGGAACAATCCAAATTCTTGCCCCAGAACCTTTCTCGCAAGTGGAACCATCAAAATATAAATTCCAGATTTCATTTGAAAAATTTTGAACTTGTTCTTGTTGATCACTGCCCTCAACCTGTTATGATACTTCTCCATCAACACAAAATTTGTTAAAAAAAATCTGAGATCCAACCTCAATGTATACTGCATAAATGGGACAATTATCTAGCTAAGTGCTACTGCTTACCATATAATCCATCTGTATATAATCTTTTTAACTCTCCAAACAGTGGAATTGATGCGTAAGACATGTCCATTTGCAATGTTACTCCTAGTCTTGTTTCCCAAGACCAAGACAATAGCATACTAAATCTTGTTGGAATGTCTGCTACCATTATGTCCATCATCACACTTTTTGCAGGTATTTGTGCCAAGGTTACACCTAAATCCTTTATTAGCCCTAAACACTTAACCTTCCTCAAATCAAAAGAGAATAAGTCTTTATAAGGCCTAGTAAGATTGATCTGGCCAAAGAAGTCAATAAAGCAAATTGGTTGTATATCATAATGTTGCTCACACATCTAGGTTTTCATATCAACTTTATGAACTGGGTCATGTGTTGCATCTCATCTGCTTCTTTTTTCGTACTTTTGAATGGTGTTGCCTCTGAATTCTTCCATTAT
This sequence comes from Pinus tabuliformis, assembly GCA_031772625.1. Taxonomy (NCBI): domain Eukaryota; kingdom Viridiplantae; phylum Streptophyta; class Pinopsida; order Pinales; family Pinaceae; genus Pinus; species Pinus tabuliformis. The sequence continues at coordinate 794,969,529 of CM062815.1, read as the reverse complement.
GAAAGAGGACTTAGACAGGGATGTCCTCTCTCTCTGTTACTATTCCTCCTCATAATGGAGGGAATCAGTAAAATTATTTCAAATGCTAAAGCTTGAGGCACACTCAAGGGAACAGGTATTACTGGAAATGTATCATTAACGCGCCTTCTTTTTATTGATGTTGTCCTGATATTTTAGATGGGTCAAGAAATGATGTTGTCACTCTATATCAAATCATTCATACTTTCAAAAAAGTTGCTAGCATGGATATTAACCAACTCAAATAACCATTTCAGTCATAGGATGCTCCAGAGATGAAACATCCTATATCATGGAAAAATTCCCCTTCCAACCGATCAACATGGAGGAAGGAATTAAATACTTAGGTTTCAGGTTGATTCCCAATTATTATAGGAAGACAAATTGGATGTGGTTGATAACCAAGATAGAAAAAATACTTAACATTTGGTGTCACAGATGGTTATCCGAGGCTGGCAGATCAGTTCTGATCAAATATGTTTTGGAAGCTATCCCGATATTCTAAATGGCCCTTGTCTAGATCCCAAAAGGCATTCTCAATATAATCAGGCAAAAATGTTGTGCTTATTTATGATGTATGGAAAAGAAAGTGCGGGTGTTTGCATGGATCAAATGGAAGCGAAATTATTTTCCAAAGAGGTGGGGTGGATGGGGCTTGAAGGATCTCTTCCCATTCTCCAAGGCCTTAGTTGCTAAAGTGGGTTGGAGGCTAATATCGTCCAATGGTCTCTAGATAGAGATCATTTTAATTGAATACATCTACCCCTTGTCTCTCATTGATTGAATTTTCCTTGATAACAAATACAAAGCAAATATTTCCAATATTTGGAAATTTTTTCTTGCGTCCTTCAACAGCATTGAGTCTGCACTGGCATTGAGAATTGGATCTAGAACTCATGCCATTATCGGTATTGACCCTTGGTCTAGTTACAACAATAGATTCACTCTCCCATAAGAGCTCATTTTATTTTTAAACAGTCACGAGATTAAAACCATCAATAAGATTTCTAATCCGGATGCTACTTCTATATGGAAATAAGGATGGATGACAAAACATGAACTAAACATTCCAAGACAATGGCACTCGAACTCGCAGGATTACATCAATGCACTAAAAAATTCACATGTTCGACTCACTGACAAGGAGGACAAGTTGATCTGGCTTCATTCCAAAAGGGGCATTTACAATCCCAAAGAAGGCTATTCCACTACATACAAGTGTAGGTAGTTAGTCATAAAGTGTTGGTGGTGGAACAGTATATGGAAATTAAGAATCCCACCAAAAGCCAAACCTTTATTCTAGTGCATCATATCTAACAAGATTCCTACTATAGACAATTTAAAGAAAAGAGACCTACAGGGTCGTTCTTGGTGTGCTTTATGTTGAAAATCAGATGAATTTGTAGCGCATTTATTTATCACCTACTCGGCAGTAAATCATCTATGGAATTTAGTTTCCAAATCTCTTAGTATCAACCAATTGGCAAGGAGGATTGGTTGAGATTACATGGCAAGATTTGTGTCAGCAGCCAGAGCCCTTAAAATTCTGGAATCTATCAAGTATCATATGTTGGGCTATATGAATAGCAAGGAACAAGCTGATCTTCAAGGAGAAAGTTTACATTCCAGAGAAATTTTGGGAAAATTTTCTTGCTATATATACACTCATTCCTGAGGATATGCCATTTGTACCACCACGAATACTCTTAGCCGAGGTCATTGATCAATAAAAACCCTATATGGTTCTGCAAATTCAAAAAGTAGTGTAGGTGGCGCAATATTTTACATTAGCACATCTCATTATTTCAAAACGAGCTATGGAAATAGGATCCAACAACTTCACTGAATTAATGAGCTTTAAACTAATCTTGTTATTTTCGCTTGAGAAGGGATACAAAAAATTACAAGTATTTGAAGACTTAAAATTTTTCATTCACTGGTTCAATCAGACAACCCTCTATCACACACACACCTTATACAATATTCTAAAGGAGGCACATCTACTTAGGAATAAATTTGATGACATCATATGTTTCAAATTTAAAGGGAGAGAAACACCATTTCTAATCAATTATCCAAGGGACGCAACAAATTCCGGACACATGGTAGATCCATGAGCACAACAGGATAGAATATTATCAGTATTACCATCGTCCTTTTGCATATTATCCGACATTAGTAGCACAATAGTACACAGTATTTTTTATTTTTATATGTGGATACAGGGAACCTAACGACTATTATGATGCACTATCTATTTTGTAAAAATTTTGGTATTAATATGGACAGTATGGCTCTAGTAGATATCTTCTAACGAGATCATTTTTTTAATGATAGAAATCAAAATTACATTTGGTTTTGCATGGACAAATATGCATGTTGATGCATCTACTACATGTAATTTTCATCTTTACTATAATGGAAATTACAATTTTTCCTTGGGGAAAACTAAGGCCTAGTAATTTGAAGTCCTAAGTGACCCATGACTGACTTAGGCATCATATTATGCAAAGCTCCAGAGTCCAACATAGTGTCATGAATGTTTAGGCTCACATAAAACGTGGGAACATCATCATTTATACTAGTTACATGTGCAAAAAAAACAAATTTAGGGGCATCATCATCTAAATTTAGGGAATCCTGTGAATTGATATTAACATGATCATTCTCTGAAATTTTAACCATTGGAAAGATTATTTTCCTATAATGTTCATTTCTCAAAAGTTCAGCAAAAGGAATAGGAATTTCCAGCTTCCTAATTTCACTCTCCAGATTGAATACTGACTATATTGTTTTTTTTAGAGGAGACTTAATAGGGACAATTCAGCCTCTGAGATTGTATTATCTCTGAAAATTTTCTACTGCATTATTATAACCCTGTTAGTAAACTACTGAATCACAAATGTGAATGTTATCTTTTTCATGCTCCTCCTCGGTAGCAAACACTTGCATTTATTTGTCATTAAAACATCTAATCCAATGACTTGCTTCCTCAGTGACATCCTCATCAACAAAGCTCTCCAGAAAAGGAGTTCTAAAAACCTATTGATCTTCAGGACCCTTTTGTTCTCTTAAATGGTTTTACGAACCTTGAGGTCTCCTGAAATTTGGGTTTCGCACTTGAGGTTGATTTTCACTCCTAGGAGGAGTTATCTTGTCAACTAGCTTTCCATTGTTTTCAACATCACATCAAATTTCACATTTGGTGAGGAATATGATTCCTCCTTGAATACCACTCTTCTCTCAGTCTTCATCTTCACCTTCTTATCCAACAAAATTTCTTCTACTCCAATAACATTGCTTTGCATTACTTCCAAGTTGGCAGGATTCCTTTCTCGGAGCTGATAAGCTAATTCAGCATCAAAATCGTCAGGATAGTGCAACAAGGCTAATCCAAGGGGGGTTGTTTATCTCAACTGGGATTGAATTGTAAACTTTGTTGAATCTTGCTATGAGTTCTTAAATGGACTTCCCTGAATTCCTTTTTAGACCTTCATATTCAACTAATATCTATAGGGGATTTTTCTTCACTTCCCACCTAGCGATAAATTGTTGTTCAAATTGTTGGAAATTAGCGATGCTTGTTATTGGTAAAGATATAAACCATCTATTTACCTCCTCTATCTATGCAAAAATATTAAGCTTCACATCTTCATGGTCTACTTCTTGTAGATCAATGAAGTCATTTAACTTGTCTACATCCTCCTAAGCTATGAATGGTCCCGTACCATCGAATTGAAGTATGCATTGTCTGTATTTCAAAGGAAGATCATGTAGTGGGGCTAGGAGACTAAGAGGTGTGTATCTAGCAGCCATAGTGTTGTGAAATGAGGTTAAACTGACAATAGGGATTTGAAAATCAAATGTCAAGGGGAATGAGATTGTTTTTGTAGAAGTTGATGAAATGGGAGTATGAAATCCCACGAGAAACAGAGGACTAGTTGAAGCAAAATATGATGGAATAAAAAATGGAAAATTTAGAGATTTGGATGCAACTACCTAAATTTCATGGACGTTTTGTTCCAGCTTTTAAAAATGAGACCAAATATCTTGGTCTTGTGGCATTAAATCTAATTCTTGCATGGAAGAACAAGGAATAAAGATATTTAAACTGGCTTGATCAAGGAAAATGTTTGAAAGATTTATTTCAGGCTTAGATCTGAATAATTTTTTTTCAAATTTGATATCAAACTATAAAGCATCAACAACTTCAACCTTTTTAGGTAATTAATAATACTTTTCTAAGTGAACCATACCTGATTTCTTTGGAACTTTTCTTTTGAACATTTTTTCTGAACTTAACAAAATTGGTGGTGGATTCAGATCAGGGTTCCTCCAAGTATGAACCCCTCTATGAGCCAAAACTTCGTCAATAGGATCACCTTAAATTTTCAAAGTGGATTCGCAAGAGAAAAAATATTACAGCCAAAACTGATGTCCAAATCTCAGTTTTCCCTTGCAGATATGATCTTAAACAATCAAGTCGTTCGGGGAAAATATATCTTTCATTCCCTCACAACGACCACAAAATTTTATCACTTAGAGAAAACCCTAGCTACAAGAAAAATTCTAAGGTTACCTCTAACCAATCTTTTAAATTCAAAGCTAACCCTTTTAATCTGAAGGGGGATCCCTTCTATAACTTAGTAAAAATGGTTGGTTATGTATTCAGCACATTGACTAGATCTAATTGGATTTGAGCAACATTGGTATGGAAAAGGATAGAAAAAACCATTTGGCATAGAGTTTGTTTGACAACAAGTTACTTCTTACAGGTATATGAAAAAAAATACAAAGGCAATGTAGCAACAACTTTCTTAAACAAATTATCATTTAGTTGTGATAGAAGAAAGTAGAGATAAATAACCAAAAAATAGAGCAATTAATGAATTATGTTTAAGATATCTAAGTGGAAAACATATAGCAGTTTGGCATTAGTAAAACTGAGCAGACAAATAGAGTTCAACTTTAATAACTTAATCTCAAAAATATAGAATACATATGGGAAAATATTATGAAACAAGAGAGATATCAAATACTAGAATACAGACCAGAATACCATCACACAAGAATATCTGAACTTATGAACAAATAACACGAGTAACATTAGCTTATATTAATTTCAAATTGTATACAAAATATATCAGATTTCTGTCAAAAATTTCCAACCCTTTCTCATTCTTGAAAAATTGTCTTTATAGGAAAGACTACAACTTACAACATGTTTCTAGCATATATTAACTACAAAATCTAAAAATAATAGTGTATTTTATCAAATACATGCATATGAAAATCTTCCAAACCTGTCTGTATCTAGATATAACAATGTACTATAAATGCAGTTGGAAAATAGGTTCAAAAATAGTGACAAATCTTTTGCCTTATTTTTTGGAATCTGTGCTCTGTAACTCCTTCAAAAACGTGCTCAACTGAACGGTTCCTCCTTTTGGGCTTTCCATTTTAATAGCACTGGCAGTCTCGTTGCTATATTTTTCAAATCGAAAAATGCAAATTTTGCTAACGAGCCAACTGTGAACGCTTTTATCTATCTGCTTATCAAAATGCACTATCAGTGAAATTGTCAACTCCCTTTTAATTATGCCTATGAAAAACAATGATAAGTGGGTTTTCGGTCTATAGATCGATTTTTCATTTCGATAGCGAGAGATCAAAACTAAAAAAATAAACATCATCTTAGCTCAGAGTGCTAGTTGCCTCTAACAAAATATCCACATTGGTCATCCTCCATTTTTTACTCCTCTGAGTCTCCATAGTAGCTCCCTTCTTTGAATATTCACTTTCTTTAGCCTTTTTTAACTGGTAGCCTTCTCCTTGTTTATGATCATTTCCTTTAAAGGAGTTTTATCCACACCTATGACCACCTTAGCTTGTTCAGGGTTCTGCTTTAATTTTATGTTTATCTTAGCTTGTTCGAGGGCCTAGTGTGAGGTTTATTCCCAATTTTAAACATTTCAGCTGATGTGGGCTCCTTCTCAAATGAGGTATGTCCAGCTTCATGCTCAATTATTTTACCCTTAGCTTTCTTGATCAGTTGACTGTTTGTTGGCAAGTTTTCAGTAGGAGGAGGGGTCTCTTGCATTTTCCTGAGCCTATCAATTTTCCTTATGTTAACCTTGGGTAACTGAGGAACCAGAGGAGGGGTTGTTTTAGTATTTTTTTTACTCCTTGTCTATACAGAGGAGGCCCTATGAGAGGAAGTTTTTGCTTCAGGGTTTTGCGTTTGGCTAGTCTTCTTCTTATTGCCTTTTTTTTGCCTCTCTTTGATTTTGCAGGTTGAGGTTGAAACCCTCCCCAAAACAAAAAGTGCTCCCAAGTTCTCCCAACCCTTCTTAATTGAATTTCAATTAATAATTTTATCTGGCTCTTGTGGCATATGAAATGAGATGATACATTTGTTCTAGCTCAAACTCTAGTAGGCATGTGTTTTAAACTCTCAAGTAGAAAATAAGGGGTGTTAATTCTTAACTAACCTGCAATGTGAACCAATAATCTAAAGTGGTACAAGTTGACCCGGTTGTAGGGTCCCTCATGTTGATTTGTGGTAGCATCGGATGTGATCTAGCCACAAAATTTGGTGGAGTGGTTGGGGCACATGAGATCTCCAATACCCAGAAAGGGTTTGGGAAAATTCTAAACAGTTTATGAGATATTAAAATAGCTGATATTTTTAATGGAGTCCCTAAGTCTAAACTTAGGGAAATTAAAATATTAATGTGAATTAATATAAAACTATGTTATAATGGTGCAAAAGACATGGATCAAGAAAGATCTAATCTCAGCTGTTGATTAGGGACTTAATCTCGGTTGTTGATATGTCAACGAGAAAAGTATAAGAGGAGGCTTGAGGGTCACTTGGGGAGTACACACCAGATGATCAATCATTCTATTCTCTAAAGCGAGGTTTTCTAAGAGAGATAGAATCAGTGATCGTAGTTGCAGATGAGGGGCATTGAGTACAGAGAGACAAAGAGGCAGAGAATGATCCAGGTGGATATTGGTGGCCACCTGCCAAGTCCACCTGGACCCCCACCATTGTTTCTCTCAGCATTTTCAATTTCCTTAATTGTAGCACAACTTACTATTTTTAGCAGTTTTTCGGGTCCTGAACTTCTGGAGCCGCTTTGAGGCCCTACACGACGTTTTTTGGGAAATCTGGGGCAACATGGGTCCATGGACCAACGTTTCCTCCCAAAGTGGTAGTGCTCGGATAGATATTTCTAACAAGCTATTGTACGCGTCAAACGGAGATCGTATGCCAAAGTTACGACCCCGGGAAATTGGTGTATCAATTTACCCAAACGGGGCCCATAGTTTGGCGTTTCATCTTCTAGGGTTAGGTTTTGGAATGTTAAGGGTTTTCCATTGTTTCTCAACAATAAATAGGCCTTCGAGCCTCATTGTAACACAGTTCAGAGGCATGTAGCCACCACATCTCTTCTCAGAGATAAGCTACCATCGCCCTAGCTAGTTTATTTCCATTACTGTTTGTAAGCATATTTCAATATTTTACATTAATGAAATGAAGTATTATTTCCACTGCATATCTGTGTTTATGGTTATCTCTGTAATTTTTTGCGTTCGTGTTTAAGCCCGGATCAGTGGTATTAGAGCGGTCTGCTTTTTTCTCTGTTTTTCTTTACATGTCCCCAACAAGATCAGGATAGAAGGAGTTAGGGCTTGAACTGGTCAAACCTTTGCAAGACCAACCTTGCAAATCCCGATGGCCTCCCATGGCGGATGAGAAGAAAGAAGAGGGGGCAGGAGATCCTATCAAAATCTTGCTCGAAGAAGCCCTCGAGCGACAACGGAACGCGATGATGGAGAGCTTTGCCTAGATCCTTCAGCGGCTACCCAAAAGCGACACATCGGCTTCCAGCAGCTACTCTGGAAACGCCACGCTCTTTAAGGTACAAGTTAATTTTGAAATCCCCATATTCGAGGGTCAGATAGACGCAGATGCCATAGATAAATGGTTAAATCTGCTAGAGGGTTATTTTTCTGTTCATGATTTTTCGAGTCGGGAAAATATTGTTTTCGCTCTTCTCAAAGCAACCCCCCACGTCAAGGACTAGTGGGAAACCTACTGCGAGCAGAAGGATGAAAGTACTAGCTCACTATTTTCAGCCGCACCCACCTGGAATTCATTTCGGGATGCCATCAAGGAGCAGTACTACCTTGTCAGAAGCCATGAGGATGAATACATAAAGTGGACCACGCTCCGGCAGGGAAGGGACCAAGACGTGCCAGAGTTCACCAATCTTTTCCATACCCTTCGCACAAAGTTGGGTATCAAGGATTCAGAGCAGCATTTGATACTCAAATACCGCGGCTGCCTGCACAAGTACATCCAGGAAGAAATACAATTCCTGAACATCTCCTCACTCGTCACAGTATACCAATATGCCGTCAAGGTCGAGCAGAAGTTTAAACAAAAGAAGTGAGACTTTGGATCTACGAATCCAAAGCAGGGGAAAGGTGCCCCTAAACCACAGAACAAAGGACAAATCCAAGGTGAGGCAACCCAAGACAACCCGCTGAAGCTGCATGCAAAGAACAATGCCGCAAAGCCGAAAAAGGACACGGGAAAATGGTGTGAGTTCCATAAGAGCTCCACTCACAACACAAGTGAGTGTCGGGCCAAGCAGTCATTGGTGGTTGAGCTAAAGGTTTCAGAATCAAATGCATGTTCCGACTCTGAGTCAGAACTCAACAAGGGGAATGACAAAGGGAAGCAGATCATTGATGCAGATCCCAACGCCACTGTTGCTACCACCAAGATCCAGAAAAATGAACCCGAAGATCCAAAGGATGAGGAGCGTCTCTTCCACTCCCAGATGTGGGTAAAGGGCTCCGCAATACAGTTCATTGTTGATAGCGGGAGCCAAAAGAACCTCATTTCGACAGAGGTCGTGAAGCGGTTGGGCTTACCGACCACAGCACATCCACAACCGTACAGCACTGGGCGGCTTCACCAAGGGCGAGATCTTCACGTGAGCCAGCAGTGTCACCTTCCATACAAGATCAAGCCCTTCACGGATGAGGTATTGTGTGACATTGCTCCCCTTGAAGTTTGTGATGTATTATTAGGACAGACATACTTGTGGAAGCGACATGATGTGTATGAATCAAGGCCCCGTGCTGTTATTATTACATTGGGAAATAACTTGTACAGGATACCACCTACCGCCATCTCTTTGATTACTGCAAAACAATGCAGTAAGCTCATTTCCAAAACCTGGAAATTTGTTTTCCTGATGATATTCCCTCAAGGAAAGAAGAAGACGGTGGCCATGGCCTCCAGACAAGGCCCCTCCGCACGACAACTACAGATGGACAAGGTCGTGGAGGAGTACGAGGACATCTTCACCTCCCCCGCAAGGGTTCCTCTGCACTGTCAGGTCAAGCACTCCATCGATCTGACCCCAGGTGCACCGCTACCCAATGGACCAATTTATCGGCGCTCCGTTCTGGAGAACGATGAAATCAAGAGGCAGATTCAGGAGCTCCTTCAGAAAGGTCACATCCGTCCTAGTTCATCGCCTTGTGAGAGCCCGATCGTGTTGGTACAGAAGAAGGATGGGACGTGGAGACTCTGTATTGACTATCGGGCGCTGAACAAGATCACTGTCCGTAATAGGTACCCGATCCCGCGGATTGATGACCTCCTTGACCAACTAAAGGGGGCGAAATATTTTAGCAAGATCGATCTGAAGTCAGGATATCACCAGGTACCAATCGAACCCTCTGATGTGTGGAAGACTGCCTTCAAATCCAAGGAGGGCCTTTTCAAATGGTTGGTTATGCCTTTCGGATTGACGAATGCTCCTGCAACCTTCATGAGGCTAATGGATGACATCTTGCGGCCATTCACCAACTCATTTATAGTAGTATACTTGGATGACATTCTGATCTTCAGCCAGAGTTGGGAAGAGCACCTCCACCACATCCGATAGGTTCTCCAAACACTGCGGCAACACAAGCTATGTGCTAATTTGGAGAAATGCACTTTTGGCATGACCCAGGTTCAGTATCTGGGATACATCATTGATGAACAGGGGGTGCATATGGATCCAGCCAAGATCCAAGTCATTCGGGATTGGCCATCTCCAACCACTCTAACAGAGCTCCGCATCTTTCTAGGTCTTGCCAACTTCTACCGCAGGTTCATGTTGGGGTTTTCTCATATTACTTGGCCCTTGAGTCAAGTCACCAAGGGAGGAGCGAAAGCAAAATTCTTTTGGTCTGAATCTCAACAGAAGGCATTCATAGAGTTGAAGGATCGCCTCTGCACGGCACCAGTGCTCGCGTTACCAGATTTACAACAACCATTTGAGGTCGAGACAGATGCCTCTGACTATGCTATTGGGGCAGTCCTTACTCAACATGGACATCCAGTGGCATATCACAGTGAAACACTTTCAGACACAGTCCGGAAGTACCCCACTTATGATAAAGAGATGTATTCCATTGTGCAGGCCTGCCGACAATGGAAGCATTACATTTTGGGGAAGGAAACAGTCATCCACACAGACCACCAACCCCTGCAGTTCATACAAACCCAAGGGAAATTGCAAAATGATCACCATCAGAAGTGGTCTACATACCTGCAACAGTTCCACTTGAATATCAAGTATAAGAAGGGCAGCACCAATAATGTTGCAGATTGCCTCAGTCGACCACCGATCATGGCGTTAACCACCGTGCTCAACTCTTGTAGGCACGAGACTTCTGATTGGCCACTTCTCTACAAAAGCGACCCAGAATTCGGCCACACATACTAGACACTCTTGGAGGGTTGGCATGTTCCATATTTTCACCTCCATGATGCCCTGTTATGCCACCTGGGTCACCTTTGTGTTCCTTCAAGTGAGCGTGCCAAGATGATTTGGGAAGCACACTGCAGTCGGGCTGCTGGGCATTTTAGGGTCGAGAAAATAGTGGCAGTACTGCAAAATTATTTCTATTGGCCGAATCTTCGATAGGATGTTGGGAAGTACATCAGATCATGTACTGCCTGAGCCATTGCCAAACCAACCATCAAGAAGCACGGCCTCTATACCCCGTTGCCTACCCCTAGTCGACCTTGGGAATCCATCTCCATGGATTACATGTCAGGCCTTCCTTCCACTAAGCATGTAAATGACTCTGTTTTTGTGGTTGTCGACAGGTTCTCGAAGATGGCCATTATGGCGGCCTGCAAGAAGAAGATCACAGCAGAAGCCACTGCTAAACTCTTCTTTGAATGAGTGTGGGTGCACTTTGGGATCCCACAGTCTATCATCTCAGATCGGGACAGTCGGTTCCTCAGCACATTTTGGTCCAGTCTCTGGTCAATGCTGGACACCAAACTCACGAAGTCCATAGCCTTCCATCCTCAAACTGATGGCCAGACAGAGGTTTTCAATAGGATGATTGTGCACATTCTGCGCATGTATAACTCAAAGCATCCATGCACATGGGACGAGAGCCTCCCCTATGTTCAGCACAGCTACAACCAAGCTCTTCACAGCTCCACTGGCCATAGCCCTTTTAAGGTGGGTTTTGTATTCCAACCACTATGCCCCATTGATGTGGCCATGCCACTTGCAGCTACTCACATAAATTCAGATCATGTCCAGTCCGAAACAGATAAGACCACCAACTTCATTAAACGCATCCAACATCTCCACCAGCAGGTCCATGACATTCTGGAGAAATCAAATGCCAAGTACAAGCAGCGACATGATCAACATCGGGTGCCACACAAGTTTCAGGTGGGCGACAAAGTCTAGTTGCATTTGCAAAAGGAACGCCTTACTGGAGCCTATCAGAAATTGAGACCACTCTGATATGGTCCTTACACCATTACTAAGGTTATGGGAGACAATGCATTTGAGCTCAGCATTCCCCCATTCCTTGGCCTGCACCCAGTGTTCAATGTGGACCACCTTTGGCCATACTTTCCACCATTGCTAGACACATCCGACATTATAGAACAGCTCACACCCACAGAATTAAATCCAGATTGCATGGAACAAGCTGCAACTGATCGGATCATGGACACACAGATCAAGAACACTCGCCAATAGAATATCCAACTATATCGAGTTGTCAAAGCAGGCCAACTCCTTCACCAGGGCAAATGGCTCACCAGGGAACAAGTTCAGCAAAAGGTTCCTCATCTCATGGAGGAACTCAACGCAATGGGGACCATTGCTTCCTAAGGGGGGAGGAATGATCCAGGTGGATATTGGTGGCCACCTACCAAGTCCACCTGGACCCCCACCATTGTTTCTCTCAGCATTTTCAGTTTCCTTAATTGTAGCACAACTTACTATTTTTAGCAGTTTTTCGGGTCCTGAACTTCCGGAGCCGCTTTGAGGCCTTAAACAACGTTTTTTGGAAATTTGGGGCAAAATGGGTTCATGGCCAAACGTTGCCTCCCAACGTGGTAGTTCTCGGATAGATCTTTCTAACGAGCTATTGTACGCGTCAAACGGAGATCGTATGCCAAAGTTACGACCCCGGGAAATTGGTGTACCAATTTACCCAAACGGGGCCCACAGTTTGGCGTTTCATCTTCTAGGGTTAGGTTTTGGAATGTTAAGGGTTTTCCATTGTTTCTCAGCAATAAATAGGCCTTCGAGCCTCATTGTAACACAGTTCAGAGGCATGTAGCCACCACATCTCTTCTCAGAGATAAGCTACCATCGCCCTAGCTAGTTTATTTCCATTACTGTTTGTAAGCATATTTCAATATTTTACATGAATGAAATGAAGTATTATTTCCACTGCATATCTGTGTTTACGGTTATCTCTGTAATTTGTTGCGTTCCTGTTTAATTCCGGACCAGAGATATTGTCGGGAGATCAGTGCAGGAGCCAGAGAGAGTGACGCAATAGCAGGCAGGGGTCACGCAAGGCCACGCAGAGGTAGCCAAGAGTTGCGCATTGCTTCATAGAGGTCAGCGTAGCTGACACAGAGGAATAGAAGGCTAACACAGGGCCTCTTGAGTTTAACGCAAGCCGATTCAGGGTGACACAGGGCCAGCGCTGGGCAGAGAGAGGCTGACGCAGCCTAGAGAGGCAGAAGTTGGGGTTTATGGGGTAGATTGGAGCTGAGGAGCTGCTGGAGGGTTTATCTGGGGTTTTAGCTGGGACATTTGTCTCATACTGAGAGGTACTACTACCAAGGAAATTCTTTGTTGGGTAAGCCATATTTGGAACCCAGATTGTACTCTGAAATTGTTTAATAAGAAAACCCTCATATAGTTGCACATGTTTTCTCGCATTCGGTTTTTCTGAGGACATTGGTCCAAAAATAACAGTGTCATTGTGTGTGCTTGTTTCTGTTTCCTTTAGTTGTTGATCTGTAATATGTATGCACTAGCGTTTATTTTCAGTATTTACATTGTAAATAACTTGTTAAGTAACAGAACAAGTAGGTAGGAATAAATCAGTAAAGTGCATGGAGGGTTTCTAACTGGTAGACTTAGAAACTTCAACATGGTATCAGAGCATGGTTGTAGATCATAGGAGAACTGAGGACATCAACTAAGCAGAGCAATAGTAGCAAAAAACAGTTGTCCTGATTGACAGAAGTTGTTCCTAGTAGAGCAGCAACAAGGGAAGGTTGATGTAGTGCCTACGTCATCAAGGGTGAGCCAGGAAGAGGCAGCACAAAGGCTAAGGGAGGCAAAGGGAGACTCACACAGAGCCACACAGAAGCTAGGAAGGCTGACGTAGTTGACTGAGGAGGCTGGGTTGCTAGTGTCAGGATTGCGCAGAGCCTAGGAGCTCTCACCTTCGTGTTGATGGGGTTTAGGAGGTTGTGGGAAAGTTGTAGAGTGGATCTGGTGAGGTACTGTAGTCAGAAAATTACCTGACAGGCAAGGCGAAGAGGAGAGAGTTGCTACCGAGGGTTTCTAGCCGAGAAATCCGGATCAGTGGTGTGGTTGCACAAACGATCAAAGTAGGGGGCATCTTGACATCGAAAAAAGGATTTACAAGAGGGAAATCAAGACTCAGAGGGAGTCACATTAAGAACTTCCAAGAGGGAAGTAGAAGAGAATCATGGCACTACATGGAGTAAGAGACTAGGACAGGCTGGATGGGGCATCAAACTTCATAGTCTGGAAGGCTAGAATCTTATCCATACTTGACAGAAATCATGTCAAGCACTTCGCCTTGAAGATGATAGCTATCCCAGTCAACCCAGCTGAGAACGACAAGTACGAGGAGGCAATGGCGGGGCCAAGAGCATCATCCTTGACGGGGTCAAGGACCACGTAGTACCACACATTTCCAAGAAGGAAACGGCAAATGAGATGTGGGAGGCCCTAAATAAATTGTACCAGCATACTTCTATGTAGAGAAGAATGTTAGTAGAAAATCAGTTGAGGTCATATCAGATGAAGAAGGGAGAACCGGTTGACACCTTCCTCGGAGGACTGAATGAGCTCTGAGATCAGTTGACTACCATAGAAGCCACGCCAGATCAGGAATTGATGGTGAGGACAACCCTGAATGTAGTCTCAGAAGACTGGGAGGTATTTTTCCAAAGTATACTGGGCAGAGGGACACTTCCACCTTGGGATGAGATATGGGCGGCTCTTCGCCAAGGAGAAATCAAACAACAATCAAAGGTGGGAAGCAGCAATAAGGGGATCAGAGTCAAAGAGAATGAAGATGTTGCCCTAGCATCTAAGGGAAAGCAATAAAAGTGGAAGAAGAAGGATCTCTCCAAGATCAAGTGCTTCCATTGTGGGAAGCTGGGTCATTATGCGACCCAGTGTTCAAGGAAGAAGAGTAAGGGAGAGTCTTTTGAGACTAAGGCAGCTCCAGCAAGGGCAGAGAAGGAAGTGGAGATAGACGATGACTATGCCATGAGTGCACACACACCACTTGAGCAGAAGTGGGGAGACATCGAGTTGTAGTCAGGCAGACTACAAGCGATGAGGGGTAGGATCCTCGAGGTACCCAGCCTCTTGGATTAGACCTTGCTATAGGAGCCTCGAAGAGGAGTAGCAAGACTGGCTGATGTGGGTAGAGACGGATGCATATGGAGCAGCAGGGAGAGCTATAGTGCATGATTCCCAAAACAACACAAGGCTAGTAGGCAGCAACAGTGCGAGAGGCACGGGATTGTTGCACAGATGCAGGATGGCACAGAGAGGTGTACAACAGTGCGAGATGCAGGGAGTTGTTGCAGTAATATAGAGGTTGGAGAGGGAGCACTTGTCAATGGTAGAGGAAGCTTCAACATTAGGAGGGTCTCTAGCCCAATAGAGAGGTCAAAGTTGGGAGATCAGTTACTTACTTCTCAGTAACTAAGTTGTATTGTAGTAGTGGGTAGTACGATGTAGCATGATGAGAGGAGTTTTAGTGTGGATGCAGTGTTAGGAGAAAGGACCAGCAGCAGCACGGATGCAGAGGGAGTTGTCATAAAGATGCCGCAGTGGCAGTGGTAGAACCATGGGCAGCAGTACAGGATACAGTAGTGCAGAGGATGGTGGGCAGTAGGCCTAGCATCAGCACAGGGACCGATGCCAGATGATCAGAGTAATACTCAGTGAGGAGTATTGCTAAAGCACAGTCCTCACTAAGAGGGAGTTTTGATTGGTGGTAGCATCGGATGTGATCTAGCCATGAAATTTGGTGGAGAGGTTGGGGCACATGAGATATCCAATACCCAGAAAGAGTTTGCGCAAATTCTAAATAGTTCAGGAGATATTAAAATAATTAATATTTTTAATGGAGTTTAGACTTAGGGAAATTAAAATATTAATGTGAATTAATATAAAACTATGTTAGAATGGTCCAAAAGACATGGATCAAGCCAAATCTAATCTTAGCCGTTGATTAGGGACTTAATCTTAGTCATTGACATGTCAACGAGAAAAGTATAAGAGGAGGCTTGAGGGTCACTTGGAGAGTACACATAAGATGATCTGTCATTCTATTCTCTAGAGTGGGGTTTGCTAAGAGAGATAGAATCAGTGATCGGAGTTGCAGCTGAGGGGCATTGAGTACAGAGAGGTAGAGATAGTGTCGGGAGATTAGCACAGGAGCTAGAGAGAGTGACGCAGTAGCAGCCAGGGCTCACACAGAGGCTGCCAAGAGCTGTGCAGTGCTTTAGAGAGGCCAGGGTAGCTGACGTAGAGGGCTAGAAGGCTGACGCAGGGCCTCCTAAGGCTGACACAGGGCCAGTGCTAGGCAGAGAGAGGCTGACACAGCTCAGAGAGGCAAACGCTAGGGTTTCTGGGGCAGATTGGAGTTGAGGAGTTTCCAGAGGGTTTATCTGGGTTTCAGCCATGAAATTTGTCTCAGACTAAGAGGTACTACTGCCAAGGAAATTCTTTATTGGGTAAGTCGGATTTGGCACCTAGATTGTACTCTGAAATTGCTTAATAAGAAAACCCTCAAATAGTTGCACCAATTTCCCTGCATTGGGTTTTTCTAGTGACATTGGTCCAAAAATAATGGTGTCATTGTGTGTGCTTATTTATGTTTCCTTCAGTTGTTGATCTGTAATATGTTGAGAAAGCACTAGTGTTCATTTTCGGTATTTACAATGTAAATAACTTGTTAAGTAATGGAACAAGTAGCTAGGAATAAATCAGTAAAGTGCATCGAGGGTTTCTAACTGGTGGACTTAGAAATTTCAACATGGTATCAGAGTGTGGTTGCAGATCATAGGAGAGCTGAGGACATCAGCCAAGCAGAGCAATAGTAGCAGAAAATAGTTGTCTCGAGTGACAAAAGTTGTTCCTAGTAGAGCAGCAACAAGGGACGGGTGATGTAGTGTCTGTGTCATCAAGGGTGAGCCAGGAAGAGGCAACGCAAATGCTAAGGGAGGCAAAGGAAGACTCACGCAGAGCCACGTAGAAGCTAGGAAGGTTGAGGGAGTTAGCTGAGGAGGTCGGGATGCTGGTGTCGGGATTGTGCAGAGCCTAGGAGCTCTCACCTTAAGGTTGTTGGGGTTTAGGAGGCTATGGGAAAGTTGCAGAGTGGAGTTGGTGAGGTACTGTGGTCAGAACAGTATCTGACAGGGTAAGGCCAAGAGGAGGGAGTTGCTACCAAGGGTTTCTAGCCGAGAAATCTTGATCATTGGTGCGGTTGCACAGACAATCAAAGTAGGGGGCATCTCGACATCGGCAGAAGGATTTCTAGGAGGGAAACATAGACTCACAGGGAGTCACATTGCGAACTTCCAAGAGGGAAGTAGAAGAGCATCATGGCACTACACGAAGTAAGAGACAAGGACAGGCTGGATGGAGCATCAAACTTCGTAATCTGGAAGGCCAAAATCTTATTCGTACTTGACAAAAATTGTGTCAAGCACTTCGCCTTGAAGACGATAGCTATCCCAGTCGACCCAGCTGAGAAAGACAAGTATGAGGAGGCATTGGTGAGGGCCAAGAGCATCATCCTTGACAGGGTCAAGGACCATGTAGTACCACACATTGCCAAGAAGGAAATGACAAGTGCGATGTGGGAGGCCCTAAAGAAATTATACCAACATACTTCTATGTAGAGAATAATGTTACTAGAAAATCAGTTGAGGTCATATCAGATGAAGAAGGGAGAACCGATTGACACCTTCCTCAGAGAATTGAATGAGATCCAAGATCAGTTGACTTCCACAAAAGCCACGCCGGATTAGGAATTGATAGTGAGGACAGCCTTGAATGCAGTCTCAGAAGACTGGGAGGTATTTGTCCAGAGTATACTGGGCAGAGGGACACTTCCACCTTGGGATGAGATGTGGGCGACTCTTCGCCAAGAAGAGATCAGACGAAAATCAAAGGCGGGAAGCAGCAGTAAGGGCGTCAGAGTCAAAGAGGAGAAAGACGTTGTCCTAGCATCTAAGGGAAAGTAAGAAAAGTGAAAGAAGAAGGATCTCTCCAAGATCAAGTGCTTCCATTGTGGGGAGATGGGTCATTATGCGACCTAGTGTCCAAGGAAGAAGAGTAAGAGAAATTCTTCCGAGACTAAGGCAGCAATAGCAAGGGCAGAGAATGAAGTGGAGACAGACGATGACTGTGTCATGAGTGCACATGCACCACTTGAGCAGAAGTGGGGAGACATCAAGTTGTAGTAAGGCGGACTGCAGACCATGAGGGGCAGGATCCTCGAGGTACCCAACCTCTTGGATTAGACCTTGCTACAGGAGCCCTGAATAGGAGTAGCAGGATTGGCTGATGTGTGTAGAGACGGATGCAGATGGAGCAACAAAGAAAGCTACAGTGCAGGATTCCCAAGACAATGCAAGGCTAACAGGCTGCAACAATGCAAGAGGCACAGGAGTGTTGCACTAGTGCAGGATGGCACAGAGAGGTGTGCAACGGTGCGAGATGTAGGGAGTTGTTGCAGTAGCACAGAGGTCAGAGAGGAGAACTTGTCAATGGCAGAGGAAGAGTCAACATCAGGAGGGTCTCTAGCCCAATAGAGAGGTCAGATTTTGGAGATCAGTTACTTACTTCTCAGTAACTGAGTTGTAGTGCAGCAGTGCGCAGCACGATGCAACATGATGAGAGGAGTTGCAGTGCAAATGTAGTGTTGGAAGAAAGGACCAGCAACAGCATTGACATAGAGGGAGCTATCGTAAAGATGTAGTAGTGGCAGTGGCAAAACTATGGGCAGCAGTACAAGATACAACAGTGCAGACGATGGTGGGCAGCGGGCCTAGCATCTGCAGAGAGACCGATGTCAAATGATCAGAGTAATACTCAGTGAGGAGTATTGCTAGAGCACAGTCCTCGCTAAGAGTGATTGTTGATATGCGGTAGCATTGGATGCGCTCTAGCCACCAAATTTGGTGGAGAGGTTGGGGCACATGAGATCTCCAATACCCAGAAAGGGTTTTGGGAAAATTCTAAATAGTTCAGGAGATATTAAAATAATTAATATTTTTAATGGAGTCCCTAAGTCTAAACTTAGGGAAATTAAAATATTAATGTGAACTAATATAAAACTATGTTAGAATGGTCCAAAAGACATGGATCAAGCCAGATCTAATCTTAGCCATTGATTAGGGACTTAATCTCGGTCGTTGATATGTCAAGGAGAAAAGTATAAGAGGAGGCTTGAGGGTCACTTGGAGAGTACAAACCAGATGATCATTCATTCTATTCTCTATAGCAAGGTTTGCTAAGAGAGATAGAATTAGTGATCGGAGTTGCAGCTGAGGGGCATTGAGTACAGAGAGACAGAGAGGCAGAGATAGTGCTGGGAGATCAACGTAGGAGCTAGAGAGAGTGACGCAGCAGTAGCCAGGGCTCACGCAGAGGCATCCAGGAGTTACACAGTGCTTCAGAGAGGCCAGTGTAGCTGACGCAGAGGGCCAAAAGGCAGATGCAGGGCCTCCTAAGGCTGATGCAGGCCCATTCAAGGTGATGCAGAGCCAGCGCTAGGCAGAGAGAGGCTGACGCAACCCAGAGACGCAAACATTGGGGTTTTTGTGGCAGATTGGAGCTGAGAAGTTGCCGAAGGGTTTATCCGGGGTTTCAGCCAGGACATTTGTCTCGGACTGAGAGGTACTACTGCCATGGAAATTCTCTGTTGGGTAAGCTAGATTTGGCACTCAGATTGTACTCTGAAATTGCTTAATAATAAAACCCTCAAATAGTTGCATTGGTTTTCCCGCATTGGGTTTTTCTGGGGACATTGGTCCAAAAATAACGGTGTCATTGTTTGTGTTTGTTTTTGTTTCCTTCAGTTGTTAATCTGTAATATGTTGAGCATGCACCAGTGTTTATTTTCAGTATTTACATTGTAAATAACTTGTTAAGTAATGGAACAAGTAGGTAGGAATAAATCAATAAAGTGCATGGAGGGTTTCTAAATGGTAGACTTAGAAACTTCAACACCTCACAAGTAAAATAAGATTGTGTGATTCGCATCAAACAATTCCATTCATCTTTAAACCATGATCTATGCACCCTTGCTCTCCAGTTAGCTTATTTAAATTCGTCTCTTAAAAAGAAAAGTACATAGACTTTAGTTAAGACATGGCTTCTGAAGGCTTTCTCCCCATTCATAGGCAGACCTATAACCTCAGCAATCAATTCCTCTATTACCTGAAAGGTAATTCCTCCTACGACCACCTGCTGGATGTTGAATCCTTGAGCAAATCCTCTGGCAACTTTGTCATCGAAATCAACACACCGCTTGAAAAATTATACCCATCTTGTTTCCTATGTTGAATATCCGGATATATATCAAGAAAATCGGGAGCCTTATGTTCACTCATGTTCAGTTTCCCATTTCTTCCCATATTTTCCACTACTAGACGAGAACACAAGATTCAGGCTTTCAATTCGATCGCTTGATCTTCAGGGAAGGCTAACAACTTACACTCATGAGGCATAAGGAATAAAATCAATCAAGAGTTGGGTTAACGAATGTTAGCAAAATGGGTAAAAAATCACAGGACGTGGCAGAGTATTTTATAATAACAAACTAACATAAAATCTACGAAAAATCTCACTAGTAATCATGAATCTTACCCGTATTATCTCTCGGCGGTGATGACCATCAACAGATCACGTGACCTCACTCAACCGAATCATCAGCGCATGTTTTCTAAATGATTTCTCTATCACTGGCAGGGATTGTGTCAGCGCAATATAAAACAAATTTTGAATTTTCATCGTTTGGTGCTGATAACCTAATTGTCTGTGCAATTTCTTGTTTATATTTTCAAATTCACGATAACACTAACAAACCCATTATCAGCACATTTTTTAAAATTTAAAAAAAAAACAATAACACTGATATTCCCATTATCAACACTTTTCCTTTCTTATTACAAATTTATCACTCACAGCCATGTTGTTAGCTTTTTTTCAAAAAATAAATTTACAAAGTAAAAAAATCGTGATAGCAACTAGCTCCATGGGGATGTTGCCGATCATGGATGGAAGCAAGAACCCCATAGACCAGAGGCCTATTTATTACAATAAGTTTTCCTAAACCAACACTTTGACAAACTTAAAATAATAAAACCATTGTTCAAAACTATTTTTTACTGACTTTGTTGCATTTGAAAATAAAATAACTGAAGTAAAGCAACTTTATTCTCTAATAAACACTTATCAAAACCTTAGGTCCTTATCCTCAAGCTTCAATCTCTTCAAATTCTTATCCACAGTTGCAAGTTTTTTCAAAAAATATGGATATATACAGTGGAAAGTGAAATATTCTTCTTGTAGGAGATATAATGTTCAGAAACCCCCCATTGACTGGACCTCCAGGAAGAAAAACTCCTTTCAAATCTTCCAGAATAAAATTGTTCATGCCGCAGAAAGCTAATATTTTATATGGACCTTTCCAAGTATTATTGAACTTCTCGTGCTTACCTTTATCTTCAATTCGAGCATCCCATTTCAAGACTAGGTCTCAGCACTTAAAATCATCTTCTTTTGTCTTTTTGTTGAATACCTTGTTGATTTGATCTTGGAAACTTTGAGACTGCTCATATAACCTTTCTCTACTTTCTTGTACCTCTATCAGTTGATTGATTCTCCTTTGAAGATGATTTGGTTCCTCTCCTAGCTCTTGTAAATATCTCATAACTGGTATCCCAATTGAAACTGTGAAATTTGCATCAACACCATATACTAACTGAAAAGGAGTAATACATTTTGACCTATTTATACTGATCCTATCTTCCCACAAAGCAAACTTGAGCTTTGTATGTCAAGCTTTCTTATTATCCTCTAACATCTTTTTTATGATTCTAATAAGGCTTTTGTTTGATGACTTAGTTAGTCCATTACCTTGAGCGAAATAGGTTGTAAAGTGACTAAGTTTTATATGATACTCATCATGGAATTTTATTAATATTTTGAATTTAAAACATTGAGCATTATCAATTATGATTATTTTTGCACTACCAAATCTAGAAAGAATATTTTCTAAAAATTGTATAACAACGATATTAGTAGCTTGCTTTCTTGGGAGAGCCTCAATCCATTTAGTAAAATAGTCTATCCTTGTCAAGATCCATTTATGTTGTGTTGAATATGCCGGATGAATCTCGTTGATAAAATTAAGGCCCCATTGTTGAAATGGAGCTTCTACAGAAACAAGTTTCAAAGGCAGACACATAAATTTAGTTTTTCCCTCAAACAATTTACATTTATGACATGTGGCAACGTCCTTATAGACATTAGAGAAAATTGTAGGCCAATAAAATATTTCCCTTAATATTTTGTTAATCGTGGCTTTCTAATAATGATCACTGCCACATGATCCCTCGTGGAATTCTTTTATCATATGCTTGGCTTCATCTTCAAGTAAACAATTTAGTATAATACCCTGAGAATCTTTCCAGAACAAATAACCATCTAGGATATAGTATTTAACTTATTTAAGTTTCATAAATCTAGCCTAAGTCTTTTTTGTTCCTGGTGGAGCTTGCATATTTTGCAATATGTAAAGTACATCCCCATACCATGAATAATCTTTAAAATCATCATCCATTGTTGTAATTGTTTCAACCCCTGTTGTTCGTGATAATTCCATAGTTAGATTGATTCCAAAAGTTCCAAGATTCGCTTCAGCCATCAATCTGGCTAAACATTGTCCTTTTATTATTTTGGTAGGCTTGATCTCCAAATCAAATTCCAGCATTTTGGAAATCCATTTTCCCCTCCTACCATCACTTTCAGGCTGAACTGAATACTTTTTATTACAACATCTAGTACATAGGCAACTTTATGAGAGTAAAGTACAAAAACCATGAAATCCTTTATTGATTTAATAAATGCATGTGTAATTTTATCCATTATGTAATATTTTAATTCATTATCTCTCATTGCTCTAGTGAAAAAATAAATGGGTTGTTCATGACCCTCTACATTTTTCTGAAGCAAGACATCAGAGATGGTGTGCTCGGAGGCAAAATAAAATATTATAAATTCTTTAGAAAAATCAGGACTAGTGAGTAAAGGAGCCTGACTCGAAGCTTTCTTAATATCAAGTCCATTTAATATCATTTAGCTTCCTCAACATTTTTGTTATAACTTTCAGAATCTCGGCAAAATTAGGAATAAATATGTGTAAAAAATTCACCTTACCCAGAAATGACTAAACTTATTTCTTATTTCTCGGTTGCTCAATCTTTTGTATAGATGTAACTCTACTAGGATCAATCTCAATGCCCTCTTTTGATACTATATGGCCCAGTAACTTTCCTTCCTTCGTGGAAAAATGAGACTTTTTTGGATTTAGTGAAACTCCAAATTTTCTGCACTTAGTGAAAATTGTCCTCAAATGTTTTAAATGAGCAGATTCAGATTTTGAAAAAATAGTAATATCATCTAAGTATATTACAACAAACTTGTCTCTCTCATCAAAAAATGTTATATCCATCGCTCTCTGGAAGGTAGCCCCGACATTCATGAGTCCAAAGGGCATCTTAGAGTACATAAATGTACCCCACGGTGTGGTGAAAGCAATATTATCTTGATCTTGTGGATTAACCAAAATTTTATTGTATCCAGAGAACCCATTGAGCATAGAAATCCTTTCAGAACCAACTACCTTCTACAAAATATGGTCCATCTTGGGTAGAGGATAATTATCCTTCAAAGAAACTTTGTTCAAATTTCTGAAATCAATGCAGAGCCTGATTTCCCCACTCTTCTTTCTCACTGGGACCAAATTAGCTATCCAATTTGAAAATATTAGAGGTATAATGATCTTTGTAGCCAACAACCTTTTAACCTCATTTTCAATCAGTGGGGGTAACTTAGGATTAATGCTTGTTAATTTCTATTTGAAAGGCTTTTCATTTTCTTTGAGTGGAATGGTATGTTGAATGATAGTTTTATCGTAAACTTTTAGATCCTCAAATATCTAGGACAATACCTTTGAAAATATGTTGAATGAAGTTTTTACCATAAACTTTTAAATCCTCATATCTCTAGGAAAATACATATGAAAACTCCTTCAACACCTCTACATACTACGGTTTATGTTATGTTTTCAAGGTATTAGAAACCTTGACCATCTTTGGGTTTTCCTCAATCCCTAACTTACAATATTCCATCTCCCCGTGCAGGATTATGGGTTTGACAGCCACATCATTTGTGCCAAAAAATCTCTCTAAAGGGACTAAACCTCTAGGGATTATGTTATTATATCCTTTCAAGCAACAACATTTAAGAAAAAAATTTCCTCAATATTTTCTTCTGTGGATTCATCCTCATATTTATCAATTGGGGTGCTAAGAAATTCATGATTTCTCTCAAGATATATTCAAATTTGTTGATCATCTTCAAAAACCTGCCAATGTCTAGTATTGTCCAGGATAGAAGGTCTATGTCTCACATTGATTTCATAATTTTCATTTGGCTAAATGGGAATTCTAAATGTGTTGGTAGGATTGGTCAAAGAGTCTGCGATTACATTTTCTTCCCTAGGAACAAGAGAAAATTCATCTTTAGAAAATGTATCCCATACCTCATTTTGGTAAGCCCTCACCCTTACGTGTCTGGTTTGATATATGCCTTTTAACATGCTTCATAATCAACTCTGAATCTCCAAAAATATGAAATTTCTTTGCTTTCTGCTCTCTTAACATATTCAACCCAATAATCAAAGCTTTGTATTCTACCACATTGTTTGTGCAGTCAAAATAAAATTAGAACGAATGTAGTTGACTAGTGCAATGTAGAGGAACAATCCAAATTCCTGCTCGGAACCTTTCCCACAAGTGGAACCATCAAAATATTAATTCTAGATTTCATCTAAAAAAGTTGGAGCTGTTCTTGTTGAACACTACCCTCAACCTGTTATGATACTTCTCCATCAGCACAAAGGTCATTAAAAAAAATCTGAGATCCAACCTATGTGTCTACTGCGTAAATTGGATGATTGTCTAGCTGAGTTCTATTGCTTACCATATAAGCCATCTATGTTTCTCTATATAACCTCTTTAACTCTCCAAACAATGGAATTGGTGTGTAAGGCATTTCCATTTGCAATGTTCCTCCTAGTCTTGTTGCCCAAGACAGAGACAATAACATACCAAATATTGCCAGAATGTATGTTACCACTATGTCCATCATTCACACTTTTTTCAAGTATTTGTGCTAAGGTTACAACTAAATCCTTTATTAGCCCTAAACACTTAACGTTACTCGAATCAAAAGAGAATAAGTCTTTCGAAGGCCTAGTAATTTGAATTCCTTAGTGATCCATGACTGACTTAGGCATCAGATTATGTGAAGCTCTAGAATCCAACATAGAATTATGAAGGATCATATCATGAATGTTCAAGCTCACATAAAATGGGCGAACATCATCATTTATACTAGTTACATGTGGACCAAAAAAAAAACATAGGGGCATCATCATCTAAATTTAGGGAATCCTGTGAATTGATATTAACTTGATCATTCTCTAAACTTTTAACCATTGAAAGATTATTTTCCTATATTGTTCATTTCTCAAAAGTTCAACAAAAGGAATAGGAACTTTTAGCTTACCAATTTCACTCTCCAGATTGAATGTTGACTTTATTTTATCTAATTCTTTCAATTCCTTTTTAGCTTCTTCTACTTTTCTTGGACTATACTTTTTAGTCTCCTCTGGTCTTTTTAGTATTTCCTTCCTTGACTAAACTTCTCGTTCTGTTGTTGTTTTTTTGGCGGAGTCTTAATAAGGATAGTTCGTCCTCTGAGAGTGTACAACCTCTGAAAAACTACTACTACATTATTATAACCCTGCTAGCAAACTACTGAATCACAAATTTGAATGTTATCTTTTTCTTTGAGGACCCGAAAAAAATATAATGCTTCTCCTTTGTAGCAAACACTTGTGTTTCTTTTTCATCAAAACATCAAAACACTTGGATTTTTAGAGAGTTTGATACAACTCTTATTATCGTAGTAAATCATAGTTGGATCCATTTGCTGGAGAAACAAACCAGCTAAGATCTTCCTCATCCAGATGGCCACACATGCTTCCTGACTCGCAACCATGTACTATGCATCTGCCGAACTGAGTGCAACCGATCTATGTTTCCTGAAGTACCAAGAAACTGTTGTTGACCCAATACTGAATATCCCTCCTAATGTGCTCTTTCTTTTGGATGGACTCCCTACCCAGTCTGCATCGGTGAAGCCTTGAAGCTTCACTCCCTTTGTCCCTCTGTACCATAATCCATTCTAAGAAGTGCCCCTAAGGTATCTCAACACATGGTTTGTCTCCTTCCAATACAGGTTGGTAGACCTAACAATCGCTTGACTAAGTTGGTTAAATGCATAGCACATATCCGGTCGAGTGTTCACCAAGTACATAAGTGAACCCACAAGCTTCATGTAAGCAGTAGCTTCCGATACTTCCCCTGAAGTAGCATTCTCCTTCCTCCAATTACCTGTTATAAGATTCTCCATGGGTTTGTTGCTCTCCATGTGGAATCTCCTGAGTATCTCATTGGCATACTTGCCCTGAGACATAAACAACTCCCCATATCCATGCCATACCTCCATACCAAGAAAGTAATGCATGAGCCCCATGTCCTTCATCTCAAACTCTCTTGCAAGGTCCTCCTTGCAAGATTTGATCAACTGATCATCACTTGTCAATATGATATCATCAACATAAAGTACAATGATCAACAACTTACTTTCCACCACTATATGGTACAAGTTCGCATCCACTCCACTCTTCGTGAAGCCCAACCCGGTGAAGTAGCTATCTATCCTGGTGTACAAAGCACGGGGTGCTTGCTTCAGCCCATACAACACTCTCTTGAGCTGGTACACATGCGACTCACGGTCAAAGGTTTAAAAACCTTGAGGTTGATCTATATACACCTCTTCCTCAATCATGCCATTAAGGAATGTTTTCTTCACATCCATCTGATGTATCTTCTAACCCATCTGTGATGATAGTGCCAATATGGATTTGATTGACGAGTACCTTGCAACAGGAGAAAAGGTCTCATCATAGTCAATCCCCTCTACCTTTGAAAAGCCACGGGCCACAAATCTAGCCTTATGGTTCTCCACACTAGTGTTTTCAGCTTTATTTACCTAGTAAAGCCAATAGGAGCTCACCACTGACTTTTCCTCCAATCTGGGGACCACATCCCAAATGCTATTACGAACTATGGCGTCATACTCCTCCACCAAGCATCAACCCAAACCGATTGATACACTTCTTCCTTAAAGGAATATGGCTCTATCACAACACATTCGCCCATAAGAGCCATGTATCCATTGTACCTCTCAGGTGACCTCCTCTTCCTGCTTTGAGAAGTGGGTGCTCCCACATTCTCCCATGCATCATCCAATAATTTGTAAGCCTCTCTAGTGTGCTTTCTTCCCTCTCTAGAAGACGCTTCCTAAGTGGATGTCTCCACTCCCGGATCCTCTACATGTGGTTGCTCCACATCAATCTGAGGCTCCTCAACCTTAGGAGCTAAAATATCCTCATCTGCATGTAGCTCAAGATCCCTCTCAAGGGAAACTCACATGGCCTTTTCCTCATCAAATCTGATATCCCTGTGAACCATTTTCATCCTATTGGTTGGCAAGTACACCCGATAGTTGTGAGGTGTATCAGTGTACCCCACAAATATCCCCAACTCTGTTGTCGGATCAAGCTTCTTCCGTGCATCTTTGGTCACATGGAAATATACCGACGACCCAAAAATCCTGAAGTGACCAACATCTGGCCTCTTATCGGAATAAGCCTCCTCTGGTGTCTTCATCTTAAGTATTTGATGTGGGCTACGATTCTGAACGTAAACTGTTGTGATGCATGCCTCAACCCACAAGTGTAGTGCTAGGCCCTGATCATGGAACATTTCCCTCCCCGCCCCTACTCTTCTTCTGTTATTCCTCTCGGCCGCCCTATTATGTTGAGGGCTATGGGGTGTTATCAACTCTCGTTTAATCCCTTCCGCTACACATAAGTTCTTAAAATCGTTTGAGACATACTCACCACCATTATCACTTTGTAGAGCTTTAACCTTCTTGCCCGACTCTTTCTCCACCAATGCTTTAAACTCACAAAACTTTGTGAAAGTTTGAACATTTTTCTGCATGAAAAATATCTAGCATTTACGAGAATAGTCATCAACAAATATAACATAATACATGTGTTTGGTCATGGATGCTATCGAGAATGGTCCACAGACATTTAAATGGACTCTCTCTATAACAACTTCTGCTCAACTGTCTCTATCGTGAAAGGTAGACTTGGTGTATTTTCCCAAATTACACCCCTTGCATGTATCAACTTGATCAAGCGTACCTTTAGGAATAACGGTAGAGATCTGTTGCAATATCTTCAAAGCTCCATGATGCAAGTGGACCAATCATGTGTGCCACAACTCGCCAATCTATCGGCTCCACGCCCTTTCTGCTTTTGTGCTCAAAGCAGCACACTCCTCTACCTCCAACTTATAGAGATTCTTCATCTGAATCCCTATCTTCTTTACCTGACCCGTGGCTATGTGTCGAAGGAACGCCTTTCCTTTTGAAAAGATCACATCATAGCCTTTATCCTCAAGCATGGAAATGGATACCAAGTTCTTCTTCAGCCTGGGCACATACATAACATTATTCAAGGTGAGTGGAGCCCCATGCTCGCTCTTAAAAGTAATCGTGCCCAATCCAGTAACATTATACTTCCCGTCGTCACCCATATCGATATGCATCTGGAAATCTTTCTCCTCCAGGTCACTCAATAGATCTTTGTCACCAGTCAGGTGAAATGAAGCTCCACTGTCTAAGTGCCATACACTTCCCATCATTGATGACACCATGCATGTAATGAGGGAAAATTCCAATTTGAATTGAGAGTCCAAATCCTCACCCTCTGCTCCTCCTGGGGACTTCTTCTTGGACTTCTTGAGTGGAAATTTTGTAGCAAAATTGCCCAGCTCGTGACAATGAAAGCACTTAACTTTCGTCATGTCTTTATTCTTACCTCCATGATAAGAATCTGATTTTGAATGGGAAGCTTTCCCTTTCCCCTTCTTCGCCTTAATCGCTAAGGCATAGTTCTCTTCACCATGAGTCTTTGATGACGAGCCATTCCTGGTGTTCCTCCTAATCTCCTCCTACATCAAATCCAACCACAGTCGTTCCCAATCTAGAAGCTTCTCCTGACCATTGACAGAGTCTTGATAACTATGTCGACTCTTTGGGAGTCCTATAAGAGCAAGACTCACCATATCATCCTCGAAAACCGTGGTTCCAACACTTCCAAGTTCATCGCGACATTGAGTGAACTTGGTCAAGTATTTTGGAATAGTCTCGCCTTTCCCCATTTTGATTTTTCGAATTTTATCCTTCAGTGTCAATTTCCTTTGGTCACTGATGTTCTGATATAAGTCCGTCAATGCTTTCCACATAGCATATGTAGTTTCCTTCCCATGGAGACTCGAGACAATGTGGTCTCCAACTCCCTCAAGGATTATCTACCTTGCCTTCACCACACACTTCTTCCATTCGGTGAAATTCTATGCATTCGATGTTGTTGGCTTAGGAATTTCTTTATCAATGAATTCCTTCAAACCATTATCCTCTAGCATAGGCTCCATTATGTCCCTCAAGGCTATAAAATTTGAGCTACCTTCCAACTCGATCCACAAACCGTAGAATTCCATCTTCCGATCCTGAAGTATGTATTGCAAATTCCAATTTCACCTGTAACCCAAAACTTAAAAATTCAAAATATCCTATAGTATATTGTTCTCATCACCGATACCATTTATAATTTCATGTAGATTCACAAGCTCATGCAATTTACTAAAGCGCAAGACAAGAATCTACATCTACTTTCAACCAGCGAAAGCTAATAGATCGATGAAAACAATAAGAACAAGGAGAAGATAAATAAATGGCACATAACACAAGATGTATATGGGTAAATCCACTGCTCAAAGCCTCACTATCTGTATTGTATATATCATAAATATGAGTGAAGATACAAAGCTTTTTCTCACTAGAACAATTACGCACAAGTATACTCAACTCTCTTAGCTCACAAGCAAGCTCAAGCTAAATCATTAGCCTATTCTGCAGCTCTCCAAGCCCTTATTTCCTTACACAATTCCTATGGCTAAATAGCCCATATTAATGGGAATACAGTGCTTCCAAAACTGTGCAATCCAAACTAGGTCCAATTACTGATTGCATGCATGATCTATACAACTCAGTAAATCATACAACTGATAGTACACTTTCCCTACACTCTAGTCTCAACTGGGTCTTTCTGTCAAATGACATGCATGAGTTTCTCATGAGGAAATATTCATTTAACTCAAGTAGCACTAGTGGATGCATTAGTGCACCAACTGACTGTTAGTCCTTTATTAGTTCCAAAAACAATTTGGAACTAATTTAACTGAACTTAACTCAATAAACTCAGTGATCTAATTTCCAACTCAATTTAAACTCATGCTAGACCCCTAATACTTAGGGAGAACAAATACATGACTACAGAAAGACTTCCAACTCAAATTCCTACGCTAATTAAGTTAATTAAACATAATTAACTATTTACAAGTTTCTATGATAATAGAATTCAATTTTAATTCTCAGTTTAATTCAAGGACAAATTAAACTGGAATTTCTTGTTTCCATTTCTCAACACCGCTGATCTGCTTCCTTAGTGGCATCCTCATCAACAAAGCTCTCTGGAAAAGGAGGTCTAACAACCTGTTGATCTTCATGACCCTTTTTTCTCTTGGATGGTTTTTTGAACCTTGAGGTCTCCTAAAATTTGGGTTCTGCACTTGAGGTTTATTTTCACTCCTGGGAGGAGTCATCATGTCAACCAACTTCTCCATTGTTTTCCACACCACTTAAAATTACACATATAGTGAGGAACATGATTCATCCTTGAATACCACTCTTCTCTCAGCCTTCATCTCTTCTTTCTTAGCCTTCATCTCTTCTTTCTTAGCCAACAAAATTGTTTCTACTCCAATAGCATTGTTCTGCATTGCTTCCAAGGTGGAAAGATTCCTTTCTTGGAGCTGATAAGGTAATTCGGCATCAAAACCGTCAAGATAGTGCAGCAAGGCTAATCCAGCAAGGGTTTTATCTTAGCTAGGATTGAACTGTAAACTCTGTTGAATCTTGTTGTGAATTCTTGAACTAAATCCCCTCGATTCCTTTTTAGACCTTCATATTCAACTAACCTCTGGAGGTGATTTTTCTTCACTTCGCACCTAGTGATAAATTGTTTTTCAAACTGTTGGAAATTAGCGATGCTTGCTGCTGGAAAATATCTAAACCATCTATTTACCTCCCCTGATAGACTCACATTCACATCTTCATGATCTACTTCTTCTAGATCAATGAAATCATTTAACTTTTCTACATGTTGCTGAGCTATCAAGGGTCTCGTACCATCGAACTAAACTAGGTGTTATATATAGTTCAAAGGAAGATCATGTAGTGGAGTTGGGAGACTAAGAGGTGTGTATCTAGCAGACATAGTTTTGTGAGATGAGGTTAAACTGACAATATGGGTTTGAAAAGAAGATGTCAAGGGAATTGAGGTTGTTGTTGTAGTAGTTGATGAAATGAGACTATGAAATCCTATAGAAAACAGAGGACTAGTTGAAGTAAAAAACGATGGACTAAAAAATGGAAAAGTTGGAGATTTGGATGCAACTACCTGAATTTCATGGAATTTCTATTCCAAATTTGAAAATGAGACCAAATATCTTGGTCTTGTGGCAGTAAATCTTATTCTTGGATGGCAGAACTAGGAATAAAGGTATTTAAACTAGCTTGATCAATGATAGTGTCTTAAATATTGATTTCAGACTTAGAACTGAATAAAGTTTTTCAAATTTGATATCAAACTGTAAATCATCAACATATTCAACCTTTTCAGGTAATGAATAAGACCTTTCTAAGTGAACTGTACCTTATTTATTTGGAGCTTTTCATTTGAACACTTTTTCTAGACTTGACAAAATTTGTGGTGGATTCGGATAAGGGTTCCTCTGAGTATGAACTTGTTAGGTCCCTATACTACTAGTGTAACCCCTTATTGTTATTAGTGGAAACCCCTTATTATATTTTTGTGCCAATGTAGTCCCCATATTGTTATTATTGTGCCCCATAGAAGCCCACTATTGTTATTTTTGTGCCCTTACATTATTCTTGTTATGTCGGCTCTGATTATATTATGACCCCTTAGACTCATATATATAGAAAGGAGGTCTTGCCATTTGTATCATCCAATAATTGTTCATTTGCGTAATGTAAAGGAGGTTACCCCTCAAAGAGGCTGATTTTTAAGTCGTTGATCTATTTTTTCTATCTTTTTGTGAGCTGGTTTCATAACATTTGGTATCAGAGTTTTTGATTCTAGGGTTTTGCTGCTCCAAACAGGTCATCATGGAATTTTCACTATAACTCTTTCTCTACGAAATTTTAGAAGCTAAAACAAAAACCAATTTGAGCCGAAATCATTCTGAACGTCGAGTTCTAATTTCAAATCTTGTCTCGCTATATTTTAGGATATATGATTCGAGGAAATTAAATTTTTTGCAAGCTCCACAATTCTATCTCAAACAGGTCACCATGGAATTTTTGCTATAAAAAATTTTCTACAAAGGTTAAGACTCTGAAATAAAAACCCACGGGAGCCGAAATATTGGTGACGCTCGGGCCCGAATTTCATATCTTGTTTCACCATATTTTCGGAGATATGGTCCAAGACATTTGGGGTTTTTGCAGAATACCGAATTACATTCCAAACAGGTGACCTTGGGAAAATCATCATAAATTTCCCTCTGAGCATCAGTTGAAATTTCATAAGAAGTTACATAAAGAGGATTTATTTTACTTTTGTTTGAATATTTTTCAGTTCCGAAGGTCGTATAAGTTCGCTCTACTAAATTAGTCTATAATCAGGTTATCGTAGGAGATTTGGCATAACTCTTTATCGAAGAATCCAATATTGATTAGACTGGTGGGGTTAGATAGAAAACTCATAGGGCTACCACAAGACAAAATTTCAAAACTTGAAGATCTGAAATTAGAGAGTTACAGTCATTTAAATATCAATCTCCTAAAAACAAAAAAAATAATGACTCGAATTAGGAAAATAGAAACACCTAGTAAGCAAAATTGGATGGATGATTTGAATAATGCGATCGAAGATAAGATAAATAGTTTTAAATGTGCCATGGAAGCTAATATCGATGGTATGGAAGTAGATTTGAAGAAAGGCATGGAATATTTGAAGAAAGACATGGAAGGTTTGAAGGAACGTGGGACAAAGCTGCTACAAGAAAGGCCTCCTAATGATGAAAAGGTAGTAGCGGAAACTCATGATGAGAAAAAAATAAATGTTAATCAATATTTCATAGAATCTAACATTGGATTGAATACCCACCATATTCCAAAGATCAATATGAGGAAGTTTGATGGCAAGGATCTCATAACATGGATACTATAGATAGAGAAATATTTTGATCTACATGATGTGCAATTGTCACAAAAGGTACATGTTGCATCTTTACATTTAGAACCAAATAAATTTTTATGGTATAAATGGATTTGTTCTCGTAAACTACTTGTCACTTGGTCAATTTTCACAGATAAAATGATAACACATTATGAGGATACAAAGAGCAACACCTTCTTTAGCCAATTGATAAATCTCAAACAAAAGGGTTCAATGGCAGAGCACATTGAGGACTTTCGAAAATTGAATATAAGGGTAAATGATATTCCAGATAAGCAAAGGATTGATGTCTTCATAGGGACTTTAAAGGATAACAATCAACATGAGGTTCGTATTTGGGAACCTTATTCATTGGAGAAGGCATTCGGGTTGGAAAGAAAAATTGAAAGCAAAATTATGGCAACAAGAAATCCTACCACTCACAATTATAAAGATGGAAGTGTTGTTGCTCCTAGCCTTCCACAACCTACAAGTTTGACACCACAACAATTGGAAGAAAAAGTAGAAAACAACCTTTGTTACAATTGTGATAGCAAATACACTAAAGGTCATAAGTGTGCTAAGAATAAATTGTTTTACATTGATTGTGAAGAGGAGGAAGAAAAGGATCGAGAAACGTCAAAAGAGGAGGATATACACCAAGAACCAACCCCGGATAAAGAAGAAATAAATCCAACCATATCTTGTAATGCATTCGTAGGAATTACCAATCCTCAAACTCTCAACATAGAAGGACATATCAAGAATAAAAAGGATAACCTCACTTTCGCGGACAATCGAATGAAACAACATGCAGATCAACATCATAGCGAAAGAAGTTTTGATAAAGACGACTAGGTATTTTTACGAATATAACCATACAAAAAAATTTCCTTCAAGCAAGCTAAGAAGGATAATAAATTATCACCAAAGTATTATGGTCCTTACAAGGTGCTACAAAAGATTGGTGCTATGGAATACAAATTGGATCTTCATGCATCTTCCCGAGTGCCCCCAGTTTTCCATGTTTCATGCTTAAAGAAGGTTATATGTGACAAGTTCCCAATTCAAACAATATTGTTGGAACTTGACGAGGAAGGAAAAACAATATTGGAACCTGAAGAAATCATAGAAACAAGAACCCGACAGCTACGAAATTGACCAATTTCAGAGTATCTCATCAAGTGGAAGAACTTACATGTTGAAGATTCCTCTCGTCGAGAAGTGTAGGATTTCTCTAAAGATCATCTGATTCCGATAAGTATTTATGGAGATATGAATTTATTTTGATTATGGAATAATTATCAAGCCAATCAGTAACTCATGTAGGCTCAGAAGCCCAACAGTCGCATCTATTCAATCATCAACAGTTGTGTATAAATACAGGAGGTCTTTTCCTCATTTGGACACACTCATCTCAACACATCTCTCTCTCTCTCCTGCACAGAAAAGAGGCTCTTCTCCTACTGCGTAGAAAGAGACTCTTCTCTCACATGTGTGGAAGGAAGGACACAGATTTAGGGTTGCAACTGCAGATCGAAAGTTTGACCAGCATTGACCATCTTTCTCTCTCTCAGAACTGCGCTGTAGGTGGATCCTACTCTCCTCTGAAGGCCGCATTTTTTGGTGGTGGAATCAAGCTGATCTGATGGTTGGTTTGCAAGATATTGTCTACCCTAGTTTGGCTGATCTAGCGTTTGCTACTGCTGATGTAAATCAGATTTATGTACTATTTCTCTCTGTTGAATTATTGAAGATAAAGGAAGATTTGATCAAAGGGTTTCCCCACATTGGGGTTTGTCCCTGGCTAGCCGCCACATCTTGTGTCTCCTATCTTGGCTTGTTTTCTGTCAATCGTTTAATGTTCTATCTACACTTTATGTACATGTGATTGCTAATCTGTGGATAATAATAAGAAATATAAGTAAACTACTATAAGCATAGAACATACCATATCTTAACATGGTATCAGAGCTGAGATGAAGAAAAAGCCCGAGCAAGAGAAAGAGCAATCACCGAAGAGAAGATTGGCAAGGCTATCCTAAAGGAACTATGGGGTCCTCAACACTCTTCCCTGCCGAAGACAAGCTCCGTGAGAAAGTTGACTATCACAGATGGAAGATGTCTATCGATCTAACCTTAAAAGATCAGGGAGTGTTGGACCATGTGAAAGGAAATATTGTTGAGCCTCCATCAAATGCTCCCGCTACTACCAGGAACAAATGGAAAACCGTCGAAGTCAAAACAAAGAAGATCATCCAAGACTCTATCGACAAGCGCTTGTTGGCCTACATCTCCGACCTAAACACCTCCAAGGAAATCTACGATAGACTGGTGAGTTTATTTAAATTTAATGATGCAAATCAAGTTTTGTTTCTTAGAAAGAAGCTGAAGGAAATTAAGAAGGGCAAAGGATTGATGTCTTCATAGGGACTTTAAAGGATAAAAATCAACATGAGGTTCGTATTTGGGAACCTTATTCATTGGAGAAGGCATTCGAGTTGGAAAGAAAAATTGAAAGCAAAATTATGGCAACAAGAAATCCTACCACTCACAATTATAAAGATGGAAGTGTTGTTGCTCCTAGCCTTACACAACCTACAAGTTTGACACCACAACAATTGGAAGAAAAAGGAGAAAACAACCTTTGTTAGAATTGTGATAGCAAATACACTAAAGGTCATAAGTGTGCTGAGAATAAATTGTTTTACATTGATTGTGAAGACGAGGAAGAAAAGGATCGAGAAACGTCAAAAGAGGAGGATATACACCAGGAACCAACCCCAGATAAAGAAGAAATGAATCCAACCATATCTTGTAATGCATTCGTAGGAATTACCAATCCTCAAACTCTCAACATAGAAGGACATATCAAGAATAAAAAGGATAACCTCACTTTCGCGGACAATCGAATGAAACAACATGCAGATCAACATCATAGCGAAAGAAGTTTTGATATAGACGACTAGGTATTTTTATGAATATAACCATACAAAAAAATTTCCTTCAAGCAAGCTAAGAAGGATAATAAATTATCACCAAAGTACTATGGTCCTTACAAGGTGCTGCAAGATTGGTGCTATGGAATACAAATTGGATCTTCATGCATCTTCCCGAGTGCCCCCAGTTTTCCATGTTTCATGCTTAAAGAAGGTTATATGTGACAAGTTCCCAATTCAAACAATATTGTTGGAACTTGACGAGGAAGGAAAAATAATATTGGAACCTGAAGAAATCACAGAAACAAGAACCCGACAGCTACGAAATTGACCAATTTCAGAGTATCTCATCAAGTGGAAGAACTTACATGTTGAAGATTCCTCTCGTCGAGAAGTGTAGGATTTCTCTAAAGATCATCTGATTCCGATAAGTATTTATGGAGATATGAATTTATTTTGATTATGGAATAATTATCAAGCCAATCAGTAACTCATGTAGGCTCAGAAGCCCAACAATCGCATCTATTCAATAATCAACAGTTGTGTATAAATACAGGAGGTCTTTTCCTCATTTGGACACACTCATCTCATCACATCTCTCTCTCTCTCCTGCACAGAAAAGAGGCTCTTCTCCTACTGCGTAGAAAGAGACTCTTCTCTCACATGTGTGGAAGGAAGGACGCAAATTTAGGGTTGCAACTGCAGATCGAAAGTTTGACCATCATTGACCATATTTCTCTCTCTCAGAACTGCGCTGTAGGTGGATCCGACTCTCCTCTGAAGGCCGCATTTTTTGGTGGTGGAATCAAGCTGATCCGATGGTTGGTTTTCAAGATATTGTCTACCCTAGTTTGGCTGATCTAGCGTTTGCTACTGCTGATGTAAATTAGATTTATGTACTATTTCCCTCTGTTGAATTATTGAAGATAAAGGAAGATTTGATCAAAGGGTTTCCCCACATTGGGGTTTGTCCCTGGCTAGCCGCCACATCTTGTGTCTCCTATCTTGGCTTGTTTTCTGTCAATCGTTTAATGTTCTATCTACACTTTATGTACATGTGATTGCTAATCTGTGGATAATAATAAGAAAGATAAGTAAACTGCTATAAGCATAGAACATACCATATCTTAACATGGTATCAGAGCTGAGATGAAGAAAAAGCCTGAGCAAGAGAAAGAGCAATCACCAAAGAGAAGATTGGTAAGGCTATCCTAAAGGAACTATGGGGTCCTCAACACTCTTCCCTGCCGAAGACAAGCTCCGTGAGAAAGTTGACTATCACAGATGGAAGATTTCTATCGATCTAACCTTAAAAGATCAAGGAGTGTTGGACCATGTGAAAGGCAATATTGTTGAGCCTCCATCAAATGCTCCCGCTACTACCAGGAAGATCATCCAGTACTCTATCGACAAGCGCTTGTTGGCCTACATCTCCAACCTAAACACCTCCAAGGAAATCTACGATAGACTGGTGAGTTTATTTAAATTTAGTGATGCAAATCAAGTTTTGTTTCTTAGAAAGAAGCTGAAGGAAATTAAGAAGGGAAAAGATGAGAGTATGCAAGCATACTTCTTAAGAATCATCGAAATCAGGAACAATCTCCTATCTATTGGGGAGACTATCACTGATAGGGAAATGGCACTCACGACTCTTGGAGGATTACCATCTGAATGGTACATGTTTAGGATTACTCTTCTAAACAATAATGTATTTCCTGGTTTCAAGGAAATAATGGCCAGATGCATTCCAAAAGGTGTAGACCTAAGGGTGGAACAAAAGGACGATGTTACATTTGCGATAAAGCAGGTCACTATGCAAGGGATTGCCCTGATAGAAGGGACTCACACCGGGACGATGATCAAAATCCCTCTCATGGCAATCGAACGAATGGAAAATCTAATAGCAAAGGTAAAAGGAGTGCTAGAAATCAAGGAAGAGGACAACCATTCAAGAAGGCTAGAAATTCCAGGTATGAATCCAACATTGTTGAAAATAAGTAAGATGAATATTATCTACCAGCTACTCTATCTACCTCTACTCCTTCGGACTCAATGGGAATTTGGCTCATTGATAGTGGTGCCTCAAGGCACTTCACTGGTTACAAAGAAGTTCTCCATAATCTGATAGAGAAAGAAACTAACCTGGAATTGTCCTTGGAGATAATATGAAATATCCCGTGAAAGGTGTAGGAAATGTCTCTCTTAAATTGAATCAAGGTAATACGTTCCACTTACAGGATGTATTATATGTACCTGACCTCAAAAAGAACCTGGTATCCATCTAGGCAAATGGAAGACAAAGGCTACAAGGTGACCTTCAGCGATGGCAAGGTACGTATATGGAAAAATAATGTTAAAGATGCCTTCACTCTTGGGTTTTGAGTTGATTCATTATATTAGGTCGAAGGAAGTCTGCTAGGTGTCATGTCTTGTGACACATATCAAGCCTTGATCAAGAATCAAACTAAAAAGAAGATCAAGATCTTAAGGACTGATAAAGGAACTAAATATGAATCTAACGAGTTTCATGACTTTTGTAAAGAGGCTGGCATTAAGAGGGAGACTACTACACCATATACTCCTAAACAAAATGGTGTGGTAGAAAGGAAGAACCATACGATTGTGGAAGTTGTCCGTGCCATTCCGAAGTTTCTTTGGGTCAAAGCTGCAAGCACCGCCGTATATGTACAAAACCGATGCCCTCATCAAGCATTGGGTTCCAAGACTCCTGAAGAAATGTTCACCGGTAAGAAACCTGACATATCTCATTTTAAAATTTTTGGAAGCCTTGTATATTTTCATGTGCCGAAAGAGAAAAGGAATAAATTAGGTGCATCTAGAAAGAAAGGAATCTTTGTGGGCTATGGTGAAAATACTAAGGGCTATAGAATCTATGTGGCCGATCAAAGGGAAGTAGTGATTAGTCATGATGTCACCTTTGATGAAGATATGGCTCTCAGCAAGATGAAAAATCTTCCTACAGTGAGGAGCTCTCAAGAAGCTAACACCAAGGAACCAAAAGAAAAAGAGTATGACGAGATATTTGCACCTGTTTCTAGATATACCACCATCCACTCAATCATAGCCCTTGCGGCTTCACTAGGATGGAAACTACATCAGATGAATTTTAAGACCGCGTTCTTGCATGGTTCGATCAAAGAAGAGGTCTACGTGGAGCAACCTGAAGGATTTGAGATTTATGATCGAAAATCTCATGTGTGCAAGTTGAAGAAGGCCCTCTATGGGCTAAATCAAGCAGCCCGAGCATGGTATGAGAAGATCTATAGCTACTTGATGAAGCTGGGATTCACTAGGAGTGAAGCCGACCCTAATCTCTACTTTAAGGTTGAAGATGACAAGCCTCTCATACTGGTGTTGTATGTGGATGACCTCTTCCTAACAGGTGTAAACCCTCTCATTCAAAAATGTAAGAGGGAGTTGGCTTCTGAATTTGAAATGAAAGACCTAGGATTGATGCACTATTTCCTAGGACTTGAAGTCTGGCAGAAGCCAAGGGAAATTTTCCTATCTCAAGGAAAATATGTGGTGAAGATATTGGAAAGATTCGGTATGGTAGACTACAAGCCTGTAACTACCCCGATGGAGCTTGATTTCAAGAATTTAAGCAGTAGTGTTGCTGGACCTGTTTTACGAAATGCTACCGAGTATCGACAACTCGTCAGAGCATTAATGTTCTTAGTGAACTCCCATCCAGATATATGCTTTGCAATCAACACATTAAGTCAACATATGGTTGAGCCTCATCACATACATTGGATTGGTGCAAAGAATATGTTAAGATATCTTCATGGCACAATTACATGTGGGCTAAGAAACACTGTCGGAGATATGAGACTACTTGGATACACAGATGCTGATTGGGCAGGCAATGTGATGGATCGTAAGAGCACTTCTAGGTGTTGTTTCTCCTTGGGATCCGCTTCGATATCCTGGATGAGTAGGAAGTAGAAGTTGGTGGCTTTGAGCACCGCCGAGGCAGAGCATATTATTGCTAGCATGGCCTCTTGTGAGGTAGTTTGGTTGCGGAAGCTCTTCAGTGAGTTGTTTGGATTTAGACTAGATACCACCGTGATCCTATGTGACAACCAAAGTGGGATTCGTTTGTCAAAGAATCCCGTATTTCGTGATCGCTCCAAACATATCGATATCAGGTACCACTATATTCGAGATATGGTGCGGTTGGGAGCTATAAGGCTCCAACATATCGGTACAGATGAACAGGTCACCGACATTCTGACAAAGCCCCTAGGAAAGGTCAAATTTTTTAGTTTTTGAGAACGGCTTGGTGTCGTTCAGAAACCCTCTGATGAGGGTCCTGTATGATGTATGGAGATTTTGTAGCTCTGGGGGGGTACGGGGTACTTCTTGGAGCAACATACGACCACGGGGTAAATGAATCAAAACTTTCCTTGTAACACCCCGTGGCAACTATGTAGCAGGATGATTAGTTCTCCTGTGAGGTTTGGATGATGTGTTCTCCATGACGATTATGTATCAGGATGATTAGTTCTCCTATGAGGTATGGATGATGTGTTCTCCATGACGATTATGTAGCAGGATGATTAGTTCTCTTGTGAGGTCTGGATGATGTGTTCTCCACGACGATTATGTACCAGGATGATTAGTTCTCCTGTGCGGTCTAGATGATGTGTTCTCCATGACAATTGTGTAGCGGGATAATTAGTTCTCCTATGAGGACAGGATTGATTAGTTCTCCTGTCGAGTAATCCTACCCATGCAGTCTGGGACCCATGGGAAGTACTTCTCATCTAATCAATGAGCAAGGAAATGAGGATAGGGACCATCGTAGTACCGATGGATGCATCGTTGTATCTACCGTACTCCCTATGCTAGGATGACCTTCATTGATCTGGGATCAATGATACTGGTCTGGGACTAGTGGTAGGAGTTGTACCCACTATGACACTAACTTCGGGTCAGTTGAGACTAGTCTAGGACTAGTGATACATACTCTGAGATTGACTTCAGGTGAGTGGAGGACTCATCTGGGACCAGTAGTAGGAGTGGTACCTACTATGACACTGACTTCGGGTCAGTTGAGACTAGTCTGGGACCAGTGGTACACACTCTAAGACTGACTTTGAGTTAGTGGAGGATGATACTGGTCTGGGACTAGTGGTAGGAGTTGTACCCACTATGACACTGACTTCAGGTTAGTTGATACTGGTCTAGGACTAGTGGTACAAACTCTGAGACTAACTTTGAGTCAGTATGATACATCCTCTAACAATTCTTCTTCTTCATAATTTGGACAAAGCATAGCAGAGTAGAACAGAGCATATCATAGCAGATCAGAACAAGGCAAAACAGAACAGAGTAGAGAAGAGCAGATCAAAATAGGGCAGAACATAACAGAGCAGAGTAGGCATGATAGAGCAGAGCAGAGCAGGGGTCAAGCTATACAGGACAATGCATTTGATGGATGAATAGTAGCGACCAACAGACGAATTGCAGATGGATTTCTCCCTAGTTGAGAGGGAGTGTTAAAATTGGAAACTAGGGCCAAACTCCATGTGGGTCATCTTATTCATGGCTGATAATATTTTTATTAGATTCCTCTCATCAAGAGGTGTATGATTGATCTAAATATCATCCGATTCCGATAAGTATTTATGGAGATATGAATTTATTTTGATTATGGAATAACTATCAAGCCGACCAGCAACTCATGTAAGCTCAGAAGCCCAACAGTCACATCTATTCAATCATCAACAGTTGTGTATAAATACAGGAGGTATTTTCCTCATTTGGACACACTCATCTCATCACATCTCTCTTTCTCTCCCCTGCGCAGAAAAGAGGCTCTTCTCCTACTGCACAGAAAGAGACTCTTCTCTCACATGTGTGGAAGGAAGGACGCAGATTTAAGACTGCAACTATAGATCGGAAGTTTGACCAGCATTGACCATATTTCTCTCTCTCATAACTGCGTTGTAGGTGGATCTGACTCTCCTTTGAAGGCCGCATTCTTTGGTGGTGGAATCAAGCTAATCTGACGGTCAGTTTGCAAGATATTGTCTGCCCTAGTTTGGTTGATCTAGGGTTTGATGTTGCTGATGTAAATCAGATTTATGTACTATTTCTCTCTGTTGAATTATTGAAGATAAAGGAAGATTTGATCAAAGGGTTTCCCCACATTAGGGTTTGTCCCTCGCTAGCCGCCACATCTTGTGTCTCTTGTCTTGGCTTGTTTTCTATTGATCGTTTAATGTTCTATCTGCACTTTACTTTATGTACATGTGATTGCTAATTTGTGGATAATAATAAGAAAGATAAGAAACTACTATAAGAATAGAGCATACCATATCTTAGCATTTTCAAATTGAAAAATGCCAATTTCACTAACAGTTTCACTATGAGCTCTTTTATCTATATACTTGTCAAAAATGCACTAACAATGAAACTTCCAATGCCCTTTTAATTTTGTCGATGAAAAACGTTAATAAGTAGGTTGTTGGTCTATAGATTGAAATTTCATTTTGATATCGAGAGATCAAAACAAAAAAAAATGAATATCATCTTACCTCAAGGTTCTAGCTGCCTCTAACAAAATATCTACTTTGGCCATCCTCTATTTTTTACTCCTCCAAGTCTCCATAGTAGCTCCCTTCTTTCAAATCTTTCACTTTCTTTGGCCTTTTTGAACTGGTAGCCTTCTCCTTGTTTATGATCATGTCCTTCAGAGGAGTCTTATCCACATCTATGACCTCCTTGGCTAGTTTAAGGTTCTACTTTAATTTTATGTTTAATCTTAGCTTGTTCTATGGCCTGGTGTGAGGTTTCTTCCCACCTTTAAACATTTCAGCTAAGGTGGGATCCTTCACAAATGAGGTTTGTCCGACTTCAGGCTCAATTATTTTACCCTTATCTTTCTTGGTCAGTTGACTATCTATTGGTAAGTTTTTAGTAGGAGGAGGCGTCTCCTATGTTTTCCTGAGACTATCACTTTTCCTAGCGTAAACCCTGGGTAACTGAGGAACCAGAACAGGGGTTGTTTCGGCCCTTTTCTGAGTCCTTGCCTATACAGAGGAGGTCCTATGAGAGGAAGTTTTTTCTTTGGGGTTTTGTGTTTTTCTAGTTTTCTTCTTACCACTCTTTTTTCTACCTCTCTTTGATTTTGCAGGCTGAGGTTGAAACCCTCCCCAAAACAAAGAGTGCTCCCAAGTTCTCCCAGCGCTTCTTAATTGACTTTCAATTAATAATTTTATCATGTTCTTGTGGTATATGAAATGAGATGATGCATCTGCCCTAGCTCAGACTCTAGCATACATGTGTTTTAAACTTTCCAGTAGAAAATAAGCGGTGTTAATTATTAACTGACCTGCAATGTGAGCCAAGAATCTGAAGTGGTACAAGTTGACTTGGTTGTAGCATTCCTCATAGGTAAAATAGGACTATGTGATTCGCAGTAAAAATTCCATTCATATTTTAACCATGATCTATGCACCCATGCTCTCCAGTTTTCTTCTTTAAATTCATCTTTCAAAAATAAAGGTACATCAGCTCCAGCTAAGACATGGATTCTGAAGGCTTTATCCCCATCTGTAGGTAGACCTATAACCTCAATAATCAATTCCTCTATTACCTGAAAGGTAATTCCTCCTACGACCACCTCCTGATCTTTGAATCCTAAAGCAAACGCCCTGGAAATTTCGTCATGGAAATCACTACACCGCCTGAAAAATTCTACCCATCCTACTGCCTAAAACCGATGTTGGATCTTTGGATATCTCTCAAGCAAATCGAGAACCTTAGGTTCGCTCCTGTTCAGTTTCGCACTTCTTCCCTTCTTTTCCACTGCTAGGCGAGAACATAAGATCTGGTCTTTAGTTTGGATAACTTGATCTCTGGGGAAGACTAAAAACTTACAATCATAAGGCGTAAGGAATAAAATCAATCAAGAGGTGAGTTAACGAATGTTACCGAATTGGGTAAAAAATCACAGGACATGGC
Source organism: Pinus tabuliformis (assembly GCA_031772625.1). Taxonomy (NCBI): domain Eukaryota; kingdom Viridiplantae; phylum Streptophyta; class Pinopsida; order Pinales; family Pinaceae; genus Pinus; species Pinus tabuliformis. Next base: position 794,925,136 of record CM062815.1, on the reverse strand, counting down.
AGAGTACATTATAATAACAAACTAACATAAAACCTATGAAAAATCTCACTAATAATCATGAATCTTACCCGTTTTATCTCTCGACGATGATAACCATCAGCAAATCACGTGACCTCACTCAGCCAAATCATCAATGTATGTTTGCTAAATGTTGCTTTGTCACTCACGTGGATTGTGTTAGTGCAATATAAAACAAATTTTGAATTTTCATTGTTTGGCGTTAATAGCTTGATTATCTGCGCAAATTTTTGTTTCTATTTTCAAATTCATGATAACATGACAAGCCCATTATAAGCGCATTTTTTAAACTTTCAAAACAACAATAATTTTGATATTCCCATTATCAGCACTTTTCCCTGTTTATTATAAATTTATCATTGGCAGTCCCGTTGTTAGCATTTTTTCAAAAAATAAATTTACAAAGTAAAAAATTGTGATAACATGTTCCCTCTTGCCTTCTTCTTGTTAAGTTTTGTGTATTAAAACTTTGAGTACTTCTCCTCATATTTCTAAGCCCCCCTCTAGTAAAGGGAGGCCAAGAAAAATTACCCTAAAGAATCTTTACAAGTACATTGAATCTTAAAAAAAACAAAGAGAAGAGAGTCTTTACCAGTACATTGAATCTTTAAAAAAACGACAAGAGTAAATAGAAAACCAATTTAAATTAGAATTATCTACAATGCTTGACAACAACCACAAATAGTTAGGAAATAAAATAGTAGCGCTTAAGATTGAACTCTAAGGAATTAAAGATAGGATACAAGAAATAGAGCGCATGAAACAATTAATGGTTGAAGAAAATGTCACCTTGAGAGACAAGATTAAAAATCTAAAAGAAAAATTAAATAATAACTCGGCCCTAAATAACACAAAGAATAAATTAGATATCAAACCCATAAAAGAGAAAATTAAAAATCTAATTGAACTCAAATATGAGCATCATTAAACAGCCTTGAACCTTATAATTGTTAGTATAGAAGAGAAAAAGAATGAGGACACATTAGAAATAGTAAAAAAAAATGAATACAAAATCTCAAATTCAAACGAGTTATCTCACATAAGCAACAAGAGTGGGAAAGATACTTGAGCATAAACATAGACTCGTCCATATTTCGGTAAGTTGTAATGACCATAAATTATATATACTTAGGAAATCCCCAAGCCTAAAAGGAACAAGGATCTTTATAAATGAATACCTTATTCTAGAAGACCAAGTCGAACTTAAGAAAGAGGTCCAAAAGGTCAATGAGTCAAGAAAATAAGGGAAATGGGCAATCATTAGGAATAGGAAAACTATTGTTAGAGATAGAGTCCAAAATAAGAGTGATAAATAAGGATTAGGATCACTCTAGATCATCTTCTAGAACTATCGTGGTTTTCCATGGTGTAAAGGTCATATGTTAAGTTGGATCCCAAGTGATATTGATTTTATTTTCTTAGATTAAACTTGGGAGAATGATGAATCTAGGGTCTCTCACCTTAAAAAATTCATTTTCTATTAAGCTTGGAATAGTAAATCCTCTCGTAGAGGTTTTGGTGGTATTTATTGTTATATAAAGAACATTGATTCTTCTCACATTCAACTTCATAAAATTGACCCCTTTAATCAGTACATTTGGATCAAAAACTCTAATTCTACCACCAATAATTGTTTTCTTGCAATCTATTATTTCACTCCTATCAACTCTACCTCCTTTAAGAAAAACAATTTGGATAATAATTTTCCTTTCAATACCTTAGAACAAGACATCCACAACCTAAGGAATGATGATAATATCCTTTTTCTTGGGGACTTCAATGCTAAAACTTCTACTAACCAATCTATTGTATTAAGTAATGACTCTAACCCTAACCCCTTATGGCTTGATGAAGATGGTGAATTAGCTAATAGATTCAAAAGAAACTTTGAATACATAACTGAGAACCTATTCGGTATCGAGCTGTTCAAGCTTTGTAGTTCCCAAGGCTTGATAATTTGTAATAGAATTAACAAGTGGCCTACCTCCGACCAGATGACTTGTATCTATGGGCTAGGAAGTAGCATTGTGGATTATGTGATATCTGACACACATATTCTCAACCATATTGCAAACTTTGAGTTGCTGAATGATTATGAACCTCACTCTGACCAAAGGCCACTGTCCCTAACTCTCAACCTTGCCATGCATACTAGCCACATGCAAGAGAACTGTGAGAGTCAAATGCACACTCATTTTGATAGAAGTAATATAGACCTCTTCCTAAAGGATTTAAAGAGGTTATTCTTCCTAACATATAATAATAACATTGATCAAATCTCTTACAATTTTACTACTACCCATTTTTCTACCATTAACAAATTCTCTACCAAGGTGTCGTATAAAAAGAATAACAAAACTTCCAAACCTTGGTATGATATGGACCGTAAAATTGCCAGGAAAGAATTTAGAGATTCTCATAATGAAATGCTAAAGCTTGGAAATATAAGCATATACAAAGGTCTTATCAAAAGGAAGAAGAGGTCCTATATTAATAAGAGACAAGAGCATCTTCTTCACCTTTCTAAAGTTGCGCCCAGAAAGTTTTGGTGGAATGTGTTTGTTCGTAAAACAAAATATAATCATCCGATCCCATTAGATAATTGGGACATCTATCTTAAGAAGTCGTATGATTCCCTGGACACCATGGGAATCATCTTAAACAGTCCTATAAAGGAGGATATCCTTTCTTTAGAAGACATGGGGCTCGGGATTAAGAAGCTCGCTAATGGGAAAGCTAAAGACTTTGAAGGATACCAAGCTAAAATCTTCAAAATGGGGAGGTCTATCCTCATCCCTCGTATCCACAAGCTTCTCAATTTGGTGGTAAAGCATGGCTTCCCTAAGATTTGGACACAAAGCCTCATTGTGCCTATCTTTAAAAGTTGGGACAAAAATGTTCCCTCCAACTATAGGACCACTATGATTAGCCACATTTTAGCCAAAGTATATCAACTCATTTTGGAAAAGAATATTAGCCTCTGGCTTGAAAACCACAGAAAAAGAGCTAAAGGGAAACTGGTTTTAGTAGATATCACTCGACTATAGACCATCTTTTCACTCTTAGGATCATTTTTGAGGAGTGTTGAAATAGTAAAACTAATCCCTTTTGTTGTTTTGTTAAGTTGAGAAAAGCTTTCGACACTATTCCTCGGGATAAGCTATGGCAAAGATTTGAAGAGATAATGGTCCCTCCTAAGTTGAGGATTGTTGTGATTCGTCTATACGAGAATTTCTTTTCCAAGCTTAAGACCAACGAAGGGTGGTCTAAAGAAATTAAATGCAATATCAGGGTTAAGAAAGGGTGTCCCCTATCCCCTACCCTTTTTGGCATATACATTGATAAGCTAGACGAGTGTTTGGAAATTGTAGGTTGCAATGGCCTTGAGCTTGTTGGTATAGTCATTACTCTTTTCCTTTATGTCAATGATATCATTCTTCTAGCCAGAAACCATGATGACCTCGATAAGCAGCTTAAGTCTCTTCATGATTACTGCTCCAAGATGGGTATGACAATTAATACCAACAAGACTAAAGTCGTGATAATTAAATCCAAAAAGAGAAACCATGGTAATTTCGTCTATGATAAAAATTATTTGGAGTAGGTTTCTTCATACAAATATTTAGGTATTGACATTCATCAGCAACTCAGTCGAAATTATAGCATTGAGAAAAGGATTACTGGAGGTTAGAAAGCTTGTTATGAACTTGAAAACAATTGTAAGTCAATTGATCTTTGGATTTGAAGTAAAAAAAGGTTCCTCTTTGAGACTCTCTTCACCCTTATTATTTTATATGGATGTGAGGTTTGGGGTTGCAGTGTATCAAAAGAGTCGTGGAGGAATATTGAGATGATTTAAAATAAATTTATAATCTACAACCTCAATATTAAAGGAAATATTCCCTATCCTATCCTCTTTGAACGAAGTTGGCCTTTTCCCCATTGAAAACATGGTTATGTTTAGGAATTTGATGTATAAGAAAAATATTTACAGCATGGAAACCAAGAAGCTTCCCGAAATTGCTTTTAACTCTAGCCAAAACCCCATCGTTGCCTGAAGTGTGGATGGCATAAGGATGCCCAATCTTTGTTAAATCATTAGGGGATACAGGAAGAGATCATTCAAGGGAATAAGGATAGTATTAAAAATATTATTATCTCCAAATTTAAGGATAAATTGTGGGATGATAAGGAGCTGGAGGGAAAAAGGAAGCTAAGGTATTATAAGGAGGTGAACAACCCCGCCCTTGCTAACAAAAATGATCTCTTTGTCTTGACTAGTACTAAGAAAAAAATGGACGTTGCAAGGATAAGAACTAATTCTCATGAGCTTCGAAGTGAATCCAAACAGTGGTATATTCCAAAAACTCCCACATATGAAAGAATATGTCACCTTTGCGATACTAAGAGGGTAGAAGAAGAAAAACACTTTCTCTTAGATTTCCCGACTCTTACTCACATCTACTCTCATTTCCAAAACATTTGCCATACTTCCAATCTTCGTGACTTATTGAGTTAGCCTAACTATAGTGATCTTGGAGCACTTCTTTCCCTTCTTTTTGATCATAGAAATTGTTAGCCTCTTGTTGCAACAGGTTTCATATTTCATGATTGACAGTGGAAGTGCCAAAAATGTTCATCTTTTTCCATGTTGTAAAGGTTCCATTTTTGAAACATTTCTCAGTCAAGGGGAAGCCAACCAGCTTAAGCCTAGTTCCCCTAGGTTTAAATTTTTGCTTTAGAATATAGAGAATGTATCTGTCCAAACAGCTTAAGCTTGGCAGAGTAGCAACTAGGTAGAGAATGAAGGAGCCCAACAGCTTAATCTGGGCCCTTGGAAGAAATAAGGGTAGTTTTAGAAAGGAAAGGCAGATTAAAAGAAAAAACAATCAGGGTTTGCAAGTCTAAGTGCACCCTTCCTGAAGTAACAAAAAATGCTAGATGGATTAGGCTGGGTAGGTAGCCTGGGGTTGCAGAAAAGATCATCTTCAGTTTTGGTTTGACAAAGAAAACTCATCTTATCAGTGGTGGAGGTAGCAAAGCACTATTTTAATGGCAGAAATTTGGAAGCATGTCTAACTTCCCTTCATTCCCCCTAAAAACCCTCTTACTAACATTTCCCCAAAGGACCTTGGGATCTACCCAACAAGTCCTGATTCCATTTCATCTCTGAGAAGCATTAAGGTAAGTGTTGGCTTTCTTAAATGAAAAAAAGCCACATTTCTTGTGTAAAAGTCATGTTTTCATCTTCTACACACTCTCTATGTCTATCATCAGTTCACAGGCTTATCATCATTGTCCCCTTCATTTTTTCATTTCATAAACTCACATTGACTCCTAATTTTATTATGTAGCTCCCTAACTACTCCCCCACCCCCATTCACTACTAAAAAATATATAAAAATCCGCAAAAAATATTAAATAGCCCTCCCCAGGCATTATAGCCATATGTTTGGTCCGGGAAATAGCAGTCCATTTGGGGCTCCTATTAGCCTTTCTGTCTCCTAACCTAAGAATTAACCTAACATCTTGTTTGGTTAATAACCTTTATCTGATTTCTCGTTCATCAAAACCTTCACATCCCCCCCCCCCCCCCCCCCCCCCCCCGCAGTCATTACCTCCAAGGGTTTAATGTTTAAAGCTTTATTAAAACATTAAATTAACCCCCCGCGCGCATATAAACCCAAAAACCCTCTTTATTAAAGTTATAACCCCCCCCCCCCCCCCCCCGCCGCATCAATTATTAAATAAAATAGTGGGCGGGTCCCCGCCCTACCCTCTGTTGCCTTGTCCTCCCCGCCAGCCGTTAGATCTGGCCCGCCCCAGATCTACGGTGGATGGGCCTTTTCACATGCCAATACACCCGAAGTTTAGCGTCCGGGAGTTCGGCGGTTTTGTCGTCGTACTCCCGCCACGCGTCAAGCTCTCGAGTGTGGCGGAGCCCCTCCCTCCAAAACCACCCAGGCGCTTAGGCGGTGCGCCCAAAACAACTTACCACCCTCGCCTGCGTGATGTCAGCGCCACGTCCTCCCCTATGACGTCATCTCCTCACTACTGCCGCCGTGCCACGTTGCCGCCACCTCATACATTTTGTACCCTCGCCCTGCCACCGTGTCCCTGCCACCATCCCGCCACGTCATCCATCCGTACATAATGATGTCATCTACCGACGTCATCTCGCCACGTCATCCATCCGTACCCCGAGACCCGCCGATGACGTCATGCTGACGTCATCCCGAAAAAGCACCAAAAGCACCAAATGTCAATTTTTTGCTCAAAAGAGCGCGGACGACCGTTGTAATTCATTTTTATGGGTTCATTTGAACGCTCTGGTCCCCTGTTTTATTCATTTGCTCACTCCCAAAGCTTCAAGGCGACCAACTAAACTGTTGCGATCGGCAATTCAAGTTTGTAACCTACTTTGCATTAATTCATCAACTTTCGGAGCCGTTCAAACCAGGTATTTGCCATATTTTCCCCTTTTCGCTCCTGTGCTTGCATTTTATCCATTGCACATACTGTGAACCTGCGAAAATTCCACAATTTGTAACTCTGTTGCGCCTCAGACCCCATTAAACCTACTGGAAACCCTTTACTCCAAAAAAGTCTCAGAAACCTGATGCCCATTTACACTTTTGCGGGCGAATTCTGTTTGAAGCTCGGCCCCCAGCAAAAAAATCTCGCAGCAACTCGGCATTTCCCCGTTTTTACCCTGTTCCGCTGTCCAAATCCGTTCACTAAAACTGTAAATTGCCCTCTGATCCGCTGCATTGTTCTTCACAGTCTCTAGCTCTAGAGAATTCACTGAGAAAAGGGGAAATTGACCCCAAAACTTTGCAAAATTGGTCTCTTACAGCATAAACTCTCAAGCTGTCCAGCTACTATTACATTAGAGTTCAGATTACCTGCTCCTGCTGATTATTACAAGCAAATTTGATAACCAGTTGTTACATTAGTCCTCCTTCAGCTCAAGCATTCAAAAGCTACATAATGGCCACTCCATCTGCTCTGAACGTTACTCCCATCAACCCGCCAAGCAAAGAGCTTGAGTCCATGCCCTTGGCCGATACAGACTATCTTATTCAAGACTTCGTTGCCAAAAGGAATCATCTACACACCTACTGCCAGCTGAGAAATAGTTTCATAAACAAATCTGACATATATGGCATTTGGGAGTCCAATCTGCCCCATTTTTTCCTCCCTTCTGTGAATATTTTTCCTGAGATTATTCACCTCTGCGTTGCAAATTATGAACCTAGTCAAAGGGTTGTTAAGTCTTCATCTGGAAGCAAACTTTTCTACACTACTCCTGACTCCATCAACCAGATGTTGAACTTCAAAGAAACTCAGACCCTATTGCCCTTCTCCATAAATAATTTGTTGGAAGAGGCCTCCTGGTTCCGTGGTACCAAGATTGAAGTGATTGCTAAGACATTTATGAGGGCAGATTGCCAACCAAAGGAACCACCTCCATTTCCTTATGACCATTTCAATGAGGTGGGCAAGCTACTGGTAGATATGATATCTTATGTGTTGGGCTTCACAACAACTGAACTCGTAGACGAGACAATACTGGTTATATTGTCTTCTTTCAGCCAAGGACAGCCTCCTGCTGTCAAGTACAATTATGCCAGATTCATATCAAATAAAATCCATGACCAGCTCACTAGACTAGATAGGCAGGGAATCTTCAAATATTCCTCCTATATCTATCATTTGTTCATGTTTTATCAATCTGAAGTTTTCCAATGCCCTATCAAGAAACTGGACTCAAAGGGAGAAAGGAGGTCTGTTGTCTTTTGGTCATCTGTGTTTCATCAAGTCCAGCACTCTCCTTATTCATACTGTGAATTCATTGACCAGTTTGTCTATCCGGTCTCCTGCCTCCTAATGAAGGTTCCTCCTCCCAGATTAACCTATGAAATGAAAATGACCTTACAGTTGTCTAAGAATTACAAATTAGGTGATTGGTACCTATATCAAGACCATACTGTCATCAGAGTTTATGGTTGTGAGTTGTATCCATACAGGCTCCCGAGATATGTGCCAATGAGACTGTTTGCTTTAGAATACTACAAGCAGCTTATAAATTCAGATTTGACTCACTTTCACAGCACCAAAAAGAAGGCACAACTGAAATTCAAAGACCGCCTAGGCCCCTTCATCATGAATAAGAAGGATGGTTAGCAAGAGGCTGACATAATACTCAAGGATCAATTTAAATTGAAAAGGAGTTTCTGGTGGGTCCCTTATGACCCACTTGGCTTCATTAATGCCAGAAGGGTCAAATATAGGTTGATAACCTATGACCACTGCAAATACCCAGACATTGAAAAATATGCTAATCAAGGTGCATGGGCGCAAGGAACTTTAGTGGAAGAATTAACTCAAGAGGAAATCTTGGAACAAACTGCTAGGGATCTTGAAAAAATTCTTGACTTAGATTCTGATGACCAGGTAAATTCCAAGCTGCCTTACCAAGTTGAAGAGGGCACTTCTACAGCTGCAGCTTCACAAGCTGCCCAAGGAGCTTCTACATCAGCAACAGGTATAGCCAAAGGGAAGGAACCGATGGAGACAGAGCAAACGGTCACAGAACAGTGGGTCACCTCAATGGAGAAAATTCAAGGGCAAACCCCTCCTCAACAAACAGAGGCACTATAAGTGCCACCTTTGCAAACGCCTGCCCATGAGGAAAGGGGCAGGAAGCGAGACCGACAAGACTCCACACCTTCTAGTGGGTCTGTGCAGCAGCCTGAATCAAAGAGACAAAGGGTTGATTCTCCGGTTGAGGAGGAGGTCAGTGAAAAGATCGTGGGAAGCCCGAGAAGGGAAAAAAGCCTGCATACACCAACAAGCTCTTTTCAGCGAGAGCAAGATAAACAATAAGGCATGGAGGTGTCTTCCTCCACTCAAAGAGGAAAAAAACCAGCCAGCACCAAGGCCAGCTTCAAAGAAATCAAAGCTCAAAATGAGCTACTAAGGGTGCAATTGTATAAGCAATTTTTAAAGACAACACCTGCCAAACAAGAAAGACTGATGGCAGCATTTGATATAAAGCAAGAAAAGATGATTCTGAGCCACTTCAAGCCCAAGGTTCAGCAGCCGCAATCGGCCGCAGACTTTGTTAAAACGAGGTTATAGGTCCTATCCAAGGACATCCACCCAATGGATCAAATAGAATTACACAAGCAGACAGCTGAAATGCTTTATGCTACACTTGCTGAAAAGGCCACATTGGCCCATGAGTTAGAAGAATCATTGAAGAATACCAACACTCAGCTGGATTTTGAAAGATTGTCCTCCACAGCCAAGGATAATAGAATTAAAACACTGGAGGAGATTATTGTGGACTTAGGTCATGATCCTAAGGATCCTAAGGGTGTCAAGACCCTTATGAAATAAAGACGATGATATTGCTGCACTGAAGAAAAGATTGAGGTTGCTTCCTACTGAGCACCCTCAAACATGAGAAATACAGAAAGAAAAAGAAGTTGAGGATCAGTTGGACTTGATGATGAAGTTGAACCAAAGAGTAATCGATTTGGAAGTGGAGTTGGAGCAAGCGCTGCAAGGAAAGCAGGGAGAGTCGACCTCCCAGCCTCCTCAAACAATCCCAACTATTGCTGATCCTCTATCACAAGCAGCAGTGACCCCTCCAATTGTTCCAACCACAAAAATAGCTACAGAAGCTACAACATCAACAACAGCAGCACCTGAAGCAAGCATGAGCGTAGATGATTTGACAGAAGCTGTCAATAAACTTAAACTTCAGGAAACAGAAATAAAGGAAGCCAAAGAAAATCTGGCTAAACTAGAAGAAAAATATGATAAGTCCAAAATGACGGTGGGTGAGCAATAAAGGGAAATCAAAGCCCTGAGGGACAGAATCAAAACCTTGGAGAAAGAATTATCCTTGACAAAACTTTGGCTGAAATAAAGAAGATCCTGTGGGCCAAAATAAATCAGTCAATCACTGGCCAATGGAGGTCAATTTAGGCCATGTACGAACAGGTGGAACTGATTGGCCGTGCTAAGCTTGAAAGCCAGAGAGCCAAGGTAGCATTAGGAAACATGCCTGAGCAGGCTAACAGAATGATCAACTTTCTGAATCATCAAACTAGGGAAGAGCTGGCAGCACTCCATATCATGAACTAAACAGATGCCATATTAACAGCAAAAAGTGTGCTCACATTAAGAAGCTTGGTGCAAACTCTGGAGGCAAGATGTCGGGATATACAGAGAGATGTAGACAATTTTGACGTAAAGCTTGCAGCACTACAGATTAGAGGATTGCCCAGCCTGTTGACCAGCGCTGGAAAACTATTAACATGTGACCAATATGCTACCAGGCTAAATAATTTTGTCACAAATCAGCTTACTGCTGCATCAAGTTCTACAGCAAAGGCAGGGCCGCCTACAGGACAGACACTCTACGACAAGTTGGAAAGCTTATTTTACCTGGAGCATGAGGTCAATCATCTGTTTGATATGCCGCCCAGTTATTACAAGTACACAGAGGCCGATGAAACACTTGTCAAAATACAAAGGCACCAGTTGCCTTCAGAGAATTGGTGGCAGGCAATGCTGGCCGTATTTCCCAGGTGATTTCAGTTTTTGCCTCTTTTTGTTCATTTCAAAATCTATGTCAGATACAGGTCAGCAAGAAGCACAGGATAAGGCACAGAATGCACAGGACAGAGTAATGAAGGAACGCGCAGGACAGGTGGGAGCAGGTACAAAGCAGTAACACTGAGATGGCAAACTGAAGAGCGCGGATTTCTAAGAACGCAGTCCCGCCGACTCAAAAGTCAACATCTACCGCCAGAAGTGAACAGCTGTTGCATTTGTATTTATTTTAGCATTTACTTTTCATCAATCACTCCTTAAGGGTTGGTAGTGAAGTTATCAGCTATTAACTTCTCGTCTAGATATTTTTGTATCCAAAAATTTTGTATAAAGACCACCCTCTGTGTTGTTAAAAGGGTTGGTCGGCTTATGTATTCCAGGAGAGACTCGCACTGCATACCTGTTATTTTCTATAATCAAAGACTGCTGAAAGCTTGGAGAGAAAACTGCCTGTTGTTAATGAATGTTTTGAAGAAATGAAGATGGAATTCTTGTGATGCATCCTGAAACAATAAGTGCATCTTATCTCTGTTTTATTGTTTACCACTATCTAAATAGCAGAAAGAAAGAATAGCTTAGAATTTGTTTAAATACACTATGCTCAATTTCTGTTATTTCCTTATGTTTTCCTCTGAATGAATCGGCTATGAATATGAATTCCTCCTGGCTCATATTTACCCCTATTCACCTGTGTTTGCCAATTATCTAGGGATTCTTAAATGCCCCTAGGTAGAGCTCTGTTACCTACATCTGTTAAGCTGATTGAGAGATTATTAACTGCCTCTCATTACTTAGCATTCTTTCCATCATTTAAACCTGAAACATTGTTTCATGCGCAGCTATCTTGTACCATTTTCCCTTATTGTGACCAAGGAAATGCACCAGCAGTCCTCCTCCTCGACTCCACGCCCAATGGTTTGAAACACTCAGACTATGCCTTGCCTCTCTACCTGAAAACATCAATTTTCCCACCAAAAACAAAACAAAAACCCTCTGAACTCAAAACCTAGCCTAAGATAAATTTCAACAAATGGCGACTCCACTGGGGACCTCTCCTTAGATAATTTCACAAAGAAAGTTGGAAAGCTCCACTGGGAAGAACCAGACCTTCATAACCATTTTTTACAAGTCTAGTTCTGATCTTTGATGGTGGACAGAGATCAGGCACTCCAAATTTGATCATCCACCTGGCGACTCCACACCATCTGCTTAATCAACACTCCACTGGAGGAGCGAACCTGAAAGAGGAAGTTTCAAAGTGTTCTACAGATAATTAATCCTATTTCAAAGTGTTTATAGTCAGACAGGATGACCGGTTACGTGGAAGATGAGGTTGAACAAGCTGTAAATCAATTCAAGAAATTGTTATCAGAATATGAGCTTGAAGAAAATTTTGTTAGATCTGTGTTGTTAAAAGTCAAAACAATAAAGTAGCCTCAAATCAGAATATCTTTCCTGGACCTAGTTGTTGAAGAACATGAGAATGAGATTGAATTTTTGCATTCTCAAATTCGGTCATATGATTTTCCTAGTCCTAAAGAGTTCTTCCAAAATCTTCCTTCTCCTAGTCATAAGGAAATCCTATTACCCTCTGACATACAGATTGAGGATGATCATACTTTCAAGAGAAAGAATGAAGTATTGGCTGCAGAGGTTGTTACTAAGGATGCAGTTGTTCCATCAGACAAAGCAAGCCCAGAAGAAACTCTCCCACATAATGTTTTTATAGATCCTGTAGCTGATTACATGGAGAATCTTTTCAACTCAAAATCTTCAACATATTTTCTCTATGAAGACCAGGACATTCAGCAAATACCTTCATATGTCACAAATTTGAGTATGGGAGCACATGACCAGACAATGTTTCTGATTTCACCAACTATCAGTCAAACAGTGTGTTTTCTTCTACAAATGCTAGAGTGGTTGCACTGGTTATTTCATTTTACCTAACCAGCAAACAGGTGCTGATTAGGGTAGGTAGGTAGGATTTCAGTTTTCTGTTTGTATAGCAGTCTGATGCAGTTGATGCCCGAAGTGAAGGCCCTAAGCTCATCAAATGTACTTTCATGTGTATAAATAAAGTACCCAGCGAAGGAAAGTTTTTTTACAGAAGCAGTTGAACACTAAGGCAGTCTGACCTACTGTTCTTGGCCTTCCACAAGGGAAGGCCATCCCCAAGTGGAGCCACTGTTAGCCTCCTGTTGCAACAGGTTTCATATTTCATGATTGACAGTGGAAGTGCCAAAAATGTTCATCTTTTTCCATGTTGTAAAGGTTCCATTTTTGAAACATTTCTCAGTCAAGGGGAAGCCAAACAGCTTAAGCCTGGTTCCCCTAGGTTTAAATTTTTGCTTTAGAATATAGAGAATGTATCTGTCCAAACAACTTAAGCTTGGCAGAGTAGCAACTACGTAGAGAATGAAGGAGCCCAACAGCTTAATCTGGGCCCTTGGAAGAAATAAGGGTAGTTTTAGAAAGGAAAGGTAGATTAAAAGAAAAAACAATCAGGGTTTGCAAGTATAAGTGCACCCTTCCTGAAGTAACAAAAAATGCTAGATGGATTAGGCTGGGTAGGTAGCCTGGGGTTGCAGAAAAGATCATCTTCAGTTTTGGTTTGACAAAGAAAACTCATCTTATCAGTGGTGGAGGTAGCAAAGCACTATTTTAATGGCAGAAATTTGGAAGCATGTCTAACTTCCCTTCATTCCCCCTAAAAACCCTCTTACTAACATTTCCCCAAAGGACCTTGGGATTTGCCCAACAAGTCCTGATTCCATTTCATCTCTGAGAAGCATTAAGGTAAGTGTTGGCTTTCTTAAATGAAAAAAAGCCACATTTCTTGTGTAAAAGTCATGTTTTCATCTTCTACACACTCTCTATGTCTATCATCAGTTCACAAACTTATCATCATTGTCCCCTTCATTTTTTCATTTCATAAACTCACATTGACTCCTAATTTTATTATGTAGCTCCCTAACTACTCCCCCATCCCCATTCACTACTAAAAACTATATAAAAATCCCCAAAAAATATTAAATAGCCCTCCCCAGGCATTATAGCCATATGTTTGGTCCGGGAAATAGCAGTCCATTTGGGGCTCCTATTAGCCTTTCTGTCTCCTAACCTAGGAATTAACCTAACATCTTGTTTGGTTAATAACCTTTATCTGATTTCTCGTTCATCAAAACCTTCACATCCACCCCCCCGCAGTCATTACCTCCAAGGGTTTAATGTTTAAAGCTTTATTAAAACATTAAATTAACCCCCCGCGCGCATATAAACCCAAAAACCCTCTTTATTAAAGTTATAACCCCCCCCCCCCCCCCCCCGCCGCATCAATAATTAAACAAAATAGTGGGCGGGTCCCCGCCCTAACCCTCTGTTGCCTTGTCCTCCCTGCTAGCTGTTAGATATGGCCCGCCCCAGATCTACGGTGGGCGGGCCTTTTCACATGCCAATACACCCGAAGTTTAGCGTCCGGGAGTTCGGCGGTTTTGTCGTCGTACTCCCGCCACGCGTCAAGCTCTCGAGTGTGGGGGAGCCCCTCCCTCCAAAACCACCCAGGCGCTTAGGCGGTGTGCCCAAAACCACTTACCACCCTCGCCTGCGTGACGTCAGTGCCACGTCCTCCCCTATGACGTCATCTCCTCACCGCTGCCACCGTGCCACTTTGCCGCCACCTCATACTTTTTGTACCATTGCCCTGCCACCGTGTCCCTACCACCATCCCGCCACGTCATCCATCCATACATAATGACGTCATCTACCGACGTCATCCCGCCACGTCATCCATCGGTACCCCGGGACCCGCCGATGACGTCATCCCGAAAAAGCGCCAAAAGCGCCAAATGTCAATTTTTTGCTCAAAAGAGCGCGGACGACCGTTGTAATTCATTTTTATGGGTTCATTTGAACGCTCTGGTCCCCTGTTTTATTCATTTTCTCACTCCCAAAGCTTCAAGGCGACCAACTAAGCTGTTGCGGCCGGCAATTCAAGTTCATAACCTACTTTGCATCAATTCATCAACTTTCGGCGCCGTTCAAACCAGGTATTTGCCATATTTTCCCCTTTTCGCTCCTGTGCTTGCATTTTATCTGTTGCACATACTGTGAACCTGCAAAAATTCCACAATTTGTAACTCTGCTGCGCCTCAGACCCCATTAAACCTACTGGAAACCCTTTACTCCAGAAAAGTCTCAGAAACCTGATGCCCATTTACACTTTTGCGGGCAAATTCTGTTTGAATCTCGGCCCCCAGCAAAAAAATCTCGCAGCAGCTCGGCATTTCCCCATTTTTACATTGTTCCGCTGTCCAAATCCGTTCACTAAAACTGTAAATTGCCCTCTGATCCGCTGCGTTGTTCTTCACAGTCTCTAGCTCCAGAGAATTCACTGAGAAAAGGGGAAATTGACCCCAAAACTTTGCAAAATTGGTCTCTTACAGCATAAAATCTCAAGCTGTCTAGCTACTGTTACATTTGAGTTCAGATTACCTGCTCCTGCTGATTATTACAAGCAAATTTGATAACCAGTTGTTACATTAGTCCTCCTTCAGCTCAAGCATTCAAAAGCTGCATAATGGCCACTCCATCTACTCTGAACGTTACTCCCATCAACCCGCCAAGCAAAGAGCTTGAGTCCATGCCCTTGGCCGATACAGACTATCTTATTCAAGACTTCGTTTCCAAAAGGAATCATCTACATACCTACTGCCAGCTGAGAAATAGTTTCATAAACAAATCTGACATATATGGCATTTGGGAGTCCAATCTGCCCCATTTTTTCCTCCCTTCTGTGAATATTTTTCCTAAGATTATTCACTTCTACGCTGCAAATTATGAACCTAGTCAAAGGGCTGTTAAGTCTTCATCTGGAAGCATACTCTTCTACACTACTCCTGACTCCATCAACCAGATGTTGAACTTCAAAGAAACTCAGACCCTATTGCCCTTCTCCATAAATAATTTGCTGGAAGAGGCCTCCTGGTTCCCTGGTACCAAGATTGAAGTGATTGCTAAGACATTTATGAGGGCAGATTGCCAACCAAAGGAACCACCTCCATTTCCTTATGACCATTTCAATGAGGTGGGCAAGCTACTGGTAGATATGATATCTTATGTGTTGGGCTTCACAACAACTGAACTCGTAGACGAGACAGTACTGGTTATATTGTCTTCTTTCAGCCAAGGACAGCCTCCTGCTGTCAAGTACAATTATGCCAGATTCATATCAAATAAAATCCATGACCAACTCACTAGACTAGATAGGCAAGGAATCTTCAAATATTCCTCCTATATCTATCATTTGTTCATGTTTTATCAATCTGAAGTTTTCCAATGCCCTATCAAGAAACTGGACTCAAAGGGAGAAAGGAGGTATGTTGTCTTTTGGTCATCTGTGTTTCATCAAGTCCAGCACTCTCCTTATTCATACTGTGAATTCATTGACCAGTTTTTCTATCCAGTCTCCTGCCTCGTAATGAAGGTTCCTCCTCCCAGATTAACCTATGAAATGCAAAATACCTTACAGCTGTCTAATAATTACAAATTAGGTGATTGGTACCTATATCAAGACCATACTGTCATCAGAGTTTATGGCTGTGAGCTGTGTCCATACATGCTCCCAAGATATGTGCCAATGAGACTGTTTGCTTTAGAATACTACAGGCAGCTTATAAATTTAGATTTGACTCACTTTCACAGCACCAAAAAGAAGGCACAACTGAAATTCAAAGACCGCCTAGGCCCCTTCATCATGAATAAGAAGGATGGTTGGCAAGAGGCTGACATAATACTCAAGGATCAATTTAAATTGAAAAGGAGTTTCTAGTGGGTCCCTTATGACCCACTTGGCTTCATTAATGCCAGAAGGGTCAAATATAGGTTGATACCCTATGACCACTGCAAATACCCAGACATTGAAAAATATGCTAATCAAGATGCATGGGCGCAAGGAACTTTAATGGAAGAATTAACTCAAGAGGAAATCTTGGAACAAACTGCTAGGGATCTTGAAAAAATTCTTGACTTAGATTCTGATGACCAGGTAAATTCCAAGCTGCCTTACCAAGTTGAAGAGGGCACTTCTACAGCTGCAGCTTCACAAGCTGCCCAAGGAGCTTCTACATCAACAACAGTTACAGCCAAAGGGAAGGAACCGATGGAGACAGAGCAAACGGTCACAGAACAGCCGGTCACCTCAATGGAGCAAATTCAAGGGCAAACCCCTCCTCAACAAATAGAGGCACTACAAGTGCCACCTTTGCAAATGCCTGCCCACGAGGAAAGGGGCAGGAAGCGAGACCGACAAGACTCCACACCTGCTAGTGGGTCTGTGCAGCATCCTGAATCAAAGAGACAAAGGGTTGATTCTCCGGTTGAGGAGGAGGTCAGTGAAGAGATCGTGGGAAGCCCGAGAAGGGAAAAAAACCTGCATACACCAACAAGCTCTTTTCAGCGAGAGAAAGATAGACAACAAGGCATGGAGGTGTCTTCCTCCACTCAAAGAGGCAAAAAACCAGCCAGCACCAAGGCCAGCTTCAAAGAAATCAAAGCTCAAAATGAGCTACTAAGGGTGCAATTGTATAAGCAATTTTTAAAGGCAACACCTGCCAAACAAGAAATACTGATGGCAGCATTTGATATAAAGCAAGAAAAGATGATTCTGAGCCACTTCAAGCCCAAGGTTCAGCAACCGCAATCAGCCGCAGACTTTGTTAAAACGAGGTTAGAGGTCCTGTCCAAGGACATCCACCCAATGGATCAAATAGAATTACACAAGCAGACAGTCGAAATGCTTTATGCTACACTTGCTGAAAAGGCCACATTGGCCCATGAGTTAGAAGAATCATTGAAGAATACCAACACTCAGATGGATTTTGAAAGATTGTCCTCCACAGCCAAGGATAATAGAATTAAAACACTGGAGGAGATTATTGTGGACTTAGGTCATGATCCTAAGGATCCTAAGGGTGTCAGGACCCTTATGAAAAAGAAAGAAGATGCTATTACTGCACTAAATAAAAGATTGAGGTTGCTTCCTACTGAGCACCCTCAAACAGGAGAAATATAGAAAGAAAAAGAAGCTGAGGATCAGTTGGACTTGATGATGAAGTTGAACCAAAGAGTAATCGATTTGGAAGAGGAGTTGGAGCAAGCACTGCAAGGAAAGCAGGGAGAGTCGACCTCCCAGCCTCCTCAAACAATCCCAACTATTGTCGATCCTCTATCACAAGCAGCAGTGACCCCTCCAATTATTCCAGCCACAACAATAGCTACAGAAGCTACAACATCAACAATAGCAGCACCTGAAGCAAGCATGAGCGTAGATGATTTGACAGAAGCTGTCAATAAACTTAAACTTCAGGCAACAGAAATAAAGGAAGCCAAAGAAAAGCTGGCTAAACTAGAAGAAAAATATGATAAGTCCAAAATGACAGTGGGTGAGCAATCAAGGGAAATCAAAGCCCTGAGGGACAGAATCAAAACCTTGGAGAAAGAATTATCCTTGACAAAACTTTGGCTAAAATAAAGAAGATTCTGTGGGCCAAAATAAATCAGTCAATCACTTGCCAATGGAGGTCAATTCAGGCCATGTACGAACAGGTGGAACTGATTGGCCGTGCTAAGCTTGAAAGCCAGAGAGCCAAGGCAGCATTAGGAAACATGCCTAAGCAGGCTAACAGAATGATCAACTTTCTGAATCATCAAACTAGGGAAGAGCTGGCAGCACTCCATATCATGAACTGAACAGATTCCATATTAACAGCAAAAAGTGTGCTCACATTAAGAAGCTTGGTGCAAACTCTGGAGGCAAGATGTCGGGATATACAGAGAGATGTAGACAATTTTGACGTAAAGCTTGCAGCACTACAGATTAGAGGATTGCCTAGCCTGTTGACCAGCACTGGAAAACTATTAACATGTGACCAATATGCTACCAGGCTAAATAATTTTGTCACAAATCAGCTTACCGCTGCATCAAGTTCTATAGCAGAGGAAGGGCCGCCTACAGGACAGACACTCTACGACAAACTGGAAAGCTTATTTTACCTGGAGCATGAGGTCAATCATCTGTTTGATATGCCGCCCAGTTATTACAAGTACACAGAGGCCGATGAAACACTTGTCAAAATACAAAGGCATCAGTTGCCTTCTGAGAATTGGTGGCAGGCAATGCTGGCCGTATTGCCCAGGTGATTTCAGTTTTTGCCTCTTTTTGTTCATTTCAAAATCTATGTCAGATACAGGTCAGCAAGAAGCACAGGATAAGGCACAGAATGCACAGGACAGAGTAATGAAGGAACGCGCAGGACAGGTGGGAGCAGGTACAAAGCAGTAACACTGAGATGGCAAACTGAAGAGCGCGGATTTCTAAGAACACAGTCCCGCCGACTCAAAAGTCAACATCTACCGCCAGAAGTGAATAGCTATTGCATTTGTATTTATTTTAGCATTTACTTTTCATCAATCACTCCTTAAGGGTTGGTAGTGAAGTTATCAGCTATTAACTTCTCGTCTAGATATTTTTGTATCCAAAAATTTTGTATAAAGACCACCCTCTGTGTTGTTAAAAGGGTTGGTCGGCTTATGTATTCCAGGAGAGACTCGCACTGCATACCTGTTATTTTCTATAATCAAAGACTGCTGAAAGCTTGGAGGAATGGTTGTCTGCATCGTGTTTAATTGGTTTAAAGACGTGAATATGGAATTCTTGCACTGCTATATGAAACAATAAGTGTTCCTCATCTCTGTCATTTCCATTTCATATATGCACAAATCACAGAAAGAAAGATTGGTTTAGAAATTGCATATCTGCACTCTACGCTCAGTTTCTGTGGTTTCTTAATGTTTTCCTCTTGATTGAGGCATGAATATGAATTCCTTTATGGCTCATGTTTAACCTATTTCACATATGAATGACTGTTAACTAGGAATTCTTAATTGCTCCTAGGCTGAGCTCATTCATCTTCCCTCTACTAACCTGTTTGAGAGATTCTTTGTTGCCTCTCATTCCTTGGCATCCTTTCCATCATTTAAACTTGAAAAATTGTTTCATATACAGCTATCTTGCTCCATGTTAGTCTTGTGACCAATAAAATGCGCCAGTAGTCCTACTCTTTGACTCCACGCCCAATGGTTTGAAGTTTCCATAACATGCCTTGCCTCTCTGCCTGAGAGTATTCTCCTTCCCACCCAAAATCAAAAACAAACCCCCTGAACCCAATAGCTAGCCTAAAATCCTTTTAAACAAAGCTAAAGATCATAAAGAGAGAGCCCTCTCTGACTGCAGGTGGGCTAGAACCTGCAGTCAAAAGTTGGTTTGTGGTTACCTCGGTCGTATCCTTTTCCAGAGCTTAAGGACAACCTGAGTGATAACAAAAATAAAATTTTAAAGAGTCACAATTAACTTTTTTAAGGTCCAATAGACCGCATTGGCCTTAGTGGACATTAATCATCATCGTCGTCATCATCATCATCATTATCATTTATATATTTCTTACTTAAGGTCTGATAGACTGCATTGGGCTTAGTGGACGTTAATCATCATCATCATCATCATCATCATATATATATATATATATATATATATATATATATATATATATAGATATAGATATAGATATAGATATAGATATAGATATAGATATAGATATAGATATAGATATAGATATATTGGCCAAAAAAATGTATTCATAATTTTATTAATAAAACAGAATTACAATATAATAAATTGAACTGAATTTTTCTATTATTTTTACTACTTTTATATTTTTTAATTAAGTGGATATTATGCTTTATCATTATTATTTTTTATTTAATGTTTCATTTTACTGATATTATAATTTCTTTTCCACATTGAGCCAACATTTTAATGTTTACACTTATTTAAAGACACTACAACATCTCCTCATATTTAGTTGTATAACAACACAATAAAATATATATAATAAATTTTACCCCTTAAATAAATAAAATAGGTTTAAAATAAAATAAAAACAAGTTATTTATTAGGTTATTTATAAAAATAAATATATGTATAATAATAAATATATTTCTATCATTGCCATGATTGCACGGAGAGGCACTCTATAACCCAGTATATGGGGGTGACAACGCTCTACAGCCCAGTATATGGGGGAGATGTTGTCACGTTGTGTAACGTTATTGTGCCGAGAGGCGCTCTACAGCCCAGTATATGGGGGTGACAAGCTCTACAGCCCAGTATATGGGGGAGATCTTGTCACGTTATGTAATGTTATTGCGTCGAGAGGCGCTCTACAGCCCAGTATATGGGGGAGATGTTAGGCGCTCTACAGCCCAGTATATGGGGGAGATGTTGTCACGTCTACAGCCCAGTATATGCGGGAGATGTTGTCACGTAATGTAATGTTATTGCGCCCAGAGGCACTCTACAACCGAGAATATGAGAGAGATGTTGTCACTTAAGGTAACATTAAAAAATATTAAAAAATATGAGGGAGATGTTGTCAAGCAGCTAACGTTACATTAAAAAAATATTTAAAAATATGAAGGAGATGTTGTAACGTTACATTAAAAAACAAATTAAACCAGTATATGAGGGAGATGTTGTCACCTAACGTAACGTTACATTAAAAAATATTTAAAAAAATGAGGGAGATGTCGTCACTTAATGTAATGTTACATTAAAAAAATATTAAAAAATATGAAGGAGATGTTTTCACGTAACGTGACGTTACATTAAAAAATATTAAAAAAAATATATGTGTCGCCTAATATATATTGTATATGTTGAAGATATGTGTAACGTTACTATATATTTCTCGGCTAATATATATTGTATATGCTGAAGATATGTGTAACATTACTTTAAAATAAAAAAATTTAATTAAAAAAAATGCTAATATTAACAAACTCAATTTTGAAAACGATATATGTACAATTTAAAAAGAGATCGATTAGCTTATTCATTGAATAACAAAGAAAATTAGGTAAAGGGAGTGGAAGATTTAATTGGGCATATCTTGTAATAATAATGAGGTAAATTTCCTGGCATTTAGGTTTTCCGTTGTGTGATTTCTATAATAATAATAATGAGGGAGGATTTAATTGGGCATATCTTGTAATAATAACGAGGTAAATTTCTTGGTCGTTGTGTGATTTCTGTAATAATAATAATGAGGTAAATTTATATTTAGTAGGAAGGTAAACTCAATATAATGGAAGGTGCTCAATAAAATTAGTAGGAGCGAGGGGAAATATTGGGTAGAACCTGAAATATTAGGTAAAATTTAATAATATTATATTTTAATTAGTATTTCTCCCTATTTATTAGGTGGGGCTGGTTATAAATATTGGGTAACATATAATATTGTAATATTATATTTTATGTAATCAATACATTTGTAACACTTAATATAGATGTGTTCCATCTATAAATTTAATTAATAAGCGGATAAAAACTTAATATTTACGATATGACAAGATTTTTAATCATGAATATTTACAATGGATATTATTTACTTCTAAGTAGGTTTTTTTACAATACCATGGGTCAATACCCACAAGAGAAAGATAGAGGGGGAGAGGAGGGAAGAAAATTATAATACCATGGGCCATCTAGACTTTTGATTACTATGTTATGGATCTAGGTTTTTAATTGTTACAATACCATGGGCCAATATCGTGGCTTATCAATACCACATGCCCAAAAACAGTAAGTTATTTCAAAATAAAATATTTTACAAAAAAATTATTTTAATTTAATTTTATAACATTTTTTAACTAAATCTAAGAGAAAAAAGGTTATAATTACTTCTGAGGTATATCTCAATCCTCCATCCTCAACTACTAACAATATTTTCATAGATATTAAATGGAGGTTTTATAAATTAAAAAATGAGAATATGTTTATATATACATATCTGAAATTTATATAATATAAATAATATTATAAAGAACTAGGATAGATGCATCTTAATCAAGGATCCAAACGAAGTGAGAAAGAAAAGTGATTAACAATGATAGAGGAAAGATAGTGGGTGATTCTTTTAATCTTTTTATTATTGTATTTTCTTTAACATGATTGATCCAAAATATAGGTTTAATATTTTACAACCAATTATGTTTTTTTATTAATTTAAATACTTTCTTAAATACAATACAATGGGATCATATTTAAGAAAGAAAGTGAGATGGAAGGGGGAATAAAATGTGGGAGAGAGACATAGAGGTGAGACACATAGTGAGAGAGAGAAGGGAAGAGAGAGAGGAGGGGGAAAGAGGGAGAGAAAGAGATGGATTTGGAGGGGGAAAGAGAGGGAGAGACAAGGGAGAGATGAAGATGGAATGAGGGAGAGAGGAGACTAGGGAAGGGAGAGAAAAGGAAAGGATAAAGATAGGGAAAGAAGGGGAAGAGAGAGACAAGGAGACATATATATGGAGGGGGGAGAGAGAGAGGGAGATAGTGACAAAGTTGTAGGGTGGAGAGAGAGTGTGTATGATTGGGGCAGACACAGAGGGAGGTGGGAGAGAAGGGGAGAGAGAAGAAGGAAAAAGAGATAGGACTTGAGAGAGAGGAGAGAGAGGGGCAGAGAGAGATGGAGTTGGAAGGGGAAGAAATATATAGAGAGAGAAAGGTGGAGAGGGAGTGGCAAGGGAGAGATGGAGAGTCAGTGTGAGAGAGAGATAGAGAGAGAGAGAGAAGGGGAAGAGATAGAGAGGGAAAGGAAGAGAGAAAGAGAGATAAATATATAGATAGATATGGGGAGAGAGAGAAATAGAGCGTGTCATATGTTTAGAGGGTAGAGATAGAGAGACAAATAAGGAGAGATGGAGGAAGGTATAAATATAGATGGCAGGGGGAGAGAGGAAAGAAGAGAAATATAGAGAAAGTTAAGGAGAGGCAGATAGATCGAGACAGGGACGAGAGAGAAGGAGAGGAGGAGGGAGATACACATAATGGAAGGTGGAGAGAGAGGGAAGAAAAAAGATTCTCACATAGACAAATATAGAAATAGAAGTTAGATCTAGAAAGTCATGAATATTTTAGATTTTCACCAAAATAGATGTATTAATTTCAATGTAGTTGTTGATTTCTAATCCTATTTGATCACATGCACTACTTGCATTTATTTCAGTGTAGATGTCGATTTATAATTCTATTTAATACCTTACACTAGATGCATTGATTTCAGTGTTGATGTTGATTTCTACTCTTATTTGATTTCTTGCATAAGATGCATTGGTTTCAGTGCAGATATTGATTTCTAATCATATTTGATCTCTTGCACTAGATGCATTGATTTCAGTGTAGATGTCGATTTCTAATCATATTTAATACCTTACACTAGATGCATTGATTTCAGCATAGATGTTGATTTCTACTCATATTTGATTGCTTGCATTAGATGCATTGGTTTTAGTGTAGGTATTGATTTATAATCCTATTTGATTGCTTTCACTAGATGCATTGATTTCAGTTTAGATGTTGATTTCTAATCCTATTTGATTGTTTGCACTGGATGCATTGATTTTAGTGTATATGTTGATTTCTGATTTGATGCAACAAGATGTATGATGTACATTAATTTCAAAGTAATTAGATTAATAGTGTGCATTGATTTCCGTGTAAGCACATATCTACTTCATCCATCTATATATTTATCTCCCATTGTCTCTCCTTCTCTATCTCTCTATCTCAGCCCCTAAACATACACACTCTCTCTCCATATCTATCTCTCTCTCTCCCTCCCTCCCTTTCCCCTCCCCCTCTCTCTCTTCCCCTTCTCTCTCTCTCTAACATTTCTCTCTCCATATCCATATCTCTTCCTCCCTCTGTGTCTTTGCCTCTCTCTTCTTACCTCTCCCCCCATTTATATCTCTATCTCCCCTTGTCTCTCCTTCTCACCCCCAAAACAGAGACTCTCTCTCTCTTAGTGTAAGCACATAAAACTTATTCAACCATAAATACAATACTTGAATTTTCATCCTAAATAAAATGTTTGATTACTTGAATTTATAACTAGTTACAGTCTTATTATTCTGATTTTCCATCATTCAACATTGCTAATTACTTTGCATTCAAACGTGGTAATAGAAAATAACTATCATTGAAAATTATTTGGGGTTTAACACTCCATAAGTCACAATGATTGGCTTTGGAGAAAACTACTATTAATATTAGAGAGGAATAGAGACAAGTTATGTTGTTTACTATAGTAGCTTGAGATAAATATTTGAATGGTCTATGATTCCAACTACTCTTTTCATATGATCGATATGAGAAAATGGAAAAAAATAGTTTCAAATTGATTGCAATGAAGATTGTTTGTAATTGGCTATATTCTTAGTATTCACATTTTATATCTATCAAAATTGTTACATTGACACTTTGCACTTAAAATTTGTATTTCATCATTTTTCATCATTCAAGTTATTAACAGTCTCTCTCATCTCAACAAATTGAGGTAACTAAGAAAATTTTAAATTAAATTGACCAAATTAATCTTAGACATATTTAGCATATTTAAAATTATCAAAATAATTAGATGTTCAACAAATTTTTTATGACCACACACTACTGAAACCAACCTAGATCCATCTTAACACCAGATCTATCAAGCACCGAGAGGGATCAAATCTATCGAGGTGCAAACCTTTCCTCAAGTTTTGCACTCAAAAGTAGGTTTACACCTCGAGAGATTTGATCCCTCTCGGTGCCTAATAAATCTGGTGTTAAGATGGATCTAGGCTGGTGTAATGTTACATTAAAAATATTAAAAAATATGAGGGAGATGTTGTCTCATAATGTAACGTTACATTACAAAAAAAATATTAAAAAAATATGAGGGAGAAGTTGTCACATAACGTAACGTCACATTAAAACAAAACAAAAAAACAAAAATATGAGGGAGATGTTGTCACGTAACATAACGTTACATTAAAACACAAATATTAAAGTGTGTGTGTGTGTGTGTGTGTCGGCTAA
Organism: Pinus tabuliformis; assembly: GCA_031772625.1. Lineage (NCBI taxonomy): Eukaryota > Viridiplantae > Streptophyta > Pinopsida > Pinales > Pinaceae > Pinus > Pinus tabuliformis. Next base: position 794,899,518 of record CM062815.1, on the reverse strand, counting down.
CATATATAATATATGTTGAAGATATGTGTAACATTATTGTATATGTGTCGGCTAATATATATTGTATATGTTGAAGATATGTGTAACGTTACTTTAAAATAAATAAAAATAATAATAATTATAATAAAATTATTATAATAAAAAAATTAAAAATAAAAAATAAAAAAGAGGGAGTGACAAGGGAGAGATGAAGAGGAATGAGGGAGAGAGGAGATGAGGGAAGAGAGAGAAAAGGAGAGGATAAAGATAGGGAAAGAAGGGGAAGAGAGAGACAGGGAGACATATATATGGAGGGGGGAGAGAGGGGGAGAGAGAGAAGGAGAGAGGGAGGGAGATAGTGACAAAGTTGGAGGGTGGAGAGAGAGTGTGTATGATGGGGGCAAAGATAAAGGGAGGTGGGAGAGAAGGGGAGAAAGAGGAAGGAAAAAGAGAGAGTACTTGAGAGAGAGGAGAGAGAGGGGAGAGAGAGATGGAGTTGGAAGGGGAAGAAATACGAGAGAGAAGGGTGGAGAGGGAGTGGCAAGAGAGAGATGGAGAGTCAGTGAGGGTGAGAGTGGGAGAGAGAAAGAGAGAGAGGGAGAAGGGGAAGAGATAGAGAGGGAAAGGAAGAGGGAGAGATAGATATATATATATACATAGATATGGGAGGGGAGAGAGAGAGTGTGGCATATGTTTAGGGGATTGATATATAGAAACAAATAAGGAGAGATGGAGGGAGGTATAAATATAGATGGAAGGGGTAGAGAGGAAAGAAGATAAAGATAGAGAAAATTATGGAGAGGCAGATAGAGTGAGATGGGGGAGAGAGGGAGGGGAAGAGAGAGAAGGAGAGGAGGAGGGAGATAGACACAGAATGGAAGGTGGAGAGAGAGGGAAGAAGAAAGAGTCTCACAGAGACAAATACAGACATAGAAGTTAGATCTAGAAAGTCATGAATATTTTAGATTTTCACTAAAATAGATGTATTGATTTCAATGTAGTTGTTGATTTCTAATCCTATTTGATCACATGCACTATATGCATTGATTTCAGTGTAGATGTCGATTTATAATTATATTTAATACCTTACACTAGATGCATTGATTTCAGTGTTGATGTTGATTTCTACTCCTATTTGATTGCTTGCACTAGATGCATTGATTTCAGTGTAGATGTCGATTTCTAATCATATTTAATACTTTACACTAGATGCATTGATTTCAGCGTAGATGTTGATTTCCACTCATATTTGATTGCTTGCATTAGATGCATTGGTTTTAGTGCAGATATTGATTTATAGTCCTATTTGATTGCTTGCACTAGATGCATTGATTTCAGTTTAGATGTTGATTTCTCATCCTATTTGATTGTTTTCACTAGATGTATTGATTTTAGTGTAGATGTTGATTTCTAATTTGGTGCAACAAGATGTCTGTACATTAATTTCAAAGTAATTAGATTAATAGACTGTGCATTGATTTCAGTGTAAGCACATCTCTACCTCCTCCATCTATATCTCTATCTCCCATTGTCTCTCCTTCTCTATCTCTCTATCTCAACCCCTAAACATACACACTCTCCCTACCTCCCTTTCCCCTCCCTCTCTCTCTCACTCCCTCCCTTTCCCCTCCATCTCTCTCTCTTCCCCTTCTCTCTCTCTAACATTTCTCTCTCCATATCCATTTCTCGTCCTCCCTGCATGTCTTTGCCTCTCTCTTCTTACCTCTCCCCCCATCTATATCTATCTCCCCTTGTCTGTCCTTCTCACCCCCACAACATACACACCCTCTCTTAGTGTAAGCACATAAAAATTATTCAACCATAAATACAATACTTGAATTTTCATCCTAAATAAAGTGTTTGCTTACTTGAATGTATAATTGGGTACATTTTTATTATTCCTATTTTCCATAATTCAACATTGTTAATTACTTTGCATTCAAACACGGTAATAGAAAATAACTACCATTGAAAATTATTTGGGGTTTAACACTCCATAACTCACAATGATTGACTTTGGAGAAAACTACTATTAGTATTAGAGAGCAACAGAGACAAGGTATGTTGTTTACTACAATAGCGTGAGTTAAATACTTGAATGGTCTATGATTCCAACTACTCTTTTCATATGATTGATATGAGAAAATGGAAAAAAAATAGTTTCAAATTGATTGCAATGAAGATTGTTTGTAATTGACTATATTCTTAGTATTCACATTTTCTATCTATGAAAATTGTTACATTGACACTTTGCACTCAAAATTTGTATTTCATCATTCAAGTTACTAACAGTGTCTCTCATCTCAACAAACTGAGGTAACTAAGAAAATTTTAAATTAAATTGACCAAATTAATCTTAGACATATTTAGTATATTTAAAATTATCAAAATAATTAGATGTTTAGCAAATTTTGTATGACCGCACACGACTAAAACCAGCCTAGATCCATCTTAACACCGGATCTATCAAGCGTTGAGAGGGATCAAATCTCTCGAGGTGCAAACCTTTCCTCAAGTTTTGCACTCAAAAAATAGGTTTGCACCTCGAGAGATTTGATCCCTCTCGGCACTTGATAGATCCGGTGTTAAGATCAATCTAGGCTGGTATAAATTACATTTCATATTTTTATGGGATTAAAAAAAATAATTAATAATTTCTTTAATACTAGATATAGAGAACAATCTTTCGGATTAATCACATTGTAAGGATTAATCCGAAAGACTATTCTCTACATTATGGATCACAAAAGTCTTAGATCTAACATAATACTAGATATCTTTTGCATTATCATGTGTGTTTTATGAGATTTGAGTAAAGTTTTATTTTAAAAAATGAAGATTTTAATAAATTAACTTCGAGCGTATTTGAATTTGTGGGATTTGTTTATTTATTTACTTTTAATTTAAGATCAAATATATTTCGCATTACCATATATTTGTATTTGGGATTTGTTTATTTTAGTTTTTATTTTTAGATTATATATATATGAATTGAATAAATTGTATTTATTATAACTGTATGAGAAAAAAATTAATAAATTATTTTCAAATGTATTTATGTGGAATTTGTTTAATTATTTATTTTTAATTTAAGTAAATTTTTATAAGTTTAAAGATGCTTCTTCAATTAATAGAGCATTTTTAAAGTGTAATTACTTTAATTTAAGTATGTTTTTTTGTTATATTTTAATATTAATTTAGAGAATATTTACATTGCATATATGGAGATAATACTTAAAATGTTTTGGTTTGCTAGTTTGAAAACCAGATAAATGGTAAAATTTGAGGACCTAGTATAAACTTGTTAAAATTTGTTGATCATGCCAAAAGTGTTTGATAAACTTGTTACAAAAACTTGGGATTCTAGCCATTGATATAGCAACTACACATGACATGCATAAAACAAGGAACATAAAATAGAACAAGAGAAATTGTTGCTATCAGTGCGATCAATGAGAATAGATATGTACTTGTAAGGTGCCAATAGAGATCGCTTGTGAGGAGATATTGATTACGTCTACCTTTTTTTGTGCCCAAGTCAAGAACCCAATTGGAAATTGATGCCATAGCATGTAAATCTAAGACATCTTCTCTTTCCTCAGTCACTAGTTGCTTAATATTTTCAATTTCATGTTGCACCACTAGAGGGGTGTGTGCACAGTATCTATCCATTGACGCTTATGTTTTGTTTTAAGCTTGAGCAGTGTTGAGGCCATTTCAACCTCATGTGCCCCTCCTCGAGCTCCCTCGTTGGGGGGGCATGGGGGTTGAATGGCGATGATAGTTAGGTAAAGCACACAGAGGACTGGGATTACTAAGAGAGGGTGGTAGTATGTAGCCGAAGGGACAATAGTAGTCTTCAGGAGACACCAGATAAACCTACAACAAGTAGCTTGAAGATGTTGAAAATGCAGCAAGAAAAATCTTAGTTTGATTTGCCTTGGTCAAACTAGAGAAAAATTGAATTTCCATTTCAGCAGACAACTTGGATGAATTAAGTTTAGTGACATGGCTTGTGTCACCCAGTTAGCTTAGACAAATCGAGTTGGAAGACTTGAGTTTAGTTGAGCATGATTGATTGCTAACTTCTAGAAATCTAATTCAGTTAAATTGAGTTATTGTCAGTTAAACTAGTTCTAATTGTTAGAGGAACTAGTGGAAGGTCAAGTCACATTGTGTGACTTCAGTCACACTCGGTGATCAACCAATTAACTGATAAATCAACCCAAAATAATAGTTGCATGCAGAGAATTCAAGCTACCCAGTAGAGGTGGAGATTCCAAGGCAATGTACTATTAGTTGTAAACTATTCCGAAGTGTACTAGTGGTGCATCCACTCAGAGGATGAGCTTAGAAGAATTACACAATTTCAATTGAGGAATTTCCTAATTAATAGGGGCCTAATTCCTCAAGGAATAATGCAAGGAAATAGGAGCTTGGAGGGCTTGAAAATTGGCTAAGTGTTGATCGAAGTCAGTCAATCAAGTAGAGGGATAGACTATAGACTTGTAGGTTGTGTTCAGGCTTGAGAACATATGTATTTCATCTCTATTCTTTGATTAATGTGATAAAGATAGGAAGGTGTTTTGAGCAGTTGCTTTCCCCTACATAAATCTATGTGCATGTGTGTTAATTCTTGATGCTTGTTTATGATTTGAGCTCTTTATCGTGAATTGAATTTTGCAGATGAGTAGAGTAGATTTGAGTCTTGTGTTTTAATAAATTACATGAGTAGTTTCATATCTACACATTAATTTTGAAATGGTATCAGATCAGGATTCACAGTAGAGCAGGAATTTCGAAGTTTTTATTGTATGAGGATCGAATTTGCAGGATCTATTCTTTAGAGCTAGCAGGATCACCTTCTATGGTCTAATACTTCACTAGGCCCTTGAGGGAAACTCAAAATTTATTTCTTGGAAGGACCGTATGGAGGTGGTACTAGAGGACAATGGGTTGAAGTAATTTGTCAAGATTGACATTTCAAAACTAGGATCATCTGATGTCAAGGATCTAGCAGAATGGATGAAGTGTGTAGCCAAGACAAGGAGAATCATACTGGAGGGAATAAAGGACCACATTGTCTCAAACCTATATGGGAAAGAAACTTTGTATGCAATGTGGTAAGCACTGACGATTTTGTTCCAAAATAGTAGCAACCATAAGAAACTAGTGCTCAAGGATAAGCTTCGAAATATCAAGATGCAGAAGAATGACTCTATTCAACAGTACCTGAGCATGTTCACACAATGTCGTGATGAACTTGGTGTTACTGTTGTAGAAGATGATTTGATAAGCCTAGCCCTTCTAGGCTTTCCCAATAGCTAGCATAGCTACTAAGATTTGGTGAATGGGAGGGAAAAACTACCAAATTGGAAATGCTTATGGCCGATTTGGTACAGGAGAAGATAAAGCGGAATACTAGAGACGGAACTTCATCCAAGTGTGAGGATGAGGAAAATTGTGCCTTGGTTGGAAAGGAAAAGAAGGGGAAAGGAAAGAAATCCCAATCCAAACTAGAGTCCAGTCAAGGGGGCAAGAAGAAAGACTTGTCCAAAATTAAATGCTTCAGTTGTCATGAATTCGAGCATTATGCCATGAAGTCTCGACACAAGAAGACAAGAAAGAATACCTTAGGAGGAGCGACAGGTGAAGCTTTGGCTTCATATTTTGAGTTTGAATTTACCCTTATCACATGCACGGTGAGCACAGTGACGGGGAGTGTGTGGTACTTGGACAGTGGTGCCTCATTCCACATGATGAGCAACAGAGATTTTTTCAGTGACCTGGAGGAGAAAGACCTCCAGATGCACATCGAGATGGGAGATGACGGAAGGTATAGCACGACCAGTATTGGTACAGTTACCTTTTAGAGGGAGTCTAGCTCCCCTCTCAAACTCAAGGATGTCATGTTTGTTCTAGGCCTAAAGAAAAATCTCATTTCAGTTTCTATGTTGGAAAATTGTGGTAACAATGTGATCTTCAATAAAGGGAAATCATTCCTAAGACACATAGCCATGGGATAGGTGAAGCAGATCGTGGTTCATGTGAAGAACTTGTACAAACTAGATGTGGAAAATTGTGTTGCATTAATCATGAAGGTAAACAAGATGCAAAGTCGCGATTTTGGTGAACTATGGCATAGAAGACTTGGTCATTTGCATTATGGCTCCCTGAATATTATGCAACATATAACCATAGGACTCCCCAAAGGTTCACTCGAGTAGAAAGATACATGTAAAGGGTGTACCTTGGGGAAGTACACATGCAGTCCTTGAAAGCACATGCAATCCTTAAAAGGATCCACATTGATTTCTGTGTACCTTTCTCGACAACCTCCACTGCCAGACACAAATATTATGTTATCTTTGTAGATGAATTCTCACGGAAGTGTTGGATCTTCTTCATGCAGAAGAAGGATGAGACATTATCCATGTTTGCAAATTTTGAAGCACTAGTAGAGAAGGAAATTGGCAAGAAGGTGAAGGCTCTCAGGAGTGATAATGGAGGTGAGTATGTGTCAAATGAGTTTAAATTTTTTTGTGCAAAAGAAGGAATTCAATGGGAATTGATAGAACCCCATAACCCACAACAGAATGGGGTGCTTGAGAAGAAGAGCCATAGTGTTATGGTAGCACTGAGGGCAATGTTGCATGACCAAGGCCTACCACTACAATTTTTGGAAGAGGCGTGCAATGCAACTGTATACTTGCAAAATCAAAGTCCTTATTGGATTCTAGGAATGATTACACCAGAGGAGGCTTTTTAGGGGAGAAAGCTAGGTGTGTCTCACTTCAATATATTTGGAGCATCTTTTTACTGCCATGTCTCCTCTAGGAAGAAGCTTGAGCCAACATCTAAGTTGGGGGTATTTGTGGGTTACATAGAAACTCCTCACAACTACCTTGTGTACTTTCCATCCCTCATAATGACAGTAGTGCAGAGGGATGTAAGGTTTGATGAGGAGAAGGAAAAGAGATATTCTCTTGAGAGGGAGCTTCAGTTGCAACCAGATCAGGATATTTTAGTTCCAAAGGAGGAACTTCGGGAAGTTGTGGAGCAACCACAAGTGTTGATTTTTGGGTAACATTGGATGTGATCTATCTTTGCAATTTTGTGGAAGGGATAGAACACATGAAATCTCCAAGATCCGGAAATCATTTGGAGAAATTCCACCCGGATTGTATTTTATTAATAATTAATATTTTTAATGGGGTTCCTAAGTCAAAACTTAGGAAATATAAAATATTAATGAAAATATGGGTGAGAAGCTTCTAACATACAAGGATAAAGTCTAATTTAATCTTAGTCGTTGATTAGAGACTTAATATCGACCATTGATTTCTCAACAGGAAAAGTATAAATGGGGGCTTGGGGTCAATTGGAGAAGACACACAAAGAGATTGTGGAAATCAATTTTCTGAGGTGAGAAGTTCTCAGGAGGGAAATCGATTGGGGAGATCTTGCAGCTGAGGGGTAGTGATAGTTTAGGAACACTGACATAGAGGTGGAGAGAAGCTTGTGGAGGCAGCGCAGTAGCCAGGAGAGATGATGTTGGGCTAGTTTGGGCCCATGTAGCCTTAACGCATAGCCAGAAGGGCCAGCGCATAGGGAGAAAGATGCCTTCCACGCAGAGAGCCCAAACTGTCGGGAACTGTTGGAACAACCGAGAAAGCTGACACAATGGGTAGAAGATTTGACGTAGATCCTCAGAGAGCTTCATGCAGGCCCACGTAGTTACTGTGAAGGGGCAGCATAGTTGTAGTTGGGGCCAACCATATTTGTTGTCGGATCAATCGGAATCTGTCAGGTGAAGTGAGGTAAAACTTACTCATGTTTTCCACCATAGTATTTCTCTCTCACTATTTTACCGAGAGGGAAAACCGCATTTGTATTCAAAAATTCTGCTTAATAATAGAAAACCCTCAGAGTTGTTGCACCAATTTTCCCGCATTGGGATTTTTCCAGGGACATTTAGTCCAAAAATAAGTGTGTCCTTTACATGATTGTCTCATTTATTTTTCAGTACTTGATCTGTATATTGGTGTAGGTTGCAGTGTATTTGCATTAATATTTCTGAAAATAACTTGTTAAATGAAAAACACAAGTAGGTAATGCAAGTCATATTACTACAGCAGGATTTCTAACTTGTTCGATTCAGAAATTTACACATGGTATCAGATCAATTGCAGATCAAGAAGGACTGAAGCCATCAATGAAAGGACACAAGAAAATTTGGGTTGAAGACAGTTGTCCTGAGATATAGCATAGTTTCTAGCCAAGAGAGCAGAAGAGGGGTGATGTAGTCATAGAGGGAGGCTCACGCAAAGCCTGCGTTAGCCTAATTGGGTGACGTTGTGGCTACAGAGGGCACCATAGTGATTACTGGGCTAGTGCAGAGACTGTTGAGTCTCATTTTTCTGGTTTTCGGGGCTAGAGGTGTAGCGCAAACTTCATCTGGAGTTGCTGGTGGGGTGTTGATTCTGTTGGTTCAGAACAATACCTAGTGGGGAAAAACCAAAGTAGATGGAATCAATTCCTTAGAATATTTCTTGCCAATAAATCTAGATCCAGTGTTAAGCAGCAACAAAGAGAGATTAAAGAGGGGTGGTTCGACAATCATTGGCAGAAGGATTTCCATGAAGGAAACAAAAATTCAGAGGGAGCTTGTTCCTTAGAGGATTTATAGTGCCAAAGAAATCCAAATCTGATTTTTGCTGGGGCAGCAGCAAAAGAGGGAGAAGAGAACCAGTTTGACATTAATTTGATAGAGATGGTAGTTAACGGACTGAGGGATCAGGATAGGTTGGATGGAGCATCAAACTTCGTCATCTGGAAGGCCAGGATCCTGACAGTTTTGGATTAAAATCGCATCAAGGAATATGCCTTGAAGACAGTTGTTGTTTCAGTTGATGTTGATCCTCTCAAGAAGTACGAGGAGGCTCAGGCTAAAGCGAAGTGCATGATCTTGGACGGGTTCAAGGATCATGTGATCCCACACATTGCTGAAAAGGACACAACAAGGGAAATGTGGGAGGCCTTGACCACTTTGTATGAAGGAACTTTCGTTCACCAAAACATGTTGCTTGAGAGTCAGCTGAGACAGTTTCAGATGCAGAAGGGAGAAGAAATTGATCCCTTCCTTCTTAGGTTGCAAACAATCCGTGACTAGATAACTTCCACAGGGGCTACACCAAATCCTAAATTTATGGTTAGGAATGTGCTAAATGAAGTTACTAAAGACTAGGAAAAGTTTGTGCAAAGCATCTTAGGCAGGGCTTCTCTTCCCAATTGGCAGGAGATGTGGGCAGCGCTTCGATAGGAAGACATCAGATGGTTGACCAAGGTGGGAAGCAGCAGCAAAAGGATCAGAGTCAAGAAGGAGAAAGAGGAGGATGCAGCAGAAGAGAAAGAAAAAGGACATATCCAAAGTCAGATGCTTCAGATGTTGAGAAATGGGTCATTTCGCCACACAGTGCCCTCGGAAGAAGGGAGGAAGAGAAGTTTGACTCAAAGGTTGCTCCAGTGAAATCTGACAAAGATTACAATGATGAGGATTGTGCCATGAATGCTCATGCACATCTAGAGAAGAGGTGGGGCAATATTGAGTTGTAGTTGGGAGGACTACACAAGGGCAGGATCCTTGAGGTGCCCAAACTCTTGGATCACATACGGCTACAGAAGCCCTTAATGACAGTAGCAGAATGACAGGAGTTAGTTGGTATGAGGGATGATGAAGCAACAATGGCAGTGATAGAGTTCCAAAGTCTGAAGCAGCATAGTGGAGTGTTGCAGCAGTGCGGGAGGCACAAAGCAGATATAACAGAAGCGCAATAGCATTAGAGGGTCAACATAGATTAGCAACAGAGGTATCTTCAGCATCATGGGGCATCTCGACTGACTAGCATGCCCATTTTTTAGAGGCTTTTCAATTTCTTAATTCTCAGTAACTGAGTTGCAGTTCAGCAGTTAGCAGTGGCAGTGCTATGGGTAGCATGATGCAGCATATTGAGAGGGAGCTTCAGTACAAATGCAGCAATGACAGTGGAAATGTCATGGGTAGTAGTATAGATTGTAGCAGCGCAATGGACGAGGGGCAGCAGGCCGAGCATTAGCAGTACAGAGGACTGATGTCATGGATCAGTGTGATACTTCTACTGGGAAGTATTGCTAGAGCACATTCCTCGCTAAGAGGAAGTGTTGATTTTTGGGTACCATCGGATGTGCTCTAGCTCTGAAATTTTTTGGAGGGGCTAAAACACATGAGATATCCAAGACCCATAAATCATTTGGAGAAATTCCACACGGATTGTATTTTATTACAATAATTAATATTTTTAATGGGGTCCTAAGTCTAAACTTAGGAAAATTAAAATATTAATGGGTATTAATGAAAATATGGGTGAGAAGCTTCTAAGAGACGAGGATCAAGTCCTAATCTTAGTCATTTATTAGAGAATTAATCTCAGTCATTGATTTCTCAATGGGAAAAGTATAAATGGAAACTTGGGGTTAGTTGGAGAAGACACACAGAAAGACTCAGGAAATCGATTTTCTAAGGTGAGAAGTTCTCAGGAGGGAAATTGATTGGGGAGATATTGCAGCTGAGGGGCAGTGATAGTTCAGCAATACTGACAAAGAGGCAGAGAGAAGCTTGTGGAGACAACGCATTAGCTAGGAGATTGACGATGGGTCATTATAGGCCCACGCAGCCTTGACACAGAGCCAAAAGGGCCAGCGCAGAGGGAGAAAGTTGTCTTCCACGCAGAGAGCAGAATTGTTGGGAACTGTTATAGACATTTTTGTGCCTAACAGAATGGAGCATGAAATGTCCATAATCTAAGGGATCCAAAGTCCCTAAACATGTTGTTCCTACCCCTAGAGGAACAAGGCCAACTAACCACAGCAATTCACAGAAGTTCTCCACCTGAAAACACTCAAAAACAAGCCAATTCTGGATCATGTCAACTGCTCCACTGAGCATCTGCGCTGAATGTCAACTGCTCCACTGTCTACCTGCGTTGAATGTCAACTCCAACAAAGGCTACCTGCGCTGAGCGTAATTGGACAAGTGGCAGGCTCATTCCTCAATGTGTCAATGCCCAGGAAGCTTCCAAAATGACACTTGCATCAAGGAATTCGACTGGTGATGAGTAAGAGGTTCCAAATCTCCAAGTGGAAGCAAGAACCTCCAAGTGGACTCAAGAACTGAGAGAGGGAGAGGACACTAGTCAGATCTCAAGTTGACTCATCCTCTCTCCAAACATCTATATATGGATCTCACCTCCATGAGATCTGGGAGGCTGGAATTTTGTTATTGCAAAGAATTGCTGTTGGTTTGAGACTGGAGACATTGGGTGTTTAATGCTTTGAAGGGAGCTGAAGAAGGAATTCCATTCTGCTGGGAAGGAGATGCTGGATTGGAGCCTTATGGGTTGTATCTCTTCCTGAACCCTGTTACTTATCAATAAAGCTATCTTGGTTTGCTCCTATATGCTGGTGTATTTGTATGATTGCATTAGTGTATTTGATTTACTTCTAATCCTGAATCATTTATGAATATGTATATTTGCCTTTGTGTTGTGTTCTTCTCTTGTCGCAAGTAGCTGTTCTCTTGTCACAGGTAGTTGTTCTCTTGTGATCTCGTGGGAATCAAGTAGTTGTTCTCTTGAGTAAGCGAGGAGGCAAGTAGCTGTGAACACCCAAAGGGAAGAGGATCTAGATCGAGGGACAAACGGAAGACAACGGTAAGTCTATCGATCTCCCCTCTTTCACATTTCATGAAGGAAGAAACCAGTGTAGCTGTATTCGTTTGTTGCTAAGGCACTATCACACCTTAGGTGGATAGGATCGTCCTGCATAGGCATTTTTCCCCACAACAAATTGGCGACTCCGCTGGGGAAGAAATTGTTTATTCATTTCATTTGTGTTTCCGTCATTTTTGTTTACATCATAGACTTGACAGCAACAGCATCGAACTGCTTCTGCAAAGTAGACTGTTGCTGCCTTGATCCTTCACTAGATTTTGGCTATGATCTAAATAATAGATCCACAAATGATTTGATGATCCTTTGTGATAGTCTTTAGTACCCTCTCAAAGCATCCCTCTGTTTATACCTTGCTTGTGTTTCTGATTTGGCCTGAAACAGTTGATTTTTGAGCATTTTGTGACCCAGAACCCAAGGGAAACGACAGTTTCTCTTTCAGCGCAACTGCTGTGAAGGCAATCTGCATTTCAACGCAGGTCCCGTGAGGGCTACCTGCGCTGAATGTCAAGTCCTCAGTGTTAAGGTTGCGCTGAACCAGTTTAGCCTTGTGCAGTTGGGGTTCTCTGTCCTCTGTTGCCCTGTTTTGATCTTTGTTTTTTGTAGCCTTTAACCAGCATAGGTACCAGTCAGATAACCTCTTTTCTTTGCTTAGATTTCGCCTCCTTTTGTACAAAAAGACTGTGAATGTTTTTATGTGTTTGTGGCGTCATTTACAGTTTTCCTTTGCATGAGTAAAGTAGTTATCCTGTAGCCTTTGATTCAGATCTGATTGATTGTGATCTTAGAAGAGAGTTCATTGGCTGTTTGCAGATTGATTATAGATTTACTTTTGCTTATTGGTTTGAATTTGTGTCTTTTAAGTGTCAAAACAAGTCTTTATTTCGAAAGTAGCAAAGTGATTGTAATCTCTTCTCTCTTCTCTGATTTCGAAAAAGTGAACTTGTTTGTATTGATCATTTTAAAAGCAAATTCAAAGTTGTGCAAAAAGCTTTCTTTGTAGGCATTTATACTAAGAAAGTTGAAAACAAACACCTGCATTGTGCATTTTGCATTTGATAGTTTGCATGTTTGGATTTAGGGAAAGTGCACTAGAGTGTGCTGATTGCTCTTTGAGAAAAGATAGTATCTTTCTTTTCCCTTAGTAGCTAGGATTTTCAAAGTTGAAAAGATTATAAAGCTTGCTTATCATCTTAGACTGCATTTAGGAATTTGTATCATACATCTCGTGGTGAACCTTGAAAGGCAAACTTTAAAAAGATCAACCTAAAATAAACTGAATGAACCTAACAACGCTTTGTAACATAACGCACAACATAGAGGTCTAGGCTAGAGACGTGTTCCGGCGTCGTTAAGCCTAGTGACTGTCGATCTCGAAGAAGGTGGGTGATTCCTCCTGAGGGACGATAGCGCTAGTACGGATTGTGCTCCCACGTACCGTCGCGTATATATTGGGAGACCCCTATAGGCATATATCTTTTATCCTTAGGAAGCCGTGTCGGCCGCCCTACTGATCGCAATGCAGTGAACACAGCATTCACGAAGATCGACCGCCCGTACCCTAAAAAGTATTCTGCGGTTTTGCGAAAAGTTTGGCACACCCTCTGCCTAGATCTCCAGAGCAGTTTCTTTTGGCCTTTTTCAGACTCTATAACAGAAAAAGTCCATCCGAGCATTTGTCACTTCGGGCTCGTTAAAACATCGAAGGAGACTAGCGTCATCTTTAGCTTTTTCTCGACTCTTTAAAAGTGAAAAAGCAAGTTGTGTCTAAAGCGTCGTTAACAATTTATTTTAAACGGAACAATCACCCTTTAATCCTGTGTTGATCTTTAGGTTGAAAAGATGGAGCACACCAACCAAGGAGTTCCCCTTGGTGGAAATCCTAGTCCCTTCTCCTCTTGGGGAGATGTTGGTGCGCCCCACATGGCCACATTGTCGCTTCCAGGACTGACAATTGGCCTACCAGTTTGGCTCTTTTCAACCAATGTCGTTCAGAATACCACCATTCCTGAACAGTCGAGTCAACAGTTAGATCAGACAAGAGTTGCCTCCCAGCCTTCCACTTCATCTTCCTCCCCTCCTTCTTCTTCGCTTGACGGAACTGGTCGAACAAAAAACCGTGTTCCTAAGGAGAAGAAGGAGAAGAAGAAGAAAGAAAAGAAGAAGAAGGAGCCTAAGGCGACTGGGGGCAAACAAATGTCATCTAACAAAAATCCACACACCGCACTCGTAAGGCCTAAATCGCCATGCGTCATATGCAAGGGAGACCACTTCCATAGAGATTGTCCCTGTATCCCTCGGATACTGAGGGACTGGTCCCCCCGTTTGCACAATTCGGTAGCATCGACCTCTGATAGCCATGTCGACTGCTCACCGTCAACTAGTGGGAGTGAAGCCCCAGGACAGAGCGGGAAAGCTAAATTTCCCTGCAGACTGTGTGAGGGCGATCACGCCATCCACCGTTGTCCCTTCTTAGACGAGGCAAAAAGAGTTCTGGAAGATCGCCTGATTTTACGAGCGCAACTTCCTCCTGGATATCAAAAACTCTTGCCAAGTCCCTCGCTAGTTGAGAATCCGGCTGACCCGCCCAGGTGGTTAGCCGAAGCACCTGTCATTGAAGATGAACCGTCTGGATCCATGCCTGACGAAAGTCAAAAGGTTGATACGGCAGTTGACCCGGTTTTGCCTTCAAAGGCTCCATCTTTGAATGACACCATCACAGAGGAGAATAAAGACGACACCGTCCAAGTTCTCTTCATCAGCACTGACTCTGATGATCAAGGGGGCAATGCCACCATTCCTTTATCGTAGGAAGGAAGTTCGTCAGAGCGCTATCCGGCCGTATATTCGGTCCCACCACCAAGCAACCTGGTTGTGTCCTTTGACTGGAACCAACTAGGCAGACCCCAGTTGCCAGCCAGTATACCATTCAGAATTATTTGTCAAATATACAGAATGGTAATGGCTGGCACTATCATTGATGAGGGGGCATCTGTGAGTATCCTTTCCTCTATTGCTTGGAAAGCACTTGGTTCGCCAGCGCTTTTACCTGAAATGAGAAATCTATCAGGTTTTGATAAAGGAACCAGTCGACCTTTAGGGATCCTCCCCAATGTGCCTATAACATTGAAAGGGAAGACCGTTCAAATGAACGTGATGGTCGTTCAAGGACCCTTGGATTATAACCTATTCCTTGGGCGAGACTATATATATTGCATGGGAGCTGTAGTCTCCTCACTCTTTAGAGTAATGTGTTTTCCGCATGGAGGAAGAGTGGTCAAGCTCGTGGACCAACTTTCATTTCCCGGATCACGCATCGCAAATAGTCATGAACCATCCCTAAATGGTCTATTCACGCAAGAAGTGTCTCAACCCACGGTCCGTCCTCCTGATGAGCGCGAGTAATCCGGGAGGATATGACTGGAACCCAGGGGGCATGCGTCCTGGCCTGCTTCGGCAGGAAAACTTTGGGTATAGGGTAGGTTTCCGCGGGAGAATATGACTAGTCCGTACCCCGTCCGTGGATGGAAGAGGGGTTGTTCTAGAATAGGATTTTTTTGTCAAAGTTACGTGTTTGGCGCCAGAGTCATTCACCCTTGTCTATTTCGGTAGACATTGCCGAGGAAGTGTTTTGTTTGAAAGAGTAACGAGACAATCTTTGGGTAACCTGAAAGAGGTAAGCCTCTCTCGATTAAAACAAATGTTTTGGCGGAAGAGAAGTAGAGGTAACCTTGAAACTCTGTTTTATACCTGGGGGCATGCAAACCTTTCGGAGTGCAAGCAAGGGGCAACTATTTATTTTTTAAATTTTTAGGACCTCTAACCCTTTAAACTCGTAGGATTAGTCGTTTCCGAACTTGCATAAAGAAAGGATAGGGAGCAAAGCTTAGTGAGATGAAGCTCCATAAAAAATAGAATCTTGATGAGACACTCTTATCTTATGACTGGGTAATCGAGAAGTTTTAGCATAAAGTTCATGCTCGTTAAAAAATAAACGCAAGATCCGAGCAGTTTTAACGCGGTCTTCATGCTCGTTAAAAAATAAATATAAGCAGTGAGCAAGAGTTTCCTCCAGTGTTTAAGCTCATTTTAAAATAAAAAATGAACCTATCCCGGTAAATAACCACTGTGATCGTAAATTTATCAGCCATTAAAGCCTTGGTCGTGTTTGCACCTGCCACCTCCACTTTTCATTTGGCCGATCGTTCACCCCCATATGATTGTTTACCCATTTTGAGGAACAGTTGCGAAGAGTGATTTCACCTAGCCGTCCTTGTGACATTGCCGTGATTGGAAAATTCCAACCTGTACCTGGAATCAGCTGCTATCCCTGTTTATCACTCGTTCCTCAAAAGACGAGTCTTCTTTAAGCTATTTTCAATTGACTCGTAAAATATGAAAAGATTGTCGAGTCTTGGCCGTCCAGCTCGTTAAAGGACCGGAAGTGCTATCCCTCCTCTAGATTTTAATCTTTTTGGACCTGAGGGATTATTGCACAAAAAGATCGAGCGCTTGTTTTATTCGGCTCGTTAAAACTATCGAAAACTCATCCCTTCTGTATTGTTTTATACTTTTTCGGACTTAAGGGATTAGATGACAAAAAAGGAATTTTGGATTTGACTTTATGTACCTTTTCAGACTCTCTAAAATTGAAAAGGACCGAGTTATCCTTGTCGTTAGACTCGTTAAAATTATTAAATAGCGACAAACTTGTCTTTAGACGAGAACAAGTTTCACTATCGCTAGGCTCATTAAAACATAGCGATGGGCTTGCCCGAAGGGAAAGTTATAGAACAAGCATATGTTATCCTCCTCAAGCTTGACAAAAATAAAGAGGTACTGGTCAGCAATGACTGGGGAAAAATTGGGAGAAAATCGAGAAAACTTTGATGGTAGCAGGTCGCTCTTGAACATGACACTTTTCCTCCGTACCACAATCGGGTTGGGTTGTCTCATTCACCGGTCACATCACCATGGTCTCGCCATACCATCCATATTTGGGGTAATGCTACCGATCCATCGCATCAGTGTCGCCATATGTTCAAGAGAAGTCGTTCAGAAAGAGTCAACCGAGTCCCATCCACTGCCATACATTATCCTTCATCCATCCATGACCGCCACCCTGAATCATATGTCACAGATCGTTTTCACCTCCATTAAAATCATTAGCTCTGTTCCGTGTCACTGATGTGGGATTCATTAAGGCCCTCCTTTGACGGATCGCTTCTTGTCGACATCAGCTCATTATCCAAGAAGTTGATCTAGGAACAACCCCATCAGTACTTTGAAGCTTGCATGCCTCAATGGCAAGTTTCTCACTTCCGGCGACAGGTATACATCAATGACCTTCGACCAGAAGATTTTGTGTGGTGTTCGACGCCAAGTCCTTTATTCACACCACGTGAATTGTACTGCAGTACCTTGAGGGTCATTATCATTATCGGTGATTCCTCTCGCGCTTGTTAATGGTTTACATCATTGACCGGTAATCAAGCGATGTCTTTCCATGTTCGACTTCAGCGCAATTCTCACATGGATCGACTTGTACTTAGAGTGAAGATCGAACGAGTTTGAAGACCCCGGATCTAGTTTCATCCATCCGGGCTGCGATATATATTCAGGAAAAATAAAGACATTTGACATGTACATCATTGCAGCAGATGATCATCCTACTCAAAGGATGATAATTTCACCAAAATTATCAGTCTACCATCAGACAATCGTCTGTTCTATGAACAAAAATGAATTTATAAAGCTGATCATGGGAATGCCCGCCTCAGCTAGATCATGAAAGCAGTATGAATCATAATGTATTGTATTGTATCTTATTACATGTCTCCTCCCAGCAGATGGATGAACTTCGGACCCTCCTGGATAAAGCATTTCACCCGATAAACGGCCTCATACTTTAGGGGGCAACTGTTATAGACATTTTTGTGCCTAACAGCATGGAGCATGAAATGTCCATAATCTAAGGGATCCAAAGTCCCTAAACATGTTGTTCCTACCCCTAGAGGAACAAGGCCAACTAACCACAGCAATTCACAGAAGTTCTCCACCTGAAAACACTCAAAAACAAGCCAATTCTGGATCATGTCAACTGCTCCACTGAGCATCTGCGCTGAATGTCAACTGCTCCACTGTCTACCTGCGTTGAATGTCAACTCCAACAAAGGCTACCTGTGTTGAGCGTAATTGGACAAGTGGCAGGCTCATTCCTCAATGTGTCAATGCCCAGGAAGCTTCCAAAATGACACTTGCATCAAGGAATTCGACTGGTGATGAGTAAGAGGTTCCAAATCTCCAAGTGGAAGCAAGAACCTCCAAGTGGACTCAAGAACTGAGAGAGGGAGAGGACACTAGTCAGATCTCAAGCTGACTCATCCTCTCTCCAAACATCTATATATGGATCTCACCTCCATGAGATCTGGGAGGCTGGAATTTTGTTATTGCAAAGAATTGCTGTTGGTTTGAGACTGGAGACATTGGGTGTTTAATGTTTTGAAGGGAGCTGAAGAAGGAATTCCATTCTGCTGGGAAGGAGATGCTGGATTGGAGCCCTATGGGTTGTATCTCTTCCTGAACCCTGTTACTTATCAATAAAGCTATCTTGGTTTGCTCCTATATGCTGGTGTATTTGTATGATTGCATTAGTGTATTTGATTTACTTCTAATCCTGAATCATTTATGAATATGTATATTTGCCTTTGTGTTGTGTTCTTCTCTTGTCGCAAGTAGCTGTTCTCTTGTCACAGGTAGCTGTTCTCTTGTGATCTCGTGGGAATCAAGTAGCTGTTCTCTTGAGCAAGCGAGGAGGCAAGTAGCTGTGAACACCCAAAGGGAAGAGGATCTAGATCGAGGGACAAACGGAAGACAACGGTAAGTCTATCGATCTCCCCTCTTTCACATTTCATGAAGGAAGAAACCAGTGTAGCTGTATTCGTTTGTTGCTAAGGCACTGTCACACCTTAGGTGGATAGGATCGTCCTGCATAGGCATTTTTCCCCACAACAGGAACTGCCAGAACAACCGGGAAAGCTGACACAGTGGGTAGAAGAGTTGATGCAGAGATGACACAGAGCCTCAGAGAGCTCCACGCAGACCCACGCAGTTGTAGCCGAGGCCAGCTATATTTTTTGTCGGATCAGCCAGAATCTACCAAGTGAAGTGAGGTAAAACTCACTCAGGTTTTCCGCCATTGTATTTCTATGTCACGGATTTTCCAGGAGGGCAACCAGCATTTGTATTCAGAACTTCTTCTTAATAATAGAAAACCCTTAGAGTTGTTGCACCAATTTTCACACATTGGGCTTTTCCAGGGACTTTTAGTCCAAAAATAAGTGTTTCCTTTACATGATTGTCTCATTTATTTTTCAGTACTTGATCTGTATATTGGTGTATGTTTCAGTGTATTTGCATTAATATTTTTGAAAATAACTTGTTAAATGAAAAAAACAAGTAGGTAATGCAAGTCAGTTTACTGCAGTAGGATTTTTTACTTGTTCGATTCATAATTTTTCACAAGTTGAGGAATAGAGAGTGGAGACAACCACTCAAGCAAAAACATCCAGAGAAGGAATAAAATGTACCAAATAAGCTAAGAAGCTATTGCATGATGCTAGAGAGACTGTGGGAGCACCCACTTCACAGCGTAGGCAGAGAAGGTCACTAGATCAGTACACTGACTACATGGCTCTAATGATTGAGTTAGTTGAGAATAAGCCATCCTTTTCCGAGGAAGCAGTAGAGAAAATTGTATGGTTTGATGCAATGGTAGAGGAATATGATTCCATTGTAAATAATAGTGTTTGGGACATGGTCCCAAGACTAGTAGATAAATCATTGGTGGGTTTGAGATGGCTCTTCAAAGTAAAGCATGTAGCAGAAGGAAACATAGAGATGTATAAGGCTAGATTTGTGACCAATGGATTCTCTCAAGTTGAGGGAATTTACTATGAGGAAACCTTTGCACTTTTCGTGAGGTATTCATCCATTAGATCTATACTTTATTTGTCAGTGCAGATGAGGTGGAAGATCCACCAAATGGATGTAAACATAACATTCCTCATTGGATTTTTTTAGGAGGAGGTGTACATTGAGCAACCAAAAGGTTTTGAGACATTTGATTGAGATTTGCATGTGTGCACACTCAAGTGATCATTGTATGGCCTCAAGCAAGAACCTCGTGCTTGGTACACCGGCATCGAAAAATATCTCACCAGTTTGGGCTTCACCAAAAGTGAAACAGATGCAAACCATTATCAAATTTTGGTAGAAGGTAAATCGTTTATTATTTCCTTATAGGTTGAAATTTGATATGTTGATAAGATCTTGCAAGGAGGATGTTGCAAAAGAATTTGAAATGAAGAACATGGGAGTCATGCACTACTTCCTCGGATTGGAAGTATGGCAAGGAGATGGGGAATTGTTTGTCTCTCAAGGCAAGTATGCTCATGAGATACTAAATAAGTTTCACATAGAGAGTAGAACACCCATGGAGACACCTCTAGCCACCAGTTGGGGGAAAGAGGATGCTACTTTAGGTGAAGTAGTAGAGGCTACCATCTATTGGTAGCTTATGGGTTCACTAAAGTATTTGGTGAACAGTCGACTAGATATGTGTTATGCAATCAACAAGCTTAGTCAATCTATGGTTAGGCCAACCAAATTGTTTTGAAGGGCAACTAAGCATGTTCTAAGGTACCTCAGAGGCACCACCCAATTTGGACTATGGTACAGACGGACATAGGGAGTGAAGTTGTGTGGCTTCACAGATGCAGATTGGGTGGGGAGTCCATCAGGCCAAAAGAGTACATTAGGAGGAATTTTCAATGTTGGGTCCGTAGGGGTTTCCTGTTACAACAAGAAGCAAAGATTAGTGGCACTCAGCTTAGTAGAAGCAGAATACTTGGCTGCAAGTCAAGCAACATGTGAAGTGACCTAGATGAGAAAGATTATTGTGGGACTATTTGGTCAGATGATGGATCCTACTGTGATATACTGTGATAATCAGGTTTTCATCAAGCTCTCTGAAAATCCAGTCTTTAACGATCGATCCAAGAATATAGATATCTGGTATCACCTTCTATGAGATTGTGTGTAGAGGCGGACCATGTTGCTTAATTATATTCCAACATAGGAACAAGATGCACATATTTTGAAAAAGGCTTTGTCAAAGGGAAAATTCAAGTTCCATAGAGACAAGATCAAGGGATATGATAATCCCTTTCTTGTTAAGAGGGATTGTTGAAAATGCAATAAGAAAAATCTCAATTTGATTTGCCTTGATCAAACTAGAGAAAATTTGAATTTTCATTTCAGCAGACAGCGTGGATGAGTTAACTTGAGTTACATGGCTTATGTCACCCAATTAACTTAGATAATTCAAGTTGGAAGACTTGAGTTTAGTTGAGCATAAGTGATTGCTAATTTCTAGAAATCTAATTCAGTTAAATTGAGTTATTGTCAATTAAACTAGTTCTAAATGTTAGAGGAACTAATGGAAGGTCAAGTTGTGCAGTGTGACTTCAGTAACACTCAGTGATCAACCAGTTAACTGATCAATCAGCCCAAAATAATAATTGCATATAGATAATTTGAGTTACCCAGTTGAGGTGGAGATTCCAAGCCAGTGTACTATCAGTTCTAGACTATTCTAAAGTGTACAGGTGGTGCATGCAGTCAGAGGATGAGCCTAGAAGGATTGTGAAATTCCAATTGAGGAATATCCTAATTAATAGGGGCTTAATTCCTCAGGGAACAATGCAAGGAAATAGGAGCTTAGAGGGCTTGAAAATTGGCTAAGTGTTGGTCGGAGTCAGCTAGTCAAGCAAATTGATAGACTATACACTTCTAGGTTGTGCTCAGGCTTGAGAAGCATGTGTATTTTATCTATATTCTTTAATTAATGCAATACAGATAGGGAGGGGTTTTGAGCAGTTTCTTTCCCTTATATAAATCTTTGTGTATGCGTGTAATTCTTTATGCATGTTTATGATTTGAGCTCTTGATCGTGAATTGAATTCCGCAGATGAGTAGAGTAGATTTGATTCTTGTGTTTTAGTAAATTACATGAGCAGTTTCATATCTAAACATTAATTTCTACAGAGGACTAGAAAGACCTAGGTGAGGAAGGGGAAGATCTCAGAGCTAACCCACTTGAACAATTTCCAGCCAAATAAACTAGCAAACTCTAAGAAAGGGGAAATGATACTTGAAATTCAAACACATCCATTGGAGAGAGGAAAAGTACTAATGGCCTCTTACTTATTCGATGCAGGAGAGAAAAAACACCCTTCCTTATTAAATCTTGCAAGAGAGGAGCAAGGAAAAGCCACAAAGACTTACATTGCTTCTAGGACCAAGAATTTATGCAGGCTTCTTGTTGCTCGAGCACATGCAAAAGTAGAGATGATGATCAAAGACAGTGAAAAAAGAGGGAGGAATGAGCTAGGCCAGGAGGGCCTGGTCTTTCCAATGGTATTCCTTCTATAGAAGACTGGCACAAGCCTGAAAACATTGCAAGTTTCTAAACTTTGGCTACACTTTTAACGGACCATGCCAAAATCCATAAGGAATGGAAACATTATTGTCTAAGGACTATAACTACCAAATCGAGCCTTGAAATGTGCATCTCCTTCAATGACAACCTCCATATCACGTAAATAGACTCATGATGAATTGAATGCGAGATGATGGGCCAACATACCAGACAATTATCCCTTAAATCCACTTCGTTGATCAATACTATGAGAATTTTCTCTCGTTGATTCATCTATCTTGCTACCACATGAAGAATTTAAGAAAGCACACTAACCTCAATCACCACCCACTCTCATCATTTCTCAATCAATCTTCGATGTGTGGAGCATGCCTTGAGACACCCTATCAAAAAACTTTAATTTAAATATATTATAATCTAAACATTTTTTATTTTTATTTTTTTAATATTTTTACTTAAAATTATATATATATATATATATATATATATATATATATTAATTTCAATATTGAAAAAGTTTTCAACTCATTTATATTAAATATATAATTTTAACAATAAAAAAATTACAATTTCGCTAAAATTATATAAAACTTATCCATATAAAATTATACTATTATTTTAAATCTTATATTCATAAAATCCTCCATTTATGACTTCTCTTTTTATTTATAACCATTATTTCATGAGAGCCATTCACTATCATTCATTAATGCACTAGAATAATTCACTTAATATTCATTGTATTATGAAATGTTAAATGAATCACTTAGCACTCCTTGTATTAGACGGTGGTTATATATGAATAAATGAGTCATCCATGATTATTATTTCATGAGAGCCATTCACTATCATTCATTAATGCACTAGAATAATTCACTTAACATTCATTGTATTATGAAATGTTAAATGAATCACTTAGCACTCTTTGTATTAGACGATGGTTATATGTGAATAAATGAGTCATCCATGATTATTCACTAATAAAATAGTCCACTTAACATTTATTATATTTTATTAGTTTAATATATATTTATATTTTACTAGTCAAATTTATATTTAGGTTCTTATATTTTATTAGTTTAAAATATATTTATATTTTATTAGTCTAATATATATTTATGTTATTACAAGGTTCAATTTTTTTATTATATTTTATTAATCTAATATATATTTATATTATTACAAAGTTTAATTTTTTTAATTAAAATAACTTTATATTATAATTAATTTAAAAATTCCCCAATAGCGTGTTGAATCAAGTGAACGTAGTCTCCGAAGGAATGCGTGGGATATGATGTATGGTGCGTAGCTGCAGGTGCGAGGACCTGTCTCCCAGTCATCTCCAAGCACCTTGAGTACGGAGGAATCTAAAGAACCTGTGCAAAACATCCGTTCACATCGTATTCTGTAGGTGGTGGCATCAGTGGGGAGTTAATGGACGGTGGCGTGGCCCGTTATCACCCGGGCGATGCCTGGCTATGGTGTGCAATTAGCATTGAGAGTTGTGGAGTCTGGTTATGCCAAGAAACTTGGTATGTGAGTTTAGAGTGGGTAAACGGTTATTTTTGTGAACACCTAGTTTGGGAGACGTAGCGTTTGAGCTGCCAAAGTTCCTTCCTGCATTCATGGTCGTCTACCTTTGAAAATTGTTGTTTGGTCTGTGAGTTGAATCTGTGGAACAGAGGAGTCGACGAGGAAAATTGGTTTTACTCAAGTAGTGTTGGTTCAGTAGGGGTATAGGGATTCTCCTGCTGTGCAATTGGGGTCTGGTGGTTTTCTCATTGAATTGGAGGGATAATGTAAGGCCTTCGAGAGATAAGTGCGACGGGCACCGGCGAGTCGTGCACGAGAGCGGGCGCGCGGGCGGGCGCACGGGCACGCGGAGGAAATGTGCGACGGGTGCGACACTTGTGCGGAGGAAATGCGACAACATAATGCGACGTTGTGGAGAACACTTATGCGACTAAGTGTTGAGCATATACATATATGCGATGTTGAAAGATGAATGCAAGCCGACTTGTGTATGTTTACTTGTGGGCGTGCATTGGCAGCTTTGGGGGTCGGCCATGGGGCTGCACACCCCTTGAAACCTACGCAAGGTTTCATATATATTAGTGGAGTTTGAGCTCATTTGTACACCATCGAATCACACATCACTTCTACGCATAGGAGCAGAGGTAAATCTGCGCAAGAGGGGTAAAAGACTGCGCATATCTCATGCGTAGGTTATCCAAGTGCAGTTTTGGTATTCTTGTGCCGGTTGAAGTGTAGGCAAGCGTGCCGAGGTTCGGGTTGTTTGTGCAGGACTTGGTAGAGAGGTATAAGTGGCTCGGGTGAGCACTTCTCTTTGTGCAAGGGTGCACATGATTGTAAAAGGTTGTTCTATGCCTTGGTTGTAAAATATTCTAAGTATAGACTTGGAGTTTTGCCAAGTATACTTGATGATTGTATTATTGAAAAGCCGATATAATATATTGTCGAGCAGACTCACATTACGGGGAGTTGCCCCTCCCCTTTATACTTGTTTGCAATTGTTGTTGTTCTCAGTATAATTGCATGATGATAATGAATGAGTATGGGCTTCATTAAGTATAAAGGATAATTGTTTTTACTTAGTTGCGAAACACAAGCTAAGTATGTTAATGTGAAAGTAGGTGTAGTCCACGAATGTTAGTATTGGTGAAAAGAACGCGTTCAATGGTGCCGCACCTTGCTACAAGCGGTTGGAAGACTACCGCAGGTGTAGGGGTGTAACAGATAAGGTCTCAGTCGCCCCCATTGGTGCTTTCGTCGGGGCCATTCGAGCTTGGTGGCATCTGTGGGGCGGGTGCATTGTTCTCTGGGTGGTCATTTGGCTTGCAAGTGACCTTCTTAGGGTGGGCATCAGAGATTTGTTTGTGGTTGTGGTGAGTCTGAGATCCTTGGAGTCCGTCTTGGAGAGACTGGAGGTGGTCTTGCTGGTAGGAGGGGTGAATTTTCCCTCGGTGAAATTATTTTGTGGTTTCAAGTGAATCAGCGTGCAGCGTACTCCTTGCATGTCTCGTTCCTCACCATGCGTGAAGCCCAATTCGGATAGTCTAGAGGGAGGTGCGAGCCTCTCCTAGATGGAGTTGGCTCCCATCCCCAATCGTTCAAGTCGTGGTGGCTCCAGAGGGGGTCGCTCGAGCTCGGCAGCCTTAGCGGGCCGCAAAGATGGCAGAACGGGAGGCAAACATCGGGAATGCTCAGAGGTAAGGGGTGGCAATGCCTAGGGAGGTTTGATCGGCGTTCAAGGGGGCCGCTCCCAGCGAAGTCAGCATCGCAATGGGTCGACTCATCGTAGAGGAGTGAGGAGTCAAGGGGTGGTGCATCGTGTGGGACGTGGATAGCAGCAGGTGTGTTGCATGGAGCATTGTTGGGACCTCATTCAATCAATTCTCGATCGAATGGCAATAGTCGTGCAAGTGAGGTTGGAAGAGCACACAGAACTAATTGCAACCTTAAAAAAGATGCACTACTTTCAGTGCCATACTCGGGAACGTGCGGTGGTCATCTGGCATAACGTAACATTAAAAACTTTGGTCAGTCACGTTGACCATTATGTGACATTAAATATTAAAAGAAGCACCATTACATGTAAGCAAGCGCTGGAATCGGTAATTACTAATGTGCCAGGACCAATACTAAGCAGTCAAAGCCTCCGGCGCCAGCTGGTGGCACAAAAATAAATATAGAGGACCCCAAACATAAATATACGCACATGCATATACGAACATAAATAAATACGTCATATTTGCACAATGCAAAATCCATTACACTCACTATTTGACGTGAGTAAAAAAAATAGAGAAAAAGGTCTAATATAGACTTTGTCATAGTTTTTGAATAATTAATATGCTATATGAGAGGTTTATATAATATTTTTTTGTTTAAATATTGTTTCATCCAGAGGCGGGAAACTAGAATACAAATTATAGTGCGTTGTCTTATCCGATTATTTGGTTAGAAGCTTGTGAAATAGCTAAAGAAGTAAAGATGGTGGGCAATTGCAGAAACCAAATAACCCTTATTCACTTTTTTTTCTTTTGGCCACAAACACCATCCTCTCCACCTTTCCCTCCTTTAAATTACAAAAGTTATTTTTAGAAGGCATGATTGAATGTTAATGCATTATGTTTTGCTATAATTATGATGATGATTAGTGTTTCAAATGGCATAAAAGTAAATAACATAAATCACTTTAAATTTAAGGTATCTCAAATAAAGACCACTCGTAAAGACATTATAGTTGAAAACACTTTTAAAGTGAATTATAGAGACACAACCTTTTCCACTGAAAAAGGTAAGTAATTCATATTTATGATATGATGAAATAATTAATAATAAAAGTAAATTTGTAATGTTTTCAACTACATTTAAGTGATACCACTCACACAAATCTTAAAATTTACCATTTCGGAAAAAAAATTCTAAGCAAAATTAAACTATAAATATATATAAAAATTGATCAAATTCATTTAACAAATTGTAAAATTAAACTAGAAATATATATAAAAATTGATCAAATTTATTTAACAAA
Source organism: Pinus tabuliformis (assembly GCA_031772625.1). Taxonomy (NCBI): domain Eukaryota; kingdom Viridiplantae; phylum Streptophyta; class Pinopsida; order Pinales; family Pinaceae; genus Pinus; species Pinus tabuliformis. Next base: position 794,872,715 of record CM062815.1, on the reverse strand, counting down.
TTACATTAATTTCAAGCATATCAAATATACATACATAACTTAACCATAACATACAACTAAGCACAGTTAATCACAAGAAATCAAAATCATATTAAATGCAACATAATAAATATTAACAAGTTCTCAAGTACTTATCTGTAAATGTTGCCAACTAGCTATAGACCTCTCAAGTTCCTCCTAGCCATAGACGACACGGTTCATAGTCTGTTAATCGCGGGTCACCCCCAAGTTGGAGCTCCAACTCCACAAGCAACGGTAAACCAATAATATCAACATATCCTTGGCCAAGGTACCAACCCAATAGTCACGGTTCCATCCACTGCACTCTACTTCCCCAAAATTGTGACCAAGTGGCACGCCCTTTTGAGGGCCCTACAAATCCTACTACGGTGTCCACCTTTCAACGTGCCTTATGGCTTGCTACGAACTTCTCAGCATAGGGCTTCTAAGAGCTTGTGTTGCTTCCAAGGCTTCCAAGCCATAACCAACTAGATCCCCGATCAATTCCGGGAACCCCCTCTGCTTTGTTTCCCTGAGCCTACACCCAAGTGGCACACCCTTCTCAGGGCCCTATCAGTCCCTCTACGGTGGCCACTTTCCACATCGCCTTATGTCTAGCCAGGAACTTATCAATACTAGGCTCACTAATCGATTCTAAAACCCAAGTGCAAGGTTCACAGACTGGTTAGCATAACCATGAGTTGTTGGATAATCCACCTACCTCCATAACTGGGTAGCCAACTAGCCCTTTTTATAAATATATTTCTCATTTATTTAATATTATAATATTAATCTTTCATCAAGATGCCTTTTTCCAGTCATGGAGTCATCGGTCCCCCGTACTCTTTTGTCTAGGTCCACCTACAACTATTATGTGTTTATTAATATTCATAAATTAAACATATTTACAACAACAAGATTTGTAACCTCATAGCATAAAAAGCACATACATCTAGGCACATCGGCCCCATCCCGCAGATCTCCCACTAAACAGGGTCTACCACAGGCCCGAGCGAAACCGCTCAGCAACAAAGGTGTCCCCTTGAAGCCAAAACAGCTCTGATACCGAATTTAGGTTTTAACCCCGTACAAAAATTACCTGCATACGAATTCTAAGAACCTAAAATAAACAATGCGAGAGCATAACACATAAAACACATATACATTGAGATTTTCCCTTCGATCCCAAAACCGGGACTACTAGCTTGATTTTTCATTATGTTCCTTTCAATGTTACAATACATATTTATACATGTCGAAGCATCCAATACCATGGACCGAAAACCATGTGCAAAAACCACGCACAAAGCCATAGGTAGGTCTGCCCAACCTAATATAAGGTCCAAAAAAAATTTCCCTAGGGTGCTGCCCCGAACCCTGTAGAGGGGGGCTACCCGCCCCCCTCAAACCCCCTATGACCCCCCCACTGCGCAATCGACGCAATGAAGGTTAACTAAGGCATCTAGTCGTGGAAAGAATATAACACAACCCAACATTCTCCCACTTGTTGTTTTCCTTCCACAGGAGAGCTTAGTCATTTATCCAACCTTGCAACACCCATTATTTCTTTACACCAAGAGAACTTCTCAGAGCTCACAGATTTTGTCAATGCATCTTTGGTATTCTTTAAAGTGTCCACCTTTACCAGCAACACCCTTTTGTCTTCTATCATATCCCTCACAAAGTGATACTGAACATCAATGTGCTTTGTCTTTGAATGATAAGCAGGGTTCTTTGCCAAGAAAATTGCACTTTGGCTGTCACAGTCTATCATTATAGCTCCCTGCACTAACCCCATACTTGAACACAATCTCTACAACCAAACTGCTTCCTTGCTTGCATGAGTGGCTACCATGTATTCTGCCTCTGTAGTTGATAGTGCCACTACATATTGTTTCTTACTCATCCAATTGACTGCACCTCCAAATAGGTTAAACACATACCCACTTGTAGATCTTCTCTGATCCAGATCTCCAGCCCAGTCTGCATCAACAAAGCCACGAATATCCAAAACTCTGTCCAATCCTCGTCTTCCTTGGTAGCATAAACCATAATCACTAGTGCCACGCAAATACCTGAAAACCCGCTTTACTGTTGTCCAATGCTCCTTCCCTGGTTTTGACATAAAACTGTTCAATACTCCCACTGCATGTGCAATGTTTGGTCTAGTACAGACCATTGCATACATCAGGCTACCGACTACACTTGCATATGGAAGACAGGACATGTTCTCTTCCTCTTCTTGTGTCTTGGGACACTGTTCAGCAAATAACTTTACACCTATAGGAATAGGAACCTTCACCGGTTTACTATCATGCATATTAAACCTCTGCAGTATTGTCTCGATATACTTCCTCTGGTTTAACCAGAGCTTCCTCTTTGCCCGATCTCTTTTAATTTCCATGCCCAAAATATAGTTTGCAGCACCAAGATCTTTCATGTCGAATTTGGAGGACAATTGGGTCTTCAAATCCTGGATAATTTCTTTGTCATTTCCAACCAACAACATATCATCCACATACAAGACCAGATAAATAACACGGTCACCAATTAATTTAAAATACACACAATGATCTGCTTTGCTTCTGGTGAAGCCAAGTCCCCGTATAAATGTATCAAATTTCCGATACTACATCCTTAGTGACTGTTTTAGCCCATACAGAGACTTCTTTAACTTGCATAACAGTTCTTTCTTACCCTTCACCGCAAAGCCTTCAAGTTACTTCATGTAGATCTCCTCTTCCAAATCCTCGTGAATAAATGTTGTCTTCACATCCATCTGTTCTACCTCAAAATCAAAAGTAGCAGTAATAGATAAAAGTAATCTAATAGAAGCTACCTTGGCAACGGGAAATAAAATATCATCAAAATCAATTCCCGACACTTGGGAATAACCTTTTACTACCAACTGAGCTTTGTATTTCTCCACCTTTCCTTCTGCATTTGTCTCCTTATTGAACACCCATTTGCTGCCAATGGGTTTCCTTCCATACGTCAACTCCACCAGATCCCAAGCCTCATTTTTGCGCAAAGATTCCATTTCATCAACCATGGCCTCTCTCCAAAGTTTTCCATCCTCTAAATCTACTACTTCCTTCACAGTTCTTGGATCATCATCAATAATAGATAAAGTAAAATTTGAACAGAAAGCAAATGGACTATACCTTTCCGGCTGCCTTCTTTCTCGAACTAGTCTTCTCACAACTGGAGTTTGTGGCTCTTCATCTTCTGATTCCTCTTCTGCTGTAGAGTTTGATTCTTCCTCCTTAAGCTCAAACTCTATCTTCTCAGGTTCCTTTGGCTAGAATTTATGTTTAACAACATCTTTCATCTCTTTGAACATCACATCTCAATTGTACACAACCTTCCTTGTTACTAGGTTCCAAAGCTTATAACCCTTTAAACCATCCTTATACCCAATAAAGATGCACTTTTCATATTTACTATCCAACTTTGTTCTTTTCTCCTTTGGAACATGTACATATGCATCACATCCAAATACCCTCAGATGTGAAAGAGAGGGTTTCTTACCAGTCCATACCTCTTGTGGAGTCTTATCCTCCAACGCTGATGAAGGTGATCTGTTGACCAAGTAACATGCTGTCTCTACCACCTCTACCTAGAATTCTTGTCCTATCCCAGCACCACTGAGCATGCTTCTTTCCCTTTCCATCAATGTCTTGTTCATTCTTTCTGCAACTCCATTTTTATCAAGTGTGTATGGAGTAGTATTTTTTCGTGCTGTACCACACTTCTTACAGAATTCTTCAAATTCCTTGCTGCAAAACTCTCCACCGTTATCTGTCCTCATCACCTTTATCTTCTTCTCTGTCTGGTTTTCCACCAGAGCCTTAAATTCTTTAAACCTATCAAAGACTTCAAATTTCTTCTTGAGGAAATATATCCATGTATTCCTTGAGAAGTCATCTATAAATGATACATAGTACATAGACTTACCCAGTGATGGAACCTTCACAGGTCCAAACACATCACTGTGCAAAAGCTCTAATATTTGTTTCGCCCTCTTACCACCAGAGGGGAAACTCACCCAATTCTTCTTCCCATATACACAATTTTCATAGAAATCAAAATCCAGAGAGCTATTAGTCATACCTTCTACCTTACCTTTACCATGAAGTATTCGAAGGCCCTTCTCTCCAATGTGTCCAAGCCTTTGATGCCATAGCATGGTCTTTTCTCCAAAGACCACTATATTTTCTGCTCCACTTTCAGGAACCACAGAACTATTGCACCCATCAATAACAGTGCTACCTTGCGGCTTGTACAAAGTTCCAATCCGAACTCCCCGCATCAATACTAGTGCTTCCCAAACCATCTTGCAGGTATCTTTCTCGAACATGTTTTTTACACCTGCATCATCCAGCTTGCTTACAGAAATTATATTTCTGGCCAATGTAGGAATATGCAGAACACCGGAAGTGTTCTAACCCTTCCACCTTGCAACTTCAACTTTAATTTTTCGCGACCAATGATTCTAGCCTTCCTATCATCCCCTAAGAAGACATCACCACCATTATATTTCTCATACTTGCAGAACCAATCTCTATGGGGAGTGAAGTGAAAGGATGCACCCAAGTCAATCAACCATGCCTCATGATCTACATATGTACTTGAAGAAGCCAAGTACACATCCCCACCTTCATCTGCGGTGGTTTTCGCCTTTGCAAAAGGATCATCAACAGATCCCTTTCCTTTGTCAGGAGCTTTAGATTTAGAGTCCCTTTTGTAGTGCCCTTCCTTTCCGCATTTCTAGCACACCACCTTTACAGGTTTTCCTAGAGATTTAGATCTCCCTCTAGATTTAGATCTCCCACTCGATGACTTATTTTTGTTTCTATTATGGAACCGTCTTCGTACAGACAAGGCATCACCATTCTGGCTCTCCATATTTTTCCATCTCATCTCCTTCGTCAGCAAGGATGAGACTATTTCATCAAACTGCAAGGCAGTTGCATTGCTACCTATTGCAATAACCAAACTATTCCACGAATCTGGTAGAGAACACAACAAACTGATGCAGTTATCTTCATTTGAAATTTTAATATCAACAGATAATAATTGACTTACCACAGTATTAAATGCATTCAAATGCTCTGTCACCGAGTCTCCATATTTCATCCTCAGGTTATACAGCTTTTTCCGTAGGAACGGTTTATTCACCAGAGACTTGGATTGGTACAAAGTCATTAACTTGTCCCACAAAGCCTTCATCGTAGTTTCCCCTGATACATTCAGCAATACTGAATCTGAGACACACAATCGTATTATTCTCTTTGCCTTTCGATCCAACTTCTTCCATTCTTCATCGAACATTCCCGTTGGTTTAGTACCTGGATCTACAGTGATCCATTGATCTTTCTCCACCAACAGATCCCCCATCTTGAGTTTCCACAGCTCAAAACTCTGACCATTAAATTTCTCTATCTCTATCTTTCCACTGCTCGTCATCTTCTTTCACCACCATAATCGATCCCGCAGATCTCCCACTGAACAGGGTCTACCACAGGCCCAAGCGAAACCCCTCAGTAACAAAGGCATCCCCTTGAAGCCAAAACAACTCTGATACCAAATGTAGGTTTTAACCCCATACAAAAATTACCTGCATACGAATTCTAAGAACAGAAAATAAACAATGCAAGAACATAACACATAAAACACATATACACAGAGATTTTCCCCTTGATCCCAAAACTGGGACTACCAACTTGATTTTTCATTATGTTCCTTTCAATGTTACAATACATATTTATACATGCCGAAGCATCCAATACCATGGACCGAAAACCATCGCGCCCAAAACCATAGGTAGGTCTGCCCAACCTAATATAGGGTCCAAAAAAAAATTCCCCAAGGTGCTGCCCCTGACCCCATAGAGGGGAGCTAATCCCCCCCTCAAACCACCTAGACATGGGGGCTACCCCGCCCCCCTGGTTCCCCCCGTTGCGCAATAGGTGCAACAAAGGGGGGCTCCTCCCCCCCTCTAACCCCCTAGTTAACTAGGGCATCTAGTCATGGAAAGAATATAACAGAACTTCTCAAAACTAGGCTCACCAATCGATTCTAAAACCCAAGTACAAGGTTCACATAATGGTTAGCATAACCATGAGTTGTTGGATAATCCACCTACCTCCATAACTGGGTAACCAACTACCCAATTTTATAAATATATTTATCCTTTATTTAATATTATAATATTAATCTTTCGTCAAGATTCCTTTTTCTAGTCATGGAGTCATCGGTCCCCTATACTCTTTTCTCTAGGTCCACCTACAACTATTATGTGTTTATTAATATTCATAAATTAAACATATTTACAACAACAATATTTGTAACCTCATAGCATAAAAAGAACATACATGCAGGCACACTGGCCCGTTGCAATATGTAACTAGGTTCGGTCTTCATAAATATGAAATGTACTCTTGATTACTGTATATTGTAAAAAGAAAGAAAATTTATTATTGTTAAATTTTGTAGCATGGGTTTCATGCTCAAGGTCTTTTTATATAGAGGTCAAGCACCCAATGAGTTCTTCTAGGGTTTGTCATAGAGTCAAGAAGTCAATAGAGTCATTATCATATGAAGAAGACCCCATTGGGCATATTGTAACATGTTAAAAGAATTATTTTTTGTATTTAAAGTGTCAAAATACCCCTCCAAGACCAATATAGCCTGGCAGCTAAGAATTTGGCCTCATTAAGGCATGTTATCCTCCTTTGAATCCTATCTATAGGAGATTACTCGACCTCATATGGATACTCACTCACTTCTCATCATATAAGCGAATAAGAGGCAGAAAAAAGGAAAGTGAAGAAGGATAGAAGGATGAAGGATGAAAGTTTCGGGTTATTTGTCTCTCTCTCTCACGTGCAAAGATAAGGCTATGGTTTTGCAGCTACAAGGTTGAAGTTGTCAAGTTACAGAAAGAAGGTCAAAGAAAGGACTTTTAGGCCACCTACTAGCCCTAGAAGGAGAAGCAACCCAATCGAAGAAGCAAGGAAGCCTTGGAAGCCCTAATTTCCCTCACATGTGTGGAAGCAATAACTGTTGCAAGGGCCAAAAATTTCAGACCTGTAGTGGAGGCCTAAATTCTGTAGCTTGGGGTCGAAATTGTGCAACTGGAATAGTTTTGTCTTGGTTTGAATTGGATAGAAGAAGCACATCATCAAAAAGGTTTGGCTTGGTCTTGGAAGGGTATTGGTATTGATTTAAAGATATTGGAATTCATCATTTGAAGAATCTATAAGAAGAGAAGGGATTTGTGGGTTTTCCTCTCAAAAGGAGAGGTTTTGGCCCTAGGTTGCAACCTATATTATGTGTTCTTGTGTACTATTGATCTTCACATTTTTGGTAGTTGTTTGATGATAAGAACAACATAATAATAGGTGAAGAAGCTAATAATCAAGAAAAAGGTAAAATTACATCACAACCAATTATCTAGTAAAAGAGAAATCATCCTAAGTATAGCCCTATCAATTTCTCAACATGGTATTAGAGGTAAGGTTGACAAAGGGCTTGATGAAGATCACAAATCTTTGAAGAATTCATTGAAGCAATTCTCTTTGCTGGCAAGGCATCTCAAGCAAGGCATCAAAGTATTTGGAATCTCCTATTATCTATCAAGAATCATATGACCAAGACTTCTACTAGAAAGGACAAAGGGTTATTCTCAACACTTATAGGTAGGTTTGAAGATGAAAATATATGGGTAATTGAAAGTGGATGATCCATACATATGACAGGTGAGCAAAAACAACTAAAGACCCTATCAAGAGGAAAATCTTCATACTTTGTTGAACTTGGAGACAAGAAGAGCTATCTTGTAAGAGGAATTGGATCAACTTCGTTGGAGCTAGAAAATAGAGGAAACATACATCTCAACAACATTTTATTCATACTAGGTTTGCAAAAGAATTTACTTTCTATTTCATGTCTAGAAGATAAGGGAGATAGAGTCATTTTTATAGATGGAAAATTTATGGTATGGGATAAAGGCTCTAACATCAACAATGCAAAAATCATTGGGATTCATGAAGGAAGACTCTATAGGTTACTTACACCTCTCTCTCAAGCCTTGGTTCACATTGAAGTCAACCCATGTGAGCTTTGGCATAGAAGGTTTGGACACCTTCACTACAAAATCTTACCAACTCTAAACAAAATGGTGAATGGCATCCCTGAACTAAACTAGGAGAATGAAGGAGTTTGCAAGGTATGTGCATTAGGTAAAAAAGTTAGGAAACCATTTCAAAGCAGTGCTTCAAGATCAAAAGAAATCCTGGATCTCATTCATTCTCATGTATGTGGTCCTATGTCTACAAATTCTCTAGGTCATGTATACTATGTAACTTTCGTTGATGACAACTCAAGGAAAACTTGGATCTATTTGTTGAAGTCCAAGGATGAAGTATTAGAAAAAAATCAAGAATTAAAAGCGGAAGTAGAAAATATTACAGAAAGAAGGATAAAATTACTAAGATCTGACAATGGAGGAGGATGCACATCTAAGGAGCTCATAGCTTTCTGTAAGGAGGCTCGAATTAATATGGAGTTGATAGTTCCATATAATCTAGAGAAAATGGAGTAGTAGAACAAAAGAATCGCTCAATTGAAGAAATTTTTAGAGTTGTGTTACACGATCAATACTTGTCTCAATTTTTGTGGGGTGAAGCATCTAAAACAACTGTCTACATTCAAAATCGAAGTCCTCGCAAATCACTTGAAAACATGACTCCCAAAGAAACATTCATTGGGGAGAAACCATGTCTACACCATCTCCGGATATTTGGTTGTCCTGTCTACATTCACATTCCAAAAGATAATAAGAAAGAAGTTGGATCCTACAAGAATGAAAGGCATGTTTTTTGGCTATAGTAACACTTCAAAGGCTGTTAGAAAATTATATATTAAAAAGCAATGGAACACATAAAATATATTGCAGAAATATAAACACAAAAAATGCACAAAACAAGAGAGACACATATATACGTGGTTCACCCAATTTGGGCTACGTCCACGGAAAAACATCCAGTCCTTCCTTTTATATTATCTGGAAAAATGAAGAAGTACAACCTATAGCAAATCCATTGTAATTCCCTCTTCGCTCTCACACAATCTCCTCTCTCTTTCTCACTCAGAATACACATCTACATAGACGTAATACAATTCCCTCATATATAGCAATGGGTTGCCTTCTAGGGAAAAACCCCTAAATTAAACATAACTTCTACTGTCATATTTCTACCTAATGAACGGCCCATATTGACTACGAAATTACAACATTTTACAAGGAAATTTTAAATCTATTTTTAGCTTCAGGGGCGCTACCCCTGATCCCCCACAAGGGGGGGGGGCACGCATAAACAGCGGCATTGCCACCACATTACGAAATGGGGTCCAATGCGACAATACCTTTGAATAAAGAAGATAATCGGGCTCCACACCTAACAATATCCCACTTGGAGACTGATTATAGAAACTCCACAGCTGCTTCATTTGTTGGACAATGGCTCCACTTTGGACCTGGTTGTTTCTCATCTTCATCATCATGCTTGAAGACCAATTGAAACCGAGCAGAATCTCTGTTTCTCCCTGGTTGCAACTTTTGTTAACATATCTATAGGATTCTTGCTAGTGTGTATCTTTTCCAGCTTCAGCTGTCCATGTTCCAACACTGACCGTATGAAATGGTACTTGAGTTGTATATGTTTAGTCCTGGAAGGAAATGCAGAGTTATTTCTAAGATGTATGGCACTCTGGATGTCACTATATAACCTGCCCAACTCCTGCTTCTTACCCAATTCATCCAGAAACCTTTGTAACCAAATCATTTCTTTACTAGCCTCTGTAGTAGCAACATACTTTGCTTTCATCGTTGAGAGTGCAACAACACTTTGCAGTTTTGAAACACAACTAACAGTTGTTCCACCTACAGTAAACACATACCTTGTGGTGCTCCTCTTGTTATCTCTATCACCCGCCATATTTGCATCAACATATCCATGTAGAGCAATGTTTGAACCACCAAAGCATAATTCTTGATTTGTAGTACCTCTCAAATACCTGAGAATCCACTTCACCGCCATCTAATATTATTTTCCTGGATTTTTCATGTACCTACTTACAACTCCCACTGCATGTGCAATATCAGGCCTTGTGCAGACCATTGCATACATTAAGCTTCCAACTGTTGATGCATATGGAACTTTAGACATATAAGGAATTTCTTCCTGAGTCTTAGGACACACCTCCTTACTTAATTTGAAATGGCTAGCCAAAGGTATACTAACTGGTTTTTCATTTTGCATATTAAATCTTTTCAACACCTTTTGTATGTACTCACTCTGAGATAATGCTAATTTTCGATTCTTCCTATCTCTAGTTATTCTCATACCAAGGATTTGTTTTGCAGCACCCAAATCCTTCATTGCATATGAGTTTGCCAATTTTCTTTTAAGCACATTTATTTCCTGCATGATAGAACCTGCAACAAGCATGTCATCTACATACAATGCCAATATAATATAGTTGCCATCATTTTCCCTTTTGAGATAAACAAAATGATCAGAGTGACATCTAGTATAACCTTGTTCAGACATAAACCTGTCAAATTTTAGATACCACTGCCTTGGAGCCTGTTTTGAGCCATGCAATCTCTTCTTCAACCTGCACACTAGTTTCTCCTTTCCTTTTACCTCATATCCTTGTGGCTGTTGCATATATATCTCTTCCTCCAAATCCCCATGGAGAAAGGTTGTCTTTACATCTAACTGCTCAAGATGCAAATATTCAGTTGCTACTAGACTTAAATAGTTCTGATTGAAGTCATTTTAACAACTGGAGAAAATATTTCATCAAATTCTATACCTTTTTATGTGCAAACCCCTTCACCACAAGTCTAGCTTTATAACTTTTTCTACCTCCATCTTCTCCCTTCAACCAGTAAACCCATTTATTCTGCAATGTTCTTTTACCTGTAGGAAACCTGACTAAGTCCCAAGTCCGGTTATGTACTAAGGATTCCATCTCTTCTTTCATGGCTTGCTCCCACTTCTTCCTGGTTTCTACCTGCATTGCTTCTTCATAACATTCTGGTTCACCAGAATCAGTCAACAATACATAATATAATGAAGGAGAGTATCATTTAGGGGGTCTACTTATCCCAATAGATCTTCTAACACCACTTTCAAGTGTTTGAGGTGCTTGTTGTTGTGGTTGTTGTTGTTGTCATGGTTGTTGATCATTATGATTTTCAGGCACCTTCACTTTTTTTGTGATCTCATCAAGCACTTTGTATTCTCTGTTTTCTTTTTCTTGTTTATTTTCCTGCATCTGATCCTTATACAAAAAAAAAAAAAAAAAAAAAAATCATTGAATATGGCATCTCTTCTCCTAATGATTTTGTGTTTTTCATAATAAAAAAAGAGATAACCAAAATCATTAGCACCATCCAATAAAATTACATTTCTTTAGTTTTGCCTCAAGCTTTGTTCTATATTTTTTTATTAATGTGGACCAAGGCTTCACAACTAAAAGTCTTTAAAAATGAGTAGTTTACCTTTTTACCTGTCCATGATTCCTCTCGAATACCACCATCCAAGGAATTTGAAGGCCCTCTGTTTATCAGATAAATATCCGTATCTATAGCACCTGCCCAAAATTGTAAAGGCAAACCTGCATGCAATCTCATGAACCTTGCACGCTCCATGATTTTCATGTTCATCCTTTCTGACACACCATTTTCTTGTGGTGTTCCTCGAACTGTCTTCTCTCTGTTAACTCCATTCTTTGAACAGTACCTATCAAACTCTTTGCTGCAATATTCACCTCCATTGTCTGATCTGAGATACTCAACCTTTTTGCTGTCTCATTTTCAACCAAAGCTTTCCATTTCTTGAAAGTATCAAATACATCAAATTTATTTCGAATACAATAAATCCAGTTTTTATGGTTGCATCATCAATAAACGTAACATAATAACGAGAGCCACCAAGAGATGATACCTGAGCAGGTCCCCATAAATCTGTATGCACAAGCTCTAATTTTTCACTCTTCTTTTCTTTCCCAACTCTGAGGAATCTGACTCTCTTCTATTTTCCATAAACACAATTCTCATAGACTTGCAAATCAACATGCTTCAAACTTGGCAACAAATTTATCCCCTTCTCACTCATGTGCCCAAGCCTATGATGCCACAATGTCGTATCTACTCCTGTAGAGGTTAAAGAATTAACATAATTAGAAATACCATTGCATAAATACAATGTACCAACCTTTTCTCCTTTTGTTATTACCAAGGCTCCTTTAGTGACCTTCCAGGTTTTATCTGTAAAAGTAGTTACGCATCCTTCACATCCCAACTACCATGTTGAAATTAGATTTTTCTTTAGATCTGGAACATGTCTTACCTCCTTCAATAGCCATTGATTTTCATTTTGTTGTTTTATGAAAACTATACCCATTCCAATGATTTTACAAGGTTTATCATCACCCAATCAAACCTGTCCAAAATCTCCTTGAACATAATCATGAAAATGTTTCCTATCAGGTGTGGCATGGAATGAGACCCCTGAATCTACCACCCAGGCATCAATAATACTTTCTAATGAAATAATCAAAGCATCTTGCAACACATCACCTATCACATTCGTTTCATGATTGTTTTCTTGATGCGCGTCTCTTTCTTTTCCCTTCCAAGACTTGCAGTCTTTCTGCAGGTGTCCTTTCTTCCCACATTTCCAGCACACTATCCCCGATCTGGACTTGGATCTACCTTTCCTTGAGTTACTGCGATATCGTGGTCTCTCTCCTGTTTCCATTTTTCTTCCCCTAGTCTCTACACTCAAAGCATTACCTGATGTCTCACCGGAGCTTTTCTTTCGCATTTCCTCGCTAAGGATTGCACCGACAACATCATCAAACTTTAAAGTACTAGATCCAGAGACAGAGTTATTAATTTCCATAACTAAACCCTTCCAACTTTCTGGAAATGAGCACAGAAATAACACAGCCCTAACATCATCATCAAAAGTTACCCCTACAGAACTTAACTAACTACTAATTGCATTAAATTCATTTAAATGATCAGCAACAGATTCACCTTCTGACATCTTCATATTAAATAAATGTTTCATAAGAAGTACCTTATTTGAGGCTGAGGGTTTTTCATATAGTTTGGTCAATGCTGACATTAAGCCCTCTATTTTCATTTCCTTTGAAATATTAAAGGCTACCGACGTCGCTAGGCACAATTGTATTGTTCCAAGTGCCTTTCTGTCGAGAATATCTGATTTTGTGTCTATCATACTCACCATCTTCTTTGTCTTTCCACTAAATGGTAGGTACAGATCTTTCTGATACAAAAAATCTTCCATCTGCATCTTCTGTAGCTGGTAATTTTGGCCATTAAATTTTTCGACCCTAGACCTACCATCTTCCACCATTGCTCCCACTCGAACCAGCAACCCTTCTCTCCTGCAATTTTATCATCCAAGTAGACCTTCGATTATGATACCAGTTGTTAGAAAATTATATACTACAAAGAAATGGAACACATAAAATATATTGCAGAAATATAAACACAAAAAATGCATAAAACAAGAGAGACATAGATATACGTGGTTCACCCAATTTGGGCTACGTCCACGGAGACACAGTCAATGCTTCCTTTTATATTATCCAGCAAAATGAAGGGATACAACCTACAACAAATCCGTTGTAATTCCCTCTTCGCTCTCACACAATCTCCTCTCTCTTTCTCACTTACAATACACATCTACATAGACACAATAAAATTCCCTCATATATAGCGAGGCGTTGCCTTCTAGGGAAAAAACCCTAAATTAAACATAACTTCTATCATCATATTTCCACCTAATGAATGGCCTAGATTGACTATGAAATTACAACATTTTACAAGGCAATTTTACATCTATTTTTAGCTTCAGAGGCACTGCCCCCGATCCCTCGCCGGGGGGTGGCACGTATAAATGAGCGGTATTGCCGCCACTATTACGAAATGGGGTCCAATGCGATGATACCTCTGAATAAAGAAGATAATCAGGCTCCACACCCAACAAATTCATATAGGATCCACATAAAAGAAGGGAATCGAATTGAAGTAAGTCGAGATGTGATCTTTGATGAAAGTGTTGCATATAAGAAATCTAAATATCTCCTCATTAATTATGATGTTGAATAACTACCAATATTTGAAGAATGTTCTAAGGAGGAAGAGGATTCCAATCATGAAGAAGAAAGTCCCAATGGACCTATGCAGCAAGTCATCATTCCTGAAAATAGAAAGAGACCTAATTAATTGAAGTATACTCTTCAAGATGCAGAAGTACATGGAGAAGCCATGGTACATTCAAGGAAAGAAAGAAGCCTGAAAGATATTCAGGGTATGCAATCTATATGAAAAAATTGATTTAAGCATAACCATCCACCTTTGAAGAAGATGTCAATCATCATGAATGGAAAGATTCTATGAATGAAGAATATCAATCAATAATGAATAATGGATTTTGGGAAATCATTCCTATCACCGAAAGACAAATCTGTGGTGACTTCCAAGTGGCTCTATAATATTAAACATGAAAAATATGGAAGTGTCGATAAATATAAAGCAAGTTTTGTGGCTAGGGGTTTCTCCCAACAAGAAGGCATCAACTATGAAGAGACATCTGCACCCACTGCTAGATACATAACTATATGTTCGTTGGTCTCTTTGGCAACATCAATGGGATGGAACATCCATCAAATGGATGTCAAGAGAAAATCCCTGAATGGTACTATTAATGAAGAAGTCTATGTAGAAAAACCCTTGGGATTTGAAGTGAATAATAGAGAGACTCACACCTGCATGTTCAAGAAGGCACTTTATGGCCTTAAGCAAGCTCCAAGAGCTTAGTATACAAGGATGGACACATATCTACAAACATTAGGCTTCTCAAAAAGTTCTATTGATCTAAATCTCTATATCAAAGTAGTGAAGAATGAACCTGTAACCATTCTTCTATATGTGGATGATCTTCTCATGATAGGTGTGGAAGGTCATATTCAAGAGTGCAGGAGGCAACTGGAAGTAGAATTTGATATGGAGGATCTAGGGATGATGCACTGTTACTTGGGGTTGGAATTTTGGCAAGGACTTGATGAGATATATCTAGGTCAAGGGAAATATGTGATTAAGATGTTGTGGAGGTTTGGCATGATGGACTGCAAACCTATGACAACCCCCTTGATCACAAATTTGAAGAGGTTGAGAAGTTCTTATTCAATCCCTGTGGATCCTACAAGGTATAGATAATTGGTTGGCTCTCCAATGTATCTTGTGAACACTCAACCAGACATTGTTTTTGTAATGAATATTCCCAGTTGGTTCTAGATAGAGCCTTAATATGACCATTGGATAGAAACCAATCATATACTGAGATTATCTACGAGGAACAATCCATTACTTCCTTAAGTATGATAGAAAGAATGATGTCCAATTGATTGGATATATGGATTCTAATTGGGGAGGCAATGAGACAGATGGAAGGAGCACTACAGGAGGATGTTTTAGCTTGGGATCATCTATGATATCATGGATGAGTAGAAATAAAGAGTTAATTTCTTTGAGTAGTGCTGAAGCTTAATACATTACGGCATGTGAAATTAGTAGAGAAGTTTTCTAGTTGAGGAAGTTGTTGTCCAACCTGTTTGAAGAACAAATGGACCCTACAGTTATACATTGTGATAACACCAGTTGCATAAGGTTGTTTGAAGACCCAGTATTCTATGGTAAGACAAAGAACATAAATAACAAGTATCATTACATATGAAAGTTGGTGTAAGATGGAGTGTTGAAGCTACAATATATCTCCACCGAAGAGCAGGTAGTTGACATTTTGACAAAATATTTTCCTAATAAGAAGCTTGTGTATTTGAGAGACAAGCTTGGATTGGTTGATATATCCTCCCTAGTTGATAGGGATATATAGATGCATCGTTCTTGTCTTCACTTTGTGAAGAAAGAATGGAGGATTGGGTAAGAATCTGGTTTCTGGTACTCTTTGAAGATGAGGTAGGGCATCCAATAGGTAAGAGTAGTCGCAGAGGAAATTCCTTGAGGATGTGTTATTCTAAGACAAGAATTGTCCTAAAAGGACATACCTCATGAACACTCGGGTGGGGTATGTTCCTTGAGAGATAATGATGATGATTTCTATCATTCATTGTCTCACCAGCATTATGCTATGAGACTGTGGAGAGATAGAGTTGTTAGTTAAGGCCTTTCTATGTCATAATGTTTGTTGGTATGATGAGATGCAATGAGATAAGTTGAAATAATAGCTTATTAGATGGCTTACCAATTCAACTCTTCTTATGAGATCTCCTCAGTATGAGAATGTCCATGTACCATTATGAATACCTCCCTAGTTAAGAGGGAGTGTTAAAATATGTAACTAGGTTCAGTCTTCATGAATATGAAGTGTACTCTTGATTCTTGTATATAGTAAAAAGAAAGAAAAAATATTATTGTTATTTTTTGTAGCATTGATTTCATGCTCAAGGTCTTTTTATATAGAGGTCAAGCACCCAGTGAGTGCTTCTATGGTTTGTCATAGAGTCAAGAAGTCAATAGAGTGATTGTCATATGAAGAAGACACCATTGGGCATATTGTAACATGTCAAAAGAACTACTTTTGTATTTAAAGTGTCAAAATACCCCTCCAAGACTAAGTCAGCCTGGAAGCTAAGAATTTGGCCTCATTAGGGCATGCCATCCTCCTTGGAAGCCTACATATAGGAGAGAACTTGACCTCCTATGGCACTCACTCACTTCTCATCATTTAAGCAAAGAAGAGGTAGAAAAAAGGCAAGCGAAGAAGGATAGAAGGATGAAGGACAGAGGTTTTGGGTTATCTCTCTCTCTCTCTCTCTCTCTCTCTCTCTCTCTCTCTCTCTCTCGTGCGAAGATAAGGCTAGGGTTTTGTAGCTATAAGGTCGAAGTTGTCAAGTTGCAAAAAGAAGGTCAAAGAAAGGACTTTTAGGTCACCTACTAGCCCTACATGGAGAAGCAACCCAAGCGAAGAATCAAGGAAGCCTTGGAAGCCCTAATTTCCCTCACACGTGTGGAAGTAGCAGCTGTTCTAGGGGCTGAAAATTTCAGACCTGCAGTGGAGGTCGTAATTCTATATTTGGGGGTCAAAAGTATATATCTAGAAGATATTTGACTGGGTTTGACTTGGATAGAAGAAGAACATCATCAAGAATCTCTGATTTGGCCTTGGAAGGGTATTGGTCTTGGTTTACAGGTCTTCGAATTCGTCATTTGAAGAATTTTTAAGAAGAGAAAATATTTGTGGGTTTTCCTCTCAAGAGGAGAGGCTTTGGCCCTGGCTTGCAACCTACATTCTGTGTTCTTGTGTACTATTGATCTTCATGTTTTTGGTATTTTTTTTATGATAAGAACAACATAATAATAAGTGAAGAATTTAATAATCAAGAAAAAGTAAAAAGACATCACAAGCAGTTATTAAGTAGAAGAGAAATCATCCTAAGTATAGCCCTATTTATTTCTCAACAGAAACAACTCGCGGCTCACTTGCCTAATTAATTATGTCCCAACTCACCAGCCTAATAATCACAATCCTTAGACCCATTACATAGAAACACCATCCTTAATCATATTCATAACTTGTCCCATTGGCCTAACACGTACATACACACACAGGCATACCAGCCTCACGAATCTCAGGCTCACCAACCAATGCACATTATGCATGGTTATTGCATTAATCGTTCAGGGGTGCAAATAGGTGTGTTACAAGACTTACTCTAGAAGTCTATGTATGATCGAGATGAGGACAATGATAGAAGTTAGGGATGGAGATCATAAAGAATCAACTAGGATATTTGTGGAAATATTCATAGAGATTATTATGGAGATAGTTGGACAAATTTATACATATTTGAAATTTGTTATGAGCACCTCAATTCTATATTTTTAAGCCTCATGTATTGTATTGATGTAAGTGAGGGTGTGTATTATCACTATAAATTAATATAATGTGATATTTTTTTCTTATGTGATAATTTTGTATGTAATGGCTACTCATAATACCAAAATTGGTGTCAAATCTCTGAAGACATTTTTCTCCTCCATGTCATTCATGCACTAACATCAGTACAATGTATTCCAAAATGTGGGTTGTTTTCCTTAATTTGTGGAGCCTTTACCACCATCAAAGTACCAATAGGTTGAAGTCCATTGGTTTCTACAAGATCCATTGGTACAACATCTAGATCATTTGCAAATTCTTGAATTGCAAACTGCTCCACTCTAGGAATCTTGTTAGCAACACTTTAATGGAAGTGAACAGGACTTTTTGCAGATCCACCACCACGTACATTTGAATTATCGCAAATCACATTTTGACATACATAAAGTGCTTAATGAAGGATTCGATTTATTTCATATATCATCTTGTTTCCACCACGAATAAAAATTGTCAATAATATTGAATTTTCACATCATTTTATGTGTAACATTTGATCCTTAATTCTTCCAAATTCTTTACCCCTCACAAGTCTAGCCTTCCCTAGCTTCTCAGGTGTCAATTCCTGAAATGGTGGTACTATCCATCCAGCTACGGAAATTACACTGAAATTTAGCTCGACCCCACAAACTCATTGGATTGTTGTCAAAGCAATGCTTTCTATTGTATATTTGGAAAGAAAGGATGTTAACAATATTGGGTCCATGATTGTCTACAACAAGACTAGTATCAATCAACTCTAGCTTTCCACTAACGCTTGCATGTGGTTGCAACGTGGGTGACTTTAAACTCATGGGAATTGTGAATTTTTAGATCATTAATTTAATCCATAGAAGATGAGACAAATGAATAAGAAGAAGATCGTCATGAGAAACACCATGCTTCTCATGGTGGATTTTTGTATATTTTGAAAAAATTCTTAAGGAGATATTGAAGGCAGATGTTACTAGTGCAACAGGGCCTTGGTTTGTTTTTCCTTCTCTAAATTGGTGTTTTGACATGGAAGAAGTCCTGGGAGGTACCATTATCTTGAGAAATGAAGATATGATCTTTGTTCTATGTGTATAAGACCGACACCACCTCATGGACTTTCCTCTTGATATGTATGGTATGATAAACTATGTTGTCAATGGTAGATGAAGTAACACTCACAACTTCAACATCACCTTCTTTTAATGCCAATATAATATTGAGTTACACATTCTATTGTTCCAAGTGTTTGTTTAAATATGAAAACTTGAATCCACAAAGTTTTATTGCTAATTTTCTCAAATGAAACTTTTTCCTTTTTATTTTTATTTAAATTAAAATTCATTATTGAAAGATAAGTCAAATTCAAGTATTTTTTAGTTGAGTCAAGTCAATGTAAAGTTTAAGTCAAATTAATATTTTGTTAGAGGATATGAGGATAATTCATTAAATTTGAATTCAAGTTTCATTTTGTATAGAAGGAATCTAGTGAAGTGTTTTTAAGCAAAGTCAAATTCTGGAGAGTTTTCGAATTATTGACATAAGATTTGAAATTAAGAGTTTCACAAGTTGAGTCGAGGTCAAGACAAATTTGAGGTTGAAAGGTTCAAATTAAAATTAACGTTGCATGATTGGAGTTACCTAAAACATTTGTCATTGTTGTATGGGTGCATGATCAATTGTACCCAACACCCTATGGTTATTTTGCTTATTCTTTAGCAGGAGAGCGTAAATCATTAGCATATTAAAAATGGGTAAAGGAGGAAAAGGACTACAAATTTTTATTCATGAAATTGAACTACTATAATGAGATCTTGAATATTTTTTGCAAGAAAAAGACATGTTATACAAGCAAAATAATTCCATGATAAGAAAAGTTGCACAACTTAGATCACAAGATAATGAATTGTATCATGAATTTGTTGGTTTCACTACACAACACAACAACACATTAGAGGAAATTGATCCTGGTGGATATTGGTGGCCACACGCCTATTCCACCTAGACCCTCTAGTTAGTTTCATTTGTTTCCTTGTTTATTTCAGCATTTACTATTTTTAGCAGTTTTTCGGGTCTTGAACTTCCAGAGCAGTTTTGCCCCCCTAAACGGTGTTTTTTTGAGGTACGTTTCAAGTCCATAGCCATAAGCAACAGCCTGTAGAAAAACCTGTAGTCTCAGAGAGACCTTTCCAACAAGGTATTGTGCACACCAAACAGAGATAATATGACCAAGTTACGACCCCAGGAAGTTGGTTGCCTAACTAACCCTAACGAGACCCACATAATCTTGGTGTTACAACTCCTGGGGTTAGGGTTTTGGTTGTTTAGGGTTTTCTCATGTTTTTCAATAATAAATAGGACCTTGAGCCTCATTGTAACATAATTTATTTGGCATGTAGCTACCACATCTCTTCTTAGAGATAAGCTACCATCACCCAAGGTATCTTATTTCCATTATGTTTGTAAGCATAGTTCAATATTTTCTATTAATGAAATGAACTGTTTTTCCACTGCAACTTTGTATTTATGATTATATCTCTAATTTTTTGTGTTCCTATTTAAGTTCAGATCAGTGGTATTAGAGCGATCTTCTCTTTCTCTATTTTTTCTTTGCATGTCCAAGGTCAAGGTATAAGGAGTTAGGGCTCGATCTGGTTGAACCATTGCAAAATCAGCCTCATAAACCCCGACGACCTCCCATGGCAGAATAAAAGAAATATGAGGGGGCAGGCAATCCTTTTAAAATGTTGCTTGAGGAAGCCCTCAAGCAATAGAAGAATGCAATGATGGATAAATTTTCCTAGATCCTTCGACGGATATCGATAGGTGACGCATCTTCATCCAGCAGCCACTCTGGAAGTGCCACTCCTTTTAAGGTACAATTTAACTTTGATAATTCCATATTTGAGGGCCCGATGGATGCAGACATTGTAGATAAATAGTTAAATATGTTGGAAGGATATTTTTCAGTTCATGACTTTTCCAATTGGGAAAAGATTACTTTTTCACTTCTCAAAGTCGCCCCACACGTCAAGGATTGGTGGGAAACCTACTGTGAACAAAAGGATGAGAGTGAACCCTCATTGTTTTCAGCCACACCCACTTGGGATTCTTTCTGAGATGCCATCAAGGGACAATATTACCCTATCAGGAGCTATGAAGATTAATACATAAAATGGACCACGCTACGGCAAGGAAGGAACCAAGATGTGCCAGAATTCACAAATATTTTCCATATCCTTCGAATGAAGTTGGGTATCAAGGATACTGAGGGGAATTTGGTACTCAACTACCATGGCTGTCTACAAAAGTACATCCAGGATGAGATGGAGTTCTTGGACATTTCCTCACTCTGCACGGCGTACCAATACGCTATTAAGATTGATCAGAAGTTTAAACAAAAGAAGCGGGACTTTGGATCTGTGAATCCAAAGTAAGGAAAAGGCACCCCAAACCACAGAGAAAAGGACAGAGCCAAGGCAGGGATACCCAGGATAGCCCGTCAAAGCCACAAGAAAACAACAACACCACGAAGACAAAAAAGGACACGGGAAAATGGTGTGATTTCCATAAGAGCTCCACTCACAACACAAGTGATTGTCGGGCCAAGTAGTCACTGGTGGCTGAGCTGAAGGCCTCCAAATCAGACGCGTGTTCCAACTCTGAATCAGAACTTGATAAGGGGAATGACAAAGGGATGCATATCATTGATTTGGAGCCCAATGCCACCATGGCCACCACCAAGATCCAGAAGATCCAGAGGTGGGGGAATGCCTCTTCCAATCATAGATGTGGGTTAAGGGTTCTCTGCTACAGTTCATTGTCAATAGAAGGAGCCAAAAGAACCTCATTTCAGTAGAGGTCATGAAATAGCTGGGCCTAAAGGCTACAGCACATCCACATTCGTACACCATCAGGTGGCTTCACCAAGGACGATATCTTCGCATCAGCCAGGAGTGTCGCCTTTCGTATAGCATCAGGCCCTTCACAGATGAGGTATTGTGTGATGTTTCTCCTCTTAAAGTTTGTGATGTAATATTAGGACAACCATACTTGTGGAAGTGACATGTTGTATATGAGTCTAGACCTCGCTCTATGATTATTACCTTGGCCAATAAGTTGTACAGGATACCGTAGGTAGCCCCGCATACCGCCATCTCTTTGATCACTGTAAAGCAATGCATTAAGATCATTTCCCAAACTATGAAATTTGTTTTCCTCATGATTTTCCCTCAAGGAAAGAAGAAGGTTGTGGCCACGAATTCTAGGCAGGGTTCCTCTACACAACAACAGCAGATGGATAAGGTTATGGAGGAGTACAAGGATATTTTCACCTCACCTACAGGGGTACCTCTGCACTATCAAGTCAAGCACTCCATCGATCTAACCCTGGGCACATCGCTACCCAATGGACCGATCTATCGACACTCTGTTCTAAAGGACGACGAGATAAAGAGGCAGATTCAGGAACTATTGCAGAAAGGGAACATTAGGCCAATTTCATCACCCTTTGAGAGCCCGATTGTATTGGTACAAAAGAAGGATAGGACCTGGAGACTCTATATTGACTATCAGGCGCTAAACAAGATCACTGTCTGGAATAGGTACCCAATCCCGCAAATTGATGACCTTCTGGACCAGCTCAAGGGGGCCAAATATTTCAACAAGATTGACTTGAATTCAGGTTATCACCAGGTGCCTATCAAACCCTCTGATGTGTGAAAGACTACCTTCAAATCCAAGGAGGTCCTTTTCGAATGGTTGGTCAAGTCGTTCGAATTAACGAATGCCCCTACAACCTTCATAAGACTGATGGATGATATCTTGTGACCCTTCACCAATGCATTATTTGTGGTGTATTTAGATGACATCTTGATCTTCAACTAGAGTTGGGAAGAGCACCTCCACCATATGTGACAAATCCTTCAAACCTTGCAACAACACAAGTTGTGTGCTAACTTGGATAAATGCACTTTTGGCCTGACCCAGGTTCAATATCTGGGGTACATCATTGATGAGAAGGGTGTACATTTGGACCCAACCAAGATACAAGTCATTCGATATTGGCCAGCCCCAACCACTCCATAGAGCTCCGCAGCTTTTTGGGTCTTTCCAATTTCTACCGCAGGTTTATGTTGGGGTTCTCTCATATCACTTGGCCTTTAAGTCAAGTCACCAAGGGCAGAGCGAAAGAAAAGTTTTTTTGGTCTGAAACCCAACAACAGGCATTTTCTAAGTTGAAGCATTGCCTCTGCTCTACACTAGTGCTCAAATTACCAGACCTACAACAACCATTTGAGATTTATACAAACGCCTCTGACTATGATATTGGTGCAGTTCTTACTCAACATGGGAATCCAGTGGCTTACCATAGTGAGAAACTTCCAAACACAGTCTGAAAGTATCCCACTTACGAAAAAGAAACGTATTCATTGTGCAGGTCTATTGTCAATGGAAGCATTACATTCTGGGGAAGGAAACGGTCATCTACACATACCATCGACCCCTACATTTCATACAAACACATGTGAAGTTTCAAAATGTTCACCATCATAAATGGTCCACCTACCTGCAATTGTTCCATTTGAACATTAAGTATAACAAGGGCAGCACCAATAATGTCATGGATTTCCTCAGGCGACCACAGGCCATGGCACTGATCACTGTGCTCGACTCTTGTGGGCACGAGACTTCGGGGTGGCCACATCTTTACAAGAGCGATATAGAATTCGGTAACACATTCCAGACACTCCTGGAAGGGAAGCAAGTTCCAAAATTTTACCTTCAAGATGCACTGTTATGCCACCTAGGACACATTAGTGTTCCTTCAAGCGAGCATGCCAACATGATTTGGGAGGTGCACTAAAGTCGGGTCGTTGGACATTTCGGAGTAGAGAAAATAGTGGCGGTATTGCAGAAGCATTTTTATTGGCCAAAATTCGTCAAGATGTTGGGAAGTACATTAGATCCTGCACCGCCTGCGCCATTGCCAAACCAACAATTATGAAGTAAGGCCTGTATACTTTTCTACCTACTCCTAGTCAGCCTTGGGAATCTCTCTCCATGGATTACATGTCAGGCCTTCCTTCTATTAAACATGACAACGATTGTGTTTTCGTGGTCATTGACAAATTCTCTAAGATGGCCATCATGGCGGCCTGCAAGAAGAGTATCACAGCAGAGGTCACTGATAAGATCTTCTTTGAGTGAGTGTGGGTATACTTTTGGATCCCACAGTCCATTATCTCAGATCAGGACAACAGATTCCTGAGTGCATTTTGGTCCAGTCTCTGGTCGATGCTGGATACGAAACTTACTAATTCCATGACTTTCCATCCCCAAACTGATGGCCAAGCAGAGGTTTTCAATAGGATAATCATACACATTATGCGCATGTACAACTTGAAGCATCCACGCACGTGGGATGAAAGTCTCCCTTATGTCCAACACAGCTACAACAGAACTCTCCACAGCTCAACAAGCCATATCCATTTTAAGGTAAGGCTGGGATTTCAGCCATTATGTCCCATTGATGTGGCCATACCATTTGCAGCCACTCAAGCAGATTCAACTTACGTCTAGTCTGAACCCGAAAGGGCTAACAGCTTCATTGGGTGAATTCAACACATCCTCCAGTAGGTCCATGATATATTGGACAAATCCAATGCTAAGTATAAGAAGCGCCATGATCAGCATCGAGTTTTGCACAAGTTCCAGGTGGGTGACAAAGTTTGGCTACATTTGCAGAAGGAGCGCCTCGTTGGACCCCATCGCAAGCTTCGCCTGCTCTGATATGGACCATACAACATCACCAAGGCTATCGGTGACAATGCCTTCGAAGTGAACATCCCACCATTCCTTGGTCTACACCTAGTCTTCAATGTAGACCGCCTTCGGTCATACTTTCCACCATTGTTGGACACATGTGACATTGCAGAACAACTCACACCAACAGAGCTCAACCCGGACTGCATGGAACATGCCACAACTTATCAGATCATGGACACATAGATCAAGAACACTTGCCAATAGAGGATACATCTATATCGAGTTGTCAAAGTAGTCCAACTCCTTCACCAGGGACCAGGTTTAACAAACATTTTGTCACCTCATGGAGGCTCTACACGCAATGGGGACCATTGCTTCCTAAGAGGTCAGGAATGATCCAGGTGGATATTGGTATCCACACACCTATTCCACATAGACCCTCCAGTTAGTTTCATATGTTTCCTTGTTTATTTCTGCATTTACTATTTTTAGTAGCTTCTCGGGTCCTGAACTTCCGAAGCAAACCCCCTAAACGACATTTTTTTGAGGTCTATTGCAGGCCCATTGCTAGGCAAGGGCCTACAGTAAAACCTATAGTACTTAGAGAGACCTTTCCAACAAGGTATCGTGCGCGCCAAACAGAGATAATATGACCAAGTTACGACCCCAAGAAGTTGGCTACCTAACTAACCCCAATGGGGCCCACATAATCTTGGCATTACATCTCTTGGGGTTAGGGTTTTGGTTGTTTAGGGTTTTCTCATGTTTTTCAATAATAAACAGGCCCTTGCACCTCATTGTAACACAATTCAGTTGGCATGCAGCCGCCACATCTCTTCTCAGAGATAAGCTACCATCGCTTGAGCTATTATATTTCCATTATGTTTGTAAGCATAGTTCAATATTTTTCTATTAATGAAATGAAGTGTTTTTTTGCTGCAACTCTGCATTTATGATTATATCTGTAATTTGTTGCGTTCATGTTTAATTTCGTATCATAAATACTGATATCATTGAATAAATTAGTATATTATCATTTCAAAATTAAATATCATAAAGACAAATGGATAGAATCATTGCAACAAGAATTACTGACCAAAGAAAATGTATTATTAATATTTGCCAAGTGTGATGCACTTTGTGATACTAGTGATATCATTCATATGACGAATAGTTCTACTGAGAATTTTCACTTGATTAATGATATTAATTTCAATGTATATATGCATCTCTCTTGTCCTAAGGCGTCGAATAATTATCTTGGTAATATTTTTAAAGATGAATATGATGAACTAGCCTATTTTGAGAAGCACAAGAAGGAATTGTTTCCAATATTGGACTAAAATGGGTTATGATGGAAAGGATTTAGGTAAAATAGGTCAAGGTACTGAGAAGCCCATACAAATATATGTAAGGACAAAAAATCAAGGCCTAGGTTATGAAGGTGAAAAAAGTAATGCAATGATTAAATTTGTGAAAGGAGTAATATTGATAATAAATGAACCATCTACAACTAGTGGTACAACAAATAAAGTGTAGAAGCAAGAAAAGTTTTGCAGTCATTACGGTATAAAAGGACAACTACAAGCTAAATGCAATGATCAAATTTTTGAAAGGATTAATATTGATAGTCAATGACCCATCTACAACTAGTGGTACAACAAATAAAGTATAGAAGCAAGAAAAAGTTTGTAGTTATTGCGACAGAAAAGGACAACTACAAGCTAAATGTTGGAACCTACATCCTTGCAGTGTTTTTGGTCTTACAAATCATGGTCCTCGCGATTGATGAATTTTAGCAGAAATTCACAACAACCCTTGAATCCTTGTACTGGTTAGACCAAGGATATGGGAATGTATCCTAGTTTAAAGCTAGTGCAATATGATATAAATTCAAAGTATCAAAATAAAATAAAAGAAAAATAACATAAAACCTAAAACAAGAAACTTCTAAACTATAAAGAGTATTAAACAAGTAACCAAAGTATGTCATTTAAGAGAGCAGTAATCAACAAATTGTATTTCAAGCCAAACTCACAAGCAGATAATCAGTGATGATCAAATGAAAAATAAAATTACTACTTCCCGTTAATGTCATACATCATAGAGAAGAGAATTGTAATGTACAATATACAAATTGCAGTTAACAAGAAAAGGAAAATATAAAAATGATTATCAAGACACAAGATGGTAGAAAAAGTGAAAGATTCTTCATTGATATTATAAAAGAATAGTGTTCAAATAAGGTATCCATAGACTTGGCAGATTAAATTTTTCATAAGGAAACATCTTTAACAAATGACCTTGTTTACAAGACCATGTGGTCATATGCTAACAAATAAAACAACTAAATGAAACAAATCTCATTGCAACAAGCTCAAAGGGGCACATATACCACTCCAAAAAGAGTCAACATTAGAATTGACAAAAGCAGTAAGTTTCAATCTTCAGTAAATGAAATCAAATATACCTCAGACAACAAGAAGTATTATGAACCTCTGTCAGTGTTGCTACTTAAAAGAATCCCTGTAAAACAATGCATGTGAATAACAATTGCCTAAACAGAAAGAGGTTGAAACTAAAATTAAGAATAATACTTCGATCATACCAACTTGTGATGTAGCCAAAGGCCTTTGTCTTCCTTTTGAAGCCTACATTTATACTCATAATTTTGAAAATAGTTGCATAACTATTTTTTTAATCAAAATAATTAGGCTTAGTTAATTAAAGGTAAGACAAAAAGGGTGGACTTCTAAAAAGTAGTCAATGACTTGAAAGGGGAGGACCCACATCCATAATATATGAAATGGAACCAACACTCTAGAAAACCTCAAAGGCACTCAAAATTTGCAAATTAAACAACTTAAATTTCTGATTCTTAAAAATATCTACGGGATTTTGGGAAAATTTGACTAGAAAAAGTGGCCATTTAGTCTATTAGTTTGACAAAGCATTACCTTTCTTTCCATAACAATATTATTGTATTGCTTCATGTCCACTTTAAATAATGATCAAATTCCAATTAAGATAAATAATCATTTAGTACCATATTCTTAGTTCATCCGCTACAAACTTTATTATTTATTATTTACGTCCAAGTCAAAATACCTTGATCGCTTTCCCAAAACAGTTATTAAATATTCTTTTTGGTCCCACCTTGTGCTGAGTGGTGGAACTTACCCTTTACCTTTGCACATCTTTAGCTCTCCCGAAACAATTATTAAATTTTTTTTTTGGGCCCAACCTTGTGCTAAGCAGTGAACTTACCCTTTACCTTTGCACATCTTTAACTCCACACATGCTTTACTTCTACACAAGGTTTAACCTCGCACATGCTTTACTTTTGCACAAGGTTTACCCTCGAACATGCTTTACTTTTGTGTAGGATTTACCTTGGCACATGCTTAACTTCTACTCATGGTTTACTCTACACACGTTTTACTGCAAGCTTTAGACTTAGTGAGCTTTTTCACCCGAAAAAACGTTTATGTGTGTGTGTGTGTGCGTTTTTTCACGTGAAAAATCTGTAACAGCCCTGGTTAAAAATCCATGTAAAAAAATATAATACCAAGGTCATGGGACACATATTCAAAGCTGAATGGTGGGAAAAACATCCTAGTGGGGTGTCAGTTTGGTTTATTAATGGCTAAGGAAATTGGAAAAGGTAATGGAAAAGGATTTTAAAAGGAAAAGAGGTATTAACTGGCATTTTATTTATGAAAATAATGGAAATTAGAAGAAAAGGAAGGTGAAAGGTCACAGGTTGCGTGTGAGGATTAAAATGAAGGAAAATAATGGAAAATGAAGAAAATAAAGGCCTCATTGATAAAAAGGCTTTTGAGGATCAGTTGGTAGTTTTTGTCAGTGTTAGACTTTTGGTCCATTTTAGCTTGGAGCTCTCTCTCTATTCTCTCTCTTTCATACTCTTAGACACTTATAAGAGTTTTCTTGGAGCAATCTTAGAGGAGTGTGGCATACTTGAAGTTTTGGAGCAAGAAGGCAAAGGAAGAGCAGGAAAGTGCAAGAGGACATCAAGATCAGCAATTACAGCTAGATTTCTTTTCATGTATGGTTTCCTTTCTAGTTTTGGCATGCATGGAATATGCATGTGGTTTCTTGGTTATGATATGTCATTAGCATGGAAGATTTCCTGGATAGATAGTGGTTTTGCCTAGCCTTTCCATTTCCTATATAGCCATGGTGTTGTGGGTTTTATCTTTATTTTCTAGTTGGTTGTCATGTTCCTTTGGTTATGGGTTGAGTTATTAGTTCTTGGAGCCTTGGTTGGAAAAATGCTCTAGATCCCTTGGTAGGTTGAGTTACTAGTCCTGGAGCCTTGGTTGGACAAACGTGCTAGAGCCCAACAGCAACTTAACGTTGAGTTACTATTTCTTGAGCCTTGGTTGAACAAACACTCTAGAGCTTGACAGTAGTCGTGGGTTGAGTTACTAGTCTTGGAAGTTGGGATGGAACAAACGCTTCGAAGCCCTGGACATCTTGTGTAGAGACCAATCTGGTGATGGTTAGTGATGTCTGACCGTTAGGTGGAATCACTAGTTGAGGGTTGAGGTGGTTTGGCCTCTAGGAACTCTGGTTTGGTTTATGTTGGTTTATTCCATGAGATCCCACATTCATGCTTGGAATATGGCATGGGGGTGATTGGCTGAAGAGAGATTTGGTTCAACCAATCTAAGGTCGGGTGGAAAGTGGAAGTCCCCAACCTGGTTGGCCTTTGCACTCATGTTTAAGAGCTTCTTCTACTTAGTATTTTATGTGTAAATATATTGGTTTATATGTGGATTCTATAGTTGTTGTATCCTTATTATTTATGTGGTTTATATGTTGGTTATGAGCATGTTTTATAACAATGATGATGTATCGATCTCATCGTGTTTTGATTTGTAAATGAATGAACAATGAATATGTGACCTAATAGATGATAATTCAGCTAATGTGATAAGGCATCAATTATTCTTAGCGATTCTCAAATAAGTATGAGACCCCTATGCTCAGGTATGTTGTTATGACCTGCAGATTACTTGTTCATGATCTATTTGACGAAATGTTTGTCATGGTTGGGCATGGCTAGGTCAAGTCCTTGATCAATTTTTGTTTTAGAGGGTTTGTCTTGGTGTCATTTATTGTCTTAGAAAGTCTCATCAACTTTTTGGGCAGTGGTTTGGAGGCTAGCTCTGAAAAAGTGGCTTAAATCTCATATTCTATGGCATAAAACTTGTTGAAAAAAACTGCAGTCTTTCCCTTGCATGCATTGTGGGAGTGACTGGAGGGTCCTAGCTGCATGAATTCCCATGTCATGGGAGCGACTAGGGGTTTGAAAAGGAAATTTGACTTAGGGCTTGGGCAGATGGAGGGGTGGTTTAGCTCTTGAGAGTCCTGTAGCACCTAAGGGAGGTCTGTAAAGTGTTGGTTTGTCGGTTCCACTTCCTTAACTACAATTAGGGGTTTTAATCATATCATAGTAACTCTTTGTCACATATTTACCCCGGTGGAATGGTAAGCTTGGGTAAGTGTGGGAGGAGGGTGGTTACAGAGTGGTATTAGAGCATGGTTCAACACTTGGAATAGATGGGCAGAATGTGTTTATTATGCATACATGTTGGTTACATATATGTCCTTATTCTTGTGGTTTATGTACTTGTTTTGTATTCATGGTAGTGGTCATTTTCATAGTTGTGTTGCCATGTAGGAGTTGATGATGTTGTTGTTGGAATGTGTTTGTCATGAATGCATGTCAGTTGTATATGCATTTGGTATGTATGTCAATTTCTATATGTTGTTATGCATGTATTGTCATGGCTATGGTTATGCATGTATAGTAGGTCAAAGATGCATTGTGATGGTAATTGTTGTGATCTTGTGTCATCGTGATGATATTGGTTGTTATGATGCTAATGTGTTGGCTGAGATAGAGCAGGAGATGAAAACTATCAGAGTGAGGTTGCAACACTAGACTTTGGGGGTAAGAGAAAATTGTCATACAAGTATTGTATATTTGGCATGTAGGTATGTTAGTTAATGAATTGTTATATGCATTAGGGTTATATACATGTTTGTCATTTTATTGTTGTTGTGGTTACATGCATGGTAGATGCTAGTGAATCAGTGTGGTCATATGCACATGTGTCGAATTGTCATGAATAATAGTAACTTCTTATTATATGCATTGTTGATGTTGTTTTATGTTAGTTAACTTGATGATTATGTTATATGGTGTTGATGAGTATGCTATATGTTAACTTGTCGTTGCTATATATTAGTTAACTTGATTATTAGGGTTATTCCAGTTAAGACCTTGATGTTATATGTATCATGCTAATTTGGATTGGCCTATGCAGATGGTTAGGGTTATTACATTCAGGTATGAGTTGACCTATTTGTGATATTGTGTTGTACTAATCTAGATTGATTGTGCATATGTGATTTTTATGCATGAATGACAATTTTTTATGAACTTATGAGGTGAACATGTTAGCTAGTTATTGTTATGGATATCATGATCCTATTTATGTTTGATTTGATACGTTGTGAAGTTATATCATGCTAATATAGATTGATTGTGTAGATAAGATAGCCTCCCCTAAGATACATTGAGGTATAAGTTTGCTTATGTCGCCTATTTGGTGTTTGAGCATCTGGTGTCTATTATTTCGACTAGTTTATTTATTTAACATTGTACCTTTATATTTTGTTGAATGTTTGATTAATTTCATGAGATGAGTTTCCATCTATAAGATTGCATGAAGGAATGATCTTGTTTTAAGATGGTTGTACTAATTCATATGTGTTGAGATAACAGATATGTACTTGAGTGTAAGTAGGTGATAGTTATAACATTATGTCTTATGATTGTTAGTTGATTATGACCTAGTTGTTAGACTTGGTAAAGGTTGATTTCAAATTAATGTGCATGATGTCTTGATCTTCAGAACGTGAGACTAACATGTGTGAGAAGTTGCAAGAAAACATGCTTGGTATTAGCTTGATAAGGTAATAGTTGATATGTTTATATAACTAACAGTTGGGTGATGTGATAATGTATAGTAAGACTCAATTGCAGAAAGGAAAAGGTAAAAGAAAGGAACTGTGTGAAAATTCCTTTGGCTATGTTTGGGAACCATAATTCCAAACAAGTGAGTGCTTTGCATACAGGAAGTCTTCTTAACCTTGATTTTGTTTGACATTATGTGGATATGTGTTATATTCTCGAACATGTACTTGACAGGTATAATAACTAAATTCCAGTTATGGATGGATTCGTCAAGGTAATTGGAGTCCCTTGAGAGATGGCATGGATGTGTTCAGTTACAAGGAAATGTGCTTGGCACAACAAGGTAAGGTAACTAGTATGTTGTTATGTTTATTTATGCACTGGCAGTTATGTGTTTATGGCAATATGATGCAAGGGATTGCATGGAAAAGAGATTGCCATGAAATTTTGAAGAAGGCTCAGGTTGAGCTTTCCTTTGGAAGCACTGGGAACCATGGGGATTGAGTCATGGTGTTTTTTGCTAATCTTCTACTTTTGGTATTTTGTGATTTGTTTGAGCTTGATTTATGGGTTCTGAGTGCGTCTAGTGCAAGGCCTTGCCACTTTGTTTATGGTGTCATATTGTATTGGTTTTCATGGTTTCTTCTTGTTTGCTTTTTGGTCTTGCATTTTATGTTTTGAGAGTCTTGGGAATTGGTTGGGAAAGAGGAAAGTTAATGGAGCTCGGGAAGAGCTGAATGAAACCCAACATGTGATGTAAGGCTCGAATGAAGCTGGGCACATGTATAAGGGCAGTGAAGGCAAGAATATAACAGTTGGTTGAATTGGTTAGGTCCATCATGGTAAATGGACGGTGGCAGTACAAACATGAGAAAAGTAATCAGGAAAGGAAAATTAAATGGATTTGAGACATCATATGCCTTGGATAAGTTGGGAACTGTTGTTCTCAATGTTGTGCATGGATAAAGGGAGTTCTCTTAACCTAGACCTTATGTTATTTGGTAATTATGTTGTGATCATGATTATGTTGATGTTTATATATGTATACATGTATGTATGTATGTATGTTGTGTCTAACAGGGTCATCATGGATCATGGTTGTTTAATGTTAATGTTTACATGTATATATGTGTGTATGTATGTCATTGTCTGACACGATCATGATTGTTTTATGCTAATGTTTATGTATGTGTATCTATGTTGCTGTCTGACAGGGTTGTCATGGATCATTCTTGTGGAGGAATGATTTCTTATGTAGGTAAATGGTGTGAAGATGTTCCTGGTCTTATGAGGAATCAAGTGGGAATAGTAGTCCTAGAAAGTCTATGAGTTCAATATCATGTGCTTATGAGTTGATGTTATGTGATTATACTATGTCTATGTTATGGACAGGCTATACTGAGAGATACATCAGTGGAATGAAAGTAGCGTGATCTACGACATGCTAGGATAAGCATGGATGGCGGAGAGACACCAGAGGCAAGGTTTCCTAGTAGAGACAGTTTGGTATTTGGATGTGCAGTGCTACTGTTGTGTATATGTTATGAATATTGTATATTTAGTGATTTTACATATGATGTTGTGTGCCTGTTGTATATATGGTGTTCTTTGTATATTCCATATGCGGTGTTGGGTATAGATGGTGCTATGTACTTGTTGGATTTGTGGTGTTGTATACATATTGTATTATGTGCATGATGGATATGCAGTGTTGTGTGCATGTTGGATATGCGGTGTTGTGTACATATGATGTAATGTACGTGTTTTATATGCAGTGTTATATACATATGGTGTTGTGTGCATGTGGTGCTATGTACATATGGTGTTGTGTGCATTATTGTACATGTGGTGTTGTGTGCATGTGGTGTCATGTACATGTTGTATATGTGGTGTTGTTTGCATGTGGTGTTGTGTATTTGTCGTGCACGTGGCGTTGTGTACATGTGGTGTCGTGTACATGTCGTGCAAGTGATGTTGTGTACATGTGGTGTTGTGTACATGGTGTGCATGTGGTGTTGTGTACATGTGGTATTGTGTACACATTGTATAGGTGGTGCGGTGTACATGTGGCGTTATGTACACGTTGTGCAGGTGGTGTCATGTACATGTAATGTTGTACACACATTGTGTAGGTGCTGATGTGTAAAGGTGGTATTGTGTACATGTTGTACATATAGTACTAGTGTACATGTGGTATTTTGTGCATGTCGTACATGTTGTGTTGCAGGCATGCGGTACTATGTATGTTCCTTTTGCATTCGTGGCATTGTGACATGCGTATTCGTTGTGTTTTACTATGTGTACGTATGTACATTTGTTGTACATCAGATGTAGGAGTATGTATTGTGTCAGGTGTAGGTGTACGTGTCGTGATGTATATCAGGTGTGGGTGTATGTGTTGTGTTGTGTTGTACATCAGGTGTAGGTGTATGTGTCATGATGTATATCAGGTGTAGGTGTATGTATTGTGTGGTGTTGTACATTGTGTGTGGATGTATGTGTTATGATGTACATTGTGTATGTGTACATGATTGAAGAAAATAAAAAGGCACTAAGTGTTTGTTGGTTGTGGAAACCAATCTGGTATGTGTACGAAAAGGACAAAGATAAAGGTATAAGTGAAGGACCGATTAAAGGATAAGTATTAGTATTTCAGTTTTATTATGCATGTGATCTATAATTCTAACTTGTGATATTTACATGTGATTTATGATTATGGTTTATGATGATTTCATGTAATTCATGATTTTGATGTATGATAGTTTATGTTTTGAGCTAACCAGATGTGATATGTTTATTCATGATGATTTGATCAAACGACTAGTTTGACTTGTTGTGACAAGAAGTAAGCAGAATTATAGGTGTACCTTGTTGACAAGCTAATGATGAGGTATGATGTGAATTTATTTCAATTTATTTTGAGTCTAATGAAATTTATGTGCTTGGTACAGGAAAGCATGGAAATTCCCAATTAAGTGGTTGAAACTGGCTATAAGAATTAATAGCGTCAGTGAAAGGAATTGGAACAGGAAGCAGTATGTTGGTAAAGCACTTCAGGAGCAGGGCCATTGTAGGACACTGGTACCCAATAGTGCCCATTGATTTCCATGAGCATGTTATTATCAGTATGATGGTTTTGAGGCAAGAATATGCCTTGGTTTTTAGACTTTTCGATGCGAGGAAGCCTTGATAAGGGATGGACTACCCTGGATGGGGTTGCCAGTAGAACTTGGAAGGTGTGTGACTGCATGAAAGGGGGTGACCAAATTTCCCGGGGGAATGTGTAGCATAGAATGGAAGGTCAGGGATGGATTTTTTTTGGTCATTAGCATTACTAGATGGAATTAGATGCACATTGGGAGTGTGCCTTAGAACAATGAGTCAATAAATATTCACCAAGAGGACAAGTGGCTCAAGGATTGTAGCGTTATACATTGGATGCAGCTTTGACTTTAGTAATGGATTCTAGACTTCCTCGGAAGGAGGTGAATCTTGGTACTACTTTGAGGGTGGAGGTGTGAGCCTCTGGATTCCTTTATTGTAGATGCAGGCATCGTATGCTTTATTTGTTGGTTGAGTAAATGTGCATATGTGTACATTATTGTAAATATTGCATCGAGCTAGATTTATAAAGCTCTGTAAACAATATGGTTATTTTTTGGTTGAAGCAAATATGCATGAGTATATGTGGTTGTTATTGTAAATATCGTAATGAGCTATGTTATAAAGCTCTAATAAGTGGTATGATTGTCATGTTTTCAGCTGGTGGTCATTGTAAATACTGCAATGAGCTATGTTATAAAGTTCCATAGGCAGTATGTTTTGTTTTTAGCGGTTTGCTAGTTTATAGGTTTCATTGAACACCAAGGACATCTTCCCCCAAGGGTCAGGGTTATGTAACAACCCTGGTTAAAAATCCATGTAAAAAAATATAATACCAATGTCATGGGACATGTATTCCAAGTTGAATGGTGGGAAAAACATCCTAGTGGGGTGTCACTTTGGTTTATTAATGGCTAAGAAATTTGGCAAAGGATTTTAAAGGGAAAAGAGGTATTAATTAGTATTTTATTTATGAAAATAATGGAAAATAGGAGAAAAGGAAGGTGAAAGGTCACAGGTTGCATGTGAGGAGGAAAATGAAGAAAATAGAGACCTCATTAATAAAAAGGCTTCTAAGGATCATTTCATAGCTTTTGTCAGTATTATAATTTTGGTCAGTTTTAGCTTGGAGCTCTCTCTCTACTCTCTCTCTCATACTCTTGGACACTTCGATTTTTCTTGGAGCACTCTTAGAGGAGTGTGGCATACTAGGATTTTTGGAGCAAGAAGGCAAAGGAAGACTAGGAAAGTGCAAGAAGACATTGGGATCAAAAACTACAGTTGGATTTCTTTGCATGTATGATTTCCTTTCTAGTTTTGGCATGAATGGCACATGCATGTGGTTTCTTGGTTATGATTTGTCATTGGCATGGAGGATTTCTTGGATTGACAGTGGTTTTTCCTAGCCTTGTCATTTCTTGTATAACCATGGTGTTGTGGGTTTTATCTTTGTTTTATGGTTGGTGCTCATGTTCCTTTGGTTGTGGCTTAAGTTATTAGTTCTTGGAACCTTGGGTGGAAAAACACTCTAGAAGCCTTGTAATGGCTTGGGTTGAGTTATCAGTCTTGGAAGCCCTGGTTGAAAAAATGCTTTGGAAGCCTTGTGACAGCTTGGGTTGAGTTACTAGTCGTGGATGTCTTGGTTGGACAAATGATCTAGAGCCCCTGGTGGGTTGAGTTACTAGTCTTGGAGCCTTGGTTGGACAAACACTCTGGAGCTCGGCAACAGTTATGGATTGAGTTAATAGCCCTGGAGCCTTGGTTGGACAAATGCTCTGAAGCCCAGCTACAGTCATGGATTGAGTTACTAGTTCTGGAAGCTAGGTTGGAACAAACACTCTAGAGCCGTAAACAACTTGCGTAGAGGCTGATCTGGTGATGGTTAGTGATGTTCAACCATGAGGTGGAATCAATGGTTAAGGGTTGAGGTGGTTTGGCCTATGGAAGCCCTGGTTTGGTTTATGTTGGTTCATTCCATGAGGTCCCACATTCATGCTTGGAATATAACACGAGGATGATTGGCTAAAGAGATATTTGGTTCAGCCAATCTATGGTCGAGTGGAACATGGAAGTTTCGAACCTAGTTTAACTTTGTAATCATGATTAAGAGCTTCTTCTACTTGGTATTTTATGTCTAAATATATTGGTTGTTGGGTAGTGAAAGCCCCGCGAAACAAGTATGGGGTGCGAAGCCCGGAATTTTGGGTAATATTAGGGTAAAAGACTTTGCAGAAAGCGCAGAGCGCGAGCTATAAGAGGTTGAGTCAAAGGGTAGTCCGCCCGAAAATATTGTAAAGAAATAGTAATAGAGTCGGCCCGCGGTGGGATCGCAGGCCAAGGGAAAGTATAAATAGAGTGAGGCTCTATGAGGGAAAGGCAGTTCAGTTTTTGGATTTTTGATTCTATGATGTAATGGGTGAATAGTCTAAGAGCAGTTGTAAGTCTTATTTGAGGGAGTAGGGTAGAAGGTAGAGACTTTGCAGCTGTGTGAGCAGAGGCCTGGAAAGTTCGCAGCTGTGTGCGCGGACCCCTGCAACTGAGTGCGCAGGGTGGATCTAGATGTATTGTGGAAGATTGATAATAAAGATAAGTTTCTTCTGAATTCTGTGTTGATTACGACTGTACTCTTTTATGATAAATGTATTGTTATGATTTCTGCATTTGCTATGGTTGAATTCATGTGAACTATATTAATCTTGATGCGCAAAGTAACGAAAAGTAATAAATGTTTCCTTAAAGACCACTTTAACTAGATCAAACTAGTAATAAGTGATTCCATCTGTAATAAGTGCGATAAGGGTATTCCGATCTGCACGAATCTGGGGTAGCGTGAGGCTGCAGAACAGCGCACAAGTCCCAAACCACATCCAAGACATCCCCAGGGTGTAGAAACCTGGTTCCAGCGCCCTCCCCTGCTACCTCGGGTGAGACCTCAGTCCGCGCTTCGCGGACTGTTGCCGAAAGGGCAGGTAGCTGCGGGATTTGTTTGGCTAAATAATTCTTATGAACCTGTGTCAAGCCCATATATGCCAACCAATGGTTCCATTACTGGGACCGGGATCTGCCTAAGGGGTGTCTAATGTGGGAACATTGGAATCCTACAAAGAAAGAGCTCAAAGATTGGTGGGATCTGAAGCTCCACGAATTCGTGGTTCAGGAAAACAAGAACTCACAGATATCAGAAGAATAGTGGTTGGATCGCTATATCCTCATGGACATACATGAGATCTTCTTCGTAACATTCCCGATA
This sequence comes from Pinus tabuliformis, assembly GCA_031772625.1. NCBI lineage: Eukaryota > Viridiplantae > Streptophyta > Pinopsida > Pinales > Pinaceae > Pinus > Pinus tabuliformis. The sequence goes on along the minus strand of CM062815.1, from coordinate 794,834,548 downwards.
GAATTGTATGAGTGGATTGCAAAGTTAGCTGATAGCGTGGGAAGGTGCAGATTAGACTAGCCAATAATGTGGACCGCAGACTAGTGCATAGACTAGAAGCCACTGAAGACAAACTCGCACGCGTGGTCGATCACTAGGTAGATCAAATCATTGGAGCATTTATCACTGAATTCGCAATAGATACCACTAGAAGCTACAGCGAAGCGGAAAGACAATTTCTCCAAGGACCGCGGGGTAGGTACATCAAGTCATTAAACACTTGGATTAAGATCCTGTTATGCGAAAAATAGATTATGCGCATACATTAATATCTGGGGTAACACAGAGTGGAAGAGGTTACCGAGGAACGGGAGGAGCAGGGAACAGTCCTCTGATTTCTATCTCATGGGAAAGCGAGGAAGATCTCGCTAGGTTCTTGCCCAGAAGTGTAGTCCGGTTGATTACAGAATGCCTTCCACTGATACCACCTCCATCTACGCCATCACCCCCATCACCCACATCACGTCCGCCCACACCACCTCAACCCTCACCACCTCTTCCACCACCTCCTAGAACAGGGATGGCGGCCGCAGTCAAGTTACCAACCTTTCAAGGTATAGGGAATGAAGATCCAAGCCGGTTTTGGTTTGTGATAAACTTCGTATGGGATGCGCAAGGTATAACAGATGAAAACATCAAAAAGGCTACGCTGGTCAGTGCACTCCAGGACCGTGCACTGACATGGTACATAAAACACTCAACCGACCATCCGAATGAAGGACTAGCAGCTATACAAGATGCACTTAATAAGGAGTTTGGCCAACCAAAGTCTAAGAACCAATCGATCATTGGGTTCAAGGAAATAGCAATGCTGCCTGGTGAAACCCCGTGGGATCTGGACCAAAGATTAAAGAGTACTATTCACGAAGCTAATATGATGTTGACTGACGGACAGCATTGCGCATGGTTTGTGGCATCGTTAACACCCCATCTAAGGACGGCTCTGTCACAATAGAAGATCTCAACCCAGGCCGAGGCACTAGAGACAACTATGAGGTTATACGCAACCCCGCTTCCGGACCCAAGGTTGGGAGTTCAGCAACTCCACGCGCAACTTCAGACCTTAAGTTTGGAAGTACAAAGCCTGAAGCAAGGAAGAATGCCTCGATCAAGGGTATAGCCGGAGGCAAGGTGTATTAAATGTAAAAGCCACACACATGACAAAGACCATTTCCCGGTCTTCGCGACTATCTAGCAGGAGGAGGCCCGATGCCATTAAAAGTGGAAGTCTAGACAGGACAAAATGCCACGCCTGTGCTCTGGTGTGCAATTTTCCAAGTGGGAGGGAAACATGCAATAGATAACTGCCATCTATTACAGAAGTATACCCAGACCTCACAACAGTTATATTGCAATTTTTTTCGATTAGTAGGACACGATGAGCAAACGTGTCGAAGTTACGACTTAATGATGGAATGGACCCCAGCCTACAGGGTACAGGCTGAAACACGGGGAGGATTTCAAGGACAAGGTCGGGGAAGAGGATGGGGACCCAGCTGAGGTTGCGGACAGATAACTTGTTATAATTGTGGTGAACAAGGACACTATGCTCATGAGTGCACGAACCCAACTAGGATCTCATGTCCTTATTGCGAACAGTTCGATCACGAATTGGTAGATTGTCCAACATTGCTTGCCCAATTAAACGAGAAAGGGGTGCTTCAACCTCTGCCAACCCAGAATGTCCAGATGATGCGTGCGAAACCCCGCGAAGAGGACACTAGTATAAATATGGTGCGAAGGAATAGCGTAACAGAAGGAGGGAACACAGGAGGGGCGCGAGGCAACCCACCTATGGGGAACCATACTATTGAGCTAAAGCAAGGAAGGGTGGGGCCAAGCGAAGATCAACTGAGCTTCATGAAAGCTGCCACCTCAGGTGAGAAGGACCAAATGAAAGCCAAAATGGACCCCTATATGATCACCTCCTTTCTTGATGCGTGCATGAAATTACTGCGGAATCAGAAGGTTGTCCAAGGGCTACAGGAGTTGATTACCAAGAGTCCTGAATTCAGCGAACCCCAAGAGGTCCGGAGGATAGGACGACATGCTCTACGCATTGGACGAGAAATGAGAATGACGGCGCAAATAGGAGATTATGAGATGGATCAACTCATCATGGATTTAGGCTTAGATGCAAATATAATACCTAAGCAAAACCCCAATCAAATGCATTACAACGACAATAGAAGAACCTCATGGGAACGTGAGAGTATCTGCACTATCAATTTTGAGGAGGAGAAGGAGCACTGGCATAATTGATTGCAGGGAGTTACAACACTCAACTGTAATAGGGTGACTCGATCGGCACGATGTGAAGAAGGACACCACCCGAAAGAGCAAGGCGAGACCACTAAAGACCAGCGCACATGTATAGTACAGGAACTGCCCAGTGCGTTGGTAGATAGGGCGCGTGCACCGATAGAAGGATCGGGGAAGTCCAGATACACAAGAAAGTTTCGACTCTGAATTGGAAGATATGCGCGGCGATTCAGTTGGCACAAAATGATAGCACGAAGAATACAGGTGTATGGCGGACGACCGACACTTCAAACAGACCACAGTGAACCACAGGATCATCAAGCTAGAGGGAACCTCCCCCATACGGCCCAATCGGACACTATAGGCATAGCTTCTCCCACCATAGATGGCGTCCATGACACGGTTTAGCAATTGTGGGCTGCCATTCAACGTGAAAAATGACGACTTGATGAGTTGGAACAAACTAAGGCCCGAATCTGTGACCACCGTATGAAGTTGGACAAAGCCATGGAGAAACTTCAATTAGAAGTAGTCGCTCTAGATGATGAAAAGGAATGGCCCAAGGAAACCAACATGGTTGGCTTTCCTACCTTGATAGGGCTGCACTAGAAGCCATAGAGGCGCACACACCATAATTTCGTGATAGAAGCAGGAGAACAACTAGGATGCTTGCGACCCGGGTGAGTGAGGAACTGGGGGGACTCGCGAGAAGGGTTCACCCTTCTGACTATCCATCAAGGGTTCAGTCCCAGCACCGCGAGTAGTTGGAAGAGGGTGCGTGACTATAAAACAGGTTGTTGTACAATGGCACGATACGACCACCGGCCCCTTGGAGAAACCGCATCTGCGACCTTGGGGATTCGCGGCTACAAAGGAAAGATGGAAAGTGACCATTAAAGACAGTGCTCATGGTATAATGGTGCATTTAAAGCACCTTGAAGCAAGTGGTGGGCCATTAAGGCAAAAGGATAACCATCCAAATCGCATTTATGAGCTATCACAAGAACAAGCTGTTGATTTTAGGTTCAATCAATATATAAACAGCACAAAGGTCACACCACCACGTCATACTATCCAGCAAGAAAATCGGCCCGTATTACCTACGTCATGAGCAATGAGGAAGTTGAAAACAGTCTGTGCTTTCTGGCATTGCCACAACAATACAAAGATGTCATCTTGAAACGAGGGCGTAGTTCAGTTGGCTAAGCTCAAACGAGACCCCTTCCCGGGAAGAGTGAATGGCAGTCGCCTAAAGCTCTATACAGGCAGGCCGACCACCTGACTAACTATTCCACAGAGAGTCTCACCGCTCCGACCAGTTGAAAGAGAGTGAGGGACGATAAAGCAATCTGGGGAAAAGATGCGTCGGTATCAGGGTACGTGTACAATTGGCCTACAATCAGAGGCATGCTTCCGCGAACAAAGCCACGCGGGTGTGCCGCTCCAAGGAATGATGACCATTAATACCACTATTCATGACAAGATGGCTGCATTATGGAAAAAGGGAGCAGGTGGCGGGCAATTAAGAGCCATCGTATGAGCCAGATATGAAATGATCGACCACAGATTTCACACGGGAAGGTTACACGAGCTGGAACGAGCGGTAATCCGGGCATTTGAAGTTTGCATGGCTTATAAATCACCATGGGGAATCCGCTGGGCAACCTACGCTTTGGAAATACAGATGGAACTTGTCATCATCATTGCACCCGGCATGCGCTCGAAGGTAGTAATCTGGCCGAAGAAGGGGCAGGACTCTTTAAGGAGTCTGATATTGACAGTTGCGGGTATCCTGCAGGCTGCAGCTTCGCTAGCAGGGGATGTATCGAAAAAAAGGGAATGCGAAGTAGAATTGGTCCGGATGTCGTCACCCCGCCTAGGGGTAGGATGGCGCGTTACAACATAACAATAGAAGGATGGATAGACAGTGACCACAAGTGGAGATGCAGTCAATAAGTTGCCTCTAATGGTTCTCGATGAATGGGATCCGGCAGACGGCCAGGGTCTTGCAAAATTGCAACACAAGTTGCAGCGGATGGTGCGAAGAGAAGATACATCGGTCAGGAAGGGCTATGGTGGTACCAAGAGGTCCTGTATGCGGCTCCCCCGCTCATGCTAAAATCCTTAGAGGGGGTGTTCTGTGTTAACCGAGCAGAGTAGAATGAGCATCATCGGTTGCGAGATATGGTAGAAACGCTGAAGCCAGAAAAGTGTTGCAAGAACATTCGGATGACGAGCACCACTCAATGAAAGGTGAACCATGAAGCCAAGATTGAGCATCTAGCCACATCGTTCAGTGACTCAGGACGAGTCACGATGATTGTGTTTGGGGATTGTTGGGTAGTGCAAGCCTCGCGAAACGAGTATGGGGCGCAAAGCTCGAAATTTTGGGTAATATTAGGGTAAAAGACTCCGCAGAAAAAGAGAAGCGCGAGCTATAGTAGGTTGAGTCAAAGGGTAGTCCACCCAAAAATAATGTAAAGAAATAGTAATAGAGTCGGCTCGCGGAGGGATCGCAGGCCAAGGGAAAGTATAAATAGAGCGGGGCTCTATGAGGGAAAGTAGTTCTTTTGGAAGATGGAATGTAATGGGTTCTGAAAGGAAATAGCTTGAAAGCATCTGTAAGTCCAAGTCAAGGGAGTAGGGTAGAAGGTAGAGGCTCTGCAGCTGTGTGCGCAGAGGCCTGGAAAGTCCGCAGCTGTGTGCGCGGACCCCTGCAACTGAGTGCGCAGGGTGGATCTGGATGTATTGTGGAAGATTGATAATAAAGATAAGTTTCTTCTGAATTCTGTGTTGATTGCGACTTTACTCTTTTATGATAAATGAACTATTATGATTTCTGTAATTTCTACGGTTGAATACATGTGAACTGGGTTAATCTTGATGCGCGAAGTAACCAAAAGTAATAAATGTTTGCTTAAAGACCGTTTTAACTAGATCAAACCAGTAATAAGTGATTCCATCTGTAATAAGCGCCATAGAGGTATTCTAATCTGCGCGGATCTGGCGTAGCGCGAGGCTACAGAACAGCGCGCGAGCCCCAAACCACATCCAAGACATCCCCAGGGTGCGGAAACCTAGTTCCAGCACCCTCCCCTGCTACCTCGGGTGAGACCTCAGTCCGCGCATCACAATCGAACTTCGTGCAAGGGCCGGCCGCGTCGACCAGATACTCCAAGAGCAGAAAATTGATATTGAACAGCTACGGCTCTACCGAAATGAAGCAGTCACACAAAAACAACATATGGAAAAGGTAGTAGTCGAAGCTTGTTTAGGTGCTCAGGCGTTAGATATTATAGAGGACTTGCATGTTGAAGCACAGATTCATACGTTGGCTACGGAGTTCCGAAGGACAAAAGAGGAGGCCACACGGCTGCAGCTCGAACTCACCGCACAGATCGCCGAGTTGAAATTGCAGGTCCCACCACCAACGCCCCCAGAGGTCGTAGTACAATGCAAGAACATTATTGATATGGGGCGCGCAATGCTTGCACGATCACTTGAAGAATGTACCGAGTTGCTAACTTAGTCGATTGATATGCTCACTGTCCTTCAGGAAGATCCCACACTTCGCAGGTTAGAAGCAGAGGCCCGGGAACTTCAGCACGCCTACGATCAGCTCCGGGGAACCGCGTATACCGTTGTTATCCCGCAACGGTTGGCTAAGATGAGGGAGGTGCAGGACATGAAAATCCAAGCAGAAGTCGCTTGACAAAAGGAAGTCATGGTGAAAGCTCGTATCTAGCCATGGTTGGACAAGGCATTTGCAGTTTCAACCACCATAGAGCATAAGGTAGCACACACGAAGGCCGAATGTGCTAGGATGGAGATAGCCGAGATTGGGGCAGAAATATCGGTACCACAGGTGGAATGGATGCAGCGCATGATGGAAGAATTTGCTGCTAATACCAGCGACACACAGAAGTTGTTGACTGATCTCCGCGCAAAGATGGATGCACCAGCTCAGTGACTCGGGATGAGTCACGATGATTGTGTTGGGGGATTGTTGGGTAGTGAAAGCCTCGCGGAATGAGTATGGGGTGCGAAGCCCAGAATTTTGGGTAATATTAGGGTAAAAGACTCCACGGAAAGCACAGAGCGCGAGCTATAGGAGGTTGAGTCAAAGGGTAGTCCACCCGAAAATATTGTAAATAAATAGTAATAGAGTCGGCCCGCGGTGGGATCGCAGGCCAAGGGAAAGTATAAATAGAGCGAGGCTCTATGAGGGAAAGGCATTTCAGTTTTTGGATTTTTGATTCTATGATGTAATGGGTGAATAGTCTAAGAGCAGTTGTAAGTCTGAGTCGAGGGAGTAGGGTAGAAGGTAGAGGCTCTGTAGCTATGTGCGCAAAGGCCTAGAAAGTCTGCAGCTGTGTGCGCGGACCCCTGCAGCTGAGTGCGCAGGGTGGATCTGGATGTATTGTGGAAGATTGATAATAAAGATAAGTTTCTTCTGAATTCTGTGTTGATTGCGTTGTACTCTTTTATGATAAATGTATTGTTATGATTTCTACATTTGCTACAGTTGAATTCATGTGAACTGGATTAATCTTGATGCACAAAGTAACCAAAAGTAATAAATGTTTGCTTAAAGTCCGCTTTAACTAGATCAAACCACTAATAAGTGATTCCATCTGTAATAAGCACGATAAGGGTATTCTGATCTGCGCGAATCTGACGTAGCATGAGGATGCAGAATAGCGCACGAGCCCCAAACCACATCCAAGACATCCCCGGGGTATGGAAACCTGGTTCCAGCACCCTCCCCTGCTACCTCGGGTGAGACCTCAGTCTGCGCTTCACGGACTGTTGCCGAAAGGGCCAGTAGCTGCAGGATTTGTTTGGCTAAATAATTCTTGCGAACCTGGGTCAAGCCCATATAAGCCAACATTGGTTTATATGTGGATTCTATGGACATTGTATCCTTATTATTTATGTGGTTTATATGCTAGTTATGAGCATGTTTTATGACAATGATGATGTATGGCTCTCATCATGTTTTGATTTTTAAATGAATGAACAACGAATATGTGACCTAATAGATGATAATGCAGCTAATTTGATAAGGAATCAATGCTTCTTAACAATTCTCAGATAAACATGAGACCCCTATGCTTAGATATGTTGTTATGACATGTAGATTACATGTTCATGATCTGTTTGACAAAATGTGTCATGGTTGGGCTTGGTTAGGTCAAGTCCTTAATCAAGTTTTGTGTTAGAGGCTTTATCTTGGTGACATTTATTGTGTTGTAAAGTCTCATCAAGTCCCGAGTGTTGGAAAAATAGAAACATAGTAAATATTTTCTCGATCTTTATAATTACTTGTGATGTTACTTATTATTATGATTCTTTATATCTTCTATCTTTAGTTCATCAAGCTATTACCAAAAGTAGCAGCAAATAAAAAAATGAACACAAGATGTAGGCACATGCCAGGGAAAAACCCCCCTTGGGGAAAACACGGTCAAAGTAATTCTTCCTTTCAATAGTATTCTTTGAGACTCTTCACCCTAGACCTTGACCAGACCTTCCCTCCACACCAAGTCAAACTCCATAAGATTGATCTCTACCCAACAACTTTGACTATGCAGCAGCTAACAACTTTCGACAGCAGTCCAACTTTGGAGACTTCATTCTCCCAATCCAAAACATGAAATAGAGAGAGACCACCACCAAAATTTCAATTTTCCTTAACTCCTTAGACTCCCCCAAATTCACATTCACTTCATCTTCCCGACAATTGACTTTCCCAGCTTCCTACTTCGCATTTCTACCCAACAAACAAATTTTCACACTTCTTTCCAGTAGAGAGAGAATGAGAAGTGATGCTCCAAATGAATTCAAAGTCTTTCATTTTATAGGCTTCTTGTGCGGTCAGATAGGTCCTTAGACCGACTTGATCTTTTCTTAGGATGACATGGTGTGCAGGTTACATAATTCATATTTGACTCAATACTTAACCTTTTTACATGATTCAAAAGCCCAAGAAGGGTCTCTTTAAATGTACAATAATTCTATAGACCCATAATAAATCCTAGAAGTCCTCAATGGGGACCTTGACCTAAAACATGGTGACTCAAGCATGAAACCCATGCTTTAATAAGTCACAATAATAATAATTTTCTTTATTCTTTTGACAAGTACATTACATAATGACTCAAGTAAATTATTGAAGATTGAACATATTTACTTTTTCCAACGCTCCCTCTTAAATAGGGAGGTATTCATAATATACATATATAATGGAAGATCTCAAACTATATGAACCATGAAGAACTTTAGGTACTGCAATGCCATGGACTAGATTCTTGACCAAGGTAATCTATCCAACTAGTCACTCAACAATTTAGGCACCACAATGCCATGGACTAGATTCCTGGCCAAGGAAATATATCCAGGTGGGACTAAGGTGGACTCAAGATTTCAGCCCCTCTAGGTACCATCGGGCTTACTTGTTAACCACCAACCCAATAATTCAGGTGTGTAACAGAGCTCGATAATCAACACCACCTTTCTAACTTCGAGGACTCAGACATCAACACAAAGTGTCAACCAGATGTCTCCCAAGGCAATGCTTCACTTGCAAAGCCTCAACACCCCTTGATCCAACAGATCAAGAATAACTAATCTCTCCCAATCAAACTGATTGGTAACCAACATGCTTTCCTTCGAGAGATTCACCTGTACAAACACAACCCCAATCAATAACATACTTTCACATGTACATAATCAAATACAAACCTCTAGGTTCTTCCGAGTGACAAATGTTACTTCTCAATTTTCCATAGTAGGACTATCAACTGAATCTTTGACAGAATATTCCTCATACATTTTTTCTTCCTACTTTATATGCACCAACATAGTCGAATCTCGCTTTCCTTCTTTCAACAGCACTTCAAAATGCATTCTCCAATTTCCTTTTTCCTATTCATGGTCTTCACTTAGACTTACGGATGTTAGTCCTGGTCTAGTGCATGGCACATGAAGCAGAGAACCATATATGTCACTCCCTCTCAACCAAGAAGCACCTCTTTATCCAGACTCCCTCTTAATATTAGGGAGATCTCTTATATTCATGCTTCCTCCAAGAGATCAGCTTCTTCTTTTCGACACCGAAGAATCTTTCATGGTTTCCAACTATTTCATCAGAGTTATTATCATCCTCATCATGTTTATCATAGCGAGCATCTTTACCAAGTTGAAGATTTTGTATTAGCACAGCTTTCTTGTTACATCGAACATCTTCACCAAGTTGAACATTGTGTACCTGCGCAAATTAGATAGAAAGTACAACCAAATATATAGAAGCATGATGTTTAGCCATATCAAAAACATAGAAGCATTTCAACTTTATTCATATCAGATACCCAGAATTAGTTATAAGCAAGAAACATATACTCTTCAACATCTTGCTAGGGACTTTATACACCCTAGACTCCTTCATAAGATCATTCATTCCATATAGGGTTTCAATGTGTCTTCCAAATGTATAACATACCTTACTACAACATATAGAAAACCCTAGACATATTTCAAAATAAATATAGATTTTCAAAGCATCTAACAACATTTCAAAATACATATGTTAGATTTATTACTAGGGATTCATATAAATCCTAGATTTCATACAAACAAATCAATCAAATTCAATCATAGCTTAGTCATCAACTTGACCAGCTTCCACCAAGGTTAGTTCCAAGCCCCCAGATTTTCAAGCATCAATCAGTGATTAACATGACCAACTACTACTAAGGTTACTTGCAAACCCTATATTTCAATTTTCACAAATTCAACAATCTTATACAAATCTCAAATCATCATATTCCGTAGATTTTACTTTGACTAAGTTTTAATTCCAAAACCTCATATTTCCAATCTCAAAAATCATTTTATGCATAAATCTCAGATTGTTATATTTCACACATACTAAACAGCTTTTAACTTCACTAGGGTTTAGCTATAACACTCCATATTTCCAAACATCAACATCCTAGAAACTCAGACAAGGATTCATTGAATCCTAAGACTCATGACCATCACTAGGTCATCACACATATCTAGGAATCCATAACCATGCATAAGCATATCATATGTCAAATAACATAAATACAAATAACCTAGACCAAGCTATGGATTCAACCAAGAAGAACATATTTAAATATGCCTATATTTCATTATCATGCAAAGACATTTCATATCATGTGTTAGTCAAACCCAACTTCTTAACAATATCAAATAAGAGTTAGACACACAATCATTTGATTACTCTAGGGGTTGATCAGACAAACACACACATACCAAGTAGATCAATTCTAAGATAATATAAGGGTCTTGCTCACACATTCCACCAAATCTCAATGAGCTAGGGTTCCAATGTGGAAACGTAGAAAACCCTATATTACCATAACTTCAAAGGTTTCGAGATTTTAGACCTTATCATTCCATCCTAACAAGTTAGGATTTCCCGATCATACCAAAATCCCAAAGATGAAATCATCAATAAAGACTTCAACTAGCATTTCACAATATCCCTAATCAGCTTATGGTTTCAAACATTCACAATAGCATACCCTCCAGTTAGGGTTTTCCAGAATGTAATATCCCTCCCCTTAATAATAAATAATAAATAATAAATAATAAATAATACAAAAATAATAATTAATTCAACTTAACTTCGAGACGAAGTTCCTTAAAGTGGGAGAGTATGTAATATCCCTCCCCTTAATAATAAATAATAAATATTACAAAAATAATAATTAATAATATAAATTATAAATAATAATAAATAAATCACTTAATAATAATAAAAATAATAAATCATAAATGTTAAATAATAAATGATATTAAAAATTATATAAAAAGAAATAAGTAATAAAAATAATAAAAATAAAAATAGTAATAACCATACTAAAGCTCTAGATAAAAATAAGGAAACTATCAAAAAGAAGGAAATAAAACAAGAAAAGGAAACTATCAAAAAGAAGGAAATAAAACAAGAAAAGGAAACTGTCAAAAAGAAAGAAATCAAAAGAAAGTTGCATGAGACACATGGAGTGTGTGCATGTGGTTCCTCTTCCAATGTTTGTTCTATTTAATAAATGGCGAGGAAGATGGGAGGCATTCATGCATTCCATCTTTCCGAGATTCTGTCTTTCATTCTCTTGGGAGAATGGTATACTAAGACCTAGGAGTCACTGGCAGCAGTACGTTGATTAAGGGCTCGGGGGTGGCCAGTTGTAGCAAGACGTTGCACAATTGAGCCTACGGTTGGGTGGAGAGTCGTCCCCAAAACCTTGTTGCGGTAAGCCTACTTCGACCATAGGTAAACAGGTAAGCACTATTCATTCAATTTGAATTGTTAATGAATTACATGTTTATTGGGCTAGGTAAGTGCCACTCTCATTTAAATTAATGTTAAATTAGATATTTATTTTTTGGACTGTTACATATGAATCTAAAACTGGCAACTAATCGTTTAAATCTGAGCTGGAAATGATTTTATTTTTCTTCATTACAGGAGCTCAAAACTATGTCATCTTTTCTATTCCCATCCATCCTAAAAGAAACATCAAACCATAGTCTTTTGTCTTCAAAAATAGGGTACCAAAAAGTTCTTCTAGACTAAAGTAGAATTTTCAGCAAGAATTTTCAGCAACATGATCATAGTTGGCATGTTCTTCAAAATCTGGAAAAATATTTTCCTCATCAGGATTGCAAAACTTTTCTACCTTTATAATGAAAATCCGAAATCTCAACTAAATTATAATAGCTAACGATTATGAAACTTAAAACAATTTAAGATAAATAAATAAATTGGAAAATGAAATTTGCATTTAGCATTCTGAAGTGAAAATGGAGAAATATTAAGAATTATCCTTATACATTATATGTATATGTATAGTATAAAGGTTTGTATTAAAAAGTTTGAAGTATAACTAAAATTCAAAATATCATTTTTGAAAATACCCATTTTTATAATGATTTACAATGACAGTGACATTGGTTTTTCTTAAATTCCACATATTTCAGTGTTGAAATTAAAATATACAATATACAAATAGTCAATATCATAGAAGTCAAAATAAATTTTATATGGAGATAGACTTTACATGGATATTTTCAAAATCAATCATGAAGGATGATTATGGATTAGGAAAAATGAAATTGGTGAAATGTTACAGTTGTATGTTTAGTATTTGTATGTAAATTGTATAATCTATTAAAGTAATAGAAGTTGTTAATGAATTTATATAAGCGACATTTCATTATATTAAAAGGGAATTTAGATATGAAAATGGAAAATTATAGAACATGAAATAGTAATGGGTAATAACCTGTCTACTCTTTTCTTCTTTTATTTTGGTGATTAATTGTAAGAAAATATTCATGGTATAATTATTTTGAAATATTGACCCTGTTTTGATTTTATTTCTATTAGAATGTTTTTCCCCTTTTTCCTTGTAGTCATGTTTTAACATAGAATTATGTTGGCTATTAGGTGGCCTTTGAAATTAATGTGAATCTTCACTTAGTGAAGATTATTTTTCTTGTCCAATTTTGTGCATGTTTATAGTTATGGTTACATCTCATTTTCCATGCATTAATCAAAAGTGGAATCAATTCTTTTGATATCTTTTTATATTTCATAAACTATAACCTGAAGGAAATTTTGTGGTTAGGTAAAGAAGATATAACAAGCAATTCATAACATTAAGAAATTTCATATGAGGATGACACCTCTTTATATGCTCCTTGCAACACACCTATTTTCACAAAGATGATAATAAAATTATGGTGGTATTGATGAGTCCACAAAGAAATCAATATGCATCTTATCTACTTGATAATGTAAAATTAAAAGCTTGGAATGAACTTGTAAAAGAGACCATTAAACATGAAGTGGCATACATGCAAAACTAGTTTAGTTAATATGTAAATTAAAGAGACACTAGCTATTTGGCGAAGGTGTGAGAAAATAGTGGTGTAATTCCAGGGAACTAATAAATATAAACCTAAGATAACAAGATACTAGCCTTGGGAGAACAACAAACCTATTATTAGAATAAGGTGATGGAAAAATATATAGACAACAACCTTAAGAAGTGGAAGCAACATTAATGATCAACTAACACAGTTGAATAATAAAAAGGGTCATTGTCAAGGGCCTGAAGGGTATGATAACATTGAATTAAAGAAGTGAAACCATAATAAAATTCATCAATTTGAGAAGATAATTTATGTGATAGTAACAATATTTCCTAGTGTAACAATTTTATACATTTCAGAGAGAGGAGGAAAATAAACTAGTATGACTAAAGGTGAGAAAACAAGGCCAATTTAATAATATTTCTATCTTTGAAGCTAGTAGACACGGAGTGGATTGGTCAACATGATTGGTAAGGGTCAAAGTGATGGCCTATAGAAGTGTCATTATAGGAAGTTCTAAGCACTTGTAATCGGTGAGAAATGACAAATGATAAACTAGGAAAATGTTCCAAGGATAATAATTGTTTAACTTTTTGAAAAAGAAATACATGATGTAGACTAATGAGAAAACATTGAGCATGAAGTGTAGGAAGAAATATTGTTGGAAATATAGTTGGAAACTCTATAATGAGACTTTGATATGGATTACATATAAATTGGCAAAAGAAGTGAGATTCAACTAATAAAGGGTGCAATTGAATAAATTTCACTCACGAGTGGATTGATCATATATTGTTACCTCATACAAAACAACTTACTAGTGCGCGTCATTAGTATTGAAAGAAGTTATTGCCAAAATACAATGGGCATACCAAATCATTCATAGATGATAATGATGGTAGTGGTTCCAATCATTTCAAAGTCTAAACTGAATATTTAATGAGTGAAAATTAAAGTGGAAGAATCCCTATTCCAACTTGAACATGGGTGAATCTATGATAATAGAGATCAAGTGGAAACTTGATGAGAAAAGCAAATCTTTTTAGGATGAACAATGAAAATTATGCAACTAATGAATAAATCATGAGGGGGCAACAAGCCCTCATGCAGGTAGATTAAGCATAAAATAAGACTTAAATAAGATGACCTCTTGTATGTGTGCTACTTGGATAAGAAAAATATGTATAGTGATCATGGAACTTTAACTTGATATTGATGATTTAAATGATTATACAAATGCTAACATATTAGCAATGAATTTCATTGGGGAAGGAAGAATAAGTGATGAGAGATTAAGACTGAAGATGGTGAGGCTAAGTTGAAATTTAACGATGTACTTAGATGAGTATACCTAATATAAATAACATGAAAAGATTATCTAAAAGTAATTGGTAACTTGATAGAAACATGACACTAATAACACTAGCGAGATAACATAAATCCTAGATGGATGTTGAATGTTTGTACAAGTAAATGAAATTGATGAATCATGATAAGAATACTTATAGAATATTATTCTATATTTGTATTGAAATGTATCTCAGATTAACGATGTTTCATGATATGATGGTATGAGGATGATCATGCTCATGTGGTTCATATTTATATAGTTGTTACAATAGTGATGATGTATACTTATGATGATGATGATATGCATAGGCATTATAATGTTATGTCTAGGTATATTGACATATTCATTTACTACGTGATGATAGGTATTTAATGTTGAATACTCATGATGGATATGATATGCATAACATGGCATAGGAATTATGATGCTATAATATGAGATTTAGTTACATATGGTTCATTTATTATGTGAAGTCATGATATGTCTTTGATGTAAATATGTTGATGTCATAACTTATGATGGTATTTCATGAAGTGAAGCATATGATAGTTTCATACAAATTTATGACATGCATAAGCATGCGGTTCGTTATTATTCATAATGATGAATGTTCTCATGATGACATGCAAGACTTGGCATGTGGATTATTTTCTATGATACTATGATGGTATAGCTAATGCATTGGTTGCATATTGAGGTGTGATGATTGACAGGACTCCACAAATAGGCCGAGAGGGCCGGTTTATTTGATGATCTCGTGCGAGCCCATACGCACGAGGGAGAATAAGTAACACCATATGGGCTGGGGACAAACTCAATCAACACTACATATGCCAAAATAATACATTATTGAAAGTCAAGATGCCTTGGCAATTCTACACAAAAACAATATGGACTGTTAATTTATTTTAAAAATCACAATCTGGCCCAGAATGTATAAATGAATTCTAATTTAAAAACCAAAACAGTTAGAATATGCCCCATTAAAATAACAATGATGATTTAATGAAAAACTTAAAACGGAAATTTCTGTTGTTTGATCGGAAAATTTTGTTGTTCGCATTTAGAGGGGTGGTTATGATTCGGAATATTGCTTTTCACGGACATTTTGTTGATGTCGAACGAGAAATTTAATGCGTGTATTTAGTGAGTAGTTAAAATTTGGACAATTAGATTTTACAGGCCAATTGTAAGATTTTACATGCAGCGCCTTCCAAGGGACCCAATAACAAAATATGAGGAGTATATATATCTGAGCTCTCAGAATTCTAATGGATCATAACTCTAGCTCATTCGCGTTGCATTCTCTCACTGAGTGCAACATATATTCAGCGAGAATTAAGATCGAAATGGGTGGAGGGCTATCACTATGTTTACTCATAATGTTGGTCTCATAATGTTTACTCTGTCTACACTTGCAATTGGGAAGGCAACAATGACAAGGAAGTGGACCCATTAAGGCTAAAGCACACGGGCACCTCTAAGCTATGTCAGTGTAGGAATGAGGGAGAAAGTTGCACTCAAAGCCAAATTCGATGCAGATTGACAACGCTTATAGTGTGTGTTATAAACCGCCCTTGTTTCACAAAACAATGAAAATTCCACTATACTAAAAATCAACAAGGTGAGAAATTAAACGCTTAACTCTATAGTTTCATGTAGGTGAGTGATATTAGGATGGTCAATTTTTCTGAGTATCTCGATCTCTGACAGAAGACTCTCCTGTAACTTTTTGTTAAGCCGTCCGGTTGCAATTTCCTTGATAGCAACATCATAACCCTTGAATTTGTGCTTTGCATGCCATACTACCGAGAACGAGCCGGATCCAATCTGCTCAATGACTGAGTAGTCCCCTATCTCCGCGGGCTGATTTCCATATTGTGCCATCACAGATAACAGTAGAGCTAAATTGTTCTTCGAGACCAACTCTTGAAATTGGTTTCTATCAATTGTACAGTATTGGCTTGTATATCATTGCATTGGGGAATCCAGCAGAGCCAGGGAGGATTCAAGTAAAGCATCAGAACACGAAAGACTAAATGCCCAGATGCAAAAAATCAGTTGGAGAAGGCGATGCCCACAGGTGATTTAAATTAAAGGCTTAAACACAGAAAAGGAAATCGCAATGATATAAAAAAAATGTTTCTGAACGCAATTCTCTTAAAATCCATAAAATAAAAGGGGAGGGGTTTAAAATTTAACCAAAATGGGCCCAAAATACAGTCATGCTTAAGGAGTGTAATGAAATCAAATCAGCCCATGTAAACAAAATTGAAGGATCCCACGTCCTGAATTTACGCAAGAAATCTACCCAGGTGAACGAAATTGATAAGCAAAATCAGAAATTCAAACCCTCCCCGAGAACTGATACCATATGTAACAGTCCAACATACGAAGGAATTCGGAGAATGGTGAACTCACGCATTAACACATATACTCAGATGTTTTTGGGTATATACCAGAGAGTTTTAATGAGGTTTTAGCCCAAACAGCTCAATATAACTCATCTCAAGAAAAAAAAATTAGGCAAGACAAGAAAGGATAAACACTAATTCCCAATAACAGCGCATGCCAGAGAATTTCCACCAACTTGCCACAATGCAAAATAGAGTCAACAGAGATGTCCACAACATCAAACGACCTTCAAAAAAAAAAAAATAAGCAATCCGTTCAGCCTCTAGACTGACCAGGTGGTTGTACTCTGCCAACCGAGTCGACCCATTTCTCAACCTACACATAAAATGAATACCGAAGAATGCCTTTGAATTGATACCCAAGTAAACATAGATGACAGTTCTGCATCCAAACCCACCTTAACGTGCAGGGCTTCGGCTTTTTCTCCTCACTGGGTGATTTTTGTGTGCTGTGAACCGAGTTCTTGATCATGGCTGAATTCAACCACCTCTTTTGAAAGCGTCTAGGTAGGTGTACCGTCTTCTGGAAACGTTTAGAGCGTTAAGAAGCCCGGAAGCTAAGTCTTCGAACGCTTCAAAATATTAAAAATTATAGAATGTTAGAACGAAACTCGTCCGAGGAATGATCATGAATTTTCACTACCAGACAGAAACATTAAAAAAGTAAACAAAAAAGAGCTCACAGGATTTGAAAAATGTCGGGTCAATTGCCCTTTTTCTAAGAGTCGTGGGAAGATTGCGCGAAGCACTCTCGGCGGCGGTGATGATGTCGCGTGTTTCTGAAGACCAGTGGATGATCAACTTAGGATATTGGAAATTTGTATTATTGGTACTTGGAAGTAGAAATTCTCCTGACAAAAGTGCCCCTCATTTATTTATTAATTTTGCTAAGAAAGCCATTCGCAATTGTTATTGGCTCAGTTGCGGGCTAACGGTCGCAGAAAGTTAGCGACGGTTTAAGCCAATGAAGTCAGATTTCATCATTGGGAGTTTCACACGGCCAGTTGAGCTGATTTGTTTGATAAAACAGCTGTGGTCTGACAGTAATAGTAGACTGGTCACGGTTTAAGCCAATTAAGTCAGATTTAGTAGCTGAGAATATTTACCCAATTTAATTAAATCTGTTGTTTCGATGAAAATATAATCCAATAAATTCAGATTCGACTTTCAACACATATATGAAAGTATTTACTTGAAAATTTCGTGAGCCATCCTATGAAGATTCCTTCTCTGAGCCATCCAATGAGAATTCCTTCACTGTTAATAATTAAAGGAGCAACATGAAAATCCTTAAGCTATCCAAAGAAAACTCCTCCACTATGAATAATGAAAAACAAGAATTAAAAGACTGTCAAAGATAGAGTGCCGAGACACTCGAGAGAGTGACACGGAAATCCTAAAGCCATCCAAAGAAAACGCCTCTACTTAGAACAATTAAAAACAAGCTTTAAAAGGACTATCAGAGACAGAAATTGAGGGAATACACTCCCAACGATTGGATGACTCATCTGATGCCAGTGTTTTCCTGTACAATTAGTTTTGCAAACTAAAAATAAAAATTTTAATAAATGATGTTTAAAATTAGATTAGGACGAGGTTGTCATGATTAAAAAGAAATCACACATTTTCAATGCGTTTAATTTCATATAAATTTTTCTAAGGTTTTATCGCTTTTAATATATAATCCCAATTAGGTGGGGAATTGAATCGGTAATTTTACATCAAAGAATGTTTAAAATACCATTTATCCAAAACCCGTGAATTTTAACCTGTAAGTGCATAAAATTCCCATAGAAGTGCTGCAAAAGTCAACAAATTTAAAGTATAAAAGGTAGAGGGAAAAATATCGTGTGCCTATTTGGTTATAGCTTGGATTCGGTCTTGCAATAATAGCTAAAGGAGATCAGGAAATAAGGC
This sequence comes from Pinus tabuliformis, assembly GCA_031772625.1. Taxonomy (NCBI): domain Eukaryota; kingdom Viridiplantae; phylum Streptophyta; class Pinopsida; order Pinales; family Pinaceae; genus Pinus; species Pinus tabuliformis. The sequence goes on along the minus strand of CM062815.1, from coordinate 794,815,636 downwards.
ACTAAATTAATTGAGATTATGGCATATCTGACACAAATTTTTAATGTTGAAAATCGATGAATGTCGTTTACTTCATTCTTGGAAACTTCTAGAAAATGAAAGATTCATGGACTTATACGACATAAACAAATGAAACATCTCAAGTCTTGGCATCAATAATAGTTTTCCAAAAAAATACTGTACATCGTCAGAGAGACCATAAACGATACAGCATCCCCCTTTCACCGGTAAGGCAATGACCAGGTAAGTGCATTTAATAATAAAAAAACTTAATATATAAACAAATTAATACATCTCTCATGAAAGTAGTAAATGTCAAGAAATAATAAAAAATTTCTACATAAAAATGCCCATAGGCCCTAGGTGTCCCTACTCTGATACCATATGTATAGTGCTTACCTGTTTACCTGTGGTCGAAGTAGGCTTACCACAACAAGATTTTGGGGACGACTCTCCACCCAACCGTAGGCTCAATTGTGCAACGTCTTGCTACAACTGGCCACCCCCGAGCCCTCAATCAACGTACTGCTGCCAGTGACTCCTAGGTCTTAGTATACCATTCTCCCAAGAGAATGAAAGACAGAATCTCGGAAAGATGGAATGCATGAATGCCTCCCATCTTCCTCGCCATCTATTAAATAGAACAAACATTGGAAGAGGAACTACATGCACACACTCCATGTGTCTCATGCAACTTTCTTTTGATTTCTTTCTTTTTGATAGTTTCCTTTTCTTGTTTTATTTCCTTCTTTTTGATGGTTTCCTTTTCTTGTTTTATTTCCTTCTTTTTGATATGTTCCTTATTCTTATCTAGAGCTTTAGTATGGTTATTACTATTTTTATTTTTATTACTTATTTCTTTTTATATAATTTTTAATATCATTTATTATTTAACATTTATGATTTATTATTATTATTATTATTAAGTGATTTATTTATTATTATTTATAATTTATATTATTAATTATTATTTTTGTATTATTTATTATTTTTATTTTTATTATTTTTATTTATTATTAAGGGGAGGGATATTACATACTCTCCCACTTTAAGGAACTTCGTCCCGAAGTTAAGTTGAATTATTTATTATTTTTATTATTTATTATTTATCATTTAATTTACTTCATGTTGCCAACACCCTCTGCTGAACTAGTATAACCAGCAGGCATCGAAAGTCCCCAACACCCCGGGAAATCTCAAGGAATCTCTGTCCTTTTTCCCACTTTCGGCACCAGGCTAAGCCTGACCCGGTTTGTATCCTAGTCCAAGGCTGGCCCCAAGGCTCACGCCTGACTCAGACCTCATCTGCCCCAAGGCAGGCATCCAGTCCGGTACTCAATGACCCCGGGCATCTGGCATGGCTGGCCCACTCCCTCCACAACTACTAAGGCGCACAGCCCCAGCCATCGAAGTCCTTTACATCCCTTCCAGACTTCGGCATCCCGATCCAATAACAGGCACCAAGCCTAGAACATCAGGCACTTGGCCTCCTCAAGATGGTCCCATAGCTCTTCTAGAGCTATCCATCAAGAGCTATACACAAGACAAAGGAACCACTGACATATGTAGTGTTGATTGAGTTTGTCCCCAGCCCATATGGTGTTACTTATTCTCTCTCATGCGTATGGGCTCACACGAGATTATCGAATAAACCGGCCCTTTCGGCCCATTTGTGGAGTCCTGTGAATCATCACACCTCAACATGCAACCAATGGATTAGCTATACCATCATAGTATCATTGAAAATAATCCACATGCCAAGTCTTGCATGTCATCATGAGAACATTCATCATTGTTAATCGCAAAAATAACGAACTACATGCTCATGTATGTCATAAATTTGTATGCAACTATCACATGCTTCACCTCATGAAATGCCATCATAAGTTATAACATCAACATATTTGCATCAAGGATATATCATGACTTCACATAATAAATGAAACACATGTCAGTATACATCTTATCATAACATCATGATCTCTATGAATATCATACCCATTATGAACATTCAACATCGTTATAATAAGAGATAAATAAAGAAGCATCACATATACCCTCATACCATCACATCATGAAACATCATTAATATGATAACCATCTCAATACTTATCAAATATAGAACAACAATGCACTTTAAGCATTATTATCATGAACTGATTTCATTTAATTATATAAACAATGAATACTAACTATGAATTAAGATTATTCAACATCCCTCTAAGATCTATGTTATCTCATGAATACTATTATTGTCATGTTTTCATCAAGATACCAATTGCTTTCCAATATTCATTTTCACTTCTTTCAACTAGGAAGTTGACAATTCATTAAGTACATCGTGAGCCTCATCAGCTTTGAAATTTAATCTCTCGTCATATTTTCTTCCTTCCTCAATATATTACTAGCCTTACAACATTCCTTAAATTATTAATATTGGACAGCATCGTTTGCTGTTCAACAAGTATTCTCAACTTCCAATTTAGACACTTCCACTTTGCAGGTCATCATTATGACCCTTACCAATCATGTTGCTCAATCCACTCATTAACATCTTAGGAACAATGTCATAACATCTTGAATTCTATTCTATATGCACTTTAAATACATTCTACATCCACTTTAAATACTTCCCACATAAAACTCCAAATTCTTTATGGATTGTATATTGTACTAATATTTTCCCTTTAATAAGAAAACATGATAATTAATAATTCCTAGTAGGTGGTCATAGTAATCATCACCCCATACTTTCATCATAAATAAGTTTGAAAAAGTTTGTTTGGAATGGTCCTCATCTCATTGGAATATAAAAATTTTAAACACTTCAACCTTCCCATATTTCATTAAGTTTCCACAATGCATCATTCTAAAGATGTGCCTCTTAAGAAGTGCAAACATAAAGAGCTTAGTGACAATGCAATTCCTATATATATATATATATATATATATATATATATATATATATATATATATTTTTTTTTTATTTTTTTTATTATACAACCTCTTTAAGATATGTGATTGCGTGGTATTTGATGCGCTATAATTAGATATACAAACCTTCTTTGAAAAAAATATATAAGGATTTGTATATTTGTAACATAATTCAAATGTTTCATTTTTACTAAATAATTAAGCTTTATGAAAATTTTAAATGCATTCCAAATCGAAATCTAGAAAACCAACCTTTCCACCACATTGATTATTCTATTGGATCTCCTTGAAAACCGGATATACACCCTTAGTGTGTCTTTTCAACAACGAAATTTCAACTAAAATAAGATATTAGTTTATTGATTTTCGTAGTTTGTTTGAATCTACAAGTAAGATAATGTTGCAATAAAGTCAATAATGAAATTATTACTATGTATGGATAAGGATAAAATAAGAAAAAGGAAATGCACGAGATAATAATATTTCTTAATCGAGAGTTGTAGAAAATTAATATGGACCTATGGTTAAGATTAAAGAGTAGAAACTATTATGTCATCAGGACCAAACTCTGATAGACATTCAAGAAGAACCACAGGCCAGTGTAAGAATCTGACATGATTTAATCGAATACAGGCCAGTGTAAGAATCTGACATGATTTAATCGAATACAGGCCAGTGTAATGCGTTTGAGAGTTGCATACCATATTGCTCAAGCACTAGACCACTGTAATAGTGAAGATCATCGGATTTATCATCATTTAAATACTTACAGGGTCCTCTTTGATGAGGTGAGACCTAGAAAATAGACAAATCTTTTGATTGTGAATAAAAAGTGTACCTGTTACATGTTTATTTCAATTCATATACGGCTCACAATAAGGGAGAACGACTATCATTCAAACAGCAAGGGGAACGACTATCAACTATTTTCAAAGTCTAAAAATCATCATGTAATATCTCATTTGTATATTGGGAAGAAAAATCACCCAATCTTGCCTTGTAAAATCATTATTTGTTATGTTGAACCTATCTCATAATTGGGTAAACTCTGAGATTGGGGAATTGGTTTTAACTGCTTGTGATTCATAATAATGTCTAAATTATATTATTGTTTTCTAATCATATAGATCACGCATAAGAGTCACATATGAATCGAAGATGATGTAACCAAAAAAAAAAAAAAATTAGGGATGAGGGTTTCGTAGAACCACTAGAAAAATTTATGGAAAAATTATTGGAGACGTTCGTGGAAATAGTTGAACTGAATATCTAATAATAACATGGTTGTTATGTTTATAAAAGGACAGTATATAATAAAAATACACAGAGAAATGCAATGAAATATAATTTCCCCCTGTGTGTATTGCAAGTCTAGAAAGACTTTCACTGAATGCTACTAATATTATTCTAGTGAATTTCAATCTCTCCAATTATTCTGCCAACCCCAAATAGGAAAACATGAAAAGAAACATAAATCCCCAAAAATGGCTCCCACACAAAATTCAGGGACAGTTCAATTATTTTGTCAAGCCTCGTCATCTAAAAACACCACCTTCGTAGACTTCGAGACTAAAATATTATAGAGACCTCTCAAATAAGAATGAAGCATGGACCGAAATGAGAAATCAGAAAGACCAAATTCTAGGATAACAGGAGCAGTTTTCTAGAGACGGCCAGATATTGAATGGTCGACATCTACAAAACCATGAAGTGGAGCTCAGTATGGCAACAAGAAGACACAATAGGCAGATCGACGTAGTATCATGGCACAATGGAAGAAAAATAAATGGGCAGAGTCAGGAGATATAGAGTTCAGAACGCATTACTGTCAACACACTGTAATGTAGCTTTACAAAGAATTCAGCTATCAAATATCAGTTTAAGCCTTCAGGGTATGTATAAACCACTGAATATGAAATAGTAGAAAGGGAAAAAAAATAGGAGAATTTTAAGATGCACCAAACTGCATTGATCAAAAATCAAAAGAGCCATGATCATACAACACGCTGAATGAAATAGGAAGCAAAAGATTTCAATAAGATGGCACAAAATACATTATTGAAAGTCAAGATGCCTTGGCAATTCTACACAAAAACAATATGGACTGTTAATTTATTTTAAAAATTACAACTTGGCTCTGATACCATATGTAACAGTCCAAAAAATAAATATCTAATTTAACATTAATTTAAATGAGAGTGGCACTTACCTAGCCCAATAAACATGTAATTCATTAACAATTCAAATTGAATGAATAGTGCTTACCTGTTTACCTGTGGTCAAAGTAGGCTTACCGCAACAAGGTTTTGGGGACGACTCTCCACCCAACCGTAGGCTCAATTGTGCAACGTCTTGCTACAACTGGCCACCCCCGAGCCCTCAATCAACGTACTGCTGCCAGTGACTCCTAGGTCTTAGTATACCATTCTCCCAAGAGAATGAAAGACAGAATCTCGGAAAGATGGAATGCATGAATGCCTCTCATCTTCCTCGCCATCTATTAAATAGAACAAACATTGGAAGAGGAACCACATGCACACACTCCATGTGTCTCATGCAACTTTCTTTTGATTTCTTTCTTTTTGATAGTTTCCTTTTCTTGTTTTATTTCCTTCTTTTTGATAGTTTCCTTATTCTTATCTAGAGCTTTAGTATGGTTATTACTATTTTTATTTTTATTATTTTTATTACTTATTTCTTTTTATATAATTTTTAATATCATTTATTATTTAACATTTATGATTTATTATTTTTATTATTTTTTTTTTTTTTTTTTTTTTTCGATGTGGTTCATGGGGCACCGGAGGTGGGCCGCTACGTCCACGTAAAGCTGCACGGCCATCAGGCCTGACCCCGAGGGCGTCGAGGAGATTTGACCCCGTGACCTCCCAAACCGGGAGGGTACTATCAACGGGAACTCGACCATTTGAGCTATCCCTCGGGGCTTTATTATTTTTATTATTATTAAGTGATTTATTTATTATTATTTATAATTTATATTATTAATTATTATTTTTGTATTATTTATTATTTATTATTTTTATTTATTATTTAAGGGGAGGGATATTACACAGAACCTGTCTAGGGTTATATAAAATCATATTAGAGTGGGGTGGGTAGATTTATCAAGAGATGAATCACCCAAACAAGAACCACTAGGATTCAATATTGCTAGTTATAACAAGGATAGTAATTATAGATCATCAAATGAATAATCTTTTCAATCAATGAAGTCAAAGCATACCTTTGTTTCTTGACTAACCTTGTCTTGAGAGATCCTCCTTCTTACAGATGTTTTCCCTAATCAAGACAGTAGAGGGAGAATGGTGATTAGTATTTAACATAATCCAAGGGACCACTAACAAGATTGCGAGGATCCTAAGGAACCATAAGGTGGCTTCAACCTTTAGGCCTTTAAATACCATCTGGAGCTCCCTTAGATTTGTAAAAGACCTAGTGGACCCCAAGTATATGAAGGGTGTTTACGTTATCCCATTCTCTTGTGGGACTCCCTACATTGGTGAGACTGGTCACTCGATTAATCAAAGGATTCGTTAGCATGCCGATGACATCAAGTATAGCAGGACTCGCTCCTCTGCTTTAGCAAAACATGCAGATAAATATAAGCATCACATATGCATTGAGGAGGCCCAAGTCGTTGTTTGGGTTAGTCATTTCCATCATCGTAAATTGAGGGAGACCCTCTAAATCGAAAAAAAAAAATAATAATAATAATTTGAATAGAGACGATGGTTGGATTATTAGTAGAAGTGGGGTCCTTGTCGTGTCCTCCTAGTTTTTTAGGTTTCTTTTTTCGATTCATTTTGTTTGTTTATTTATCTATGTAGGTATTGGTGCTCTTTTTATAGTATTTGTTGTTGGTTTATTCTTCATTAGAATTTATTTTCTTGATCCTTTGTGTTTTCTTAAGTATTTTATCCTCCCATTCGTTCTTAATTCCTTTTAGTATTTTTGTTATTTGTTTGATGGGCCTCAGCCTTGTATTTTATTGTTGACCCAGTTTTATTTATTAATTACTTTTCTTTGAATATATATATATGTAGAATTTTCTGTAGAATTTTTCTACAAATCAGCTAGCTCTGATACCATGTAGAACTTTTTCTCACTTGTAGATCACTTGGTAATGCAATGTACTAAAGCAAAACACTTGATCTACTTCTACAAACAATTTAGCAGAAGCTTAATAAACCATGAGAAACTTCAATAAGAACACATATAACTGATAAGAAGGAATCAATCACACATACCACAGAAGATATAACCCGGGGAAAGCACCAGCCTAAAACCCCATCTTTGTATTATCATACAAGTGGAAATATGTCCGGATTACACAAAGCCTTAGCTCGGAAGCTATCCAGCTCTCAGTACAATCCCTCTACTGCTCATAGACAGTCAAAGGCTTCTCACAAACCTTCTCCTCTTCCCTCCAAGCCCCCTATTTCTATGCACAATTTTCCTGGGTCCTTCAGCTACAACCTGTGTGATTCTCACCTCACACACAACACTGACCTCTGAAATAACTGCACAAACCTGAAGGAGATAAATCCTCATCATGGATGAGCTTCCTTTATAGGAAAAATATTCATCCAACTGATAGTACACTATCCCTTCTCTGATCTCAATTGGGTCTTTGACAGAACTGACATGCATCAGTTATCCATGAGTGAATACACAGTTATCTGAAAATAACAGTTGTCACATGCATGCAAGCATCAACAAACTGTATCTCATTAATTTAACAACTTTTTAAATTAATCTAACTGAACTTGACTAAATTAAACTAATTAAACTGATCCTCTCAATATAGAACTCATCCTTAATTCCTCAATCAGTGGAGCAAATCAAGGACACATTCCCCAATCAGTGGAGAAATAATTGCATGTTCTCACAAAGACTTCAAGTTTGCTTTTCCTTAACTAATTAACTCATGGAGAATTAATTAATTAATATTCCAAACTGCTGGTAAGACCAAATTCGAATTTTACTTCCTATTTTAGACCAGGGACTGTCTAAAAATAGGAATCCAACTTGAACTGCTAAAAATAGAACTTCTATTTTTAGCACTTCCATTTTTCATTCCCTGTTTCCCAATCCAGCACTGATGCCCAAACTGTTATTTTTAGCACTTCTATTTTTAGCAATTTCTTGTTGCCAATTTTCAACAATAGATATATATATATCTTTGACTTGTGTATATTTTTGTTTTATTTTATTTATTTTCCATTAATTATTTTTATTCTAATTTATTTTATTTCCATTAATTATTTTTATTTATTAATTGAACTTGTCTCGATTAGGGCCTTCACTCCTTTTTATAACTTTTTACTTCCTTCCTTGTTTGGAGTTTGACTTTGATTTTTTTTATTCTTGTTAGTTTTGTTTTGTTTTTTTCCGATTATTTCCCAGTAATAGATTTTTTTAATAATATTTGATTTTAATAAACTAATTTAAATACTATTTTTCAAAAACTAGTCATTTAATATAGTCGTTACTTATTAATATTTATTTTTAATAAATTAATATCATAATTTAAATATTAATTTTCAAAAACTAGTCATTTAATATAGTTGTTACTTAAGAATATTTTTTTAATATATTAATAAATTAATATCATAATTTTAATATTATTGTTCAAATATATTCGTTACTTGAAATTATGGTCTCTACATTGCTCTCTATTTAATCTTTTTCCATGGTTTGCCTCTTCATCTGGTCCTAATGATGAACCACACTTGTTGGTTCGAAACACGTCGACCAAAAATTTCTCTTATGTGATTTCTATTGAAAGACTTTTCTTAATAATCAAAACTAAGTGAATGCATGAGCCCAAAACTGAAAATACATGAGATACTTGTCTCTTAGATTTGTTGGGAGCTCCCTCCAAAGCTTGGGGGAAACCTACAAACTTAAAACAATACAAAAGTGTCTTTTCCAAAATAAGTTAAAAAACTATAAAATCTAAAACATATAAAACAAGATATGTAAAGCAAAGGACTCAATAGTGCAAGTCCCTAGTGTCAGATTCTTCGGGCTTGACTTTATTCGAGTCTCCTTCTTCAGCAAAGTTGGCTTGATCTCTTCCTCTCTTCTTATTCTTCGAACTCTCCGGATAGTCACTTCTGTCGTAACCCTTCTTATGACATTGATAGCACTCTATCTTAGAAATGTCAACTTTCTTCCTTGGTCCCTTTGCTCTCTTTCCTTTATGATGAGAAAAATAAGCATTTGATACTTCTTCGAGATTGGTAGCCATAGAGATCCTTAATTCTTCTTGACTACATGTAGTCCACAATTCTTCAAAGGTGGGAGCTACTTTCCAATTGTTGAGACCTGAAGCAAATGCACTCCAAGAGGGTGGAAATCCTAATATAGTAGTGATCACCAATTCTTTGTCCAAAATAATCTCATCGATGGACAAAAGATCATCCCTGAGTCTAGCTATTTTCACAAAGAAGGTTGCCACAGTATCTTCCTTTGTCATCTTTGTATTCCTCAACTCATTCTTCAAACTTGCTACTTGATTGATGTTCTTAATAGTGAACAAATTCGACAAGGCTTCATACATCTCCTGAGCATGATTGATGTTAGCTATGAACGGGATAAGATGGTCTTTTATCCATTCTACCATCAGATTCATAGCCACCAATTCTAGATCCCTGAATTTTTGTTTTTCGGCATCACTGGCTTCTTCTGTAAGCTTCTTTACATTTCCTTTTACCAAACCCAACACCTTGTTGTTAAGGGAAAAGTTCCCCTAGGGTCTTGGGCTGATACCCTAGCAGACCAAAAGTTGTCTATACAGAGAAACACACATACCATACAGCCATAATGCTAATATAAGCAAACTCTACGATAAGGGACGTACCTCAGGTCCTACGTTTGAGAAGGTCCTTCCAGGGTCCAAACCCTTCTTGGAGTTCCTTTTGCTCCTTTGACCTGCAATGTCACGTATAGGGAATAAAACACTGTTTTTTATCTTTAGTTCATCAAGCAATTACCAAAAGTAGTATCACATAAAATAATGAACACAAGATGTAGGCACATGCCAGGGCGAAACCCCCCTCTAGGGGAAAACCCCGTCAAAGTAATTCTTCCTTTCAATAGTAATCTTTGAGACTTTTCACCCTAGACCTTGACCATACCTTCCCTCCACACCAAGTCAACCTCCGAAAGATTGATCTCTTCCCAGCAACTTCTATTATGCAATAGCTAACAGCTTTTGGCAACAGTCCAACTTGGGAGACTTCGTTCTCCCAATCCAGAACATGCAACAAAGAGAGACCACCACCAAAATTTCAATTTTCCTTGACTCCTTAGACTCCCCCAAACTTGCATTCACCTCGGCTTCCTAACAATAGACTTTCCTAAATTCCTACTTCGCACTTCTTCCGAGCAAACAGATTTTTGCACTTATACCCAGTAGAGAGAGAATGAGAAGTGATGCTCCAAATTAATTTGAATTCCTTCCTTTTATAGGCTCCTTGTGGAGTCAAATGCGTCCTTAGGCCGACTTGATCTTCTCTTTGGCCGACATGGTGTGGAGGTTACATAATTCATCTTTGACTCAATACTTAACCCTTTTACATGATTCAAAAGCCCAAGAAGGGTCTCTTTAATTGTACAATAATTCTATAGACCCAAAACAAATCTTAGCAGTCCTCAATGGGGACCTTGACCTAAAACATGGTAACTGAAGCATGAAACCCATGCTTTAATAAATCACAATAATAATAATAATAATTAGTATTATTATTATTTTATTTATTCTTTTGACAAGTACATTACATAATGACTCAATTACATTATTGAAGACCGAACATAGTTACTTTTTACAACACTGGGCAGTGGTTTGGAGTCTAACCCTGAAAAAGTGGCTTAAATCTCCCAATCTCTGGCATAGAACTGGTTTAAAAAGACTGCAATATCTCCCTTGCAGGCATTGTGGGAGCGTCTGGAGGGTCCCATTCGCATGCATGCCCATGTCATGGGAACGACTGGGGTTTTTTTTAATGAAAATGAAATATGACTCGGGGCTTGGGCACCTACAAGGGTGGTTTAGCTCTTAGGGTTCCTATAGCACTTGAGGGAGGTCTGTAAAATGTTGGTTCGCCAAATCCACTCCCTTAAATTCACTTAGGGAGTTGAATCATATCATATTAACTCTTTGTCACATATTTACCCTGGTGGACCGGTAAGCTTGGGTAAGTGTGGAAGGAGGGTGGTTACTCTGTAACACCCTCCTCGCACATCTACCCAAGTAACCGGCCAACCGTGGTATGTATGTGATAAATAGTTACTATGATATGATTCAACTCATTATGTGTCAGTTAAGGAAGTGGAATTGATGGAACACACAACACAGACCTTCCATACATACTACAGAACCCCTAGGAGCCATCCAAACATTCCAAGTGACACCCTCCTCCCACACTTACCCAAGATTACCAGTCCACCCAGTTAAATATGTGAAGAAGAGTTACTATGATTAGTGAAGTTAAGGAAATGGAACCAATCAACCAACACTTTATAGACCTCCCTCAAGTGCTACAGGACCCCCAAGAGCTAATCCACCACTCCAGGTGCCCAACCCCTAAGTTAACCTAGCCTTTCAATGAATTAACCCCCTAGTCACTTCCATGATATGGGAATGCATGCGACAAGAATCCTCGAGTCACTCCCATAATTCCTTCAAGGGAGAGACTACAGTGTTTTTCAGTTAGTTATGTACTAGAGACTGCGAGATTTAAGCCACTTTTTCAGGGCTAGTCTCCAAACCACTGCCCGGAACTTGATGAGACTTTCTGAGATAATAAATGACACCAAGAAAAAGACTCTAACACAAAACTTGATCAAGGAATTGACCTAACCAATCCCAACCATGATAGTCATTTCATCAAACATATCACAGATATGAAATTTACAAGTCATAACAACAAATCTGAGCACAGGGATCTCATACTTATCTGAGATTCGTATGGAAGCATTGATGCCTTATCACATTAGTTTCATTATCATCTATTAGGTCACATATTCATTTTTCATTCAATTAAAAATTAAAACATGATGAGATCCATACATCATCACTATCATAAAACATGCTCATAACTAGAAGATAACTTATAGAAATAACAAGGATATAACAGCCATAAAAACCACATATAAACAAGTATATTTGCCCATCAGATACAACAGGAAAGAATCTATTATTAACTTATGCAAAATTCAACTAGGTCTAGGAATTACATGTACCACCCAACTATAGACTAGGTTGAACCAGGTCTCTCTTTCATCCAGTCACGCCCATGCATTATTCCAAGCATGAACGTCAGATCTCATAAAACAAATCAATCAAAACCATTCAGGGCTTCTATAGGCCAAACCACCTTAACCCTTAACCAATGATTCAACCTCACAGTCGAACATCACTAACCATCACCAGATAGGTCTCTACCCAAGTTGTCCAAGGATCAAGAGCATTTGTTCCAACCAGGGCTTCCAGGACTAGTAACTCAACCAATAGTTGTCTTCAGGCTTCCAGAGCATTTTGTCCAACCAGGGTATCCTGAACTAGTAACTCAAACTACCAAGGGCTTCCAGAGCATTATCCAACCAAGGCTTCCAGGAACTAATAACTCAACCCACAACCAAAGGCACAAGAAAACAAAAGTAAATCCCACAACACCATGGTTATCCAAGAAATGGAAAGGCTAGGAAAAACCACAGTCAATCCAGGCAAGCCTCCATGCCAATGACGGATCTTAATGAAGAAACCACATGCATATGCCATGCATGCCAAAACTATCAAGGAAATACCTGCAAATCAATCTAGCTATAGTTGATGACCTTGATGTCCTCTTGCACTTTCTTGATTTTCCTTTTCCTTCTTGCTCCAAATTCCAAGTATGCCACACTCCTCCACGAGTGCTCCAAGAAAACTCTAAGTGTCCAAGATTATGAGAGAGAGAATAGAGAGAGAGCTCCAAAATTGAACAAAAAAAAGGTTATCAACTTATCCTCATAATCCTTTTTGTTAATAAGGCTTCTATTTTTTTCAATAACCATTATTTTCCTTCAATTTCCTCCTCTCATGCAACATGTTACTTTTCACCTTCCTTTTCTCCTAATTTCCATTATTTTCATTAATAAAATGTAAATTAATGTCTCATGCCTTTCCAAAGCCTTTTCCATTGCCTTTGCCAATTTCCTTAGTCATAAAAAACCAAAGTGACACCCCACTAGGATGTTTTTCCCACATTTGCTAATCGGTTCTAGTCACACCCGTGCGCATGTTGCCCACATTTTCCAACCAGGGAAAACATGTGATGAAGGGTTACTGTGATATGATTCAGCTCCCTGTGTGTCAGTTACAGAAGTGGAATTAATGGAACACACTACATAAACATTCCAGACATACTGCAGAACCCCCAGGAGTCATCCAAGCCTTCCAGGTGAATAACCCCTGAGATAAACTGACCTTTTAGTGCATTAAACCCTTGGTCACTCCCATAAAAGGGTTATGAGTGCGACTGGAACCCTATAGTCACTCCCACAGCATGGGCATGCATGCAACTGGGGACTTTCCTAGGTATTTTTGTGCCACTTTTTCAGGGCCATGGCTCAGGTCACTTCCCAAAACTGCATGAAAATTATAGAAATGAAAGATAACATCGGAACAATGATACAAATGAAATTACTTGAATAAGGACTTGACTGGACCCCTACTATCCATGACAAACATTTCATCAAACATGTCACAAATATGCATTCTACATGTTCAAAAAACATATCTGAGCATAGGGGTCTCATACTTATCTGAGAATCAATAAGAAGCATTTATGCCTCATCACCATAATTGCATTACCATCTATTAAGCCATATATTCATTGTACATTCAATGATTAACTAAAACATGATGAGAGCCATGCATTTTCACGGTCATAAGACACATTCATAACCAGCATATAACCAACAGAATTATCAAGGATATAACATCCATATAAGCCACATATAAACAAGTATATTTACCCATAAAATACCAAGGAGAAAGGGAGCTCTTATTGATGATTGCATCAGCCAACTATGTATGGGACTTCCACGAACCACCTGACCGTAGACTAGGTTGAACCAAATCTTTTTTTCAGCTAGTCACCCTTGTGCCATATTCGAAGCATGAGTGTGCGATATCATAAAGAGAGAGCTCCAAAACTTAAACGAAAAAATGTTACAAATTGATCTTCATAAACCTTTTTATTAATGAGACCTCTATTTTCTTCATTTTCCATTATTTTCCTTCATTTTCCTCCTCACATGCAACCTATGACCTTTCACCTCCCTTTTCTCTTAATTTCCATTATTTTCATAAATAAAAATGCTAATAAATGCCTCATGCCTTTCCAAAGCCTTTGCCATTGCCTTTTCCAATTTCCGTAGACATTAATTAATCACAAGTGATCCCCATCACTATGTTTTTTTCCCAAAATTCAACTTGGAATATGTGTCCCATTACCATGGTTATGATTTTAATTTATGATGGTTGTGTTTTGATCTAATCGAATGTGATATGTTTATACATGATGATTTGGTCAAAATCTAGTTTAACTTGTTGTGACAGGAAGTGAACAACATTGCAAGTGTACCTTATTGATAGGTCATCAATGAGGTATGTTGTGAATTTATTTCAATTTATTTTGACTCTAATGGAAATTATGTGCTTGGTACAGGAAGCATGGAAATTCTTTGTTGGATGATTGAAACTTACTACAAGAATTAGTAGTGTCAGTGAAAGGAATTGAAACAGGCAGCGCTATGTTGGTAAAACACTTCAGAAGCAGGGCCATTATGGGACACTGGTACCCAATATTGTCCATTGATTTCCATGAGCATGATATGACTGTCATGATGGTTTTAAGGCAGGGATATGGCTTGGTTTTTGGACCTTTTGATGTGAGGACACCTTGCCAAGGGAGAGCTCACCAGAGGGACTGCGTAACAGAGAAGGGGATACCCGTGGAACTTGGAAGGTGTGTGACTGCATGGAAGGGGGTGACCAGATTTCTCAAGGGACTGTGTAGCAGAGAAGGGAAGGTCGGGGATGTATTTGTTTTGGTCATTAGAATTGTCAGATGAAATCATATGCACATTGGGAGTGCGACCTAGAACGATGAGACGGTAACTATTCACTTAGAGGAAAAGTGGCGCAGGATTGTAGCATTGGACATTGGATGCAGATTTGACTTTGGTAGTGGATTATGGACTTCCTGGGAAGGAGGTGAATCATGGTATTTATTGAGGGTGGAGGTGTGAGCCTCTGGATTCCCTTGTTGCAGATGTAGGCATCGTATCCTTTTATTTGTTGGTTGAGCAAATGTGCATATGTGTATATATGTATCTTATTGTAAATATTGTATAGAGCTAGATTTAAAAAACTCCATAGATAGTATGGTTAATTTTTGGTTGAAGCAAATGGCCATATAAGTATATGTGGTTATTGTAAATATTTTAATGATCTATGTTATAAATCTCTTGTAAACGGTATGATTTTCATGTTTTTGCAATGGTCATTGTAAATACTACAACGAGTTGTGTTATAAAGCTCCCTGGGCAGTATGTTTTTCTTTTCAACATCCTTGTTGGTTGTAGGTGTCATTGAACATTGAGGACGGTGTTCCCCCAAAGCGGAGGATTCTGTAACAACCCTGGTTAGAAATCCATGTAAAATTTAATAAAGGAAAAATAATAACTATGGTCATGGGAAACATATTCCAAGCTGAAAGTTGGGAAAAAAGATATTGATGGGAATCACTTGTGATTAATTAATGGCTAAGGAATTTGGAAAAGGAAATGGCAAAGGCTTTGAAAAGGAAAAAAGGCATTAATTGGCATTTTATTTATGAAAATAATGGAAACTAGGGGAAAAGGGAGGTGAAAGGTCATAGGTTTGTTGGCACTATGATACAGGTATGACACAAGTGTTGTCCTTGATGGCAACTCTCTCAGATGAAAGATCACAGTATAGCAGGTAAATAGCAAGAATGAAGAAAGAAAGGTATACGCAAGTTCACCATTGACCAAGCTGCGTGTACACGCAAGTTCACTGTATACAAAGTCGCGTATACGAAAATGTATATGTAGGTTCACCATTGACAAAGTCGCGTATATACACAGGTTCACTATATAAAAAGGCACGTATAACATACACATGCACTTTCACAGAAGGAAAGGCGTGTACATGTTGGAAAACTAAGTTTTGGTCCGTGGTATTTGGTCCATGGTATTTTGGTATTGATCCATGGTATTTGGTCCGAGGTATTGACCCCAGGTATTGGGTCTAAGGTATCGGTCCTATGTGGTTTTGGACCATGGTATTGAGAGAGGCCTAAACCTATATAAGGAGAAGAAGATCATTAGACCAAAGGGAAATTGTGCAAGTGATGAATATCTGATGAAGTGTGAGATCTAGTATGTTGGTTATGGGTTTGTGATGCTTTGCTTGATCTGAACCAAGGATGCACCTATGCAGTTGATGATGGATGATGGATCGGGATAATAAGGCTTGGAATATATGTATGCGGGTTCACTTTGGTAAAAGCGTGTATACATGCTGGTTCAGCTCATCATAGTAGCATATACAGTATGAAGTATGATATTTGAAGTTGCAGTTGGATCTGGTTGTTGTTGCAGAATTCTGTGGTCTACTCTGTATTCTGGTGATTGTGTTTTGTTGACAGGGTTTCAGTGTTTCAATGTTGGGTGATTCAGAGATTGATGATGCAGATGTAGTTGATGGGTGTATTGCAGTGGTGATTAATTTTGTGCTTCAATGTTGTTGATGGGTCCAGTATGAAAATTGGATGAAACGTGGCCTTCAGATTATGGTGTTGTGCTTCAGGAGTATCCAGTATGAAAATTTATGAAACATGGTCCCTGGAGGAAGAGAGAAGGTTGTAGCCTTCTATAGGCTGGCGCCTACGTACTGGTAAACATATCAGCCAGTACAAGAGCCAGGGGGTTGGAGCTCCCTTCTAGTAGCAGCTGGAAAACGAGTGAAGGTTGGAGCCTTCAGTAGGCCGATGCCTACGTACTAGTAAACATATCGGCTAGTACAAGAGCCAGGGGGTTGTAGCTCCCTTCTAGTAGTAGCTGGAGAACGAGAGAAGGTTGTAGCCTTCTGCAGGTGGGTGCCTGCATATTGGTATGAGTCTGCGCCAGTACAAGATTGTAAACAGGTTTTTCTTATATTAAAGGAAGACGGCAGCAAGTGGTTTTTGTCCCGCATTAGGTTTCCACCTTATATCATGGTGTTCATGTGTGTTTCTTATGTGTGATGATCTGTCTGTTTTACTGCACCTTTTTACTGTTATATGGTTAATGAAGTTCTGATTCACTGATTAAAGATCAACATATAATGGATTAACTGAATCATAAGTTTACTGGATATACACTAGTTGCATTAAACACAGTTGCGTGTACACGCGGGTTCCCTTAACTGAAGTAGCGTATATG
The DNA here is from genome assembly GCA_031772625.1 of Pinus tabuliformis. Lineage (NCBI taxonomy): Eukaryota > Viridiplantae > Streptophyta > Pinopsida > Pinales > Pinaceae > Pinus > Pinus tabuliformis. The sequence goes on along the minus strand of CM062815.1, from coordinate 794,798,179 downwards.
AATCTGATTATGGAAATGAAAAGGTTAGTGATTTTCTAATACTGATTCACCCACCCCCCCCCCCCATCTTAGTATTATTTCCAACAAGGTTGCATGTGAGGAGGAAAATGAAGGAAAATAATGGAAAATGAAGAAAATAGAGGCCTCATTGATAAAAAGGCTTCTAAGGATCAGTTGGTAACCTTTTGTCAATTCATTTTTGGAGCTCTCTCTCTATTCTCTCTCGCATAATTTTGGGCACTTAGAGTTTTCTTGAATCACTCTTGGAGAAGTCTGGAATACTTGGAATTTGGAGCAAGAAGGAAAAGGAAAAGCAGGAAAGCACAATAGGACATTGAGATCAACAGCTATAGCTAGATTGCTTTGTAGGTACCAAGTTGCATGTATGATTTCCTTACTAGTTTTGGTATGCATGGAATATGCATGTGGTTTCTTCGTTATGATCTATCACTGGCATGGAGGATTGCCTGGATTGACAGTGGTTTTGCCTAGTCTTGTCATTTCCTGGATAGCCATGGTGTTGTGGGTTTTACTTTTTTTTCCAGTTGGTTTTCTTGTGCATGGGTTGAGTTATTAGTTCCTGGAAGCCTTGGTTGGAAAAACACTTTGGAATCCCTATAAAATCTTAGGCTGAGTTACTAGTCCTAGAAGTCTTGGTTGGACAAACGCTTTGAAAGCCCTTGGTGGTTTGAGTTAATATTTCGGGGAGCCCTGGTTGGAAAAAAGTTGTGGAATCCTAGTGGCAGTTGTGGGTTGAGTTACTAGTACTGGAAGCCCTAGTTGGAACAAACGTTATGGAGCCCTGGATAGCTTGGGTAGAGACTGATCTAGTGATGGTTAGTGATGTTCGACCATGGGGTGGAATCACTAGTTTAGGGTTAATGTGGTTTGTACTTTGGAAGCCATAAATGGTTTTGATTGATTTGTTTTATGAGATCCCAAATTCATGCTTGGAATATGGCATGGGGGTGACTGGATGAAAGAGAGACTTGGATCAACCTAGTTTATGGTCGGGTGGTACATAGAAGTCCTAGACCTGGTTGCATTTTTCATAAGTTAATAATAGCTTATTTCCTATAGTATCTAATGGATAAATATACTTGTCTATATGTGGGTTTTATGGTTGTTATATCCTTGTTATTTTTGTTGGTTATATGTTGGTTATGAGCATTTTTATGAAAATGATGATGTGTCGCTCTCATCATGTTTTTATTTGTAAATGAATGAAAAATGAATATGTGACCCAATAGATTATAATGCAGCTAATGTGACAAGGCATCAATGCTTCCATACAAATATCAGATAAGTATAAGACCCTGATGCTTAGATTTGTTGTTATGACCTGTAGATTTCATATTTGTGATATGTTTGATGAAATGATTGTCATGGTTGGGTTTGGTTAGATCAATTCCTTGATCAAGTTTTGTGTTAGAGGCCTTTTCTTGGTGAAATTTATTGTCTTGGAAAGTCTCATCAAGTTTTGGGCAGTGGTTTGGAGACTAGCCCTTAAAAGGTGACTTAAATATCACAGCCTCTAGCACAGAACTAGCTGAAAAAGATTGCAGTCTCTCTCTTGCAGGCATTGTGGGAGTGACTAGAGGGTCCCATTCGCATGCATGCCCATGTCATGGGAGCGACTGGGGGTTTAATTCATTGAAAGGTTAGGTTAACTCAGGGGCTAGTCTACCTAAGTAACCGACCAACCGGGGTAAACACGTGACGAATAGTTACTATGATATGATTCAACTCCCCATGTGTCATTTAAGGAAGTGGAACCAACATAACACACTACAAAGACCTTCCAGACATACTGCAAAACCCCCAGGAGCCATCCAAACCTTTCAAGTGACTATCCCCTGAGACAAACTGACCTTTTACTTCATTAAACCCTCAGTTTCTCCCATAAAATGGTTATAAGTGAGACTGGAACCCTATAGTCACTCCTAGAGCATGGGCATGCATGCAACTGGGGACTTTTTCAAGTAGTTCTTTGTCTACGACTCTGAATTTTGTACCACTTTTTCAGGGCCAGGGATCAGGTCACTGCCCAGAACTCCATGAAACTTCTAGAAATGAAAGATAACATTGGAACAATGATACAAATCAAATTACTTAATTAAGGACTTGACTAGACCCCTAATAGCTATGATAGGAATTTCGTCAAACATGTCACGATTATGCATTCTGCAAGTTTAAACAATAGATCTGAGCATAGGGGTCTCATACTTATCTGAGAATCGCTAAGAAGCATTGATGCCTCATCACAGTAACTGCATTACCATTTATTAAGCCATATATTCATTGTACATTTAGTGATTAACCAAAACATGATGAGAGCCATACATTTTCACTATCATAAAACTCATTCATAACCAACATAAATATCAAGGATATAATAGCCATATAAGCCACATATAAATAAGTATATTTACCCATAAAATACCAAGGAGAAAGGGAGCTCTTATTGATGATTACATAAGTCAACCAAGTATGGACTTCCACAAACCACTCGACTATAAACTAGGCTAAACCAAATCTTTCTTTCAGCCAGTCACCCCTTGTGCCATATTCTAAGCATGAATGTGGGATTCCATAAAAATAAATAAATCAAAACCTTCTAGGGCTTCCAAAGGCCAAACCACCTCAACCCTCAATCAGTGATTCCTCCACATGATTAGACATCACTAACCATCACCAGATTGGTCTACCCAAGTTGTCCAAGGCTCCAAAGTGTTTGTTCCAACTAGGGCTTCTAGGACTAGTAACTCAACCCAAGATCTTACAGAGCTTCCAGAGCATTTGTCTAACCAAGGCTTACAGGAACTAGTAACTCAAACCACAGCCAAAGGAACATGAGAACCAACCAAAAAACAAAAGAAAGGAACCCAAAACACCATGGTTATCCAGGAAATGGCAAGGGTAGGAAAATACTTTGTCAATCCAGGAAATCATCCATTCTAAGGACAGATCATAACCAAGAAATTAGATGCATATGTCATGCATGCCAAAACTAGTGAGGAAAACATATATGCAACTCGGTACCTGCAAGCAAACCCTGATGTAGTTGTTGATCTAGATGTCCTCTTCCACTTTCTTGCCCTTCCTTTACCTTATTGCTCCAAAACTCTAAGTATGCCACACTCCTCCAAGAGTTCTCCAAGAAAACTCTAAGTGTCCAAGAGTATGAGAGAGAGAGAATAGAGGGAGAGCTCCAAAACTAAACTAACAAAAGGTTACAAACTGATCCTCAGAAGCCTTTTTTATTAATGAGGCCTCTATTTTCTTCAATTTCCATTATTTTCCTTCATTTTCCTCCTCACATGCAACTTGTGACCTTTCACCTCCATTTTCTCCTTGTTTCTATTATTTTCATACATAAAATGTTAATAAATGCCTCATGCCTTTCTAAATCCTTTGCCATTTCCTTTGCCAATTTCCTTAGTCATTAATTAATCACAAGTGATCCCCATCACTATGTTTTTTCCCAACGTTCATCTTGGAATACATGTCCCATGACCATGGTTATTATTTTTCCTTTATTAACTTTTACATGTATTTTTAACTAGAGTTGTTACAGAACCCTCCCCCTTGGGGGAACACTTTCCTCGGTGTTCTATGACACCTACAACCACAATATTGTTGTAAGAAAAACATACTGGCCATGGAGCTTTAGAACTTAGCTCGTTGCAGTATTTACAATGATCAAACTGCTGAGAAACAAACCAACATGACAACATGAAAAATATAACATCATAGTGCATGACACCCATACTACTTATTGGAGCTTTATAACATAGCTCATGGAGGTATTTACATCCATATACATATGTACATATAACAAATCATTGTACCAAAGCATGTACTGAACATATACCAAAGACATATACCAAAATATTCACTCAACCCGTGAATAGAGAAGGATACATAGCCCGCATCTGATCTGCCATCTCCCATGTAGCTTCATTGAGCCCAAAATGCTTCCATTGCACTTTAACCTGCTTGATTTCTCGATTCTAAAGCATGATCATCTTTCTCTGCAAAATGAACTGAGGTTCCAGTTGGAATTCTCCTTCTAGCTCCACCTACAATACAGACCAAGCAATCACATGATTAGCATCTTTAACATACTTCTTAAGCAATGACACATGGAAAACATCATGGAATTTCACTGTCAGAGGCAGTGCAAGTAGATAGGCTACTGGCCCAATTCTCTCAAGAATCCTGAAAGGTTCACAAAACTAGGGTGCCAACGTGGCACACAATCCAATCCACAAGGAGCTCTTCTTTGGCTTAATGCACAAGTACACCTTCTCACCAACCTGAAACTCCTTAAATAACATGTTCTGATCTACATAGCTTTTCTGCCTATCCTGTGTTCCTTTCATATTCTTCTTGATTACCTACATTTCTTGTTCCATTTTCACCAAAATGTTTGATCCAATCAATACCCTATTAAATGGATCACTCCAACTGCTGGGAGTATTGCAACTCTGCCCATACAATGCCTCAAACAGACTCATCCTCAAAGATTCGCGATACCCATTGTTGTAAGAAAACTCTACCAGTGGAAGATACTCTTCCCACTTCCATTGTTGATGCATCACATACATCCTCAACATCTCCTCCAATATCTTGTTGACCCTCTCTTTTTGTCCATCTGTCTGTGGATGATAAGTTATAGTGAAGGCGAACTTTGTACCTAAACCTGCAAACAACTCCTTTCAAAACTTGGAAGTGAACTTCACATCCCTATCTGACACAATCTTTTGTGAAACACCATGCAATAGCACCACATCTCTGATGAAGACTTCTACTACATCATTCGCTAAGTATGTAGACTTCATTGGAATGAAGTGTGCTTGTCTGTCACAACCATGATGGAATCATGTTGTCTAGATGTTCTTGTCAAACTTGTGATGAAGTCCATGGAAATTACCTCCCATTTCCACTTTGGAATCGGAATCGGCTGTAGTAATCCACCTGGATGCTTACACTTTGCCTTCACCTACTAACAATCCAAACACCTAGCCATGAACTCTGCCACGTCTCTCTTCAAATTTTTCCAATATTAAAACTTCTTCATCATTGTCGATGTCTTCTGATATCCTGGGTGACTTGAATACGAGTTTGCATGAAACTCTCTCAAGATAAGCTTCTTGAGCTCACTGTCATCTGGCACATATATCATGTCCCTAAATCTAACCAAGCCATCTGTCGTGAGACAATAGTCCACATCCTATGCACCTATACCTGCACCTGTACCTATACATGTACCTGTACCTATACCTGTACTCTATTGTAACATGTGCATGAGCTCCATGTGCCTGTTATCCTGCTGACCTACTTGTAAGATCCAAGCTTGTAAATCTATCCCATAGGAGCTCATTGTTGTTATATGATTCACCTGTATCTGCATGCTAAGAGGATCTGCAACCCTATTCTATTTACCTTTAATATAACTAATCTCAAAATCGAACTCACTGATCATGGCCAACCATCTAGCATTCTTAGCATTCAGATTCACTTGGTCAAATAGATACCGCAATCCATTGTGATCACTCATCAATACAAATCGTCTTCCAAGGAAATAGTGCCTCCACATCTTCAATGCGTGAATGATTGTTGCCAACTCAAGATCATGTGCCAGATAGTTCTGCTCATACTCATTTAGTTTCCATGATTCATATCATACTACTTATCCTTCATGCATAAGAATTCCACCAAGTCCTCTCTCTCAAGCATTTGTACATACCACAAACTCTTTGTCTTGATATGCGATATTTAATGCTAGAGCATGTGTCAATAACTGCTTTAACTTCTCAAAACTAGTTGCACATTCCTATTTCCATTCAAACCTCTTTCTTCTTCTTTTCAATGATGTGATAGGATAAGAAATCTATGAGAAGTTCCTGATGAACCTCCTGTAATACCCTGCTAACCCCATGAATGATCTCACCTCATCCACGTTCCTAGGAGCTGCCCATTCCATGATTTCTCTTACCTTTTCTGGGTCCACTATTATTCCTTTCCTTGGAAACCACATGTCTCAAGTAATGTCCTCAATCTAAAAGAAATTGCACTTGTTGAGCTTAGCATACAATTAATGATCTCTCAACAATCTCAGTACTGATGCTAAGTTTTCAGCATGCTCTTCTTCATTTTTAGAATATACCAATATATCATCAATGAACACAATAGCAAACTTGTCCAAATAAGGGAGTAACACACTATTCATCAAGCACATAAAAGTAGTTGGAGAATTATTCAAACCAAATGGAACTACAACAAACTCAGATCAATCTTTGAGAATATTGTTGTTCCCTTAAACTGACCGAACAAGTCATCAATCCTTGACAACGGATACTTATTCTTGATGGTCACTTTGTTCAACTTCCTATAATCAATGCATAACCTGATAGTACCATCCTTCTTCTTTACAAACAATATCGGTGCACCCCAAGGCGATACACTTGGCCTAATGTATCCCTTGTCCAACATTTCCTTCAAATGTAGCTTCAACTCTACCAACTCCAGTGTGCTCATCCTATAAGGTGCCTTAGATGTTGGTGTTACCCCTCATACCAACTCTAGAAAACTCTACTTCTCTGTGAGGTGGAAACTCTAAAATCTTTATGGGAAATACATCCTAAAACTATTGTAGAACTGGATACCTGCTCAAAACATCTGCATTCTCAACCTCCTTACCTTTTTCACTAGAAATATGCATTGCAAATAACACACACCCGGTGGAAACTCTAAAATCTTTATGGGAAATACATCCTAAAACTATTGTAGAACTGGATACCTGCTCAAAACATCTGCATTCTCAACCTCCTTACCTTTTTCACTAGAAATATGCATTGCAAATAACACACACCCTTTTCTGCAGCTACGCTTGGCATGCATAGTTATCACCATTCACACTTATGTTACTTTCTTCTTACTCTGCAAGACTCTTTGTTCCCCATTGTCATCTAGGCACTCAATAACCTTCTCATAAGAATCCAACTTGGTCGAAGATAAAACCAGTCTGTACCCAACAACATATTGTATGATCCCAACAGCAATACATTCAAATGTGTTGATGTTACATACCATTCAACTCAAACACACAAGCTCTTACCCAGTGATGAACTCGCTTATTTTTACTTGTAGTCAATTGTACTAACTAAGACTTTGCATATACTTCTTTATTCAAACCACACTTATCCACTAGGTTGGGATTAACATAACTATAATTAGATCTAGGGTCAATCAAAATAGAAACGACTTTATCACAAATCTTACTGTCCATCTCTATAATAGATGCCTGGTGATCTACCTTCTTGTTATGCATTTTTTCATAGATGCTAGGAACACTATGTCCAACATCCCCAACCGTTTGTGCCTCCCAGGCACTATAAATATGTGGTATACCACCCTGATACTATGGACAATCATTCTTGTGATGCTCTCCTCCACAAGTCCAATGTTGAAAAGGCTTCCAGCCTTCATTCGTATTCTCCTCCTCAGATTGAAGTCCCTATCCTCTGTCAGATGCATTGAACCTCTTAGATGGCGCTGCATTCTCTTTACTACCTGTACCCTGAGGTCTTGCTCACTTCTTGTCCCATTTTCTTTTGTTATTTGCATTACCTTTCAAGCCTGGTTTAGTCTCAGATATACGCTTTGATTGCTCATAACAATGCTTTAACTTCTGGATCACCTCCTCCAATGATCTAGGCTCATCAAACTCAAACATATCTTTGAATGCTATCAACAACCCACTGATGAATCTTTGAATCTTGGCCTTCTCCTCCTTGAGGTAAGGCTCAACAACTCCATAAATTTGCTAGTGTACCCCTCATCAGTCATAGATCCCATCTTCAACTCATAGAATTATTTTTCCCTGTCATCATAGTATCTCTCCAATATATACTTCTTCATGAATAGTCTCTCGAACTCACTCTAAGTCAACTCCTCTTCATAAATATCTATGATGTTCTTTACATCTTCCCAATAGATATATGCTTTACCTTTAAGATTGAATGCATTTATTTTGGCCTTCATGTTCTCTGAATAATCGTGTAATTTAAAGAACTTATTCATTCCAAGCAACCATGCTTCTGCATCCTGTGACTTTTTAATCTCTCCACCAAATGTAGGTGGCTTTGCTTTCTTAAACTCATCCAACTTTTCTTTAAAAGCATTTGTCCAACCAAGGCTTCCAGAACTAGTAACTCAACCCAAGTTATTACAGGGCTTCAAGAGCATTTGTCCAACCAAGGATCCAAGACAAGTAACTAACCCCAAGTCGTTATGGGGCTTCCAGAGCGCTTATCCAACCAAGGCTCCAAGAACTAATAACTCAACCCACATCCAAAGGAATGTGAGCACCAACCAAAAAACAAAGATAAAACCCACAACACCATGCTATCCAGGAAATGGAAAGGCTAGGAAAAACCATTGTCAATCCAGGCAATCCTCCATGCCAATGACAGATCATAACCAAGAAACCACAGGCATGTGCCATGCATGCCAAAAGTAGCAAGGAAACTATTAGAGTCCTATGTTAGGAATCAAGCTACTAGCCTCTTACCATGTAATTTTAATGCCAGAATAGCCTATTGATCAGTGTCTGTCAATAGCCAAAGGTTTTCCATGTCAAAAGAGTCACTGGTGTCATAAGGTTAGTCAATCCAAAGTAGGGAGGGGTTTTTTTCCTGTGATGCTTTCCTTAGTTGATATTACAGGTGAAACCATCAGATGGAGCTTAGAGTTAGCTTGCCAATGGTATGTGGAGCTCTCCAAATGGACCCCAGAATCGAAAGTTAGAGCAAATTGGAGTTCCCCTTCGCAAAGCAGAAGCAAAGAAAAAATTCTTAAGTAAAGTCTCGGATCCTGCATATCAAAGGTTCAGAGGGGCGTGCAATGGAAGGTCAAAGCAAAACTAGTGAACTCCGATCTCCGATCAGGCATATCATAGATCAAAAATCGGAGATCTGCAAAGGATGGCACGATGGTCACATTTCAAAAGTGTCGATATGCGAGATTACGATATCGGAGATTGACATACGGTAGAATGGCGAACTCGGTAGTTGGCGGGGTATGGGTCATATCGCAATCAGAAATCACCGAATTGTCAAAGTGGAGCAGAGTGATAGATTTGGAAAAGTGCGATATGTGATCAAAGTGTCGAGGATATGCTTCTCGTGTAAAGTGTCGGGAAATGCTGTTGAAAATGCAACAAGATGATGGACCTTAGTGAAAAGAAGTCGCCTTCACTAAGTGGGCCCGCAGGCTATTTTTGGCGCAAAGTCTATTTTTATACTATGTCTATTTTTAGACATATGGATCATGGTCTATGAGTTGCAGGATGCTATTTATGGATGATTGGTCATGTTGGTAAAAATAGATGGACTTCTATTTTTAGACATATGGGCAGAGTCTATTTTTAGACTATCAGTCTAAAAATAAAACAGTCGAATATTATTAGCTCTTAATAATATTTGGACTATAAACATTATCTTATCCTCTTGTAGCACTTCAGTTCGAGCTACGGATGTCGCACATGCAACTGCCAGAAGGAAATACGCTTTTCCTATGGGTTAGTTGAGCTATTGCATGATGGACTTCAGTTAGAACTCAAGTGATTGAGTTTGGTGGAGTTGATTGAGGAGTTGATGGAGTTGTGTTTAGTTTGACTTAGTTGAACTAGTTGTATTTAGTCTAACTGCCAAATACACTAGTGATGAGTGATGTGAATAATTATTAATTAATTCACTATTTATTAACTCATAAATCAACTAAAGAATACATCAATTAATTCAATGCATGGACAGTTCAGTGGAGACAAGTGTTAGAGGTGGGTGAAAGGGTGAGACTACTATCAGTTGTGACTATAGCTGTGCATGAGATTTGCACAATCATTGATTGAGATTTCCAATGAGAATTGCACAGTACAAGCCAAGGGAATTCAAGCTTGGATCAGGTCTATTCTCAACTTGGATTGCACAGTAGAGGCAGGCAAACAGTGGAGGAGATTTGGACCCGTGACTTTTTCAGATCTGAGCTAGTTTGTGTGTAGCAGGTGGAGATAGTACTGAGTACTTGTGAGGAGTATTGTACTATGTATTGTTACATGTTCTCTATCATTATAATATACAGATAGTTGGGGGTTTTCAGCTGTATACTTTCCCCGTTACATACTGTGTTGATATGTGTGATTGATGTTTCAATGTGCGCATGCGATTGTTTTTAATTCCGCAAATTGGTGATCAACGTAGAGGAGGTTATGTATTATACATGCATTCCACAGATAGTGTATAATTAGGATAATCTCTGTGAATAAGTGTTATATTATTCAAAATTTCTACATGGTATCAGAGCGAAGTTGATCATCAGATCTATTATTCAGAAAGTGATTACATTTTATTTCTTCAGGCAGAGTCTGTAATCGGGCCAGGTAGCCTCTGGATTCATCCTTCTTTTGGAAGGTGAGATGTCCGGTAAATGCCCATACATTCAATCTCTGTACGAGAAATACTTTGTTCTCACGAATTTTAGATCAGAAGCAGTTGAGTTTTGAGCTGGTGGAATTCAAATTTGCAGCAGTGTTTTCTTGGTGTCGAAGTTGAAATGCCTTTCAACGGATTGCGATTGGAGTATGCCCTTGAAGGCAGCTCGAATTATATTGCATGGAAAGAAAGCATGAAGGCGGTGTTAGATGACAATGGGTTGAAGGAGTTCATAGATGCTAAGGTCCCAAAGCCTACTGATGTTGCTCACGTTGAGGCTTGGCAAAAGAAGACAGCAAAGTGTCGAAGGATTCTGTTGGAGGGCGTGAAGGATCACATTGTATCCAGCCTACATGGAAAGGCTTCTCCATACTTGATGTGGAAATCGTTGACAGATTTATTCCAAAGAAAGAGCGACCAGAGGAATTTGACGCTCAAGGATAAACTCAGAAACATTAAGTGTGAGAAAGGAGACAGTATGCCCAAGTATCTCACGAAGTTCACCAATGTCGGGATGAGCTGGGAAGTGTGGGGGTGATTGTAGATGATGAGGACTTGGTGAGCTTGGCTCTCCTTGGTCTTCCGAAGATTTGGCATTCCTATCAGGACTCTATCAATGGTCGGGAGAAATTGCCAGGATGGGAGAGACTTTGGTCGGATCTTGTGCAAGAGGAGATCAGGCGGAATACCAGGGACGGACCTTCATCAAAGGCACCTGATGAATAAAATTTCGCTTTGGCTGCCAAAGCAAAGAAGGGGAAGAACAAGAAAGCTTCTCATTCCGGTGCGAAAGGCAAGAAGCAGGACATGTCCAAGGTGAAGTGCTTTCACTGTCACCAGCACGGACATTATGCCACAAATTGTCCGCAGAAGAAGAAAAATAAGCAAGTTGCTGGATTTGCAGTGGGAGAGGCCTTAGCCTCGTAGTTTGAGCTGGATTTTTCGTTGATCGCATGCTTGGTATCAAGCGTGATGGGATCGGTATGGTTCTTGGACAGTGGTGCATCTTTTCACATGACAGGAGATCGAGATTTGTTTTTTGATCTGGATGAGAAAGATCTTGGAGTGCACATCGAGATGGGCGATGATGGTAGATACAGTGTGACCAGTATCAGTACCATTTCCTTTGAGATGGAGTCTAGTAAACCCTTCGTATTGAAGGAAGTGATGCATGTTCCAGGATTGAAGAAGAATCTTATCTCCGTGGCGATGTTAGAAGACAAGGGATATGATGTTGTCTTCAGCGAGGGAAAATCTTTCCTGCGCAGTAAGACAACTAGAGAAACCCGGAAGATAGGGGTTCGAGTCAAGAACCTTTATCAATTGCATGTAGATGGTTGTGCAGCAATGGCATGCAAGGTAGAAGGATTGGTGAGCCGGGATGATGGCGAGCTGTGGCACCAGAGATTGGGCCACCTTCACCATGGAGCCTTGAAGATACTGCAGCAGATTTCTATTGGGCTTCCTAAAGGCACTCTTGCGCAGTCAGATCAGTGCAAGGGGTGTACTTTGGGAAAATTTGTGAAAGCCACCTTTCACGAGAAGGATAGTCACGCCACGACGATCCTTGAGAGAATTCACATAGACGTGTGTGGACCTTTCTCAGTAGCTTCGACAGCAAAGCACAGGTACTATGTGATCTTTGTTGATGATTTCTCTCGAAAGTGTTGGATCTTCTTCATGCAGAAGAAGAGTGAGACATACTCAAAGTTCTGTGAGTTCAAAGCACTGGTCGAGAAGGAATCAGGGAAGAAGGTGAAGGCTCTTAGGAGCGACAATGGTAGTGAATTCATCTCTAGCGAGTTCAAGGACTTCTGCAGCGCAGAAAGGATTCGAAGAGAGCTCATAGCTCCCCATAGCCCACAGCAGAACGGGGTTGCTGAGCAGAAGAACAGAACGATCGTGGGTGCTACACGGGTGATGTTGCATGATCAGGGCTTACCCCTTCACTTGTGGGCGGAGGCATGCAATACTACAGTATATGTGCAGAACCGTTGTCCTCACAAGATACTTGGCATGAGTACACCCAAGGAGGCTTATTCTGGTAAGAGGCCTGATATTTCCCATTTGAGGATTTTTGGTTCTCCTGTTTACATGCAAGTGACGAAGGATGCCAGGAAGAAGCTGGAGCTGACCGTAGAGGTTGGGATATTTGTGGGGTACACTGATATGCCCCACAACTATCGTGTGTATTTTCCAGACAGTCGCAATACTGTTGTGCGACGGGATATCAAATTTCAGGAGGAGAAAGCCATGAAGTGTTCGCTTGAGAGGGAGCCACACTTGCATGCAGATGAGGAGCTATTAGTTCCTAAGGATGAGCTTCAGGACGTGGATCAGCCACAAGATGAAGTTCATGGAGTGGAAGAGACCACTCATGCAGCGCCGACTATCAGAGGGTGAAAGCACACTACAGAAGCTGAGCGACTGGCTCAAGATGCAGAGAAGGTTGTAGGACCACCTACAGCACAATGCAGACAGAGACAGTCACCTGATCGGTACATTGGATACATGGCTCTTGTGAGCAAATGTGTCGTGACTGAGCCATCCTCTTTCGAGGAAGCTATGGAGGATCTCGCATGGGTAGATGCGATGGTGGAAGAGTATGATTCGGTTGTCAGAAACAATGCATGGGAGATTGTCCCAAGACCAGAGGGTAAGTTGCCGATCATTGTACTTTATGTAGATGATTTGATTTTGACGAGAGATGAGCTGTTGATACTTTCATGCAAGGAGGATCTTGCTAGAGAGTTTGAGATGAAGGACTTGGGCCTCCTTCATTATTTCCTGGGATTGGAAATTTGGCAGCGCATTGATGGACTATTTGTTTCTCAGGGTAAGTATGCCCGGGAGATACTGGAGAAGTTCAACATGCATGGTTGCAAGCCTGTTGATACTCCTCTTCCTGGAGGTTGAAGGAAGGAGGATGCTACTTCAGCGGAGGTAGTGGATGCCACTGTTTATGACAGTTGGTGGGGTCGCTTATGTATCTGGTCAATACACGACCCGATATATGCTATGCTGTTAACCAGCTTTCACAAGCTATGGTTAAGCCAACCAAGCTCTTCTGGAAGGCAGGCAAGCATGTATTGCGTTATCTCAGAGACACATCAGGATATGGATTGTGGTACAGACAAGAGGATGAGGTGAAGCTATGTGGCTTCACGGATGCAGATTGGGTAGGGAGTCCAACGGACAAAAAGAGCACATCTGGAGGGATCTTCAGTATCGGGTCGACAGCAGTTTCTTGGTACAGCAGGAAGCAGAGATCCATGGCACTCAGTTCAGCAGAGGCCAAGTATATGGCAGCAAGTTTGGCTGCATGCGAGGCTATATGGACGAGGAAGATCCTGGTCGGGTTGTTCGGGTCACACTTGGAGCCTACTGTGATTTATTGTGATAACTAGAGTTGCATTAAACTCTCGGCTAATCCAGTATTTCATGATAGATCCAAGCACATCGACATCAGGTATCATCATATCAGAGATTGTGTGCAGCGGAGAATCATGTTACTTTCATACATTCCCACGGAGGATCAGGATGCTGATATCTTGACGAAGGCACTCACCAGGAGCAAATTCGAATACCAGAGGTAGGATAGGGGTTGCAGATAATCCATATCTTGTTGAGAGGGAGTGTTGAAAACGCAACAAGATGATGGAGCTTAGTGAAAAGAAGTCGCCTTCACTAAGTGGGCCCGTAGGCTATTTTTGGCTCAAAGTCTATTTTTAGACTATGTCTATTTTTAGACATATGGATCATGGTCTATGAGTTGCAGGATGCTATTTATGGATGATTGGTCATGTTGGTAAAAATAGATGGACTTATATTTTTAGACATATGGGCAGAGTCTATTTTTAGACTATCAGTCTAAAAATAGAACAGTCGAATATTATTAGCTCTTAATAATATTTGGACTATAAACATTATCTTATCCTCTTGCAGCACCTCAGTTCGAGCTACGGATGTGGCACATGCAACTGCCAGAAGGAAGTACGCTTTTCCTATGGGTTAGTTGAGCTATTGCATGATGGACTTCAGTTAGAACTCAAGTGATTGAGTTTGGTGGAGTTGATTGAGGAGTTGATGGAGTTGTGTTCAGTTTGACTTAGTTGAACTAGTTGTATTTATTCTAACTGCCAAATACACTAGTGATGAGTGATGTGAATTAATTATTAATTAATTCACTATTTATTAACTCATAAATCAACTAAAGAATACATCAGTTAACTCAGTGCATGGACAGTTCAGTGGAGACAAGTGTTAGAGATGGGTGAAAGGGTGAGACTACTATTAGTTGTGACTATAGCTGTGCATGAGATTTGCACAATCATTGATTGAGATTGCCAATGTGGATTGCGCAGTACAAGCCAAGGGAATTCGAGCTTGGATCAGGTCTATTCTCAACTTGGATTGCGCAGTAGAGGCAGGAAAACAGTGGAGGAGATTTGAACTCGTGACTTGTTCAGATCTGAGCTAGTTTGTGTGTAGCAGGTGGAGATAGTACTGAGTACTTGTGAGGATTATTGTACTATGTATTGTTACATGTTCTCTATCATTATAATATACAAATAGTTGGGGGTTTTCAACTGTATGCTTTCCCCGTTACATACTGTGTTGATATGTGTGATTGATGTTTCAATGTGCGCATGCGATTGTTTTTAATTCCGCAAATTGATGATCAACGTAGAGGAGGTTATGTATTATGCATTCAGTCTGCAGATAGTGTATAATCAGGATAATCTCTGTGAATAAGTGTTATATTATTCAAAATTTCTACAAATGCCTGAAGTTAATTAACAAAGGATTGGCTTGAAAAACTGATATAGTTTGGGCCTTTTCTCTCTCCTTCCAAATGGATGCGTGTCAACGAGGGATTGGATCCAATAGAATACACATGGCAATCAATCATTGGATCTGATTGAGGCCATGTGGAGAATGATGTCAGCAATGACATGGCGTATGGAGGACACGTGGCAGGTGAATTCAACATTTTCAGGGGTCACAATAAGCCGAAAAAGGATGACACATGTCACCACTCATAGGGTGACACGTGGCAGTGATGTGGTAGTAATAATTTCAGCAATCGCAAATTAGCGATCAAAGGGTGAAGCATTGTGTGCATTGGAGTGAAACCTCCGATTGGAAACCTCCAATTTAAGGGGGGCTCCGATAAGAGGGTTGGGTTGCAGTTGCGTGAGGAGCCAGCATACTAGGAACTATGCAGAATAGGAGATCGACATTCGACGATTGGCAGATATGTGTTGTGGGTTAAGTTGAACCGTCGGTTAGAAAATGTAGGGAGAGGAGCTCCGATGTAGGGGCTAATTCATGATCACAGAGAACTCAGAGAGTCAGGAGCTATCGGCACAAGGCGCGCAACGAAAATAATATGTGTGTTATGTAGCGAAGTCATGAAATTGGGCAAAAAAGTTTAATACAGGTTTTTTATATTAAAACAAAGGTGTGGGCCCTCCCTCATCCCCTCTCCACGTGGATCAGGCCACGTCATGGATCGAAGATCGCAAATTTGAAAAGGTGCAACCAAATGTAACATTGTGAAATCGTCGATCACCGAAGTTCTAATATCTAAAGTGGCCCAGGTGCATATATGTTGTGGTTCTATGGTCTTATGTGCCCATAATGTGATAATACAAAGAATTGGCCCCCGTCCCAACCAAAGGGTTTAGCCCTTAAAAAGGCTTGGCCCTAGGTTCTCAAGCTCTGGTTATAAAATATTGTGCCTAAGCCCCAGAGGCTAAACATATCACAAAACTCCATCCCTTCACAGTCTAAAGTAATACTCAAGAAGAAAACCCAGATTTGTTAAAGTCCCGATATGTTGGCCCATGATCTTCCCTTTGGTCACATAAACAAAGAGATGTATCAAAGCACGCAGAAAGGGGATTATCACACAGTTGCAGCACAAAGCAGAGGAGTCGTTGTTTCCTCTTTTTCATCCTAAAGGCAGAGGACCTGATAAGTTTGAAAGAGTTGAGAAAGCATGAAATGAACAAACCAAGGCAACTGAAGAATCTAGGCTGTTTCTAATAGTATTTTTAGCATGATGACAGACAGTTGCAGTCTTTTTCCAAAGGCACCATTTTGAATTGTTGTGTCTAATTTTTTATGTAAACACTAAGTTTTGTTGAGTTTCCATGTGTTATGAATGGTTTCTCATTCATTGAATCTAGTCATAGGATATTTCAATTTGTAAGCCTATTTAAGATTATGAAATGCAATGTAGAAGAGGTGGGTTGGTTTTTGATTGATTAGTGTTGGAAACAAAGACTTTTGTTCTATATTTCAAGTATTTCTTAAGTGAATAGAAGAAGGCTGAGGGTATTTAGCTAGGGATTCTCGTGTCAGATATCTGTTGGTATGTGTCTTATCTCTTAAATTGTCGTTATTTATGTTTCCGTGATGGTAAGATAGTTCTTCATGCTTAGATAAGAGAACTTGCATAATTCACTTTGTGCTCTGCCTAATATTTGTTGAACATTTATGTGTTTCTTTTTCTTCTAAAGGAAATTTGAATTCATCCTAGTTTGATGCTCATATTGTCACCTCCGATGTTATATCCATCCATTTACTACAACGAAATTTGTTAATTACTAATAGATCTACCTATCCTACCCCTGCTCAAGCATCATCATTATCCCTTATTCATTTAAATAATTAAAATATGAGTCTGTTCAAAGTGGGTATTCCTTCCTTCACTTACCACTTAAACTTATGCTTTGATCATCATAGCTAGCCTGCAATCTAAATTACCCAGTCAATTCATTGACTGAAATCATATAGAGAGATACCTCTCTAAAGCTAGAAGGGCTAGATTCTAGCTTACAAGCATTTTGTTGTTACCTTTGAGTTTCCTTCCTACATCCAAAGGAAATTACGAAGTGCTAAAAGAAACCATACATGCAACTCAATACCTGCAAAGAAATCCAGCTATAGTTGTTGATCCTAATGTCCTCTTGTGCTTTCTTGCTCTTCCTTTGCCTTCTTTCTCCAAAACTCCAAGTATGCCACACTCCTCCAAGAGTGCTCTAAGAAAACTCTAAGTGTCCAAGAGTATGAGAGAGAGAGAATAGATAAAGAGCTCCAAGCTAAAACTGACCAAAAGTACAACATTGATAAAAGCTACCAACTAATCCTCATAAGCCTTTTTATTAATCAGGCCTATAATTTCTTCATTTTCCATTATTTTCCTTCATTTTCCTCCTCACATGCAACTTGTGACCTTTCACCTTCCTTTTCGCCCATATCCCATTATTTTCATAAATAAAATGTCAATCAATACCTCTTTGCCTTTTAAAATCCTTTGTCATTGTCTTTGCCAATTTCCTTAGCCATTAATAAACCGAAGTGACACCCCACTAGGATGTTTTGCACATCATTCAACTTGGAATATGTGTCCCATGACCTTGGTATTATATTTTTTTACATGGAGTTTTAACCAGGGCTATTACAATTTTTTCACGCGAAAAAACATAAATATATATATATATACTCATCAATTCTTACCAAGTAAAAACATGAAAAGTACATTTAGATATATTACCTTCTTTCACACAATGAATAACTCTAGCCTACCAAATGGGGGGAAAGGCAAGATTTCCACCAAAGTGTCTTTAAGAATTTAGGCTTAAATTTGACATAAATAGTATTTAAATCTTTCCATGTGGAGTGCATCCAATTTAATATATTCTTCCAATATATATATATATATATATATATATATCTATATATATATACTATATATATATATATATATATATATATATATATATATATATACTCCTCATCAATTCTTACCAAGTAAAAACATGAAAAGTATATTTAGACATATTACCTTCTTTCACACAATGAATAACTCTAGCCTACCAAATGGGGGGAAAGGCAAGATTTCCACCAAAGTGTCTTTAAGATTTTAGGCTTAAATTTGACATAAATATTATTTAAATCTTTCCATGTGGAGTGCATCCAATTTAATGTATTCTTCCAATTATATAATAAATGTGAAGTTAAGCCTAATTATCTACTTGAGGCTCTAGATTTGTTTTGCATAGGTAACTATATTTCTTTCCATATGACTAGAGAAATAAATCATACAACCATGATATTTATTAATTCCTTAACATTTTCATATTATGCCTTAACTTCTCCCAATATTTTGTCAAGACTTGAGCCATTTCAACCGAGTATTAATTTGAACTTTACCTGAGTGAAAGAGAATACAAAATAAATCATTTAGACTAACAAAGAACATTTACACCCATATTCTATGTTTGTGTTGATGTTAAAGTAACTATCACTAGATGCCATGAAATTAAATGCAGATGATCATTCCCAGATTCACAACAGTCCAAACAGTGCATGAACTTTATGACAACTCGATGGCTCTCATGTGTTATGCTCCATTGCTCTACAGGCAATTAGTCAGCAACATTTATTTAACTAACTCTAAGGGCCCCAACTTAATTTTACAACAATCTTACAAACTTCCAACTTAACATTGGTTGTGAAAAATTGCACAACAATATCATTTCAGTAACAGAAAGAGAATTTCACACTGGTGGAAACTACATAGGAGACAACCACTCTCCACTCAATCGTAGGCATATATATAACATAATTACTTATAGTTAGCCAACCCAAGCCAGATCCAATAGTTAAAGGATGCTTCACCAGGGAAATATAATAGGTATTTAATTTAGGGTATGGAGTATGAATGGCATTCTCCTTCATTGGAAGGAAACATGAATGTTGCCTCTCAAGCATGGAGTCTAGACATATCACACAAAAAATATATGGAAATGGGGGGCCTACACATAATTCAGTTTGAGCATCGACTCTATGGTCTAGCTTTCAGACATAGGTTTACAGGCTACTAGTTCACACTCACGATTCAATTCTCTTCCTTTGTCTTTAATCTCCCATCCCTAGAAAAAAAAAAAAAAAAAAAAAAACTCTCTTTTGTTCCTCACAAGCATTTCTTTAAGTATGAGAGGTTTTGGGTGCATTTCTTGTATTGTGGAGTCAACCAACACTCTCCCATATGGTACATAGTCCATACTAGAAGCAATTTGGTACCTCCTCCCCCATCTCTCTCATAACTACTTGATATATCAATTAGAACATCAAGGTTCAAAAACATTAATTTTAGGAAAGATAGGAAACTTCTCATTCTCCCTTATAGGATTCCTTAAGCAAGCAACCCTTTTAGACATTGAGATTTTTATAATCTTGCCTTTCTCTTTAGCTTTAGCATTTTATAGTTTAAATCAACAAACTCTTTACATCAAACAGTTTTGGACATATAGCCATGTTGGCTCTCCAGCATCATCATCTTTTAATTACATTACAAAACTTGGGGGATTAGAAAAAGGGATATTACATTCTCCTCCCCCTTAAAGGAACATTGTCCTCAGTGTTCTACTATCCATAAAACTAAGTTTTATATAAGAAACAAAAATGGGTACACTTATTTCATGGCATCCTCTAGCTCCCATGTGGCTTCATCTAGTCCAGTTTCCGTTGCACCTTGAACTGCTTAATAACTCAATTCCAAAGTGTGCTCTTCCTCCTATCTAGTATGCATTATGGTTCTAACCAGAATTTTCCCTTGAATTCCACCTATATCAAAGTCCAATCAATAATATGATTAGCATCATGTATATATATTTTAAGCAACGAGATATGAAACACACAACGTACCTTTACGATGGGAGGTAAGGCAAGTATGTATGTTGCTTGTCCTATTGTTTCCAAGATCTGGAACAATCGACAATATCTTGGTGCCAACTTGGCACATGATCCCACTCTTAAGGAAATTCTCTTTGGTCTAATTCAGAGATATACATGTTATCTTACTATAAATTCCTTTTGCATTATTTTTAGCTTGCATAGCTATTTTTCCCATCTTGTGTTATCTTCAAGTCTGCCTTATGCTAAATACCTCATGTTCAATTTCTTATAACATTTCTAGCCCAGTTGTTACTCTATCCACCGAATTATCTTAACTGATTGGCGATCTAGAAATAGAATTGGCATTGACACTTTGCAAGTTAAAAATAATGGGTCTTAAAAATTATCCTAGATCGTAAGTTCAAGTATGAACAAATAAATTATATGAACTAGACAATGTAAATGAAGCATGTGCTACTAAAATCCAAACTATGGAAAAATAATAGCAAAGCAAAGAAACATCACAACACTGAAGTGATAACAGAGTTCGTCTAGTATGGACTGCATCTCCTAGCCCTAGTCCAATAATGATGAGGCCACTTTATTAAGCACAACAATCGAATAATGAGTACATGCACATCTCTGTCAATACAAGAAAGGACTCTCTCATTAAGTGGTGATGCCTCTCCTACGAAGAGATGTTCTCCTACAAAGAACTCTCACTCAGAGTCATTTCTGCAACAAGAGAAATAACATAAAAGGAACAGTCTCACACACCGTGGCATTAGGTATACTGGAATCAACTGCTCAGATTCAAAATATACTCAATCATCATCACAAATGTCTCATGATTCTGAGACAAACAAAAAAAACAAAAACAAAAACACTTCCCATTGAAGTGTGAACTCTGCCTTCTCTCAAAACCCCAATCTAAAACTCACCTAAAAATAAATTGCTCAAATGAGAAAACGAACATCCACACATGAATTTCTTGCAAAATTTCAAGTCATTTAAATATGGACTCAACTATATTTCGCTCAGACCCTCTATGCCCTCACTCTAGAATTCTCCTATCAAAATGCATGTGTAGAAAAGTACAATGGCAAAACCTCCAGTTCTGCATATGCAGGTATAAAGTCCATTGATCATCATTGTGTTATTGCTAATTAAATGTGTTGTGGGGAAAAATGCCTATGTAGGACGATCCTATCCACCTAAGGTGTGACAGTGCCTTAGCAACAAACAGAGACAGCTATTCTAGTATTCTTCCTTTATGAATTAAGAATGAAGAGAGAGATGGATGGACTAACCGGTGTCTTCCGTTTGTCCCTCGATCCGGCTTATCTTCTCCTGGAGAGTTCCCAGCTACTTGCCTTCTCGCTCGCCCAGCTTCAAGAGGTTTCTGCAAGATCACAAGAAGAGAACACTACACAAGACATGGATTCATATTCATAACTAGTTCAGGATTAGAAATAAACTAAACATACTAATGCAATCATACATCAAAAATACATCAGTATATAGGAGAAACCAAGATAGCTTTATTGATGAATAACAAGGTTCAGGAAGAGATACAACCCAGAGGGCTCCAATCCAGCATCTCCTTCCCAGCAAATGGAATTCCTATCTTCACCCCCTTCAAAGCATTAAGCACCCAATGATTCCAATCTCAAAACAACAGCAATTCTTTGCAATAACAAAATTCCAGCCTCTAGATCTCATGGAGGAGAGATCCATATATAGATGTTTGGAGAGAGGATGAGTCAGCTTGAGATCTGACTAGTGTCCTCTCCCTCTGTCAGTTCTTGATTCCACTTGGAGGTTCTTGCTTCCACTTGGAGATTTGGAACCTCTTACTCATCACCAGTCGAATTCCCTGAGGCAAGTGTCATTTTGGAAGCTTCCTGGGTTCTGACACCTTGAGAAATGAACTTGCCACATGTCCACTCTCGCTCAGCGCAGGTAGCCAGTGTTGCTTTTGACATTCAGCGCAGGTAGCCAGTGTTGGCTTTGACATTCAGCGCAAACAGCTAGTGGAGCCACTGAAATGATCCTGAATTGACTTGTTTTTGAGCAGTTTCTGGTGGAGAACTTCTGTGAATTGCTGTGGTTTGTTAGCCTTGTTCCTCTAGGGGTAGGAACAACATGTTTAGGGACTTTGGATCCCTTAGATTATGGACATTTTATGCTCAATGTTGTAAGGCACAAAAATGTCTATAACAGTTGCCCCCTAAAGTATGAGGTTGTTTATCGGGTGAAATGCTTTATCAGGGGAATCCGAAGTTCATCCAATGCTGGGAGGAAACCTGTAATAAGATACAATACAATACATTATTTTTCATACTGCTTTCATGTTCTAGCTGAGGCGGGCATTCCCATGCTCAGCTTTGTTAATTCATTTTTCTGTACATAGAACAGACAATCGTCTGATGGTAGACTGATAATTTTGATGAAATTATCATCCTTTGAGTAGGATGATTATCTGCTGCAATGATGTACATGTCAATGTCTTTATCTTTCCTGAATATATATCGCAGCCCGGATGGATGAAACTAGATCCGGGGTCTTCAAACTCGTTCGATCTTCACTCCAAGTACAAGTCGATCCATGTGAGAAATGTTCTGAAGTCGAACATGGAAAGACATCGCTTGATTACCGGTCAATGATGTAAACCGTTAACAAGCGCGAGAGGAATCACCAATAATGATAATGACCCTCAAGGTACTGCAGTACAATTCACGTGGTGTGAATAAAGGACTTGGCGTCGAACACCACGCAAAATCTTTCGGTCGAAGGTCATTGATGTATACCTGTCGCCGGAAGTGAGAAACTTGTCATTGAGGCATGCAAGCTTCAAAGTACTGAAGGGGTTGTTCCTAGATCAACTTCTTGGATAATGAGCTGATGTCGACAAGAAGCGATCCGTCAAAGGAGGGCCTTAATGAATCCCACATCAGTGACACGGAACGGAGCTAATGATTTTGATGGAGGTGAAAATGATCTGTGACATATGATTCAGGGTGGCGGTCATGAAAGGATGAAGGATAATGTATGGCAGTGGATGAGACACGGTTGACTTTTCTGAACGACTTCTCTTGAACATATGGCGACACTGATGCGATGGATCAGTAGCATTACCCCAAATATGGATGGTATGGCGAGACCATGGATGTGACCGGTGAATGAAACAACCCAACCCGATTGTGGAACGGAGGAAAAGTGTCATGTTCAAGAGCGACTTGCTACCATCAAAGTTTTCTTGAGTTTCTCCCAATTTTTCCCCAGTCATTGCTGACCAGTACCTCTTTATTTTTGTCAAGCTTGAGGAGGATAACATATGCTTGTTCTATAACCTGCCCTTCGGGCAAGCCCATCGCTATATTTTAACGAGCCTAGCGATAGTGAAACTCGTTCTCGTCTAAAGACAAGTTTGTCGCTATTTAGTGATTTTAACGAGTCTAACGACAAGGATAACTCAGTCCTTTTCATTTTTAGAGAGTCTGAAAAGGTACATAAAGTTAACTCCAAAAGTCATTTTTTGTCATCTAATCCCTTAAGTCCGAAAAAGTATAAAACAATACAGAAGGGATGAGTTTTCGATAGTTTTAACGAGCCGAATAAAACAAGCGCTCGATCTTTTTGTGCAATAATCCCTCAGCTCCAAAAAGATTAAAATCTAGAGGAGGGATAGCTCTTCCGGTCGCTTTAACAAGCTGGAAGGCCAAAACTCGGCAATCTTTTCATATTTTACGAGTCAGATGAAAAGAGCTTAAAGAAGACTCGTCTTTTGAGGAACGAGTGATAAAACGGGTTAGCAGCTGATTCCAGGTACAGGTTGGAATTTTCCAATCACGGCAGTGTCACAAGGATGGCTAGGTGAAATCACTCTTCGCAGCTGTTCCTCAAAATGGGTAAACAAACATATGGAGGTGAACGATCGGCCAATGGAAAAGTGGAGGTGACGGTGCAAACACGACCAAGGCTTTAATGGCTGATGATATTACATTCACAGTGGTTATTTACCGGGATAGTTCATTTTTTAACGAGCTTAAACGCGGGTGGAAACATTTGCTCGATCTTATGTTTATTTTTTAACGAGCATGAACTATGCGCTAAAACTGCTCGGATCTTGCGTTTATTTTTTAACGAGCATGAACTGTGTGCTAAAACTGCTCGATTACCCAGTCATATGATAAGAGTGTCTCATTGAGATTCTATTTTTTATGGAGCTTCATCTCACAAAGCTATGCCCCGCATCCTTTCTTTATGCAAGTTAGGAAACGGCTAACCCAAAAAACAGATAAATAACCACTCTTTGCTTGCACTCCAAAAGGTTTGCATGCCCCTAGGTATAAAGTACAATTTCAAGGTTACCTCTACTTCTTTTCCGTCAAAACAATTGTTTTAACGAGAGAGGCTTACCTCTTTCAGGTTACTCAAAGATTGTCTCGTTAATCTTTCAAACAAAACACTTCCTCGGCAATGTCTACCGAAATAGACAAAGGCGAGTGACGATGCCCGCAATCTCACATAACTTTGACAAAAGAATCTTATTCTAGAATAACCCTCTTCCAACATGGGCGGGGTACAGACTAGTCATATTCTCCCGCGGAAACCTACCCTATACCCAAAGTTTTCCTGCCGAAGCAGACCAGGACGCATGCCCCCTGGGTTCCAGTCATATCCTCCCAGATTACTCGCTCTCATCAGGAGGACGGACCGTGGGTTGAGACACTTCTTGCGTGAAGAGACCATTTAGGGATGGTACATGACTATTTGCGATGCGTGATCCGGGAAACGAAAGTTGGTCCACGAGCTTGACCACTCTTCCTTCATGCGGAAAACACATTACTCTAAAGAGTGAGGAGACGAGGGCCCCCATGCAATATATATAGTCTCGTCCAAGGAGTAGGTTATAATCCAAGGGTCCTTGAACGACCATCACATTCATTTGAACGGTCTTCCCTTTCAATGTGATAGGCACATTGGGGAGGATCCCTAAAGGTCGACTGGTTCCTTTATCAAAGCCTGATAGATTTCTCATTTCAGGCAAAAGCGCTGGCGAACCAAGCGCTTTCCAAGCAATAGAGGAAAGGATACTCACAGATGCCCCCTCATCAATGATAGTGCCAGCCATTGCCATTCTGTATATTTGAACGATAATTCTGAATGGTATGCTTGCTGGCAACCGGGGTCTGCCTAGTTGGTTCCAGTCGAACGAGACAACTAGGTTGCTTGGTGGTGGGACCGAATAGACGGCCGGGTATGACTCTGACGAAGTTCCTTCCTGCGATAAAGGAATGGGAAAATTGCCCCCTTGTTCGTCGGAGTCTGTGTTGATGAAGAGAATTTGGACGGTGTCGTCTTTATTCTCCTCTATGATGGTATCATTCGAAGATAGAGCCTCTGAAGGCAAAGCCGGGTCAACTGCCGTCTCAACCTTTAGACTTTCGTCAAGTATGGATTCAGACGGTTCATCTTCAATGATAGGTGCTTCGGCTGACCACCTGGGCGGGCCAGCCGGGTTTTCAACTAGTGAAGGACTTGGCAGGAGTTTTTGATATCCAGGAGGAAGTTGCGCTCGTAAAAACGGGCGATCTTCCAAAACTCTTTTAGACTCGTCTAAGAAGGGACAACGGTGGATGGCGTGGTCGCCTTCACACAGTTTGCAGGGAAATCTAGCTTTCCCTCTCTGTCCTGGGACTTCACTTTCACTAGTCGACGGTGAGCTGTCAACATGGCTATCAGAGGTCGACGCTACCGAATTGTGCAAACGGGGAGACCAGTCCCTTAGTATCCGAGGGATGCAGGGACAATCTCTGTGGAAGTGGTCTCCTTTGCATATGACACATGGCGATTTAGGCCTGGTCAGTGCTGTGTGTGGATTTTTGTCAGACGACACTTGTTTGCCCCCAGTCGCCTTTGGCTCCTTCTTCTTCTTCTCTTTCTTCTTCTTTTCCTTTTTCTCCTTAGGAACTTGGTTTTTTGTTTTACCAGTTCCGTCAAGCGAAGAGGAAGGAGGAGAGGAAGAATTAGATGAAGTAGAAGGCTGGTGGGCAACTCTGGTCTGGTCTAACTGTTGACTCGACTGTTCAGGAATAGTGGTGTTCTGAACGACATTGGTTGAAAAGAGCCAGACCGGCAGGCCAATTGTCAGTCCTGGAAGCGACAATGTGGCCATATGGGGCACACCAACATCTCCCCAAGAGGAGAAGGGACTAGGATTTCCACCATGGGGAATTCCTTGGTTGGTGTGCTCCATTTTTTCAACCTAAAGATCAACGCAGGAATAGGGGTGATTGTTCCGTTTAAAATAAATTTTTAACGACGCTTAGACACAACTTGCTTTTTCAGTTTTAAAGAGTCGAGAAAAAGCTAAAGATGACTCTAGTCTCCTTCGATGTTTTAACGAGCCCGAAGTGACAAATGCTCGAATGGACTTTTTCTGTTATAGAGTCTGAAAAAGGCCAAAAGGAACTGCTCTGGAGTTCTAGGCAGAGGGTGTGCCAAACTTTTCGCAAAACCGTAGAATACTTTTTAGGGTACGGGCGGTCGATCTTCCTGAATGCTGTGTTCAGTGCATTGCGATCAGTAGGGCGGCCAACACGGCTTCCTATGGATAAAGGTTTTATGCCTATAGGGGTCTCCCAATATATACGCGACGGTACGTGGGAGCACAATCCGTACTGGCGCTGTCGTCCCTCAAGAGGAATCACCCACCATCCACGAGATCGACAGTCACCAGGTTTTACGACGCCGGAACACGTCTCTAGCCCAGACCTCTATGTTGTGCGTTATGTTGCAAAGCGTTGTTAAGTTCATTCAATTTATTTTAGGTTGATCTTTTTAGAAGTTTGCCTTTCAAGGTTCACCACGAGATGTATGATACAATTCCTAAATGCAGTCTAAAGATGATAAGCAAGCTTTATATCTTTTCAACTTTGAAAATCCTAGCTACTAAGGGAAAAGAAAGACACCATCTTTTCTCAAAGAGCAATCAGCACACTCTAATGCACTTTTCCTAAATCAGTCATGCAAACTATCAAGATGCAAATGCACAATGCAAGTGTTTGTTTTCCGCTTTCTTAGTATTGATGCCTACACAGAAAGCTTTTTGTACAACTTTGAATTTGCTTTTAAATGACAAATACAAACAAGTTTACTTTTTCGAAATCAGAGAGGGTAGAAGGGATTACAGCACTTAACGATTTTCGAAATGAATACTTGTTTCGACACTTAAAAGAGACAAACTCAAACCAGTAAGCAAAAGCAAATGTATAATCAATTGCAAACAGCCAATGAACTCTCTCCTAAGATCACAATCAACAGATCTGAATCAAGGGCTACAGGATGATTATTTCACTCATGCAAAGGAAAACTGCGAATGACGCCACAAACACATAAAAACACTCACAATCTTTTTGTAAAAAAGGAGGCGGAATTTAAGCAGAGAAAAGGGGTTATCAGACTGGTACCTATGCTGGTTACAGGCTGCAAAAATCAGAGATTAAAACAAGGCAAAACAGAGCAGAGAACCCCAGCTGCACAAGGCCAAACTGGTTCAGTGCAACCTCAACACAGGGGTTTTGACATTCAGCGCAGGTAGCCTTCATGGGACCTGCGTTGAAATGCAGAATCCCTTCACTGGGTCTGCGCTGAAGGAGAAACTCTCGTTTCTCACTGGTTCTGGGTCACAGATTGCTATTTAATCTACAGTTTCAGGCCAAATCAAAGCAACAAGCAAGGTGCAATCAAAGGGATGCTTTGAGAGAGTACTAAGATCTATCACAAAGGATCATCAAATCATTTGTGAGTCCATTGTTCAGATCATAGACAAGTCCAGTGATTGGATCAAAGCAGCAACTGTCTACTTTGCATCCGGGAATAGCAGATGCAGTTCGATTGTTGCTGTCAAGTCTATGAAACAAACAATGATAGAAACACAAATAAAATGACTAAACAGATCTCCCCAGCGGAGTCGCCAATTTTTTGTGGGGAAAAATGCCTATGTAGGACGATCCTATCCACCTAAGGTGTGACAGTGTCTTAGCAACAAACAGAGACAGCTATTCTAGTATTCTCCCTTTATGAATTAAGAATGAAGAGAGAGATGGATGGACTAACCGGTGTCTTCCGTTTGTCCCTCGATCCGGCTTCTCTTCTCCTGGAGAGTTCCCAGCTACTTGCCTTCTCGCTCGCCCAGCTTCAAGAGGTTTCTGTAAGATCACAAGAATAGAACACTACACAAGACATGGATTCATATTCATAACTAGTTCAGGATTAGAAATAAACTAAACATACTAATGCAATCATACATCAAAAATACATCAGTATATAGGAGAAACCAAGATAGCTTTATTGATGAATAACAAGGTTCAGGAAGAGATACAACCCAGAGGGCTCCAATCCAGCATCTCCTTCCCAGCAAATGGAATTCCTATCTTCACCCCCTTCAAAGCATTAAGCACCCAATGATTCCAATCTCAAACCAACAGCAATTCTTTGCAATAACAAAATTCCAGCCTCTAGATCCCATGGAGGAGAGATCCATATATAGATGTTTGGAGAGAGGATGAGTCAGCTTGAGATCTGACTAGTGTCCTCTCCCTCTGTCAGTTCTTGATTCCACTTGGAGGTTCTTGCTTCCACTTGGAGATTTGGAACCTCTTACTCATCACCAGTCGAATTCCCTGAGGCAAGTGTCATTTTGGAAGCTTCCTGGGTTCTGACACCTTGAGAAATGAACTTGCCACATGTCCACTCTCGCTCAGCGCAGGTAGCCAGTGTTGCTTTTGACATTCAGCGCAGGTAGCCAGTGTTGGCTTTGACATTCAGCGCAAACAGCTAGTGGAGCCACTGAAATGATCCTGAATTGACTTGTTTTTGAGCAGTTTCTGGTGGAGAACTTCTGTGAATTGCTATGGTTTGTTAGCCTTGTTCCTCTAGGGGTAGGAACAACATGTTTAGGGACTTTGGATCCCTTAGATTATGGACATTTTATGCTCAATGCTGTAAGGCACAAAAATGTCTATAACAAAATGTCTTCTTATGCAATAAGGGAGATATGCTACCCCTTTTATTGACGTGTATCGTTTCAAATTGTAATGGTTTGACAAGGAGGAATACTACTCATATTTATTGCTCCAAAAAGTCAATAAAAGGAAGCATATAAACCCTAATCATGTATTAACATAGTATAAGTAACTACTTTAATATAAGGAAAAAGATTTGAATTTTATGCCAAGTAACATAATCTTCACTCATTTAACAAAAACCGTGATTGGATGTGTCTTTTTTACCAATAAAATTTCAACTTTAAATAAGTCAGAATCATTCTCGATAATGATATAAAAGTTTCAATATTACACTGTTTTAAGTAAAAATCCTCTTTCCAAGGTTTTTTAGTGTAAAAGTTGCCTCTAAACTATAAGTCAAAATCATTCTCGATAATGATATAAAAGTTTCAATATTACACTATTTTAAGCAAAAATTATCTTTCCCAGCTTTTTTAGTGTAAAAGTTCTCTCTTTCTGTTAAAAGGAAGGCATTCAAGCATCCCGATATGGCTTATGTCAACCATACACGTCGTCTTCAAAAGTTTAGCGTTAGCATATGGTTGGTTATTTGGATTTCAAAGATAAAATAACAACTCCAGGTCATAATCTTATAATGAGAATATAAAAAATATTAGGGAATTTTTTTAAATTTTTTATGTACAACTAACCCATATAAATTACATTTTAATCATTTTTTTTTTGGTAAAATCTAATATAACTCCAATTAAATAGAAAATATTAGGAATTTTTTTTAATTCTTTTTAAAAAGGGGCAGTCCCTTGTAGAAGCTTTTATTAGGCTCAAATTGTACAATATATACATCAACAGTCACATCGACAATCACATCAAATCACATTTTACTCCGGTATATAGCTGAATGCGCAGCATCATATTGACGAAAGTCGATCGCGAGTGAGGTGCGAGAAAACCGATAACCCCCACCGCGAAACATGCACTCGGGTGCTTTTATGGACAACTAACCCATATAAATTACATTTTAATCATTTTTTTGGTAAATTTTAATATAACTCCAATTGAAAAAATAAATAAATTAACCAAAAAAAAGCATTAAACCATTTCAAAGATGTCAATTTGCAAATTTGAATGAATTTATATGATTGTTTGGGAGGTATATGTTTCGATGTTTTTTTTGGTTTTCATTTGAAATTTAGTTAGCATATAAGATTGGATGCCCTTTTTTAAGTCATTTGGAAAGGGATTTAATTAGAAGTCGAGAAACGACTTTAATGAATATATAAAAGGTTTTGGACATTTTTGTTTGATTATAAAGTTATTCGTTGATTTTTATTTTAGATAGGAAATTATTTTAGAGTGTAATTTAGGGTAATACTTGATTTTATATATAAAAGGTTAAATTTTTTTATTTAAAATTATATAGTTTGAGTGTTTTAAATTTAATGATAAATATGAGATATTAATATTTTATAAGTTATATTTAAGTTAAAATTGTATACTTGATGATGATGATGATGAAGATGGTTAACGTTCACTAAGACCAAATAATGGTCTATTGGACCTAAAGAAACAAATTATCTATTTTGATTTAAGTTAAAAATAGTTTTATTTTAGAATAGGAATTAAAATTATTTGAGTTGATTATAAAAAATTCAAATATGGAGTAATGGCCAAAAGTTTAGAAACATTTTATAAGAAAGAGTGGAAGTTTGACTTTTTTAGTTAGCACCTAACAAATTATTTCTAATGATGAAATTGTCTTGTTTTTTGTTTTTGTTTTTGTTTTGTGTTTTTTTCAATAATGAAGACAAGTTAGCCCAAATTTACAAATAGCAAAATAATGATAAATTTTACCATGTAAAAAGAAAAATCTTTTTATTTCCATATAATAATTTTGTTATAATTAATCATATTAAATTATTGGTTGATTTTTTGATATTTTGCGTTATTATTAATATAATTTTTTATTTCTATATAATAATTTTGTTATAATAAATATCTTTTAAATTATTTGTTGATTTCTTAATATTTTCCCTTCTTTTTTATTTCCATATAATAATTTTGTTATAATTAATCAATATTAAATTGTAGATTTCTTGATATTTTGCATTATTATTAATATAATTTTTTATTTCTATATAATAATTTTGTTATAATAAATAGATTTTAAATTATTCGTTGATTTCTTAATATTTTCCATTATTATTAACCTAATATAAATTAAAATATTGTATAGAATATAACTCCTTAATAATAATTCTATATAATAAAAAAATATTTTATAATTATTGATATTAAAATAGCAATTATTTAATAATAAATATATATTCATATTATTATTAATGGCATAGACTTTTTTTGACCATTTGATTATAAAGTTATATTATATAAATTAATATTTTAGTAAATTAATTTTAAACATTTTAATAATTATATGAGAATTGTTCTCAATCTCAAGGAAACTTGTTTGGAGTATTTTGACATTTAAGTATTGTGCGAGTTGGAACAGAAGGTTCCAAATTGTAGAGAGAAGGTCCCAAATTGTGGAGATATGGTTTTAGGAGTTTAGGAATTGTTTGGGAATAGTCATCTTAAGAAATCATGACATGAAATGGAATGGGTTTTGAGATATGGGAATTGTAAATGAGAATTTGTATAAGCTTCATCATTGTCAAGCATATTTTATATTTTATATGTTTTCAAGTTTTTGGCGTAAAAATCATCAAATTTGTTTTATCTTAGGCATTAAATAGGTAGGTAAATCTTTATAAATCATTTATAGATAAACTTCTAAGTGAATAATTATGACGTAATGCATTTCTCTTTGAGAAGAACCCCCCTAGATGCCATTATGTATCACTCTTCACCATCAGATCCATTGTTAGATGATTGGGAGTTCTTCCACCATTAGATCCCATTGGGTTAATTGTCAACAAAATCTTGATTTGTGCAACAGTTCAACTTGTTCATCTTTAAAATAAAAATAATTATAACCCATTAAAATAATGCAAGTCAAGTACCTCGATGTTCGGTGTTGTTCACGAATTCTTTCAGGATGTTAATGTATGGGGTAAGATATGTGAATCGAGAGCAATTATGCCTATTTAGATTAAGGAACAAATTCTGCTTTAAAATTTCGTGTAATCATTTTCTTGCCTTGTTACACATTGTAATTTCTTTATTTGTAGCAAATATGCAAGAAATTGTGCGATACAATTGTTAAATTGTAGGAGACATAGAATCCTGAAAAGCGCATGAGAGTTTAAAGATTTAGTAGAAGAAAATTATGGAACAACGTGCGGTCAGTACTTGGTGAATCTGGTCTGCAAATCTTGAAGAAATCAAGAATATGCTCAGGAGATGAAAATTTATATAGAAATATTTTGTTCTTTATTGAATTACTTAAATCAACCCTTCAGAGGAAGCTTTGTTGTTGAATTTAGGTAAATCTGTTGAAAGTTAGACAGTAATTTCTATATTTAAAACACTATTTAAATCCTACGAGGGTTTTCCCTTGAATTTGAGCAAATTTGGTAAAATATTGAAAGAATTTTTTGATATGCTGAGAATGGTCAGTTAATTTTATAACAAGAGAAAATAAATTATAATCAGTATAAGCATTATGATTTTTTTTTGCTTTACATATCCTACCTATCATGTTCGATTTTTTCAAGAAAGAGACTTTCAATAAGGCACCCACCTTATATTAAATGTGACTCAATTTAAATAAGAATTTTTCTTTGCTTCCTACCCACTTCCTGTTTCTACAAACCCTCACTAATATTTCAAGGGAAATAATATCAATTACCACCCAATACTAAGACACATTTAAAGTGGGATTTCAATGATACAATATACTTTGACTAGAACAAGACATTTAATCACTTGTAAGCATAGATGGTTCAAAATTGAATTAATCTACTTCAAATGTTGTTAGTTATGTTTTTCATTTCACTATTGCATCTTCAATATGCCTTTGAATTAATCTATTTCAAATGTTGTTAGTTTTGTTTTGCATTTCAATAATGCATCTTCAATATGCCTTTCTTTCCCATTTTTGTTAAGTGAATGGTTTGGTCTATATGGTTGGTGTTCCTACTTTCAATGTATGTTATTAAGCTACTGAGAACCTAGAAGATAATACTTAATATTTAGCCAACATATTCTTTACTATCAACTCATGCTATTAGTTTGCTCAAAAGATTACTACTTAAGATTTAGCCAACATGTTTTGTACTTATAGGCAACATTTTTTTTCCAGATTTTGCGCGATACAATTGTTAAATTGTAGGCGACAGAGAATCCTGAAAAATATATGAGAGTTTAAAGTTTTAGTAGAGAAAAATTATGGAACAGATTGCAGTCGATGCTTAGTGAATCTGGCTTGCAAATATTTAAGAAATCGAGAATACACTCAGGGGATGTAACCTTATATGGAATTTTTTTTGTTCTTTATTGAATTACTTAAATCATCCCTTAAGAGGAAGCTTTACTGTTGAATTTAGGTAAATTTGTTAAAAGTTAGACAATAATTTCTATATTTAGAACACTATTTAAATCCTAGGAGGGTTTTCTCTTGAATTTATGATAAAACCAAATTTTAATAATTTAGGTTATACATTTAATAAGTTAATTGATTCATATTTGCAATGGTTCATTTCTTCCTATGTTGTATAGTTGTGATGTTTTTCATATTTGTGACATCGGGTGAAATTCGTGGGAGGACAATTTTTTTTTAATTTTCATAACAGGTGTAAGCAATGGGACAGTGGACAAGGTGATAAGGAAGCTTCCATGAGCTTGCACAATGAATCTCAATTTCTACAATGTTTCTAGTTATCAATTGGTTTTCTTATTTTTTCTTACTACCTACAATTCTGCAAAACATCTATTGAACCCATGGGAGAAGAGAGTGATCATGTCCATATTATTGCACTATCAAATGCATTGGGTTGCTAGTTTGAGTTGTATACCTTGACTAAAGTTCATGTGATATTGGTAAGACAGATGTCAATCATCATGATTTCATACCTTCCAATTTCTTTTTAAAAGAACTAGGATTAGAAACAGTTGAACCTTATGTAGTTATATTGTATTCCCACGCAGTTATGACATTATTTATCCCAGGTCAAGAGCATTGTTTAAGTTCAAGGCACCACCTTTATAATTTTGCTAGCTTAGGAAGTTGTAGGCCTAGTTTTATTGGATTTGCTTAAAAATCACATATGTATTGAATTAATGTTTTGGGATTTTAGCTGCAAGTGTAAATATGAAATTGGCAATGATTGGAAAATTATAATTCCATTCAGGTCCATTGCTGACTTTCCAACTTTAATCAAGATTGTTGAAGGAAGGTTCCATTTCTATTGTATGGAACCTAAGTTTATTAAGTTGTGGCAGGTTATATTTGAAATATTGATTTTATATGATAGATGAGTCATTGTTCACCTGATATAATGGTTCTAAATTACAATGAGTGTTGTTTTTAATGATCCAATCCTTTTGACTGAGGAATTTGAAATGACCATAATTTGTAGTTTTATGATTGATCAAATATTGTGAAAGGTTGTGTAAATAGGGCCAACCCTATGTCAAATTGGTACGTATATACACCATTCAAATGAATTTGTGTCTTTGGATAAAACTTTGTTTTCTCCTTAAAAAAATTATAAAGGGATTGATACATGCCTCTGCAAAGAATAAAATAAAATATATGTTATTTTGAAAAGAGAGTATAATTGTAGTGTAAACAAGGTTGGGTCTAGAAAGATAGTGATGGCTTGGTTGACAACTCAATTGTTATTAATATATAAATTTAATTGTTATTGTTATTAATATATAAATTCAATTGCTATTAATACCTAAATTCGATTATTATTAATATATAAAAGTTATACCATTTCAGTCATATAAATTAAATAATTGATAACAATTGATAGGTATTAATTTGTAATAAGTTATTGGATTTATAATATATAATACATTACAAAAAAATTTAAAATCATAAAAAATAATTAAATTATGACTCTATTTTATATTATTATTATTATTATTATATATATAAACCATAAAATATGTAACAAGATTCTTAATCATGGAAATTCAACCCTACTTTATCATGGTGATTCTTGACTAGTAAATAGGATTTGTTACAATACCATGGCTTATCAATAACACGTCCAAAAAACCATAACTCATTTCATATGACACTCGTTCATATACCATTTTTTTTATTAATCAATTTAATTAAAAAGGTAAAAGGAGTATAACTACTTTTAAGATAAATATCAAATTTTAATCTATCTAGTACTAAGAAAAGAGTTATCACTAATCTATTTTATAACACAATTTGACCAGGAATGTTGAATGGCAAGCTATATAAAAGGTTATGTTAACCTTTTATCCAATTCCTTTCAATTTGTAATGGGAAGTCACAAATTTCTCATATGGTTATTTATTTGTTTTAACATTCCTTAGTTTAAACTATAAACTATAGATGGTTATTTGATATACTAGTCATGCAATCACATAGAGATCGGTTATAAGCCTAAAATGATATTTATTATTGCACAGAAGAATCATCACACAAAGCTATTTCAAAGTGGTTGTTCGAGCAATGTGCAACCAGGGAAGTATTCTTTTTAAATTTTATCATTTGGATAAGTACAACTCTATTAGAATCAACCATCATATAGGTATCTAAACCATTAGTGTGAATTGTTATTTAGTGGCAATATTTCCTTTTGTGTTATGTGCACAAATTATGTATATAACTTTTGTGTTCTATGTTAAAAGCCCTGTAGAGAACTTCAACTTAACTTAACAGTGGCATCATGAGAAATTATTGAATAGGCATTTTTGTGTGCAAATTGAGAAAGGTATGGGGAATGGGGCAATTGGGAAGAAGTGCAACAAATAGAAGTAGTCCATAACATTTAACAATTTGGTTCAAGATCATATACTTTTATTGCTTTTTCATGGGAATAAGCTTTAAAATGTGCATATGGATGAAATAAAAGTCCACAAATTGTTTAACAACATAATGGAATGGAATATGATGATCTCATTATCATGCAAGAAAATTCTAATTGAAGATTCATAAATATATTTGGATCCTCCATAGTTTTGGTACATCCACAAGGGAACATTTGACAAGACAGGAACTGGAAGAAGGTATAAAAAGGGTAGCTACAGTGAAAGCAAAGGATATCAAATGCCTCCAAGAAGAACACCTCAAATCAGGGCAAGAATATCTCATCCACACTTATCAACAAAACTCAATGAAATAATATGGGAATGCCTTTCAACTTCCAACATATTGGACAACAAGTCTTATTATATCAATCTTCAAAGGAAGGGAGAAGAAGAACTTCGGGAATTACATAACAAAAATGGTCAACTTGGTGTTTTTGAAACTAATGGAAGGAATGATAGGAAGGAAATATGGTAAATAGGTCAAAATTGAAGGGAAAGGGCCCTGAAGGTGAGCTAACTTTTTGCCCAAGCACTCTATTGTTGATCATTGCATTAGCTTAAGGCACATGATAGAGAAAATTTGAGACTCTAAAGATGAAGAATCTTAGTGCTACTTCATGGACATAGGATTCAACATATAACAAGGGACATTAATAGGAGAGAAAGTGCTTGCCCACATATTACATGATAGGAAGATCATAGTGCTTGCCCCACATATGACTTGATAGGAAGATCATAGTGTTGTCAATCAAAGGAAACATGTTACTAATGGAAAAATCACATAGAGAACCCTTCACTTCCAGAGTCATTTAAGACAAACAAAATATGATGTACAAAGATTGTCTATACACCAAGTCATTAGTGATAACCTAAGACCATTTTCTTAGGACATTGAAAATAAACAACATAAGAGAACTTATAAATTAACAGAAAAATAGGTCATGGAAACATCAAGATTCATACTATTCTTCATATGAAGAATTGCACCATGTCAACTCCATATCTCTTTCAATCATTGGGAACATAGAAAGGTGAAGTAGAAGAAGAAAATGCTTCTATAATAATTTAAGGGTTGAGCACTAAGCACGTGTAAATATTTGGGATATTGTATCAGACTTTAGAGAAAATGCACATCGATACAAACAAAATGGCTAGAACAACCACACTATTTGATGGGATAAAACACACACTTATCAGGACTTGAACTTTGGTTGGGAGGATATCACCATCCCCACTTAAGCATTCAATCTAGCCCTTGGTGTGTTTTTACTTAATATATATGACTAAAATTATTTCCATTAATGCACATTTAGAGTTGCAAGTTGCAACAACACCAGAAAAACCAAATTGAAGAATGAGACAAAATACCTTAACTCTCTCCTCAGCTTTTCCCCTTGTTTCAACAAATGGCATGAACACCCACAACTCACAAAAGATACCTAACAAATGAACCTTCGCTTATGAAATTTCCTTGAAAGGATTTTACATGAGACATAATACCCTAACTCTCTCCTCAACTCTTCCCCCTTGTTTCAACAAATGGCATGAACACCCATAACTCACAAAAGATACCTAACAAATGAACCTTCACTTATGAAATTTCCTTTAAAGGATTTGACATTGGACAAGATACATCAGTTAAACATTCGTTATGACATTTCAAATTATCATGTTAGTTTTCTCTGATAGAAAAAATACTCAGTGTCTCCTACCAAATGCACAATAAAAATTAAAAATTAAAAATGATGATACCAAGTTTGATTCATATTAAAAAAAGACAATTTTGATAAAAATTGAAAAACATTCAAAAGTGTCTTTACTTTTATTTCCTTTCTTCACTACTCAATATCATCTTTTATTATTCTTTCCCTCTAACCTTTGAAGCTTCTTCAAGATCTTTTGAGTATCTCACCATTCATTAAATTTAAAAATAATGTACTCAAATTTTTGCTCACTCTCTTGATTTTCTTTTGCACATTGAATTTATACTCACTACCTTACTGCTTCTAGCTTTTTCACTACCATAGGTCACAGGGTCAAATCCAGTCAAATCCCTTGAAGTTAATAGCCACTCTTGTAGTTGGAGGTTTACATAGACCTCAATCAAAATATTACAAGAAAAAGGGAGGGGATGTAGTTTAAGTCTTTTCCCAGAGTGAGTATATTATTTTTAAAAGTTCATAGAGAATATAGTATGTCTATTATAATGCAGAACAAGAATTGGAAATTTTGATTGAATTACAATGTAATGTTAGTCTCTCCCCAAGGCAGTATGACTTGTCTATCATTGATCATCTAAATAAAGTGAGAAACCTTGTCATTCTTGTCTTTATGTGCAACCCTAGGACACAAGGTATTGTTGAAATTTTTTATTACTTCTTTTGAAAAGTGAAGGTAAGAAAAGCAGAACATTGATTGCAAACATTAAGCAGGGTATAATCATGTAAAACATGTCTTTGTAATTTTTGAAAGTATGTTAGTGCCTGTGTATATTATGCATGGTTTCTATCATAAATGGGCCAATTATATGAGAGAATATGAGAGATGAAATTAAAAGAAGTCCAACCAGTTATATGGGATCATAACTTTGAAATATATGTACAAGACATGTCTAACAAGTTCACCCCAATTGATAATACCTTCACTGTGCTTTACTTGATGCATGTACCTTGCTCCTCATCTTGTAGATTTTGAGGCCTAGAAATCCTCTCTTTGTAAATGTTTTATATTACCTTATTATCCATTTGACGGTTAAATGTTAAAATTATGTTGCTTTTTCTTTGTGAAGAGCTACCCTCCTCAAATCCAAATTAATGAATCTAGTTGGCCTAGTGCAACGGCACATAGAGGGGAAAAACTTCAAACACAAGTAAGACAATGAAATGAATTGTCTAAATCAGTATTTGCAAGAAGAAGTATACTAGCTTTATTGACGCTGGAAAAAATTGTCTGTATTACATGATGTAAACTTGATAAGACAATAAAATAATCATGTACAAAATTTATACTTCATAATTAACTTTACATCAGTTGACAAAATTCCAATGCCTCAAGATAGTTCTTTCCCACACCCAATTATTTGTCTCTGTTATTGATTGTGAATAGCCTTATAGGGTTGACATGAACATCTCTTCAGGACCTCCTTGACAAATCGTGCCTTATTCCCTTTTGACTTATTATGATGATATTTTATTTTCTTCTAGTGTTGAACTAGCAAAACACAAGGTTCAAACATAACAGAGAACTTTTCTAAGTGCTTTTCATAAATATGATCTATGAATCAATTGTCAAGCTAATCTAGCTGGAAGTGTTCCTCTGCAACTTCCACCCAAAGACCAAAAATGCTAGAGGCCTTGATATCTAACCATTGATGCTCAATATGTTCATCACAGATGATATGCAACAGAGACCTTAAGTCCCTAGCCAATTTAGGAAGTTTCCTCACATGTAAAAACTCCCTCATATCAAGTTCTTTTAACCTAAATAATTACCCCAATTGATTTGGAAGTTGTATTAGGCACCCACACAACGAAACATCAAGGGACTATAGTTGTCTAAGTTTACAAATTTAATATGGTAGTTCTTTTAAACTTGGACATGCGTACAATTTGAGCATTTTCAGTGAGCTGAGATATTCTATATCATTGGATAACTTGTGAAGATCATGGCAGTTTGTGATGGACAACCGTTGAAGGAAAGTCATATTATATATACTTGAAGGCAGTTCCTCCAAATTGCTACAATGATCAATAATGAACTCAAGAAGACTGGGGAACTCCAAACACAACCCTCTATATAATATAGTCATATTTCCACAACCCTCACATAGAATCAACGATAACTTCTATAATTTTTGCTAGGATTGAAAGTATTTTTGAAGGGGAGGAAGAATTACTCTCTCTAACTGAACAACTTTTAGCTGAGTTAATGAAGACAAGACTAATATTCCTTGGAGTGTAGCACACTTAAAATTGTGATTGAAAATTATCAGAACCTTTAATTTATGCATTGATTGCATAAATGGTGGAAGAAAGTATTCACTTGCAGAAAAGTTTAAGATAAGAGCCTTGGCATTTGGAAAGTCCATATGACACCAATCCTTCATTAGACCTTGACATACAATAATGCAGAAATCAACACATTTAGAAACAAATTATGTGCAGGTAGAATGTAAGAGCTTTCAAGTTTTTGTTCAAGTGAGACAGTTCAATATTGAAAGAAATAGCACCAAACCTGTGTGGAAGACTCTTACTTTTTATCTTTAATGATTTTTTATATGTCACAATTCTTCTCAAATTTATGCCTTACAACGTTTCCTTTGCAACATCTAGTGCAATTTCTAGTATACAATTTATTTCCATGTATTTAATGAACTTGGTTGTGTGAAGTAGCTAATACGAGGGAAATGTGTAATTCCATGTGTCATTTTTAAAGTAAAAATAAAATATCATCTAAATGAAAAAAACAATATTCTCTATAATAAAAAACAAAAATGAATAAAAATGTTTGATTAGTTTTAATTAAAAGAATTAAAAAACATCAATAATCTCATTTTGGGTTCCTTGTTGATATTACAATATGGTATGGGTGATAGCATTGAATTTGTTGGAAAATCAGGGCTCTGCATTCTGATCTAGGGTTTTAGTCAGGGTTTGAAGCTGGTGACCATGGTGGGTCGTGGAGGAGGGAGTTCTGCTCCCTCCTATAATCACATAGTCGCGAACAGAAACAAGCAAACAACAAAGGGGATCACTGAGGACACTGACATAGGAAATATCAAATCTCATGAACAAAGAGAAAATCATGAGGAAGATAGCAGGGAGAAGAGGAAAGAGGGCAGCAGTCAGAAAGTTGCACCTTTGAGGGCGACAGGGGGCTGCAAACCCAAGTTGACCATTACTCCTCGGGTCATTTTAAGTGACCCAGCGCTACAGGTGCATAGAGATCACATGGCAGAACACGCGATCATATGCAAATTTATGGGGACTTGGCCGACGGAGAAGGCCTTACATGCATGGATAAGGTACCACTGGAAACCAAAAGGAGAAATAAACCTTCACCTTGGATCCAAGGGTTTCTTCACAGTGGTGTTCACGAGCTTAGAAGATAAAGACAAAGTG
This sequence comes from Pinus tabuliformis, assembly GCA_031772625.1. Classification (NCBI taxonomy): domain Eukaryota; kingdom Viridiplantae; phylum Streptophyta; class Pinopsida; order Pinales; family Pinaceae; genus Pinus; species Pinus tabuliformis. Next base: position 794,756,866 of record CM062815.1, on the reverse strand, counting down.
TTCGAGGGAGGACCCTATTTTTACGCTGTTGTAGGCCTGTACATGCGACCATGGGTGATGAACTTTGTCCTACAACGAGAAACATTCACTTTAGTACCGGTATGGATAAGACTTTACTCCCTTCCTTTAGATTATTGGTTGCCAGAGTCTCTAAAGGCTATTGGCAATAAACTAGGGCATTTTATAAAGACATCAGATGCGACATTAAGAGGCAAATACACTTCCTTCACTCGGATCTGTGTGGAAATCTACCTATCTGGGACACTGCCAGACGAGATCATTTTAGAAGTTTATGATGAGGAATGGGTGCAGGCAGTGAACTATGAGCATGTCCCATTTAGGTGCCGCAAGTGCCATGAACATGGGCACCTATACAGAGACTGCCCATTAAACAAACTGGAAAGCAACAAAAAAACCACCACAAGCAAAGATCCTGAGGGTTTCACTAAGGTGGGGGGTAAGGGGAAAGGAGGAAAGTGGCACCAAAATAAAATCAACGAGGACAGACAACTGAGCCATAATAGTTTCAAAATCTTAGAAGAAGAAATTGGAAACAATGGGAAAAACCAGAAATCAGAGACTAAGACCAATCAGAAGGATAGGGATACTAACATGGAGGACATACCAAAGAACAACCAGCAACAGGAGGATCTGCCAAGCATTGTGGAGCTCAGCAAGGACCATGAGATGACCCCAAGTGAGGCGGGAACAGAGGATCATGAACTACAGGAGATTCTTGAGAAGGAAAACTTAGATCTAGAAAAGTTTCTGGAGCAGGTGATTAATAAAGGAATTGACTCCCTGCCAAAAGAGGAGTTTGGCAGGGTTCAACAACTCTTCCTATGGAGATCCCAGTCGAAGAGTTCTTGAGTCAAAAGAAACCATGACAACCAAGAAAATAGAGGGATGAAGATAAAGGAGGAAACATTGGGGCACTCTTCCAAGAACCCGGGTAGGAAAAGAGGAAGGAAAAGACAAAATGAGCTACTGACATAATGTCGAAAACTCATGATCAAATCAGGTAAGATGAAATATCTGACCAGTTACTCTTTTACAAACCTTTCTTAATGAAGTTCACAACTTGGAATATTAGGGGTCTAGGAAGTAAAAGGAAACAAAGAAATATCAGCAGTAGAATAAAAGAAGAAAAACTCGACATGGTTTTCATTCAGGAAACAAAATGATCGATGGATAAAATCAAGGAAATACATAGCAAATGGATGAGCAGGTATGAGTATCTAGAGGTTAAGGCAGAAAACTTGGCAGGAGGGATTCTTACGCTTTGGGATCCCTAAAAACTTGGAATCCTGGACGCGGAAGCATCCAGGAACTATCTTTCATTGGTAATACAACCTGTGGGTGATAAGGAGAGTTACATGGTTAGAAATGTTTATGGTCCTTAAAAACTGTAAGACAAAATCAATCTCCTCACTTCCCTTGAGGAGATAAGAGAGAGATATCCTGATACACCCTGGATTCTGGCAGGGGATTTCAATATGATCAAATCTCTTACAGAGAAAAAAGGGGCTACCAGAACACTAGGTAGATCCATTGCCTTCCAGAACTTCATAAATAACAAGAGATTAGTGGATGCTGAAATAATAAATGGCACCTTCACCTGGAACAACAAGAGAGGAGGGGATTCTCAAGTTGCCTCTAAACTAGACAGATTCATGATCTCAGAGGACCTATTTCTCACAGGCCCTGACATGTCAACTTTAATCCTTCCTTTTGGAGGCTTAGACCACTGGCATGTCCAACTTGAAGCCACTTTTATGGGCACACCGAGGAATAGACCTTTCAGGTTTGAAAATGTCTAGCTTTCTCACCCTGACTTCACCAGAAATATTGATAAATGGTGGAGGGAAGAGTTGCCCTTTAAAGGCACTAAAATGTTCATTCTACAAAAAAGACTTAAACACATCAAAGTCAGACTCAAAGATTGGAACAAAAAATAGTTTGGTAACATTTTCGAAGCCAAAAAAGAAGTTGAACAGAAACTTCAGGGGATCAATCAGCTCATGATCACAGATGGCTTTAACGAGGAAAGGAAAACTCAAGCAGATGCTCTTCAAAAGGAATGGGATGACAGGTGCAGGCAAGAGGAGATTTTTCTAGAGACAGAAATCAAGAGTACAGTGGATTAAAGAAGGGGAAAGAAACAAAAAGAAAATTCACAAGTCAACATTGAGGCACAGGTCACACAACAGAATTCTAAAACTCAAAGATTATCAAGGGAAAGAGCTCATCACCCACAAAGAAATGGAATCTATCCTAGTACAACACTTCCTTAGCATTGCAAAGGAGCCTCTCTTAGACAGGTCATAGTTCATTAACAAATTCACAAGGTACATTCCCAAGCTTGTCACAAGGGAAGACAATCATAATCTCAATAGGCCAGTATCCGAAGATGAGGTCAGTGAAGTTATCAATGAGATGCAAAATGGGAAAGCTCCTGGCCCGGATGGTTTCAATGTGGAATTTTTCAAAGAATGTTGGAAAACAATCAAACAAGACATCCTTGAGGTGGTGGAAGACTCAAGAAGATCCAAATCGGTCCTGAAGGCTCTCAATGCCTCTTTCATAGCTTTGATTCCAAAGCAGGAGAAATCCATCACACCGGACAGATTCAGACCCATAGCTTTATGTAATGTGGTGTACAAAATTATTTCAAAAGTGATTGCTAATAGACTCAAGCCCCTTCTTCCAGCTCTCATCTCAGAGGAGCAAACTGGTTATGTGGAAGGAAGACAGATTCTCAACAACATCATACAAGCTCATGAGATGGTACACTCTCTGAAGAGAAATAAGCAATTTGGTATGATCATATAGCTTGACCTAGTGAAAGCTTATGACAAGCTCAGCTGGTCTTACATCAGGGTAGTTTTGAAAGCTTATTGTTTTGACCACAATTGGATCAGATGGGTTATGGCCCTTGCATCCATGGTCAGTTTCTCAATCTTGCTTAATGGCTCGCCCTCAAGAACCTTCATGCCTTCTAGGGGACTAAGACAAGGAGATCCACTCTCCCCCTTCCTCTTTGTGCTCATGATGGAAGGGCTAGGTAGAGCGATAAAAATGGCAAGTGCTGAGGGAAGAATCAAGGGTTTGAAACTCACCACAGATGGAGCGACCTCAACTCACCAACAATTTGTGGATGATACTATGCTGTAGGGCATTCCCACAATCAAGGAAGCCAAAGCTTTTAAACAAATCTTGAATGACTTTTCTATGGCCGCTGGTACAGAGGTAAGCCTTGACAAATCAAAAGTTTTCTTTTTTAACACTGACATTGCTATTCAGAGAAATCTTACCAGAATTCTAGGGTTCCAAAGGGATCAGTTACCCTCTAAGTACCTTGGAATGCCCCTTACAAACAAACCTCTAAGCAGGGGAGTGTGGGAGCCGATCATTAACAAACTTCAGGATAAAGTAAGGAAATGGACATGCAGATCTTTAAATTTAGTAGGGCACCTTGTGCTCACAAAAACTATCCTGCAGACCATACCCATTTTCATAATGTCTAGCCTTACTGTTCCTAAAGGAATTTTACAACATATCAAGAACATTCAAAGAGATTTTCTTTGGGGCAAAGGGGAAGAGAAAAAGAAACGGGCTCTAGTAGCTTGGGATAAGCTATGAAAACCTAAGGCCCATGGAGGTTTGGGGCTTCATGACCCCGAAACCCTCAGCAAAGCTTTGGTGGAGGTGGCTCAAGGAATCAGCAACCCATTGGGCCAAGCTTTAGAAATAGAAATATGCAAGAAAAGAGATCATATTCGAATGTCTGGGCTTATCAAGGGCTCCGACATTTGGAATCTTGCTTGGGAAAATAGAGGCATTGTCCAGAAGCATAGCTTCTGGGAGATCCCAGAAGGGAACCTGGCAAGATTCTGGGAGGACAAGTGGCAGCAAGAACCAAACCTATTTAGGGAAGAACTAACTGATCTCAAAAATGACACCAACAACAAAGGTTTATGCATGGTAAGTGACTTCTGGGAACAGGTAAGGAGAAATGGCAAATGGAGAATATGGAAGGATCTAGGCTACAGGGAAGAGAGCCCTTTGAAAGGTCAGGCAAACTCTCTTGCTATGGACTTGGAACAAAGGAAGATTTTTGTTTCATCCTCGTTTGACCAACTAAGATGGGGAAGAAACAAATAAGGTAACTTTAACATCAAAGAAGCCAAACAAATAGCCCTAGGGTTTGATTATCAAAACCCTGATAAGGCATGGAAGAACCTCTAGCAGCACCCGCATTGGATGAAGATGAAGTTGTTCATGTGGTTAGTTCAACAAAAGAAAATTTTAACTTGGGAAAATCTTCTGAAGAAAGGTTTTGTTGGCCCATCCAAATGCTTTATGTGTGGTACACAAGAGGAGATGATGGAACACTTACTCAACCTTTGAACCTTCACCTCAACATTGTGGGATTGGGTGGCCTCAGTCTTTAGGCAAACTGATAGGGATGGCCTCAGCATTACCAACACTTTGAGGAATTGGAGAAGGAACTTCTCAGGCAATGAGATCATCAATAACACTTGGACTATGGTTCCAGGCTTCTTAATCTGGGATGTCTGGAAAGAACTCAATGGCAGGATTTTCAAGAGAAAAACTGGCTCAACCTAGAACAATATTGCACAGATATTAAGACAACTCAAAGATACTGTGGGTGCCATGTTAGGGAGACCTCCTAAGAACCCGACTCTGCCCTAGGACACTCGTATACTACTACAGTTGGGTCTCCATTCGTTAGTTCCCCAGAGCATGCACAAGGATGTGAGCTGGATAAACGTTGTTAAAGACTTTTGGCAACCTCCTCCTTATGGTTTCTTGAAAATTAACATAAATGGAGCTTCTAAAGGTAACCCAGTGATGGCTAATTTTGGCGGGGTCATCAGAGATGAGCAGGGGTGCATAAAGGACATCTTTCATAGTCATCTGGGAACTGCCACAAATAATATGGCGAAGCTCATGGCCTTAAAGCAGTGCCTGGAAATACTAATTGAGTCAAATTCTCATAATGTCATCATTGAAGAAGATTCGGTATTGGTTATTAATGTGGCCAAGAAGATCTGCAATGAAAAAGCACCTGGAAAAGTATCAAAACATTGGCAACTGTTGCAGGTCTTTCAACGAATTCACTCCCACCTACAAACCCTAAGAATGACCAGCTTTGTTCATGTGCAAAGAAAAGCCAATATGCTGACTGATCATCTCGCGAATGAAGGAGTGTTTTGCAAAGAAACTTACAGCAGGTATGCATGGGACTCGACACCCTCAGGGAAATTGCGTGAGGATTTTCAAAGATAGGTGGACAAAGACATGGAAAAATTCCAAACTATTAGGACTGAACAAGAACAAAGACTAGTGGAAGCAGGAGAAAGTGGAAGTGAAAGTCATTATAACCGTTAATTTTAAAAAACAAGAATAAAAGGAAAAAGGGAGAAGATAAATGCTTAAAATAGAGCTTTCCACAGGGGAGAGGCACTTGGTAAACAACAGGCATCTCAGTAGGTCGTTGACCATGGATCTTGACAGCCTTTGTAATCAATTGGCCATCAGGCAAAAAAGAAATCAGAGGTTAACCACCATTAAGCAAACCCGATGCTCTTTAGTTTAATGGTTTATAACCCTCATCGGGTCCGAAAAGGAAATTATAGACTGTGCAGGGTTTCCGCTCTGATATCTCGGAGGACCGTCAGATCAATCGTCGCATTCTATAAGTAATCGAAGCTTAAGTTTCAAAACAGACCCGAACTTTTATAAACCAATGGCTCACAATCATTTCGAGTCCATGAACCGGGTTTGTGATCATCGGATCTCACGAGATCTTAGATGGTTTTGGGTTTGTTTCGAGTTATGTATTTGGTTACCCTTCATAGGGTTAGCCCTTGTTGATCCTTACATTGCAAAGCCATGAAAAGCCATTATAAAGCCATGTAACATATGTAATCTTTCTTGTGGTTAATAGAAGGCTCCACTCTTATTTGACCAAAAAAAAGATATTACAATATGGTATGAAAGAGATGTAGTAAAAATATTTCACTTTCATTTTTAACAATAAATAAAACATCTTAATGTCGATATATATATATATATATATATATATATATATATAGGGATTTTTATCAAATCTCCCCCAGAACGCAACGAAAACCTAGAATTTACATCAAGTTCTAGAGTCAGATTCCTCGGCTAGAGAAGACAAAATGAGAATTTCTACATCACTATGATATCGTCTATTTGCTAACATAGTGACAACTATTAAATAAGCAAAATTGGCCATAGAGTAAAATAGATTTACAAAATTTAGTCATTCACCCAGTTAAGATTCAACAGACATATCTTTTGCCTCATTTGCATCTTCATTTCCATTTGATGATTGAAATATGGGGGTTGGGCTTGCCAAGGACAAGTTCTCCAACTAGCAGCAAAGAGCATCAATCTCATCATTTTGATGGTTAATTTAACATTGTAGTCCATGAATTCTTTCATTTTGTTCCACAATTGTAAGGGAGAATTGGAGGAGCATCTGCATAATTGAATTGCAGTATAATTTTTAAGAAATAGAGAAGTGAGGGCAAAGGGGGCACTTTGAGGATCCCTCACTTCCACCTTCAAGGATGGAATTCTCCATCAAAGAGTCGTGCCAAGGACAAACTCTATCACTGGCCTGGAAAATTTTAATCTCCCAATTGCATGCCAGATACATTGACGGATGGCTACCAAACACTACAACACAGATGGGACTACTGCAAATCGATTCCAAACACCAAAACTCTAGAGGCCAGAGTTGGTGAGGGGACTTGCTTTCATATTGCTTATATCCTCTCACACTAGGGGCAGATAACACCAAACACTGACATAAGCCAAATAAGGAGACCTAAAGGAAAAGAAAGTTACCAAATCCTCCCATGAAAGCTGTTGAAACTGACGAAGACCAACTACCATGCAACGTAGCAAGCTATTGTTTTGGACCTTACTTAGAGAAAGACCACCTCAGGTCGTTATCTTCTTAATTTTCCAACACTCGCACTCAGCCAATTGCTTTTTCTCTAAATGACCAACTCAAAATGATTGAGCACTAATGCAAGAGGAAAATTCAAGTAATTAACCCCATCCTAGTCTTGCCACTGCTTGAACCTTACAGACAAAGCCGGTGGGCTCAAAATGATTCTCCAATTATTGAGGAGGTGGAGCTGAAGCTTCACACTATTCCAACAATCTGCATCCTATCTTAAATAGCTAAAATTCTATATTGGATCATTAATATCCTCCATGAATGGGAATATCGAGCTTTGTATTGCTCACAAAAGCATCCTTCTTCCTTCCTATATAAGGGATGAAGCCATCACTTCAATTTGTTTGAGCTTGAAGTTTGCACATAGGGAGATTAAGTGCTTGAATCCACTATGTAGCCTCACCCTGCTTGATGTATGAGGTGGCGTGTGGCCTGCAATTCACCATTTAAACTGAAATCCTTACATAATATTGATTGATCCCAAGATGCATTAATATACAAAAGGTGGACTACCAAATCGATCCTTTCCTTCATGATTCTAATGATTTTTTGAATTGAATACCCATAAGCCTTTTTCATTAGCATTGTTAAGTCATGGAATGGTATGCCAACGTTGTTGCCCATTTATTTATGTTTGTCCCTTTCTAAGATTGCATGTTAGATTGGCTTGGTGATTTGCCAAAGAGTTGTGAATTTGAAGGATGTGAACAAAGCTTTTACGTTGAAAGGAGCCCAAGATACTCATAATTTAAAAGGAGGAGGTGATTAAGCTTATTCGTTTTGGAGGTAGTGCTCTTTTCCAGGAATTATATTGTTATGAGGGAATCTTCAACAATAATAATTCTAGAGATTCTTTCTTCCTTAGCAAATTTGAGACCAAGGAGGAGCATGTACATTTTAGCCATGTTGTTATATTCATTTCCAAGACCCCGAGTGTTATAGACATTTTTGTGCCTTACAGCATTGAGCATGAAATGTCAATAATCCAAGGGATCCAAAGTCCCTAAAAGAGTTGTTCCTACCCCTAAAGGAACAAGGTCAACAAGAGACAGCTTCTCCCAAAAGTTCTCCACCAAAAACCACTCAGAAACAGTCAATTCAGGATCAATTCAGAGGCTCCACTAGCTGTCTGCGCTGAAATGCAGAGATTACATTGGCTAGGTGCACTGCAACGCAGGTAGAAGCACTACCAGGGTGCGCTGAGCAGGAAATGACAAATGGCAAGTTCATTCAACGAGGTGGAAAGACCCTGGAAGCTTCCAGAATCTTCCTCAATGACACTTGCCTCAATGAATTCGACTAGTGATGAGTAAGAGGTTCTCAACCTCCAAGTGGAAGCAAGAACTGACAGAGGCAAGCCACAAGTCAAAACATAAGATGACTCATCCTCTCTGCTTACATCTATATATGGATCTCTCACCCAGAGGTTCAGGAGGCTGGAATTTTGTACTTTGCAGAGAATTGCTGTTGGTTTGAGATTGAGATTAGTACATTGGGTGATTTATGCTTTGTTGGAGGAAAGGAAGGGATTCTTTGGTCCGACGATTAGTATAGCACAACAGAACATGGCTTCACAACCGTGGCTGGTGCAATACCAACAACCACAATTCCAACAAGTGTACCAAGGTTCTGAGCAGCAGATCTTTGCGAACAGTGGACAACCGTACATTCAAAACGGTCAAAATCAACCACTTTACAGTGGTCAAGTCCACCAACCGTATCAGTCATACCAGCATCAATTACATTATGCTGGTATGCAAAGGCCAACTGCTCAGGCAATTCCATCGTACCCTGGGTATGCTTCACCTAACCTGAATCAACAGTTACCATTCGTGGCAACTTTAGAGTTACCCGATTTACACCGGTTAACAAACGATCCAATTGCTTACGCCCCTTAGTGGCCAGCGATTCCTCACAAACTTCCCTCAGACATTCCTAAATTTAATGGAAATCCAGGTGAGGACCCATTGAATCACGTGATGACATTTCATCTGTGGTGTTCATCAAACACCCTAAACGATGATTCGATAAGGCTTCGCCTTTTTCAGAGGACGTTAACGGGTCCAACGGCAAAATGGTATATTGAATTGCCTAGAGCTTCGTTCGACAATTTCAGCACCTTAGCCACGACTTTCTTAACCCATTTTCAATTACCGATAAGGTATGAAACGGGAACGGAAATCTTAACCAACTTCAAACAGACAACGGCCACTCACATATCTGATCATATACATGAGTGGCGACGTCGTCGTAGGATGGTAAAAACGTACGTTCCTGATCAGCTACTAGCTGAATGGTTTATTAAGTCGTTACTTCCTGCCATAACGGAAGATGTGGCGAAGGGGGGAGTCGTAACGGAAGAGCAAGTTATCGCTTGTGCGCAATATCTAGACTTGGTCTATACTCAGTCTGGCACGCTCTACGACAAAATACCTGACGCCCCTAGACCAGAATTCTCAATTCCTCCTCCTCCTAACTCAAACAATGACTCTCAAGCCGGCGATGGCATGATTTGCACGACAAACGCGAAATCGACAAAGGCTTCATCCAAGAAAGCCCGTAAGATTTCAGATCAAAATGCAAAAGACGAAATTCTTGCTTCGGAAGTAAATGTCGTATCAGCAGATAAGGGCAAAGAAACCAAACAACCAGGAAGCAAGAAGAAACAAAGCAAAGGGAAGAAGAAGAAACAAGGAGAGTCATCTCCTGAAAAAACTTCTTCAAACCCTCCTGGAAATAGGAAACCAAAGAGTCCATGTCAGATATGTGATGAGGATCATTGGACAGCAGATTGTCTATACAGAGCTGAGCTTAAGAAATTCTTTAAAAGTTCGAAAACCTCAGCAGTATAAACTGATCCGTTTCCGAATCCAGGGACAAATCTGGTTGAAAGTGGAAATGCTTCCCCGTCGCAAGTGCTAATGTTGTCAATTTCGAAGCAGCAAAATGATGCTTTGATTTCGACAAGGAACAAAGATTATGGGAATCCGCAGCTGTCGAACGACAAAGGTAAAGATCAACCAAGTAGTTCGACAACAACTTCGACAGAAGTTGTACCACCCATAATTCCTGAATTAACAATAAAACCGCCAAAGGGAGTAGTACACAAGTCAACATTTAATCCTCGCGCCAGAGCGGCGCAGCATTATAACATAGTGGAAGATTTGGCCCAATCGCCATCCGCTATGTCGACTCTTGAAGTACTACAAAATTGTCCATCCCAAAGGTAGGCTTTGTTATCAGCCATTGGTGGGGTTGATCCTAAGGATTCCAATCTTGTATCCTTCGACCACAAAGGATACGATCCTCAGTTACCAGCTCAACTAGCTTTCCTTATTCAAGTGAAAGCCCTCAACAAAACTATTCACCGAACGATTATTGATGAGGGGGCATCTACATGTATTATGTCGATGAGTTGCTGGAAAACTTTAGGATCTCCAACCTTGTCGCGATCTTCGACGACATTAAAAGCATTCGACGGAAGGACATATACCCCATATGGTATCCTAAATAACTTGAAGGTTGAACTAGGGGGAAAAACAGTGGAAATAGATGTTGAAGTCATCAATGGGAATCTTGATTACAACATCCTGCTGGGAAGACCGTGGATATATGCCATGGCGGTTGTTGTGTCGACCTATTTTAGAAAGATCGCATTCCCCTTTCAAGGGGGGATTACGATCGTCGACCAGCAAAACTTCCTCCCCAATGATTCACAAGTTACAGGAAGCATTCCCATGATCCATGGAAGCCCCCATTCACTTCAGAATATCGGAGTAGGCCTACTGAAAGATCCTATATTAATGGGAACTTTCGCTCTTCCACCTCCAATTGATTTGGCGGGAGTAGCGTCGATAGGTACCTGCAATATGATATCTTCCACGAAGATCTCAGAAGACGATATCAACATGGATCATGCAATGGTTTTGCCCCCCAAGCCCAATAGAAGTATTGTAGCAATCAATTTTCTTGGCCTGGGGGGCAACCCCAAATCAACGCTCATCAAGCGTTTGGATAGATAGGTCTAGAGAATATGGTACCCCTTCAGATCCTTGGTCGCGAGTGCATGGAACCGACGAAGGAATTGTCCAATCAATGGTAATTGACGAGGCACCATGGAATGATTCCCACCATCGTTCCCTTCTCCCGGATTGTGGAGAAGATACTCAAGATGACCTTTATCATCCTTCAGTTTTCGATTTTCTATCAAATACTGTAAATATAGTGGACTCCGAGGACGGTTCTTATCTCGTGTCAACCTCGTTAAAAAATGAAACAAGGAGTCATGAGGATAGTTCTTTTACTGAGTCAACCTCATTAAAAAATGAAACAAATCCCCTTTCCAAGTCTCAAAGGTAAACCTTCATTCCAACCACCGAGTTGAATGCAATGAAGCTTGGGGGGCATGCACCTCGATTAGCGTTATTATGCTGGGGGCATGCAAACTTATCGAGCAGTTTTAGCGTATAGTTCATGCTCGTTAAAAAATAAACATAAAATCGAGCAGTTTTAGCGTATAGTTCATGCTCGTTAAAAAATAAACATAAAATCGAGCAGTTTTAACGTATAGTTCATGCTCGTTAAAAAATAAACATAAAATCGAGCAGTTTTAGCGTATAGTTCATGCTCGTTAAAAAATAAACATAAAATCGAGCAAGTGTTTCAATCCGCGTTTAAGCTCGTTAAAAAATGAACTACCCAGTAAATAACCACTGCGAATGTAAATTATCAGCCATTAAAGCCTTGGTCGTGTTTGCACCGTCACCTCCACTTTTCCATTGGCCGATCATTCACCTCCATTTGATTGTTTACCCATTTTGAGGAATAGCTGCGAAGAGTGATCTCACTTAGCCATCCTTGTGACACTGCCGTGATTGGAAAATTCCAAACCTTACCTGGAATCAGCTGCTAACCCGTTTATCACTCGTTCCTCAAAAGACGAGTCTTCTTTAAGCTCTTTTCATCTGACTCGTAAAATATGAAAAGATTGCCGAGTTTTGGCCTTCCAGCTCGTTAAAGCGACCGGAAGTGCTATCCCTCCTCTAGATTTTAATCTTTTTGGACCTGAGGGATTATTGCACAAAAAGATCGAGCGCTTGTTTTGTTCGGCTCGTTAAAACTATCAAAAATTCATCCCTTCTGTATTGTTTTATACTTTTTCAGACTTAAGGGATTAGATGACAAAAAAGGAGCTTTGGAGTTATATTTACGTACCTTTTTAGACTCTCTAAAAATGAAAAGGGACCGAGTTATCTTTGTCGTTAAACTCGTTAAAAACATTAATAGCGACAAACTTGTCTTTAGACGAGAACGAGTTTCACTATCGCTAGGCTCGTTAAAACATAGCGATGGGTTTGCCCGAAGGGCAAATTATAGAACAAGCATATGTTATCCTCCTCAAGCTTGACAAAAATAAAGAGGTACTGGTCAGAAATGACTGGGGAAAAATTGGGAAGAAACTCAAAGAACTTTTATTGGTAGCAAGTTGCTCTTGAACATGACACTTCCACTCCGTGTCTGAGTCGGGTTGGGTTGTTTCATTCACCGGTCACATCACCATGGTCTCGCCATACCATCCATCTTTGGGGTAAATGCTACCAATCCATCACACAAGTGTCGCCGATATGTTTAAGAGAAGTCATCCAGAGAAGTCAACCGTGTCCCATCCACTACCATACATTATCCTTCATCCTTTCATGACCGCCACCCTGAACCATATATCATCAGATCGTTTTCACCTCCATCAAAATCATTTGCTCCGTTCTGTGTCACTGATGTGGGATACATTAAGGCCCTCCTTTGACGGATCGCTTCTTGTCGACATCAGCTCATTATCCAAGAAGTTGATCTAGGAACACACCCTTCAGTACTTTGAAGCTTGCATGCCTCAATGGCAAGTTTCTCACTTCTGGCAACAGGTATACATCAATGACCTTCGACCGGAAGATTTTGCGTGGTGTTCGACGCCAAGTCCTTTATTCACACCACGTGAATTGTACTGCAGTACCTTGAGGGTCATTATCATTATCGGTGATTCCTCTCGCGCTTGTTAACAGTTTACATCATTGACTGGTAATCAAGCGATGTCTTTCCATGTTCGACTTCAGAACATTTCTCACATGGATCGACTTATACTTAGAGTGAAGATCGAACGAGATTGAAGACCCCGGATCTAGTTCCATCCATCCAGGCTGCGATATATATTCAGGAAAAAATAAAGACATTGACATGTACAGCATTGCAGCAGATAATCATCCTACCAAAAGGATGATGATTTCATCAAAATCATCAGTCTACCATCAGACGATTGTCTGTTCTATGTACAGAAAAATGAATTTATAAAGTTGAGCATGGGAATGCCCGCCTCAGCTAGATCATGAAAGCAGTATGAAAAATAATGTATTGTATTGTATCTTATTACAGGTCTCCTCCCAGCATTGGAAGAACTTCGGATCCTCCTAATAAAGCATTTCACCCGATAAACGGCCTCATACTTTAGGGGGCAACTGTTATAGACATTTTTGTGCCTTACAGCATTGAGCATGAAATGTCCATAATCCAAGGGATCCAAAGTCCCTAAATGAGTTGTTCCTACCCCTAAAGGAACAAGGTCAACCAATGACAGCTTCTCCCAGAAGTTCTCCACCAAAAACAACTCAGAAACAGTCAATTCAGGATCAATTCAGAGGCTCCACTAGCTGTCTGCACTGAAATGCAGAGATTACACTGGCTAGGTGCACTGCAACGCAGGTAGAAGCACTACCAGGGTGCGCTGAGCGGGAAATGACAAATGGCAAGTTCATTCAACGAGGTGGAAAGACCCTGGAAGCTTCCAGAATCTTCCTCAATGACACTTGCCTCAATGAATTCGACTAATGATGAGTAAGAGGTTCTCAACCTCCAAGTGGAAGCAAGAACTGACAGAGGGAAGCCACAAGTCAAAACATAAGCTGACTCATCCTCTCTGCTTACATCTATATATGGATCTCTCACCCAGAGGTTCAGAAGGCTGGAATTTTGTACTTTGCAGAGAATTGTTGTTGGTTTGAGATTGAGATTAGTACATTGGGTGATTTATGCTTTGTTGGAGGAAAGGAAGGGATTCTTTTGCTGGGAGGTAGATGCTAGATTGGGACTCATTTGGTTGTATCTCCTCTTGAACCTTGTTATCATGTCAATAAAGCTACTTGAGTTTCTCCTATATGCTTGTATTTCAATGATGTTTTGTTATATTTGCATATTTAGTTTATATCTGATCCTAAACTAGTTATGAATGTGAATCTATATCTTTTGTGTAGTTTTCCTCTCTTGTGATCTTGCAGGAACTGGGTGAAGCTGGACCAGTGAAAGAGCAGGCAGCGGGAAGCGAACGAAAGAGAGAGTGATTGGATCGACAAACTAGCGGAAGACACCGGTTAGTTACATCCTTCTTTCTCTATTTGCATCTCATAAAGAAGAATACTCAGATAGCTTTCCTTGTTTGTTACTAAGGCACTATCACCTCTTAGAGTGGGATAGGGGCATTCCGAATTGGATACTTTTCCCAACAACACCGAGCATATTTAGTTTTGTGGTGCTCAACGGGATCCTAAAGGATCTCTTCCCCTCCTACAACCCCTAATCATAATTAAATATTTTAATGCAGAAAAAGAAGTAATTGAAAGTAAAAAATTTGATAACTTCATAATAAGAGAAATGAGAGGAAAAACCGTTTTAATTTGAACAATGTAATCCATAAATAAAATATATCAATACCCATATTAAGTAAAATATTTTAATGTTAAATAAAAAACTATATATATATATATAAAGAACAATGTATAAATTGATTATAAAAAATAAAAAAATATCTTATTGTTAAAACATTTAGAGTACTCTAACTATTCTACATCTTGGCCCTTTTTAAGGTATATTCTTTCATCAAAATTTTCCAAATCCAACAAAGAGTTTTTCGAATTATAAGTTTAAGTTGTGTATTCCTCATAATCCAAGTGTCTAAGGACATTTTCAAAGCATTGAATCTATTTATGTATTCAAAAATAAAATTTAAAAAATGAAAAATTACACACACACATATGGTGTGAACCTTTTCACTAATTTTTGCACTTTAAAAGAGGTTTGCACCTCAAGGGATTTGATCCCTCTCATTAATACTAAATCAGTGGTTAAAATAAATCCATACTAGTATTATTTAACTTTCAAAAAAAAAAACGTCTAATTTGATAATAAATTAACATACTCAAATTCACTTTCAATATTTATTTATTTGTATAGTAAGAGTAATGCATTTGGTTACAATAAATACAATAAGAAATATAAATAAATATGAATGGCTGGTATTTTTATAATAATGAATAAATATGGTCATTGTGATTTTTTTTAATCAATTATTTGAACGAGACATTATGTTTAAACATTCTACTATTTTTTCCCAATAATGGTGTCTTTTACATATGTAAGACCTTATATTTAACATTTTTTAAAACCAACCTAGATCTATGTTAACTCTGGATCTATCAAGCGCCGAGAGGGATCGAGCGTCTTGAGGTGAAAACCTCTTTTTTGAGTGAAAAACTTGAGGAAAGGTTTGCACCTCCAGAGATTTGATCCCTCTTAGTGTTTGATAGATTCGGAGTTAAGATGGATCTAGGCTGGTTTCAGTCGTGTGTGGCCAAGGAAAATCTAACGAACATATGATTAATTTTATCAATAATATGTAAATACATCTAATATTAATATAACCATTTTAAATATGCTAAATATGTCTGAGATTTATCTGATCATTTTAATTTTAATTTTCTTAGTTACCTCAGTTTGTTAAGATGATAAATATTGTCAGTAAATTTAATGATGAAAGATGATGAAATAAAAAATTTGAATGCTACAAAGTGACAATGTAATAGTGTTGAATGATAGAAAATCTAAATAATAAAAATGTAGTCAATTACAAATAGTCTTCATCGGGATCAATCTCAAACTATTTTCTTCTACTATTCTTGTTGTCACCCTTGTTAGTTTTGTCATATTTTCATATTGATTACATGAAAAGGATAGTTGAAATTGTAAACCATTTAAATATTTAGCTCGAACTATTGTAATAAATATCATACATTATCTGTCTTGCTCTCTAATATTAACAGGTTGAATTACTATAACAAAAAAATCAATGTGCATTTTCAATAATCAATATTGTTTTGTGCTTACACTGAAATCAATGTACACTATTAATCCAATCACTTTAAAATTAATGTACCATCATACATCCAATAACATCAAATCATAAATCAACATATACACTAAAATCAATGCATCTAATGCAAGAAATCAAATAAGATTAGAAAACAACATCTACATTGAAATCAATGCATCTAATACAAGTAATCAAATAGGATTAGAAATCAACATCTACACTCAAATCAATGCATCTAGTGCAAGCAAGAAAATAAGATTAGAAACCAACATCTACAATAAAATCAATGCATCTAGTGCAAGAAATCAAATAGGATTAGAAATCACTATCTACACTGAAATCAATGCATTTAATGCAAGCAATCAAATAGGATTAGAAATCACCATCTACACTGAAATCAATGCATTAAATGCAAGCAATCAAATATAATTAGAAATCAACATCTACATTGAAATTAATGCATCTAGTGGAAGAAATCAAATAAGATTAGAAATCACCATCTACACTAAAATCAATGCATTTAGTGCAAGAAATCAAATAAGATTAAAAATCACCATCTACACTGAAATCAATTCATTTAGTACAATCAATCAAACAAGATTAGAAATCATCTACATTTAAATCAATGCATCTAGTGCAAGCAATCAAATAGGATTAGAAATCACCATCTACACTGAAATCAATGTATCTAGTGCAAGAAATATTCTTCCCTCTCTCCCCCCTCCATCTATATCTATATCTCCCTCCATCTCTCCTTATTTGTCTATTTATCTCAACCCCACAAACACACACACACTCTCTCACTTCATATCTATCAATCTCACTATCCCTCCCTCCTTGTCTCCATCTCTCTCTTCTTTCTCTTCACCTTCCATCTATATCTCTATCTCCCTCTGTCTCTCTATATCACCCCCAAAACATACACTCTCTTTCTCCAATATATCTATCTATCACTCCCCCCTCCTCTCCCTCTCTCTCTCTTCCCCTTCTCTCCCTCTCCCCGAATTCTATCTCTCTTCCCTCCTGTTGTCCTCACTCTCTCTCTCCACCTTTCTCTCTCTATGTATTTCTTCTTACCTCCCTCTCTCTCCCCCTCCATATCCATCTCTCTTTCCCTACCTCTCTCCACTCTCTCACATCCTCTCTCTCTTCCTTTATCTCCCACCACTCTCTATCTCTCTCTCTTCACCTTCCAACTCTTTCACTATATGCCTCTCTCTCTCCTTATCTCCCCCCTTATCTCCATCTCTCCTTCTATGTCTCTTTATCTCATCCCCAAACATATACACTCTCTCCATCTCTCCCTTGTCACTCCCTCTATCTCTCCACTTATCACTCTTCACGTCTTTCTTCTTCCCTCCCTCTCTCCCCCTCCAACTCCATCTCTGTTAATTTTAGGCAACAATGGTTTGTTCTATGCTTTAGAGCAATTTTAAGTCAATTTATTTATGAGCCCAATATTAATTTCATTTTAGCAATCACATAAACATGTAAGTAAAGTACTGATAGAACATAAACATAAACAGTAGAAGACAAGCCAAGACAAGAGGACACAAGATGTGGCACTAGCTAGGGACAAACCCCAATGTGGGGAAACCCTTGATCAAACCATCTTTTAGTCTTCAATAGTCAGCAGAGAGAGATAGTACAATTTATAAATTTTGATAATTTATAACAGCAACAAAAGAGCCCTAACCAAAAAAGTCAACATGGGTCAACAGGTCAAATTTTCTTCCTCAATTCATCTCTCTCAAACCCAATCAACTCGGCCTCCAACAATCCTCTGAATCAACCCAAAACAGTCCTAAAAATCACAATCAAACTTGGTCAAAGCATAAGTCAAACCTGCGGTCAATTCTCTGTAGTCAACGTTGGTCAAACAATACGAAATGCCTCAATTTCTATGCCCAAAAATGTGGCTTGCCCAAACAGAAATTTCCCTCACAAAAACGCAGTCAAACAGGTCAACATTGGTGAAAACCCTTCCTGAAATTCGGTTAACGCCAATCAACGCCCAAAACAAAAAATGACTATCTTCTTCTTCACACGTGTGGAGAGGCTGCCCAAAATTTTGCACCCAATCATGTGAGGAGAGAGAGATGTGTGAGAATTGAAGTGTGTCCAAATGAGGAGGAGGCGTCGTGTATTTATAGGTAAATATTGAGGATGAATAGACGTGACTGTTGGGCTTCTGAGCCTACATGAGTTTATTGGCCAACCTTGATAATTTGTCCATGATCAAAATAAATTCATAACTTCATTTGTACATGCTAGAATGGGATGATCTTTAGATCAATCCTACACCTATCGGAGAGAGGAATCCAAGAAAAATATCAGTTGTCATAAATAAGATGACCCATGTGGAGTTTGGCCCTAGTTGTCAATTTTAACACTCCCTCTCAACTAGGGAGAACTCCACCTGCTAATCCATCCACCAATCTGTACCATCTTTGCCATCCATGCACTAATATGCACTACTATGTTATGCTCTGTTGAACTATGAAGAAGAAGAAGTGATTGAGAATGTATCACACCATTCTTTACTGACCTGAAGTCATTCCCAATCAAAAGAGAGTGTCTCGTACCACTCTTACTGACCTGAAGTCAATTCCAATCAAAAGAGAGTGTCTCATACCACTCTTACTAATCCAAAGTCAGTTCCAATCAAAAGAGAGTGTCTCATACTACTCGTACTGACTCGAAGTCAGTTCCCATTGATCCTAGATCAATATCGGACATCCTAGCATAGGGAGTATGGTAGTACACGATGCATCCATCGGTAGTACTATGGTACCTATCCTCATTTCCCTACTCATTGGCCAGATGAGAGGTACTTCCCATGAGTCTCAAAATGCATCGGTAGGATGTCTCGGTAGGAGAAGGATGAACCACTCATCTTGCTCACATGTCGCCAAGGGGTATCACGGGGGAAGGATGAACCATTCACCCTGTACATATCAAACCACTAGGTGAAGGTTGAACCACTCACCCTATGGTTGCTCACTGCTCCAAGGAGTACCCCAAGTCCCCCAGAGCTCCCAGAGGTCAATGTCCATCTCATACAGGACCCTCACAAAAGGGTCTCTCCACGAATCCAAGTCATTCTCGGAAGACCATGAATTTAACCTTCTCTAGGGGATTTGTCAGAATATCAACAACCTGCTCATCAATCCCAATGTGATGGAGCCTTATTACTCCTCGTTGTACCATATCCCGGATAAAGTGGTACCTGATATCTATATGCTTGGAGTGATCATGAAACCCGGGATTCTTTGATAATCTAATCCCACTCTGGTTGTCGCAAAATATCACGGTGGTATCCAGCACAAGTCCAAACAACTCATTGAAGAGCTTCCTCAACCAAACAGCTTCATAGGAGGCTATAGTAGCAACTATGTATTCGGCCTTGGCGTGCTCAAGGCAACCAATTTCTGCTTCCTGCTCATCCAGGATATCGAAGCAGAACCCAAAGAAAAACAACATCCAAAAGTGCTCTTGCGATCCACCACACTGCTAGCCTAATCAGCATCAGAATAACCTTGCAGCCTGACATTTCTGGTAGTGTATCTCAGTCCATGATTGATTATGCCCCGAATATATCTCAGAGTATTCTTGGTGGCAATCCAATGTATATGATGAGGCTCAACCATGTATTGGCTCAATGTGTTAATTGCAAAGCATATGTCCAGATGGGAGTTCACCTAGAACATCAGTGCTCCTATAAGTTGATGATACTCAGAAGCATTCCCCAATTCAGGTCCAGCAGCACCACCACATAACTTCTTAAAGTTAAGTTCCATTGTAGTAGTCACAGGCTTGCAGTCTTCCATCCCAAATCTTTCCAATATCTTCGCAACATATTTTCCTTGAGAGAGGAAAATTTTACCTGGCTTTTGCTAGACCTCCAACCATAGGAGATAGTGCATCGATCCTAGGTCCTTCATCTCTTACATTTGTGAATGAGAGGGTCTGCACCTATCAGAAAGAGATCATCCACATAAAGTACCAGAATGAGAGGTTTATCATTTTCAACCTTAAAGTAAAGGTTTGGATCGGCTTCACTTCTAGTGAATCTCGGCTTAATCAGATAGTTATTGATCCTCTCATAGCAAGCCTGGGGTGTTTGCTTCAATCCATAGAGAGCTTTCTTCAACCTGCATACATGAGATTCCCGATCATGAACTTCAAACCCCTCTGGTTGTTCCACATAGACTTCCTCTTTGATTAAACCATGCAAGAAGGTGGTCTTGACATCCATCTGACGTAGGTTCCATCCTTGTGAGGTAGCAAGGGCTATGATCGAGCAGATGGTGGTGTATCTGGAAACAGGTGCAAATATCTCATCGTAATCTACACCTTCCTTTTGAGAGAAGCCTTGAGAAACAAAGCGATCCTTGAACTTTTATGCACTTCCATCAACTCCATGCTTGATTTTGTAAAGCCACTTAGAAGTGACAACCGATTTATCCTGGGGTTTAGGGACCACATCCCAGACATCATTCTTCATAATTGACTCGTATTCTTCATTCATAGCATCCTTTCATACTTGTTGATTCATGTCTTATTCGAATGATGAAGGCTCATTTTGAATGATAGTGCTCATGGCGGTTAAATATCCTTGGTACATGTTCGACTTCTTGCTTTCACGGAAATTCTCCCCTTGGTGCAATGTGCCTCTAAGCATCTTCGAGAGTCTCCTTAAGCCACAAGGGTCACCTCCTGGAGGAGGAAGACTCATGAGGGAGTGGATATTTAGGATCCATAGGTTCATCAACATCAGGCATCGTTTCGTCCTCTTTTTCACCCTGATTTCTTGTGTCATCTTCTTTGTCCTTCCTTAGGATAGAAAGGTTGATGATCTTCCTTGGGGCCATATTTTCGTCGAAGGTGACATCGTGACTTATCTCAACTTCCTTTTGACCAACTACATAAATTCTATATCCCTTAGAATTTTCACTATAGCCCACAAAGATTCCTTTCTTCCTAGATGCACCCAATTTGCTTCTTTTCTCTTTCAGCACATGGAAATATATGGGGCTTCCAAAAATTCTAAAATGAGAGACATCGAGTTTCTTACCAGTGAACATTTCTTCAGGACTCTTGGAGTCCAATGCTTGATGAGGGCATCAGTTTTGAGCATACATGGTGGTATTTGCAGCTTCACCCCATAGAAACTTTGGAAGGCCTTGATCATGAAGCATGGCATGGACAATTCTACAATAGAGCGATTCTTCCTTTCAGCCACAAAATTCTGCTGAAGAGTGTATGGCATTGTAGTCTCCCTCTTAATGCTATCTTCTCTGCAATAATATTGGAATTCATTGGATTCATACTCTATCCCATTATCAATCCTCAATATCTTGATTTTCTTCCCGGATTGGTTTTCGATCAAGGCTTTGAAATGTCAGAACCAGGTGAAAAATTCATCCTTCTTGTTCAAGAAGTAAATCCATGTCTTGCGAGAATAATCATCCACAAAGGTGAGATAATATAAGTATCCTCCCAAGGAGTTTACAGGCATCATACCATATATGTCAGAGTGGATCAATTGCAATATGTCTGTGGTCTTGTTATTACTTGAGGGGATTGGTCCCCTTGTAAGTTTTCCTTCGACACATCCCGGACACACACCTTCATGCTCTACTTTGAACTCAGACATACCTGTCACCATCTGTCTCACATCGGGAAGGGCCTTATAATGAAGATGGGCAAACCTTCGGTGCCATAGTTCAGATTGTAGAGATTTGTCGCAGGACATGGCTCCCAATGGACTTCCTCCAACTTGATACAAATTGTCAACCCTGAACCCAAGAGTAAAATCATACTTGAAATTTGTTTTCCAAACACGTACCTTTCCATTGATAAATCCACCTTGAGTCCTTTATCTTCTATCGTTGAAATGGAAACTAGGTTCTTGTTAAGATCGGGTACATATAGTACTTCTTGCAAATGAATAGTGTTACCTTGATTCAATTAAAGGGTAACATTCCCTACTCCCTTCACAAGATAGGTAGCATCGTCTCCAAGGATGATCTCCAAGTTTGTCTCCTTTTCTATCATATTAGAGAGGGCTTCCTTGTATCCGGTGAAGTGCCTTGAGGCACCACTATCAATCAGCTAATTTCCCAAAGTGTCTAGACCAGAGGCAGTGGAGAGGGATGATATAAGATAATACTCTTTTTTCTTATTGTTAACAACATTGGATTCATCATACCTAGAGTTCCTTGATTTCTTGGAGAGTCAACCATTTCCTTGATGTCCCACATTCCTTTTTCCTTTGCCATTGGACCTGCCATTCCTTTGATTGTTGTTGTTGTTGTTGAAGTTGCCCCTGGAGTTGTTATGATAGTCATCATCTCAAGGTGTATCCCTTTTATTAGGAAACTCCCTTGCATAGTGGCCAAACTTATTTCAAACAAAGCACCTGCCCTTCCTTCTTCCCTTAGATCCAGGCTTTCCATGGAAATGACCTTTAGACCCTGCATTATTCCTCCTTTTGGCATGGGAGAAGAATGCAGTGGGGTTGTTTCTATTAAAAGGCATTTATTTCTTTCTTATTGACTGCATCTTGACTTTAATTATTCAAACCCTGGAATTGGATCATTTTTTAGTATAGTGGTTCTAAATACATACCACTCAAGTGGGAGTCCTCCAAGGGTGGTGAGAGTAAGTTACCTGTCAGGAATGACTTCTCCAATCGAGAGTAGACCATTCTTGATCTCACTAATTCTCAAGAAATAGGATTGAATATCCTCATCCTTGCCCTCCTTAATATCCTTCAACTTATTCTTGAGAAAGAGAATTTGATTAGCATTAATAACCTTGAACATGTCGTATATCTCCTTGCAGGTCTTCAATTTGGAGATATAGGCCACTAGATGCTTGTCAATGGAATATCTGATAATCTTCTTCACTTTGACTTCAGCTTTATGGTACTTGGTCTTCACAGCAGCCGGTGCATTTGAAGTGGACTCATGGATTTTACCCTGCACATAATCCATCACTTGCTTTTCTTCCAAGGTCAAATCAAGAGACATCTTCCATCCATGATAGTCAGATTTATCATGGAGCTTGTCTTCAACCAGGAAGTAGGATGAGGAACCCATTGAGTGTTTTGTCCTTGTCCAACTGTCTTTGGTGATTTCTCTTTCACTCTTGCTTGGGCTTTGTCTTCACCTCAACTCTGATACCATGTTAATTTTAGGAAACAATGGTATGTTCTATGTTTTAAAGCAATTTTACTTCAATTTGTTTATGAGCCCAATATCAATTTCAGTTTAGCAATCACATAAAAATGTAAGTAAAGTTTGGAGAGAACATAAACATAAACAATAGAAGACAAGCCAAGACAAGAGGACACAAGATGTGGCACCAGTCAGGGACAAACCCCAATGTGGGGAAACCCTTGATCAAATATTCTTTTAGTCTTCAATAGTTCAGCAAAGAGAGATAGTACAATTTACAAATTCTGATAATTTATAACAACAACAAAAGAGCCCTAACCAGAAAAGTCAATGTTGGTCAACAAGGCATATTTTCTTCCTCAATTTAGCTCCGTTAAACCTAATCAACTCGGCCTCCAATAGTCCTCTGAATTAGCCCAAAACAGTCCTTAAAATCACAATTAAACTTGGTTAACGCTGGTCAAACAATACAGAATGCCTCGATTTATGTGCCCAAAAATGCGGCCTGCCCAAACAGAAATCTCCCTCACAAAAACATAGTCAAACAGGTCAACGCTGGTCAAAACCCTTCCTGAAATTTGGTCAACGCCCAAAACAAAAAATGACTTTCTTCTTCGCATGTGTGGAGAGGTTGCCCAAAAATCCATACCCAATCATGTGAGGAGAGAGAGATGTGTGAGAAGTCAAGTGTGTCCAAATGAGGAGGAGGCATCATGTATTTATAGGTAAACATTGAGGATGAATAGACGTGATTGTTGGGCTCCTAAGCCTACATGAGTTTGTTGGTCGACCTTGACAATTTGTCCATAATCAAAATAAACTCATAACTTCATTTGTACATGTCAAAATGGGATGATCTTTAGATCAATCATGCACCTCTCTCAGAGAGGAATCCAAGAAAAATATCAGTTGTCATAAATAAAATGACCCATGTGGAGTTTGGCCCTACTTTCCAATTTTAACAATCTCTCTATCCCTCCCTATATCCTCCTATCTCACTCCCTCTCTCCTCCTCTCTCTCAAGTCCTCTATATCATCCTTACTCTCTCTCTCTCTCTCTTTCTCTCCTACCTTCCTCTCTCTTCCCCATCTATCTCTCTCTCTCTCTCTCTCTCTCTCTCCCCTACAATCCTCTCCCTTCCCCCATCACTCTGTTCCTCTCTCTCCCTTTCTCTCCTACCTCCCTCTATCTTCCCCCCTCCTGCTCTCTCTCTCTCTCTCTCTCTCTCTCTCTCTCTCTTTGTCTTTGCCCTCCAATCCTCTCTCTCCCCCCATCACTCTCTCTCTCTCCAACTATGTTACTATATCCCTCCTTTTCCCCTTCTCTCCCCCCTTGTCTCCATCTCTCCTATGTCTCTTTATATCACCCCTAAACATACAACTCTCTCTCCATCTCTCCTTTTTCACTCTCTCTCTCTCCATCTCTCTCTTTTCACTCTCTCTCTCCACTTCTCACTCTCTATGTCTTTCTTCTTCCCTCTCTCTCTCCCCCTCCATCTCCACTTCTCTATCCCTCCCTCTCCTCCTCTCTCTCACCCGTCCTCTCTCTTCCTTTCTCTCCTACCTCCCTCTCTCTTCCCCCATGTCTCTCTCTCTCTCTCTCTATGCCCTCCAATCCTTTCACTCCTCTCCATCTCTCTCTCTTCATTCATCCTCTCCCCTCTCCTTCAATTTATCTCCATCTCTCCCTTGTTACTCCTCCTATTTCTCCACCTTTATCACTCTATGTCTTTGTTCTTCCCTCCCATATATATCTAGAGTTAATATTTATATCATGATATATTAATATATAGTATAATATAACAAATTTACTATTGTATTAATCCAAAGTTATTAAATTTAATAATATTAATATTATAATATATTAATATGAATATTAGATTTAATAATAATAATAATAATAATAATATTTTAATATTAATATTAGGGTTAATAATAATTTGGTTCATGGCATTTGGCCCATAGGCTTGGTATATAATTAGATGTTGATTTCTAATCTTATTTGATATATTTTTATTTATTTACCATACCTCTTTTATAAATATTGTATTTGGCCCATGGTATTAATAATAATTTGTCCCATGGTATTTGGCCCATAGGCTTCACCTAAAGAAAAACTCTTTATTAGTTTTTGTAAATCTAAAGAGGTTTATGGAGTAAATATAAAAAATATGGTATTTGGCCCATAGGCTTCTCCTAAATAAAAACTCTTTATTAGTTTTTGTAAATCTAAAGAGGTTTATGAAGTAAATATAAAAATAGGTTTTATTTATTTTCTTGAGTTTTTGTAAACATAAATAGGTTTATGGAGTAAATATAAAAATAGGTTTTATTTATTTACCATACCTCTAGTTTATTTATATTTTTATATATCTACCATACATTGGAGTAGGTATAAAATGAGGTTTTATTTATTTACCATACCTCTAGTTTATTTATATTTTTATATATTTACCATACATCTGGAGTAGGTATAAAAAGAGGTTTTATTTATTCACCATACCTCTAGTTTATTTATATTTATATTTCATCATTTTTATATCATAATGAATTTTTTATTGTCTATTTATATCATTTTGTAAGTTATTATTTAAGCCGACATTATTTAATTTATTTTTAAATTGGCCGACATTAATGAAATTTCAGCTACACGAACACACTTACACGTACCCCATACTATGTTGTAGAATGTGCCTCATATTTGTTTTCTTAAATAGATTTATTTTAATAAGTTTAGAATGTTTTGAATTTGTATGTCATATACTAGTTTATATTTATTTTAATTTTTGATCTATTAAATGGGAAGCAGGGTTGGAATTTCAAAAAAAACACATTCGGACACACTTACACATGTACCCCATACTAGGTTGTAGAATGTAGAATGTGCCTCTCAGCGCAATTATTCAATTTGTTTTCTTAAATAGATTTATTTTAATAATTTTATAATGTTTTGAAATGGTATGTCATATACTAATTTATATTTATTTTAATTTTGGATCTATTAAGTGGAAGCATGGTTGGAATTTCAAAACAGACACATTCGTTAAAATTGACAGTTTTCACACCTCCCCACCAATATTCATAATTTCAACAGGGTTGGAATTTCAAAACAGACATTTTCTTTAAAATTGACATTTTTCACACCTCCCCACCAATATTCATAATTTCAACAAAGGAACTTGACGGTTTTGCAATTTTCTTACCTGTACTTGATGGGAAAATCACCCCTCAAATTCCATCTTGGTGGGAAGGGACTAAATCTTTTTTATTCTAAAAGTGGTTTGCATCTCAAGAGATTTGATTCCTCTCGACATTGGTAAAAAATAGAATTGTTATCTTGACTGATGGAGATTTGAACCTTGAATATCATTATTTACATAATACTTCATTTCATGACAAACACCAATTTAGTAAATGTCTTTCAAATTAATCACATTATCATTTGTTAGTTGAAAAAATTGATCTGTCATTATGAATAAATAATAGCGATGCATCCTGTTATAGCAAATGAATATTAAAAAATAAATTATTTTAATTGAAAAATGAACATTAGGAAAAGTCAAAGTATAGAGTCAATATACTAAGAAAAAACTAAAAACTTAAACTAATGTTATAATAGCAAAAATCCACAAACTAGGGAAAAAATAATAATATTATTTTATGTCATTGAAAAATAAAAATATAAATTAAATAATGATACGAAATATAATATTTACTAAACAATTAAATTTCTATATGTAAACGTATTAATGGATTATAAAGGATAAAAAAGTTTTATAGTATAAAACTGGTAATAGAAATAAAAAATAGAAATAAAAATAAAATAAAATTTAGATAAAAGATTAAATTTTATATAATGGTATAAAGTGATATTTTATATTATTATATCAATCTATAATTCTTATACTTATATGTGTGTGTTTTAAGACAGAAAAACAAGTTAAATTAAAGAATATAAACAAAAGTGTAAAAAAAGAGGGATTGAAGAAAGAAAACAAACGAAGGAAGAACAATACCAATAAACTATAAGGGAAAGCAAAAGGAAATGAACCAACGGGGACAAGAGATGATCATGAAGAGAGAGAGGGAATCCAACTCCTACTTAACTTCCGACCATCATCCATGTTGAGATTATTCGAATGCTTCTCAATTTCAATGGCCTCCCTTAACTTCCTATGATGGAAGTAATCAATCTTCGTGATGACCCGACAATCCTCAATGCAAACATGATGCTTAATTTTCTCTACATGTTCAGCTATAGCTGAGGAGCGATAACGATTGTGTTTAATGTCTGTTGCATGCTCATGAATTCTTTGATTAATGGAGTGACTAATTCCCCCTATGTAGGGAATCCCACATGAGCAAGGGATAGAGCAAACACCTTTCATGTCTTTAGGGTTTACCAGGTCCTTAATAGAACTAAGGGAGTTTCTAATGGTGATAAGGGGCTTGAAGGTGTTGTAAACATTATTCTTCTTAAGAATATGAGCGATTTTATTTGTGGTCCCGTGGATGAACGGAAGATGAACAATGGAAACTTATTCACTATGATATTTCTTATTCCTTAGACCTTTACTGGCTCTTTGAAAAGCTCTAAGACTTTGATGTCTGTTGTATCCATTATTTTCAAAATGTTTCTGAAGAAACATAGTTACCGATCAAATGGGAACTATTACCTCAAAACGAGTATTCGAGCCCAAAAACCCCAAAAAAACATGAAAAAACAACCCAAAAATAAAAAGTGTTGATTCTACATCACCATTTTTTTTCACAGTAAATTTTCAATGGTTTTTAAAAATAACAGTAAAAAACAATAAAAGTCATTTTGTTTGGTGCAAAAAACACCTTGAAATAAAAAAGTGTCAATGCGGAAATAAGGGTTTTTTTTTTTTTTTTTCAAGGCACATTTTCAACATTTTTTAATAATGACGTTAAAAACAAAATATCATGACAATGAAAAACTTTGAATTTCCAATGATTTTCAACCATGACTTTAAAGATAAAATATCACGTCTTTGAAAAAGCCTTAAAATTCCAACGATTTTTAAGCATGACATTAAATTTAAAATATCACTTTTTTGAAAAATCTTATAATTCCAACAATTTTCATGCATAGTGCTAAGAAAAAATACTTATAACTGTTTTCAACCACAACAGTAAAGATAAAATATCATAACTTAGAAAAACATTAAAATCTTGACAAGTTTTCAACCATGGAATTAAAAACAAAGATTATGCCTACAAAACAATCTTAAGTTTTCAAAATATTTCAAGCATGACATTATGGAAAAAATTTATGACTAGAAAAACTTAAAAAATGAATACTTGAATGAAAGAGTTATTATACCAAGAGTAATTTTTTTAAATGATGAATGTATAGCGATTTTAAAATGTTAGCCTAAGACAACTTAATACATTGCAAAAAAAAATTAAAAATCAACTATCAAATTGATACGCAGTGTAGGTGAGCTCAACCCATTGTAATGAAAACTTAAAGATCAACTATAAAATTAACACATTGTTGGGCAAACTCAATTCATTATAACGAAAAATTTAAAATCAACTATCAAATTGCACATAATGGGATCGGGTTGCATCGACACGGACCCTAAAATATATATATATATATATATATATATATATATATATATATATATATAATTCAAATATTGAAAAAATTAAAATTAAAATAATAACAAGTATAAAACATGACAAAAAAAAAAGAAGAAGAAAAGAAAAAAGAAAAAAAAAAAAAAAAAAAGAAGAAAATAGAATAATAATATAAAAAAAAAAAAACCTTAACAAAAAAAATAAATTTCTCTGGCCACCCCTAGGCCCAGCCGCCAGGGGTGGAGAAAAAATATTTAAAAAATCAAAATTAACTTGTAAAATGAAAAATTTAAATAAATAAAACAATATATATATATATATATATATATATATATATATATATATATATATATTTAAGAAAAATAAACAAATAAATAAATAGCATTTTTTAAATTAAAAATAAAAATAAAAAATAAAAACATCATTTAAAAAAAATTACCCAAAAAATTAAAATTAAAATTAAAAAATATATATATTTAAAATTTAAATATTAAAAAAAAAACCGTTGTCGTCACTCCCTTCCTCCCACTCCTGAACCCCCTCGCTCTGCCCCCCACCCCACCCCACTCCACCCTAACCCTCCCCTACCCGTCCAACGCCCGCTCCCTCCCTACCCCTTGTCTCACATCCTCCCCTTACTCTCCCTACCCCACCCCTCCTTTAAATTATATTTTTGTTTTTGAAATTTTTTCATTTTTTTATATATTTTTTGATATTTTTTATTTTTTTTTTTTTTTCCCGTTAATTTTTTATTCAATTTTTATTTTTATTTTTATGTTTACAAGTTAATTTTGGGATTTTTTTTACAATTTAATAGGTTTTTTGTGTTTTTTGTTTTTAATATATTTTTTGTATTTGATTTTTTTGTCATGTTTTTTTTATTTTATTTTTATGTTTTATTAACAACATGAAAATCACCAAAATTTGAAAAAAAATCCTCACTTATTACATTAGAAAATTTAAAGTGTAAAAAATAAGCCCTCTAAACAAAATGGTTGATGTTCATCAACACTTTTCAAAATCAAGACGAAAATCACTAACAAAAAAAAAATTGTTCGCACTTGATACATAAAAAAATTTAAAGTGTCAAAAATAAGTCCTCTAAAAAAATGTGTTGATATTGCATCAACGCTTTTCAAAATCAGCATGAAAATCACTAACATTTAAAAAAGTTGTTCATACTTGATACATAAAAAATTTCAAGTGTCAAAAATATGCTTAAAAAAAGGTGTATTCTGAATCACCATTTTTCAAAATTGAGTGATTTTTTAATACCTCAAAAAATTATGTACTAAGTAATTTTCTCGTTTGAATGGTAACTATGTTAAGATAAGATTTTTTATCTTTCGGGTGATTGTCATAAAAAATCCTTAGAGCTCTCGTGGCTAGCGTGTTGAGAACCTTGAATTTTTGAGTTGAAATATGGTGAGAACATGTATGAAGATATTGTTATGTGTGAGTCTTCTTTCGAAAAACCTAGTGTGACAATGAACCATCTTCCATGCTAGAGAGGATCTCATCAAGGAAAGGAAGGCTACCATCAGTCTCAACCTCCATCGTGAATTTGATGGATTCAAATTGGGAATTAAGATGAAGGAGGAACAAATCCAACTTCTCCCTACCATGGGTTCAAATGACGCAAGTATCGTCAATAAACATTTTCCAAAGCTTAGGGCAGAATTGAGCAGAGGCCAAAACTTTGGTCTCAGATTCTTCCATGAACAAGTTTGCAACGACTAGGGAGAAAACAAGTTAGCAAGAAGCTTATTAAGAGCAACCCTCTCACCCCCTCATTCATTTCCTTTTGCTTTCTCTTGTAGTTTATTGGTATTGTTCTTCCTCTATTCATTTTCTTTCTTCAACCTCATTCTTCTTCCTTTTTAGCTATTATTCATCTTCTTTAATTCAATTTGTTTTTTTGTCTCTCTATATATATAATGAACCATTAGCATAAGAATTATAGGTACATATGATAATATCAAATATTACTTTATACCATTATATAAAATATATTCTTTTAATTTTTATCTAATTTTTATTTTTATTTTTATTACGAACTTTTTCATCTTTTATAATCCATTAATACATTTACAGAAATATATGTTAGAATATATAAATTTAGTTGTTCAGTAAATATTATATTTCATACTTTAATAATTACCCCTTTTTTAATTATTTTTTTTCAATAATATAATAGAATATTATTTTGCTTTACCTAATTTGTGTTTTTTTTATTATAGCGGTTAGTTTCCAAAACTAATGGTTGGTTTTTAATTTTTTATTAATATATTGACTTTATACTCTCATTTCCCAACTTTCATTTTTCAATTAAAATGTTTTATTTTTTAACATTTAATTGTTGGAACAAAATGCATCTTTGCTATTTATTCATAATGATACATTTTTCAACTTTGTCGTGAGGATGAACCACATTAGATGGCTTGAAACATTGACCAACAAATGATAATGTGCTTAATCTGAAAGATATTTGCTAAATCAGTATGGATCACAAAAGTCTGAAATCAATAATCACCAATTTAGCTATACCCATGGGTTAATTATTAATTATAATTATTATTAACTATAAATATGATTACTAATTTTATGTGTTTTTTTATATAGTTTTATGTAATTTGGCCTAGTCAACATGTTTTATTTTATTGATAATTATAATTATTAATTTAATTATTTTATTTTATTTTATTTATTGTGATTTTATTTTTATTTTTATTTTTATGTAATTTAACTGAGTTGAAATGTTAAATAAGACATTGCATTACAACATCTTTACCATACTCGGCTGTTGAGTGCCTCTCGACACAAATATGTTTAAATATAAAATAAGCCCTCTCTTTTTTCTCACGGGTCAAGGAAGAAATTTTGAACAATTTTAAATCCAAGTTCTCTCAATGGAGGCCTTTTTGGTTGAATTCAGCATGCAGGATTGTTCTAATTAAAGCAGACCTTAAATCCTTGCCTCTCTGCCAATTTGTAGCCTTGTTTTCTCCAAAATTCACCCTTAATTCCTTGGCAAATCAAACTCGCAAATTTATTTAGAAAGGTGGTATATCTCACACAATAATGATGGGTGACCCACATGGTGATGTACTTGGTCAAATGACACCCTGTTCCAGCAGCTGTTGCAACTGTTTCTTCACCTCACTTGCTTCTATAACAGACTGCATGTACAACCCTGTATTTGGCAATGGGGATTTTAGCAATGATTGGATCTCATGCTCCACTTCTCTCTTAGGGGGTAGCCCTTTAGGCTCTCAGAACACGTCCTTGTATGCATGTAACAACTCCTCAATTGTTATTTTTGTTTCTTAATACACCCCTCTAGGGATTCCTTGCCTCTTATTGACTCCTCTACAGATTGACCTTCTCTTAAAAACACTAAATCATACTTCTTGCTAGAACTAATCAAATTCTTGGCCTGGTTGTCACTTACCAGTTAAATTTTCGACTTGCCTTTGTGCGCGTTGATGATCAACAATTTTCCATCCTTGATGAGCCAGTTGATCCAGGTGGATATTGGTGGCCACCCACCAAGTCCACTTGGACCCCCACCATTGTTTCTTTCAATTTTTTAGTTTCCTTAATTGTAGCACAATTTACTATTTTTAGCAGTTTTTCGGGTCTTGAACTTCTGGAGTCGTTTTGAGGCCCTAAACGGTGTTTTTTGGGAAAATTAGGAGCAGCATGGGACCATGGAGTGATCTTTCTCTTACCAAAGTTGTAGTTCTCGGATAGATCTTTCTAACAAGATATTGTACGCATCAAACGGAGATTGTATGCCAAAGTTACAACCCTGGGAAGTTGATGTACCAATTTACCCAAATGGGGCCCACAGTTTGGCATTTCATTTTCTAGGGTTAGGTTTTTGGATGTTTAGGGTTTTCCATTGTTTCTCAACAATAAATAGGCCTTCGAGCCTCATTTTAACACAATTCAGAGGCATGTAGCCACCACATCTCTTCTCAGAGATAAGCTACCATCGCCCTATCTGGTTTATTTCCATTTCTGTTTGTAAGCATATTTCAGTATTTACATTAATGAAATGAAGTATAGTTTCTGCCGCATCTCTGTGTTTATGGTTATCTCTATAATTTGTTGTGTTCCTATTTAAATCCAGATGAGTGGTATCAAAGCGTCTGCTTTTTCTCTATTTTTCTTTACATGTCCCCAACGAGGTCGAGATATAAGGAGTTAGGGCTTGAACTGGTCGAACCTTTGCAAGACCAACCTCGCAAATCCCGACGGCCTCCCATGGCAGATGAAAAGAAAGATGAGGGCGCAGGAGATCCTAGCAAAATCTTGCTCAAAGAAGCCCTCGAGCGACAAAAGAACGCGATGATGGACAACTTTTCCCAGATCCTTCAGCGGCTACCCGGGGGCGACGCATCGGCTTCCAACAGCTACTCTGGAAACACCACCATTTAAGGTACAAGTTAATTTTGAAATCCCCATATTCGAGGGTCAGATAGATGTAAATGTCGTCGATAAATGGTTAAATCTGCTAGAGGGTTATTTTTCTGTTCATGATTTTTCCGGTCGGGAAAAGATTATTTTCGCTCTTCTCAAAGCAGCCCCCCCACATCAAGGACTGGTGGGAAACCTACTGTGAGCAGAAGGATGAAACTACAAGCTCACTATTTTTAGTCGCACCCACTTGGAATTCATTCCGGGATGCCATCAAGGAGCAGTACTACCCTGTCGGAAACTATGAGGATCAATACATAAAGTGGACCACGCTGCAGCAGGGAAGGGACCAAGATGTGCTAGAGTTTACCAATATTTTCCATACCCTTCGCACAAAGTTGGGTATCAAGGATTTGGAGCAACATTTGGTACTCAAATATCATGGCTTCCTGCACAAGTACATCCAGGAAGAAATAGAATTCCTAAACATCTCCTCGCTCGATACAACATACCGATATGTCGTCAAGGTCGACCAAAAGTTTAAATAGAAGAAGTGAGACTTTGGATCTGTGAATCCGAAGTAAGGGAAAGGTGCCCCCAAACTGCAGAACAAAGGAAAAAGCCAAGGCAGGGCGGCCCAAGACAACCGGCCAAAGCTACAAGTAAAGAACAGTGTTGCGAAGCCAAAAAAGGACACGGAAAAGTGGTGTGATTTCCATAAGAGCTCCACTCACAACACAAGTGAGTGTCAGGCCAAGCAATCACTGGTGGCCGAGCTAAAGGTTTTAGAATCAAATGCATGTTCCGACTTTGAGTCAGAACCCGACAAGGGGAATGACAAAGGGAAGCAAATTATCGATGCAGAGCCCAAC
The DNA here is from genome assembly GCA_031772625.1 of Pinus tabuliformis. Taxonomy (NCBI): domain Eukaryota; kingdom Viridiplantae; phylum Streptophyta; class Pinopsida; order Pinales; family Pinaceae; genus Pinus; species Pinus tabuliformis. The sequence goes on along the minus strand of CM062815.1, from coordinate 794,722,564 downwards.
GCCACCGTTGACACCACGAAGATCCAAAAGGAGGAACCCGAAGATCCAGAGGAGGAGGAGCGTCTCTTCCACTCCCATATGTGGGCAAAGAGCTCCCCGCTACGGTTCATTGTCGACAGCGGGAGCCAAAAGAACCTCATTTCGACAAAGGTCGTTAAGTGGTTGGGCTTATTGACCACAGCACGTCCACAACCTTACACCATTGGGTGGCTTCACCAAGGATGGGATCTTCGCATGAGCCAGCAGTGTCGCCTTCCATACAACATCAAGCCCTTCACGGATGAGGTATTGTGTGACATTGCTCCCCTTGAAGTTTGTGATGTATTATTAGGACAACCATACTTGTGGGAGAAACATGTCGTGTATGAATCAAGGCCCCGTGTTGTTATTGTTACTATGGGAAATAAGTTGTACAAGATACTGGAGGTAGCAGCGCCTACCGCCATCTCTTTGGTTACTGCAAAACAATGTAGTAAGCTCATTTCCAAAACCGGGAAATTTGTTTTCTTGATGATATGCCCTCGAGGAAAGAAGAAGACGGTGGCCACGACCTCCAGACAAGGCTCCTCCGCACGACAACTACAAATGGACAAGGTCGCGGAGGAGTATGAGGACATCTTCACCTCCCCCGCAGGGGTTCCTCTGCAATGTTAGGTCAAGCACTCCATCGATCTGACCCTAGGTGCATCGCTGCCCAATGGACCAATCTATCGGCGCTCCATTCTGGAGATTGATGAAATCAAGGGGCAGATTCAAGAGCTGCTGCAGAAAGGTCACATTCGTCTGAGTTCATCACCCTGTGGGAGCCCGATCGTGTTGGTATAGAAGAAGGATGGGACTTGGAGACTCTGTATTGACTATCGGGCGTTGAACAAGATCATTGTCCATAATAGGTACCCGATCCCACGGATTGATGACCTCTTGGACCAACTGAAGGGGGCAAAATATTTCAGCAAGATCGATTTGAAGTAAGGATATCACCAGGTACCAATCGAACCCTCCAATGTGTGGAAGACTCCCTTCAAATACAAGGAGGGCATTTTCGAATGGTTGGTTATGCCTTTCGGATTGACGAATGCTCCTGCAACCTTCATGAGGCTAATGGATGACATCTTGCGGCCATTCACCAACTCATTTGTAGTGGTATACTTGGATGACATCCTAATCTTCAGCCAAAGTTGGGAAGAGCACCTCCACCACATCCGACAAGTTCTCCAAACACTGCGGCAACACAAGTTATGTGCCAATTTGGAGAAATGCACTTTTAGCATGACTCAGGTTTAGTATTCGGGATACATTATTGGTGAACAGGGGGTGCATGTGGATCCAAACAAGATCCAAGTCATTCGGGATTGGCCATCTCCAACCACTCTGATAGAGCTCCGCAACTTTCTAGGTCTTGCCAACTTCTACCACAGGTTCGTGTTGGGATTTTCTCATATCACTTGGCCCTTGAGTCAAGTCACCAAGGAAGGAGCAAAAAAAAAAAAAAAATTGGTTTGAATCTCAACAGAAGGCATTCACATAGTTGAAAGATCGCCTCTGCTTGGCACCAGTGCTTGCATTACCAAACTTGCAACAACCATTTGACGTCATGATAGATGCCTCTGACTATGTTATTGGGGCAGTCCTTACTCAAGATGGGCATCCAGTGGCATATCATAGTGAGACACTTTCAGACACAGTCCGGAAGTATCCCACTTATGACAAAGAGACGTATTCCATTGTGTAGGCATGCTGACAATGGAAGCATTACATTTTGGGGAAGGAAACAGTCATCCACATGGACCATCGACCCCTGCAGTTCATACAGACCCAAGGGAAATTGCAGAATGATCGGCACCAGAAGTGGTCCACATACTTACAACAGTTCCATTTGAATATCAAGTATAAGAAGGGCAGCACCAATAATGTTGTAGATTGCCTCAGTCGACCACCGATCATGGCGTTAACCACCGTGCTCAACTCTTGTGGGCATGATTGGCCACTTCTCTACAAAAGCGACCTAGAATTCGGCCACACATACCAGACACTCTTGGAGGGTCAACATGTTCCAAATTTTCACCTCTAGGATGCCCTGTTATGCCACCTGGGTCACCTTTGTGTTCCTTCAAGCGAGCATGCCAAGATGATTTGGGAAGCACGCTACAGTCGAGTTGCTGGGCATTTCGGGGTAGAGAAAACGGTGGTAGTATTGCAGAAGTATTTCTATTAGCTGAATCTTTGACAGGATGTCGGGAAGTACATCAGATCATGCACTGTCTACACCATTGCCAAACCAACCATCAAGAAGCAAGGCCCCTATACCCTGCTGCCTACCCCTAGTCGACCTTGGGAATCCATCTCCATGGATTAGATGTTAGGCATTCCTTCCAATAAGCATGGAAATGACTGTGATTTTGTGGTATTCGACAGGTTCTCGAAGGTGGCCATTATGGCGGCCTGCAAGAAGAATGTCACAGCAGAAGCCACTGCTAAACTCTTCTTTGAATGAGTGTGGGTACACTTTGGGATCCCACAGTCTATCATCTCAGATTAGGATAGCAGGTTCCTCAGTACATTTTGGTCCAGTCTCTGGTCGATGTTGGACACCAAACTCACTAAGTCCACAACCTTCCATCCTCAAACTGATGGCCAGATAGAGGTTGTCAACAGGATGATCGTACACATTCTGTGCATGTACAACTCAAAGCATCCACGCATATGGGATGAGTGCCTCTCCTATTTTCAACACAGCTACAACCGGGCTCTCCACAGCTCGACTGGCCACAACCCTTTTCAGGTGGGCTTGGGATTCTAGCCACTATGTCCCATTAATGTGGCCATGCCATTTGCAGCTACTCACGCAGATTCGGCTCATGTCCAGTCCGAAACAGATAAGGCAAATAGCTTCATTGAGCACATCCAACATATTTGCCAGCAGGTCCATGACATTCTGGAGAAATCAAATGCCAAGTACAAGCAACGACATGATCAACATCGGGTGCCACAAAAGTTTCACGTGGGCGAGAAAGTCTGGTTGCATTTGTAAAAGGAACGCCTTACCGGAGCCTATCGGAAACTCAGACCACTCCGATATAGTCCGTACACCATTGCCAAGGCTGTGGGGGACAATGCATTTGAGCTCAGCATTCCCCCATTCCTTGGCCTGCACCCACTATTCAATGTGGAACGCGTTCGGCCATACTTTCCACCATTACTAAACACATCCGACATTGGAGAATAGCTCGCGCCCACAGAGTTAAATCCAAATTGCATGGAACAAGCTGCAACTGATCAGATCATGGACACACAGATCAAGCACACTCGCCAGTAGAATATCCAATTGTATTGAGTTGTCAAAGCAGGCCAACTCCTTCACCAGGGACCAAGTTCAACAAAAGTTTCCTCATCTCATGGAGGAGCTCAACGCAATGGGGACCATTGCTTCCTAATGGGGGAGGAATGATTCAGGTGGATATTGGTGGCCACCCACCAAGTCCACTTAGGCCCCCACCATTGTTTCTTTTAGCTTTTCAGTTTCCTTACTTGTAGCACAATTTACTATTTTTAGCAATTTTTCAGGTCCTGAACTTCCAGAATCGTTTTGAGGCCCTAAACGACATTTTTTGGGAGAATTGGGAGCAACATGGGTCCACAGATCAATGTTTCTCTTCCCAAAGGTGTAGTTCTCAGATAGATCTTTGTAACGAGATATTTTGCGCATCAAACAAAGATCGTATGCCAAAGTTACGACCCTGGGAAGTTGATGTACCAATTTACCCAAACAGGGCCCACAGTTTGGCGTTTCATCTTCTAGGGTTAGGTTTTTGGATGTTTAGGGTTTTCCATTGTTTCTCAACAATAAATAGGCCTTCGAGCCTCATTGTAACACATTTCAGAGGCATGTAGCCACCACGTCTCTTCTCAGAGATAAGCTATCATCGCCCTAGTTGGTTTATTTCCATTTCTGTTTGTAAGCATATTTCAATCTTTTACATTAATGAAATGAAGTATTATTTCCACTGCATCTCTATGTTTATGGTTATCTCTATAATTTGTTGCCTTCCTGTTTAAATCCGGATCACTAGTACTATTTAGCTCTCCTCATGAATATTGCATCACACATGTACATGTATGGACTCCCAAACATGACTCCGCATACTTCAAGGGGAACCACATCCAGAACTACTTCATCAACAAAACTAGCACTGATAGCAAATCTAATTTTGCATTGTTTTGTTACCTTTAGCTTTGCATCCTTATGTACCCATCCCAATGGATATGGGTTTGGATGATCATGAACTTCCAACCCCACCTTCTTGACTGGATCTACTGCAATGATATTTGCCTGTGATCTTGAGTCAAACAGAGGATCAAGCTTTGTCTTCTTGATCGGTATGTTTACATGGAAGAGTTTGGTCATTTCTTTATCTTCCTGTTGTTGAAAGCTACTCAGATTCACCTCCTTCTACACTGATGTACATACGATCTTCTCATCCATGTCTGAGTTGCTTTGAACTTGGTTGCTCGAATCAATGGCCATGAGATTCTTCTTCTTATTATCTTTCTTCTCGTTCTTCGGGTTTAGCTCTGGATGCAACTTCCAACACTTATCCTCTGTATGGCCATCAATGTTGCAGTGGTTGAAGTGGTTGCTAGGATCCTTGCACTGGTGTGTTGTGGCTGGCGTCTTTTTATCTTTCCCCCTTTTTGCTTCTTCTTCTCGTCCTTAGAAGCGTCTTGTTTCTCCTTTTTCTTTGATCCACTTGATTGCGCTCTTTTGAGGCCTATGTTCTCTAGGTACTGTGCCTATACACATGCCTCATCCACCATTTTGGGCTTGAACGACATTACTTACTCACATAGATGGCGATGCAGACCCCCCAAATACTTGAGGAGTACAATTGGGCTCTTTGGAGAGATACCCAACATTATAGCCATATTTCTGAATTTTGTGGCGTACTCCTACACGCTTTGGCCCAACTTTTTCCTGAAGTAATGCCACCGGATCCATTGTCTTCCATGTACCCAATGGGATAAAACTGTGACTTAATGAGGGTTTTGAAATACTCTCACTTAGTCACTGGAGGTTCTCCCTCCAACCTTAGGGTTTTCGTGTGGCTCTCCCACCAAGTTAGTGCATGGCCCTCCAATTTCAACCGCACGAATGAGATCTCCTACCCTTCCTCGATTTGATGGACACTGAAATAAACTTCCAGTTGTTACAACTAGTGGTTCAGGTTCATAGCATCGATCTCACCATGGTATGGCTTGATATCTAATTTTGCTTCCACTTTAAACAAGGATTGGTTCACGACACTCGAACTGGGTTGATCTTTTCTGGGTTCTTTCTTCGGCGGGTTATCTGCATCTTCTCGATCTCCTGATGCCCCTTCTGATTTTTCCTCTGCATTCAAACTGCCTCCTTCTCCAAATATCCCCAACTTATTAATTAGGGCCATCATGAGGAGGTTTACATTGCGGTTTATATCCATGACTTATTCTTCAAGCCGCGAAAACCTCACCTCTGCAGGATCACAAGGTTCGTTTACAAATTCCTCGCCCATGATTAGGGTTTTACGATTTTTAGCCTCATTGATCTAGATCCCTGCAATCTCCAAAAAATACCCAAAGAAACCTGCTCTGATACCAAATGATCGGTAAATCGTTGTGGATATTCCAATGGATAGTTCCTCACAATAGATCTGATAATATTATATTAAAAATCTGAGATTCTACACTATTATAGTTTTATTTAATTTCTAGATTTGTAAAAATTAATTGTAATTGGTGCATGCATGTAAAAGTAAATCAAGCATAAAATTAGAGAACGAAAAAATAATCCCACACACACAATACACAAGATATGCTCTCTGCAAAATCCTTTCAGGGGAAAACCTAGCTGGAAGATGAGGCAGCTTCGCTCTCTTTCTCTGTCTGGAAATATGGTTGCAGATACAAAGAAGTAAATTATGTCTATGGCCCGTGGGCTACTACAGTGCATAGATCCTCTCTATGTGCTCTACCTCCTATCTCTCGTAGCTACCTTTTCTCAACGATGGAACACAATGCTCTCGAAAGAATGGAAAGTCTCTTCCTCCTAGTGACCGAGTTATAACGCAACCTGATAGCCTACTAGTGGTTAAGTTTGACTACATCAACTCTTAGGTAGAGTTAAAAAATAGACTCTTCTAGAGTATTTTACATCACAAACATGTGGCTAGCCCCTTTTCCATGAATAATCAGGGCTAACATGACATCCTTCTGAACTATAGGTGTGAAAACAAGAAGGTCAAATTTTGAGTGGCATAAATTTTGCATACAGACTTTGATTTTCGCGATTCTTGCATCATTGGAAAGCTTTATGTGTGTAGAATAGCATGAGCAGGTGTTTCCATGATGCGACAAAGTTTTACCCCCAAAAAATGTCGTTTGATGCCGCAAAATTCTCCTGGAAGGTTTCAGACCCTGTTTCGCCAAACTGGGTCCCACCAGTAAAAACAGTCCTGTGAGCTGATTCCTCCATTTTTCCACTCCAAATGCATTGATATGGATGAAAAAAAATATAATGATCCAATTCAGATAAATCCTTTTCCATTTTATCCCATTTTTATATCATGTCCTTCTTCACCATCTTCTATGTCGGTTTAATAATCTTAGCATAATCAAAGATAAAATTATGGAGGAAATTGACCTTCCCCAGGAAGGACTGCATGGATTTCTTTTTCACTGGGAATGAAATTTGCGTGATGGATTTGACCCTTTCCAGGGCTACTTTAACCCCACTCTTTGCGATAATATGGCCCAAGATATTACCCTCGAACACTGCGAAAAATCTCTTTTTGGGATTAAGGGATATCCCATATTTGCGACATCGTTCAAAAATTTTCTTCAAGTGGCGTATGTGGTGAGATCTCTTCTTAGAAAATACGGTGACATCATCAAGAGAGATCACTACGTTCTGCCTGATTATTATGACGAATGTGATGTACATGGCACATTGAAATGTTGCACTGACGTTGATCAAACCAAATGGCATTCTCCTAAATGAGAACGTACCTCACCTCATGCGGAATGTTGTCTTTAGTCTGTCAAACTTTGAGACTAGAACCTAGTTGTAACCAGAGTATCCATCCAAAAAATAAAACATCTCTGACCCCAATATTGTTTGCAATATTTGTTCCATAGATGGCATGGGGTAATTATCCTTGTCTGAGGCACAGTTCAGGTTGCGGAAATCAATGCACAAGCAGATTTCCTCAGAATTTTTCCTTGTCGGGACCAAGTTCGATACCTAGGTATAATGTCGCACTTTATATATGATTCAAGCATCTAGTAGTTTCCTCAACTCCTTTTGAATCAGAGGCTCAAGTATCGGATGTACCTTCCACAACTTTTATTGAAACAACTTGGCCCCTTCTTTGATTGGAATCACATGTTGGATTATTCCCATGTCGTAAGTTTTGAGCTCATCGTATGTCCATGCGAATACATATCGGTACTGCTTGAATATGAGGATGAAATCTTGTCGCTCCTAGGGTATGCAACAAGTACCAAGATTAACAAACTTCGGATCTTTTTCTGTCCCAATATTTATTTGATCATGCGATAGTGTCGAACTATGGGTTTTCACATTGACTAGCCCTTAGAAGCGGTTTTGCAAGTCATACATTTTTTCTAGTGATACCACGCCTTTCGACATGGGGTTCTCTTTGCTTGTGCAAGATGCATCCTGCAACGCTTTCTTGTGCTTGTATTCATTGATATATATGTCCTTAAACACATCAACATTTTCCATGAAGTGCAGTATTTACCGATCATCATTGAAAACATGAAAGTTAGTGTTGTTGTCAGGGATGGATGGTTTATAAAAAATCTCTATAGAAAAACCATCCCTAAGCGGTGAAAACCTAGCAACAACATTTTTCAATGCATCTGCAGTTGCGTTGCGTAATCTAGGAACACAAATAATATTGAACGATTGGAAATGTGAAATAAAACACCATACCTCTTGTTCGTAACTCTTGAGATGAGGCGACACATAGTTTATAGTATCATGTACCTATCGTACAACAATTTTTGAGTCACCTACTACTTTGAGAACTACAACATTGAGGTCAATGGCTCTTTGCAAACCCAAGATGAGTGCTTAATATTTTGCGATGTTGTTTGTGCACTCAAATTCCAAGCAACTAGAGATCAAAATTTTCCTCTATCACGGGTCTACTAAAACACAACCAGCTCCAGAGTCCTCCTGTGTTTGGCACCCATCAAAATACAATGTCCAAACATCATATGTACAAGGACTATGTGCTACACTAATACTATTATTACTACTACTGTTAGTGTCGGTATCTTCATCCCTCCATAAGTGATCAAATTCTCTTTTTGCATGCATTTTAGGTGTCCCATCCGATCAGCTGCATTCCATTAGGTCATGGATCAACTGATCGTAGTGGTTCATTATCAAACTTCCCTCATGGTCTTTACCTGCTGACCTATTTTCACAAGTTCAGGTCATTTACAAGCATCTTTCGTCATTACATTTGCAAAAGGTATTTTTAGGGTTTTAGGTCTCATTAGGTCTAGGGTTTTCTACCATAGTCTTGTAAAAGCTCAATAACAGTCAACAAGCACATGAGGAAGTCTAATAAGGTCTCAAGATCAAAATTTCAATGATGATATACTCAATAAGTGATTTTTTCAAAACAGAGTTTTTATTTTCTATGTATAAAACTTTTATGTAATTTTAATTTTTCTATATGTAATAAGTTCAGAGCTGTTGCCTTTGGTCACCTTGCCAACTCCAGCTACTGCAAGCAAAAACATAAGCATCAATGCATCAATTTGTCAAATGATTAAGAAAAGTCAATTTCAATGGAAAAACAGAGTTCAAAACCAAAAGTGACTTTAACATTAGAAAAGTGGGTTTGAGATGAGTGAAAAATTAAAGTCATTCATGTTTAAAGTGAAAAAGGTCCTCTTTGTCATTTCATTGTGCAAATTTACTCTTGGAGAAAAAAAATTGCGATTTGGGAGTCAAAGAGGCAAAAACCCTTTTTTTCAAGGCAACTTGGCCTGGCGTTGCGCATCAGAGGCAGTGCGTTGCGCATCAGGTAGGCGCTGCACATCAGAGGCAAAGCTGCAGTGAAATTTTGAACTGGCGTTGCGCATTGGGCCCAGTGCGCTGTGCATCAATCCAGTTTGGTCTAAATCATCCCAAATCGTGCCATAACCCTCAAATTTGCTACATTTTCCCTCTACAAGTAAGTAATCATCCTCCTAAGGTTGAATTTGAGGTCACATTGGTGTTTTTCATAAATCTTGCATGTGAAAAATGAAACCCTAGTTTCTCTTCATTGTTTGCCATCCAATTGTGCAATTTTCATCCCATCTTCACAAAAACATCATCAAACCCCTTTTCACTCTTTATTTACCCTAATACACTCCATTTATCCCATTTTCCCATATCCCACTCCCCTAAAGCAATTATTTCCCTCACCAAACCCTAAATCCCTCACTAAACCCTAATTTCCCAAAATCATTCTCTTCACTCCCCAACTTCATTTCCTAAGAGTAAAATCTCTTCATACTCATCACCATTGTCCTCTTTCATCACCATTTTTCATCATACCTTCATCTCATCATTTTCCTAAGACAAGCACTATGGCAAGAAACAGTGACTCAAGCTATGAGGAAGAAACACAAAGTGGTAGTTCAGGAGACAAAAATGTACAGCCTAGGACACCTCACAAGGGTGGGAAGATAATCAGAGAGGAGCCTATTAGCATTGATGAACTTCATGCTTGCCCTCTTGCCACCACTTGTTTCAGATACCAATCTTGCTTTGAGTTTTGTGAGCTAGTTGAGAGGGTTAAGTATCATCATGAATTGGCTAGACAATTTGTCATCAACATGGAGGACAATATGGTACAACTTGCTGGCATCAACTTCACTCTTTCACCAGCCATTATTGCAGAAGCAACTAGGATGCCAGATGTGGGGGAAAGATGGAATGAAATACAAAACATCAGTAAACAGAACTATGAACCCTACATTAAAGCCAAGTATCATAGTCAATTGGGTAGGGTGTTTCCTTTCAAGTTTTTGGAGGACTAGTATGTGCCATTAATGAAACTCATCATTAAATACTTCACATGTGAGGGAAGGTTCTCCCGACTCTATGCTTATCATATCAGATTGCTTATGCATTTTACTAGGCTCAAAATGATGAGTATACCATACTTCATTTGCAAAAACATAGAGAGGATGACTGTGCTTGCAAAGAGGAAACCATACCCACAACAGCTTAATAGCATTTATCACTTTGCTGTCATCAAGATTGTTGTTGTGCATCAGCTCACTCAGTTGGGAGTGCCATGGGAAACCTTCATTGCCCATGAGATTTTCAAGGGACCTCAAATGTTTGCAGAACCTCAAGAGGAAGCTGGACCTTCTGGGCAACAAAGAGAGCATGAAAGAAAAACTGAAGAGGCTCACATTCCTGTGTTTATAACTTATGAAAAGGGGACAAGAAGACTTTTTGCAGCTGCCAAACGAGTATTATCTCCACCAGGGGTGGAAGGGGTCTCGTTCTCTTCACCGGACAACAGGAAAATGTTATCTTCACCTGGGGTGAAAGGGGCTTTGCCTTCTTCTTCAGCAGAGCAGGTACAAGATAGAGGAAAGAAACCATTGCATGATGAAGGGCCTTCTGAAGGCCAAGATAGGGATTTCATTTTGATTGAGGAAGAAGACACTGATTTGGGCTCCCAAAGCTCAAGACTCAAGGATGAGATCATTGAGGAGAAAGAAGCTAAGATCCAAAGCCTATCACTTGACCTTGAGAGGGATAAATGGATCATTAATTACCTTGAGCAATAGAATAAGCAATTGGAGGACAAACAAACAATCATGGAGCTGCAAACCATCAAGGAAAACCGGCAAATGGCAAAAAGAAGGAAAATCAAGCTAACTTCACTAGAGCAAGAAATAGAGGTTGACCGAGAATCATGGTTGGAAAGAGTGAATGTCCACCTTGAGAAGCTTCTTGACAAGGCTAATAAGGAGAAGAACATGTTGTGACACATGGCCTATCACTATTTGGCCCGGAACAAAATTTGTAAGACAAGAATAAGAAGCCTAAAAGCCAAGCTAGGGAGAGCCTTAAAGGCCAAAAAGGAGCAAGATAAACTTAGAATATTGGTTGAAGCTTCCTTGGCCCAGAAAAGTAGTTGATAAGCTTGCCTCTTGCCAATTTTGAAGAATTTTGGAGAACTTTTTGTCATTTCCAAATTTTTAATTGCAATACACAGGAATTTTCCTCTGATGCGCAGTGCCACTAGTGCTGCACATTGAGCTGGTAAGGAATTTTGAGGAATGGCTTACATTTTTGGATTCCTCATGAAAAAATATGAAAACCCAGAAAATTTCATGAATTTTGGAGGAGATTTGGGTCACCTAAAGGGCAAAAAACACCTCAAAAATGCCCTCTCTGCCACTTTTTGGACCCACAGGAAGCAGTCTTGGGAGAACTGATTTTTGGAGGGGAAAATGGACACCAAATTCAAAAATTCCACTTTTCCTAGAAAGTAGACAAACATACCTTTCCAAAAAGCCATCTTGGAGCAAATTTGGTGAAGGGGAAGGCCTTCAAAATCAGCTTGGAAAAGGTGCTGCGCATCAGGCACAATTTTGTCAATTTTTCTCAAAACTCAAAATTTTCGCCTAGTTTTCTATCAGTTTAACTTTTTCTCTCTCATGGTCAAATTCATGATTTAAATTGATGTAATTTGATGTAAAAATGATGAAAATTGACTTAAGGAGGTAGATACATCAGTTATAGGTGGTTTTGAACTGAATGAATCAGTTTCCATAGTTTTAGAGGCAAGTTGTTCCACTGCCTATTTTTCAGTTCCTAGTTTAGATCTTGTTGAAACAGCTCCTAGACTCATGGATTCGACCCCTAATGGCTAGCATGGGTGGTTTGATGCCTATATCTTGTACTTTCTTAGTCATTTGTCAAGGTTGGACTCTTGTGGATGCATTGAGCTACTTTGTACATCACTTCTGCAGTTTGGCAAGGAAATAAACTAGGGTTTTGCAGCATTTTGTGGGATTCTTGTGGTAATGTGAATTAGCATTGTGTTCTTCTCTGTAATTCAGTTGATTTATGTTTATGTGTGCCATCATCTCTCTCTTTCTGCATAACTAAATGAATCAAGTTTGAAAGGTGGAATTCATTGGTATTTCAGTGCTCTACCTTGGGGTTTATTTAGTTCTACATGTTTTCTACTATTTGAAGAGAACTCATGACACTTGCATGTGCTCTCTAGCTCCTCATCAGTCTTTAAACTCGCCATTACATTCATTTCAAAGTGCTAAAACACTTGCCTACCTCGCCCCACATAAACCTCTGCAAATTTGTGTTCATTTCCCGGAGCCAAAGCTACATTCCCCATCTGATCCAGCAACCCAACCATTAAATTCAATCAAACTCCTTTGAGCAAACATACCTAGCCTAAAATTAGTATTCATATCAGTCATCTCAAGCCTTCCTTGATATATTTTCATTGAGATTGATAAGGAGAGAGCCCTCTCCCGACCTGGTAGGGCTATCTACCAGGTTAAGCGTGGTTTGATGTTACCCTAGACCTGCCTTCCTTAAGCCTGAGGTAGATTTAGGCCCTAACACAGTGGCGACTCCACTGGGGATGAAAATTTTGTTTGTTCGTTAATGTTCTTTGCTTTATAAACTACAGACGGAGCCTGAAGTTAGCCAGGTAGCCTTCGAACTGCTCTTGCTCTGCAAGTGCATAAGTAGATGAATGTTGCTTCAGTCAATCTCTGGTTTAGTTTTATAAACTGAACATCTGACTTGCAAATTGCCCCAATACATTACATAATTCTAGACTTTTGGATGATGAGTTTAGAATTTAGTAGGCTGATGAGATTGTAATGTCAATTTTATTTTTGGGAATAATTGAACACACTGGCTTCTAGACGATACACTAGAGCCAATCCTGATCCTGATCTTCCTCCCGTGTATGAAAACCCAAATCTCATTCCAAGAATTTTTTGCCAAGAAAGTTCTGTGATTCTTGTGTTTAGATCTCATTCATGCCTGATTGCTTTTGAATATCTTGAAGATCTTCCATTTGATGAACATTTTGATCTATCGTTGTTTGAACTAAGTCTGAAAGTGCAATTGGTGCTACTGTTCTAAATCCAGATTTTGTGCAATATCTTGAAACTGAAAGAGCAAATAGATCAATTGATGCTTACATTCTAAATCTTCAAAATTCAATTGTGGCTACCAATATTCCTGAATTCTTAGAATCTGCATTTGCTACTCTTGGTTCATTTGCTGTGGTGTCTGGTTCAGAAATTCCTACTAAGCCTCCTTTTATTCCCAGCATTCTCGTGCAGCCCACCATATCTTATCAGAGATCTACAGTCTCCTCTCCCCCATCAACCCCTTCAACACCTCAAACATCAAATATTTCTTCATCCCCTTCGACACCTCATACACCCGTCACATCGACTGCTATCATTGTTCCCACTCCTCCTACATCCCCAAGGCCAGTTTTAAATCCACCTCGAGCAATGGCTGCCAGATATGCACCTCTCGTTTTTCCACAGAACTTGGATGCTATGCCTACTGATTACCAAAGTAAAATCCCATTGTTTGATGCTTCCCAAGGTGTCACAACACAGCAGCATGTTGATAGGATGAGTGATTTCTTTGATCTCCACGAGATAGATGAAGAGAATGTGACTATGAGATTATTTGTGCAAACTTTTGGAGGCGAAGTGCAAAAGTGGTTCAAAGCATTGCCTGCTGGAACTATCAATACATTGGTGGCTCTTCAAAGACAATTTTTGGATCGTTGGGAGGTAAAGAAAAATCCACTCCAAATCCTTTCCAAATATGAAAACATAAAGAGGAATGTTGGTGAAAGTGTCCAGGATTACTGTGTTAGATTCAATACTGTTTATAATGCCATTCCAGCTGATATCAAGCCACCAATGGGGCTGGCTTTGATCAAATTTCCCAATGGCTTTGATCCCGACATGGCATATCAATTGAGAGAAAGAGACCTGGCTACATTGGAGGACATGCAGAAAATCGCAGTGAGTGTTGAAGCAAATCTGCTAGCTAAGAGAGCTAGGACAAAGATCGAGAAGAAGGTGACCATAAAGGAAGAAGCTTCTTCCTTAGATCATTTGCTTTGTAAGCTTGATAAGATGTTCGATAGATTCACCATTGTAGATAAGCCCGATACACACGTCAGAAATCCAAATTTTCATGGTCAAAAACAACCACAGTTTAGAATCAAGCAACAGAAGCAAAGAGCTCAAGATCCAACAGCTCAACAACAAGTCAAAACACCATTACAGCATAACTATGTCCATGGCACTGAATCAAAGGATGATGAGACTCCAATAGGAGAGGAGAATCACTTTTTTACACAAGATGGTTTTCCAATTTATATCCCCGAAGATGAAGAGTATTTAGAAAGCCCAGCTGTACAAAAAGATGAAGATTTTATATTGGCAAATGAAACAGTCCTATGAGAGGAATTAGATGAATATCAGAGGGGATACATGAATGCATTAATAGCACAGCAAAGACAGTACTCACTTAGAAGTAGGGATGTATCGATCAATCCAATTCAGACGCAGAAGGAAGCAACACCGCCAAAGAATGATTCTCCAAATGTGCAGAAAAAGGAAAGGAGCTAGCAGATCCTACTTCCAACAAAGTACAATCAGCAAATGAAAAGTCAAATCAGCCAAGTGCAACAAAGGAGAAGACTGAAAAGAAGGATGCTCCAGTCAAAGAGGTAGAGAAAACTACAGCCTTTAGCTTAGAAAATGAGATTGCTAAGTTAAAAGTGTCAATACCTTTGACTGAATTAATGAAGAATAGCAGCTATAAAGGTCAAGTGGCAAAGATTTTGAATGTAGATCCTTTGTCTGATATGGTTAATGTGGAAGATGACCAACCCGAGCTTATCTTTGGTCTGGCATTAGAAGGCCAATCTGAGGATAGTGATGTGGTCCTTTTTTACATCAGCCTTAGATTGCATGATTATGTTTTGCACAATGCCATGTTCGATTCAGGAGCCTCTCACAACCTGATGCCAAAGGCAATTATGGAAAATTGGGTTTGGACATCACTCATAAGTACCATGATCTTTATTCCTTTGATTCGGGTAGGGTCAGATGTATTGGTCTTATTAAAGATTTGGTTGTGACTTTGGATCAGATTCCAGCGAAAAATGTTCTTATGGATGTAGTTGTGGCCGACATTCCCCCTAGATTTGGCATGCTTTTATCTAGGTCATGGGGTGTAAAACTCAAAGGGACATTGCAATTAGATTTCTCCTATGCCACTATTCCCATCTTTGGTCAGTTGAGAAAATTATACAGGGAGAAAAAGATGAAGGATATGATCACGAGCAAGGAGAAACCTTTGAATCATCCAATTAATTATGTACATACAGATTTAGAATCTTTTGTTCTTTATTTTGATTGTGGTTTCAATGATGTAAATAGTCAATTAATTGAAGTTGAAGATATACCGGAGATAACAGAAAATTTCAGAGTTGTACTTGATTAAGAGAGACAAAGGCTTGAAAGTACCGCTGAACAATCAACATCCCACCAATAGTAAGAAATTGATGGACAATAGCCAAAGGTAGAAGAGCGGGCAGAATTCTAGCACTTGGAGGAAGAAGCCAGTTTGTGGAGTATGGACTTTGATGGAGCAGTAGGTAAGGAAGGTGCCAGAATTGGTATTTGGATACGCAACCCTATTTTCCTACCAAATAAAGTCCTGAGTAATGTAAGAGTTTGTTCGTATAAGTTGGCTTTTGATTGTTCCAATAATGAAGCCGAATATGAGGCATTAATTGCAGGCTTGAAAATCCTTAAGAAGTTGAATGCAAAGAGAATTTCAATTTATGGCGACTCCGAATTAGTAATCAAACAAGTCAAGGGTGAATACCAAGCTAAACATCCTTGAATGAGGGCCTACCGTAATGCGGTTTTAGATATTTTGAGGTTGTTTCCAGATTTTACCTTGACATGTGTTCCTCGTGCACAAAATGTTATTGCAGATTCCCTTGCTACAGCAGCAAGTAACTTGAAGATTCCGATGAATTCAAACAATAAGTTTGAAATTCATGTGAAACATCGCCCAACTATCCCTGATAATCTAAGATATTGGCAAGTGTTTCAGGATGACAAAGAGATTGAAGAATTTCTGCAAAATGAAGGCAAATATCAAGACACTTCTATAGATGGCGAGCAAGATGATGGTGAACTAGACATGGAAGTAAATCAGATGGAAGTTTTGCAGCTGAAGGACAATGTCATCCCTAAAGGCCTTATACCTTTAGAGGAATTATTTGACCAAGATGATGTAGCCCGGAAGCCAAGTTTAATGCCGACTGAAAAGGGAGTTGAAGATGTGAATATTGGAACAGCAAAAAATCCAAAGATGGTGAAGTTGTCAAAGGCATTGCCTCCTCAAGTAAAGGCAAAATACATTAGTTTATTGTCTTCATTTACTGATGTATTTGCATGGGACTATTCAGATTTGAAGGAGTACAATAAAAGTATAATTCAGCACATCATTCCAATCAAGCCAAACCAGAAGCCATTTCACCAAAAGTTAAGAAGGATAAATCCAAAGTTGCTGCCATCAATAGAGAAAGAGGTGAATCGATTATACAAGGCTGGTATAATCGTTCCAATAAGATTTTCAGAATGGATTTCCAATTTGGTGCCCGTGCGGAAGACAGGTGAGATTAGATTATGCATTGATTTCAGAAATCTGAATAAGGTGTCTTTGAAAGATAATTATCCGTTGCCAAAAATGGACCACATACTCCAAAGAGTAGTTGGGGTATCTCGTATGTCGCTGCTCGATGGGTATTTTGGCTACAACCAAATTTTGGTCCATGAGGATGACAGGGACAAAACAACATTCACCACTTTGTGGGGGACTTTCCATTATGCCAAGATGCCATTCGGTTTAAAGAATGCTGGTAAAACTTTTCAGCGGGCTATGGATATCGCCTTTGGAAATGAGAAATATGTATTTTTAGTAGTGTATCTTGATGATTTGACAGTTTTTTCCAATTCAAATGAGGAGCATCTTTACCATCTGAAGATTGTTTTTCAGCGGTGTAGAAAGTATGGCATATCTCTTAATTCCAAAACGAGCTTGTTTGCCATGGATGAAGGGAAGCTTCTCGATCACATCATATCCAAGGAGGGCATCTACATCGATCCTGCTCGAGTGGAAGCCATTCAGAAAATTGATTTTCCTCGTAGTAAAAAGGAGATCCAAGCATTCAACGGTAAGATGAACTTCTTACGTCATTTTGTGCCAAATCTAGCTGAACATTTGAGGGAAATTACAAACATGTTGAAGAAAGATAGTGTGGTAAAATGGACCGAAGAAGCCATAAAGTCTTTCAATTTGGTAAAGTTGGCTCTTTCTTCAACTCCGATTTTAATCAGCCTAGATTATTCCCAAGATTTCATTTTATTTTCATTCGCTTCAGAGCATACTATGGCAACAGTCCTAATGCAGAAAAGAGACCAGCTTGAGAAGCCAATTGCCTTTTTCAACAGGACAATAAGAGATGCAGCCTTAAAGTATAACATTATTGAAAAGCAAGCTCTTGCCTTGGTGAAAGCTTTGAAAGATTTCCGGGTATATATTTTGCACTCTCATATTCTTGCTTATGTCCCTAACGCAACCATAAAATATGTTTTGGTACAAACAAATCTGGAAGGGAGGCGAGGTAAATGGATCGCAACTTTGTTAGAATATGACTTGGAGATAAAGCCAACAAAGCTCATCAAGGGGCAGGGTCTAGCAAAACTGATGGCAGAGTCTAATTTGCATGCCTTGGACATAAACTTGATTGTTGCTATGTCCAAAGAAGATGAAGACAACTCACTCGTTCAGGTATCTGAAATTTTTCTCCATTCTCCTTAGTATTCAGATATTGTATATGTGCTCCAACATCTTTTACCGCCACCATGGATGGCTAGAAATAAAAGTATAACTCTGAAATTAAGGGCTGCTAAATTTAGTATTATGAATAATGCATTGTATTGGAAAGATCCCGGAGGTATGTTGCTAAATTGTTTGGTTGAGGAGGAAGCAAAACAGGTCATGGATGATTTTCACAAGGGAGATTGTGGAGGTCACCTATTTTGGAAGATGACGGCAAATAAAATTTTGAAAGCAGGGTACTATTGGCCTACCCTCTTTGCTGATGTTTATAAAATTGTTATGAGTTGTCACGAATGCCAAATTTTTCAGGGAAGGAGAAAATTACAGCCACTACCTCTCAAGCTAGTTGAAGTAAGTGCTTTGTTTCAGCAGTGGGGCCTAGATTTTATTGGAGAGATTCATCCTACATCTTCAACTCAACACAAGTGGATCTTAATAGCAATGGATTATTTTACAAAATGGATTGAGGCAATCCCCACTCGGCAGGCCACAGATGCGGTAATAATTCAGTTTCTCGAAAATAATATTTTGTCACGTTTTGGTTGTCCTAACAAGCTGATTACAGATAATGCAACAGCTTTCAAATCCAAAAAGATGATTGATTTTTGTAACAAATATCAAATTACCTTGGGACATTCTACTGCATACTATCCGCAAGGTAACGGATTGGTTGAATATTAAAATAAAACATTGGTTAACATCGTCAAAAAGCTGCTAGAAGCAAACAAAAAGAGCTGGCACAAGAAATTCGTTAATGCACTATGGGTGGATAGAGTAAGTCAGAAGAAATCAATTGGTATGTCTCCATTCGAAATAGTATATGGTATTGACATGGTGTTCCCGACATCTCTTGCAATCCCGATTGTAAAAATTCTGCAGGAAGCTGGTAGCGAGGAGGATCATTTTTAGCGAAGAATAAACCAAATGATCCATTTACAGCAAACGAGAGAGGAGTTTTTTCAAAATACCTTCAGGCTGCAAGAGAGAATCAAGAAAATCTATGATCAAAAGGCAAAGGCAGATAAGTTTCAGATTGAAGACATAGTGCTAAAGTGGGATGCTAGAAACGAGGACAAAGGCAAGCACAGAAAGTTCGAGAATCTGTGGAAGGGACCATATAGAATTGCTACATATCGAGGTCAAAATGATTTTCTCCTCAAAGAAATGAACGGGGAAGATTGTCCAGGAGGGCCGGTCAATGGTCGGCTGCTGAAACAGTATTATCTTTGAGAAGTTTTCTGCTGTCATAATTTGTCACTGTACATACCATTTTATTTCCTTCATTGCAAAGTGTGTACTATCGTCATTCATTCAGTTTGGGGCCCAAAGTGAAGGCTATAAAACTAAAGGTCTGATGTCAGTTTTTGGTTACTTAGTGTGGGTTGTTTGAGTCAGTTTGAAATCAGTTTTCAGTCTTGTAATTGAGTCAGTTTTGAGTCAAGATATTGGTTTTAGTTTGTTGAAGTTATTGACTCCATTTAGCCCAATGGAAGAGGCACTATCTGCTTTCCAGAGATCTGTAGTTCTTGGCACCTCCTAGGAGCTACCATCCCCATTGGAGCCAATGTTAGTGTCGATATCTTCATCCCTCCATCAGTGATCAAATTCTCTTTTTGCATGCATTTTAGGTGTCCCATCCGATCAGTTGCATTCCATTAGGTCATGGATCAACTGATGGTAGTGGTTCATTATCAAATTTCCCTCATGGTCTTTACCTGTTGGCCTATTTTCACAAGTTCAGGTCATTTACAAGCATCTTTTGTCATTACATTTGCAAAATCCATTTTTAGGGTTTTAGGTCTCATTAGGTCTAGGGTTTGCCACCATAGTCTTGTAAAAGCTCAATAACAGTCAGCAGGCACATGAGGAGGTCTAATAAGGTCTCAAGATCAAAATTTCAATGATGATATACTCAATAAGTGATTTTTTTCCTCAAAACCCTGTTTTGAGGTAAAACAGAGTTTTTATTTTCTATGTATAAAATTTTTATGTAATTTTAATTTTTCTATATGTAATAAGTTCAGAGCTGCTGCCTTTGGTCACCTTGCCAACTCCAGCCACTGCAAGCAAAAACACAAGCATCAATGCATCAATTTGTCAAATGATTAAGAAAAGTCAATTTCAATGGAAAAACAGAGTTCAAAACCAAAAGTGACTTTAACATTAGAAAAGTGGGTTTGAGATGAGTGAAAAATTAAATTCATTCATATTTAAAGTGAAAAAGGTCCTCTTTGTCATTTCATTGTGAAAATTTACTCTTAGAGAACAAAAATCACGATTTGGGAGTCAAAGAGGCAAAAACCCTGTTTTTCAAGGCAACTTGCCCTGGGGTTGTGCATCAGAGGTAGTGCGCTATGCATCAGGCAGGCGTTGTGCATCAGAGGCAGAACTGTAGTGTAATTTTGAATTGGCGCTGTGCATCAGGAGGGCGCTGCGCATTGGGCCCAGTGCACTGCGCACCAGTCCAGTTTGGTCTAAATCATCCCAGATCGTGGCATAACCCTCAAATTTGCTACATTTGCCCTCTACAAGTAAGTAATCATCCTCCTAAGGTTAAATTTGAGGTCATATTGGTGTTTTTCATAAATCTTGCATGTGAAAAATTAAACCCTAGTTTCTCTTCATTATTTGCCATTCAATTGTGCAATTTTCATCCCTTCTTCACAAAAACATCATCAAACCCCTTTTCACTCTTTATTTACCCTAATACACTCCATTTATCCCATTTTCCCATATCCCACTCCCCTAAAGCAATTATTTCCCTCACCAAACCCTAAATCCCTCACTAAACCCTAATTTCCCAAAATCATTCTCTTCACTCCCCAACTTCATTTCCTAAGAGTAAAATCTATTCATACTCATCACCATTGTCCTCTTTCATCACCATTTTTCATCATACCTTTATCTCATCATTTTCCTAAGACAATTACTATGGCAAGAAACAGTGATTCAAGCTATGAGGAAGAAACACAAAGTGACAGTTCAGGAGACAGAAATGTACAGCCTAGGAGACCTCACAAGGGTGGGAAGATAATCAGAGAGGAGCCTATTAGCATTGTTGAACTTCTTGCTTGCCCTCTTGCCACCACTTGTTTCAGATACCAATCTTGCTTTGAGTTTTGTGAGCTAGTTGAGAGGGTTAAGTATCATCATGAATTGGCTAGACAATTTGTCATCAACATGGAGGACAATATGGTACCACATGAAAGAAAAACTGAAGAGGCTCACATTCATGTGTTTATAACTTATGAAAAGGGGACAAGAAGACTTTTTGCAGCTGCCAAAGGAGTAATATCTCCACCAGGGGTGGAAGGGGTCTCGTTCTCTTCACCGAACAATAGGCAAATGTTATCTTCACCTGGGGTGAAAGGGGCTTTACCTTCTTCTTCAGAATAGCAGCTACAGGACAGAGGAAAGAAACGATTGCATGATGAAGGACCTTCTGAAAGCCAAGATAGGGATTTCATTTTGATTGAGGAAGAGGACACTGATTTGGGCTCCCAAAGCTCAAGACTCAAGGATGAGATCATCAAGGAGAAAGAAGCTGAGATCCAAAGCCTATCACTTGAACTTGAGAGGGCTAAATGGATCATTAATTACCTTGAGCAATAGAACAAGCAATTGGAGGACAAACAAACAATCATGGAGCTGCAAACCATCAGGGAAAACCGACAAATGGCAAAAAGAAGGAAAATCAAGCTGACTTCACTAGAGTAAGAAATAGAGGCTGACCGAGAATCATGGTTGGAAAGAGTGAATTTCCACCTTGAGAAGCTTCTTGACAAGGCTAATAAGGAGAATAACATGTTGCGACACATGGCCTATCACTATTTGGCCCAGAACAAAATTTGTAAGACGAGAATAAGAAGCCTAAAAGCCAAGCGAGGGAGAGCATTAAAGGCCAAAAAGGAGCAAGATAAACTTAGAATCTTGGCTGAAGCTTCCTTGGCACAAAAAAGTAGCTGATAATCTTTCCTCTTGCCAATTTTGAAGAATTTTGGAGAAATTTTTGTCATTTCCAAATTTTTAATTGCAATACACAGGAATTTTCCTCTTATGCGCAGCGCCAGTGGCGCTACGCATTGAGATGGTAAGGAATTTTGAGGAATGGATTACATTTTTGGATTCCTCATGAAAAAATATGAAAACCCATAAAATTTTATGAATTTTGGAGGAGATTTGGGTCACCTAAAGGGCAAAAAACACCTCAAAAATGCCCTCTCTGCCACTTTTTGGACCCACAAGAAGCAGACTTGGGAGAACTAATTTGTGGAAGGGAAAATGGACACAAAATTAAAAAATTCCACTTTTCCTAGAAAGTAGATAGACAGACCTTTCCAACAAGCCATCTTGAAGCAAATTTGGTGTAGGGGAAGGCCTTCAAAATCAGCTTGGAAAAGGCACTGCGCATCAGGCACAATTTTGTCAATTTTTCTCAAAACTCAAAATTTTCACCTAGTTTTCTATTAGTTTGACTTTTTCTTTCTCATGGTCAAATTCATGATGTAAATAGATGTACTTTGATTTAAAAATGATGAAAAATGACTTAAGGAGGTAGATACATCAGTTATAGGTGGTTTTGAACTGAATGAATCAGTTTCCATAGTTTTAGAGGCAAGTTGTTCCACTGCCTATTTTTTAGTTCCTAGTTTAGATCTTGTTGAAACAGCTCCTAGACTCATGGATTCGACCCCTAATGGCTAGTATGCCTATATATTGTACTTTCTTAGTCATTTGTCAAGGTTGGACTCTTGTGGATGCATTGAGCTACTTTGTACATCACTTCTGCAGTTTGGCAAGGAAATAAACCAGGGTTTTGCAGCATTTTGTGGGATTCTTGTGGTAATGTGAATTAGAATTGTGCTCTTCTCTGTAATTCAGTTGATTTATGTTTATGTGTGCCATCATCTCTCTCTTTTTGCATAACTAAATGAATCAAGTTTGAAAGGTGGAATTCATTGGTATTTCAATGCTCTACTTTAGGGTTTATTTAGTTCTACATGTTTTCTACTGTTTGAAGAGGACTCATGACACTTGCATGCCCTCTCCAACTCCTCACCAATCTTTAGACTCACCATTACATTCATTTCAAAGTTATAAAACACTTGCCTACCTCGCCCCATAGAAACTTCTGCAAATCTGTGTTCATTTCCCAGACCCAAAGCTGTCTTCCCCATCTGATCCAGCAACCCAACCATTAAATTCAATCAAACTCCTCTGAGCAAACCTACCTAGCCTAAAATTACTATTCATATCAGTCATCTCAAGCCTTCCTTGATATATTTTCATTGAGATTGACAAGGAGAGAACCCTCTCCCGACCTGGTAGGGCTAGCTACCAGGTTAAGCAAGGTTTGATGTTACCCTAGACCTACCTTCCTTCATCCTGAGGTAGATTTAGGCCCTAAAAACTACTACTAACTGTACAAATTTCATTTTCACTAGTTGGGCCAAGAAGGAGCTCCAACTGTGTGTCAATTGGTACTGGATATCGTTGAGCAAGATAACACCCTAGATCAGTTTTAAGAAAGAAATTCCCAAAGATAATATCTTCGAAGGCCATTGGCTCATTTTTTCCTTCTAAGGGAGTTACCATGTGTTTCATGTACAACTCTAAGTTCACCTAAATCTGATTGTTTCTTCCCTTGTATGGAAGCCACAAATGTGACCAGTTCGTCGCAAAATACCCCTGTAACTTACTAAAGCAGTCTTCGCTCAACAATACACCGTATGCTTCTGGAATGTCCACAATTACTATGTTTATACATTGGTGAACTCGTTGGTCAATTGATAAGCGTATTAACACATTTTTGAGCTCACCAATCACATGGACAAGAGTATTGTCTAGTTGAATGATCCAAGCATCTATTTTATCCCATTTTGCATTGATTTTCTTTGCTACTAGGAATTATGTTTACAGACGCACCGGAATCAACTAAGCAATTGTGCACATTATAATTAAAAATTCTACATGCTAATAGAAATGGAGAGCAGAGTGTGTTTGCATCTAACATTAAAGCATTAAGTACATATTCGAGAGAACCAGAGGATGTACTAGATCCCTTTTGTGAAGAAGCACTGTTACTTGAGGTGGATTGTTCGAGTACACGGGTAAGTAGTCCCCGATGGCTCATGATCTTACTTAGTTCAAAAAGTGAGATATTCGCGCAAGCTTTCTTCATATCTTCAACTGTGTTATAATCCAATGCGGGAGACATTGCCAAAGTGTTTGGCAGAGTTGGATTATCCACTACTTCCGGAGTGATGGAGTTACTCTTACTTCTTGTCTAAGTACTTTACGTTGTAACTACATTTCCAGACTTGCTCTGGGTGTTCTGTGTTGAGTTGACGGGCGGACTGGTCTTCCTTAGCAAATGCTCTTTCAATTTTTTCTTTGTCAACTCTTGCTCGGTGGCCAACCCTTAGCTTCTCAAATTATACTAGTTGTTCTACTTCTAGGTCGGGCCATCACTCAATAGCTTCTTTTCGTCAATGCTCTTTTTAGCTATGAGTACACAACTGAATGTGTTCACTGCATTCCCCATGCTTGGAGTTTCTTCAATCGTAACAGTTTCTTCATTTTCTTGCGCAGACTTGGTCTGCTCATCAGAAAGTACTATCTCAGTAAAATGCATAGTAAGAGCGTTCATGTTATGGTTCCATTGTGGGCATGTAATTTATTAATGATATCGTTGATGAAATTAACAATATTGGTTGTTAGGACAAGGTCCCCTGGGGTAAAGTTTTATAATAAATTTTGGTATACTTGTAAAGTCTCCGTATTTTGAGGGAGCGGAGTGCGAAGTTCATAGGAATAAAAAGAGGCTTTAGCCCCTTAATTTTCTAGAATATAGGGAGTTTTGTGACGCGCCCATGTTCTGTGGACCATGGTATTGTAAAAGCGAAGGCTATATATAGAAGAGTCATAGTGAGTCTAGGAGGTCATTCGATAATAGAAGATCATTGTATGGGCAAGTAAGCTAAGGCAGAAAAGTTTGTTTCCTGTGCTTAGGCGAAGGAGAAGGCTCCTGCTGCTGAGTGCGCGGAGACCTCAGTAAGTCTGCAAGCTGAGTTTGCGGGCCCTATAGCTGAGTGCGCAGGGAAGAAGAGCCTGTAGTAATAAAGAATACGTCTACTCAAGACTATTTTGAGCTATACTTATGTATCTATGCATCTATATTTACTTATGCAATTTCTATATATTCACTCTGTTATTCTAAATTTATATGAAGTAATACTTAATTCATGCGCGAAGGTAGTAGATATTCTTATTTACTTACTTTTATGAATGTTTAAAGCATTTCACGAAGGTTTAGATTATGTTTTTGTGAGTTACTGCAATTATTTATATTTTAAGGGTAAGGGTTCACGGAGAATGAAATAATCTATAGAAGCTGCAGGAATCCAGCACACTGACCTCTAGATGCAGAAACCTGGTTTTGTCATCCCCCAATACTGCTTCAGGTGAGATTACGCAGGTTGTTTTCGAAAGGGCCAATAGTTAGGGATTTGTTGGTTGGCGCAACTAACTCTGAACATGGGTCAAGAGCCCTCAAGCCAACAAATGCTTTCATTGTCGGGACTGGGATCTATCTGAGGAATGTGTGATGTCAAATAAATGGTTCCCAAATAAGAAAGAAATTGAGAAGTGGATAGATCGAAAGTTGCACGAATTTGCAAATCAGGAAAACAAGAATCTACGTTTGTCAAAGGAAGAGTGGTTAAATAGATATTTGTATACCGACGAGCACAAAATTTTCTTCTGTTCATTCCTATGTGAATTACACCAGTGGTTGTCAAAATTGGTAGATAGTCAGGGCACATGGAAGTTGGACAACCCTATTGTGTGGACCCCAGAACTAGTGAGACGCTTAGAGGTTTCAGAAAAAAAAAAAAATAAAAAAAAAATAATAAATAAATAAATAAATAAATAAATAAATAAATATATATATATATATATATATATATATATATATATATATATATATATATATATATATATATATACGGGCTGTCGATTACTGGATCGATAGTACGCTGGGAGGATTCATTACCGAATTCACCATCGATATGTTCACTAGTTATAGAGAAGCAGAGCATACGTTTTTCAAGGGGCTAAGAGGTAAGTATTTGAAATCCTTGATGACCTGGATTAAAATGTTATTGTTCGAAACGCAGGTTATGCCTTTAAATTGATGTTTAGGACTACGTGAAGTAGAAGAGCATTCAGAAGGGACCTAGATTCAGGTGCTAAATATAATCTGTTGTTAGGATCATCTGATAGTGATACTTGGAGCCAAGGTATCGCAGGGATACCCCATCCATCCACTCCACCTCCACCTCCACCTCCACCTCCGCCTCACACACCTACACCTCCACCTCCACCTCCACCTCCATCACTCAACATGGCGAACGTGATGAAGATGCCTATGTTTAAGGGTCTGGGACTGAAGACCCTAAATAATTATAGTTTGTTGTTGATGTTGTATGGAAGCCACAATAGATTACGGATGATGACATGAAGAAAGCGCAGTTGGTTACGACGCTACAAGACAGAGCGCTGAGTTGGTATATCAAGTTTTGTTCAGGTAAACCCAATGGGACTATGTTGGAAACACAACAAGCATTGAAAATGAGTTTAAGAAGCCTAAATCGCAAGCCCAATTAGTGACGGAGTTTAAAGAGATCCAACAGAGGGTAAATGAGTCCGAGTGGGACTTTGATTGAAGATTGAAGTGTCTGGTTCAGTAGGCTAATATGAAGATCACGAATGATCAACATAGAGGTACATTACTTCGCTATTGCCTCACCTAAGATTGCCACTGTCTCAATAGAAAATTGGATTGCAAGCTGAAGCCTTGGATATTTCCATGAAGTTGGAGGCTTCACCTGTGTAGGATACGAATATGGGGGTGCAACATATTCAATCATAATTGGCTAGCTTACACATGGAGTTGCATAGTATTAAGAAAGAAAAGGAAGTCCATCCAGAGGTGCGTGTAGATGTCTAGTGCTTGAAATGCAAGGGCCATGGTCATGATAAGAACCATTGCCCGGTCTATCAGAATTATCTTATAGGGGAAGGCCCTGTCCCCATGAAGCCAGAAAACACCGCTGGGCCAAGTGCGGGAGTAGCATTATGGTGCATTATTTATCAAATTTCTGGGAAACACACAACGAATCTGTGATCTTATGCAAAAATGTGTCCAAACCCCGTAGCAGTTGTTTTGCACTTTCTGCAAATCTGTAGGACATGATGAGCGCAACAGTTGAAGCTATGAACTGATGATGGAAAGGACCCCTACGTATAGGATGCAGGCAAAAAATCGGCCTCAAGATCAGAGCACAAATACGGCACACAAAGGATTTCATGGCTAGGGAAGAGGGCGAGGAGGAGGAGTTGGAAGAGATCGTGGTTAGATCATCTATTACAACTGCGGAGAAGCAGGTCATTTTTCACATGACTATCAGAATCCGACACACCCTTCCTGCCAGTATTGTAGGTAGTTTGACCATCTCATAGAATATTTCCTGATACTTATAGTGAAGATGCAAGAAAATAAGACTCAGACCCAGCAACCTACGCAAAACATTCAAATGATGAGGTTGGAGCCTTGTGAAGACGAGACTAGTGTTAACCTCATTACGCGAAGCAATATCACCACTGAAGAAGACAAGGAAAGATACCAGAAGTTGATGGATGGGTAAGCAAGTCTGCTAAAAAAGAAGTGGGGTTCAATCTAAGCAAAGCAAAGGAAACCTTTATGGAGGGATGAGTTGACACTAAATCAGCAAGTAACATTGCAGGTGTTCGATAAGTGGGTGATAGAATTTGTGGGTCCAATTTAGCCACCAGGGAAAAAGACGGGGGCTAGATAAATTGTTATAGAAACTAGATACTTGACCCGATGGTTGGAGGCTCAACCTATAAAAGACTTTAGCACAACTACAACTGCAAAGTTTATCTTCGAGTTTATTTTGTCTCGGTTTGGCTGCCCTAAAATTTTAATGAGTGATAGGGGCACACACTTCTTAAATGAAACCATTGTTGCAATGCTTGAGGAATTCTAGGTATATCATTAGAAGAGTACACCCTATCACCCTCAAGCTAATGGCATGGTGGAAGCCTTCAACAAGATTTTGGAGAGCGCCTTGACAAAGATTTGCAACGCAAAGCGAAATGACTGGGATGTGCGCATACCAACGGTGCTTTGGGGGTACATGGGCAGGAGGTTGTAATGCCCATGGAATACATTGTGCCAAGTTTTCAGATTTCGGAATTGACAGATATGGCTAATCGTGATACTATGGAGGAGTGTCTCGCGTAGCTGGTAGAACTGGAAGAAGATCGTTTCCTAGCAGGATTTCATCAACAGGTGCAGAAGGATTGTGAAAAGGCATGGCATGATCGCCATATAAAACAATGCACCTTCCAAAATGATGATTTGGTATTGTTATATGACAATAAATTTACAAAATTCCCCAAGAAATTTCAAATGCATTGGTTGGGGCCCTATGTTGTGAAAGAAATTACAGATGGTGGCGTAGTTTAGCTCGCAAAGCTGAATGGGGAATTATTCCTAGGAAAAGTCAATGGCAATCAATTGAAGTTGTACAGGGGTGATCCCACCCTTGTGCAATGACTATATGATTGTGGGATAGTCTTAGTACTCCAGGCAGTTGCAAGGAAGTACGAGACTATAAACTACACTGCCTAAAAGTTGGAAAACCGAAGTAAGGGGGCTGCGCGACGAGTTGAAGTAAGGCACCGAGGGGAGCTGCATCGAAGAAGTTGCACCACTAGGATGGGTGCCACACGGCCTGACCAAAAAGTGACCGTTGGAAGCATTGTAGATGATTGGATGGAAAAAATTTCGTTGAAAGGAGCGGGGAAGACGCATTTATGGAGCATATCTTTGGAAATCTACCGCCAAAGATGCATTAATGATCGGAAATTGGAGGGAACGGTTGGATTTGAATTCAAAATCATCTATAAATATGGCATGTTGCCCCGCATTTGAACACTTTTCTTCTTGAGAGTTTGTATTGAGATTTTTCACCTTGCTTTGTGCCAAGTGCAGAATTGTATGTGTGGGCCAGATTGGGAGGAGCTCTTTTCACGACTAGGGTTGGCTAACATACCTGAGTTTTTCCATGAGCATTTTCTCGACAGAATGATTGCAATTCCCCTTGAGATGGAAGCGACGCCATATGTCCCTGCAGGATTTCCGACTACAGCGCCTAGGTCTCTAAGACCTAAGCCTTCTGTACCTAATACTTTTGCATCTAAGGCGATAGATAAGAAGTAGAAGAAACATCAACAGGTCTAGGTGAGGCAGTCACCGAGGAAAAGCCCCATGGAAATTCACCAGAAGGGGAAGATGGATCGGTCTCAACAACTAACTAAGCCATGGATTTGGAGAAAGAAGAACTGTGCAGAGGCATAGAGGAGATTGATGTTGAGGAAGGTGAGCCGATGACTCGACTACTGAGGTATATTCCACTGCACAAGGCCACAACTAAAGTGCCAAAATATCTAGACAACACAAAGTTTATGGTGTCCACGCCACTGTTGTCAGAGAAGGTGGTGTTCAACGGTGTTGTAGAGATAATTTATCTTCTTAAATTCCTTAACATAAATTATCAACTCGGGGGTCCATGGACTTGCGAGGCACACGTGCACCATATGTGCTAGAGATCGGTTTCCAATTTCGAAAGATAAATCTTAATCTATTAAATGAAAAATGACAATTGACATAGAAATAAATCTATTCTAGAAAGCAATAAATCACACCACATACTTCTGGAAGTAAAAATCATTTGCGAGAATTGAAAGCACACATTTGCAGAAATGAAATAACTAATCTAAGCACTTTTGCAGAAATTGAAATCATTAATCTAAAGCACACTTTGCAAAAATTAAAACACACTTGCATGAATTGAAATTCTATGCTAGAACAAACTTATCTTATTACATCCTCACGTTACATCTCCTTCCATGATTCCAAACTTCTCCAATATTACAAGTTTCACATTACAAATTCTTCCTCTTCTCCTCTCCCTATGAAAGGAGAATGTTCTCTTATTTATACAAAAATTAAACAACTACCTCATTAATGGTGATCCACCATTCTCTCCTAAAATCCATAAAATTATCAACCAATTAGACACATATCCATGATTTTTCTCCATGAGATATGTTTGACTCCTATTCCAAATCTCCTTCCAAACTTGAAGAGAATTCGAAATCAAACCTTGGAGGCCACATAAGAGTGTCTTGGAAGCTTCCAAATCACCTACACATGTCACCAAACTCATTCCAACTTTAGGCATAAATAAATACATGTTATTTTTCTAACTTTTAATCATAAATTCACTCTAAATACTTGAAACTAATAACTTTGGAAAATACAAATATGAACCCATATAGTAATGAAAGTGTAGGGATATGTAATGACAAGGTGATGAAATGAGGCAATAAAAATGAGAATGAAGGTGAAAGTGTATGACATTTTGAAGACATCCTGGAGACCCAACATAGCTCACAATTGAAGTTATTGCATGTCCTCATGCAATCTATTGCATTGATCATGATTTGATCTTTTGAATTGTTTTGCTTCTATATGAACTTTGGCACATGTTGATTCTTCTTTCTACTTTTCACAATCATTTGACATCTTTTTTCCTTTTTTGCAAAGTGTTCTTTTGAAAAACATTTGATTGCAACATATTACTTTGGTTGGTTCTTGTGTGGCAACCAAATTTTATTAGTATTGGTTCTTGTGTAACAATATTTTTCTCATTTTCATGTTGCATAAAAATACTTTTGAAATCATTTAATCAACCATCTAATGTGCTCATTCTTCGATCATCATTTGCAAAACATATAACTTTTTGAATCATAATGCAATAGTAGTTGTTTGGAAAAGTATGTTGGTTAGGATGACATGTGATATAAAAGGTGATGAAATATGAATGTGATATGAGGTATGAACATGAATTGGTATCCCCTCACCCCAGCTAAAGGTATTTTTATTTTTTATGAAATGAGAAAGGGAATATGATGAAGCATTTTCCAAAAATTATAATTTCAATATTAAAGGAATTATATGATAAAAAGCTAGGAAAGAACATACCTTCACTTACCTAAGAAGTGGACAAATTGTGCATATGTAGAAAAGTTGTGGCTACTATTGGATCATGGAATAAAATGTATAATTTCTTCTGCTTCTTGGTTGCATAATTGGTGGATGAAGTCGTGAAAGTGGAATCTTTATTTCTGCTGCTAAATCTGTTGTATCCGCTACAAAATGTTGAAGTGATATAGTCTTCACCTGCTACAAAACCCGATGGTACAATTCTAGTCATGCGAATAAATGTGTTATTGTCGAGCATGAAGAGAAGTCATTGGATTACCGGCCATTAATGAATGTCGTTAAACAATGTGAGGCAAACTCACCATTAATGTCAATGAGTGCCAAGGTATCTAAGTACATATTGTGAAGTGCGAATAGATGAGATGATGTCGAGCCACTTGCAAGATGCAACAATCAAGGGACATTGATATATTCCCATGATTGTCAGCGAGAGAACTTGTCATTAAGACATACAAGCCTCAAGGTATTGATAAGGACTCTAGCCTTAAACCTAGATAATGTGTTGATGTCGATAGGCCAAGACTTGTAAGAAGGGAGGCCTGAATGAATCCTCCATCATCTAATTTTGAAGGACTATGGATGAAAATTTTTGTAGTGGATCAAGGTTTATTTGACAAAATGAAAAGGGAAATGGAATTAATCATCTTTATAGGGAAGATGAATGGTTTTATTGTTGGGTTATAGGTTAACGAAAGTGAGGCAGGAAAGTAGAATGACTATGAAGGGAAATGAGATGAAAATTTTATTAACTGAATGAGTATGAATGCGATGGTAAAACTGGTATCTAAGAGGCTTTAAAATGGTGTGATGGATCTGATTCGACATTTTTTATCCAAAATCAAGTGCTCATGCTTGGATATATCATCTTTGATTTTACTCTGATCATGCTCTTTTTGAAAGAAATGTGGTCTTTGAGAGACATTTTTTTGCTTATGGTCATCTGTTTATCTTCCTGGAATCTGCAAAAAAAACTTTGTACTTTTTCTGCAATAAAATGTAAGATTATCAAAAGGTATAGGTGATCAATCTCTCTATTTATGACATTTACATAAAAAACTGAGAATTGGTACTAATAAAACAAATTCATGAAAGACAATCAAATGATTTTTTACCTGTTTTGGAACTAGTGTCTTCATTTACCTGTCATGTCTTGTTGGCAATTTCTTCATTCTTTCACTGTTTCAAATTCTAATGAAAGCTTTATCATTATGTATATCTCATTGAGATCTTTCCGTCGACGTTTGAATCGTCGAAAACCAATGTCGTATGAAAAAGTTACTCTTATTTGAAATTTTTGTGAAACAATGAAAATAGTCATGTGTAAATGTGACATGGCAACATGATGTTGATGTGAAAGATGAAGTAGAAAAATGATATGGCATGTTGATCATGAATTTCTGATTAGAATGCATTGTTGACAAATAGTTCATTGAGTTAAATACAAAGTTGCAGAATTGTTTTTCAGCTGCAGAATGTGCACAGTTTCTGTAGCTAAAATCTTGAACAGATAGTTAAGTACACACAACTATGTATTTTTGTTATGAACAAATAATCAGTCCAATCTTCAAATTAAGTAGTATCTCTTCTAGAAAAACTAGAAATTACCCTACTTGTTTTATTGATTATTTACTGGAAAATGACTAATGAAAGAGAGCAGTTTGTATTGAACAATTTTTTATTTTATTTGTTATTTTATTATTATAAAAAGAAAGGCAAAGAATTTATGATCTGCTTGTTTACCTATAAACTTTCTTTGGCTGATCAATGGCAGAGAGATTTCTTTGTTTTTCCATTGCTTCATGTATAGTTTCTCTATCAGGTCCTCTTATACTAGATCACCCACTAACAATGAGTGAGACTTTCCACGAATTTTTGTTTCAGAAGCATCGTTTTGTTGCATACCTCCAATCAAAATCAATGCAACTACAAGCTTTGTTGTGAATCGAAAATGTATCTATGTGAAAAATGGCTTGAAATATTATATTACTTCCCTTCATTGGATTGTCTTTGAAGCGCACCCATAATTGTTCAAATTGCCCAATTACTTCCTCTGAGATGTCAATTGTTGACTTGAGCTCATTAGTCTACCTTATATGATTTGCAAGCAATACTAGATCAAGGTCACATTGAACATCTTTGTACAAGGGTCACCACTGTGCTTGTATTTGGTGCATTGATATTCTTGTTCTCCTTCAAACAATTTTATACCACTAGAACGAATTATAAAGTTCCTTCGAAGCTGAGTATTAGCGCAAAGTCTAATCAGATTATTGACATTGAGATGGATTCTCCTTGATGGTCGTGTTCTGGGGATTCATGGCCATCTTTAGCAACTGAAATTCTAGATGTTGAACCAAATATTCTAGTACCCCATCTCCTTGTTTCATAGCAGGAACAATATCTTTCATCTCCATCACTATCATTTACATTAGATTAATAGACATTAGCAGGGTCTGAACACCTGTCCCAATTCTGTTTATGTTGATTAGTGCAGTTGTTGCGAAGCACATCCCGGAATGATACTCGATTAACATATGAGCTTATTTGTGCTTCATTAATCTCATGGCTTTCATGATTTTGACCCTCATCTTTGGTTGATTGCTTGTTTAACTCTGCATCGATGTCAAATCTCTGAATAAACTTGGTTACAGGCGCAATCCTTATCAAGGGACCACCAATTCTTGTCCAAGAGGGACCAATGTCTAGATTCTCACTCTTCTCATGATTGTTTTGTGAAAACTTCAATGACCACCCAAATGGCCCTCCCCATGGTTCTCTAGGATGAGTTGCATGCTCTGTAAGAGCATCTTCATCAAATGATCCCCATGATCTTTCACGTTCCATGCAATTTTATGAAGGGATTCCCTTTGATACTCTAAATCTCAATGCATTTCCCATTACGTTGATCAAGCACCAGAGTTATGGAAAAAGAGCTCAATGCCAAGAATATTTCTGAAGTAAACCTAAATACCTTAAGAGGCTTCTCATAAGCGGAAGCATTTGTGGCTCTGGCTTCAACCCTTGCTTTCCCTTCGGGATCGTCATTGCCACTACTACAGAACTCAAGACTTCTCTCCAGCTTCCTCACGATGTCTTTACTGTGAGAATTACTTTATTCAGAAGAAAGGGGCTCAGAAATTGAGGATCACTAAACACAATTTCATACGCCCAAGAATTTGTCTATTTTCTAAAGAAAGAGGCACACAAATGCAGCAGGAACACGACATAAAAATTTGACAGCTTGTTATAAGGAGGGGGCTCTTCATGATGCCCGTGTTCACCAGATAGAGAATAGATGGAAAGGGCACTGATGTAATGATTCCTAAAATGGTAATATTTTTACTTTTTTTGTTTCCTACGCATCATCATGCCCCCCTGAAGAAAAAAAAGAACGTTTGGAGGAGGCAGAACTGACATTGATAGAAGGTGCGAGCCTTGTCCTCAGAACAACCAAAAACAATTGAGATTTCATGGCCCGCACCATTTCAAACCCTCTATTCATTCTTTGTCACGGATGTTATTAAACTTCAAATAGTATTAAATTAACTCTGAAGCTTTTCTTACGTATTTTCGCTTTACTTCGATTTATCTCTATGCAAATATCTTAGTTCCATCTTCATCCATCCCATGGAAGACTAGCGTTGTTAGGCTCCTCTCAATATGTACATAATTTATGCTCCACCATACTTTAATATTTGAATGCTTTGCCATCCAAAATCTTTAATTGTTCTAGCTCCTTGCCATAAGCAATACCAGGATCAACATAACACAATTGATACTCTGGTTTTCTTAGGGTATGCAACCCTAGTTTAACAAGCTTTTTCCATCCAGAATTTCCTCTGAGTGCCCTAGCCAATTCTTCTGTGCACTGGACAGGATCTAGAACAAGAAAAAAGGCTTTGTTACAAACATTTGTGGTGCGGGATGAATTTTGTCCACATAATCATACATTTAGATTTTATTTTTTGGTATATGTGGCATAACGGTACCCATCGGCAGGATAGGAACCGCTACTCATGGCTATCTTCATTAAAAACACACATGTGAGTCTATTCGTGTAAGAAACTTCGCCTCTAATCTGGAAATTAATAATGCCAAGACAAAGAGTTGTAGAACTGAAGAGTGATCCCGGGCTAATAACCTATTGGCACCTCCTCAAAATATAAATATCATGCAACCCTTGCATCTTGTCTCACTTTCTTGTCAAGAGATAGTTGAAATCCATATTGCTCCCCTCCAGACTCTGATATCGACTGCAAAGCTGAACTAGGCCTGACAACTGGGTGGATTGACACATATTCGGGACATTCATCATCATAGCAACCGTTTAGGTAGCTATCAGACATCCAATAAACAAAGAGCCTTGGTCGATAATAATATTTAAGTTGAGACACCATCCATTCAGAGAAAAAGAAGGAAGCACAAAAGGCTTCTACCCAGGAGAAAGCTGCACAAAAAAAAGAAGTTGTTGCTAGAGAAAAAGAAGTGGCAACCAAAGAAAGAGAAGCACCAGAGACAACGATGCTGCAGATCACCATTGACATTAAAGAGTCAAACACGCAGAAAACATAGGAGCAGGAAGAAATCGAGGAAGAAGAGGAAGGGGATGCAGAGCTAGAACCCCCCTTCGTGGTCAAAAAAGAAAGCAACAGACATCAACTGGACCATGTAAGAAAAAAAAGTCTGACCGATCAGCAGGCGTGACCCCTTTCGTCCTTACTGAAGGGGATTTAGATGAGATAGGCGACGTGGTGCGTGATAAGACGACTAATCTTTGGGGCCACTTCGAGGAACAGTACCAACAGGTGCTGGGAAAGGTTCAACAAGATATACGCGAGTTGCAGATCCAAACATGCAGGTTACAGGCAAGCGTAGGCCATGCGAGTGGGCAGCAAGCGAGCACATCAGTTCTGGATACTGATAGAACTTTGGATCTCCGCGTTGTTTAGTTACCAGAAGGATCCTTATGCGCCAAAACAAAAGAAGAAAGGGCATAACTAATGCAGATAAAGAACCTGGGTTTAAACCTTGCGACAATCCCTATCCAGACCTTGCATGAGCTACACCAAGGGGTGTCCGATGAATTGCAGATTAGGGAGCAACGCGCGTTGTTGGTAATTAGTGAAGTTAAAACAAGAAACCAACAAATTTTTGAGGAGAAGGCGCAGGCGCTTAAGGAGAAAGAGGAAATCATAACGCGGAGCCAACAGTTGGAAGCAACTATTGCACAACCATGTAGTGACCTGCCAGAGCTCAATATTCCGGTCGAAGCAGTCTCTTTGGAGAAGATCCAAAAGTTGGTTGCTGCAATGAAGGAGTCTAAAGATGAAATCAGCCAAGTTCGGTTCGAGTTGCAGTTGCAGATATCAGATCTACAATTCAAGCTACAGCCCATGATTCCTCCATACGTTAGAGAGTAGCGCATAGTTGCTATCAAAGAAGGCATGGCAACTTTAGGAGATGCAGTAAAGGGTTGCCCTGAGCTCTTTGAGCAAGCCATGGAGTTATGGACCTCGCTACAAGAGGATCCAACTTTGTGAAAGATTGGAGCATATATCAGATAAAAGCAGAGGCAGTTCGATGAAATCTGATTGACTACGCGAACATTGGCACCAGTACAATGGTTCACACGATTGCAGAAAGGGAAGCTTATACAAAATGAAATTGATGAGCTGTGCCGCAAGGAAGCAGTTCTTTCTGCACAAATGCAACCATGGACAAATGAGCCCAGCCAGTTGACTTTGTAAGTACAGAGTAAGCTCAGGGGGATGCAACAAACTTTGAGGACCATGGGCCTTGTAGTTGAAGGCCCAACTACTGAAAAATTGGTCAAAGAAGTTCAACAGGTTACTACGTAGGGAATCGTCGACCTGCAGGTTTTGAAGATGGAGTTCCGCGAATTGCAAGAAAAGATTGAAGCACCAACAAAGTGACTCAAGGACGAGTCACGAAATTGTGTTGGGGTCCTGTTGGGACAACGTCGCTAGGGTAAATTTTTGTAATAAATTTTGGTATACTTGTAAAGTCTCCACGTTTTGAGGGAGCATAACGTGAAGTTCGTAGGAGTCAAAAGGGGATTTAGTCCCTTAAGTTGCTAGAAGATAGGAAGTTTTGTGACCCGCCCATGGTCCACAGACCATGGTATTGTAGAAGCGAAGGCTATATATAAAAGAGTCATAGTGAGTCTAGGAGGTCATTCGATAATATAAGATCATTGTATGGGCAAGTAAGCTAAGGCGGGAAAGTTTGTTTCCTGTACTTAGGTGAAGGAGAAGGCTCTTGCTGCTGAGTGCACAGGCCCCTACAGCTGAGTGCGTAGGGAAGAAGAGTCTGTAACAACAAAGAATACATCTAATAAAGACTATTTTGAGCTATACTTGTGTATCTGTGCATCTATCTTTACTTATGCAATTTATGTATATTCGCTCTGTTATTCTGAATTTATATGAAGTAATGCTTAATTGATGCGCGAAAGTAGTAGATATGCTTATTTACTTAATGTTATGAATGTTTAAAGCATTTCGCGAAGGTTTAGATTCTGTTTCTGTGAGTTACTGCAATTATTTATATTTTAAGGGTTAGGGTTCGCGAAGATTGAAAGAAGCCCTAGAAGCCGCAGGAACCCATCACATTGACCTTTGGATGCAGAAACCTGGTTCTATCATCCCCCAATACTGCTTCAGGTGAGACTGTAGCCTGCACTACATCGGTTGTTACTGAATGGGCCAACAATTAGGGTTTAGTTGGTTGACGCAGCTAACTTTGAACCTGGGTCAAGACCCCTCAAGCCAACACTGGTCCATGCCCATATTCTCAACATTCAACACAACGTTTGAGCTTTGCACAGACATGGCTGGTTGGTTGCTGTTGCTGCCGGAGTTGGCAGTCCTTCTCAGAAAGTTGAACTTGGGAGGCTTGCTTGACCTTTGTTTCAATTTTTCGAACTCATTGGACAAAGACTTGATAGTGCGGGTCAAGCTCTTAAGATAAGTTGCTTCTTTCTCCTTGGCCTTGCTTACGGAAGCCTGAGACATTTTCCTTGTGTCTTTAGAGTCCTTTATTGATTCGCTATCTGTGATGAATACAATCGCACACAAGTCCTTTTCAATTGCGATTGCCTCTTCGAATTCTCAGCCAAAGTTGGCTTCACAGTTCTTTTCACAAACTGTGCAATGCTTGTTGGTAAGGCAAATGTGAAATAATCAATAATGATGGAGTCATGAGGTTTCATGTCTACCAGAAATCTATTCAAGATACGGTTAAACCTCTAATTGAAATCTTTCACTTTTTCTTTGTGCTCCATCTTGATATTTCCCAGCTCTTTCAACAACATGCTGGGATTTTGTCATCAACGAATTTTTGAAGAAAAATCTTCTTAAACCCCTTCCAATTCTAGATGGAATTCAAAGGAAGACTATGATACCATGCAACTGCTCTGCCATCTAAGGTGGATGAAAAAAGTTTGCATGCAACATCATCATAATGTACCCCTATCATTTGCAGATGTAGGTAGAAGTTGTCTAGATGGTCCTCTGCTTTATTGTTGTGTCAAGGTCATACTTCATTAAAATATTTTCCTGATGTCTTGGCATCTTGTGTAGAACACTCGGTAGTGAAAGTGGGCCCTAGGACATCCAGCCCAGGTCTTGGTCCATCATGTCTTCGTCATTGTTCTCCCCTTCTTCGTCAAAATTTGATCAAGTAGAATAGTTCACAAATATGCGACAATCATTGCAACCAATGTAAAAGAAAGATTTTTCTAATATCCAACAGAATATTCCATGAGGATGTGACATTACAACACATTCTCAATATGATAAGTACCAAAATAATTGATATAGTTCAACTACTTTAGCATAGATGAAAGCAAACATGAATTACAAACATTCACAAAATAGTCTTACAAATATCCATAATCCATGCATGAATAACATGTTGGCCATAAGGCTTCTTATATTAAGTAAAAGTTCCAAGACACATGTATACAATGAACACCACTAGCTCCAATAGTGGAGTATTGGAGCCACTCCTTGCTCCTCAAAAGAAATAGCTTGTCTCTCTAATTCTTTGTGGGAGGAGCCAAGGTGAAAAGTCCTTTGCTCATATCACGAGGGTGTATATAAAACCAATAAGGTGATGCTTCACCTTCCTTGTGACTCTTTCACTACCCTCATGACTCTTTGACTTCCTATGACTTTTCGACTTTGCATGAATCTTCATATTCTGAATATGTCCTTTGGACTTCCACTTTACAATACATTTTGAATAGATAATTTACATCATCCACATTATGGTGTGGCATGTGACAACTCATGACATGACATGACATGACACTGTTGACATGGACTTCTTGATGATATGGCAATGTCAAGCCACTCTTGTTGCTTCTTGTTATGTGTCTACTTGAGAGTGTTCTTTTATCCACCTCTGTATGTCTTGATAGTAAGGAGTCTTCAATGATCTCAAGTCTTGAGTTGTGGTCACAAACTGGTGTCGCTTTGCTTTCTCTCAGTTGATCAACTTGCATAGTCAACTACAAAGAGGTATTTCAATATGTTTCCCTTCTTCATCTCCTTTTTCATCATCTTGCCATGACATAATAAGATACCTACATCTACAATTCACTCATGACAAGACGACATTAGTCCGATAAAAAACCATATTCAAAGACAATGCATGTTGATCCATTGATTGAGCCGGAACAAGGTGACAAGCTCGAAGAGGGGCTCAGTGACTACACAATTGCATATTTTAAGCAGTTAGGGGCGAGCCTTCATCCTTGAGATTGCGCAATGTGCAATACAGTTTGGGTTAAGGGAGGAAATTACGCAATTTTGAACGTTAGTGTGATAGGTTGAGGAGATGGGAACTGAATCAGATAATTGCGCAGTTCTGGGAGACAAAGGAGACTGGGAAATTGTGCAACTTAGGGGCTTAAGGGTTGAACTTAAGGCTATGGATTGCGCAATGCATAATTGAGGCTAGGCTGGGAAGAAGGATTGCACAATTCTGGGAGCCAAGGCTCGGGCTTGAGCATCAGAACTGTGCAGTGCAACAGTCATGGGAGGCAAGAACTATGCATTGCGCAGTGTCAAGAGGAAAGGTCACATCTAGAGGGATGATATTACGCAATGCACAGTTCAGGAAGTCGGATGAGGCTGGGTTGCTTGGTCAGAAGGTTTTCAGAAATTCACCAAGTGCGGGATTAGATGAGGTTGATGTGAACAGTGATAAGATTGAATCTGAAAATGCACTTAGAATACTTGATGACACAACAACATAGATCATCTAGGACACATGAACAACAAAATTCCCTCAGTGCGATGAGTTTACAACCACTTATGACAGGTGTGACACTAAAGATACACTTTGCGGCGACCATGACGACACTTGTGTGACAATGCTTAAAACTTTAGAAATGAGTACGACATATGTTTACAAGGTTAGAACAACTCATTTACTCAAAAATGACCCCTTGAAACTGCCCAAAATAGGCTTATACACATTGTGCAACAACTAACATGCGAAAATACGACATTTTTCCTATCTTGCAAAAGGGATCGAAATACTTCAAGAAAACACATGGAATGAGTTTCAATGTTTGCAATGACAATATACAAGACCAAGGAAGGCTCTGAAATTGAGCGTAGGCCAAAATTTTGGAGGGTGTTTTAGCAGCGAAAACGCTATTCCATTTTGTATGACAAAGAGCCTCTTATTTTTATATAATAAAATACATTGTAATTTATTTTATTGTGTTATCCAATGTCATTGTGAAATGTTACGCCACTGATCAAATATATGGATGATTAAATATTATAATGAAGAGATGTGAAATCTAATGACATAGCAAATTAATCCAAACATCATTTCAAACTTTAATTTATATGAATACTGTTATAAGATATATGTTGATTTTTCGATGAATAACAGATTAGAAAAAACACAATAATTGCACTATCACATGTAGATATTTATAAAAATATAAAATGGACACTAGGACATCATATATTAATGTGCACCGCTTCGAATAAGAATTATTCAGCAACAATATTTATAATATTAATAAATAGTATCCTATACAAAATCTTAGTACCATAAAATAAATACACACCGGTACACTATTTTATGTAAAAGCACCAGTGGGAAAGATTTTCTTTTTTTGCATGGCCCGATGCCTTTTTTGAAAAGTACAACATCGGGGCATTCGAAAAGAAAATGAGCACTGGGATGTTATACTCTTCAATCACTGATATTGTTTTCATTTAACGCCTAGGTACCTTGTAATTCTTAAAGCACCGATGCTTTCATAG
The DNA here is from genome assembly GCA_031772625.1 of Pinus tabuliformis. Lineage (NCBI taxonomy): Eukaryota > Viridiplantae > Streptophyta > Pinopsida > Pinales > Pinaceae > Pinus > Pinus tabuliformis. The sequence continues at coordinate 794,681,073 of CM062815.1, read as the reverse complement.
AACCAATGCCCTGACGCTCCAAAATATTGTTTCCGACCTGAGTGCATTATTCAAATTAACAACACCGATGCTTTTGTACAACTCATAAGCACTAGTGTTGTAAATTTAAATAAAAGCATCGGGTCTGCAATATTTTTTTGCCTGCCCTAGTGTCGTTCCTGAAAATTACTTCGCGAGGTGTTTGTTTAAGACATAAGCACTGAGGCGGTATACTTTTCAAGCAACGATGTTGTTTACATTCAACACCCTGATGCTTTTATTTAAATTTACAACACCTGTGCTTTTATAATGTTAGCATACCGGTGCTATTTTTCTATTAAGCACAATGCTAAAAAACATAAGCTAAAACCTCCAGTCACCTAGATTTTTTTAGTTGTGATGAAGTTTCTTTATCAGCTCTGCTAAAACATTTGCTACTGCAAACATATGTTGTCGTAGAGGTTTTTTTGACAATTTTTTCCAATTTTATAACACTAAAAATATCTGTTATAACCTCCGCTAGAAGGTATTTTCCTTGTAGTGAATAGAATCTGAAGTTTCTTGTTAGAAAAATCAAAGTAAAAAGATGAAGGGTTTACGAAATTTCCTCTCAGGACTTTAAGTTTGGAATGACATCATACTCCAACCATTAGAAAGGAGTAGATTTCTTAGATTATAAACCAATGACACATGTGTTCCGCCACAATCCTTTCATTCAAAGCATCCTCTTAGTTAGGTTCCATTGGTTCAACACATGTAACTCCCCATACATCTCAAACACAAAATCCCCTAATGAAACCACCTCCCCAACCTTCACGATAGGTAAGAAGGACACATAGTCAACATAAATCCTAGAGACACAAATAAGACCACCACCAAAACCTAACAAGTCGGTAGCACAAAAGAAACCACTACAAGGGCTAGCAAATGAAAAAACATACAGCTCACCAATATTCTCTATGGAAAACCCCAAGCTTCCATCCTAAGAAGCCAAATCACAAAGTCTAAAGGGTATTGAATTGCCATGACCTAACCTCACATAAATAAATGAAAAGGGGGACAAAGCTCCACCTTGTGCTTTTCCCAAAGAGTTTCTAACCCAAATCCATTAAATGAGACATTATAAAAGACATTCCTAAAGTAGCACAATCAATCAAAGCAGGAGATTGGTAGTAGTTTAAGTCTCCATTTTTGATAAATTTTTTGGGCTTAAGTCAATGACAAACTTGACCCAATGATTTGCCTTAGAGTCTATATATTGTGTGATATGCATAAAGCTAATTTATCAAATGAATAAAGTTCACGATTGATTCTTGAGATCAAATTCCTGAGTTTGTTCCCCATTGGATTTCATTGGGCTACTGTTGATTTAATGACTACCATTGAATCCCCAAGCATGCTAATGATTGAATGCTTTTTCCCTTTGCGATGGATAAACCACACCACATAGAATAAACCTTAGCGAGATGTTTGATACCTTCCCTAAACCAATGTGTAATGAAACAATATTATTGCCCTTGGGATCATAAAGAATCCCACCCACACTTGCCACCCATGTTAGTAAGTCTATTGAACCAAACTAGTGATCTTGATTTGAGAAGATTCAAATCAAACACTCACTCCTATGTAGCTAACCTAATACCTAACAATATTGACAACAACGGATTGAGCTAACCCTTTGAATTTATTGGACACTTATGTAGGACAACTATGATACAATTTTTCAATGTAGGACAACTATGATACAATTTTTCAAATTTCATATTCAAAGCCATTCATTTATGACCCGTCTTTTCATTTACAACCATTGTTACATGAAAATCATTCATTAATAAACTTGAATAATCCACTTAAACACTCATAATATTACTAGATGCTAAGTGATTCACTTAGCACTTAAACACTTTTTGCATTAAGTGATGGTCATATGTGAAGAAGTGGGTTCATCCATGAGCATCATTCACCAATGAAGCTTGAATAATTCAATTAACACTCATTGCATTAGAATAAAATTTTGGAAATATAAATGAATTAATAAAATCTTTTTTCTTAAAGCAATTCCATATTACATTCTCAACCATTTAAATTAGTAATTTGAAAATTTTCACTATATTAACATTTGAAAAATACTAAAACAAATACTCTATAATTAATTTGAAAGTTTTCATTATATTAACGTTTGAAAAATACTAAAACAAATACTCTAAAATTAACTTCTTCTATTAGATTAAATAATAGTCAAATAACACCTGTGACATAAAAAATAAAAGACTCAAATAAATATGTAATTGTTATGGATAAACCACACCATATAGAATAAGTCTTAGCAAGATGTTTTATACCTTAACTAAACAAATGTGTAATGAAACAATATTATTTCTCTTGGGATCACAAAGAATCTCACCCACACATGTCCCCCTTGCTAGTAAATCTATCGAAGCAAACTAGTGGACTTTATTTGAGAAGATTCAAATCTAACACCGATTGCTATGTAATTAGCCTAATACCTAACAATATTGACAACAAAGGATTGAGCTAACCCCTTTAATTTATTGAACACTTTTCTAGGACAATTATGACACACATTTTCAAATTCCATAATCAATGCTATTCATTACTGATCCCTCTTTCCATTTATAAACATTCTCAAATGAAAATCTTTCTTTAATGATCTTGAATAATCCACTTAGACACTCATGGTATTACCATATGCTAAGTGATTCATTTAACACTCTTGGCATTAAGTGATGGTCATGGGTCAAGAAGTGGGTTCATTCATGAGTATCATTCACTAATGAAATTTGAATAATTCAATTATGCTAAGTGATTCATATAACACTCTTTGCATTAAGTGATGGTCATGGGTGAAGAAATGGGTTCATCCATGAATATCATTCACTAATAAAATTTGAATAATTCAATTAAAACTCATTGCATTAGATTAACATTTAAGAAAATGAATTAATTAAATCCTTTTCCTTAAAGAAATTTCATATTATAATTTCAACCATTAAATTTATAATTTGAAAATTTTCATTATATTAACATTTGGAAAATACTAAAACTAAAATTAACTTCTTATATTAGATTAAATAATATTCAAATAACACTTATGAGATAAAAATAAAACACTCGAATAAAAACGTAGTTTAATAAGGCGATTTTTTCCCTCTTTTACTAGACAAAGTTTTTCACTTGAAATCAAATAACAATTAATAAAATTGTAATTTTAATTTGCCAAGTCTACATAATCTTTTAGGATACTAAATCTATATTTATACATAAAAATACAATTTAAGCGATAAAACATTACAATCTCACCAAAAAACCATATCCTTGAATTCAAGAAAAAACCATAGTATTACTCATGGTATTACTCATGGTATTACCATAAGCTAAGTGATTCAGTTAACACTATTTGCATTAAGTGATGGTCACAAGTGAAGAAACGAGTTCGTCATGAGCATTTTTTTTTGTCGTTCAAAATAATTTTCATTAGATGTTCAAAATATCATAGCGTACAAAAAAGCTCTCAACAACCCCTGCTCTCTCATTCTGACCAAACTTTTTGAGATTGGGGGTTGGAGAATACCAAGATAGACAATTTGCATACATTATTTCCGGATGGCTCTGAGGCCTTAACATATTGTGAGAGACACAAAAAGATACCAGAACTAATAGCAACATATCAAGGAGGGGGATGGGGGGCATTACAAGGGGAGCTGCAAAGTAGCCAACACTGTCATGAATGTGGAAGTCAATATGTTCCACCCATGCCTTCAAGTTGAGGAGGTGGTCATTTGTACGACTTTGACTGCGCTAGAATGGTATTGTGGTTGTATTGAATATCAGCGAGATAGACAACAATTCCATTGCGGTCTTCATACCTATGGCCCCATAGAATGTCAATGTCAATTTATATGTGCCGCAACTGCTCGTCGATCGATTCCATAAAGGTAGGAGCTACTAGGTGACCTGGCGAATTAGCTGGGGAAATAACCTTTGCATGCTTTATTTCTTGGTTGGAAGAGGTAGCAGAGGGCGAATGAAGAGGTAGCAGAGGACGAATGAAGAGGTAGCCTAGGTTTGCTACCCCCATCTACAATGAGGACAACTCCAATGGCGTGGCATCTTGCTGGTCACGGTGGTTGGTAGCTCGCAGAGAAACCTTTCGAAAACATGCACAGGAAACAATGCAATCCAGACCCCATGAATCCATTGACCCGAGTAGGGATGAACCACTAGCCTGACACTACTACCAGGAAGGCGAGAGGGCACCCGTTTACCTAGACCAGGTGCTGGAGCAAAACAATTATGAGAAATCACTCCCAAATCCTCACACAAATAGAACCCACACCCCCAAATGTTGGCCAAGAGACTGTAAATTCCTTTGAGCCAAAAGATAGACTCGAATCGAGAGCATAAATTACCAAATACCAATTGAAAGCCCACACACTTGTAAGGATCAACAATGGTTTGTGCGAGTGGCAGAGGAGCCAAGAACTGGTGAAGGAACGAAATAAACTTGTATCCAACATAAGCGAGGGAGCATAACCGAACCGCAATTGTCTGTGTACCGGGGTCCAAGGGCAGACGAGGAGACTAATCCCAATCCACGCCAAGCAACTGCAAACATCGTCTGCCCTCCTCACCCAAGGCCAGAGCCCCAGTGAGGTGCCATAGACACAAACCCGACCGCTTCCAAACTCCTTACCACCCAAATTCATTGCCCAAACTATCGAACTGAGCCAATTCATGTACCAGGATTTGCATTTATCCGCAGAGCGCTTGAGGAGGAATGTCACACTAGAGGAGTAAATGTCGAGTCTTTTCATCGTCAGGGAGTTAATACGCGCGTGGAGGGGAGGCAGGCCCAGATGGCCGATCACATGCCACTTGTACCATCGCATGCACACCCCATCAAGTTCATCATGAGCATTATTTACTACTGAAACTTGAATAATTCAATTAACAATGATTTCATTAAATCCAAATTAAAACAATTATCACATGTTTTTCAAATTAGCTTAATACATTGGCTGCTATATAATTAGCTTAATACTTAACAATATTAAGCTAACCCCTAAATTTATTGGACATGTTTGTAGAACAATTATCACATGTTTTTCAAATTCTATAATCAAAATCATTCATTTGTGACCCCTCTTTTCATTTACAAACATTCTTAAATGAAAATCATTATTTAATGAACTTGAATAATCCACTTATACATTCATGGTATTGCCATATGTTGAATGATTCACTTAGCACTCTTAGCACTCAGTGATGGTCATAGGTGAAGAAGTGGGTCTATGTATAAGCATCATTCACTAATGAAGTTTGAGTAAACAATTATTACATCATATTAAAACTTCGTGAATATAAATGAATTAATAAAATCCTTTTTCTTAAAGCAATTCTTTATTATAATTTCAACTATTTAAATTTGTAATTTTAAAAATTTCATTATATTAAAATTTAAAAAACACTAAAATCACATTTGTCTGCCAAAAATTTCTCTTATATGATTTCTACCCAAAATTTTTATTTAAAACACTAAAACAATTATTCTCAAATTAACTTCTTTTATTAGATTAAATAATAATCAAATAACACATTTGAAATAAAAATAAAACACTCAAATAAAAATATAAACATTCAAATAAAAATATATTAAAAAATAAATTAAATAATAAATCAAATAACACGTGTGACATAAAAGTAAAAGTAAAAGTAAAACACTCAAATAAAGATAAAATTTAATATGACAGTATTTTCCTTTTCAGGTAATTTTTTAAAATTAAAATCTAAATCAGTAAAATTGTAATTTTAAGTTATTCTATTTTGGAAAAAATTACTAAATCCATTTTTATGCTTGAAAATATAATTTAAAACTTACGATCTCGACCAAGAAAAAACATAAAACATCCATAAAACATTACAATCCTGAAAGGGTTAAAAAAAGGAAAGAAATCCTATATCTCAAAAACTCTTTTGACTTTACATAAACAAACCCATCTTAATAAAGCCGACTTACCGCGTCCAATTATGTTACCCAGGTCAACATATTGTAACATCAAAAGCTTGCTCCACCGTGTTGACTTGAAATATGTAACATTAAATACTAGAAGGAGCACCATTACATGTGATCAAAATCTGTAATTGCTCATGTGCCCGAGTCAACTTTAAACACCCCGACCCTGCCGCGCACACCGCCGACACAACCACAAATATAGAGGAACCAAATATATAATACGTTATATGCGAACCACATCGGCTATTTGATTTCGATTTGCACAGTGCAGAGTTTCATCTAGCCGCCGCCCTTGACTGGCATCAGACGCCGCCATCATTTTAGTCTTAGGCGCCCGAGGTACTAAGAAGCAAGAGTCACTAAAATCTGTTCGGAATACGATTCTCTTTTTTTGGTCGTTTAGGGTTTAACAGTCAAATTTGAGAACGTCTGTTTTACCCTAGCCTCAATAATTTTAGCCAAGCTGCGGCCCTTTTGTAAGTTACCTCCTAATACAAAGCCTTACAGCTTGGCGTTTGACTTCAATACTTGAGCTGTTGAGGCGGCAGGATTGTGTTGTTTTTGTCGTTTTTCTTTCATCCAGCTGGCAAACTGTTTTCCAGGTTTTTTATTTTTATTTTTGGTTGGTTCTATAGCAATATGATGCGCTAGAGCGCAGTATTTCAGTATTTATTCCGGTATACTTTTTCTCCAGTTTGTTCAAACCCTAACACCAGCATATAAGGCTTTCCTTTGTGATTATATTTGTGACCTCCGGCCATTTTGAGTTAAAGGCAATCTTGAAAGATTATTCGCCGCTGCGTTTCGGTAGTTTCTTGTTTCTGGTTAGCTCAAACCCTAAAACAGTTTCAAGGCCATCTTTCCCCGGCTTTGTTTTTGATTTTTGGCCGGTTTGAGTCTCAAGCGGTCCTTTAAATCTTATTCCCTCTTGTATTTTGGTAGGTTTGTGATTTTCAACCCTAGGATAGTCTTCGGAAATTTTGTAAATTCCTCCCTTTGGAAGAGCCGAACTCCTGACATTCATTGTCCATTCTTAATCTGTATTTCCTTGATTAGGAGTAAAATCTGAGTCGAAGAACTAATTCAGAGAAGAGGAGCAACACAGAAGGCAGGGCAAGATGACGAGTTCCTTGGACATGTCACTTGACGACTTGATCAAAATCAACAAACAAACTGGGCGAGGACGAGGGAGGGGCGGAGGCGGGGGCGGAGCCGGAGCCGGAGCCGGAGGCGGGTCCGGAGCCGGAGCCGGAGCGAGAGGCAGAGGAGGGGAAGCGAATGGAAAGACTGGCGGGCCAGTGCGCAGCAGAGGACTGTCGCGGTTAGCGAACCGCTCTGTGCCGTATGCTCTCTCTAAGGTAAGGAAATCAAACTCTTGATCTTTTATTGTAAAGATAACTTGTAGGTTGGAGATACTGCTATTGAAAACATAATGATGCAATTATAAAATGTCAGGTTTTGAACTTGCGGAACATTCTGTGCAATTTTTGTGTAGATATTGTAGATTTAGTGTATAGATTGTCTTTCGATTGATCGGGAATATGATCTTTAGAGCAGTGATATCATTTGTCCATTTTTATTTTTTTGCTATTTTTTATTGTTTTTGTTGAACCCTTTTCCAGTGATTGCCGTACATACTTTCTTCAAGACTGCTTTAGAGTCGTTGTTCTGGATCTTGATGTGCTGGTTTCTTATAGATCTAATTGTAGGGAATTCATTTTGGCATACAGGCTGGTTCTAGTATTATTTCAGAATATCATTTTTCTTTAATTGTGAGATTGAATCTTGTTCGTTCTCGCCCGAATATAGCATTTATACTGCCCGAATATAGCATTTATACTGTGAGGCGGCCTATTCAGATTTACTATTTCTGTGACATTGTTAATGTTTTGCTTTTCTTTTTTCTGACTATTTTGCGAACGTTTCTGTCTAAGCAGCCTGTCCAGAGAGCTCCCGAGTCGGCTTGGCATCATGATATGTTTGATGATCAGATGAATACTGAGGCAGTAACTTCTAACAGACTTCTAAAAATTGAGACTGGAACAAAAGTCGCTATATCGAACTTAGATTATGGAGTTTCAAATGATGATATAAAGGTAAGAGACCCTTCAATTTATAACTTCTGTTCTTTGGTTGTCGTTGCCCGCTACTGGTTCTATTTCTATATACAGGGGATTCATGTTCGAAGCAATGTGTAATTTTCTCTTTTTGTATAAAGCAAGTTTATTATTTTGTTTAAAACTTGTTTATCTAACTATCTGCCCTAGTGCACTGAAAAAGTCTAGAATGAAAATGAATTCAGCAAATACAATAGTTTGATTTCAATCTATTGTTTGCAATATTGGTGAATTTTGTATTTTACAATGCCTGATTTATTGAAAACACTCTGCAGGAGCTATTTTCAGAAGTTGGTGATCTCAAACGCCATGCTGTCCATTATGACAGGAGTGGGAGGTCAAAGGTAGGGGCAAAGGTCACAAATTGTTGAAATAACAGTGTACTGAATGTTTTTCAATTTGCATTCTTTTGACATTATTATGATTTTTTGTTTTAAAATCATGTCAGGGTACAGGAGAAGTTGTATTTGCAAGAAGGGCAGATGCTGAAACTGCTGTTAAGCGTTATAACAATGTGCAACTTGATGGGAAACCTCTTAAGTTAGAAATAGTGGGAACAAACCTAACAGTTCCTGCTCCAAATCCGCAGCCTAGAAATTGGGGAGTGGGAAATGCAATACGTGGTGCGGTGAGGTAAACGTCTATAATCATATTCTATTTTCTCTGTAGGATACCTGTCTGTTGATTTCATTTTCTTTCTAATGTGGAGGGAAATTTTCATCTGGTTAGAGAAATGAGTTGTATGGGTTGCAATTTCCTGGATAAATACCACAAATGTTTTGATCATTGCATACAATGAATATAAATAAGCTTTCCTTCTTTATATTTATTGTTTTTGCAGCAATTCTAGAAGTGATGATACGGGAATCCATATTATTGAATACACATTATTCTATGTTCATTATTAGTCATTTTCAAACGTTACTGAAGTTATCTATTGCTAATATAATAATATTTATCTGATCTACAGGGGGCGTAGCAGGGGTGGTGCATTTAGAGGAGGCTCTCGTGGTCGTGGACGAGGTAGGGGTCGCCAACCTCAACGTGGTGAGGATAAAAGTGTTGAAGATCTTGATGCTGAGTTGGAATCTTACCATGCAGAAGCAATGCAGACAAATTGAAATACCATGTTTTGTATTAATTACCTTGGTATGCAGAGGACTGGATCATGTGGATAGGCATTGCTCAGGGTTTGAAAATATATCTGGAGTTTAGAATGAATTGGTGTGAGCTCCTATGCAATGACCTATTCAATGCCGATCATATTTGAATTGTATTCTTGAAGAGATTCTCGTAATACCAACAGGTTTTGTGTGGCAGCTCAGACAGTCATTTAATTTGATACACATTATTTTCATTATGGACAAAGCTGCACACTCTTATTTGCTTGACAGCCTCTGATCTGATGCAGCTTCCAATATATAAGTTGTTCTAGAAATTGTGATGTAAGAGTTGTAACAATTCAGCAAGCTACTTTTATATAGCTTAAAATGCACTTTATCAGCTGAATCATGAAATTTTTTGAACAAAATAGTTTGTTATTGTCGAAAGGTGCACTGAGTCATCCTATCAAACTGCCTCAAAGCTGCAGTTTGATGCTGGCAGCCTTGAGAAGAGAACTTCACATGTAGTTTTCCAGGAACTTGAATCATGCGATTGTGCTCTTGCGTAAGCTTAAAGACATATTGGCTGGCTCGAAGAACAAATAATACGAGTTCATTATATGTCTACTGTTGTGACCAAAAGTCTCTGGTTTATATGGTGCGAACAGTTTTGAAAACATATAATGAAATTACATAAAGAACATTATCAATTTTATCAGTTAAATCCACAAGGCTTGGGTAGATGGTAAAACATGGGTCAAATCCCCCAAGACACCATAGACAAGCTTCACCTCTTGGGTATGTCTCTTTCTGCAAACAGGGGCTGTCTTGCTCATGTAAATGGGCTGTTTGAAGCGATTGGGATCAGATGCAGATGTGAACAACTTCAGGGGAATAATACCATTCTATATTGAAGAAGGGCAGACTTGTTCTACAGGAATAGGAAATATCTTGTCAAGAGCAATTTATCAGGTAATTCGTTGATATGAAATATTTTATGCAGAATGATGATCAGTAAATCAAATATGGAAATATAGCTTCATAGTTTCCAGTTGTGTGCAACCACTGCCTGCAACATGGGTTTTGATTATCTGATGTCAACATGCAAATGTGTAGTGAAATTAAATATTTAATATTTATAGACATCATCTATCTAGAGTGATACTGAATTGGTGTTCTGATTGCCAAAATTTGTTGGTATTACACAATTTCTTCTTAAAGGGAAGCTTATTGTGATTGATTTGCTTCTGTTGTACACTTCAGCAATATGGCCCCATTTTTTCTTCTATGGAAAAACTTACATCTTAAACTAGTGTACAAAACACATTCTTCAGCTGCCAAAGCAAATTAAAGTTTGAGCAGAGTATCAGCCCATCTGATCAAAAAGCTCTGACAAGAACCTACCATCCATACTTCTAATACATCAACAGCTAATACAAAAGTGCCATAAGTTTATTCTGACATGGTTACATTCATCCAGCAATAAAAGATTAATATCAAACTTTAAAAAACCGAGTATCACTATATATCATCTAAAGTACAATGATACTTAGACAAATCATAAATCTGGCCTAGTCTATTTGTGACCCAGTCCAGTTCTTCCATCACTGAGTATCCTTGGTCTAGTTGTAAATCCTGCTTTGACAAAACGTGAACTGTTACATTCTGTTTTCTATAGATACGAGTGAATGTAATAAACTGTCTGGAATTTTCCTTGATTTGTATGTCCAGAAGCCGTAGGTTCATATTTTGAAAATGCTGTTCATGCATCATCCTCTTATTCACTAAATCCTTTGTTTCACTTCCTAAAAATGTTTTAAATAAAAAACGACTGTCCTCCAGAAATGATAGTCATCATGTCTCTAAACTAGATCTGTATACAATTTTCAATGTTGTTCCTGTTCCAGTTGTCACTATTATTACATGGAACACAATGACTGGGTCCCTGTGTTTGTTAATTTTAAAAAACCAATCATTGGAGCAGTCCAAGGTTTATTTATCTGAATAATCATTTCTCAGCTCTAGGATAAAAATCAAACTCTTTCCAAAATTGGTAGCTTCAGAAACCAATCAACTGTAGGTCTTAGTGAAAGAAAAGATGATAGATAACAGACTTGATGGATAAAATTATGTATTTTGTTAAATGATTTGAGTGTGATTGGCATCAACATTTTTTGAGAAGTTTGGTTGATTTTGTGCTCTTATTCACCAGCTAATACAAAAAGTCATATGGCCAAAGAGAAGTCACAGAACAAAGCAGTTGCATGCATTAGTGTAGCAAGGATGATGCATGATCAGTAAAGAATGAAGTTGTGAGGCATATAAAGAAGAGCAAGGCATTTGAGAGGAAAAAATGAAAAGAAGAGAAACAAGTTTGAGAAATCTATAATTGGTTTGTGAATAAGCCATAGTTGAAGTACCTAGAGAAACTTCAGCTGGGTATATATTTGATGAAAATTGAGAATGTCTATGAGAAACTTCATCTGAGTATATATAATTGATGACTATTGAGAATGTCTATGAGGAGATCATATATGTTGGAAAAGAACCTTGCTGCGGTGCACAGGGGAGTAGAAGAACAAGCAGAGAGAAGCTGTATGTTATGAGATTATATGAAAAACTCTGACAATTGGTTTTAACATATTTGTCATTATTAGGAACTTGCATACTTATGAGATAGGAGAGGATGAAAGAGTTAAGTCGACATCAAGTTGTAGTTTTGTAGATATAAAAGACATTCAGCCATTTTAAGGGATCAGATAATGATAATGACACCTGTTAAGTCTATCTTTGCGCACTGGTTGATAACTGTTGAGAGATTTTTGGGATCTGCTGGGAAGTGCATGCTGGAAAGCAGGATCAAATTTAGATGCCAAGTGTGGGATGAGGATCATATTTAGATGCCAAGTGGGATGGAGACAAAATGCCGCTGAAGACATGAACCATGAAGTCCAATGCACAATATGATGATGGGTTTGCAATACTCTAAAATTTGATGTCCATGTTTTCATTCCAATTAGCAGTAGATATAGGGATTTTTAATGCATATCTGTTAATTTGTTAAGGATTTTGGGATTGTAATTTATAGTGATCTGTGTATAAAGATGCCAGCTTGTGTATTTTGAGAGTGTAACACTGAGAACTCCCAAGCATAGAGCTGTTGAGTTCTGTAAGCATCTGTGTACTTTGTATGTGTATTGTAAAGCTGTTAGGCTATGTAGTAAGGGGTAAAGCATTGTGTCATGAATGTAATCACTCTGTTGTGCCAACGAACAATCGTGCCTCAGTTGTCCTGAGTGTAGGTTGATATGAGCATAAAGCTGTATTCTTTGGGTTGAGTATTTAGGGTGTGGAATGTGCATTTTCAAAGCCAAATTTTATAGAGAAATGCAACTAACTCTTGGATATACATTTTTTTGCAGCTTAGTTGGTTTGCCTGCATCAGAAAGTTGACCTGAGATTGGTGAGGACTGAATTTGGTTTGTCTGCATTAGAATGTTAGTTAATGAGGTGGGAAGGACTGAATTCCATCTGAGGTGTGAACATTTGAATGGCAATTGATTATGATACAGCCTGACATTGATTTTAGTTCGAGTCAGTGTGAGCGTTTGAATCTTTAACCCCTTGTGGGGATGAGCGAACTACACAATGGTTTTGAGAAGTTATTTTTGTATGGCCAAAAGCCGTAGGTTCATATTTTGAAAATGCTGTTCATGCATCATCTACTTATTCACTAAATTCTTTGTTTCACTTCCGAAAAATGTTTTAAATAAAAAACGACTGTCCTCCAGAAATGATAGTCATGTCTCTAAACTAGATCTGTATACAATTTTCAATGTTGTTACTGTTCCAGTCGTCACTATTATTACATGGAACACAATGACTGGGCCCCTGTGCTTGTTAATTTTAAAAAACCAATCATTGGAGCAGTCCAAGGTTTATTTATCTGAATAATCATTTCTCAGCTCTAGGATAAAAATCAAACTCTTTCCAAAATTGGTAGCTTCAGAAACCAATCAACTGTAGGTCTTAGTGAAAGAGAAGATGCTAGATAACAGACTTGATGGATAAAATTATGTATTTTGTTAAATGATTTGAGTTTGATTGGCATCAACATTTTTTGAGAAGATTGGTTGATTTTGTGCTCTTATTCACCAGCTAATACAAAAAGTCATATGGCCAAAGAGAAGTCACAGAACAAAGCAGTTGCATGCATTAGTGTACCAAGGATGATGCATGATCAGTAAAGAATGAAGTTGTGAGGCATATAAAGAAGAGCAAGGCATTTGAGAGGAAAAAATGAAAAGAAGAGAAATAAGTTTGAGAAATCTATAATTGGTATGTGAATAAGCCATAGTTGAAGTACCTAGAGAAACTTCAGCTGGGTATATATTTGATGACAATTGAGAATGTCTATGAGAAACTTCATCTGAGTATATATAATTGATGACTATTGAGAATGTCTATGAGGAGATCATATATGTTGGAAAAGAACCTTGCTGCGGTGCACAGGGGAGTAGAAGAACAAGCAGAGAGAAGCTGTATGTTATGAGATTATATGAAAAACTCTGACAATTGGTTTTAACCTATTTGTCATTATTTGGAACTTGCATACTTATGAGATAGGAGAGGATGAAAGAGTTAAGTCGACATCAAGTTGTAGTCTTGTAGATATAAAAGACTTTCAGCCATTTTAAGGGTTCAGATAATGATAATGACACCTGTTAAGTCTATCTTTGCGAACTGGTTGACAACTGTTGAGAGATTTTCGGGATCTGCTGGGAAGTGCATGCTGGGAAGCAGGATCAAATTTAGATGCCAAGTGTGGGATGAGGATCATATTTAGATGCCAAGTGGGATGGAGACAAAATGGCGCTGAAGACATGAATCATGAAGTCCAATGCACAATATGATGATGGGTTTGCAATACTCTAAAATTTGATGTCCATGTTTTCCTTCCAATTAGCAGTAGATATAGGGATTTTTAATGCATATCTGTTAATTTGTTAAGGATTTTGGAATTGTAATTTATAGTGATCTTTGTGTATAAAGATGCCAGCTTGTTTTTTTTGAGAGTGTAACACTGAGAACTCCCAAGCATAGAGCTGTTGAGTTCTGTAAGCATCTGTGTACTTTGTATGTGTATTGTAAAGCTGTTAGGCTACGTAGTAAGGGGTAAAGCATTGTGTCATGAATGTAATCACTCTGTTGTGCCAACGAACAATCGTGCCTCAGTTGTCCTGAGTGTAGGTTGATATGAGCATAAAGCTGTATTCTTTGGGTTGAGTATTTAGGGTGTGGAACGTGCATTTAGCAATTTATTGTGATTGAATAATTTACTGCTAGGATTCATTGTTGTTAGCATGGAGCCGTTTAGTGCAATTCTATTTTAGTAGATTGACATTTTTTATTAAACAATTGCACAGATATGATGCAGTGCTATTTTGTAAAATGAATCACAAGGGTTTCCTTGTGTCAACAAGACTTTTAGCAACCAAGTATAGTTAACAGCATGTTGAGCCCATTGAGAAAATTGTGAAGCGCTTAAATGGAACAATATTAGAGATGTATTAATAGAGACAATAGCTTAAATGGAACAATATTAGAGATGTATTAATAGAGACAATAGTTGATCAACAATCATACAACTCTGCTAACAAAGAACTGAAATGAGATTAGAGATATAGTGATGGGTAGCGGCTCTCTATCATCTTTGTGTTTTTGGAGGTTTGAGTGATCACTTATGAGTAGGATGAATTGTAACATTCCCTTTTTATCCTCTCTCGAATTTTTAAGTCGATATCAAAAAAGATTTTTCGCCTCTGATGTTTCCTAACATGTTCTATGAAGGTTTCCTCCTAACATGTTCTATAAAACTTTCATGAAAGAATCCTCCTAACATGTTTTATAAAATTTTCATAAAAGAATGCTTTAGTGTTCTTAGTAATAGTGGTAGATCTTGATTATGAAATCCTTGTGGTTCAAGAACAAAATCATTAGGAGCAAGTTCCCTTTTAAATGCAAGTATTTCCACGAGTATTGGAACTTTGTGAAAATTTGGCCTGATGCTTTAACATCTTAGCTTCCTTCTATCCCAATCCATCTTCTCAAAATTATGATGAGCAAGGAGTGCTGAAACAAGTTTCAAGGAAGCAAAAGAAACAAGTGTCTACG
This sequence comes from Pinus tabuliformis, assembly GCA_031772625.1. Taxonomy (NCBI): domain Eukaryota; kingdom Viridiplantae; phylum Streptophyta; class Pinopsida; order Pinales; family Pinaceae; genus Pinus; species Pinus tabuliformis. The sequence continues at coordinate 794,665,666 of CM062815.1, read as the reverse complement.
AGGTCTCAAGGAAGCAAAAGAAACAAGTGTCTACGAGGTCTCATCCAGATCAAGTGCAAACATAGAACTTCAAGTTTAACCATTGAGGAAGAGGTTCTATCTAGGGAAAATGACAAAAAAAATTGTTTTAGAAAGGAAGAAGAGATGGTCAATGTTTGCTCTTTTCCTCATTCTTATTTAGATGTTTCAAAAAAGAATTCATGTTCCTCCCCTTGTTTAACAAGAAGTATAAAAGGTCAAAGAAATAATTCTCCAAAAGTTGGGGGCCAATGCTCTTTTTCCTCATCGATCTAGTGGGGGTTTGGCAAGCAATTTGTAAGAATCTCCTACTGCACTCAAGAAGCTGTATGAGTTTTATAAGGTTTGGCATCGGATTTTAGAGCTGTATGCTCGAGTCTTAGAAGGTTTGGTATTGGATTTTAAACTTTATCATTTTATTGGGAGTTGGATGGTATTTTGCCAGTTCTTTTTAGAACCATTGAAGCAATTTTCCTTTTTACATTCATTGTGATTTTCTCCAAATGTGTGTTTTGACTACATATTTTTTTGACTAATACAAATTTCTCATTACAATAAAAAAACATTCTTATTTAATTTCAACTTAAAAAATGTTACCCAGTTGGTATTGAGTACTTTGCCCTTGTTATAGTTGTTTTAAAGAGGCAAAACTACTTAATTTAAGGGTTGAGAGTAATCATCTCAATGAACAAACCTATGAATTGAATTTGCAATTGACTCTGAAGCAAGTCTAGACCTTGCTCATTGTTGAAGAAAGTTCTTCTAAGATGTTAGTGGACATTGGAATACCATTTCTTACTTGAAGATTAGTATTTTGGTTTAAATTTTTGTATCATGCTCAAATATGGAGGATTTCAAATCCAGGTCGGTCAAAATAACGCTGTGTTGGTTTGTCATACTTTTTGCGAACATTTTGATATCATGAAAAACTAATTTTCATTGCTAAGGTTATCAAAACAATTTGAGGAAAGTCCAAATTCCAAGTTGAAGGAGCAAAGGACTATGTGCCTCTTATAGAAATAGAGGCAGTAGATTGTCACAAAAAACAAAACATAAATTGCAGCGAATAAGATTCTACACCCGTCGAAGAGAAAACTAAATTGAAATCTTACTTGAAACTTGGAGAAATGAAAATCATGCATAATGACAACCAATTTTTGTTTTTAGTGTGTTTTTTATTTATTTCTTACTTTGCTAGGGTCAATTTGTTTTTTTTGTTTTTTATTTATTTCCAATTTGTTTTTTTTTGTTTTTTATTTATTTCTTACTTTGCTTGGGTCAAATCTCAACTATTTCGTCTAGGTACTTCCAAATTCTATAAGTTGAGGTTCCCAATTGAGTTCGGGTATGAGTTGAAATTTATCGAACTAGGATTGAATTTGTTTGAAATGCCTTCTGATTTGATGAATTTCAAATTTCAAATGAAAAATCACCGAATGTGGTGACAAAGCATACGGAGGCCAAATTAAAATCATAGAACCAAATATGTCTAAATGCTTATACGGAGGCCAAATTAAAATCATAGAACCAAATATGTCTAAATGCCTAAATTTTACCATAGCCTGCAATGCTTAATACAACTCATTAGCAATAATGAAACCCTTAGCAATTACAAAGGAGTGCTTAACCCCATCTCTCTTCTAATACTCTAATCTATCGATGCTCTTCTGCTCCAACTTGGTGACCTCCTGCAAATCCCAGAGATATAATGCCTCAATTTGATGGTGCCCTCAATTGGTAAACAATGGCGGAAATCTAGAGTGAGTGGGTGTCCTCGTGCCCTCAATTTGTTGGTGACCTCAATTGGTAACAATGGCAGAAAGCGAGAGTGAGTGGGTGCTCTTGTGCTCAATGAGTGGGAGAGTTCATTGTTTAGTATATGGTTGAGGTTGAGGTTTTGATCAGGGTCTTATGGTGGAATTCATAAGAATGAAATGAACTCGAACAGATCCACCTTTGATATTTATATCTATATCCATATATGTAATTAAGGTATAATATATAATATTAAAATTTTAAATTCAAATAAAAAATTTGTATTTGTATTTATATATATTTTTTTCTTTATAAATCTAGATCTCTTTGTTATATAAGGATATAAGTGATACAACAACAAATAATGAGATGAGCTTATTCGATCCATAATGTTAACAATAATATACCAATAACAAGAAATGGTCCAAGATTTAGGGGTTTAACATGAATTACCCCTTCAAATAAGTGTTGTCCTCAATTAATGACTAGATGAGGATGTTTTTATATGAAAATTCATCTTCCTAAGTGGCATATTCAACTGGAAGGTTCTTCCATTTGATGAGATATTAAATAATTGCTTAGTTTTATAGTTTTCTAATCCATGTTTCAAGGGTTGTTTTGAAGCTTTTGTATGTCAAACTCTAATCAAGTAGTTTGAATGATATTTTAACTATATTGTCTTGTATTGAGGTGCATTTCCAAACTATAGCATAGTCTTGTCTTGATATTCGTTCCCAAACTTACTTGAACCTGAGATTGAGGGAAATACACTTTTATCCTAAACAACATTTTTGAGATAATGCATACCTTGCAATGCAACCACACTTCAATGGCTTTGACTTTAATTTAGCCAATTACCTTATGATATTCATTGGTCTTGGCCTTTTAGCTGTTGTATTGAGGCTTCTCTGATCCATATCAAGTTTAAGAGAGATTCTTTCGGCGTAAATCACATGATGTTTCATTTGTCGACGCGTTTCAAACCAACCAGTGTGGTTCATTGTCAGGACAAGTTGAATGAACAGATCAGGCTTTGCATGTTAAATAGAGCAGAACCTCCAACGACTATATTCAGGTAACGGCTATATTGATAACGACTAGATTTGACCGGTTAGTTGGGTCATGATAATAACTATTATTTAATTAGATATGTTACCCCAATTAGGTATAAAAATGACCCTTTTTATACCCTCACCATTATACAAATGTATTAAAAAATAAAATAATAACCTAAATTAATTTAATTCGATAGTTAGTTAACAAAGTTATTATATCTAAAAATTAGAGTAACTAAAAGTTGGTTAAAAAAGTTATTAAATATATAAATAATAGAGCAATATAGCTAGATATATTCTTATTAAAATATAAGTTAAAGGGTTGTTTCATACCCTTATTTATAAATGAATATTAAAATCAATAAATTATAAACTAGATTAATTTTAAAATAATACTTATTTATCAAAGATAAATAAATATAGAGTAATATAAGGGTAGGTAAAGAGTAATTTAAATTACAATAATGATATTATAAATCTATATTAAAATAAGATAATTAAAATTAATGGTAAGTGAATTAAATCTAAAAGTTAGAGTCGTTAGTTATAGGAATATTTAGTTCTATTTATTGGAAAGGCACAGTTTTAAACACTTATAAATAAGATAATTAAAAATAAATTAATTCTAATTTAATATTTAATATATAGATATTAAAGTAATTTAAGGGAAGAAAGAAAACTCTAATATTTAAAATTTATTTCAAAAATTAAGGTTGTTTTAAGGGTTAAAATTATCATAGATTAATTTCCAGATTATTTTCTTTGCCAACTAAATCAATCATAAAGAACGAAGGCCACAAGAAACAGAAAACTAGGGGAAATTTCAAAAAGCAAAAAGAAAAAACCAAACAAAGGGAGGGGAAGACAAGAAGACAACTACTAAGAGGAGAAGGCTGGGACCAGCAACTACTGATCTTCCAGCCATCCTCCCTATTTAACTATAATTATAATTATTTAACTATTTTTTGTGGCAATCCGATAATTTGTCCTTTTGAAATATTTTTTTTAACTAAAACTATAATTTATTTTTAACTATTTTATATTTTATATTTAACTACTTTTTAACTACTAGTTATTTTTTCTTCCACTGGAAAAATCGTAATTTTATTCATTATGAGTAAAATTACATGTTGTAGATGCTGTAATAGCATATGTTGTAACAAAACTTGTCCTGCAAAGATCAGGAGCTAAAAATCAATCAAATGTCTATCTAAGCTTTCCTACCCTTCTTTTTTTCTACTTTCCGCCAGCCTTCATTATTAGGGGGGGCTGTTACAATAATCATTTGTGTTTCATTTGTGGCAGCCATGATGTCTTTTTCAGAATCTGAACTTGTAGTGGAGTATGCTCGCTTGCTGCCGCCTATTTCCTGTCCAGGGTTCTCATATTGCTGTTGTAGGTTGTTTGCATTTGGATCTGTTGCATCTTCAATCAGATTTTCATTATTCTGTAAGTGGAGCGGATATCCTTCTTTGCTAATTTCTGGATTATTCCTTCCATCTTCATCCTCTTGTTGTATACTGGTGGTTTCTGCATTCTTTTCTTCTTCTATATCCTCTGCCCATGTGGCTGAAAATTGCCATCCTTTCGGCTTTGGTGGTTGTCTCCTTTTCCTATCTTTTTTGTTTTGTGGGCATGCACTCTGTAGATGACCAGTTTGTCGACATATGCGGCAACGAAAGGCAGTGTTTTCATAATCCAGTGGCTGTGCCCATTGCTTCCCATTATGGATTAGGAGAATGTGATATGGTAGTCCTTGACTGAGATCTACCTCCACACAGATCCTGGCGAAAGTGTAGATATCCTTGGATAGGCGCTCGCTGTCTACTTTTAAAAATGTCCCCAAGGTGTTGCCGATTCCTGCCAATACTTTGTAGTGCCAAAAGTGTATGGGTAAGTTAAATAATTTTACCCAGACTGGTATTTTTGAGACCACCATGCTGTTTGGATCGAATTTCGGGAACCAAGATTTCAAGAAGAGGCCAGCGTTTCCCCAAAACCATGGTCCCTCGTTCAAAGCATATTCTTTGTCCTTTATGGTGTCGAATTTGACGATAAAGAATCCCTTTGAGCAGAGATGGATGTCACAGTTTTCTGTCCATATGGAGTAAATCCATTGACGAAGGGCTTCCGGTTTTGGCCAAAATCCATTGAACCTGCATATCACTGCTTTAGTTGAATAATCAATATGTATTTCATTTACCTCTGGAATGGAGATTGTTAATGCAGGGTTCTGTGTTGTCTGCTCAACAATGTAGGCCCCTGGTGCTGTAGCTTGCTGTTCTGGTTTCTGTTGTGGTTCCATCTTCCCTTTCACTGCATCTTTGAAGGAAGCAGGTCCTTTTGAGCTTGAGCCGGAACAACCTCCACGCAATCTTGTGCTGAGACAGATGGTTGAATCATTTCCTATACCGTATTCCGTTAGCTCAGACTCCTCCTGCAGTACTTTCCCTTTGTAGAGGAGTAGTTGTTTGCATGGTGGGATTCCAGTCTTTTCTTGAATCCTCTGTTTGAGGGTTTTTGTCGCCTCCCCTTTCCCTATTACGATGCATATAGTGTTCCCTTCCATGGATCTAATAAAGAGAGAGCTTTTTCTATCTTCGAGCTTATCCAATGCAGGTGCTGTTTGGATGTTTCGCTGATCCTTTGTAATCGAATCTTTCTGTTGCCTGTTCCGATCTATGATCTGTGGCTGTGTTTCAGATCTGTGAGTCTTTTTGTTTTCAGGCATCCAGATCCAAGGCTGGTGTAGATAGATTTGCTTGTAAGGTATTAAAACCCTTTGTTCAGTGATGGGTCTGAGGTTTTTACCTGCATGTTTGCCGATCTGTTCTTCTTCAGCGCCGTTGATCTGAAGCTCATTCCACAGGGGTTTCTTTGCTGTTCCATACCCCTAGATCTGTGCTGTATTCCACGATTCAAGGCCAGACGGAGGCTGTTGGTGAGCAGTTTCGTTTTTTGGATCTGACTGGGGCCGAGATATTGTCCTCACTTCGGCTTCACCTGGCTTCTCTATCCTCAAGAAGTTGGCATGACCAGAGCAAAATTTCTAGCGTCCGATCCATGTGCATTTCAGGAGTATAGCTGATCCATTTGTGCCGATCGGGGGTTTAACACCAATTTTCACCTCCTGTAGTAGATCCAGCCGGATCCGAACCTCCGTTCTGCTTTGGTACCCTATCTGCTGCAAATGTAAAGAAACCCTTGCTCTCGGCGACGCGCAGACGGCCGGTGCTGGTCTTGCAGCTCCAAGTTGTTGCCTCATGGGGATATCGAGTGTTTTACGGATGCGATTTGGGCGTAGAACCAGCTCTGTTGCAGGGATCAAGTCCCCTTTCACCTCGGGCCAGAGCCATTGTTTGAACGCGGACGCATGAGCCATTGGCGGTCAAGCGAGTCGACAAGTCCCAGGATCGAATCCGAAAAACTCAGACCGCAGAGTGCCCCGCAATTTGTCAAACTCAACTACTAGTTATTTTATATTTAACTATAATTATATTTTATATTTAACTCTATATTTTTTCCCACGAAAAATCGTATATTTTATTTGTAACTATTTAACTATTTTATATTTAGCTGTCTATATTTATATTTTATTATTATTTAACTATTTTATATTTAACTATAACTGTCTATATTTATATTTTATATTTAACTCTATATTTTTCCCCACAAAAAATCATAATTTTCATTATGATAAAAGACGAAAATTACGTGCTTCGTGGTTCATAGTTCATAATTCAAAAAAGTGGATTAGTATCCGTCAAATCAATTCTGTGATCTTAGATATTTAACATTTTTTTGGTGTTTTTTTGGCATGATTATTAATGCCAAATGGGTCCCATTTTTAATTTATATTTTTTTCACTAATATCAAGATTTACATTGCATTAATTAATAAAATATTTCATAAATACTCAAATTAATAACATAATATTCACCAATATTCAAATTAATAATAAAATATTTGATAGATACCAAAATTAAACAATTTTTTTTAGTCTTTTTAAATTTAAAAGATTTTGATTGGTTTACATATTATGACATGGAAATTACGTGAAAATTTTATGGGCACTTTTAGGCTAAAATTTCCTCCTATATATATATAGAGAGAGAGAGCACATGTACATACCATAGATTTATCATAAAGTTGCTACAATCTCTAGATCTCTAAACCCTAGCCACCAATTAAGACATCCAACAAGAAAGCATCAACATAAGCAAGTCATCCTTGGCATTAACACCTGCCTCCCACAAGTGTCCTAGATATCTCTTGTTCTCCTCCTCAACCATACTTCTTCCATAAGGGTTTTATATTCTTGTTTACCTCCTTAGCTGAAACCCTAACTCTAGAATTTCAATTGAATTCTTTAAGAATCCTATCACTACAAGAAAAAGTGAGAGAAAACATGAAAGAATAATAGACATCCAACAAGAAAGCATCAACATAAGCAAGTCATCCTTGGCATTAACACCTGCCTCCCACAAGTGTCCTAGATATATCTTGTTCTCCTCCTCAACCATACTTCTTCCATAAGGGTTTTATATTCTTGTTTACCTCCTTAGCTGAAACCCTAACTCTAGAATTTCACTTGAATTCTTCAAGAATCCTATCACTCCAAGAAAAAGTGAGAGAAAGCATGAAAGAATAATACAAGGAGAGAGAGAGAGAGGTGGGCTTCACTTTTCACATTTCTTACACAAGATGGTGAATGAGTGATTGGTGTTGGAAATACTGAGAGGGGGGTGAATCAATATTTCTTTTCAAGTATTAAGATTATCAATTAATATTATTCACAATGAAAATTATAAAAATAAACAATAAGGATTTTATTATAAACAAGTGAGGACACCAATCATCTTTCACAAAAATTTGAGTACAATGATGTTTGAGGGCACCAACCCTTTAATCTTCTAGGCTCCAACCTGTTGCCAAGCACCAACTTGGACTTTTGTGAGGCTCCAATCTCTAAGGCTCCAACCCTATCCTTTTCAAGACTCCAACCTGATGTTTAGAGGCTCCAACCCTTAGGGCACCAACCTTTCAGTCTTCTTCAAGATAGATCAGTTACTTACTTGAATTTCTCCACAAATCTTGTTTTGAACTTCACTTGTCCATTAGCTCCAAAACAGCTAGTGCTTCACTGTCCAAGGTTCTCAATCATTTATGTCCTTCTTTAGATGATCACGATGAATGATGCCACCAACATCATTCCTTTATTGTATCTTCACTGATTTATCCTCCAAAGTATCACTGCAATAGGTTGTGGTGGGGTCTGAGCTCTTGTAGTGAAGTCTAAGCTTGCTGTGGAGGAGTCCGAGCTTCTATTGCTTATCCAAATGTTGTCCCACAGTCTTATCTCTAGCAAAGAACTTATGTGCTCCTTTTAACATAGGTTCGAGGGTATGGTAGATCACTGTTTGATTACCACCTGATCTGATAATCACCCTATGAGTGACATCAGTTTAAAGTTTGATTAAACAAAGGGTATTACAGATTCATGTGCCGGTGTGTGTTCTGCGTTATTTAAGCAACGGATCGATCAAATTGCCAATACACAGATATTTAAATGGAAAGACACAAAGAAATACAGTAAGAAAACATAAAGACACAAGCAATTTTAATAAGGAGTTCACCCTATTCTCCAGGGCTACGTCTCCAGTCTAGATTTCAGTGGTGGCCTTGTTTTATTGTGTCTTTAAGCAGAGAATTACAATGCAGGGACTTAATGTGAGTTCTCCTGAAGCAGGTTTGCTTGGCAGGGTGGTTTCTTGGATTCCCCAAGCCACTGGAGTACACAGACTCTTCTTCTTCCTACCAGCTCGGTGACCTTCAGGTCTACAATGGACAGAGCCAAATATGATGCTCAGTCCGGATAGATTCCTCTATGGGATGGCTTGAATCTTCAAGCTCTGGTGCTCGATGCTGCCGCTGGTCAGCTCGGCCCTCTGTCTCTTCCCGCTGTTGCTTTACTACCTTCTTCTCTGGTTTCTGTCTCTCAGTTTTCAACTGTTCAACTATCCACACTCACTTGATTCGACTGTCTCTGTTCATGGATTTTAGCCATTCGTCCTCATGCCCGTTCAGTTCCTCTTCCTCCTCTGTCGATTCACCTTCTGCAGCTGCGCTTGGAGTTCCCTGTTTGGCGTTAGCATGAACGCTCAGGGTGTGGCCACGTGTCCCCATATGAATAGTGCCAACTTGCTTGTCGGTTCGTTTCTTTAGTTACGTTGTGAATGCATTCTTTCCCCACCGTGGCGGTCAAACGGACCTCAATTCTTTACAAACGCGACTTAATCCTTCATTGATTCCGCTTCCTCCATCGGGAGCAATCTCAGCCGTCCAATCTGGGTCCCCCAGATCCAACGTCATACGCACGTCCCGTGCGGTTGACCTGCTCGACCGATAACGCACGATCAACAACGATTTTCTCTCACCTCTGCCGCCACGCATCAATCGTTAAGTGGGATCACTTCGCATTCTCCAAAACCATTTACCGTTTGAGGGTGCCCCGATCAATACCGTTGGTTTCCAGAGCGCGGGTCTTGCCTTGTACGATTAGTGCTTTTTACCTTTCCTGCCCGTGGTTCTCTGGTTTGCCGTGCGTCCAAGTTCTTGGGCTTCCCCCATTTCGGCCCTGTTCGCCCAGTGAGAGGTCAAAGTAGCCCCTGGGAGCCCCGGATCTGGAAAAGGAGGTGATTTTTGATGCACTAATTGTGCATAAAAAATCACCTCCTTTTCCCGATCCGGGGCTCCCAGGGGCTACTTTGACCTCCTGCCCAATCTCCATGGGCCTCGGTCAACGCGCTTTGACCGAGGTTCTCGTCATTCCATGCTGGTTGCCATTGCCACTGGTTCAGGGTGTTTTTGATCGCTGTTTTTTGGAATTTTTAGAGATTTGTCCTGACCTGATACAGTCATGGTTCTTCGCCAGTCTTTGAAAGATCCGATTCAGATCATGGCATTCCCACTGAAGAAGCTTTTGGACCACCAAAGTTGGTTTTCAAGCATCGACTAAGTGAGGGTATTGCTTTCTCACTTGTCCAATCTCAATCCACTTCGCACTGCTTGGCTTCGAACCTTTGAGCCCAATCCTGAGGTATTCCACTTGTCCACTGCGCATCATCCTTACCTTCCTGTCTAGCACTGTGTCTTCCCGTAATTCATTAAGATATTTAGGTAGCAGGTCATCAACATAAGGTAATTAAGGTAATTGACTCTGCTCTTCAGGGTCCTCAATCATTGAAGGTCCAAACAACCTCAAGCAATGTGCATTTACGACTGAGTAGATGTGCATGTAAGCTGGTAGATCAAGGTGAAAATCATTTTCACCAATCTTCTCAAGTATCCTGAAGGGTCCATACCTGATAGGTTTTAGCTTTTTACCTTCACCTTGCATCCTGTCCTTGTTGATCGTTGTTTTTTGGAATTTTTAGAGATTTGTCCTGACCTGATACAGTCATGGTTCTTCGCCAGTCTTTGAAAGATCCGATTCAGATCACGGCATTCCCACCGAAGAAGCTTTTGGACCACCAAAAGTTGGTTTTCAAGCATCGACTAAGTGAGGGTATTGCTTTCTCACTTGTCCAATCTCAATCCACTTCGCACTGCTTGGCTTCGAACCTTTGAGCCCAATCCTGAGGTATTCCTCTTGTCCACTGCGCGTCATCCTTACCTTCCTGTCTAGCACTGTGTCTTCCCGTAATTCATTAAGATATTTAGGTAGCAGGTCATCAACAGAAGGTAATTGACTCTGCTCTTCAGGGTCCTCAATCATTGAAGGTCCAAACAACCTCAAGCAATGTGCATTTACGACTAAGTAGATGTGCATGTAAGCTGGTAGATCAAGGTGAAAATCATTTTCACCAATCTTCTCAAGTATCCTGAAGGGTCCATACCTGATAGGTTTTAGCTTTTTACCTTCACCTTGCATCCTGTCCTTGTTGATATACAGTCAGACTTTGTCTCCAACTTGAAAACTATGCTCCATCCGATGATTGTCGTGCCTAGCCTTGTACTTGGCCTGGCTCTTTTCCAGCTGTTCCTGTACTGCTTGGTGGATCTCCTGGATCTGTTCAATGAACCTAGTTTCCTTGTCCACATCACTGTGTCTATCAACTATGTATCTTTACCAAAGACAAAATCCAAAGGAGACCTTGGTATGAAACAAAAATAGGTTTCAAAAGGAGATCTCTGTGTAGAAGAGTGTTTGGCTCTATTGTAAGCACGCTGCACATAGCACAAGTGTTCATCCCAAAGCTTAGAGTGTTTGTTGCAATATCCTCTCAGTAACTGGATCACCGTCCTGTTAACTACTTCTGTCTGGCCATCTATTTGTGGATGAAAAGCTGTGCTTTTCTTTAACTTGGTGTCCATTAGTTCCCACAGACTTGACCAAAACTTCCCCACAAATTGGGTGTCTCGATCAGATACAATAGAAGTGGGTAATCCAAAATGAACCCATACATGTTCAAAGAACAATTTTGCAGTTTGTTCAGCTGTAATCTGTTTACTACAGGGTATCAAAATACACATTTTGTTGAACCTGTCCACAACAACATATAGATAATCATGACCTTTCCTAGATTTAGGCAGTCCTCCAACAAAATCCATGGAAATTCTTTCCCAAGGGTGAGAAGGAACTGGCAATGGAGTGTACAAGCCTAGTTTTTTGTTGCCGGGCTTGCTTTTCGCACACATAGCACATCCCTTTACATATCTAGAAACTATCTCACTCATTCTTGGCCAATAGCAGAACCTTTGTAGCTGTGCAACTGTTTTACTTACCCCAAAGTGATCTGATATCAGAGAAGTGTGTGCTTCCCTAATTATCTTTACTCTCTTAGTTTGTGGAATGCAGAGTTTCCCACAATGATATAAGAGTCGGTCCTTCATGTGATAGTCCAATTCTTCTATTCTTTTGCCTTGACTCAAAGTTGCATATACATCTTTAAAGTCCATGTCCTGAGCATACTGTTCTATGTAGCTTTCATGCAGCACAGAATTATGCTTAAGTATGGTAGATGCATTTATAATGGGTCTAGATAACATGTTTGCAACCTTGTTATGTATGCCCTTTTTATATCTGATGACTAAATGAAATTGTTGTAGAAAACCCATCCATCTGTAATTTCTTGATTGCTGCAGCTTAGTTTGGGAGTGTAGGTATTGAAGTGGCTGATGATCAGTATGTATTACTGTTTCTTTGCCCATTAAGTAATGTTTCCATTTTTTTACACTCTGAACTAATGTATACAATTCTTTATCATATGTAGGATAATTAACTACTGCAGGATTAAAAGTCTCAGAATGATAATATATGGGTTTATCGTGCTGTGTCAACACTGCTCCCATGGCATAGTCACTGACATCAGTTTGGATCTCAAATGGTCTTTGTAGATCTAGCAGTGTTAGTACTGGTGTTGTACTAATCTTTTCTTTCAAGGTGTTGAAGGTTTTTTTCTATTTGCCTCCCCATTGAAACACCTTGTTCAATCCTGTCAAGGCATGTAAGGGAGCGACAATTGAGGAAAAAATTGAAATGAACTTCCTCCAATATTGTGCTGCTCCTAAGAAGTTTCTCACTTCTGTAGCAGACTTGGGTTTAGGCCAGTTTACAATCACTGCCACTTTAGAGGGATCTATTTTCAATTCACATCTCCCTACTATGTGACCCAAATAATTTAGAGAGGTTTTGCCAAATTCACATTTGGAGAGTTTAACATAAATTTTTTCTCTTTTCAAAACATCTAATGTCTGCTTAACATGCCTTAAGCACATGCCTTCTTCCCACGTTTTACTAAAAATCAGAATGTCATCCAGATACACAATAACAAAATCATCAAGAAAAGTTCTGAGTACATCATTCATTAATCTCATGAAAGTAGAAGGAGCATTAGTTAGGCCAAAAGGCATAACCAACCATTCATACAATCCCTACTTTTTTTTGAAAGCAGTCTTCCATGCATCTTGCTCTGCAACTCTGACCTGATGGTATCCACTGTGCAAATCCAGCTTGGTGAAATAAACAACTTCCTTCAATTGATTGAAAAGATCATCTATGCGAGGAAGGGGATAACGATTTTTGATTGTTATCTTATTCAGTGCTCGGTAGTCAATGCACATTCTCCACGAGCCATCTTTCTTTCTCATCAAAACGATTGGTGACCCACATGGTGATGTTCTAGGCCTGATGAACCCTTTCTCGAGCAACTCCTGCACCTGCTTCTTGATTTCAGCATTCTCTAAAGCAGACAACCTGTACATCCCAATGTTAGGCAATGGAACATCTTGCTGCAAAATAATATTATGTAATATTCCTTTTTTGGGTGGCAGACCTTTAGGTTCTTGTAACAAGACATCATATTCTGAAACAATCTTTTCTATATCAGCTTGCTGATCAGCATTACAGCCCTCAAATACATTGGTTTTATCATATTTCTTTTCCTTTACAACCGTCAGTAGGAACTATTTGCATGAATTTATCATTCGTTTCATCTGTCCTGAGTTTATAAGAGTACAATTATTCTTGAGCTTATGAGCTCTTACAAAGTATTCGATTCCACCTTTAACAAGTAGATACTTGTTCTCAGCTCTATAGAAAATAGCCTTTCTATCATACAAGTAAGGACTTCCTAAAACAATTCCACATATATCCAAAGGAATTACATCTAACTCAACCTCATCTACAAATGCTGACCCAAAAGAAAACTTCAGTTTACACTGTCTAGTCACTTGTAGTTGTGCTTTATCATTCAACCATCCTAATGGGTATGGTTTCTTATGAGGTGTAGTTGCTAATCCCAATTTATTTACAATTGCTTCAGAAATTAGATTTACTTGTGAGCCACTATCAAACAAAGTATCAATCTTTTGATTTTTGGAAACAACTCGAATATGGAAAAGCTCATGCCTTTTTCTCTCATGTTCTTCATCAATAACAGATTGAGCAGAATTACTAGTAGATGCTTTAGAATTCTTACCTTTTATACCTGTGGCTGCAATGATTGTTTCATCTCCCAAGTCTGACCCCAAATCTTTCTGAATAGCTGCAACAATATTCTTCTTCTTACCCTCGGAATTCTTAGGTATCAGCTCTGGATGCAGAATCCAACAGTGCTCATCATCATGCCCATCCTTTTTACAGTGAGTGCATGAAGCTTTGCTTTTCTGTGTAGTGTTAGCCTTCCTTGCTTTCCACTTCTGCTTTCTTTTCTCCTTACTCTTGCTTACAGTGGGTTGGGATGGTCCCCCAACTTCTGTATTTCCATTCTTTCCTCTAGCTTCTAGATGAGTAGCTTGTACAGAGACCTCATCTATACTAGTGGGATTAAACATGAGGATGGTATGCCTCATGTAGCTGTGTAGACCACCAATGTACTTCAAAAGAGTTTTTTGTGAGTCTAATGAGATACCCAACATCAATGCTCTCTTTCTGAACTCTTGAGTATAACCTTGCACACTTTGCCCTTTCAACTACCGAAGAGTTTGCCAACTCATCATGGCTTGTTGCATGTAGGCCAATGGATAGAACTGCTTTTTGATTGCAACAACAAATTCACTCCAGATAGAGATGGTCTTACCATGCTTCTTCATATCAGCTTGGGTTCAGCCTTCCCACCAAACCAAGGCAGTGCCTCCTAGGCGTAGGCTTGCCAGCTGAATCTTACTCTTGTCCGAGTCTATGTTTCGTACCCTGCAATATACATCAATTTGTCTAATCCAATTGTCCAACTTTTCAGCATTTAGCTCTCCATCATATATAGGCAGATCGAATTTAACATCTAACTTAATCAAAGATGCTTTCTTATTATGCATAGGGCTATTAGGAGGTGTGAGAAAGCTTTCCTCTTTCCCCTTTCCTTTTGAGTGGTCATGGGAATGAGACTCATCTTTTTCTTTATCTTGTTTAGAACCTGATGAATCTTCATCCTTATGCTTTCTAAAGTCCCTATACATTTCTTCTAACATAGACTTTATAGCTAGGAAACTTTCTATGAATTGAGGGTCTGGCCCCATAGAACCTTCCTCTGACATTGTTTTCCGAGGATAAACTCTCCCAATTTTAGGATTAGTTTCCACCAACTCTCCTTCTCCTAATTTGAGCGTTGATCTAGTGAGCATTCATAGCTAAACCAACACAAGCTTGTCTAACCTTTCAACCTATTGCTCTGATACCACTTGATCTGATAATCACCCTATGAGTGACATCAGTTTAAAGTTTGATTAAAGAAAGGGTATTACAGACTCATGTGCTGGTGTGTGTTCTATGTTATTTAAGCAACGGATCGTTCAGATTGCCAATACACAGACATTTAAATGGAAAGACATAGAGAAATACAATAAGCAAACATAAAGACACAAGCAATTTTAATAAGGAGTTCACCCTATTCTCCAAGGCTACGTCTCCAGTCCAGCTTTCAGTGGTGGCCTTGTTTTATTGTGTCTTTAAGCAGAGAATTACAATGCAGGGACTCAATGTGAGTTCTCCTGAAGCAGGTTTGCTTGGCAGGGTGGTTTCTTGGATTCCCCAAGCCACTAGAGTACACAGACTCTTCTTCTTCCTACCAGCTCGGTGACCTTCAAGTCTATAATGGACAGAGCCAAATATGATGCTCAGTCCGGACATATTCCTCTATAGGATGGCTTAAATCTTCAAGCTCTGGTGCTCGATGCTGCCGCTGGTCAGCTCGGCCCTCTGTCTCTTCCTGTTGTTGCTTTACTGCCTTCTTCTCTGGTTTCCGTCTCTCAGTGTTCAACTGTTCAACTATCCACACTCACTTGATTCGACTGTCTCTGTTCATGGATTTTAGCCATTCGTCCTCATGCCCGTTCGGTTCCTCTTCCACCTCTGTCGATTCACCTTCTACAGCTGTGCTAGGAGTTCCCTGTTCGGCGTCAGCATGAACGCTCAAGGTGTGGCCACGTGTCCCCATCTGAATAGCGCCAGCCTGCTCGTTGGTTCGTTTCTTTAGTTACGTCGTGGATGCGTTCTTCCTCCACCGTGGCGGTCAAACGGACCTCAAATCTTTACAAACGCGGCTTAATCCTTCGTCGATTCCACTTCCTCCATTGGGCGCAATCTCAGCCGTCCGATCTGGGTCCCCCAGATCCAACGTCATATGCACGTCCCGCATGGTTGACCTGCTCGACCGATAACGCACGATCAACGACGGTTTTCTCTCACCTTCGCCGCCAATCGTTGAGTGGGATCACTCCGCATTCCCCAAAACCATTTACTGTTTGAGGCGCCCCGATCAATACCGTCGGTTTCCAGAGCGCGGGTCCCACCTTGTACGATTAGCGTTTTTTGACTTTCCCGCCCGCGGTTCTCTGGTTCGCCATGCATCCAAGTGCTCGGGCTTCCTCCATTTTTGTCCTGTTCGCCCAGGGCTCCCAGGGGCTACTTTGACCTCCTGCGGAACCTCCATGGGCCTCGGTCAGCACGCTTTGACCGAGGGCCTCGTCGTTCCACGCTGGCTGTCATTGCCACTGGTTCAGGGGGTTTTTGATCGCTGTTTTTTGGAATTTTTAGAGATTCGTCCCGACCTGATACAATCATGGTTCTTCGCCAGTCTTTGATGGATCCAATTCGGATCACCGCCTCATTGCTTCAATAGATGCATGCCTTCTGATCTCCTCGTCTCTTCTAGGTACTGTAGTAATCATTTTTTATGTGAAATTGTTTCGGTTATCAATGGAATGCTTCAAATACTGCTAGTTTACAAATTCTCGACTAGTATTAGAATACTTCGGATACTACTCGTTTACAGATTCTTGACTAGTGTCAAAATATTTCGGATATTGCTCATTCTCAATGGATGAAGGTCTTCTGAGTTCCAATCCAATAGTTCTGAGATTTATTTTAATATGTCTTTAATGTTTACAAAGCCTTTTTATATATCAAGCATAATGTTCCTTGTTGCTGGTTCGAATATTTTCACAGGTCCGAGAGATTTTGTTTGATCAATTTTCAACCCAATAAGAATTTG
The DNA here is from genome assembly GCA_031772625.1 of Pinus tabuliformis. Classification (NCBI taxonomy): domain Eukaryota; kingdom Viridiplantae; phylum Streptophyta; class Pinopsida; order Pinales; family Pinaceae; genus Pinus; species Pinus tabuliformis. The sequence continues at coordinate 794,648,847 of CM062815.1, read as the reverse complement.
CTTCTTTTTCTCAGCCTTAAGCTTCCTTTCCTCAGTGCTATAAAGTTCATGAGTTTTGAACTATATCTTATTCTCTGTGATAGATAACCAAGATAGATGATTTTGAAATGAAGATCTGAGTTCATGTATATATGGATTTCACCTTGAAGCGAAGAGACGTGACCTAAGGAGGAAGCTAACTTGAGAGACATGGTATAGGTCGGCTAGACTATAAAAATAAGACACAAACTTCAAAAAATAATTTCTCTTAGAGTGCTGATGTAGTGGACGCGATATTATATCAAAACCTTATGATAAAGTCAATCGGATCTGCAACCATATCGACAATCGGAGATTAGGTCTTATCGGAGGTGTCATTTCAAAAGTTTCAATAAAAGTGGTGGATGTGATTTGATAATTAAATCATTAACTTAAATCAAGTCGGGTCCACATATCAGAAATCAGAGCTTAGGTATTATCAGAGGTTCCATTTCAAAAGTTCCAATAAAGTGGTTGATGCGATTAGATAATTAAATTGTAACTTAAATCAAGTGGGGTCCACATATCGGAAACCAGAGCAAATTGGAAATTGGAGACCGGATATCGGAGTTAGGTCACATATTCGACATCACATATTAGAGATCGGAGTCAAGTCGCATCTATGATATCGCATATCAGAGATCAGAGGTTTTGAGTGGTGAAACACAATAAAAATGCTGATATGATATAACATCGATATGATATTTATCCAATTTGACTTTGGTTTAATATGCTATATGTCATCAGGTGTTATCAATTATAATCCTCCAATAGTGCAACATCCATCGTGCTTATATTTCTATCAATGACAATTATTGACCAACAATCTCCCCCTTTGTCATTGATGGAAATCTTATTTCTTTCACATTCTCTCCCCCTTTGACATCAATGGAAAATGGGGTGCCCAAGTACTCCCACTATCAAGCTGCTTCTTGTCATGCTGCTCCCCCTATCATGGTGCTTCTACCCTTGTCGATGTGTTCTATTAATGTGATGCAAGAGAAATGACCCCCATAATTTGGTGAAGATATTCAAATCCTTCTCGTGGTAGGGGTTTTGTGAGTATATCTGCAATTTTCTCCTTTATATTTACATATTCCAACCTAATATCCTCTTCCGCTACTTGTTCACGGAGAAAGTGGTATTTGATTGTAATATGTTTAGTATTTGAGTGCATTACCATATTCTTTAAAAGACTAATGGCGTTGGTTTTGTCAAAATAGATGGTGATTGGTTGATTAGTATCTACGTTGACATCTTTCAATGCTTCCTTCATCCACAATATTTGTTTACAACAATCTGCAACAACTATATATTCGACTTCAACTATGGAGAGAGATATATAATATTGTACTTTTTGATCATCTACGCTTCCATCCCAATCAACATTGGTGTAAGCTATCACGATAAGAGTTGTGCTTTTGGGATACCATAGACCAAAATCAGGAGTACCTTTCAAGTATATGAGAATTCTCTTCACAACCAACAAATGGGATTTCTTAGGAGCTAATTGAAATCTTGCAATCTTGCCACCATTCCTACTACTTTCATAATATCGGGTCTTGAAGCAGTTAAGTATAGGAGAACTCTAATTATTGAACTGTAAAGAGTTGCATCTATCAAGAGGGATTCATCATCTTTTCTCAATTTCCAATCCGTGGTCATTGGTGTGCTCATAGGTTGTTATGCTCTTGACTCGCGAGAAATTCCAGAATACCAAATATGTGAAGAAATACAACCCAAAATACAGAATAAAATGAGAAAAACAACAAGTATTTTATTATTCAGAGATAAAAGCAATGTTCACTTGCCTCTTCGAGGGGGCAACCTCCAGCAGAGTAGAGCTCGATTACAAAATAAAACTTGATGATCTTTCCCTTACAACTATGCCTATTTATAGGTAAATGACCTTCAACAACCTAACGACTAGTGGTCCTTTGCATAACAAGGGTTAACCACTTTATTTATTAATTATGGCCCTTTACAGCTAACTGTGGTCCCTTTCTTAAATGCTGTTCAAGCACTTACAATTATTAATACGGTCTTTATTGACTCCTTAACTAACTACGAATATGACTCGATGCTATTGGGTTTATTACATAAATAAAGGGGTTAGGGTTGGACCCTAACATTCCCTCACACATCAAAAGTAGCCTTGTCCTCAAGGTTGAAGCTGCGGAAACTAATTAAGAATAGTTGTTGGTTCCCAGGTCTGATCTTCTGGAGAGGTGTCTTTCCACTTGATGAGGACTTCCTTGATCGTGCGGCTGCGCAGATGTTGTTCTTGAGTATCGAGGACCTGTTTAGGTTGGAGCCAAAGTGAATATTCTTCATCCAATTCAGGTAGACTGGTTTGTATTTTGCAATTGTTCCCCACCACTTTCTTGAGGCATGATACATGGAAGACTGGATGAATTTTTGAAGTTGGTGGCAAGGCCAGCTTGTAGGCTATTGCTCCAATGCGCTGAAGTATTTGATAAGGTCCATAGAATTTTGGATCTAATTTTTGGCAACCCTTTTCTTTGAGCGATGTTCGCTTATATGGTTTCACCTGTAGGAATTCCAGATCCCCTTCTTGAAATGTGCGCTCTGAATGATGTTGGTCTGCCTGTTGCTTCATTCGATTATGAGCTTGATGGAGATTATCTTTGAGACAAGCTAGCATGGCTGCATGGTTCTGTAGGAGTTGATCGACTGCTTGCATCTTAGAGCATCCAGGGATATAATAAATAGGTGAAGGTGGGAGTTGGCCATACACTGCTTCATATGGAGTCATCTTGGTGGCTTCATGATAGTTAGTATTATACCACCATTCAGCTAAAGGTAACCATTGTACCCATTGATGTTTCTTTTTTGAAGTGAAACACCTTAGGTATGCCTCTAAACATTTGTTGATTGCTTCAATTTGACCACCAGTTTGGGGATGATAGGAATAGTTGTAGTTGGGTGCCTTGTAGCTTGAAAATTTCTTGCCAAAAGTTATTGGTGAAATTCAGGTCACGATCAAACACAATGGAAGTGGGCATGCCATGCAGTTTGAAGATCTAGTCCATGAAAGCTTGAACCACCAAAGTGGGGGTAAATGGGTGGGGTAGAGTGAAAAAATGGGCACATTTAGAAAGTTTGTCCACAAGCACCATGATGAGTGCGAGCATAAGTCTTCTAAAAGCCTACAGTGGGAGATGAGTGAAATTTTGCCAAAATGCGCGTTTTGAGGGTGGATGTCGGCGATATAACTACTCGATCCTTGTAGCGAAGGATCTCATCCTTCCAAGAGTAGCCAACTGAGGAATTAGGATTTTCTCTCAAGTTATTAATGAGTTGGGAGAGAGAGGGGTGTGAAAACCATTCCTTGCGAGCTTCTTCAATCCAATATGGTATGGGAAGAGAGATTGATAGCAGGGTGCTTTCATCCTCAAATTGGCGTGATAAAGCATCCACTACTACATTTTCACACCCTTTCTTGTAAATGATCTCATAATCATATCCCAACATTTTGGCTAACCACTTACTTTGCTGTGGTGAGGATAGACGTTGCTCCAAGAAATATTTGAGGCTTTGATGGTCTGTGCGGATTTGGAAACGCCACCCCAATAAGTATGGTCACCAGGTCTCTACTGCATGTAAGATGGACATCATCTCTTTCTCATAGGTATATTGTCCTAAATGTTTCCCACTTAGTGGTTGGCTTGTGAAAGCCAAGGGTCGACCTTCCTGCATTAATACAACACCAATACTAGTACCTGAAGCATCACATTCAATCACAAAAGATTTGGTGAAGTCGGGTAGTGCCAATACTGGAGTGGAACACATGGCCTATTTGAGAGCCATAAATGCCTGTTGTGCTGCATCAGTCTATAGGAATGAATTTTTCTTGAGAAGGTTAGTGAGGGGTCTAGCAATGCGACCATAATTGCAGACAAATTTGCAATAGTAGCCGGTGAGACCCAAGAATCCCCTCAAACTCTTCAAGGTTTTTGGTTGGGGCCAATCTTGCATTGCTTGTATATTTTTGGGATCAACCCTGACACCTTCATGACCCACAATGTGTCCCAAATACTCGACTTCTTCCACGCCAAAAGAGCACTTGGACAATTTGACAAATAATTTGTGATTCCGGAGCAGTTGCAAGATCAGGTCTACATGCTGAAGATGTTTTTCCCAGGTTAGGCTGTAGATGAGAATGTCATCAAAGAAAACGAGGACACAAATTCGGAGATATGGTTTCAACAGGTGATTCATGAGGCTTTAAAAAGTGGATGGGGTATTACAGAGACCAAATGGCATGACCAAGAATTCATGATGGCCTTCATGAGTTCGAAAATAAATCTTAGGAATGTCTACTTATTTCATGCATATTTGGTGATAGCTAGAACGAAGATCTAGGTTAGTAAAGAATTGAGCACCATGTAGTTCATCAAGACGATCATCAACAAATGGGATAGGGAATATGTCTTTGATAGTGAGCTTGTTGAGGGCCCGAAATCCTGGACACATGCACCATTCCCCATCTTTCTTGAGCACCATGACCACTTGTGATGAATAAAGATTGATGCTAGGATGAATAACACCGGCTTCCAGGAGTTCCTTGATGATTTTTTCAATTTCATTCTTTTGGGTGAAAGGATATCGATATGGGCGTACATTCATCAGTTGTGCCCCTGGACCAAAGTGATGCTATGATCATGTTCCCCTCTAGAGGGTGGAAGCTCTTTAGGTTTGTCAAATACCTGCTGGTGGCAGTTTGAGACCTGTTGCATCTCAGAATGAATATGAAGAATGGTGGGTTCTATGGCCTGGATGGCATTAAATTGGGCGATAACTCCATGATGGCCCCTTTTCAAAAAATTTTCCATTCGATGTGAGCTAATGATAGAAGGAGAACTTGCCTGGAGTCCACGGGGTGTATGCATGTGGTCATTTTGCTTAAAGCTCATGTATAGCTCCTGGAAATCCATTGTGATTGGGCCTACTATGCGAAGCCATTCAATACCCAAGACAATGTCACAACCACCCATGTTAATCGTGAACATGTGGGTCTTTAGGTGGTAGTCTCCCATATGAAGTTTAATATTTCTACAGCAGCCTTCACATTTCATTGTCCCCCCATCAGTAATAAGGACTTGGAAATTAGAGACTTCCCTTACAAAACAATGAACAGCTTTGGCGACTCGCTGATGGATAAATTTATGAGTGCTGCCACTATCAATCAACACTACTACAGGGCAATGTTTAATGAAGCCTCTGATTTTGAGACTTTGGGGCGCAGAAATGCCTGCCAAAGCGTGTAGCGAGATAACTGGTTCCTCTTGCGTAGTTGTGAGCTCATTGTCCTATTGGGTTTCCTCAACTTCATCCTCTAGTCCCCCAAGGGGTGGGGCTTCCTCTTATGAGCTATGCTTAGTAACATCAATTTGAAAGAATTTTGGTTCCTTGCATTTATGCCCCGGGGAGTATTTGTCATCATAGTAGTAGCACAATCCTTGTTTTCTTCTTTCAGTCATTTCTACTGGGGACATCTTTTGAACCTTAAGTGTTTGGGTAGGGCCATGAGCTTGGGTGGGGCGTCCCTTGGCTATGAAATTTGGATGAGTAGACTGGGAAACTAAAGCATGTTCCACTTCGACAACCTTTGTGAAAGCGTCTATCCATGTAGGTGGGTGGTGCATCTAGACATGTGCTTGGATGGATTCTTTGAGACCACTTATAAAACATTCCAAGTAGAATTCATCTCCTAGACCTTCTGTTCGGATGGCCAATGTCTCAAAGGCTGCAATGTAGTCTTTTACTGTGCCTGTCTGTCAAAGCTTAGTAAGATGACCCAAAAAATTAGATTCTCTATCAAAGCGGTCACAAATGGATTTTGAGAACACCTGCCAAGTTATGTTCCTGGGATAGCATTTCTGATGCCACTGCCACCATTGCCATCTCTCTTGGTCCAAATAAAGGGCTCCCACATATAGTTTAGTTGGATCATCACGGATATCATTCAAAATGAATATTTTTCCATTTATGCTAGCCATATTTCCGGATTAGAGCCATCAAATTTATACCTGTCCAACTTAGGTGGCTGAGGGTGGGAGTGTTGGTGATTTCCATGGAAGTGAATATGATGGCTAGATTCTCCTTCAAGGCGTTCATCAATACCATGTGCCTCCAGATGCAACCCAGACGTGCTTGTATTGAATTGTGTAATTTTATGCATCTCGTCTTGGAAAGAATCCAACTATTTTTTAAGGCGCTCGATCTTCTCGTTGGCCATGACTTGAGCTCTGGTTTCTACCATACACAGATCTTGGTCACTTGACGTCACTTTGAAAATTTTTAGGACTGCTAGAAAATTGAAGTTGACAAGTGAATGGTACTATTGCGATCATCTTGTCGTCCTAAATCTTATGGGCTAAGTTTCTTGTAAGAACCCCGAGATCAATATTGCAGTGGCCAATTTCCAGAAAATTTGATCCTGCCCAATGTCTTGCAAAAATCAGGCCTAGACTATAGCAGCCACAAGCCTTATTGCGCAGAGGGTCAGAACTACCTGCAAAACCCCAACGACTGAATGTGAGTTGGACTGTAGTGGAAAAACCCCAACTGGTGGATATGATTGGTGTGGCGGCGACATAACCCCAACTGCTAGATCTGAATGGTACTGCGGTGGTGTTGCCTTGATGGGCCTTGACCCAGGTTCAACATAAATTAGCCAAGAAAATCCCGACACTACTGGCCCTTTCGGCATTAATTTGCGGAGTGTGGACTGAAGTCTCACCTGAAGCAGTATGGGGGGATGTAGGAACCAATTTTTCGCACCCTGAGATGGTTGTGATATCGTTTTATGCCCTAACTCTGTCTTCACGCAGATCAATAAGCCCTTCAGGTCTTATCAATATACCTCTCTTAGTCATCCTCTGGACCTCCACGAAGGTCTACGACCATCCTTCGTGTACCCTCAACAGGCGGTTCAAGAACTTATGCATCTTTGAGACGATTCCTACTACTATATTTACCCAGATTATCTTAAGTATTGGATACTTTAACATGTGTTTATGATTATCTTCACGTAAACATATATCTTTACTTGCGTTGATATAATAAAGAGAAACATATAGATTCGCGCGTTAGAATAACATTAAAACATAAACCCAGTGTTCAATAAAACATAATCGCATGCATTCAACAGAAGTAAAATGCATAGGTAATTCCAGAATAATTCTCTTTATTGATATTTCAAATCTCCAATATAGACTCTAACTACCCTGCGCACACAACTGTAGGGGTCTGCGCACTTAGCTGCAGACTTCTACCCTAGGCCTCTGTGCACACAGCTGCAGAGCCTCTTTCCTACGCTAAGACTCTTCACTCTTAGTTCTCACAAACCCATCAATGACTCATCTATCATCTACTTAGTACTACTAAAAGACTCTTCTATGACTTCTTTTTATACAATCCCTAAAGATGACGTGACTTATACAAAAGAAGGGAAGAAAACCCTTAATGAATCTTTACATCTTCGTGCTCCGCGACCACAAAATGCAGAGACTTTACAATCTTTCATACAAAATTTGGGCTTTTTGCCCCAAAAATTGGGCTTTTGACCCCAAAAGTGACTCTAGGGGAACCCGTTCCCAACAGGCGGTAGAAACCAAATTGGTGGATCTGATTGTGGTGGAGATGACAGAACCCCAACTACTAGATTTGAATCGTATTACAGTGGTAGAACCCCAACTGGCGGATCTGATCTTGTAAATAAGATAATGGGCAATCTTTAGAGAGTCAAGGGAACTATGGTCACAAAGGAGTGTCAGGTGCTACAGATCACAATACACATAAGGGTCCAACAATAGTACTTGGCCCAATATTTCAGGGCACTAACTAAGGAGGATCAACCGTACCCTTAGCTGTACTACCCGACTACCCTATCGTATGCACGAGTAATCTCCCCGAGTGCTATTCTCAGTGTATTGTAGCAGAAAGACAACCAATGGCTTATCTAAGGCAAGGTTTCAGGTGAGCCTAGGGGGCTTCCGATATACCCAAAGGGTACGTGGAAGGCTGTTCGTGTGCAGTTCTGTCTAATGTGCTACTACTCAAAGGGGTACCCACAGGGGTTACAAGGGAGTCCAACAAGCGTGACCACCTCTTGTATTTCCTATGTGCATGCCTCCCTAAATCCGTAGGTTTATGTGCTAAATGATAGATCCTGTGGTTTAAAGACACCAGAACACGTCTCTAGCCTAAAAAAATTTCTACCAAAAATGGAGGTACCACCGGCCCTAGAAAGTGCTTTGATACCACTTGTTATGCTCTTGACCTGCGAGAAATTCTAGAATACCAAATATGTAAAGAAATACAACCCAAAACACAGAATAAAATGAGAAAAACAACAAGTATTTTATTATTCTTAGATAAAAGCAATCTTCACTTGCCTCTTCGAGAGGGCAACCTCTAGCAGAGTAGAGCTCGATTACAAAATAAGACTTCATGATCTTTCCCTTCTAACTATGACTATTTATAGCTAAATGACCTTCAAAAACCTAACGAATAGTGGTCCTTTGCATAACAAGGGTTAACCACTTTATTTATTAATTATGGCTCGTTGCAACTAATTATGGTCCCTTTCTTAAATGCAGGTCAACCACTTAAAATTATTAATACGGGCTTTATTGACTCCTTAACTAACTATGAATATGACTCGACCCTGTTGGTTTTATTAGATAAATAAAGGGGTTAACGTTGGACCCTAACATAGGTGCACATTCTTTCATTCCATATCTCTTAAGCATGTCTTTAAGATATTTTGATTGGGATATAAACATACCTACTTTATTTTGAGTTACTTGTAGTCCAAGGAAGTAAGATAACTCACCAATCATCGACATTTCAAACTCTTTCGACATATTTTAAGAAAATTCATGGCTCATCCCATTATCATTGCTGACAAAAATCAAAGCGTCAACATATATAAGAGTGACTAGAAGTATGTCTTTGTCCATCTTCATGTAGAGATTGCTTCTTGCCACTCCCTTTTTGAAGCCTTCTTGTTGAAGATAATGATCCAATCTTGCGTACCAAGCTCTAGGAGCTTGTTTTAATCCATATAATGCCTTTTTAACTAGCATACAAAATGTTTTCCTTTTGCTAGGGCAAACCCTTTAGGTTGCTCTATGTAAATTTCTTCTTTTAGATCACCATTTAGAAATGCTGATTTTATGTCCATTTGACAAACTTTGAATCATTTTGAAGAAGCAAATGCTAAACACATCCTTATAGCCTCCATACGAGCTACCAGTGCAAAGGTTTCTTCAAAGTCGATTCCTTCAATTTGTGAATAACCTTTACAAACAAGCCTTGCCTTATTTTTGATGATTTGTCCATCTTAATTCATTTTGTTTTTGAACATCCACTTGGTTCCAATTATATTTTTATATTTTGGATGAGGTATAAGTTCCCATGTTTCATTATTTTCAATTTGGAACATTTATTATTCCATTGCTTCCACCAATGAAGGTCCTTACTAGATTGAACAAATTTTTCTGGTCCTACCATGGATAGTAAGGAAACATTATAATTTCTTGGTGTATTTTCCATACTTCTTCAAGTCTGTATCCCATCATCTGTATTCCCAATAATTTGTTCTTTCGGATGGTGTTTTTGAACAAATTTTACTTTTGATGGAATCTGAGATGGTTCCTTTTGATTTTCTTGATCCTTTTCTTCCTTTGTTGTATCTTATTTAAAATCTTCAAGAATAGAATCTACTTCACAAACTTCAATTTCCTTTTCTGGGAGTGCCTCATTAATCTTCACATCAGTTCTTTCTACTATCTTTCATAGTCTATTATTGTGGCATTTGTAAGCTTTTCTCCTTGTAGAATATCCAAGAAATATTCCTTCATCAACCAGAGAATCAAACTTGCCAGGTGAGTCATCATTGATCTTCATAAAGAATTTACTTCCACAGAGTCTTGCCATTATTTGGTCTTAGTTAGTCTCTATTCAAGGTATACACTTCCGCGCCAACTGCTTCTCTCCAAAACTTGGCTTGTAAATGAGCTGCTAGTAACATTGTTCTTGCCATTTCTTGCACGGTTCTGTTTCTTCTTTACAATACTCCACTTTCTTTAGGAGTTCTAGCTACGGAAATTTGTCTTTTGATTCCATGTAGATCATAGAAATTATTGAATTCATTTGAAGCAAATTCTCCTCCTCTATCTGTTCTAAGGCACTTGATTTTTTATTCTTTTTCATTTTCCACAAGAGCTTTGAAAGTCTTAAAACATTCAAATGATTCAGATTTAAACTTTATAAAGAATACCCACATCATTCTAGCATAGTCATCAACAAATAGAGAAAATTAACTTTCACCTTGTAAATTTGGAGTTCTAGTTAGTCCACATAAATCTGCATGTATGATCTCCAAAGGTTTTGATGTTGAGAGCTCCTTAGTCTTGAAGCAGGTTCTAGTTTTCTTTCCATGTTGACATGGGCCACACACAACTTGATCTGGCTTGAAAATTTTTGGAATGTCCCTTACTGCATTTGTTTTGTTGATATTAACCAAGTTATCAAAGTTTAGATGCCCCAATCATTTGTGCCATAACCAGTTTTCATCTGCTCGACTCATATAACATTTATCTTCTTGAATTTTACTCAAAATATATACGTTGTCTGGTGTTCTTACTCCTTTTTCCACAAGTTCTCCTGAGGAGGAATTCCTTATCTCACAATATTTAGTACTGAAGAAAACATTATGTCCTTGGTCACAAATCTGGATAACACTTAAAAGATTGTGTTTGAGCCCTTCCACCAGTAGTGCATTTTGATATTTTCCCTTTCCATTAACAAGAGCAACAGTCCCTTTTCCAACAATTTTAGTATATCCACTTCCAAAAGATACATTTCCATCCTTCTTATTTAACGAGGTAAACTTCTTTTGGTCACATGTCATGTGTCTTGAACATCCACTATCCACAAACCATTGATTTTCATCACTATGTGCACATAAAGCTAGACCACATTTATCAGTAGTGGGTTCCTCCTTCTTCAATTCTTCTCTTTTGAATGAACAATTTTGTGTATCATGGCCATAATCATTGCATTTTGAGCAAAAAAGACCATACTTAGCCAAAGGATCAAATGAATTGTAAGTCTTGATCTGTCCTTGTGCTTTTAGGCTACGTGGCTTTCTTTGATGATTGATCTTATATCTTGAAATATTATCCTTATGAGCTTTGCAATGCTTAGCTTGATGACCAAAGTTTTTACAATGAAAGAAATAACCAAGAAATATTGTTTGATACCTGTTAGGATAGCCTTGAATTGATGTAGTATTCTTCCTTGGAGGTAACCTTCCTTCATTTCTTGGGTTGTTAAAGGTGGACCTTTACTCTTGATTGGATGACTTCTCCTCATTTGGATGATTGCAAACGATTTCAACATAACTTCTTTGGATTTTTTCATTTACATTCTCCTTTGTACATTATGATTCTCCTTTGAAACCAATTACAAACTTTTCATGTTGAGGTCTTTAAGTATTAAGGATGTTATCAGGAGTTTGAGAGCTTTGCCATCTCTTTTTAACTTGATCCAACTCTTTTCTTAGGGAAACAATTTCAGCTTCATGTATTTTGAAAATTTATTCTCTTTCTCTTAGTTTATTGTTCAAGAATTCTTCCTTCCTTTATGCTTCCTCTTTTTCCACTTTGAGATAAATGACCTTCTTTCGTAATTTCTCATTTTCTTCAATGGAACTTGTTAGAAAATCATCCATATTTCCTTCTTGTTGTTGTTCAGAATCATCTTCATTTGTAAATTCCATCAATAATACTTCACTACTTCCAACATAGTTATCTTCTTCATCGAACTCATCATCATCTCTTTTGTGTAGAAAGGTATTTTTAGTTGAATCCTTCTTAGTAATCACGAATTCTTCTTCATCAGAGTTATCTTGTTTGGAGAAGAAATTATTCTTGTTAAACTATTTATTTTTATACATCTTCTTTTTATGTTTGTCTTCATCATCACTATCATGTTTATGAGGAAATTTTGCAGCATAATGTCCTATTCTTACATATTTAAAACAAATGAGAGGATACTTACCTTTGATCTTGGATCCTTTCCTTAGTTTCCTTACGAATTGAGCTAGCTCAGATTTAAAGTCGGAATCATCACTGCTATAATGATAATTTCTCCCTTTCTTTGATGACCTTGAAGCTTTGAATGCAACTTCTTTGGAGTTAGGGATTCCTTTTCTCATTTCATATGCAATGAGAATCCCACGAAGTTCATCCATTTTTAGGTTATCCAAGTCCTTTATTTCTCCTATGGTACTGAATTTGGAATCAAAACATTCTGGAAATGATCGCAAAACCTTTTGGAAAACCATGCTTTCTCCAAAAATTTCACCTAAACCTTTGAGTGAATTGAAAAATTCATCTACTCAGAGGAAAAAGGCTGCAATATCTTCTTCTTCATCTAGCGTAAGACTCTCAAATTTTCTTCTATGTGTTTGGAGTTTTGCCTCTTTAACCTTGGAGTTTCCGTCATAGATAGCAATAAGCTTGTCCCACATTTCCTTGGCAGAATCGTAGTTCATAACTTTTTTATATTATGAATTGGTAATTCCACTTGTTATGGAATTTAGTGCTTTTGCATTTTCTATATAAACTTTCCAAACATCCTGATATGTTGGTGGAGTAGATGGAAATTTATACTCATCAGTAACTGATTTCCATACTTTAGGTCCAAGAGACATTAAATAGAATGTCATCCTACGCTTCCAAAATCCAAAGTTTGTTCCATCAAATTGGGGAAGTTTTCATGAATCTTGATTCATCATTGTGACTTAAGAATCCTTCTTCCAGCTGTTAGGATGATTATGAAGAAGCTGGCTATGATACCAATTTTTGGAAATACTGAGAGGGGGGTGAATCAATATTTCTTTTCAATTTTTAAAATTACCAGTTAAGATTCTTCACAATGATAATTAGAAAAATAAACAATAAGAATTTTATTATAAAAGTGAGGACACCAATCCTCTTTTACAAAAAAATGAGTACAATGATGTTTGAGGGCACCAACCCTTTAATCTTCCAGGTTCCAACCTATTGCCAAGAACCAACTTGGAATTTTATGAGGCTCCAACCTCTAGGGTTTCAACCCTATCCTTTTCAAGGATCCAACTTGATTTTTAAAGGCTCCAACCCCTAGGGAACCAACCATTTAATATTATTAAAGATAGATAAGTTACTTACTTGAATTTATCGATAAATTTTGTTTTTCACTTCACTTTTCCATTAGATCCAAAATAGCTAGTGCTTCACAGTCCAAGGTTCTCAATCCTTTATGTCCTTCTTTATATGATCACGATGAATGATTCTGTTATCACTCAGGTTTTCCCAGAAGTTGTAAGAAGGGGAAGGAGGCCGAGGTAACCACAAACCAATCTTTTAGATACAGATTCTAGCCATTCTGCATCCAGAGAGGGCTCTCTATTTATGATTTAGCTTTATTTTGAAAGATATTAGGCTAGTTATGGAGTTTAGGGGTTTTGTTTGAGTTTGGTTGGTGAGATTCAATAGCAGAGGGGTAAGCCTAAGTAGTTCAGGCCATTGGGCTAATGGAGTCAAGTAAGATGGCTTAACTGGACTTGGTTTCTTAGTAAAAGATGGTTTTACAGAGCAAGATGGTTAAACAAGGAATAAATAAAGATTTGAAATAAATGGGATGGTTTTGAAATGGGTGAAGAGCAGTTAAGAATCCTTCGACCTATTTGAAAAAGAGAATTGAATTGATTACCACTAAAGAGAAGTTAAGTATTCTTTAAGTAATAACCAAAGGGAATGAAATAGAAAACAAGAGCAGACAAGATTTCACTGTTTATTCTACTTCAAAAGAAAACATGGAGAATGATAACCTTTGAAAACAGAGTGCAGTCAAGCATATTCCGAATTATTCATTTTTGTTTATCATTCAGATGTGAACACAAATGACATAAGAAATGAGGAAAACTTTAAAACACAAGGAATAGATGACTTATTGATCCGGTGTTTGATTCAAGAAATCTGTGAAAAGTCTTTAGCTTCAATTCTTCATCCAGCAAGCCATATGAAAATTTGATCCAATCAACACTTTATTCCAAAAAACCAATATTACAACAATGTATATGAATCCACCCTCAATACTCCAATTGAGGGGGTATTTATACAAAATTATTTACAAAAAATATCTCATAACAGAGTGAGATATATTCTAGTGATGACTAATCATATTTTACAAGAAAATAGAGACAACTAGTCTCGAAGATAGGAGAAAGGTAAACTGATGTTGTGCTGTTCCTTTTATTGCTGAGTGTGCTGGAGGCAGGCCCTAGAATTTGGCTTGCTGCTGTCTTCTATGGTAACTTTGTGCTGGATGCCCTGTTTTAACTGATACTCTTTATCTGTTCTGATACACTTCGACCTGTTTGACTCTTATTCATCTCTGTTTATCTCATCATGGTAAATAGCCCAAAATTTACATTTTACCAAAGGTAAATTTACAAAATTTCTAACATATCTTCCCACCATTTCTGCTCTGGAAATTTGTGCTTCTGAAGTTTCCTTAGAGTTTCATCAGTCTGGATGGTGAATAGATGCTTTACCTCATGTTCAATGTAGAATAAGTTCTTCAAGCTGTCATAGAGAACTCGGCCTGTGGGAAGTGCTTTTACTCCTGAAGCACTTGATGATGAGCTAGCTTGATTGCTAGCATATTTATTCAATTTATCTACATAATCAATGTGTTTCATTAACTTATCATTAATGACCAAAGGACTTGGTAGCCCTTTACTCTGCAAAACTGTGAATTTCTCCATAAAAGAATTGATTTCTACTTGCATATCTTGGCACCTCCTCTCTAAGTTCTGCATCAAAGTTCTCTTGGTTAGAACTCTTTTGATTTCCAAAATGGTGTCTGTTCTGTCTGAGATGCCAAGTTCTTCTAGCTGCTCTCTATTTTTGGTATTCAAAAAATGTATAAGCCGATTGGCTTCCTCTGGCATTTTACCTAACTGTGCTCTTGTCTGCTGAATTGCTCCATGGGCTGTTTTTATTAAGTTGATTTGCTCATAGATCACTTGGATAGATGGCCATATTTCATTTATAGACTGAATGATATTAGCCCAAAGGATTTTCCTAATTTCTGCCAAGGGCTTATCAAAAGTGAGCTCTTGTTCTAATGTTTTTACTTTATTTTGTAAGGCTTTAATCTACCTGGTTTTTTACACAACACTTATCTTGGAGATATCATAATTTCTCTCTACCTTAGCCAATTTTTGTTTCACCTGTTTCAACTTTGTAACCTGTAATCTCAATTCTTCCATGGCCTTTATCAATTGTTTTGTGCTCATATTAGTACTGCTGCTTGGTGTTGTCCCTGTTGTTGATGTACCTGTGATTACCTCTGTTGTGGCTGCTGGGACATTTGGAGCCAATGCTGTTCCAAGTGTGGAGGGGACTGCAGTTGAGACTATAGGGATTACATTAGGAGGCTGAGAGGTCGACTCTCCCTGCCTCTTTTTCCAGTGCCTGCTCTGTATCATTTAATCTTTCATTGAGCTTCATGAGCAAGTCCATCATATCTTCTTCTGATTTTTGTTGTATAACTTCTGCAGTCTGTGGATGCCTTGAAGGAGGTAGTTTCAGCTGTTTCCTCAGGGCAACAATGTCCTCTTCTTTCTTCTTAATTAGTGCCTTTATGCCTTTAGCATCTTTGGGATCATGTCCCAGTTCAATGATGATCTCTTCTAATGATTTGATTCTGTTATCCTTGGCCAGAGAAGAGGCTTTCTCCAAATGTAATTGAGTTGTTGTGTTGTCCAAGGAATTTTGTAACTGGTGGGCCAACATAGCTTTGTCAGTCAGTGTGGAATAAACCATTTCCCCAGTCTGCTTGTGAAGTTCAATTTGGTCCAAAGGATGAATATCTTTAGCTAGGACCTCCAAGTTTGTTCTAATGTAGTCTGCTACTGACTGGGGTTGCTGCACCTTTGGCTTAAAATAACTCATTAACATTTTACCCTCTTAATGTCATAGGCTGACATTAATCTCTGCTGGTTTGTGGGGGCCATTTTCAGATATTGACCGTAAATTTGAAGCCTTATTGGGTCATTTCTGGCCTTTATCTCTGTGAAAGTCTTCTTAATGTCTGAGGCCTGTTTGCTTTGTGGCCTAGTAGATGATACTTCCACACTGTGCTGTCTTTCTAGCTCCTGCCTTTGTGAGCTAGTTGAGGTCCCTCCCAATGGTGGAGTTTGCTGGCTGGTTGTTCTTTCAACTCTTAGACTATCAGTAGTCTCTTCAATGATTTCCTCTTCTGAAAGGGGATTCAGTCTTTGTCTCTTGGCTCCAGGTTGTTCAGCAGGTCCACTAATAGGTGTGGTGGTTTCTCTATCCCTCTTTTTGTTTCTTTCCTCATTTAGAGGAGTCTGCAATGCAGGAATTTCTGCTGCTTTAGTTTGGGCTGGAGGAATTTGTACTTGACTTTGTTCTATCCCAGGCTGATCTATCATTGTGGGCTGCTTTGTAGTCTCTACTTATTTGCCCTTGGAAGTCCCTGTAATTGGTATGCTGGTTTCCTATGCAGGCTGCTGAGAAGTTCCAGCAGAGGATGTACCAGTTCCTGATTGTTGAGGCAGCTTGAAAGATACCTATCCAAAAGAGTCCAGGTCAAGGGTTTTTTCAAGATCTTTCATAGCAATTTCCATCTTTTCTTGCTCACTAATCTCTTCTATTAGGGTCCCTTCTACCCATTCATCCCGATTTGCAAATTGTTCAATTTCTGGGATCCTATGATGTATATAAACTGATAGCCTGTTTTTTGTCCTTCTGTCACATATGAAACTATTTGGGTCATATGGCACCCACCAAAAACTCTTTTTCAATCTAAGGTGGTCTTCTAAAATCTTTTCTGCTTCTTTCCATGCATCCCTAGAATTGATGACAAAAGGGCCTAACTGGTTCTTAATCCTTAACTGAGCCTTCTTCTTTGCATTACAAAAATGATCTAAATCTGCCTTTATGATCTGTCTGAAATACTCTAGTGCAAATAATCTCATGGGCACATATTTAGGCAACTTGAAAGGGAAAAGTTCATACCCATACATCCTGATTTCAGTGTGATTTTGGTATAAGTACCAGTCACCTATCCTGTGCTGTTTAGAGAGTTGCAGAATCTTCTTCATGTCACTAGTGATCTTAGGAGGGGGAGCTCCTATCAACAAAGTGGATGCTAGATGTACAAACCAGTTAATGAATTCATTATAGGTATAAGGGGACTCATAGGTATTATGAGTCCCTAGAATTGATGACAAAAGGGCCTAACTGGTTCTTAATCCTTAACTGAGCCTTCTTCTTTGCATTACAAAAATGGTCTAAATCTACCTTTATGATTTGTCTGAAATACTCTAGTGCAAATAATCTCATGGGCACATATTTAGGCAACTTGAAAGGGAAAAGTTCACACCCATACATCCTGATTTCAGTGTGATTTTGGTATAAGTACTAGTCACCTATCCTGTACTGTTTAGAGAGCTGCAGAATTTTCTTCATGTCACCAGTGATCCTAGGAGGGGGAGCTCCTATCAACAGAGTGGATGCTGGATGTACAAACAAGTCAATGAATTCATTATAGGTATAAGGGGACTCATAGGTATTATGGAAGATTGAGCTCCAAAAGATCACATACCTTCGATTTCCCTTTGAGTCCAATTTCCTGATGGGGAAAGGAAAGCTGTCTGGCTAATGATATAACAACAGATGGTATATAAAAGATGTGTATTTGAAGACTCCTTCTCTATCTAAATTCAGGAATTGACTATGAATTTTGTTTGCAATAAAAGTGGCATAGTCATACCTGACAGCAGGAGGCTGACCTGGAGTAAAAATTGATAGTAAAACTAAGGTGATCTCATCAACATATTCACTGGAATTAAATCCCAGGATCAGGGATATCATGTCAACAATAAGTCTACCAGTTTCAGTGAAAAAGGCCTGCAGATAAGGGGGTGGATCTTTAGGCTGGTGCTTTGGTAGCATGAACGTCTGAACAATACGGGTTATCTCTGATTTGGACAATTGAGATGCTTTTTCAAGTAAAAATCCCATGGAAAGAGGAGCAAGGGGCTGAGTGGAATGGAACTGTAACATCTCATTGATAGATTTAGCAGTTATGGGAAAAATGACAGTTTGGTATGGGGACATAACTGCTCTATGGACAGGGTCATAGTTGGCACAACATTGATGAATGATGTCTGGGAAAACATGGACTGAGGGGAGGAAATACATGGGAAGGTTTGATTCCCAAAGTCCAAAAATATCAGAGTTATTTAGATAGCTATCCCTGACTTGGCAGAAGGCTTGAAGATGGTTCCTGTCACCAGATAAATCCTTTATTTGAAAATCTTTGTCGGCCAGGGGTAAATAATCTAAGTCTTTATGAGGTGCATTCATGGGCGCGACATTCAGGGCTACGGGAGCTTCCATATTTGGTTCTTGTGTATTCAAACTGGAATTCAGGCTTTCTGTGGAAAATTGGACTAAACAGTGGGTTTTAGGGGTCTTTTTATGGTAATTACAGACTGTCTTTAACTTGAATTTTGGCTTTCACTGGTAGAATTCTCAGTGGAAAACTGAAATTGCAGGTTTGCAGGGCAAAATGGATAAATACCTGGATTAAGGAGGTAAACTGTGTATTTGTAGGTTGAATGACGGACTGCAGAGCACGATGCTGGAGTTTCTTGGCCGGGTGGCAGGCTCACTGCTCGGACGGTCGACTGAACGTTAGTTTGCATGGAGCACAGGATGCAATGAATTTCAGTGAAAATGACATTTTATCGTTCTTTTAATGAAATTTGGTTTGGCGGGTATTTTTTGGCATTTATTGGGTGGCTGACGTCAGCGTGATGGGACATTTTGTCGTTATGCGGAGGGTGGTAAGCGGTTTGATCGCATTGCTTTTGGAGTCGGGTGGTTTTAGACAGAGGGCGAGCGAGCATATGGAACGGGTGACACGTGGCGAGGGTACGGCGGAAAACCGCCTGGTGATCGCGAGTTAAAGCACGGTCACCAGGGGGGTCGCGATATGATCGTCAACCGTTGGATGAAAAGGCAGAGATTGGATGGCTGACGGGCTCTGGAGATGGCGGGGTGTTAATTTGCGGTGGGCCCGATGTATTAACAACGTTAAATCGTATCGAGGGCGTTTTTATTGGTTAGGGGGTTGGTTATTAATTAACCCAAATGGTTAATTAATCCCATTGTTGTGCGGCGGGGGAAAGTTATTAACAAACTTCGAATAAGTTTATTAATCCTTGTTGTTGTTTTTTTTTAAACTATGACTTTGGTTGTATTTCAACCGGGGCGGGAATACATAAAATATCGGGGTTTTTAACATATTTACATAGTACGGGAATAGGTAAATGTTTATCTGGGAGTTATATATAGTAAGTTAAAGTTAATATGAAATAGAATGATAAGCACTAAGTTTAAATGTTAGGAATTTTCATTAAAACTTAGGCTAAAGTGGGAAAGGGGTTTTCAGGTGATATTGTGCATTTCTTAAGCAAAATAGGTTTTTCACTTAGGTGAATTTTATGAAATGAGATGAATGATGGGTGGATGATTTATGAGTACTTAGGCTTTTAGATCATTGGGCCGAGGGTTCGGTCCCTCCAGAAGTCAGAGAATTGCATCAAGTATAATGTATGCCTTGCACTGGTGATAAAAGTAAATATCACACATTTTAAAAGCATTTTTCATCACAAGTATCATTCTGCAACATCATCTACCTACCCTACCTACTTTAGCCTAACATTTTTTCTTCTTTATTTGGTTGCACTTAGACTGGAAAACCCTTATCAATCTTCTTTTCTTTTACATGGCAAGCCTACCTAAGTCTGCACTTATTACATCCAAGGGCTCAGATTACACTATCGATCTCCTTTTATTTACTCTACCTATCTACTTATCTGCCAAGATTACACAGTTTGGTCAGATATTTATTTCTCTATCTCTAAGACATGAAATTGAAATATGAATGAGCCAAGTTTTAACAGTTTGACTCTTCATCAATTGTGGCATCAGTAACAAGCTGCACACAATTACTTATTACAGGAATTTAAATAGGAGTGGCATTTAGACTTGCACACTTTCCTGGTCTATTTTTGTTTGGGGTTCATTTCTTTCACTTTTTTGACCATTTTATTCTTTTTACCCTTTGATTTTTCTTTTAGGGTATACCCTCTTTACATTTTTTAATTTTTTTTGATTTTTTGACAATATGGAAAACCTTTGCAACAAGAAAAGGTATGAACATATTACAGAGCTCATCAATCCAATCATGAAATATGACACCTATTGGTGTAGGAGCATAACAGATTCCACCAGAGTCATTCCATTATTGTATCTTCACTGATTATCCTCCAAAGTATCACTGTAGTAGGTTGTGGTGGGGTCTGATCTCCTGTAGTCAAGTCTAAGCTTGCTGTGGAGGATTCCAAACTTCTATGGCTTATCCAAATGTTGTCTCGCAGTATTATCTCCAACAAAAAACTTACATTCTCCTTTTATCATAGGTCCGAGAGTATGGTAGTTCACTGTTTGATGATCACCTTGCTGCTTCAATAGATGCAAGCCTTCTGATCTCCTCATCTCTTATGGGTATTGTAGTAATATTTTTCTATGTGAAATTATCTTAGTTATTAATGGAATGCTTAAGATACTGCTCATTTACAAATTCCTGACTAGCGTTAGAATAGTTCAGATACTGCTCATTCTCAATGGATGAAGGCCTTCTGAGTTCCAATCCAAGAGGTTTGATATTTCTTCACATACATCTTGAAGGTTTACAAAGCCTTGTTATATATCAAGCATACTGTTCCTTGGCGCTGGTCTGAATGTTTTCACAGGTCTGAGAGATTTTGTTTGATCAATTTTTAACCCAATCAAAATTTGCTTCTTCTTCTTGGCCTTAATCTTCCTTTCCTTGGCATTGTAAAGTTCACGATTTGTGAACTGTATCTTACTCTCTGTGATAGATAACTGAGATAGATGATTGTGAAATGAAGATCCTAGTTCATATATATATGGATTTCACCTTGAAGTGAAGAGACATGACCTATGGAGAAATCCAACTTGAGAGAGAGGGTATAGGTTGGCTAGACTATAAAAATAAGATATACAACCTTCAATTTTTTTTTTTCTCTTAGAGTGCCGATGCAGTGGGCACAATATTATATTTAAAAATTATGATAAAGTTAATCGGATCTGCAATCATATTGGAAATCAGAGATTAGGTCTTACCGGAGGTGCCATTTCAAAAGTTCCGATAAAGTGGAAGATGTGATTTGATAATTAAATCGTTAACTTAAATCAAGTCGGGTGTGCATATCAAAAATCAGATCTTAGGTATTATCGGAGGTTCCATTTCAAAATTTATGAAAAAGTGGCAGATGCAATTAGATAATTAAATTGTAACTTAAATCAAGTCGGGTCCACATATAAAAAATTAGAGCAAATCGAAAATCGAAGATCAGAGATCAGAGTCAGGTCGCAAATATGATATCGCCTATCAGAGATCAGATTCAGGTCGCATATACGATATCGCATATTGGAGATCAGAGGGTTTGAGTGGTGACACACAATAAAAATGCCGATATAATATTTCTCCAATTTAACTTTGGTCATCAGGTGTGTTATCAATTATAATCCTCCAATAGTGCATCATCCATCGTGCTTTTTTCCATCAATGACAATTATTGACCAAGAATTGGATGGAATGAATCTCTCTTTCCTTTATTAATATGAGAGGTAAGAGAGGTCAATGATATAAAATGGGCCTAAATTATTACAAGCAACCTAGGCTCTAACAAGTAGGCCACACATGTGTAGCACATTCCACTCCAAAAGACACATATCAATTCCCAAGGTGGTGTTTTCCTTTTTGAAAGGACCCAAGGCATTAATGCCCCACTAGATGTGTCTAATTTTCCCACTCCACAACCCTCCAAATCTCAAATGCTCCTTGAAAGTCATGTGCTTCTCTAGGTCCACCACACCTACATGGCTACTCCCTCATCTCAAGCATCCTCAAGTCAAGTATAAACCTTCGTACATGCACCCCAAATGTGCACAAACCATCTAGGGATTAATGCCCTCCTTCAATTTTCTAAGTGCTCCTCCTCCAAAGCAAGGCATCTTCACAAGAAAACAATCGACCTTCATGTGGCTAGTATGAAACACTCCCAAGGAAAAAATCCACATAAGTAGTCAAATATAATCCTATAAGCCTCCATACAAACAATCCAAGTGTGCCCATTCCATTTAAGGCTCAATGCTCTCCTTTGGAATTCCAAGCGCTCCTCTTCCATAGCAAGGCATCCTCACAAGAAACCAACCAACCTCCATGTATCTTGCATGAAGAATGTTAGCAAGTTGTCTAAAGGTATCCAATGATCCAAGCAAGAAAGCCACATAAGCAAGGTTTGGAAATCTAGGAACAAGCCACCTCCACATGTAGACATACAAATTAACCCTTGGGGAAGTTTCTCTCCAATTATCTCTAACAAGGGTATTAAACCATAAGTAACAATGTGCCACAAAGAAGAAATATATATAAGTAAAATTATAACTAAGGAAATAACAAGAACCTTAAGGAAATTATATACAGTTATAAGTTCTCCCGTGAATAATTACAGTGGGAAGTTTAACAGTTATTGTAAGAAGCATAATATATCTTTGATTAGGGAACATAGTCCCCTTAACACTAGTAATTTTAAAAATTAAATATTCACTTAAATGCATGTATACTAGAATTAAATGTACAAATCAATGGAAATATATCAATGGGGAAAGTAGGAGACATGTCATTTATAGAAACTATGTAAAAAATAAACAAATATTACATATGAAGACCCTTGACAAGGCTCAAGTAAAACAATTAAGTTAACTACATATTGTTCGGCAAAGAACTGGAACATAGCACACATTCCGACTATTGTGCCAAGTGCAATAAAGTTACTAGTAATATTACACTATATGCGTGCAAAATCGAGAGAAATTTCCTATGCCGTATTGAGTTGCGTCTAGAAGAGTAAAAACATATTAACACAAGTATGAATCCTATCTTAGAAAAAAATGGCCCGCAAAGGGTACATAGGAATTTAGCTTTCCAAGTTTCACTTGAAACTAAGGATGTAGTGTAAGGGTTCGATGAACCAACCTGTAAAAATACCATAAAAGAATTAAAATTAGAGTATGTGTAGCTAACCAAAAATATTAAGTCAAAAACAATGGAAAATTGATTAAAAGGAAAATTATTCTCACTTGTGTCATCTCTGTGATGAAGGGCAGCGTCGAGGTTAAACCTAGAACATACAATTCCCATGGTAAAAAACCTTTTTAATGAAATAGGCATAACAAAATATGAAAATCCAATACTAGAACCAATGTATACATAGTAATTTCTAAGAAGGAACAAAGGCGGAAAACCTGCACGCTAAGGGTACAACCCTTGCTAGGTTTTGAAGCAAGAAAATTTGATATGAACCATGGCATGCCTCAATGAAAATGTTTAATATGGTAGGCGTCAAGGAGAATCCATCTCATACCTAACTATAACAAGTAAATAAAACCCCAAATTTGGAATAACTTGTACAAAGTAATCCATTAACAGAGAAAAGTTGAAGCGGGGCATGTGTTGGAATAAGGAATCACTGGGGGGGGGTGAATCAGTAATATTGAGATTCTTAAATATTTTTCTTGAATATGCTTTTAATCCATTTTTATTTTTTGTTACTTATAGGAGAATTCATTGATAAAGAAAATGAACAAGTTTAAGCATTCATATGTTCATACAACCAATCACATGAGCAACACACACATTTTGACAATGATGTTTTCACGTGGAAACCCAGAGGGAGAAAACCAACAAATTGTTGTTTGTTTATGATGTAAATTAAGAACCTACTTAATTACATCAATTTATTTGTGAGCACCCACTCACATGAGGCACCGAACCCTTTAGGTTAGAAATCACTGACTTTCCAAGAGGCACCAACCTCTTTTGAATGCATGCTACAACCTGCTTTTGTCATTGTTATACTATTTTATACAATTTTCAAACTGAAAACAGAGGCATATAAAATCACAGATAAAATACCAATCTGGTTGGTTGCAAAAACAAATTTTTCTATCGGTCCTCTACTGTTCCACAGACTCCCTTGGTCTCATATAAAAACACTCTACCCTTTTCCTAGAACATCATATCCTCATCCCTCTACCTTCTCTCACACAGGCTCTCTACAACACACTCTTCATTTCTACTCTTGCCGCTCAACACTTAGGAATATGCACTTCCCCACTTTTGTCAAAGGCGATTAATGGTTTTGATCCTCTGATGCACACTGTACATGCTATCTCTGCTGCCTGTTTCCATCTTTCCTGAGTGTACCTCAGTATGACTCCTGCTGCTGCTATTGCATCTACTCGTTGAATTCTCTCATGGCATTAAACACAAGAACGGGCTTCCGATTTCTACACTGACTCCCTATGTAATCCTCCATACTAAGAATTTAATCTCATTATGTATACACACTCTATAGTGATTTCCCATGCTTATTTATTACTCCACAGAGCTTGAAAGTACTTAAGAATGGCCAATCTATTCCTTATTTAAATCTACAAGATGTGCATGATAGGTAGACAATTTCTTTCTTCATTTCTTCAGTTCTTCTCTGTGGACTGTTGTCCTCGTTGCCTTGTCTAAGTGCTTTTTGCAGATCCAACTAACTCCACAAACCAACTCCATTAATCTGCATTTAATCTCAAGTTGCTGACCCATTCATTCATTTAACTCACTGAACTGTTACATCAGAGCCCCAACATATCGTAACTCATACAAAATAAACACTACGATGTCACACACCTCCGATACCTTTAGCCCCTTGGCGCTTAGCTCCTTGAGCGTTTTATTTCTCATAAGAATGAGCCTGTGACCATTGGCTTAAATTACCACTGTAGCATTATATCAGAGCCCCTTCATATTGTAAAATTTTCAAAGTCCCGATTGCATCTTAGCTACCTCATTTTAGCCTTTATCTCATTTGGTCTCCACACGACCATGTTCCAGACAATATCGGAGCCCCTTTTATTGTAACCTTTTCAAGTTCCATTTCCATAGGAGTTACGATGTCCTCAACCTTCGATATGCTGACCTCTAAGATGGCGTCATGATTTCATCATTTCTCCATGTAGTGCTTCTTGAGTGGTGACATGTGTCACTATGATTTTCCCCATTGGACTACCAAAAATGCAAAACAAGCTGCCACTTGTCCACCACACTGACATGTCATTCTGACACCAGTTTCCACACTAGCTCTCAAGGGCCATCTCTAGCTGCCACGTGTACTATCTAAGGAGAGATAAAGAGCTTTCTTGTTACTTGATCCTGCACTGAAATACTTTCTATTTCTACTCCTTTGCAAACCTTGGCACTTTTAATGAGTTGCAATCATAAGGACTTATGATGTTTCGATATTCCGATATGGTCCAACCTTGATGTTTTGATGTTCTGATGGCATCTAGCTTTTGATATCCCGATATGATATGCTTTGAGGTTCCGATATTCTTCGACCTCTGATATATCCTGCTCCGATGGCCTCCAGCTTCCGATATCCCAATATGACCTGCTCTAATCTGTTGACCTCCGATATTTCGATCTATTTAGGACTTCAAGACCCTGACATTGATAGATCATAACTTTTGATCTAGGAGACCATTTTCAGACTTCCACACATAGTTGGAAAGCTATTTTATAGGAATTTCCAATGGAGAGGGTCCAATGTAGACTTTGATCCCATATTATACCTATAAAATGGCTGCAAACTCTATGTCATTATTTGCTCCTGGAATCTTGAACTCCCAACCACCATAGTCATCATTTTATGGCTTCTCCAGTAAGCCTGCTACTATGATGATTCTATACAAAGAACTGCAAAAACCATGAGACTCCTCTTGGACTCCCAATAACCATAGCCATCATTTTATGGCTTTTCCAATAAGCCTGCTACTTTGATGATTCTCTACAAGAAGCCTGTAGCTACCATAGGAGTCCTCCCGAGTCTGGACTACCAATCACCATAGTCATCATTTTATGGCTTTTTAATAAGCATGCTACTGTGATGATTCTCTAACAGAACCCTGCAACTACCATAGGATTCCTACTGAACTCCTAATCATGCTTATTTGGTTGATATCAATGGCAACACACTCACAACCACTAGCCATCCAGACAATTCCAACTATCCAACAATCTCCCCCTTTAGCATTGATGGAAACAACATAAGCTCCCCCTGAAGCTACGAATGGTCTTCTCCAATTCCCCAGTGATATTCTCCCCCTTTGGCATCAATGGAAAATAATACTTCTTGAATACTCCCCCTAAACCACTGTAGCCTACTCTTCCATTGATCCCACATGCTGAGTAGCTTCCAACACCTACCAAAATGAAGTCATTTGGAAGGAGGAGTCACAACCCCTATCTGATTCCTAAGATATTAAAAGGGTTCTCTTTCTAGTGGCTTCATAAATATATTTTCAAGTTGGTATTTAGTGGCCACATATTCAAGTATGACAACACTGACTATAACTTGTTCCCTTAAGAAATGGAACTTGATAGGAATATGCTTAGTCTTTGAATGCATGACTGGATTTTTGGAGATGCTGATGGCACTTATATTATCAAACATAATTGGAATAGGATCAATTATCTCTACCTTAATATGTTTTAAAGTTTGTTTCATCCATAGAATTTGTATGCACCAGGTAGCAACAATAATATACTCTGCTTCAATAGTCGATAAAGATATGGAGGCTTATTCCTTGTTGACCCATGACACCAAAAATTTACCAAAGAAGAAAGATGCACCATAAGTGATTTTACTATCATTAAGACTGCCAACGCAATCAACATTAGTGTAGGCCTTCAACTTAAATTCTTTGCTCTTAGAATACCATAGTCCATATTCTTCTGTTGCTTGAAGATATTTGAAAATCCTTTTGACAACAACAACATGAATTTCATGCGGGAAGGCCTGAAATATGGCCACAAGGCCCACAGCTTGCATGATGTTTGGCCTCAAATCTATAAGATACAATAAGATTCCTATCATGGATCTGTATTCAGTCTGATTTACGAGTGGTGTCTCATCTTATTTGCACTATTTGCAGCCTTGCAATCATCCATTCTGAATATCTTCAGAGTTTCTCGAAGGTATTTGGATTGGGAGATAAACACTCCACTTAGAGACTGAGAGATTTTCAATCCCAGGAAGAAAGACAATTCTCTGATCATGGACATTTCGAACTCTGTCTACATACATTTTGCGAATTGATGCCCCAATTGTTCCATGTCATTGCCAATGACTATATCATCCACATACACTACTATAATTAGTAGATGGTCATGTTCAAACTTTATGTATAAATTGATGTCAACCATTCCTTTCTTGAAGCATTGTCACTGAAGGTATTTATCCAGCCTTTTATACCTAGCTTTGGGAGCCTGTTTCAGACCATATAGAGCCTTTTTCAATTTTCATACAAACCCTTCATCTGTGGTGAATATAAATGCTTCTGGCTCCTCAATGTAAACTTCTTCCAGATCTCCATTGAGAAATACAGACTTCACATCCATCTGATAGGCCTTGATGTTTTTATTATTGTAAAGGGCAAGAAAAATTTTGATAGCTTCCAGTCTTGCTACTGGTGCAAAGGTTTCCTCGAAATCTACACCTTCTATCTGGGCATACCCTTTGCAGACCAATTGAGCCTTGTTTTTGAAAATATGACCCTTCTCATTCAACTTGTTTTTGAAAACCCATTTGGTTCCAATGAAATTTTTCTCTTTAGGTCTTGGAAAAAGCTCCCAAGTGTCATTCTTTTCAATTTATTCAAGTTATTCATTCATAGCTTTCACCCAGAACTTTCCCTCACTTGCTTAGCTGAGATTCTTGGGTTCAATCTGTGACAACGAAGCCAAATTTTCACAACCTGAAATGCCAACAAGTTTTCTCCTTGTCTGAGCACCTTGTATTTTATCTCCAAGTATCTGAATCTCATGATGTTCTTTTTGTATATAAATGGAAGGTGTCTTTGGCCTTGGATCTATGCCTGCTTCCTCGCCTTCACTATATGAATCTGTTTCTTCTAGATCTACATACCTCATATCTGGATTTTCTTCACCATATGAGTTCATATTTATTTTAGAGGACTCAGGTTGTGAAGCTATTTAATATACTATCACATCAATGCAATCATAAATCTTCTTTGTCTTCTTGTTGTAACACTTATACCCTTTACTTCAAGCAGAGTAACCAATTAATATTTCCTTGTCAGTGCGAGAGTTAAATTTTTCAGGATTCTTATCATTCCTTTTGATAAAGCACCTGCTCACAAACACCTTGAGGTGTTTAAATGATGTAGGTCTTCCCTTCCACAACTCATAGGGAGTTTTATTACTATTAGTCCTGTGTTGAGTTCTATTTGACAGATACACTGGTGCCTATGCTACTTCTCCCTAGAATATGTGAGACACATAGACTTCATCGTAAATTGCTCTCGCCTTTTCCTGAATTGTTCTATTCCTTCTTTCCACTACTCCATTTTTTTGTGGAGTTCTAGCCACTAAATAATACCTTCTAATGCCATGTTCTTCACAAAATTATTCAAACTCTCTTGAAGTGTACTCTCCTCCTATGTATGATATTAAGCATTTTATCTTTAAGTCTTTCTCATTTTCTACTTGAGCCTTAAATTTTTTAAAATGCTTAAATGCTTCCAAATTTTCTTTTAAGAGCATAATCCAAGTAGCCCCGTAAAATAATCAATGAGCAACATGAAATACCATCTTTTGAGGTTTTTGATCTAGTTGGGCCACAAATATCTGTGTGAATGACCTCAAGTGGTCTAGATGAGGAGAACTCTGTTAACTTGAAATGAGTCGTAGTTTGCGTGCCAAATTGGCATGACTTGCAAATTACGTTAGCTGCCTAGACAGTCTTGGTAATCCTCTCACAACTCCCATCTTACTAACTTTTATCAAACTATAAAAATTCATATGGCCAAGCCTCTTATGCCACAACTGTGCTTCATTTGTTTTTCTTAAATAGTAGTTAACCCTTGAATCATCAAATACATATACATTATTGTGGGTTCTGATTACTTTTTCCATGATATTTCCATTCTTCATGTTGTGGATTTCACAATCCTTGGATCGAAAGGTCAAATCATAGCCATGATCACACATTTGGATAAAACTAATAAGATTGTGCTTGAGACCTTCCACAGACAACACATTTTGTTCTTTTTTCTTTTTATCAAGGCTGGCTATGCCTTTACCCTTGATTCTTGCTGCAACATTGTTTCCAAATGTGACATTGTTTCATCAGTCCTTTTATTTTAGTGACATAAATTTTCTTTTATCCCCAGTAATATGATTGGAACAACCACTATCCACATACCATATGTTCTCTTGATTATGGGCTGATAGAGAGAGTCCACACTGCATGCTCTTTTTAATCTTTTGTTTCCATCTCTCCTCATCCTTTTGGATAGCTATTTGTCTAATATTTTGGAGCTTAGGTAGGTATTCAAACCTGCTTCTGCACTCACTTTCTTTGTGCAAAAAATTATTATATTTGAAGCATTCTACTTCCCTTATCATGGGAGAGAAGACATTTCGATCTCTGAGATGAGAGTTTTGAGATCTAAAATTCTGATATTTATTATATCTAGGATTTTCATCTCTTTTAACTTTGATCCTTCTACAATCAACAACTTTATGTCCAAACATATGACACTTATAACAATGAACATAAAATAAAAAAGCATGCCTATTGTTGGAAGACATATGAGTTTGTGCATGAAGATACCTTGGTTGTTTGGGTGGTTGATTCGTTCTCCATTGATGATCTCCTCTTTTCCTTGTTTCTCTTTTGTCTTCATTGATTCTTCCTTGAGGCTTCTTTGCATATCTCTATGGTTCTTCAAATCCTGCAGACTTGAAGTTTATCTATTCCATAGATGATCCCTGTGTCTTTGAGTATCCCAGACCTGTTTTGATTCTTGAGGGCTTTTGGCTATTTATAATCTGATATAGTTTCCTTGCGCCTTCTACAATTTTTTCATTTAAACCCTTCACGGTCTTTATCCCCTCAAGATCCGTTCTTAAATAGAAAACCTATGCCTCAAGACTCTGGCAGTTCTCTTCCCATTCATTGATCAAATCTTCAAGAAAATATTCCTTTCATTTAGCTTCTTCTAGTTTAACTTTCAAAGACATAATTTCATCTTTGCATGTTTTTGAGATCGTTTCCTTCCTTATCGTGATCAACTCCTGTTTTAATTGCTTGTTCTCTTCTTCTAGTTTCTCACATGTTCCTTGATTTTCTTCTAGTAGAAGGAATAAACTCTCTTTGCTCTTAATAACTTCTTCACTTTTTTTTGATAAACAAACTCCTCATTATCAGAGTTATACATACCTTCTTCAACATGCTGTAGCTGTTCCTTCAACTTCTTATTATTTTTCCTTGCTTTCTTTAACTCTTCAAGAGTGGTGATGAGCTCCCCTTCAAGGTCCACTACTCCTTCTTCTTCTTTCTCTTCCTATTCACAATCCATAATACTTTGTTTCTTGGAGTCTGCCCCAAAATCCATAAGTAAATACTTATCTAAATCATCCTATGAAGAGTTTTCACTATATGACTCTGGTGCTGATCTATTTTATTTAGAGTAGAACCCATTTTTCTTATAGAACCTTTTCTTTTGATGTTTATTAAATTTGTTTGAAAATTTATGATCATCTTCCTTTTCAACATTTTATTTGTAAGTGCATTTGGACGAAAAATTTCCAACTCTTCCACAGTTAAAACATTTAAAGGGAAACTTCCCTTTATATTTTCCTAAGCCACACTTTAGTTTCCTGGCTAATTGAGCCAACTCCTGGTCAGATTCACAACTAGATGATCTTTGTGTACCTTGCCCTATTTGGATACTTTGAATGCTTCTTCTTTAGGTTCAAACTTCTATTTTCCTACTCTCATCTCATAGGTTGTGAGAGTACCATGCAACTAGTCCATCTTGAGATACTTTAAATTAGCCATTTCTTCAATAGCAGAGACTTTGACATTAAATCTCATGAGCAGAGATCTTAGGATTTTTTGAACAACCATATCTTCCTTGAAGCATTCACCAAGTCCTCTAATCATATTGGTTACTTCATCAACTCTGAGGAAGTATTCTGCTGTGATTTCATCTTCCTCATTCTCAAGCTCTCAAACCTCGTTCTGAAGGTTTGAAGTTTCGCCTGCTTGACTTTGCCATTTCCTTCATGACTCTGATTAAGATTTACCCACACATCCTTGGCAGAATTACAGTGCATAACCTTTATAAGTTCTGATTGAATAAGACCAAAGAGAATTACATTCTTAGCTTTACCATTACTTCCATACAATTTTTTTACCATCTACATCAGTGGGAGGAATATCAGGGACATTGTAGTCTACTAGAAATGAAGTCCAAACATCAACTCCTAGGGATATAAGATATGCTTCCACCCTTACTTTCCAAAAGACATAGTTTGTCCCATCAAAGACTAGTATTCTTCTTGAGTAAGCCTATTACTCTCTTGCCTGGACATAATTCCTTATAGATATACCTTCCAGTGGTTAAATTGTTCCTGAAGGAACTTGGATCTAATACCACTTGTTGGAATAAGGAATTACTAAGAGGGGGGTGAATCAATAATAGTGAGATTCTTAAATCTTTTTCCTGAATATGCTTTTAGTCAATTTTTATTTTCTGTTACTTATGAGAGAATTCATTCATAAAGAAATTGAGCAACAAGTTTAAGCATTCATATGTTCATACAACCAATCACATGAGCAACACACACATTTTGACACCGATGTTTTCACGTGGAAACCCAGAGGGAAACAACCACCAAATTGTTGTTTATTTATGATGTAAATTAAGCACCTACTTAATTACATATGTTTGTTTGTGAGTACCCACTCATAGGAGGCACCGAGCTCCTTAGGTTACTAAGAAATGACTTTCTAGGAGGCAGCAACCTCTTCTGAATGCAATCTACAACCTGCTGTTGCCACTATTATACTATTTCATACAATTTTCAAATTGAAAACAAAGAAATATACAATTACAGATAAAATACCAATCTGGTTGGTTGCATAAACAAATTAGTCTCTCGGTCCTCTACTGTTCCACAGACTCCCTTGGTCTCATACAAAAACACTCTATCCTCTACTCGAAACAATATATCAATAATAGTAAGCCTCTTGACTCTCTTGCCTAGACATAATTCCTTATAGATCTACCTTCTAGTGGTTAGACTATTCCTGAAGGAACTTGGCTCCGACTCCAATTATTGGAATAAGGAATTACTATGGGGGGGGGGGGTGAATCATCAATTAGCAGCATGAAATACCTCCATTTAATGTTTTTGCTATAGTTGGGCCACAAATATCTATGTGAATGAGCTCTAGTGGTCTAGATGAGGATAACTTTTTTGACTTGAAATGAGTCCTAGTCTGCTTTCCAGATTGGCATGACTTGGAGATTGAGTTATCAAGCCTTGAAAGTCTTGGTAATCCTCTCCGTACAACTCCCATATTGCTAAATTTATCAAATTGTCAAAATTCATATTTTCAAGCCTCTTATGCCACAACCATGCTTCATTCGTTTTGGTTAAATAGCAGCTAACACTGGAATCATTAAACACATATACATTATTATGGGTTCTGATTTCTTTTCCTACCAGCTTTCCATTCTCCATGTTGCGGATTTCACAACCCTTGGATCGAAAGGTCACATCATAGCCATGATCACACATTTGGCTAAAACTAAGCATATTGTGCTTGAGACCTTCCACATACAACACATTTTGTGCTTTTGGCTTTTGATCAAGGCTGACTATGCCTTTACCCTTAATTTTTGTTGGAGCATTGCTTCCGAAGGTGACATTGTTTCCTATGTCGTTTTATTTTAGTGACATAAATTTTCTTTTATCCCCAGTCATATGCTTGGAACAACCACTATCCACATACCATTTGTTCTCTTGATTATGGGATTATCGAGAGAGTCCACACTGCATGATCTTTTTAGTCTTTTGTTTCCAATTGTTGGACACCTAATCCACTAAGGTTTGGTGTGGAATGTGAATAGTGACCGTAGTCCAAGAGACCACTTGGTATATGAAGACCAAGGGTCACAAGGTATTGTATTTATATGTGAATATTGTTAACAGAATGGCACTCATGATTATCCTTCATTCTCTTGTCTTCACCATGGTTGAGTTTAACATGGTGTTAGAGCTACAGGCGTATTCTTGCCTTGATCAAGTGTGAGCAACTTTTTTTGTGGTCTTTTCCTACGTGACAACTCTGCCTTGCTACCATACCTTGCTTTTTTCATCAGAACTGTTGCCTACCACAATTTCGCTTTTGGATTTTTCCTTGAAGAGTGATTGGTACAAGATCTGCACACTAACCTGTAAACCAACGTTTCTTTCCATTTGAGTTTTTATCTCAAACTATTATGAGATATTTTTTATGTGCCCACTCTATTTGCAACTATTTATCTAACTTTTCCAGGCATGGAATCTCCGCAGCAACGTCCTTGGTAGTTTCTCTTCCCAAGAAATTCCTTTCTTAATTGTTTGACTGTTGAACGCTCACTGTGGTATCCGTGTGCTCAAATCATCTCTATGCTTTCTCATGAAATTATAATGGTTTAATCCTATGCATTATTGTAGGTAACACACTATCCTATGTTCTCTGCAACTCCTTTCATCCACGCAATTCATAATTAATGAATAGATTACGACACCTCCCAAAAAGAAACCATGGTTTATTTTATGGCATGACTTCAACTCATTGAAAATACTGTCCCTAACATTTTTAAAGAATCAATATAACGTTGCCGGTTTTTGGGTTGACGCATCAGCCGTAGGCCTTTTGTTTGGCAACCATCGAGTCTTTTAATATTGGGAGTTCTTTTAATATTGTCTGTAATCCTTTCACAAAAAAGTCAATAGAACCCGCTCTTGAATTCTGAATTGGGTTCGGCGCAGTGGAAGTGCGATATCACAGACACCATTTATGCAGACAACTTGGACTTGCAAGGTTGGGAGGCTGTGGGCATAGTATTTGACATGGTATAACAATGTTAGGTTATTCTTGCTGGTGGAAGTTTATCCCCTACTCGTTGTCAATGCCCAAACTAATTGCATTTACCGTTAAGTACACAAATTATGTTAGACAAGGTCACGCTCTCCACAAGTTTATAATATCCCCCAATTCCAAGTGTTGGTTGCCTGATTAAAAGAATGCTAGTAATGGAACATCCGGCAAGCATATAATTCTTTGTGCGTTGGGAGAAATCGTAAAGATAATTTCGCTTGGCTACCACTGGAGTCTCGTTGGTGATACTAGAGGCTATAATGGAAACATCTACACAGTTCACTGAAGGGGATAGAAAATGTTGAATGATCTCCAACAAATTCTATGTGTTAAAATCCTGGTTGTGTGAAGGCGTGTGCGTGAGTAGAACCATTTATGTTGAAGCCATGATTTCTGAAGTGCTATTGGGCTGATGAGAATTATACACAACATCCTTTATAGATATGAGACTCATTATATATACGAGTTGAATTTATCCATATATTATGCACCAAATTGCAATGCTGTTATATATATGTGTGTATTGAATCTTTATATTGTCAAAGGATGGAGGTGGATTATCGAAAGTTTATAATGGATGTACCAACTGAAAGCTACTATGCAAACCCTCTTTTGTAAAAGTATTTATGTTGACTTGAGTTATGAGCCCCTTTCGGTAGAGGCCGTCTTGCATATCTGGGATGATATTTGCTGTATCGCCAGATTTATGAGTTGTTGAAGTTGGAAGACTACACCGTAAACAATAATACTTGTCAACAGGGTGCTCCTTTTCCAGTGGCCTTCACATCTTGCTGAAAAAACTGACAACATATTTCTCTCTCGCTGAGATCCAACTCTATGTAATGAAATTTGACTTATACCAGAGATTTGCCTTGGTTCATCACTGAGAACGTCACCATCCAAGCATATATGGTCTAGAGAATTATTGTGGTTTCCCAGATAAGAAACATTATTATCTTCACCTCTACTATAATTATTGTGTAGAGCCTCCATCGACTGGCATAGGAAGATTCCATCAAGGTGAAAATTGTTTCTTTGGAATATTGGTTACATTGTTGTGATTTGCTCGAGTATTGCATGAATTCGGTAGAAAGAGGGTTGGGTGCCATATTGTTTTGGCACGTTGGATGATTATGGAGTGTTCATAGTTTATTGAATTTGGTCTTATAGATTGCAACATAATATATTAATTGTAAGCTGCAACAAACTTGGCTTGGTTTTGGTGCACTGAATACATTTGACTTTACCGAGAATTGTGGCAAGTTTTGGGTTGATCGCTAGTAATATTGCTAATTTTGAGTGTATTTTGGCCATTGTGCAAAATTATCTTTGAGCATTTTGTCCAATAGGGTATCTTTGTTTATCATTGCAACCACTTTAGCCATCTAATTCGAGAGATTCACTTGATATGTTCAATGAAAATGACTAGAATTAATATAGTATTGGAGTTCATGAAAAATTTGATACTATGTTCTGCTGATGACAGTCAAAATAAGAAAACCACTCTTGCTGATATTCAAATTTGTCTTCAAAATGCACAAGAAAAGATTGGTTTTTTTCAACTCGAATGTCAACGTGATCGAGAATAATCAAAACAGAAGAGTTGTCATTTTGAACTTGTTTTTGTTCAGAAAATTGAGATAGACTCCCATCAGTCTCAAAAAAGTAATCATATCAATGAGATTAAGATTGATTCAGATGCAGTACCCATCTTAAGAGAAGAGTTGCATGCAGAAGTAGAAATTCAACATATGCTTCACCAACCCATCATCAAACCTTGGGAAGATCTTGTCCATAACAAGTACATAACTGGTCTTGGATATTATAAGGATGCCTTTGGGATGCGTCCTTTCATATTCCAAATTACTCAAAGCCCATCCAATTTCAGAGTGTTGGATTTCTTTATGATAGATTATCTTCAGCTGTTCTGGATCCTGCTCCTCTTCCACAACAACCACAACATAATGTTAAATTCCAACATTGTGACAAAGTTAGCCATATGAAATATCATTTTTTTTTATCTTCATCTATGTGAGCATTGTCATAAAACCACTCATTCTTCAAACATATGCTTAAAAAACAAGCCTCCTGCAAGACCAAAAATTCACCTTGGATGGATAACTTCTTGGCAATGGGCTTCAACAACCAAGAAGATATTTCAGTCGTATGTCATAATTTGTTCTAAAGTATTAAAAAGTCTTGTAGTTGAGTTTTCTCCATCATCTCACCTTGTATCTGACACGGGGGGGGGGGGAGTGGTGGTCATATACAAGCTTCAAAGCCACATCAAGCGAGTCTGAGCCACAACTTTCCATATCAAATTCAGATTTGTAGCTAGAGACAGATATGCCCATGATAATTCCTTTGGCTAGTGGTCAGCCTTAGACCATCCATGAAAGGTTGAGATGTCCCTTTTCAGGTTGAGCTTCTCCCTCTTCAAAGAATTGGGGACACTTCCTCTCGCAGAAGACTTCAACTTCATGCTAGTTATGGAAGAGTTCCAGGAATTTCATTAAGAATTCTAGAGTTGGTGGCCATCCTTAAAACACTGTGGGTTGTAGACCTCCCTTCTTCCAGTTTGAAGGTATCCCTCTCCAAAGCATTATGGAAACTCCCTCTAACAGAATACTTCAACTTCTTTCTAGATTTGGAAGAGTTCCAAGAACTGCACTAAGAGTTCCAATGTTAGTGGTGATCCTTAAACCACCGCTGGTTGAGACCTCAAGTTCTCCCATCTTATGCCATCATTTCAGAGAGAACATTCAGCTTATTCTATCATCCATTGTTGTATTTTTATATTAGATCTCTCTTCTTCGACTCGTATATACCCATTCAGATTAAGGGGGGGAATGTTGGACACCATATCTGCTAAGGGTTGGTGTGGAATGAGAACAGTCACCAGAGTCCAAGAGATCACTTGGAATATGAATACCAAGGGTCACAAGAAATTCTATTTATATGTGAATATTGTTAATAGAATGGAACTCACGATTATCCTTAATACTCCTGTCTTCACCATGGTTGTATTTAACACGAAATCCTCTTATACTTTTGGATAACTAACTGTCTAGTATTTTGGAACTTAGATAGGTATTCAAACCTTTTTCTGAACTCACTTTCCTGCCCAAAATTATTACATTTGAATCATTCTACTTCGATTAATAGGGGAGAGAATACATTTTGATCTCCGAGAGAGAAGTTTTGAGATCTAAAATTATGATACTTATTATATCTAGGATTTTCATCTCTTTCAAATTTGATCCTTCTACATTCAACAAACTTATGTCCAAACATATGACACTTATAACAAGAACCATAAAATAAATAGGCATGCCTACTGTTGGAAGACTTATGAGTTTGTGCATGAAGATACCTTGGTTGTCTGGATGGTTGATTCTTTCTCCATTGATGATCTCCTCTTTTCCCTGTTGCTCTTTTGTCTTCATTGATTCCTCCTTGAGGCTTCTTTGCGTAGCTCTGCGGTTATTCGAATCCTGTGGACCTAAAGTTTATATTTTCCATAGATGATCCCCGTGTCTTTGAGTATCCCATACCTATTTTGATTACTGAGGGCCTTTGTCTATTTAGAATCTGATTTAGTTTCCTTATGCCTTCTACAATTTTTCTATGTAAACCCTTCTCGGTCTTTATCCCCTCAAGATCAGTTATTAAAGAGTCAACCTTTGCCTCAAGACTCTGACAAATCTCTTCCCATTCATGGATCAAATATTGAAGAACCTATTCTATTCATTCAACTTCTTCTAGTTTAACTTTCAAAGACATAATTTCATTTTTCCATGCTTTTTAGATCGTTTCCTGCCTTATTGTGAGTAAATCCCATTTTAATTGTTTTTTCTCTTCTTCTAGTTTCTCACATGTTCCTTTCTTTTCTTCTAGTAGAAGAACTAAACTGTCTTTTCTATTAATAACTTCTTCAAGTTTTTATTTTTTATAAACAATCTCCTCATTATCAGAGTTATACATACCTCCTTGAACACGTTGTAGCTATTCCTTCAACTTATTATTTTTCCTTACTTTCTTAACTCATCAAGAGCATTGATGAGTTCCCATTCAAGGTCAACTACTCCTTCTTCTTCTTCCTCTTCAGAGTCCATAATACTTTGTTTTTTGGAATCTAATCCAAAATCCATAAGTAAATACTTATCTGAATTGTCCTTTGAAGAGTTTTCACTATATGACTTTGGTGTTGAGCTTTCCTCTTTGGAGTAGAACCCCTTTTTCTTATAGAACCTTTTATTCTGATGTCTCTGAGATTTGTTTCCAAATTTTTGATCGTCTTCCTTTTCAACCTTTTCTTTATAAGGTAGTTTGGACAAAAAAAGTCCAACTCTTCCACATTCAAAACATTTAAAGGGAAACTTCCCTTTATATTTTCTCGAGCCATGCTTCAGTTTCCTAGCTAATTGAGACAACTCTTGATCATATTCACAACTGGAACAATCTTGATGATCTTTGTGCTCCTCGGCCTTTTTGGATACTTTTAATCCTTGTTCCTTAGGTTTAGAATTATCTTTTCCCACTATCAACGCATAGGCTGTGAGAGTACCATGCCACTGTCCATCTTGAGATCCTTTAAATTAGCCATTTCTTCAATGGAAAATACTTTGGCATTAAATATCATGGGAAGAGATGTTAGGATTTTATGAACAATCATCTTTTCCTTGACCTCTTCACCAAGTCCTCTAATAATATTGGTTACATCATCAACTCTGAGGAAGTATTTTGATATGCTTTCATCTTCACTCACTCTCAAGATCTCAAGCCTCATTCTAAAGGTTTGAAGTTTCATGTGCTTGCCTTTGTCATCTCCTTCATGATTCTGATTAAGCAGTACCCACAATTCCTGGGCAGACTTGCAGTGCATAACCTTTATCAGTTCTATTTTACTAAGACCAAATATAATGGAATTCTTGGTTTTAGCTTTATTTCCATACAATTTTTTACCATTTGCATCAGTGGGAGGAATATCAGAGAAATTGTAGTCTACTAGCACTGAAGTCCAAACATCTATTCATAGGGACACAAGATACACTTCCATACTTAATTTCCAAAAGGCATAGTTTGTTCCATCCAAAGATGGTATTCTGCTTTAGTAAGCCTCTTGACTCTCTTTCCTATACATAATTCCTTATAGATATACCTTCTAGTGGTTAGACTGTTCCTGAAGGAACTTGGATATGATACCAATTTTTGGAATAAGGAATTATTGGGAGGGGGGGTGGGGGGGGGGGGTGAATCAATAATAGTGAGATTCTTAAATATTTTTCTTGAATATGCTTTTAGTCCCTTTTTATTTTCTATTACTTAAGGGAGTATTCATTCATAAAAATAGTGAGAACCAAGTTTAAGTATTCATATGTTCATACAACAATCACTTGAGCAACACACACAATTTGACACTAGTGTTTTCATATGGAAACCTAGAAGGAAAAAACCACCAAATTATTGCTTGTTTATGATGTAAATTAGGCACCTACTTAATTACATCAGCTTTTTGTGAGCACCCATTCACTTGAGGCACCGACCCCCTTAGGTTAGAAAGCACTGACTTGCTAAAAGACACCAACCTCTTCTGAATGTAGGCTACAAACTGTTCTTTCCACTCTTTTACTATTTCATGCAATTTTCAAACTAAAAATAGAGGCATATACAATTACAGATAAAATACCAATCTAGTTGGTTGTAGAAGAAAATTCTGCTTTCGTTCCTCTACTGTTCCACATACTCCCTTGGTCTCATAAAACAACACTCTATCCTCTGCTCATAACAACATATCAATAATAGTAAGCTTCTTGACTCTCATACCTATACATAATTCCTTATAGATCTACCTTCCAATGGTTAGACTGTCCCTGAAGGAACTTGGCTTTGATACCAATTGTTGGAATAAGGAATTACTGTGGGGGGGGGGGGGGGGGGGGGGTGAATCATAATTTAGCAGAATGAGATACCTTTCTCCTTCTGAGGTTTTTTCTTTAGTTGGGCCACAAATATCTGTGTGAATGAGCTCCGGTGGTCTAGATGAGGAGAACTCTTTTGACTTGAAATGAGTCCTAGTATGCTTGCAAAATTGGCATGAATTGTGTATTGAGTTATGAGGCCTTGAATATCTTGGTAATCCTCTCATAGATCCAATATTGTTAACTTATATCAAACTATAAAATTTCATATGGCCAAGCCTCTTGTGCCACAACCATGCTTCATTCGTTTTTCTTAAATAAAAATTAACCCTAGAATCATCAAACACATATACATTATTGTGGGTTCTGATTGCTTTTCCCACTAGCTTTCCATTCTTTATGTTGTGAGTTTCATTATCCTTGGATCGAAAGGTCACATCATAGCCATGATCACACATTTGGCTAACACTAAGCAAATTGTGCTTGAGACCTTCCACATACAACACATTTTGTGCTTTTGTCTTTTGATCAAGGCTGACTATGCCTTTACCCTTAATTCTTGCTGGAGCATTTTTTCTTCTTGCTAGGGCTTCTTATTCTTTTTCCTTGCTTTATTTAACTCATCAAGAGAACTAATGAGCTCCCCTTCAAGGTCTATTGTCCCTTCTTCTTCTCCTTCCTCTTCAAAGTGCATAATGCTTTGTTTCTTGGAGTTTGTTCCAAAATCCATAAGTCAATACTTATCTAAATCTTCCTCTGAAGAGTTTTCACTGTCTAACATTGGTGCTAAGCTATCCTCTTTGGAGTAGAACCCAATTTTCTTATAGAACCTTTTCTTCTGATGTTTCTAATATTTTTTTCCAAATTTCTGATCATCTTCCTTTCCAACCTTTTCTTTGTAATGGATTTTGGACGAAAAATTTCCAACTTTTCCACAATAAAAATATTTAACGGTAAAATTCCCATTATATTTTCTTGAGCCACACTTTAGTTTCTTGGATAATTGAGCTAACTCTTGATCATATTCACAACTGGAGAAACCTTGATTATCTTTGTGCTCCTTGGCATTTTTGGATACTTTGAATGCTACTTCCTTAGGTTAAAACTTCTCTTTTTCTACTCTCATCTCATAGGCTGTGAGAGTACCATGCAACCGACCCATCTTGAGATCCTTTAAATTAGCCATTTCTTCAATAGACAAGACTTTGGAATTAAATCTCATGGGAAGAGATCTTAGGATTTTCTAAACAATCATCTCTTCCTTGACCTCTTCACCAAGTCCTCTAATCATATTGGTTACTTCATCAACTATGAGGAAGTATTCTGCTATGCTTTCATCTTCACTCATTCTCAAGCTCCCAAACCTCATTATGAAGGTTTGAAGATTTGTCTACTTGAATTTGTCATCTCCTTTATGACTCTAATCAAGATTTACCACACATCCTTGGAAGAATTACAATGCATAACCTTTATAAGTTCGGATTGACTAAGACCAAAGAGAATGAAATTCCTGGCTTTAGCATTATTTCCATACAATTTTTTACCATCTGCATCAATGGGAGGAATATCAGGGACATTGTAGTCTACTATCACTTAAGTCCAAACATATACTCCTAGGGATATATGATATGCTTCCATGCTTACTTTCCAAAAGTATAGTTTGTCCCATAAAAGTCTAGTATTATGCTTAAGTAAGCCTCTTGACTCTCATGCTTAGACATAATTCCTTATAGATCTACCTTCCGGTCGTTAGACTATTGCTGAAGGAACTTGGATGTGATACCAATTGTTGGAATGAGGAATTACTGTGAGGGGGTGGGGGTGAATCATGAATGAGTAGCATGAAATATCTTTATACTTTTGAGGTTTTTTCTTTAGTTGGGCCACAAATATCTGTGTGAATGAGCCCCAGTGGTCTAGATGAGGAGAACTCTTTTGACTTGAAATGAGTCCTAGTTTGCTTGCCAAATTGGCATGACTTGCAGATTGAGTTATTAGGACTTGACAATCTTAGTAATCCTCATCTTCCATCTTGGTAAATTTTATCAAAGTATCAAAATTAATATGGCCAAGCCTCTTATGCCACAACCGTGCTTCATTCATTTTTCTTAAATAAGAGTTAACCCTGGAATCATCAAACACATATACATTATTGTGGGTTCTAATTAATTTTCATACCAGCTCTCCATTCTTCATGTTGCGGATTTCATAATCCTTGGATCGAAAGGTCACATCATAGCAATGATCATACATTTGGCTAACACTAAGAAAATTGTGCTTGAGACCTTCCACATACAAAACATTTTGTTCTTTTGTCTTTTGATCAAGGCTGAATATGCGTTTAAGCTTAAGTCTTGCTGGAGAATTGTTTCCGAAGGTGAAATTTTTTCCTCTGTCCTTTTCCTTTAGTGACAAAAGTTTTCTTTTATCCCATGTCATATGCTTGGAATAACCACTATCCACATGCCATATGTTCTCTTGATTATGGGCTGATGGAGCGAGTCCACATTGCATGCTCTTTTTAGTCTTTTGTTTCCAGCTCCCCTTATCCATTTGGAAAGTTGACTGTCTAATGTTTTGGAACTTAGATAGGTATTCAAACCTTCTTCTGCACTCACTTTATTTGTGCCAAAAATTATTAGATTTGAAGCATTCTACTTCGCTTAACAGGGGAGAGAAGACATTTCGATCAATAGGGGAGTTTTGAGATCTAAAATTATGATACTTATTATATCTAGGATTTTCATCTCTTTTAACTTTGATCCTTCTATAATCAACATCTTTATGTCCAAAGATACGAAACTTATAACAATGACCATAAAATAAAGAGGAATATTGTTGGAAGACTTATGAGTTTGTGCATGAAGATACCTTGGTTGTCTGGGTGGTTGATTATTTCTCCATTGATGATCTCCTCTTTACCCTACTGCTTTTTTGTCTTCATTAATTATTCCATGAGTCTTATTTTCATAGCTCTGTGGTTCTTCAAATCCTGCAGACCTGAAGTTTATCTTTTCCATATATGATCCCTGTGTCTTTTAGTATCCCAAACCTGTTTTGATTCCTGAGGGCCTTTAGCTATTTGGAATCTAATCTAGTTTCCTTGTGCCTTCTACAAAATTTTCATTTAAACCCTTCTCAGTCTTTATCCCATCAAGATCCGTTCTTAAAGAA
Organism: Pinus tabuliformis; assembly: GCA_031772625.1. Taxonomy (NCBI): domain Eukaryota; kingdom Viridiplantae; phylum Streptophyta; class Pinopsida; order Pinales; family Pinaceae; genus Pinus; species Pinus tabuliformis. The sequence continues at coordinate 794,605,446 of CM062815.1, read as the reverse complement.
ACAATCTCTGCCTTAAGAATCTGACAATTCTCTTGCCATTCATGGATCAAATCTTGAGGAACCTCTGCCTTTCATTTAGATTCTTCTAGTTTAATTTTCAAAGATAGAATTTCATCTTTGCATGTTTTTGAGATCGTTTCCCTCCTTATCTTAAGCAACTCATGTTTTAATTGCATGTTCTCTTCTTCTAGTTTCTCACATGGTCCTTGCTTTTCTTCTAGTAGAAGGAATAAACTGCCTTTTCTCTTAATAACTTCTTCAAGTTTTTATTTTTGATGAATAAACTCCTCATTATCAAAGTTATATATACCTTCTTCAACATGTTGTCACTATTCCTTCATCTGCTTATTCATTTTCTTTGGTTTCTTTAAATCATCAAGAGCACTGATGAGTTCCCCTTTAAGGTCCACTAATTCTTCTTCTTATTCTTTCTCTTTAGAGTCCATAATACTTTGTTTATTGGAGTCTGTTCCAAAAGCCATAAGTAAATACTTTTTTGAGTCGTCCTCCGAAGAGTTTTCACTCTCTGACTTTGGTGCTGAGATTTCCTCTTTGGAGTATAACCCATTTTTCTTATAGAACCTTTTCTTCCCATGTTTCTAAGATTTGTTTACAAATTTTTGATCATATTCCTTTTCAGCCTTTTCTTTGTAAGGGCATTTGGACGAAAAATGTCCAACTCTTCCATAGTCAAAACATTTAATTGTAGCTTTGCTTTATATTTTCCTAAGCCATGCTTCAGTTTCCTGGCCAAATTAGCCAACTCCTGATTAGATTCACTATTGGAGCAATATTGATGATATTTGTGCTCCTTGGCCTTTTTGGATACTTTGATTGCTGCTTCCTTAGGTTCAAACTTTTATTTTCCTACTCTCATCTCATAGGTTGTGAGAGTACCATACAACTAGTCCATATTGAGATCCTTTAAATTAGCCATTTCTTCAATGACCAAGACTTTGGAATTAAATCTCATGGGCAAAGATTTTAGGATTTTATGAACAATCATCTCTTCCTTGACCTCTTCATTAAGTCCTCTAATCATATTTGTTAGTTCATCAACTATGACAAATTATTCTGTTATGCTTTCATCTTCCCTCATTCTCAAGCTCTCAAACCTAATTCTGAAGGTTTGAAGTTTCGTTTGTTTCACTTTGTCTTCTGCTTTATGACTCTGATTAAGATTATCCACACATACTTGGCAGAATTACAGTGCATAACCTTTATAAGTTCTGATTCACTAAGACCAAAGAGAATGGAATTTTGGCTTTAACATTATTTCCATACAACGTTTTACCATCTGCATTAGTGGAAGGAATATTAGGGATAGTGTAGTTTACTAGCACGGAAGTCCAAACATATACCCCTAGGGACATAAGATACACTTCCATCCTTAATTTCCAAAAGGTATACTTTGTCCCATCAAAGACTGGTATTCTGCTTGAGTAAGCCTCTTGATTCTCTTGCCTAGACATAATTCCTTATAGATCTACCTTCCAATGGTTACACTGTTCCTAAAGGACCTTGGCTCTGATACCATTTGTTGGAATAAGGAATTACCGGGGGGGGTGAATTAGTAATAGTGAGATTCTTAAATATTTTTCGTGAATATTCTTTTAGTCCCTTTTTATTTTCTGTTACTTATGGGAGCATTCATTCGTGAGCATTAAGTTTAAGCATTCATCTTCTCATACAACCAATCACATAGGAAACACACATTTTGACACCGGTGTTTTCAAGTGGAAACCTAGAGGGAAAAAACCACCAAATTATTGTTTGTTTATGATGTGAATTAAGAACCTACTTAATTACATACATTTGTTTGTGAGTGCCCACTCACAGGAGGTACCAAACCCCTTAGGTTAGCAAGCATCAACTTTCCAAGAGGCACCAATCTCTTGTGAATGCAGGATACAACATGCTCTTCCCACTATTCTACTATTTCATACAATTTTCAAACTCAAAATAAAGGCATATATGATTACAGATAAAATACAAATTTGGTTGGTTGCAGAAACAAATTCTACTCTTGGCCTTGTATTGTTCCACAAACTCCCTTGATCTCATATAACAAAACTCTATCCTTTGCTCAGAACAACATATCAGTAATAGCAAGCCTCTTGAATCTCTTGCCTAAGAATAATTCCTTATAGATCTACCTTCCAGTGGTTAGAATGTTCTTGAAGGAAGTTGGATATGATACCAATTGTTGGAATAAGGAATCACTGTGGGGGGGGGGGGGGGGTGAATCATCAATGAGAAGCATGAAATAACTTTCCCCTTTTGAGTTTTTTCTATAGTTGGGCCAAAAATATTTGTGTGAATGAGCTTCGATGGTATAAATGAGGAGAACTCTTTTGACTTGAAATGTGCTCTAGTTTGCTCGCCAAATTGGCATGACTTGCAGATTGAGTTATCAGGCATTGACAGTCTTGGTAATATCACAACTCCATCTTGCTAAATTTTATCAAACTGTCAAAATTCATTTGGCCAAGCCTCTTGTGCCACAACCGTGATTCATTCGTTTTGCTTAAATAGACCTAACCATGGAATCATCAAACACATATACATAATTGTGGGTTTTGATTGCTTTTCCCACCAACTTTCCATTTTTCATGTTGCCGATTTCACAATCCTTGGATTGAAAGGTCACATCATAGCCATAATCACACATTTCGATAACACTAAGCAGATTGTGCTTGAGACCTACCACATACAACACATTTTGTGCTTTTGTATTTTGATCAAGGTTGACTATGCCTTTACCCTTAATTCTTGTTGGAGCATTGTTTCCAAAGTTGAGAGTGTTTCCTCTATCATTTTCTTTTAGGGAATTTTTTTTCTTTTATCCCTAGTCATATGCTTGGAACAACCACTATCCACATAAAATCTATTCTCTTGATGATGGGATGATAGAGCGAGTCCACACTACATGGTCTTTTTAGTCTTTTGTTTCCATCTCCCCTTATCCTTTTGTATAATTGACTGTCTAATATTTTGGAACTTAGATATGTATTCAAACCTTCTTCTGCACTCACTTTCTTTGTGCCCAAGATTATTACATTTGAAGCATTCTACACCGTTTAACAGGAGAGAGAAGACATTTTGATCTTTGAGAGGGGAGTTTTGAGATCTAAAATTATGATTCTTATTATAACTAGGATTTTCATCTCTTTCAACTTTGATCCTTCTACAATCAACAACTATATGTCGAAAGATACAACACTTATAACAATTACCATAAAATAAACAGGCATGCCTCTTTTTGGAAGACTTATAAGTTTGTGCATAAAGATACCTTGGTTGTCTGGTTGGTTGATTTGTTCTCCATTGATGATATCCTCTTTTCCCTGCTTCTCTTTTGTCTTCATTGATTCTTCCTTGAGGATTCTTTGCATAACTCTGTGGTTCTTTGAATCTTGTGGACCTGAAGTTTATCTTTTCCATAGATGATCCCTGTGTCTTTAAGTATCCCAATCTTGTTTGGATTCCTCAGGGCATTTGGCTATTTAGAATCTAAAGTAGTTTCCTTGTACCTTATGCAAATTTTTCATTTAAACCATTGTCGTTATTTATCCCCTCAAGATATGTTATTAAAGAGACAACCTCTCCCTCAAGACTCCAACAATTCTCTTCCCATTCATTGATCAAATCTTGAAGAACATATTCCTTTTGTTTAGCTTCTTCTAGTTTAAATTTCAAATAAAAAATTTCATCTTTGCATGCTTTTGAGATTGTTTCCTTCCTTATCATGAGAAACTCCCCTTTTAATTTCTTATTCTCTTCTTCTAGTTTCTCACATGTTCCTTGATTTTCTTCTAGTAGAAGGACTGACTTCTCTTTTCTCTTAATAGATTCTTCAAGTTTTTCTTTTTGATAAAAAAAATCCTCATTATCAGAGTTATACATACCTTCATCAACACACTGTAGTTATTCCTTCAACTACTTATTATTTTTTCTTGCTTTCTTTAACTCATCAAGAGCACTGATGAGTGCCCCTTCAACGTCCACTTCTCCTTCTTCTTCTTCATCCTCTTCAGAGTGCATAATACTTTGTTTCTTTGAGTCTATTCCAAAAGCCATAAGTAAATACTTATCTAAATCATCCTCCGAAGACTTTTCATTATCTGACTCTGGTGCTGAGCTATCCTCTTTGGAGTAGAACCACTTTTTCTTATAGAACCTTTTCTTCTGATGTTTCTGAGACTTGTTTCCAAAATTCTGATCATCTTCCTTTTTAGCCTTTTCTTTGTAAGCACATTTGGACAAAAATTGTCCAACTCTTCCTCATTCAAATATTTTAAAGAGAAACTTCCCTTTATATTTTCGTGAGCCACACTTCAGTTTCTTGGCTAATTGAGCCAACTCCTGATCAGATTCACAACAAGAGCAACCTTGATGATCTTTGTGCTATTTATTCTTTTTGGATACTTTGAATGCTTCTTCCTTAGGTTCAAACTTCTCTTTTCCTACTCTCATCTCATAGGTCATGAGAGTACCATGCAGCTGGTCCATCTTGCGATCCTTTAAATTAGCCATTTCTTGAACAAGCAAGAATTTGGAATTAAATCTCATGGGAAGATATCTTAGGATTTTCTAAACAATCATCTATTTCCTTGAACTCTTCACCAAGTCCTCTAATCATATTGGTTACTTCATCAAATTTTAGGAAGTATTATGCTAAGCTTTCATCTTCACTCATTCTCAATCTTTGAAACTTAATTATGGAGGTTTGAAGTTTCGCCTGCTTGACTTTGTCATCCCCTTCATGACTCTGATTAAGATTTTACCCACACATCCTTGGAAAACTTACAATGCATAACCTTTATAAGTTCTGATTGACTACGAAAAAGAGAATGGAATTGTTGGCATTAGAATTATTTCCATACAATTTTTTACCATCTGCATCAGTGGGAGGAATATCAGGGACATTGTAGTCTACTAGCATTGAAGTCCAAACATCTACTCCTAGGGACATAAGATATGTTTCTATCCTTACTTTCCAAAATGCATAGTTTGTCACATCAAAGACTGGTATTTTGCTTGAGTAAGCCTCTTGAATCTCTTGCGTAGACATAATTCCTTATAGATCTACCTTCTAGTGGTTAGACTATTCTTGAAGGAATTTGGCTCTGATACCAATTGTTGGAATAAGGAATTACTGAGAGGGTAGGGGGTGAATCAATAATATGAGATTCTTAAATCTTTTTCCTGAATATGCTTTTAGTCCCTTTTTATTTTCTGTTACTTATGGGATAATTCATTCATAAATATGGTGACCATCAAGTTTAATCATTCATATGTTCATACAAGCAATCACATAGCAACACACATATTCCGACACCTGTGTTTTCACATGGAAACCAAGAGGGAAAAAACCACCAACTTCTTGTTTGTTTATGATGTAAATTAAGCACCTACTTAATTACATCAGTTTTTTTGTGAGCACCGACTTACCAAGAGGCACCAACCTCTTCTGAATGAAGGCTACAACCTACTCTTTCCACTCTTCTACTATTTCATACAATTATCAAATTAAAAATAGAGGCACATACAATTACAGATAAAATACCAATTTGGTTGGTTGAAGAAACAAATTATACTCTTGGTCGTCTATTGTTCCATAGACTCCCTCGGTCTCATACAATAACACTCTATCCTCATCTCAGAACAACATATCAGTAATAGTAAGACTCTTGACTCTCTTGCCTAGACATAATTCCTTATAGATCTACCTTCCAGTGGTTAGACTATTCCTAAAGGAACTTGGGGCTGATACCAATTGTTGGAATAAGGAATTATTGTTAGGGGGGTGAATAATCAATGAGAAATATGAAATACATTTCTCTTTTCGAGGTTTTTGATCTAGTAGGGCCACAAATATATGTGTGAATGAGATCCAGTGGTCTAGATGAGGAGAACTCTTTTGACTTGAAATGAGTCTTAGTCTGCTTGCCAAATTGGCATGACTTTCAGATTTAGTTAGCAAGCCTTGAAAGTCTTGGTAATACTCTATGCATAACTCCCATCTTGCTAGCTTTTATCAAACTGTCAAAATTTATATGGCCAAGCCTCTTATGCCACAACTGTGCTTTATTCATTTTGCTTAAATAGCAGTTAACACTAGAATCATCAAACACATATACATTATTATGGGTTCTGATTACTTTTCCCACCAGCTTTCCATTCTCCATGTTGTGGATTTTACAATCCTTGGATCGAAAGGTCACATCATAGCCTTGAACACACATTTGGATAACACTAAGTAGATTGTGCTTGAGACCTTCCACATACAACACATTTTGTGCTTTTGTCTTTTGATCAAGGCTAACTATGCCATTACCCTTAATTCTTGCTAGAGCATTGTTTCCGAAGGTGACATTGTTTCCTCTATACTTTTATTTTAGTGACAAAATTTTTATTTTATCCCTAGTCATATGCTTGGAATAACCACTTTCCACATACCATCTGTTCTCTTGAATATGGGATGATAGAGTGAGTCCACACTGCATGCTATTTTTAGTATTTTGTTTCTAGCTCCACTTATCCTTTTGGTTAGATGACTCTCTAATATTTTGGAGCTTAGATAGATATTCAAACCTGCTTCTTCACTCACTTTATTTGTGCCCACAATTATTACATTTGAAGGATTCTACTTCGCTTAACAGGGGAGAGAAGACATTTCGATCTCTAAGAGGGGAGTATTGAGATCTAATATTCTGATACTTATTATAACTAGGATTTTCATCTCTTTCATCTTTGTGTTGGGTTGTGTTATATTCTTTCCATGACTAGCCCACGTAGTTAACCGGGGGGTTAGAGGGGGGGCAGAGCCCCCGCTTCGTTGAATCTTTTGCGTAGCGGGGGGAGTCACAGGGGGTTTGAGGGGTGCAAGTAACCCCACTCTATGGGGTCCGGGGTAGCGCCCCAGAAAATTTTGGTTTTGGAACCTATGTTAGGTTGGGCGGACCCACCTATCGTTTTATGCATGATTTTCACACATGTTTTTGGACATGATGGTTTTCGGTTTATGGTTTTGGACGCGATGGTTTTCAGTCCATGGTATTGGATGCTTCGGCATGTATAAATATGTATTGTAACATTGAAAGGAATATAATGAAAAATCAAGCTGGTAGTCCTGGTTTGGGATCCAGGGGAAAATCTTTGTGTATATGTGTTTTAAGTGTTATGCTCTCGCATTGTTTATTTTATGTGTTTTAGAATTCGTATGCAGGTAATTTCTGTATGGGGTTAAAACCTACATTTGGTATCAGAGTTGTTTTGGCTTCAAGGGGACACCTTTGTTGCTGAGGGGTTTCACTCGGGCCTGTGATAGACCCTGTTTAGTGGGAGATCTGCGAGATCAATTCTGGTGGTGAAAGAAGATGGCGAGCAGTGGAAAGATAGAGATCGAGAAATTTAATGGTCAGAGTTTTGAGTTGTGGAAACTCAAGATGGAGGATCTGTTGGTGGATAAAGATCAGTGGATCGCAGTAGATCCGGGTACTAAACCAACGGGAGTGTCTGATGAAGAATGGAAGAAGTTGGATTGGAAGGCAAAGAGCACAATATGATTGTGTGTCTTAGATTCAGTATTGCTGAATGTATCAGGGGAAGCTACGGTAAAGACTTTGTGGGACAATTTAGGGACTTTATACCAATCTAAGTCTCTGGTGAATAAACTGTTTCTGCGGAAAAAGCTGTACAACCTGAGGATGAAAGATGGAGAATCGGTGATAGAGCATATGAATGCATTTAATACTGTGGTAAGTTAGTTAGCATCTGTTGATATTAAAATTTCAGATGAAGATAAGTGCATCCATTTGTTGTGTTCTATACCAGATTTGTGGGATAGTTTGGTTATTGCAATAGGTAGCAATGCAACTGCCTTGCAGTTTGATGAAATAGTCTCATCCTTGCTGATGGTGGAGATGAGATAGAAAAATATGGGGAGCCAGAATGGTGATGCCTTGTCTATACAAGGATGGTCTTAGAATAGAAACAAAAATAAGTCATCGAGTGGGAGATCTAAATCTCTAGGAAAACCTATAAAGGTGGTGTGCTGGAAATGCGGAAAGGAAGGGCACTACAAAAGGGATTGTAAATCTAAAGCTCCTGATAAAGGAAAGGGATTTGATGATGCTCCTTCTGTAGACGCGAAAACCACCTCAGATGAAGGTGGGGAAGTGTACTTGGCTTCTTCAAGTACACATGTAGATCATGAGGCATGGTTGATTGGCTCAGGTGCATCCTTTCACTTCATTCCCCATAGAGAGTGGTTTTGTGAGTATGAGAAATATGATGGTGGTGATGTCTTCTTGGGGGATGACTGGAAGGCTAGAATCGTTGGTCGTAGAAAATTAAAGTTGAAGTTGCAAGGTGGAAGGGTTAGAAAAATTTCGGGTGTTCTGCATATTCCTGCATTAGCCAAAAATTTGTTTTTTGTAAGCAAGTTGGATGATGCAGGTGTAAAAACAGTGTTCGAGAAAGATACCTGCAAGATGGTTCAGGGGGCACTGGTATTGATGTGGGGAGTTCGAATTGGAACTCTGTACAAGCTTCAAGGTAGCACTGTTGTTGAGGGGTGCAACAATTCCGTGGTTCCTGAAAGTAGAGCAGAAAATCTAGTGGTCTCTGGAGAGAAGACCATACTGTGGCATCAAAGGCTTGGACATATTGGAGAGAAGGGCCTTCAAATACTTCATGGTAAAGGTATGGTAGAAGGTATGAGTAATAGCTCTCTGGATTTTGATTTCTGTGAAAATTGTGTATATGGGAAGCAGAATCAGGTGAGTTTCCCCTCTGGTGGTAAGAGGGCGAAACATATATTAGAGCTTGTGCATAGTGATGTGTTTGGACTTGTGAAGGTTCCATCACTGGGTAAGTCTGTGTACTATGTATAATTTATAGATGAATTCTCAAGGAATACATGGATATATTTCCTTAAGAAGAAATCTGAAGTCTTTGACAGGTTTAAAGAATTCAATGCTTTGGTGGAAAACCAGACAGAGAAGAAGATAAAGGTGTGAGGGCAGATAATGGTGGAGAGTTTTGCAGTAAGGAATTTGAAGAATTCTGTAAGAAGTGTGGTATAGCACGAAAAAAGACTACTCCATATACACCTCAACAAAATGGAGTTGTAGAAAGAATGAACAAGACGTTGATGGAAAGGGCAAGAAGCATGCTCAGTGGTGCCGGGTTAGGACAGGAATTCTGGGCATAGGCGGTGGAGACATCATGTTACGTGGTCAATAGATCACCTTCATCAGCGTTGGAGGATAAGACTCCATAAGAGGTATGGACTGGTAAGAAACCCTCTCTTTCACATCTGAGGGTATTTGGATGTGATGCATATGTACATGTTCCAAAGGAGAAACGAACCAAGTTGGATAGTAAATCTGAAAAGTGCATCTTTATTGGGTATAAGGATGGTTTAAAGGGTTATAAGCTTTGGAACCCAGTAACAAGGAAGGTTGTGTACAACCGAGATGTGGTGTTTAGAGAGGTGAAAGATGTTATTAAACATGAAGTCCAACCAAAGGAACCTGAGAAGATAGAGTTTGAGCTAAAGGAGGAAGAATCAAACTCTACAGCAGAGGAGGAATTAGAAGATGAAGAGCCACAAACTCTGGGTGTGAGAAGATCAGTTCAAGAAAGAAGGCAGCCAGAAAGGTATAGTCCATCTGCTTTCTATTCAAATTTTTCTTTATCTATTACTGATGATGATCCCAAAACTGTGAAGGAAGTAGTAGATTCAGAGGATGGAAAACTCTTGAAAGAGGCCATGGTTGATGAAATGGCATCTTTGCACAAAAATGAGGCTTGGATCTGGTGGAGTTGCCGACTGGAAGGAAACCCATTGGCAGCGAATGGGTGTTCAAGAAGAAGACAAATGTAAAAGGAAAGGTGGAGAAATAAAAAGCTCGGTTGGTAGCAAAAGGTTATTCCTAGGTGCCAGGAATTGATTTTGGTGATATTTTTTCTCTTGTTGCCAAGGTAACTTCTATTAGATTACTTTTATCTATTGTTGCTGCTTTTGATTTTGAGGTAGAACAGATGGATGTGAAGACAACATTTCCTCACGGGGATCTGGAAGAGGAAATCTACATGAAGCAACCTGAAGGCTTTGCGGTGAAGGGTAAGAAAGAACTGGTATGCAAGTTAAAGAAGTATATGTATGGGTTAAAACAGTCACCAAGGATGTGGTATCAGAAATTTGACACATTTATACGATGACTTGGCTTCACCAGAAGCAAAGTAGATCACTGTGTGTATTTTAAATTAATTGGTGACCACGTTATTTATTTGGTCTTGTATGTGGATGATATGTTGTTGGTTGGAAATGGCAAAGAAATTATCTAGGATTTGAAGACCCAATTGTCCTCCAAATTCGACATGAAATATCTTGGTGTTGCAAACTATATTTTGGGCATGGAAATTAAAAGAGATCAGACAAAGAGGAAGCTCTGGTTAAATCAGAGGAAGTATGTCGAGACAATATTGCAGAGGTTTATGCAGGATAGTAAACCGGTGAAGGTTTCTATTCCTGTAGGTGTAAAGTTATCTGCTGAATAGTGTCCCAAGACATAAGAAGAGGAAGAGGACATGTCCCGTGTTCCATATGCAAGTGCAGTCAGTAGCTTGATGTATGCGATGTTCTGTACTAGACCAGACATTACACATGCAGTGGGAGTATTGAGCAGGTTTATGTCAAAACCAGGGAAGGAGCACTGGATAGTAGTGAAGCGGGTTTTCAGGTATTTGCGTGGCACTAGTGATTATGGTTTGTGCTACCAAGGAAGACCAAGATTGGACAGAGTGTTGGATATTCGTGGCTTTGTTGATGCAGATTGGGCTGGATATTTGGATCAGAGAAGATCTACAAGTGGGTATGTGTTTAACTTATTTGGAGGTGTAGTCAGTTGGATGAGTAAGAAACAATCTGTAGTGGCACTATCAACTACAGAGGCAAAATACATGGCAGCCACTCATGCAAGCAAGGAAGCAGTTTGGTTGCAGAGATTGTGTTCAAATATGGGGTTAGTACAAGGAGCTATAAGGATAGATTGTGATAGCCAAAGTGCAATTTTTTTGGCAAAGAACCCTGCATATCATTCAAAGACAAAGCACATTGATGTTCAGTATCACTTTGTGAGGGATATGATAGAAGACCAAAAGGTGTTGCTGGTAAAGGTGGACACTTTGAAGAATACTACAGATGCATTGAAAAAATCTGTGAGCTCTGAGAAGTTCTATTGGTGTAGAGAAACAATGGGCATTGTAGGGTTGGATAAATAACTAAGCTCTCTTGTGGCCCCCTGTGGAAAGAAAAAAATAGGTGGGAGAATGTTGGGCTGTGTTATATTCTTTCCACGACTAGAACACATAGTTAATCGGGGGGTTAGAGGGGGGGCGGAGCCCCCCGAATCGTTGCGTAGCGGGGGGAGTCATAGGGGGTTTGAGGGGTGCAGGTAACCCCACTCTATGGGGTCCGGGGTAGCGCCCCGGAAAATTTTGGTTTTGGAACCTATGTTAGGTTGGGTGGACCCACCTATGGTTTTATGCATGATTTTCGCACATGTTTTTGGACGCGATGGTTTTTAGTCCATGGTTTTGGACGTAATGGTTTTTAGTACATGGTATTGTATTCTTTAGCATGTATAAATATGTATTGTAACATTGAAAGGAATATAATGAAAAATCAAGTTGGTAGTCCCGGTTTTGGGATCTAGGGGAAAATCTCTGTGTATATGTGTTTTATGTGTTATGCTCTCGCATTGTTTATTTTATTTGTTTTAGAATTCGTATACAGGTAATTTCTGTACGGGGTTAAAACCTACATTTTGATCCTTATACAAACGACAACTTTATGTCCAAAGATATTAAACTTATAACAATGAACATAAAATATATAGGCATGCCTATTGTTGTAAGGCTTATGAGTTTGTGCATGAAGATACCTTGGTTGTCTAGGTGGTTGATTCATTCTCCATTAATGATCTTCTATTTACCCTGCTGCTCTTTTTTCTTCATTGATTCTTCCTTGAAGATTCTTTGCATAGTTCCATGGTTCTTCGAATCTTGTGGACTTGAAGTTTATCTTTTCCATAGACGATCCCTTTGTCTAAGTATCCTAGACCTATTTTGATTACTGAGGGCCTTTGCTATTTAGAATCTGATCTAGTTTCCTTGTACCTTCTGCAATTTTTTCATTTAAACGCTTCTCGGTCTTTACCCCCTCATGATTAATTCCTAAATAAAAAACCTCTGCCTCAAGACTGTGACAGTACTCTTCCCATTCATGGATCGAATCATGAAGAAACTCTTCCTTTCGTTTAAGATCTTTTAGTTTAAATTTCAAAGACAAAATTTTATATTTACATGTTTTTGACATCGTTTCCTTCATTATCATGAGCAACTCCTATTTTAATTTATTGTTCTCTTCTTCTAATTTCTCACATGTTCCTTGCTTTTCTTCCAGTAGAAGGAATAAACTCTCTTTTCTCTTAATAGATTATTCAAGTTTTTCTTTTTTATAAACAAACTCCTGATTATCAAAGTTATAAATACCTTCTTTAACATGTTGCAGCTAGTCCTTCAGTTGCTTATTCTTTTTCCTTGATTTGTTTAACTCATTAAGAACACTGATGAGTCCCCCTTCAAGGTCCACTACTCCTTCGTCTTCATCTTCCTCTTTAGATTCCATAATACTTTATTTCTTCGAGTATGTTCCAAAATACATAAGTAAATACTTATCAGAATCGTCGTCCGAAGAGTTTTCACTATCTGAATCTGGTGCTGAGCTATCCTCTTTAGAGTAGAACACCTTTTTCTTATAGAACCTTTTCTTTTTATGTTTCAAAGATTTTTTCACAAATTTCTAAGCATCTTTCTTTTCATTCTTTTCTTTGTAAGGGCATTTGGACAAAAAATGTCCAACTCTTCCATAGTAAAAAACATTTAAAGGGAAAGATCCCTTTATATTTTCTTGATCCACGCTTAAGTTTCCTGGATAATTGAGCCAACTCCTGATCATATTCACAATTGGAGCAATATTGATGATATTTGTGCTCCTTGGCCTTTTTTTATACTTTGAAAGTTGCTTCCTTAGTTTCAGACTTATCTTTTACTACTCTCATCTCATAGGCTATGAGAGTACCATGCAACTGGTCCATCTTGAGATCCTTTAAATTAGCCATTTCTGCAATAGTTGAGACTTTGGTTTTAAATCTCATGGGCATAGATCTTAGGATTTTTTGAACAATTATCTCTTCCTTGACCTCTTCACCATGTCCTCTAATCATATTGGTTACTTCATCAACTCTGAGGAAGTATTCCGTTATGCTTTCATCTTCACTCATTCTCAAGCTCTCAAACCTCATTATGAAGGTTTTAAGTTTCGACTGCTTGATTTTGTCATCTCATTCATGACTTTGATTAAGATTTACCCACACACACTTGGAAGACTTATAGTGCATAACCTTTATAAGTTAGGATTGACTAAGACTAAATAGAATGGAATTCTTTCCATACAATTTTTTACCATCTGCATCAGTGGGAGGAATATCAGGGACATTGTAGTCTACTAGCACTGAAGTCCAAACATCTACTCCTAGGGACATAAGATACACTTCCATCCTTACTTTCCAAAAGGCATAGTTTGTCCCATCAAAGACTGATATTCTACTTGAGTAAGCCTCTTGACTCTATTTCCTAGACATAATTCCTTATAGATCTACCTCCCAGTGGTAAGACTATTCTTGAAGGAACTTGGCACTGATACCAATTGTTGCAATAAGGAATTACTGAGAGGGGGGTGAATCAGTAATAGTGAGATTCTTAAATCATTCTCCTGAATATTCTTTTGGTCCCTTTTTATTTTCTCTTACTTTTGGGAGAATTCATTCATAAAGATAGTGATAAGAAAGTTTAAGCATTCATATGTTGATACAACTAATAATATGAGCAACACACACATTTTTACACCAGTGTTTTCATGTGGAAACCCAGAGGGAAAAAACCACCAAATTTTAGTTTGTTTATGATGTAAATTAAGCACCTACTTAATTACATCAGTTTTTTTTGTGAGCACCCACTCACAGGAGGCACCGACTCCCTTAGGTTAGAAATCACCAAGTTTCCAAGAGGCACCAACCTCTTCTGAATTCAGGCTACAACCTTCTCTTGCCAAGGTTCTACTATTTCATACAATTTTCAAACTAAAAACATAAGAATATATAATTATAGATAAAATACCAATCTGGTTGATTCGAGAAACAAATTTTGCTCTCGTTCTTCTACTGTTTCACATACTCCCTTGATCTCATACAACAACACTCTATCCTATGCTCATAACAACATATCATCAACCCTCTACCTTCTCTCACATAGGCTCTTTGTAACACACCCTTCATATATGCTCTTGTTGTTCATTTCAAAACACTCCCTCCGCTCTCGCTGCTCAACACTTTAGCAATACACACTACTCCACTTTGCTCGATGGCGATCAATGGTTTTGATCCTCTGATGAAAACTGTAAAATGCCTTCTTTGTTGCTTATTTCCATACTGCCTGAGTGTACCTCAGTATGGCTCCCACTACCGCTGTTCTGTCTTCTCATTTAATTCTGTAATGGCATTAAAGACAAGGATGTTATTCCAAGTTCTACACTAACTCCCTGTGTAATCCTCCACACTGAGAATTTAATCTCATTCTGTTTGCACACTCTATCATGACTTCCCATGCTTATTCGTTGCTCCACAAAGCTTGAAATTACTCATGAATGGCCACTTTGTTCCTTATTTAAATCTATAAGACGTGCATAGGAGTGTTACACAAAAATATCGTCACCATGATTATTTGCAGTCAGTATGGGTCTATCATCACTTGTACTGTCCTCCTAAGCAAGTCTAAGACCTCAGCTCTTCAAATCAAGCTTTAGAAGTGGGAGAAAGACATTAAATATCAATGTAACTCTGGTTCCGCACTTTCTCTCATGGTCACCTGCGGTCCTGCACCTTCTGTGTACAAAAGATGCGTACCTACCCGCTTTGTTCCTAACGGTGTAGGTGTGGACCCCTGTGAAAGTCAAAAGGCGCAAGTTTTATCTTAAAAAACTCACTTTGGGTTAATTCTAGAGTTTTCTAGAAGGAATTTTGACGTGGATTGTTCGCTCTGAGGTGGTTCATGCATCCCAAAAGAGAAGGAGCTAATCCCTTGACTAAAGGAGCTATCCCTTTGAAGGAGGGTTTTATCCCTTTGAAGGAGGACCTAGTAACTTCCCTCCATTGCACTATAAATACATGCATTGGGGTGAGGACTAAGGAGGTTAAAAGCTGAACATTTTGAGGGTAAATGCTGGTGAAATTAAGACTCTTTGGTTGAGCTTGAGAGGAGAGATCACATACCTCTTGATTCCATTGGAGAGTGAGTGAAACTTGTCAAAGTAGAGGAGACATCTTGTTGGACCCTGGGAGGAGCTTGTACAACGTCAAGGCAAAGGTTGTAAGGTTCTTCTTCTTTTGAATTAATACAATCAAACTCATTTTTCTCAACAAGTATCTTATGTTATTTGTTTCATGGACTCGACTTTCATGTTAAATATGTTTTATGCAATTGGTTTTTCAGGTGCTATTTAATGTGTTTGCCTTGTTTGTGTTTGCAGATTTGCGAGAAGGAGCTCATTTGGATCAAAGGAGCGAGGGCATCCACAAGCTTGCGTTGGACCAAAGGTAGGCCCTAAAAACACTTGTTTGCTAATTGTTTATTGAAACATATTTAGAGAAAGATAGTGTCTGGTTGGTTTGCTTGTCGTTAGGTCTTCTTTAGATTCTAGGAAGGTCTATCTTGTCTGCAAGATCGACTCATTCCGTGCGACAAGGAGGTAGATGATTTTTTTCTTCATTTCTTCAGTTCTTGTCCTCGGACAGTTGTCCTCGTTGCCTTGTCTTAGTGCTTTCTACAGATCCAACTAACTCCTTAAACAAGCTCCACTGATATGCATTTAATCTCTAGTTGCTAACCCATTCATCCATTTAACTCAATGTACTATTACATCAGAGCCCCAACATATCGTAACTCATACAAAAGAAATGTTATGATATCACACACCTCTGATACCTTTAGCCCCTTGGTTCTTAGTTCCCTGAGCATTTTCTTTCTCATAAGACTTGATGGGCCTCTAAATTAGACATAAATTAAGGCCCATGCCTCTAAATTAAACATAAATTAAAGCCTATGACCATCCTTTAGCACATTAAACCTATATTTTTGCATTAGATAATGTATTTTTAACTTTAATATATTCATTAGGAAGGTTTATGAATAATTGCATATTGTGCCTAATATTATTTATTTTTGTGGAATATTATGAGAATATTGGGTAGACTATGAATATTTGGAGGAGATAATTTAGGGACTTGCTCTCTACTACAGGAGGATCAATATTAAATAATAAATCAACAAGATATTATGGAATTATGACACAGATTGTGAAACTCTAATGATTGAGAAAATCTAGGAATGTGTTCCCTGCCATTTAATGTAGATTCCTAGTATTGGGAACTAGATTCACTAATCAAAGGATTTTGGTGGGGAAAGCTTCCTCCTTTTATGAGGAATGATTCCTAATCATTTTGTAACTCCATTGCATTTTCTTGCAGGGATGTAATTGTATTGATGAAAATAATGAAGATTGGTGTCATGTTAAGCTTCTAAATATTGTTCTCCTCCATAGGTCTCTGATTTTCCTTGGGCTTGGCCATCCCAAGAGCCTCAAATCCCTTTTGTATCATTTTCTTTTCTTCTTTTCATTTCTTATTCACATGCATCTCTTGTTCTTATTTCTTTCCATTTTTGCATTTAGTATTAATGATTTCTTGTTGTAGGATTGGGTTAAATGGTTGATGTAAGTTATTTTGCAGGATCACAAGCATCATTTCATCATTTGAAAATCTTTGGAAGGTCATAGTAATCATTGAGCTACTTGGATTAGTATTCTTATTCCCAAATCTAGATTTCTAGAGCTCCTTTTTAGCAAAGAACAATAAATCTCTACTATTTTTTAGAGCATGCTAACGAGATTCAATCGAGTTAGTTCCGCTTGCATTAGATCACAAAAACATTCTATTTAATAAAAAAAATTATCCCATTGCATTTGCACTTGATTAGGTTAGGCATTTGATAGATTTACTAGCTCACTAGTTCTCGAATTTTTGATTTTTAGACTAAGTAATTTTCCGTTATTTAATAAATCTTTCCCATGTATAGATGAATTTGTGGATAGATGCAGAAAATAATGTGTGTCACGAGCTTCTACATTGTAGTGAGACCTCATCTCGTTCACCTCATCCAAGCCTCATCCACCCACGTCGCCAAAGAAAAAATTGTCATTTCCATTGAGCAAATCTACCCATCTTGAAGCCCTTGTGTGAGTTTTGGGTAGTGTCCACCACCTCCATGCCTTATTCTTCCATTATCCACCTTTCCCAAGCTCCATTCCATCTTCTAAACCACTTCCTAAACTTTCAGCTTGCTTTTTGTAATAAAACAGGGGTTCCTGTAGACATCTTATAAGAACTAGTACTTCCTGTAGACATCCTGTAGGAAAACCTGTAGTGGCCTCTTTTGAGCCTGAATTGAGAAAAATCATCACTAGAAGCCAATATTAGGCCCCTAATTTCCCTCCAAGGCATATGAAACATTGTACTCCTTTTCCTCCACACTTGTCTCCCCTGCCAAAGAACCAAGCAAAATTAGCATTTACATTTTTCAAGCAAAAAGATAAAAAGGAAAGAGTTATTTTTATTCATGCACATAACCATTAGCACTCTCTAGATTAGATTCCATGCTCAGTTAGTTTAAATCATCACATGTGATAAATAGGGTTAAGTTAGGTTTCTTTTACATTTAGTTCATTATCTTTATGCAATTAGAATATGTTTCTTTCCTTGTACTTTATTTCTTGCAATAGGTTAGGGTTTCCATTTCAGTTCATTTTTTTCAATTAGTTTAGGGTTTGATTTCAATACATGCACTCCATTACATCATGACAACAAAGGAATGACACAAATAATGTAAACTTTGAAACATGAACTATAAACTCAAAACGGGAACTCTGGCAAAAAAACCCCAAAAGAACATGAAAAACAGTGCTAAAAACGAAAAGTGTGTATACTGGAATGATGGCTTTTTTAGGGTCAATTTTGAACATGTTTTAAAAATGGCGAGTAAAACTGAATTTTTATGTGCAAAAAACAACTGTTTTTGAGGAAAAAAACACACTAATGTTTTTGCTAGAATAACATTTTTCTTTCCTAAGTATAATTTCAACATATTTTAGTAATGATGATAAAGATAAAATAATGGGATCTAAAACACATTAAAATTCTATTAGTTTTCATCCATGTTGTTAAACATATAATAACATGACACTAAAGATCACTAAAATTCTAATTGTTTTCAACCATAAAATTAAAGATACAAAAAAATGGAAAATTTTCAGCCATAAAATTAAAAAACCATGACATTATGAACAAATTACATGACTAAATTAATCAAAATGTCATTATTTGTAGATTGAATGAAATATACATTATATCTCTAATTTATTGTTGCATTGTAAATATTCTAAACAATAAAAATCATCATAATTAAAAAATATAATCCAACAACATAAAAATGACTCATAACTTCTTATTTAACACCATATGGAAATCAAAATTTTTATTTCAAGATATGATGCAAACATCAGTTATATAAATTGTCTTAGACAATTATCCAAAATCACTCATATTTTACTGCACGCTATCACAATTCACATCTTCAGATGAATGACTGGATGCAGACGAAGATGTTCCATATTCTTCTCTTTCATTAAATAGTGCCCCATCTGAGTCCACATGCATGCCCACCATTTCATGTTTCAAAATTCTTCTGGATCTACCCTTGGTTTCAGCAGACTCCCATCTCAACACTCTTCCTTCTGGTAACAACCTTTTCAGAATCTCTATCAGCTTAAAGCGAAGAGTTCCTCTCTTTGTTAAATTGAAGTCATAAACAAGTATGTCAACATCCTCCAATTTTAAGAGGTCTGTGCAGTGACGATTTATATTTGTACCCTTTCTTTTCTCTTTCTTCCATTTTTTTATTATCAACTATCATCTCTAGCTTATACACACCATTGAATGGGTGTGTATTTGTGGCATACCAATGTACTTCAACACCTGTAACATCTTCATTTTCTGTAATGACCTTTATAACCTTAGCAACCTAGAATGGATAGCCATTGGGATCTCCATCTGCTAGCACTACGATCATGCAACCCTCCTTAATATCCTGTATTGAACCCCTGTAAAGGTCTTCCATGGCTTCACGTTGTGCATGAGATTTTCTGGAACCAATATACATCTCTCTTTCATCTGTCTGTGAAGAATTAGTAATACCTTGAGATTGTTGCATTTCAACAATGTCTTTTTCCTCATGTTCATTTGACACATTTTGTGGCCAAATAAATGGATTTTTCAAAGGTATATCTTCATTTGTTGTTATTGAAATGATATCACTTTGATTATTGAAAAAGGACTCCCACCAAACTGGATTAGCAATGTCAAATTACTCATATGTATATCTAATACATTTTTTAATTTATTCTAGGCAATCAAAATAATTTATATCTCTATTCTGTTTGCATGCATTATGAACTTTAGCACCTGATTGTAATAAAAATATATTTGATGCAAATATTGGATGATATGGAATGAACTTCGAAAATTCCAAACTTGATGACGGTGCCCATTCTACAGTAGTTGAATATTTCTTGCCCCATATTAGTGTTTTCCCATCAATTTTTTTGATACGAAATTGATGTTGGAAGCTAATGTCATTAAGTTGTTCAATGCATTTCTCCTCACCATGCGATCCCAGAATAAACCTTCGCATGTCAACAGATTCTTCCAACACATCAAAAGTAGGCTCTGGCATGTATGATTTCTTAATACATTCAATTAATGATGGCAAGCTCCCAACTTCCTTCCTCCTCGATGTGATTGAAAAACGATTGAACATCTGATCAATATGGTCATGAGTGTGCCCAACAAGAAGGAAACCAACCTTTACTTTCTGAAAAATTCTCAATTCAACAATCATGTTTAGATATCCAAAATTAGTCTAATTTTTGTTTTCACGACAAGTGTTGTCTAATTGTAGATACAAAACTTCAGGAAGATTACCAGACCAATGCGAAAGCACATCATGAATTATGGTTATTGTCAGATTCACATCATTATGAATATTTGGAGCTGTGAAGTACACCCTTGGAAAAATTTTCCCTTTGAAGACCATACAACCAACCAAGTGATACTAAACAAAATTTTCTTCCTATAAATTTTTGGGTGTGCAAACAAAATGTGGTTAAAGTGTTTTCTTCTGGTCCATACCATCAATTATCAAACCCAAATATTTATTCAGATTATCATAACACTTCTTTCGATGTTTGTACAACTTTTTCCTTTCACTTGTTTGTTGTTCGCGATGCCCCTAAAGTTTTTTGACAATGGAATCTACACAACATAAAAGAAAGTCATTAAGAAATAAGTTTTCATAGTTGATAACTATACAATTTTAAAAGTTAAAGTTATGAATGATTAC
The DNA here is from genome assembly GCA_031772625.1 of Pinus tabuliformis. Classification (NCBI taxonomy): domain Eukaryota; kingdom Viridiplantae; phylum Streptophyta; class Pinopsida; order Pinales; family Pinaceae; genus Pinus; species Pinus tabuliformis. Next base: position 794,584,803 of record CM062815.1, on the reverse strand, counting down.
CTCTTTCGACCCTTCACATTTATCCCTTTTTGATTTAAGATAAGCACATGTACTACAAATCCCCATCCTTGTCTTCTTAGGAATACAGACATTGTTGAATTATTTCTTCCATACCTTCACAAAATATTGATATGTAATAAATCGACCATGTCCGTCAGCACCTTCTGCATATTCTTTGTATAAGTTGTAGATTTCCTGTTTTGAAAAATTATATGGAATATGTATTATCTCCCTATTTGGCATACATTATCCATGCTTTGAAAATAAATCTTTCATCCATGACATTGCAGTATTTGATAATGGCCCAAACTATCGTTTATGACGTACTTCTGAATAAAATGTGGGATCCTTTTCCAAAATTTCTCGGATTCTTGAGAGACAAAAATTACCCATTAAATGAAACATTTTGAAATCCTTTCTATAGATAAATAAAGACCCAATATGATAATCATAACCTGACAATGTATATTGCATGCAACCCACTAAATATGAATTTTTCATGCTTTTATTCATTGACAAATAACTCTTCCTTTTCTCTAATGCAAACTTGAAATCCACATGTTACAAGTAATCTTTTTGACAACATTCACTTGAAATGAGAGCGCTGAGAGAACTTCTTCTCATTAGATATTTTGTTATACCCCTTGTATAACTAGAATAACTTGGATTGATACGAAAAGGTCCACTCCTACTCCTCGATACAATATTTCCTGACAACATCTCCATCATTGGATCATCATTTGTATAAGAATTTTCATCATCATTCTGAGGAATGTTATCCTCACTATGATCATCTGTGCTTTTGAAACACTGAATTGGAGGATATTCTTCATCTTCCCCTTCTTCAGTGCTACTGTCATAGTCCTTAGAATTAGGACTAAATGGAAAATTTGACTCAATGTTTATTGGATATTCTTCCTCATGTGCATTGTCAGTGCTGTTCTCATAGTCCATAGGATTAGGACTACATCGAAAATGTGACTGTTTAATTACTGAAAGTTCTACATCCTACCCTTTCTCACTGCTACTCTCATAGTCCTTAGTATTAGGACTAAGTGCTTCATCTTGTCCTTCGTTGCTACTGCTCTCATAGTCCTTAGGATTAGGACTAAGTGGAAACTATGACCCTTTATTTATTTGAAAATCTTCATCATGTTCTTCATCACTACTGCTCTCATAGTCCATAGGATTAGGACTAAGTGGACACCGTGACACTCTATTCATTTGAAATTCTTCATCATGTTCTTCATCACTGCTACTTTCATAGTCCATAGGATTAGGACTAAGTGGAAACTGTGACATTCTATTCATTTGAAATTCTTCATCATGCTCTTCATTACTGCTGCTCTCATAGTCCATAGGATTAGGACTAAGTGGACACTGTGACACTTCATTCTTTTGAAATTCTTCATCATGTTCTTCATCACTACTGCTTTCATAGTCCATAGGATTAGGACTAAGTGGACACTGTGATACTTTATTCATTTGAAATTCTTCGTCACACTCTTCATCACTGCCGCTCTCATAGTCCATAGGATTAGGATTAAGTGGACATCGTGACACTCCATTTTTTTAAAATTCTTCATCATGCTCTTCATCACTGCTGCTGTCATAGTCCATAGGATTATGAATAAGTAGACATCGTGACACTGCATTCTTTTGAAATTCTTCATCATGGTCTTCATTATTGTTGTTGTCATAGTCCATAGGATTAGGACTAAGTGGACACTGTGACACTTCATTCTTTTTAAATTCTTCATCATGCTCTTCATCACCTCTACTCTCATAGTCCATAGGATCAGGACTAAGTTTACACTGTGACACTCCATTATTTTGAAATTTGTCATCATACTCTTCATCACTGCTGCTCTTATAGTCCATAGGATTAGGACTAAGTGGCCACCGTGACACTCCATTCTTTTGAAATTATTCATCATGCTCTTCATCACTGTTACTCTTATAATCCATAGGATTAGGACTAAGTGGAAACCATGGCTCTTTTTTTATTTGAAATTATTCATCCCATCTTTCATCAGTGCTTTTCTCATAGTCCTTAGGATTAGGACTAAGTGGAAGAATTGACTCTCTATTCATAGTGGAAGAATTTCTGTTATACTCATCAATATGAATAGAGTTGTTACGCGACGAAGATGTTGGTGCTTCACAAAGTGAAACTTCACTATCAGAAGAATCCATGCCTTTGAAACAGAAGAGGTTGAATGATACAAATGCAGACTCTCTTAATGATAATATATATCTTAAAGAATGAAAATTTCCCTCCAAAATTTTTCCCTCCAAAAATTTCGTTTCATGTATTTCCCTCCATAATTTTCTTCTACAATTTATTGAAAAATTTAAACTAAGATTTTTTTATGAAATAAATCTTTTAAATCAAAATTGTAAACTAAATCTGTTACCTAAATTAATTTATTACTTAAACTATATAATATTTACTAGACAATTTAATGTTTTTTTTTAAATTTTTATTATACTTTCTAAAACAAATTAATCCCACATTCACCGTGCTGTAAAACAATTCTGCAATGTTCACTTTATCATAGTTCCCTATTTCACCATAACAAAATTTACATGTTAAAATTTATAAAAACAATTAGTCCCACATTAACTGTATGGTAAAACAATTCCATAATTTCCTCTATTTAATAAATTTCATTATCACTATTCTTCACATCACATCAAGGTTTTTCGAGGTTCGTTAAAAGACTTGGAGAAAATTTATGGAGAAGCTACATTTCTATCAACAACATGTTCAATGAAGGATTATCACATTTGAAAGGTTAGTTTATTTTTTGCTGTGTGCAAATTTTAAAATTAAATAAGTTTAACGAATTTTTTTTTAGACACTAAAAATTTCAATGATACAGATTTACCCACTACCCCCGCAGTGGGTGTGGTGGGCCCGATTATTCTCCTGGCAGCCCAATGGGCCCGTGGGGGAGGGGTTGGCTGCCCAGTCCCCGCCCCACCCCAGCTGCCCAATAGCGGGCCGGGGTGGCGACCGTTGGGCCGCAGGGGTGGGGCGAGGTGGGGGGGCTGGGGGTGCGGAGAAAGGGCGATCATTGGGCCGCCAGGGTGGGGTAGGGGTGCTGGCGCTTGACCCCCTGCCCCACATCAGTGACCCAACGACCGACCTAGGTGGCGGGCCAATTTCCGGGGTGGGGCAATAGGGGGCTGTATTTTTAAATTTCTTATTTTATTTTTCATTATTTTTTTTTTAAATTGTTATGTTTAAAAAAAATAATTATCATTTATCGTTTTGTTTGTTAATTTAAGTTATTACTTTTTTGTAATTTACTGATTTATATATGTGTATTTTTTTGCTAGAAAATGACATTAAAGAATATTTATGTGAATCTTTCTGGACCAAAGACTGTTAAAGGTGGATCCTCAAAAAGCACTGTTGAATGCACCAAACTTGAGCTGATATCTACAAATCTTTCAAGTGCCTCAAACGATAAGAAGATGATTTCATACTAGAAGAAATCAAAATAAGTGAAACTTCCAGAAAATGTATGGTATGTGAAAGAAAGAGAAAGCGAAGATGTGCAAATATATCTATATGTTGATATACCTAACGATAATGGAATTTATGAGGTGCTGGGAAAGGTCATAGACATGTGTTTGGTACCGGACAGTGAAGTTGTTTATATACTTGCAAAACCACCCAAGTCACATGAAAGGATTAAGTATTAGTTATCATATTCATTGTATGACACGAGAGAGGTATCTGCAAAGTTGTGTAAACAAATCGTAAATGAGATGACACAAAATATCGTAAGTATTGTTATTTATATTTGTGTTTTGCGTTATTGTAACTGTCTCATTATATTTTTATATCTTAGTTTGTTATGAAACCAGCTCAAGAAAAGATAGAAAAGATAGATCAACGCCTTAGAATTCAGCCTCTTCGAGGGGGCAACCTCCTTTACATTACATAAATGAACAATTCTTGGATGATACAAATGACAAAACCTCCTTTCTATATATAGGAGTCTAGGGAGTCACAATATAATCCAGCCGACCTAACAATAATAATATAAAGTCACAAAAATAACAATAGAAGGATTCTATGGGGCACATAAATAACAATATGGGGGTAATAGGGGCACAACAATATAAATAAGGGGTATAACTACAATAGTAATGGGGTAATCACTAGTATTATAGGGACCCAACATGCCCCTCTCCTTCAAAAAAGTGTTGTCCTCAACGCTTGAGTAGTTCTGGATACTTCTGCATAAAATTCTCATCCTCCCATGTGGAATCTTCAGCGGATAAGTTCTTCCACTTGATAAGATACTCTGAAATTGATCGATTTCGTAGCTGTCGAGTTCTTGTTTCTGTGACTGCTTCTGGTTCCAATATAATTTTTCCTTCCTCGTCAAGTTCTGGAAATATTGTTTGAATTGGGAGCTTGTCACCTATAACCTTCTTTAAACATGAAACATGGAAAACTGGGTGCAATCGAGAAGCTGCAGGAAGCTCCAATTTGTATGCCATAGTACCAATCTTTTGCAACACCTTGTACGGACCATAATACTTTGGTGATAATTTATTATCCTTCTTAGCTTGCTTTAGGGACATTTGCTTATATGGTTGTAGCCGTAGGAATACCCAATCACCTACATCAAAACTTCTTTCACTGCGATGTTGATCTGCCTGTTGTTTCATTCTATTTTGTGCCAACACGAGGTTATCCTTTAAGAGTTGGAGGACTTGTTGTTGATGTTCGATGTGATGTTCCACTGCCTGAACCTTAGAATTTTCTCTTAAATATGATGTGATGGATGGTGGTTGATACCCATAAAGTGCCATAAATGGGGTCATTTTTGTTGCTGTATGGAAGGAAGTGTTATACCACCATTCAGCCAGAGGCAACCATTTGACCCATTGTGTCTGTTTATCAGATACAAAGCAACGAAGATATCCTTCCAAACATTTGTTTACTATCTCAGTTTGCCCATCAGATTGAGGATGATAAGATGAGCTATGAGCTAACTGAGTACCAAGACAAGAAAATAATTCTGTCCAAAAATTTCCAGTGAAAATGGGATCTCTGTCACTTACAATAATCTTTGGGTTTCCATGTAGCTTTTGAACTGTTTCCATAAATGCAGTAGAAACTGTACTGGCTTTAAATGGATGTGATAATGCACAAAAGTGTGCATACTTGGTAAGTCTGTCAACTACCACCATGATGACACTCTTTCCCTCAGACTTGGGTAAACCTGTGATAAAATCCATTGAAACCTCCTCCCAACGTTGGCTTGGAATGGATAAAGGTTGTAATAGACCCAGTGTCTTAATTGTTTCAACTTTATTTTGCTGGCAAACCAAACATTCTGCCACAAACTTTTGAATATCTGATTTAAGGCCATCCCAAAAAAATTCCTTCTTAACCCTGTGGTAAGTTTTTAAAAATCCTGAGTGCCCTCCTAAGGGAGAAGTGTGCAATTCCATAAGAATCTTTTGTTTTAGCTGGGAATTCTTACAGAGGTATAAGCGATCTTTGTACCATAACGAATCATTTTTCCAGCTAAATGTATCAGAAGTACTGGAATCTTGTTGTAGCTTTCGAATAAGTGCCCACACTTCTTCGTCATTCTTCCATTCCTCCCTTGCTTCGTTTATCCAATCTGGTTGGATAATAGAAATGGCACACAACAATGCTTCCACATCCTCATCCTTTCTTGAGAGTGCATCTGCCACCACATTTTGCTTCCCTTTTTTGTAGATGATTTCAAAGTCATAACCCAACATCTTTGTGACCCACTTTTGTTGCTTTTCAGAGGATAATCTTTGTTCTAAAAAGTATTTAAGGCTATCATGATCCGTTTTTACCTTGAAGTGTCTTCCCATTAGGTAGGGTCGCCATTTCTTAAGTGCATGGAGTATTGCCAACATTTCCTTCTCATAAATAGCTTTGCTTAAAAAATTTCCCTTGATTGGACGACTTTCAAAAGCAATGGGTCTTTCATCTTGCATTAGAACAGCACCAATTCCATTTCCTGAAGCATCACATTCCACAATAAAGGTTTTTGTGAAGTCCGGTGTAGCTAAGACCGGTGCTTGGCACATTGCCTCTTTAAGATGTTCAAAGGCCTTTGTTGCTTTCGGAGTCCATGAAAATGAATCTTTCTTCAATAATGTTGTTAGAGGTGCTGCTATTCTCCCATAATTCTTAACAAACTTGCGATAATACCCTGTCAACCCAAGAAATCCTCGCAGATGCTTTATGGATGTGGGGATTTTCCATTCCTTAATGGCTTTAATTTTGCTAGGGTCTACCTTAACTCCTTCATGAGATACAATATGACCCAAATATTCCACCTCCTGGACTCCAAAGAAACATTTGGATCTTTTTGCATATAATTGTTTCTCCTCCAATAGTTGTAGCACCCTGTCAACATGTTCAACATGATCCTTCCAAGACTTGCTGTAGATTAGTATATCATCAAAAAATACTAACACAAATTTTCTAAGGAATGGTTTGAAAATTGAATTCATCAAACCTTGAAATGTTGAAGGTGCATTGGTAAGGCCAAAAGGCATGACCAAAAATTCATAATGACCCTCATGAGTTCTAAATGCCGTTTTCGGAATGTCTTCAATCTTCATTCTGATTTGATGATATCCCGAACGAAGATCCAACTTGGTGAAGTAAATTGATCCATGCAATTCATCCAGTAATTCATCAATAACAGGAATGGGGAACTTATCTTTAATAGTGAGCTTGTTGAGCTCCCTATAATCCGGACACATGCGCCATGATCCATCCTTCTTGTGCACCAATACTACTGGAGCTGAGAAAGAACTTTGACTCGGTTGAATTATACCAGCCTCTAGCATTTCTGCAACCATACGTTCAATTTCACTTTTTTGGACATAGGGATATCTGTACGGCCTGATGTTTGGAGGAACACTTCCTGGAATCAGATGAATAGCATGATCATGATCACGCATAGGTGGGAGACCCTTGGGAGTCTCAAATACCTTGGAATGATTGTCCAGGACTTTTTGGAGATCTGGAGAAATAGATGATTCCAATGTGGAAACATCTAGCGAGCATAATTGTGCAATTACACCTCTTTGCTCCTTTTTTAGAAGCTTTGTCATACCATTAGAGCTGATTATCTTTCCTGGTTTCCCTGCAATACCCCTTAATTCAACTTCCTTTCCTTCTGTAGAAAATTTGATGAAAAGTTCTTGAAAATTAAAAGCTATTGTACCCAAGGATTGTAGCCATTGGACTCCTAGTACAACATCCGCACCTCCCATTGGAATGGAAAGCATTGGGCTAGTCAATACATATTCTCCCATGGATAGCTTGATATTATGGCACTTTCCAGAGCAATTTATTGTTCCTCCATTTGCAATCATCACTTGACACTCTGGTGCTGGATATAGGAAGCAATTCAATTCTTTTGCTACCCTACAATGAATAAAATTGTGGGTGCTTCCTGAATCAATCAACACTATTACCTTTTTCTTCTTGATTTGTCCTTCTATCTTGATGGTTTGAGGAGTGGTAATTCCCTCCAATGCATTACAAGATATGGTCAGATTTATTTGTTCTTCATCTAGGCTTTGTTCCTGAAGTATATCTTCTTCTTTTGACCTTTCTTGCTCCTTTTCTTCTTCCTCTTCACAATCTATGTAGAATAATTTCTTCTCAGCACACTTATGACCTTTTGTGTATTTGCTATCACAACTGTAACAAAGCCCTTTTTCTCTTTTTTCTTCCAATTGTTGTGGTGTCAACCTTATAGGTTGTGGAAGACTAGGGGCAACAACACTTCCGTCTTTATAGTTGTGAGTGGTATGCTTCCTGGTTGCCATAATTTTGCTTTCCATTTTTCTTGCTAACCTGAATGCCTTCTCTAATGAATCAGGTTCCCAAAGGCGAACATCATGTTGGATATTATCCTTTAAAGACCCTATGAACACATCAATCCTATGCTCCTCTGGAATATCTTTTACCCTTATGTTCAATTTTTGGAACTCCTCAATGTGCTCCATTACTGAACCCTTTTGTTTGAGACTTATCAATTGGCTAAAAAAAGTGTTTCTTTTTGTATCTTCATAATGTGCTATCAATTCTTCCGTAAAAATTGCCCAAGTGATAAATTGTTTACGAGAGCAAAGCCATTGATACCATACAAACTGATTTGGTTCCAAATAAACAGTTGCCATACGTACCTTTTGTGCGTTTTGCACATTATTGAGATCGAAGAATTGCTCCATCTGTAATATCCATGTGGCGGGATCCTTGCCATCAAACTTCCTCATATCGATTTTTGGAATATGGTGATTCTTCGATCCAACATTAGCATCTATGGAATCATGATTAACATTTCTTTTGTTCTCATCATGAGTTTCCTTTACTACCTTTTCACCATTAGTGACTCTTTCTTGTAGCAACTTCTTCAATTCTTCCATGTCTGTCTTCATATCTATCTTCAAATTTGCCATGTCTCTCTTCAAATATGTCTTTGAATCATCCATCTTAGCTTCCATGCCCTTTATATTAGATTCCATGCCATTTATCTTAGATTCTACGCCATTTACCTTAGATTCCACGCCACTTATCTTAGCTTCTGTTAGCTTTTGTGAGCATGACATTTGTTGCACTTGTTCTTGTAATTTTGATAGATCATGTAGCATTTCTTCCTCTTCTTCATGGGTCAAGCTAGAGCTTTCAGGTTCCTTACTAGGTGTTTGCATTTTCTTTCCTCGGGGCATCAGTTATCGATAATAATGCTTTACTATGCCCTTTGAATTCCGTTAAACCAAGCTTACACAAAAATTTCAAAAAAAACTACACACCTTTTTTCACTATATAGAAGCCTGATATTGAATCTGATGTATCTCTGTAATTTTGGATCATCCAATTCTGAAATTGCTACTTGTAGTAGCCTTCTGTGTCCTCTTTCCAATGCCAGAAGTCTGAGCCAAATTGGATTCTCCAAGGAAGAGTTATGTGAAATCTCCCACAATGTCTTGTTTTTAGACTGGTTCAGTAGAGCTAACTTGTACGACGTGCCACAAGTCACTGTTTCAACCTTTGAATCTGAAACACACACAAAATAAACTAAAGTTCGTCCTCTTTCTGTACCTTCTTACGAAATTTCAATCCGATCCCCAGAGAGAAAGTTATGACGATTTTCCCCAGGTCACCTGTTTTGAATGTAATTCAGGAGTCTGCAAAAAGGCAAACTTCCTCAGATCATATCTCTGCAAATATCATGCGAAAAGCTCTGAAATTTAGACTCAAGGTTCAGAGTGATTTCTTCTCAAATGGGTTTTTTTTGCGACTTCTGAAACGTCACAGACAAAAAGTTATAGCGAAAATGCCACGATGACCTGTTTGGGGCAGCGAAACCCTAGAATCCAAAGCTCTGATACCAAATGTTATGAAACCAACTCAAGAAAAGATAGAAAAGATAGATCAACGCCTTAGAATTCAGCCTCTTCGAGGGGGAAACCTCCTTTACATTACATAAATGAACAATTCTTGGATGATACAAATGACAAAACCTCCTTTCTATATATAGGAGTCTAGGGAGTCACAATATAATCCAGCCGACCTAACAATAATAATATAAAGCCACAAAAATAACAATAGAGGGATTCTATGGGGCACATAAATAACAATATAGGGGTAATAGGGGCACAACAATATAAATAAGGGGTATAACTACAATAGTAATGGGGTAATCACTAGTATTATAGGGACCCAACATAGTTTTTATTGACATGTGATATTTTGTTTGACAAAAATTTGTTGAAAGTGTTTCAATTATGTTGGAAGGCATTCATTTCATAGAGCATGATATTATGAATATTGTCAGCAGTTTCTACTCAGTGTCAGAAGAAGATATGGAAAACAAGCAAAAGGTAGTAATTCATGATGCTACAAAACTACATCCAAGGGATCATAAAAAAATGCCTCTAGTGGATAAATCTAGCAAAGGTAGACAAGTTACTTTTGAAGATGAGGAAGTTGAAACTGACACTGAAGAATATGTTGTCGTTACTGAGGATGACATTGGAATTGATGTTAGAAAGGAGAATAGCTGTAAAAGACCAAAAGTAACAATGCCCAAGAATAAATCTGTTCTAGTTAATGATGAGAATGTTATGAGGAAGAAAAGTAAAGTTGAACATTCTCAAGTAGTCATTACCAACAGTGAAGATCCTAGTGAAAATTCAAAAGAAAGCAGAGAAATAATTACACCAGGAGTTGATTTAGTGGATGGCATTATTAAAACAAAACAAAATTCCATTCGATAGATCTTGATAAAGAGAAACTTAATTGAGGTTGGTCGTACATTTCAGCTTAATGTGAGACAAATCTATAAGGCAAGTGAAGGACAATGTAAATATCAAATCAGAAAGCCACACCACCTGTATGTTCACAACTTGAAGACATTGATGAGGTACAATCCATATGCTCATGTGGTTAATTATGTGCTTCTTGTTGATTCGGTTCAAGTTCCCAACAAAGAAGCATTTGATAAGTCAAAATGTTTTGAATACAATTATTATGTGCTTGTGGGGAACCATTCTATAGAAGGCCAAAAACAATTGATGGAGGAATATACCAATAACCCACGTTTTGAAAAAATGAAATGTATCATTTATGTTGTTTTATTAGATACAGAAGCAAAGTTAGTCGCATGGGATCATAATTTAGATAATGAATATAGGATGTCTATGACTTTCATCCAAAGGGTTAGATTTATTCATAGTGAGTTTGAAGAAAAATGTGGTGGGGATAAGATAAATGTTACTGTAAATTTCCAAAAGGAATGTTGTGTGGAAATAGGCTATCAAATTGAGGAGAAAATCAATTCAAAAGGCAACATAGTAAATACTGATTTATTCAGAGGTATTGATAACATTTTCTAGTTGGCATTTAGAACTGGAGAGATATGGGAATTGATTAATGATATTTTTAGCATGTGGGAGAACATTGGCATTAAAAACTAGAAGACCAAAAGGTCTAAACCATTGATATGTAGCAACAGTACATCAGGTCCTGAAATGAAATAGCTTCTAGAAGATATGACTATCACACCTTGGAGAGAATTGCAAGGAGTGAATGATGAAAAACTTGTCAAAGAAATATTATCTCATGTGAAGCCAGTGGAATTATCTTTTTTTGCTAAAGCAAGAGTCGAACCTTCTATTGACTTGTGAGAGAGAATAAGTTACATAATTTACAATAGGCGATAACATGACGCTATACCTCCAACAAAGGGAAGGAATAAATTAACCCTTAGTGCCCTTACAGAAAAAATGCCACGAACATACAAATGGTGGACTCAAAGAAGGGAAAAGAGAATAAATCCCAAAGAAAATAGGTCCGAAGAGGTTAACTCGGATCCAATGACAAGCCCTATGAACCTGGTCTGTGGATCTACCACTTCCTGAAACAACGGTAGAACACTGTATCTCTACCCGAAACAAAACTAGCCAAAAGGCGAACTTAAGAGAGAAATAAAACCAAAATCCAAAAGAACTTAGATCCTCCAACTTTCCTTTGGATCCAAAAAATTGCTCGACTTTCAGAAGCCGTTGATCTGCTCCCTCCTGATCTGACGGTAAAAATCCATATCGCGTGAAGCAATAGCCCGAGGAATACTCGCCCGATGAGGGCGGTATTCACTCTCCTCCCCACACCACGTGTAGATGATCGAGTGGCATCGTGTGCACCCGATAAGGGTGGTAAATTGGAAGCATATTTGACTCTCGGACCCACTAACCTACTTGACAATCTGTTGCTGTTGATCTGCTCTTGCCTGATCAAACGGTCAATATTTATATCACGCAGAGCAAAAGCCAGAGGAATACCTGTGCGATGAGGGCGGTATTCTCTCTCCTCCCCCAACCATGTGTAGACAGCTGAGTGGCATCGCGTGCATTCCATAAAAACCACTTTTGGATTTGAGGGCACCCAAAAAGGGTGGTTTAGTGAAAGCTGTTTTGACTCCTGCTGCCTTTTTCCCAGACCCACTAACTCGCTCGACTGCCTACAACCATCGATCTGCTTCCTTATGATCGAACGACCCATGGCCATATCGCGCAGATTTGTGGCCCAAGGAATACCCGCCCGATGAGGGCGGTATTCCTTCTCCTCCCAAAGGCACTTGTGGACAGTTGAGTGGCATTGCAAGCAATCCATGAATACCCCTATCAGAATTGAGGGTGCCCGATAAAGGTGGTAAACTAGGAGTTGTTTTGCCTCCCAATGTCTTCCTTCCGAATTCACAATCCAGCTCAATAGCCTATCGCCGCCGATCTTTTTCCTCATTAGCAAACTGCCAATGGCACGAGGACTTTCACTGGCCAGGCTTCCAGTAGCTCCAGTGCCAATACAAACTATGTTGATCTCCTGTGAGACCCTTAAGTTCCCATACTCTGTGTATCCTTCTAATATACTCCTAATCTTCATTGACAAACGTTGATATTTCGTGGCCCTGTCTGTTCTGGTATTGCTCCCTGTCTATGAGGGCCCAAGAAGAACAACCTTCTCGCAATTGGCTGTCTGCTACCTCCTCCCACCTACAACACATGTTAGTTCGTGTGCATCTGACCCCTTCATTGGCTAGCCAGTCCGCAACTCTGTTGGCTTCCCTACGTACATGCACAAACCTGAGAGTTTTTAGAATTCTTAGGTGTGATTGAATTCTGTTATAGACCTGTAGAAGCCTCCAGTGGCTTGAGATTTTCTCTGGTGCTGATCCTGAGCCTATCCACTTGACCGAATTGATGACTAATTCCGAGTCAGCCTCGATGATAACATTATGCATGTCGTGCTCTATCAGTATTTCCAAGCATTGCTCCATAGCCATGAGTTTAGCCATATTGTTGGTAGATTTTCCCAGATGACTGTGAAAGATTACTTTTATGTTTCCCTCCTCATCTCTCATGACTCCACCATAACCAGCGTCTCCAGGATTACCTTTAGAGGCTCCATCTATGTTGAATTTTAAAAAGCCCTGTGAAGGGGGTTGCCAGAAAGCCTTTCCCTCTGAAGTATGCTTTATGGTAAGATGTGGACTCTGAGGGATATGAGTTTGTAACTCCAACCTTTCCAGAATGCACACCTCTCTGTATCTTGTATGCTTTCCTGTGGAAAAACCCCCAAGGGTGTTGACAGTCTCCTTTAGTTGTTTAAGGATTATCGTTATGATGCTACTCACTGGTCCATTTTTGTCTCTGAAAATCCTGTTGTTGCACTCTTTCCATACATTCCAGATCAAGAACCCTGGAGTCAAAGCCCAGGCTGTGTTTATTGTCTCATTGTCCGAGAAATCTCTTCTCCAATTTTTCAGTGTAACAATGATATTATTTTCATTCCTGTTTGTCTGCTTGAAGACATTTTCAACCCATTTCCATAGTGTTGAGGTGAAGGAACAGAGATTGAGAAGATGATTTGTGGTTTCTTCCTGCTCGCCACATAGGTGACATCTTGAGGGGCCAGAAAAACCTCTCTTTCTGAGATTCTCCCACGTTAGAATCTTGTCTTGTTGAACTAGCCACCTGAACAGTTTAATCTTCATCTAATGTGGGTTATTCCAAAGGTCTTTCCATGTCTTATCAGTGTTTGGAAAGTTAATACCTGTAACTATTCTTTTTGCTTCTTTGAGGTTGAAGTCACCCTCATTATTTCTTCCCCATCTTAATTGGTCATCTGAGGTTGAGGTCAAGATTTTCCTTTTTTCCAGAATAACTTCCAAGGCTTTAGCTTGAGTTTGCAACATTGTCAACTCATAGTAATTTGGAAGTTTCCAAATTCTCCATTTGCCATTGTTCCTTGTCTGATCCCAATAGTCACTTACCCTCTTTAATCCTTTGTTAATGGTATCAGTTTGGATGTTTTCTAATTTCTCGCTACTGAGGTTACTTTCCTGCTACCAATTGTCCTCCTATAACCAAGCCAGAGTTCCACTTTTGATCTCCCAGAAACTATGATTTTGTACTAAGGCTCTGTTCTCCTAGGCCCTGTTCCAAATTTGGGAACCTTTTACCTGTCCTGTCATTCTTATGAGGTTCGTTTCTTGCCAGTTCATTGCATACTTTTGTTTCCAAAGTTTCGCCCAGGGGTTTCGCATTTCCTTTAGCCATCTCCACCACACTTTTGCTCCCAGAACTTTGTTTAGAATGCCTGGGTCATGTAGACCCAAACCACCATGGGATTTGGGTTTGCATATCCTGTCCCAAGCCACCAGAGCCCATTTATTTTTCTCTTCCCCTTTCCCCCAGAGAAAGTCTCTTTGAATGTTTTTGATTTGTTGAATGACTCCTGTTGGTGCCAGAAGGGCTGATAGCATGTAGATTGGGATGGTTTGAAGGACTGCCTTAGTGAGGACCAGCCTCCCTGCTAGGTTCAGGGCTCTGTTTGTCCACTTGCTGATCTTGTCTTTCAATTTGTTTATTACTGACTCCCAGATGTCCTTGTTCAGCGGTTTGTCAGTGAGGGGAACTCCTAGATACTTCGAGGGCAGTGAATCTCTTTGAAAGCCTAAAATTCTGGAGAGGTTTCTCTGGATAGAAATATCAGTATTGAAAAAGAAGATCTTTGAATTTGAGAGGCTTGCCTTAGTACCAGTTGCCATTGCAAACTCATGTAGAATTTTCTTGAAATATTTGGCTTCCTTGACTGTAGGTATGCCCTGCAGCATAGTATCATCCACAAATTGCTGGTGTGTCACAGTGTCTCCATCTCGAGTGAGTTTCAGTCCCTGTATTCTTCCTTCCTCCTTGGCACCCATGATCGCTCTGCCTAACCCTTCCATCATGACAATGAAGAGGAATGGGGAAAGAGGATCACCTTGTCTGAGACCTCTTGAAGGTTCTGGAAGGAGAGCCATTGAGAAGAATTGAACAACTGGCAGTGGTGACGAGAGCCATGACCCACCTTATCCAATTATGGTCAAAGCCATATGCTTTTAGAACATCTCTTATGTAAGCCCAACTTAGTTTATCATAAGCTTTTGCTATGTCCAACTGAATTATCATCCCTGCTTGCTTGTTGATTTTGAGGGAATGTACCACTTCATGAGCTTGAATTATATTATTGAGAATTTGTCTCCCTTCCACATAACCTGTTTTCTCCTCTGACACCAGAGTTGGGAGGAGGGGCTTAAGTCTGTTGGCAATGACTTTGGAAATTATTTTGTACACCACATTGCATAATGCTATGGGTCTGAACCTGTCAGGAGAGGTGGCTTTTTCTTGTTTGGGGATTAAGGCAATGAAGGATTCATTGAGTGCCCTCAAAATTAATTTAGAGTTTCTCGAGTCCTCCACTACCTCCAGAATATCTTGTTTGACTATCTTCCAACATATTTTCAAGAAGTCCAAAATGAAACCATCTGGGCCTGGAGCTTTCCCATTATGCATCTCTTTGATAACTTCCTCAACCTCTTCCTCCATTATTGGTTTATTGAGATTATAATTGTCTTCCCTGGAAACCAGTTTAGGAATATACTGAGTAAATCTTCTCGTGAATTGGGATATGTCTGCTATGGTTTCCTCAGCAATGCTCTGAAAATGCTGGACTAATACATCCTCCATTTCCTCATGAGTATTTTTTTCTATTCCTTGAGGATCTGTGAGTTTCAAAATCCTATTGTTATTTCTGTGTGCTATGGTGGATTTGTGAAAGAATTTGGTGTTTCTCTCCCCTTCCTTAATCCATTGTACTCTAGATTTTTGTCTCCAGAAAATTTCCTCTTGTAGACATTTGTTGTCCCATTCATGCTGAAGCGAGTTTGCTAGCTTTTTTCTTTCCTATGTGAAGCCTTCTATGATGACAATTTGGTTTATTTCCCATAATTTCTTTCCCACTTCTCCTTTAGCTTTGAAGATGTTTCCAAACTCATTTTTATTCCATTCTTTGAGTCTTCCTTTGATGTGCTTGAGCCTGAGATGTAGAAGGAACATCTTCATGCCTTGAAAGTGAAGCTCTTCTTTCCACCATTTCTCAATGTTTGTGAGGAAATCAGAGTGAGTGAGCCAAACATTCTCAAACCTGAAGGGTCTATTTCTTGGTTTTCTAGTTAAGGAAGCTTCCAGTTGGATGGGCCAGTGGTCTGAACCTCCAAAAGGTAGGATGAACGCTGCCAGGCTTTGTCCAGTGAGCATAAGTTCCTATGAGATTATGAATCTATCTAATCTTAAGGCTACTTGGGTAGAATCCCCTCTTTTATTATTCCAAGTGAAAATTCCATTGGTTGTGTCCATATCCACCAGTTTCATATTGGTGAGGAAGTTCTGGAAGGCAACTAAATCTCTACCAAGTATTCTAGTTCCCCCTTTTTTTTCCATTAGGGATTTGATCATATTAAAATCTCCCCCCAAAATCGAGGGTAATGTTGGATGCCTTTGTTTCATTTCCTCTAGAGAGGCAAGGAGCCTGAATTTATCTTCCAGTGGTTGAGGGCCATAGACATTGGTGATCATATAACACTCCCTGTCATCCACAGGTTGCATAATTAGAGAAAGGTAGTGCTTGGACGCCTCCGCATCAAGAATACCAAATTTCTGAGGATTACATAGAGTGAGAATACCTCCAGCTGCTTTAGTTGCTTTGACCTCAAGATACTCATATTTATTTAACCATTTGCTATGCTTTTCTCTGATCCTCTCTATCGAGCATTTTGTTTCCTATATGAACACTATGTCCAGTTTTTCCTCTTTGATTCTATTACTTAGATTTCTTTGTTTCCTTCTGCTCCCTAGTCCTCTAATGTTCCAGGTTGTGAGATTCATTGAGGGGGGTTTGTGAAGGAGTAACTGGAGAGATCTTTCATCCTACCTGAGTCAATCATGAGTTTTCCACATTCTAGTAGCAATTCTTTCTGTCTCTTTCTTCCTCTTTTCTTGCTTGGGTTTTTAGTCACTCTTCCTATTGTTAATCCCATTGAGGTAACCCCTCTGTTTTCCTGATTGTCATGTCCTCTTTTGACTCCTAGGGCTTTATGATGTGACCTGTTAAGGAATAGCTATTGCACCCTATCAACTTCCTCCTGTGGTAGAGAGTTAATTCCTTTGTTGCCTCCTTGTTCTAGAAACTTTTCTAGTTCAAGGTTCTCCCTCTCAAGGATCTCCTGTAAGTCTTGGTCCTCTGTACCACTTTCACTTTGGGTCATATCATGGTCCCTTTCTATTTCCATGGTGCTCAATGGGTCTATTTTGCGTTCATTCTGTTCCTGAATGATCTCCATGCTAGTCTCTTTTCCTTTCCCCCTTATTTCCTGGTCCTCTGGTTTCATTTGAGTTCCCTCCTCTTCTTCTGCTTCTTCTAAGATCTCAAAACTGTTGTGACTTCTTGCCTTGCTTGCACTAGGGTTCTTTTGGGTCTTCTTTCCCCCTCCTTTCCCTTTTCCTCCCACTTTAATAAAACCTGTGAGGTCTTTCCCTTTGTTGGTTTTCTGGTGTTCTTCCCTTGTATTAAGAGGGCAGTCTCTGAATAGGTGTCCATGTTCATGACATTTGCGACATCTCAGTGGTATGTGTTCATAGTCAACTACCTGAACCCATTCATCATCATAGAATTCTAGGATAACTTCATCTGGGAGTGCTCCTAATAAGTCCATCTCAACACATATGCAGGCAAAGGAGGTATACTTTCCTCGAAGAGTTTCCTTTGAAATCTTTAAAAAATCACCTAATTTGTTACCTATAGCTTTTAAAGATTCTGATATCCAATAATCTAAAGGTAAGGAGTATAGTCTAATCCATACAGGGACTGATGTGAATGTTTTTCACTCCGGAACAAAGTTCATCGTCCAAGGTCGCATATAGAGACTAGCAGCTACATAGAAGTATGGTCCTCCTTCAAAAATTCTGTCCCTGTCTTCCAAGTTCGTGAATACCACAGTAAAAAAACCTTTAGATCCAAGATGTATATTTAACTCACCTTTTGGTTTCCAAGTGTATTTTATCCAAGTGTACAAAGCTTTTTCCGTCGGCCAGATTCCCATAAACTTGCATATTATCGCATAGTTTGTCATATGATCCTTGTGCTCTTGCAGAGCTAGATCATTTAGGATTACCCACGGTTTAATGTTGGACTTTGGTTTACAGGGCCCCATCTTAGCACTATTCTCAGATCCCTGACCTCTGTCTTCTCCTTTCTCCTCCTGTCGGACTTTCTCGTGGGTCCCTTCCTCTTCATGGGGTTTGCTGCCTTCCACCTTCTGAGTGTCAAAAAATTTTGTCTTGTTCTCCGAGGAGTTTTGAGGCTTGTTTCCATTCACTGCTCTGCCTCTGTTTGAAACCACATTACTGTAGGAGGGAGTGGAGCTCCCTCCTCCTTGCTCTTCCATGGTTACCCACTTACTTCCTTCGCTTCCTGTGTTGAACCCTAGTTTTTCCTCTGACCTCTCTCCTTATCCGTTTGCAATTCATGAATTAATTCATCCACCACATTTATCGAAGTTAGTGGAATTATCATTGGAGGAAATGTCTGAGGAATTTCAAAAGTAAGTTTGTTGAATTATTTTTACTTATTTCTATATTATAATTTTCTTTTAAATATAACATATTGTTCTTGGTAGTATTTGTTATACAGATCATTATATTAACCTTTTTTACTTTATCTATACAGTCACAAAGTTTACATGAAAATAAAAGAACAAATGGTTAAATTGTTGAATGAAGATAGTTGGGATGATGTTGTACGCAACTATCTAGATTCAAGTTCTACATCAACATTAAATTTTTATTTATTTTTTATTTTTATTTATTATTATTATTATTTTTTATCTTGCATTTAAAAATGTATGTTGATTTATACATTCATTTTATTCATTTGTATACTATTTTTATCTTACAACTTATACATATATTTGTTTATTTGATTAAAGATGAGGAAGGATGCAAATGGAGCACCATATAGTTTCAGAACCTTTATTGAAAAAATTAAGATCAAAAGATTGAAGAAGCAACGTTTTAGGGATGTTGAAATTGATCCAACTCTTACTCATTTCATTTGGAATGGGCTTGACACTGTTCAATATCAAGTAATACAAGGTGACTGTGAAGACATTTCTAAACTCGTACTTAAAAGGGATTATGTCCTAGTTATTGCAGATATTCCCCATGGTTTCAATATCCCAAAAATTGACTATGCTAGTGACCCTTATATTTATCAAGCTCTTAGTAAAGTGGTTGCGGGATTTCTAGAAGTCACATCATCACCATTATGGAGGTTTGTGACATTTCATTCAGATACACAACTGGCAATGTTATTGTCAAGCTTCAAGGGAAAATAAACTCAAGGATGCCTCTTACATAGTAAGACGTTGAAAATGTATATTTCATTAATGTTAAAAAATTCATTTATGTACAAGTTAATTGAACTTTTACTATTTCATGTTAGAGGAAAAAGTCAAATCTTCTTAATTGTGAATATCAACCATTTATAAATGATTGTGAGTTCATCCATATTGATAGTTGGGAAAAAGATGATAGCTATATGTCTATGATTTTTAATCATGTAGATGGAAAGAGTCATAGCCAAGTACGGGCTTATGACGCTGTTGTGAGAAAACTAACATATGAAGATAAAGAAGCAAAATTAGAGATAGTTAACATTTATAAAAAGCCATAGTTATTGATTAACTATCTTATAGACATATGTTAAAATGAAGAAGATTGGGTTCCAGATTTATTTTCTGGATCATGTAAGTTTTATTATTATAATATAGAATTGAATTTCAATATCTTCTTTCTTAATTTATATGTCATTATACTAATTTACTTCATTATTTCCTTTTTGCTTGATAATTAGGTACAACACTAGCATATTTCCTTCAAAAAGGAAGAAATTGCATTGCCATTGAAAAAGACCTAGTACAGTGCAATTTTATTCAACAAAGAATTAATGCTCTTCAATTTCTTCCAGATGCAATGCAAGAAATTGGGTTGAAGAAAGAGGATTTTAGTGAATCACGTGTGGCAAAAAAGGCAAAGGAACCTCAACCACCATTACATGGAATGATTGGAAAGGCATACATTGAGAGATTCATAGACATCAAAGATCCATGAGAAGAGGAAACTGAATAAAATGAAGCAGAAAATATTGTGGAAGAAGACAATGATGAAACTCTAGAGGATGAAGAGTTTGGATTACGTGATATTGTTGATTAAATTTAAGCTATGCTTGGAAATCAAGATCATTTTTTGTAACTATTAATTAGTTATACTTGCAATGTTATGACTATGCCATTATATGGGAAGAATAAGCATTCAATTAATGTTGTTATGTGTTCAATATTTGTATTATGTGATTTTCGCATTAATTTTTATGTTAATCATTATTTTTTGAAAAAAACAATGATTATTATTATTTTTTTGACATGAAATTTATATAAAAAAAACTATTATTTAACCATTTTTGTTTATTTTTTCCTATAAAAATTGTGATTTTGACATGTCATTTTTAGACAAAAATTATCAAAATGTGTAATTTTTTAGTTATATTTATGTTGAAAATGGTTATTTTTATGTCAATTGTTAAAAATTATTATTTTTTAGAGACAATTATTTCATGTGCATTGAAAAATTAATTAACGATGTATAAATATGTAGAATATCGAAACTTTAAAATATCGGCCTTCTTCTTCAAATATGCAAAACAATAAAAGCCTCACTACAAAAAAATAATTTAAAATAAAAACAAGAAAATATGAAGAAGAAAACCACTTCAAAAATTGTTAAATTTAGAAAATAATTATTTACATTTCATACATTAGAAAATTTAAAGTCAAAAAATAGGTCTTTTAAAAAAGGGCCTAATGCAGAATCACCACTTTTTAAAATCAACATGAAAATCACTACCATTCTAAAATGTAATGTACATAAAAAATTTAAAGTGCCAAAAACTATGCTAAAAAAAATGTGTATTCTGCATCGCCACTTTTCAAAATTGGGTCACTTTTTTTCTATTTCTACGAAACGAGTAATCGTATCAGTTCCCGTTTCAAAGTTTACATTGTTCACATTGTATGCTGCACATATAGCGCCAATACCTCTTAAGTTTGTATGAAACTCGGGTTGATAATTAAAAGTCGATAGCCTTAGGAGTTACAACATTCTTGCTGCAATACCGAGTCTCATCACTTTTTGGTGCCGTTGCTGGGGAAGTGTCAAAGTATGCATTGTTTTCTTCCCTAGTTGATTATTTTTTTTTACTTTTTGCAACAATAAATAAATAATTGCATTAGGCATATTTCATTTCAAAAACAGAAAAGTGCATTACATTAGTTTTTTCATTCAATGATAAAAACAAAAAAATTCTGCAACACCAACCCACTCCCCCATTTGATCACGTGGTGTAGTAAGAGCCACATCACCATTCACTTTTACAGGTAGAAGAAGAATATGACAAATAATGTAGAAGAAGAAGAGGTAACAGAGAAGGTAGGAGAAATGGATGGAGATGATGATAATGAGGAAGATTCTCTCTGATTTCCCATTCAAGATACTCATGGTAGTGTGCACATGAAGAACATCCCTCCATCTTTTCTTCCAAAATTTCATGGTCTAATGTCAGAGGATCTAGAAACCTTTCTCTTTGATTTTGAAATTGTTTGTAGATCTTATGATTACTTATTAAAAACTCAAAAACCGAGATTTTTTCCGACAACATTGAAGGATAGAGCTCTTAAATGGTTCATGAGTTTAGGGACTAATTCAATAAGATCATGGAATGATATGAAAAATATATTTCTAGAAAAATATAAAGATCATGATCTTAAAGAAGAAATATTTAGAATGAATCAAAGAGAAGATGAGAGTCTAGAGGATCTAATAGAGAGGTTTACGTATCATGTTAAGAGGGAAAAACTAAATCATTTAGGATCTGACACACTAAAAACCCTCTTACTTAGAACAATTAGGGATGAGTGGATTGATATTCTTGATCTCATGAGTAAAGGTGATGTATACCAATTATCGTTTGAAGAAATTTGTGAAACATGCAAACACATATCAAGAGGAAGGGCAAGGGTATGTAAATCAACATCAAGATTGGTAAGTCAAGCTAAACTTGGAAATTTGCTTGATAAATTTAAAGAAAAAATTCTTAGCAATTTAAGTCAACAAGTAGAAATGTTAAGAATGCAAGATGAAGAAAAAGAAGATGATGATATTCGTGTTGTCCATGCAGAATCACATGATGTTAAATGTTGCTCCATATTACCACGATTGAAGGAAGTTCACCAAGAGGACAATGGAGCAAGTCAATTGCCAATGCAGCTATTTTATGTAGCTCCAAGAAGACCATGGTAGCCTATTCAACCTGACATGATGCAAGAGCCTAATTCACAATTTAAAGCTTATGAACATCCATCTCAAAGTAATTGGAATACACTCTTTCTTTGGCAACATTGGCCATCTCAACCCCAAAACCAATCTTAGCAACAAGGTTAGCAAGGAACTTATGGGAACCATCCATGATATCCTCAATATCCTCCATACCTAACTCCATGTTATCCCTACCATTCATCTCCACCACAACCACAACTCCAACCATATCCATCTCAAATATCCACTCCCACTCAATTACCTATACCAACATTCCCGAACTCACACATTAAAGTAGCTCAGCTCACTTACAATGCTGAGGTACAACACTTCCAAACATCTCGTCTTGAGATCAATGGTATTCAACATAGCTCAGGAAGAGTATTGCAAAAAAGAGATTATCTTGATATCATTGAAGGACCACATCCAGAAGAAGAAGATTCAAATGAGATGACCACAAAATCATGGGCTGCACTTGATGAAGAATAGACATCAAAATCGGAGATTGAGAAAGCTCCCTCATGGTTACCATCAAATCCTCCATGTATTCAAGAGAAAAATCGACAAAAGAGGAAGATTTGAAGGTCATGGTAGAAGAAGACATGAAGAATGATCTAGATAAGCAATCAAACCAAGGGCATGAAAGTTATATTGAGGTTTGGTTCCAGACACTCCCTAAGTTGCAACAACACTCTTCTTCAATTGTGCTTGATATCATCAAATTCAAAGCATTTGATCACTCAAATCCAGGTACATGTCAAAGCATACATTTCAAGCCTACAAATCATTTTTTCTGTCATCTTGATGTGCACATGGCTCCATTGGAAGTATTCTTATACTTGAAAGTGATTTTGTTTTTCAAGTAGGGTAGGGTAGAAAAAAAATGAAAAATAAGAGAAAAAATAAAAATCTCAGGTGAAAACCTCCTTTGAGGCACCTTAGATTGACTCATTGATTTAAAATCTCCATGAGGTGGTCAATGAGTTGGAAAAAAGAAAAAAAGAGAAAAAAGAAAAGATCCTAGGTGAAAACCTCCTTTGAGGCGCCTAGGTAGACCTACTAGTTGAAAACCTCCTTGAGGTGACTAGTAGGCATAGAAGAAAAAAGAAAAAAAAAAATATATTTGCCCCATGTGTCTCTCTGATGAATGCATGTACTCTCCAACATCTGCAAGCAACAAAAACAAGTTGGTACCAAAAGAAAAAAAATTGGCCAAGCCTAGTCAAAAGAAGTCAAATTTTGACTTTCTCCTCTTTTGCTCAAATGCTCCAAAAGGCAAAGGCCATGCCAATCCATCACCCTCATCTATTTCCACCATCCACTCATCATTTCCAAGCTTCTACCACTCATTTTTCTTGTTGTCCCAAAATACTACAGGAAGGCTTTGTTTTACTACATGAAACAAAAATACATAGAGAAGAAATTTATTTTTGCCATAACTTGAAAAGAATGCATCCATTTTCCAAGATGTCTCATGGCGAGATGAATATGGATGATGCTAACATACTCAAGCAATTTCAGTGAATTCCAGTACACGATTTCCAAGAAATCGACCTCAATCTCCTACAGCCATTTTTGAATTTTCTCGATATCTGTGCATACATTTAAAAACATGTTTCATGGGGAGATGCATATGGATGATGGTAACATGTCCAAGCAATTTTAGAAAATTCTAGTGCACGATTTCCAAGAAATTGACCTCCATCACCTTCAACCATTTTTAGTTTTTATCGCGATTCGTGCATCCATTGGCCAAGATTTTTTGAAGGGGAGGTGCATAATGATGATGGCAACATGCTCAGAAAGTTTCTGGTCAATCCATTCTAACATTTGGGAGATATGGACAAAACAAGTATGCTACAAGAGACTGTCCTGAATTACCACAGGATCTCTACAAGAAGTTCTAAATTACTACAAGATCTCTACAGGAAGGCTGAGAAGAAGCTACAAGAGGCAATATGATGGATAAATGGGTTAAAAGGTAAGGTATTCTTTAGGGAAGGTTGATATAGGTCCCCCAACACCTTCACATCAACAAGAAGACAACCCATTAGAAAAATGAGATAAAAAAAAAAGAAAAAGGCAGTCAAGAAGATGTACCTGAGTCATTAGAAGCACAAAAACATCAACTCAGCAGTAGCATGCATGTCTCTCCAATAACCATCAAGTAGGTACAAGTATGCAATATTCTTGACCTCTTCTCTTGAGCATATTATAGTTAGAAATTTGTTGTCAATGCATGAGAGATAAGGTTTTATAAGCTAAGGATGGGTCAACAGTCTCGACCACCTTCAACTAATTAATTTCAGCTCACTCATCACTCATGCAATGTGGAAATGTCAAATTATGAAGGGTGATGATTTCAAGGAATGGGGACAACAATTAAATGAATTTTTTTTTGCAAAGGCCAAGTCACCACAACACTCCAAGCCCTCCATCCACTTCATATTCACTATCTATCCATCATTCATCCATCCCATTTCATAATTTCAAGAACAAACCCTACAGTTTGTCTCACCTTGAAAAATTCTTGAAAAATCAAACAGAGCATCCTCTCCATTTTCACAAACCTACATTATTTTTCATCACTCCCATACAGTTTGAAGACTTTGAAGGAAGAAGGAATGAATGCTATAGGAAGGTAGAATGCTGCTACAAGAAGGAAGAAAGGAACAAATTGTGCTAAAACCCAAAATGGAAGTGCCTAACAGAGACCTAATCAAAACATATAACTCCAAGGCCATTAGGAAATCACCTAGGCCAAAAAAGAGAAGAAGAAGGCAACAAAAAGAAATAAGGCATTCACCATCAAAATAGAACTCAAACTACAGTGATGAAAAGAGGTTTTCTAAGAGGTCTCCAATCTCTTTATAGCTTTTTTCCAAGGCCTAAAAATGGGAAAAAGGCATGGGTGTCAAGTTGAGGGACTGTCCTAGGCTCAGACTATAATTTATGCTCAAAAAGGGTTTCCTGTAGTTTTAACGAGGTTTCCTGTAATTATGACAAGAATTACTACAGGATGTCCTAGTTCTCATCTAAAGGAATTTTGAGGGTTTTAGGGGTGTCCAAATGGTGGAAAAAGGTAGAAGAAGGTTGATAAGGATGTGGAAGACCTTGTCAAACTGAAAAATATTCAAAAACCCATCTTGAATAAGGGGAAGAAAGCAAGCTAATGGTCACAAAAAACAATGATTTTTCTATGCACAAATAAATTTTTGGGCTTGTCCTTGCAGAACTTACATCCAAGATTCTTAAGAGAAAGGACTGAGGAATGCATAAGAGAGAGGCCACCAGGGCCATGAATGAGTCACAATGAGGTCCCTAAATTACTCAGAGGATGAGCAACACTTTCATCAGGGGGGTATGATGGGCTTCTAAATTAGACATAAATTAAGGCCCGTGCCTCTAAATTAAGCATAAATTATGACCATCATTCAGCACACTGAACCTATCTTTTTGCATTAGATAATGTATTTTTAACTTTAATATATTTATTAGGAAGCTTTATGAATAATTGCATATTTGTGCCTAATATTATTTATTTTTGTGGAATATTATGAAAATATTGGGTAGATTATGAAGATTTGGAGGAGGAGATAATTTAGGGACTTGCTCCCTACTATAGGAGGATCAATATTAAATAATAAATTAACAAGATATTATGGAATTATGTCATAGATTGTGGAACTCCAATGATTGATAAAATCTAGGAATGTGTTCCCTGCCATTTAATGCAGATTCCTAGTATTGGGAACCAGATCCACTAATCAAGGGATTTTGGTGGGGAAAGATTCCTCCTTTCATGGGGAATGATTCCTAATCATTTTGTATAAGTACCAAGTCGAATTTTTCTCTAGGGAGAGATTTTTTATTAGTCTTCTTGTGGAGAGAACTCGTATTTTTGCAGCTCCATTGTATTTTCTTGCAGGGATGTAATTGTATTGATGAAAATAATGAAAATTGGTGTCATGATCAACTTATAAATTTTGTTCTCCTCCATAGGTCTCTGATTTTCCTTCAGCTTGGCCATCCCAGGAGTCTCAAAGCTTTTTTGTATCATTTTCTTTTCTTCTTTTCACTTCTTATTCACATGCATCTCTTGTTCTTATTTCTTTCCATTTCTACATTTAGTATTAATGATTTCTTGTTGTAGGATTAGCTTAAATGGTTGATGTAAGTTCTTTTGCAAGATCACAAGCATCATTTAATCCTTTGAAAATCTTTGGAAGGTCATAGTAATCATTGAGCTACTTGGATTAGTTTTCTTATTCCCAAATCTAGATTTCTGGAACTCCTTTTTAGCAAAGAACAATAAATTTCTGCTATTTTTTAGAGCATGCTAATGAGCTTCAATCGAGTTGGTTCCACTTGAATTAGATCACAAAAAAATTCTATTTAATAACAAAATTTACCCCATTGCATTTTCACTTGATTAGGTTAGGCATTTGATAGATTTACTAGCTCACTAGTTCTCGAATTTTTGATTTTTAGACTAAGTAATTTTCCGTTATTTAATAAATCTTTCCCATGTATAGATGAATTTGTGGATAGATGCAGATAATAATGTGTGTTGTTATAGGAGCTTCTACATTTCAGGGAGACCTCATCTCGTTCGCCTCATCCAAGCCTCCTCCACCCATGTCACCAAAGTAAAAATTGTCATTTCCATTGAGCAAATCTATCCATCTTGAAGCCCTTGCTTGAGTTCTGAGTAGTGTCCACCACATCCATGCCTTATTATTCCATTATCCACCTTTACCAAGCTCCATTCCACCTTTTAGGCCACTTCCTAGGCTTTCAACTTACTTTTAATTATAAAACAGGGGATCCTGTAGACATCCTGTAGGAACTAGTACTTCCTGTAGACATCCTGTAGGAAAACCTGTAGTGGCTTGTTTTGAGCTCGAATTGAGAACAATCATCACTAGAAGCCAGGATTAGGCCCCTACTTGCCCTCCAATCCATCTGAACCATTGTAATCCTTTTCCTCCACACTTGTCTCCCCTACCAAAGAACTAAGCAAGATTAGCATTTACATTTTTCAAGTAAAAAGATAAAAAGGAAAAAAATATTTTTATTCATGCACACAGCAGTTACCACTCTCTAGATTAGATTTCATGCTCAGTTAGTTTAAATCATCACATGTGATAAATAGGGTTAAGTTAAGTTTCTTTTACATTTACTTCATGATCTTTATGCAATTAGAATATGTTTATTTCCTTGTACTTTATTTCTTGCAATAGGTTAGGGTTTCCATTTCAGTTCATTTTCTGCAATTGTTTAGGGTTTGATTTCAATACATGCACTCCATTACATCATGACAAGAAAGGAATGACACATTGTATGATGCACATATAGTGCTGATACCTCTTAAGTTTGTACGAACCCCGGCTTGATAATTAAAAGTTGGTAGCCTTCGGAGTTGTAGCATTCTTGCTGCAATACCGAGGCTTATCAAGACCTGGCCTATGACCGTCAGCTTATCTTACCATTTTAGTGTTATATCAGAGCCCCTTCATATCGTAACTTTTTCAAAGTTCCGATTGCGTCTTAGATCCTTCTGTTTATCCTTTAGCTCATTTGGTCTCCACACGGCCATGTGCCAGACTCTATTAGAGCCCCTTTTATCTTAACCTTTGCAAATGCCACTTCCACAGGAGTTACGATGTCCTCAACCTCCAATATGTTGACCTCCAAGATGACGTCATTCTTTCATCATTTCTCCACATGGTGCGTCCTAAGTGGTGACATGTGTCACTCTGATTTTCACATTGGGCCATCAAAAATTCCAAAACAAGCTACCACATGTCCACCATACTGACACATCATGCTGACATCAGTGGCCACTCCAGTTCTCAAGGACCATCTCCAGCTCCCACGTGTCTTATGTGAGGAGAGAGAAAGTGCCTCCTTCTTCCCTGGTTCTGAACCAAAATCCTTTATATTTCTACTCCTTCGCAAACCTTGACACTATCAATGAGTTGTAATCATAAGGACTTATGAGGCTATGATATTCCAATATGTTTCGACCTCTGATGTTCCAATGTTCTGATGGCCTCCTACTTCAGATACCCTGATATGACCTGCTCCGAGGTTCCGATATTCTCTGACCTCCAATATAGCCTGCTCTGATGCTCCGATGGCCTCCAACTTCCAATATCCCAATATGACCTTCTCTAATCTGCTGACATCCGATATTTCGATCTTCTTAGGACTTCAAGACCCTGACATCGATAGATCATAACTTTTGATCTAGGAGACCATTTTCAGATTTCCACACACTGTTCGAAATATCTTTCAAAGTTCTTTCCAATGGAGAGGGTCTTATGTAGATTTTGAGCCCATCTGCTAGCTATAAAATGACTGCAAAATCTCTGTCATTATTTTCTCTTGGAATTCTGAACTCCCAACCACCATATTCATCATTTTATGGCTTCTCTAGTAAGCCTACTACTATGATGATTCTCTACAGAGCACTGCAGCAACCATGGGACTCCTCCTGGAGTCCCAATCGCCATAGTAATCATTTTATGGATTTTCCAATAAGCCTGCTACTGCGATGATTCTCTACAAGAATTCTGCAATTACCATAGGAGTCTTCCTGAGCCTAGACTAACAATCACCATAGTCATAATTTTATGGATTTTCAATAAGCCTACTACTATGATGACTCTATATCAGAAACGTGCAACTACCATAGGATTCCTCTTGGACTCCCAATCATGCTAATCCAGTTAACACCAATTCCAACACACTCATAACTGCTAGCCATCCAGACAACTCCAACTACCCAACAATATGTTTACCTGTGGAAATGTGATGAAGGATGCTCTATCTCCTCAACCAAGAGAAAATAAGGTGGAGTCTAACGATTCCCCATAATAGAGAAGTAAAAGCTAGGCCAGTCTTGGGTTCAAAACCCATAAGAGAAACCCTAAATATGTCATACACATGACATGAAACATCATTAGAAATCAGGAAAAAACTTGTAAATAAAAACATAAAGATTAAATAAGAGATAAAGCACGCGTTGGAGAAATTACCAAGAAAACCTCCATAGGACCTTCAAACTCTTAGTGGAAACAAAGAGAAACGAAATGGTGAGAGATATAGCAAGGGATTCATAGAAATTTCATAATGAAACACATGGCAAAGAAATAAGGGTTCCTCTATAGAAGAGCATAGTGGTGGCTAGAGAAAAAGTAAAGGAAAAATGAGAACTTCTAGGGGTAGCTCTCTTTTCCTAAAAGAAACCCTTACCCCTATGCACCATTGGATTGTTTAAAAACCATCTAGACCATCCATAGAATGTTCCACACAAAACACCATGTGGAAGCCATGTGCCACCGCTTAGTTGAATGAATTTTACATGTCCATGTGGAAAGTCCACCTTCCACAAAGATACAATCAATTCATATTGGTGCGTTACAATGCCCATGGCATGTTATACCAAAGAAATTTTATATAAAAGTTTAATGTGTATATTAATATGGGAGGTATTATACTATGTTATAGTCCTAAGTGAACATTCCTCATTTTATAGACCAATTTGGTTAATGGTATGGACAGGAATAAGGTTCACCTAGTGTTGAACTTAAATAGGCCAAGGGTTGCAAGGTACCCTTAGGTGTAATTCAATAATTGGGTAAATCAATTCACGAGCATAATATAATCTAATAGAATAAACTTTCATGAAATAATTATATATAAATATATAGAGAGTAGGAGGAAAAGAAATGGCTTATGCCAGTATCACATATATAAAATGAATGATAATGGTGTTGAGGAAATACCATAAAGTTAATTTGAAAACACGCAGGAGGTTCCAAAGGGATTATAAGGATATCTAAAGAAACTTTGATGTATCCATAATAGAGGTGATGAGTAACCAAGAGAAGATAGGATTTTAATCCTCTAGTAAGCAAGCCTTAAGGATAAACCTATCTATGTAATTAATATTTTATTGGAAGGTTATGTGTTACCATTAGAGTGGACTCCTCCACATGCCACTTAGAGGATGACGATTACCAAGATACAGTTTAAATTAAAAGGTAAAAAATATGAAAGAAATGGATACACACATGAAAGTTGTTAATGGTCAAGGTTGAAAGAGGAAAATAACTTAATTATTTAACAAATTGGAAATTTTGTTTATGTTTCAACTTCATGTTTCTTCTACTCTCTAATATTATAACTTCTCCTCACATGCCTAGCCTTTTGCAAAGAATTAAAATTTGATAATGAATATCAACCATTAAATCATCAGATTTATATAAGATGTATTAATACATAACATTATATAAGAAATGGGCAAAGTGTTTGGCAAAAACATAAACAACGATTTAGGTGGTGTCATAATAACTCCATGTTGTATAGTTGTATACATTATGATTCAATGCTTGTAAAGGGGGATTTTTAAGATGAGGCATGCTTATAAGGAGAAAATGATAGACAACTTCCTGTATAACCTATAAAATATATGGTACGGACAATTTGCTTCATGTTAACATTGATAGTCTCTTCACCATAGCCACTTGTAAAAATCTCCAATTTGAAAAAAATGTTCAAATGATCATGAAATTTCAACGCCAAGTTGAAGCAATATAAAACATCTAAGTAATGAAAAGACAATACTACAATAGTTACATGAGAACATAATTTAAAGAGCGTTGATTATAAATAAACTATTGTTGACTTGTAGATTTAGTTGGAAGAAGAATAGAGTTAAGGAATAGAGATAACATGCATTAAGAATCTAATGATGAGTGTGCATTTTTACCTTATGTATGTGTGATATGGTTACATTTTTACCTTATGTATGTGTGATATGGTTATATTATTGTGTTTGTCAACAATGTATGGTGTTATACTACTTGTTGTTGTTAAATTTGGATGTGCTGTTGTAGAGAAAAAGTTTGTAACACTAAAAACATGATATATTATGTTAGTTTGGTACTATACTAAATTGTCTCTATAAGCGAGGTTTTATGTAAGAGTGAAAAATGATGTGTAGTGGGGAAAAAATTTGAGAATCTAATTGCATTGTTTAAAGAAGAGCATCGCGAGATCAAAGGACAAGAGGAAAAAAAAAGGAATATTTTAACACTTTAGGGCTAGATGTAGAAATTCATTGTAGATTTAAACTACTAATTGTAATTTACTAAAACAATATACATGAATATATTCTACCAACTATAGAAGCAATTAATGATCACGAAATCAAGAAGCATACAAGAGAAATAATTCAATCAACACATTACACAATTATTTCATGGGGAAAGCCACTAAAAACCCCTGCTATCTGTATATTGCATTAGTCAGAAAATATGAGAAGATTACAATGCTTTGCTCAAGCTCGAGCAACCTCTGCACTATCTCTATCTGTCTCAAAACTTCCTAGATAAGCCTTAGCCAATACTTAACCAATTTTATGCTTGCCCAAGTCCCTATTTCCTTGTGTTGTTTCCTTTGGAATCAGTCCCTATTAATTAGGGAAATTCCTCAATTGGAATTGCACAATCCATCATAGGCCTTCCTCTGGCTGCATGCACCACCTGTACATTTTGGATGATTATACAACTGATATTACTCTACCCTTGAAATCCAATATCAATTGGGTAACTCTCAGATCACACACGCATGAGTTATGTATGGCTGAATGATTTGTTAACTGGTTGAACACATGAAGTTTCACCCCACTGCTAGACCACCTACTAGTTCCTCTAACAGTTGGAACTAGTTTAACTGACTTTAACTCAATTAAACTAAATTAATTAATTACAACTCAAAATAAACTCAACGAAGGC
Source organism: Pinus tabuliformis (assembly GCA_031772625.1). Lineage (NCBI taxonomy): Eukaryota > Viridiplantae > Streptophyta > Pinopsida > Pinales > Pinaceae > Pinus > Pinus tabuliformis. The sequence continues at coordinate 794,552,653 of CM062815.1, read as the reverse complement.
TCCTATAAAGTAGGAGCCACTCTACATGACTCAAGTTATACCCTAAACTCAAATTAATTGAACCAACTAAGTCAAATTAACTTAGTTAACTTGTACGAGTTGTCTTGTGATGTGGAATTACAAATTTTCTCCTAATTTAATTCAAGGGAAAATTAAATCATTATTTTCTTGTTGCATTTTCAACACTCCCTCTCAACAAGAAATGGATGATCATATACCCCAATCCTGCCTCTATGGAACTCAAATTTCCTCTTGACAATTCCTTAGTCAAGATGTGTGCATCCTATTCTTCTCTAGGAATGTACTCCATCAACATGATTCTTTTCTACACACAATCTCGTAGATGGTGATACCAGATGTCGATATGCTTGGACTGATCATGAAAAGCTAGATTCTCAGAGAGTTTGATACAACTATGAGTGTCATAGTAAATCACTGTAGGATCTGTTGAAATGTGGCAACAAGAATATTCCAAATTTAATTTGTTCTTGAATCAAAATTCGAATTTAGTCTCACCAGCTATTTGAAAAATAATTAATTAATTCATCTTGAGTTAATTAGTTGGAGAAATTCAAACATGAAGTCTTTATGAAGTCATGCAATAGTTATCCCTTTGATTGAGGAAGTTATTCCTTAATTAAGGAGATAAGGATGAGTTGTATTTGAGTTGTAATTAGTTAGCTCAGTTAACTCAGTTAATTCCAGTTAAATTAGTTCCAAAAAAATTATGGAACTAATTGTGAGTTCAGTCAGTTAATGCATGCATGCATGAAACTAGTGTACTCCAGATAACTGAGTATTCTCTCATAAATAACTCATGCATGTCAGTTCAGACAAATGCCCAGTTGAGATTAAAGGCAGGGACAATGTACTATTAGTTGCAAGAATTTTCCTATAAGAAAATCTCTTGCATGCAGAAGGAATTCATTCCTTGAGATTTGCGCAGTTTTACAGTGTGTTGGAGCAGTGTGTGAGATCAATGTCACACAAAGTTACAGCTGGAGCACCCAGGGAAAACAGTGCAAGGAAATAGGAGGCTTGGAGGACAGAGGGAAAGGCATATGAGTTGTCTAATATGTATATGAGCAGTGAGAGGGATTGTATTGAGAGCTGGATAGCTGTGAGAGATAAAGCTTTATGTAATCCTGAGATATTTCTACTTGTATGATAATACAAATAGTGTGGTTTTTAGTTGAGGCTTTCCCTAGAGTATTCTTCTGCGTTTCATGTGTGATGGATTCTTATTCTCTGTTATATGTTTTCTCTTTAATCTTGCTCAAATCGATTAAGATTCCACAAGTTTGATTGTAGAAATAGATTAAGTATTTTGATTTAGTACATTGCATAATCAGATTAATGTATAGTGAGAATTCCTACATGGTATCGGAGCAAAGGTGATCAGAGCTATGAACAACACACTGAGAAGGGAAAAGTCGAAGTTTGAAGTTTGAAGAATTGGCAGAATGGAAGAAGTGTGTGGCGAAGGTGAGGATGATACTTCTTGAGGGAGTTTGAGACCATATTGTCTCGAGTCTCCATGGGAAGGAGACTCCATTTTCAATGTGGAAGACATTGAAGGACCTATATCAGAACAATAGTGACTAGAGGAAACTGGCACTCAAGGACAAGATTCAGAAAATCAAGTGTGAAAAGGGCGACACTATTTCTACATATCTGAACAAGCTCACCACTTGCAGAGATAAGCTTGGTAGTGTGGGAATAACAACAACCGATGATGATATGGTGAGTCTTGCTCTCCTCGGTCTTCCTAAGAGCTGGCATAGCTACTAGGACTCAGTGAATGGAACAAAGAAACTGTCTGATTAGGAACAACTGTGGTCAGATCTGATGCAAGAGGAGATCAGGAGGAGCACCAGAGATGGTTCTTCATATAAGCATGATGATGAAGAAAATCTAGCCTTAGCAAGTAAGGCAAGGAAAGGGAAAGGGAAGGTTTCCCATTCCAAATCGAGTTCTTCTCATGGTGGGAAGAAGATTGACAGATCTAAAGTGAGATGCTTTAATTGTCATGAGGTGGGCCATTATGCAACTAATTGTCTATTGAAGAAATCCAAGAAGGGATCCTCCAAAATATCAAAAGGTGAGGCACTGGCCTCTCAATTCGAATTGGATTTTACCCTTTGTTGGGCTTCAAAATGTCATACAAATATCGCTCATTACCATACATTTTTCACCTATGCTTCCATTATATCACTCATTATTCACTACCATGTCACTTCATTTTCCCTATTGTTCATCATTAATGGGTCTCATTTATATCTTCCAAATATTATTTATTTTCAAGCATTTTTAAGAGAAATTATTGCTTAAACATTAGAAAATAATATATTTTACTTCATATATGGAAGTGGATTGTTTTTGTGACATGTGTAGTAACAAAGGAAACTTCCAAGACACCTTTATGTGGCCTTGAATGATCAAATTCGAATTTGATAAGATAAGCCTCATGGAGAAGATCAAGGACAAAAGGGGGTTATGTGTCTAGATGGTTGAAAGATGTATGAAACTAAATAGAGATTAGTGGATCATCATTATGAGTTTGTTATCTCATCCCATTGTATAAATAGGAGTACAATCTCCTTCATTTGTAATCTTAGAATCTTCATTTGTAATTTAGAGTTCCATTTGTAATCTTAAAGTTGGCTTGTACATCATGATGGAGATTTTGAAATAAAGAATCATACTTTGATTTTGTTGCTTCTACATTTGAGTCTCCTTTGAAGTGGTGTGCTTGTGGAGTTATGGAGGGCCCCCATGGCCTCACTTGCATGCTTATTTTAGGTATAATTTAATTTATGTTTTTATTTCATTTCAGCTTTTAAGTTTTTGTTAGATGTTCTAATATTGGAGGGGATCCTAAAATTCATGTGTTCTTGTAAGAGAACCATAGGATCTTGACGAATGTTAGATCTAGGTTTGTTTAGTTGTTGGAAGAGATCTTGATGAATGTGTTCTTGTAAGAGAACCAATAGATCTCAGACAAATTAGGAATCTCTCTAGTTTGTTTAGTTGTTGGAAGAGATCTTGACGAAAGTGTTCTTGTAAGAGAACCAATAGATCTCAGACAAATTAGAAATTTTTCTAGACCTAAAGGTGGTACTTCTAAGTTTAACTTCCCGAGTTGACATTAATTGAACTCTGATTTGCATCCGCATTTTAGACTAAACATTTTGGCACTGTTGCCGGAGAAGTGCAACTAGAAGGATTTAGTAATTATTTTATGCATTTGTTTTTATGGACTAATTTGTGGAACTTGGTGACAGCAGGTTCATAAAGGAGTTCAAAGTTTGGAGCATTTTTTATTTTTGCACATAGTTAATTTAAATTTAGTTTTTATTTAAACCCCCCATTTCTCACTAATCCATCTACGGATGAGGAATTTGACAATGATGAACAGGTACTTCTTGGAGAGCAAGGAAAATAACCTTGATCCAACTCTAAGACAGGTTACTCACATACGTGTAAAACATAACGTAAAAATTTTAAATCGTGATGTGAGCATGTTCAAACTTTTAATCCGTAGGTGGCTTCACTGTTAGAAAATTATATATTATGGAGCAATGGAACACATAAAATATTGCAGAAATATAAACACAAAAAGCGCATAAAACAAGAGAGACACAGATATACGTGGTTCACCCAGTTTGGGCTACGTCCACCCCGAACAGCCAGTCCTTCCTTTCTATTATCCAGCAAAATGAAGAGACACAACCTACAACAGATCCACTGTAATATCCTCTGTTTTCTCTCACAGTCTCACCTCTCTATTTCCCGCTCACAAAATACACATCTATCACACAGCCTCAAATACAATGCCCTCATACAAAGAGAGGGGTTGCCTTCTAGGGAAAAAAAACCTAAACTAAACATAAGTTCTACCGTCAGATCATCCGCCTAATGAACGGCCCAGATTGACTAGAAATTACTATACTTTTACAAGGCAATTTTACAGCTGTTTTTAGCTTCAGGGGCGTTGCCCCCGAAACCCCCCGCCAGGGGGGGGCTCCCAAAGGTCGCAGCCGCCCGCCCTGGACCCCCCCTGCAGCGAATATTTTACGGGCGGCGTTGCCGCCCCCATTTCGAGCTGGGGTCCAATGTGGCGATACCTTTGAATATAGAAGATAATCAGGCTCCACACCCAACATTCACTCGAAGCATTCTTTTACCTAGGAAATAAATAAATATTTCAAGCAAGATAAGTAGAATAGATTAGAAAATAAATGAGATCACATTAAAAGATTTTAGTCTTAATCTTATTAGAAGTTTTTAGTCTTATTTTCAAAAATAATAAAAATAATAATAAATCATCATGAATAAATGAATAAATTTAGTGGCACAGTAAGAGCTGCTTCATCATCGCATTTCTATATCTTGTTTATGTATCACGGGTAAGCCAAGAGCTTGATTATCAGAAAGCTTTGTCTTCCGAGAGTCTAAACGCCCTTGCGATATTGCAGAAAGAGTGTAGATAATGCGAGGTTTGATCGTAGATCTTGATTGTGTTTATTATCCATCCATGCTAACCTGCATAAATAAAAACAAATCAAGAGATTAGTATGCTCTCTTCCTGCGCTTCGTGCGATCAGGAAGATCAGAAAATCTATTGATTTATTTCAAATAAAAATACTCTCGCTGGAAAATTGATCTGCAATATGACAATAAAGAATTTTGTGAATGAGCAAAAAATTATCTTAAAAATTTTAAATAAAATTTAGTTTTAATTTTGGTTTAAATAAAAATAAATAATTCCCCCGCATAATAATAATAAGATATATATATTAAAAAAAACACTTTTTGGAAACTAACCATTTTTTAGAGATCATTTTTATTTTTATTTATTTTTTAAATTAATTTTTTTTTTTATTAAAAAATAAAAAAAATAATTCAAACTAATAAAACACAACAAAGATGAACCAGAGCCAAAACAACGTGTCTTTGAAATTTTTTATCTCATACACGCTTTAGATAAAATATATTATGCTTATTATCTGCAAGCCCATAAAGAGCAAAAGCTGCATTGTGTTGAAAAGACCCATTTTTAAACTCTAGAAGATTAAGAAGCGGTAATAGTCCCCCTTCGTGGACAATGCCAACTTGGTTGTGTGAATTCTGTGCTAGTCTACCAAGTGAAAATGCTGCCATCTCCTTATGTAGGGCATCTGGAAATTGGAGCATTTTAGAAAGAGAACGAACAACACCTTGGATTCTAGATATAGAAAAGAGCAGTCGACTTCTTGAACTTCACAATGTGATCTGGCTTGGGAACAAGCTTTCGGTCCTTGACATGCTTCAACGACTCAGTGTGAGTTCGGGTTCTGCACAGGAGGAGCTTGATGGAATTGACTCATAATGTGCTGCACAATGTTGCCTGATTCAACAACAACGAAACTTAATTGGCGTTTGTACGGAACCGGTACTTGCGGCAACAAAACCATTACTTGCAGCGCTCAATCTTGATACTAAACGGTTCGCTTGATTTCTGCTCTCTAACAGCACATTGATCCATTCATGCACAACTAATTCCATCATTTTTCCTCTCTTTCTTCTTAACTACAGTTTCGCCCAATGGGTGACACATTAAGCATTCCGCTCCTAAACTCTATGAATGATCCCCTTTATTTTGGCGGCATGGTATAATGGTATAACAAAACAACAAATGTACACCCAGCATACACATCCACGTGGGTGAATACAGAAAAATATAGAACTCCATCATTCAAAAGTACATCAAATCTTGGCGATGATGATCCTCCTAGCAAATCTTCCGATTTTAATCCATTTTGTAACCGAGATCTTGGGGAGATTGTAGGAAATCATAAATTTCGAGAATTTTTCTCTGATTAAGTTTAGTGGGTGCGTGCAAAATTACGGGCAGTTGAAACTGTTGTTTTCCCCACTCACTTGGCGGATTATATGTCTATGAATGGATTAAAATCTTAGCAATAATTCTGTTCTTCAGAATAGGCAGATCTCCCAGATCCATCTTCCATGCAACGTTCTTCAGAGTTGCAGCACATTCCAGATCTACCTTCCACGCAGTCTTTGCAGCTCGTTTCAGTTTTGCAACACGTTCCAGAACTAGAAAATTCATCAACGCAGATCTGCCACATCCTTCAACGCAGCAGCTGCTAGCTCCAACAAGGCAATTTTTTTCTCGGTGCTTTTGATTTGTCAAAGCCATCAACGCATTTTTTCACAATCGGGTTGCTGAGTTATCTTCTGATCCAATTTTGTTGCAGTTGACTCCTTTTTCTACTGCGCAAACTCTCTCTGACATGGTCATTCTTTTCTTTGGGTGTTGACTGTTTTTTTTTTTTTTTAAACAAACAAAAACGTTGATGAGTTTGGAAGAAAATCCATAAAAAAACTTCATTTTAGTGTTTGTTTATTTTTAGAATTTTTCTTTATTAGTTTTTAATAAATAAAATTTTGTTGATTTTACAATTTCAAAAAAACCTCAACTTAAATAATAAATTAAAAAATTTATGTTTTTTAATTTGTTGTTTAAAAAAAATAACTAACTTAAAAAAAAAAAAATCTATGTCTTCATTTATTTATTACTTTTGATAATTTTTTTTTTTTTTAAATTTTTCGTTTAAAAAAAAAAATCGCAAAATTCACACAAATTTGAAAATAAAAAAATGGAATACTTGGAAACAAATTGCGAAAATCAATTTATCAAACATTGGAGGACTCTATAGCTGATGACTATCTTGTTTCGATAGCTTCAAGTTGGCATTAAACTCATAACATCTTTCTGTTGAATGCTTTTATGTGACATACTAATATGCAGAACACAACAGATTTTTCTAATGCCAAACTTTTCGCCAAACACATTTCATGGGTTATCTCACACAAACATGGAGTATTACTTTGAATGATTATTTTCTCGGATTGATACTAATATCATGAATTGAGTTAATTTCAACACTTTGATTTTTCTTAAATCTGTTTTATTTGGTATGAAATTTTTGCGTAAGAATCATGAAGGAAATGCACATTTCTTCTTGAACACACTTATGTTTTCTTCCTGCCAAGTTTTTTTTTACAGGTTACAAGACAATCAAGTGATCATTAAGGAGATTACGTTGTGACGACAATTGGTCTTCCAAAGACTAAATTCATGAAAAATTCTAAAGACAAATCCAACTCCACAACCACTACCTTGCACCTCCCTTTTTGAAACAGATTTTGAATTCCACCAATTGTAAATCCATAAAGCATGACATTTCCATATCCATTTTTCACAGCAAGAGTTCTTATTCATACACCATGCATTTCCTTACATCCATTCCTTACAAGCTTATTGTCATTTTCCTTGTCATTACCATTCCCCTTCATTTCCGCCAATAAAACCCTGCTTCTATGGATATCATTGAGTCAAAGTCCTAGAGTCTAATTATCTTTGTAAAAACACCTAGAGGCTTGCATGCCTTAATGGCAAGTACTCTTGCCAATGAACAATGGGAGTACATTAATATCCCTTGTTTGTTGGATCTTGTAGGTGACTTGAGCACAACAAATTTATTCGTACCTACAAAGATGTGTTAGGCATCCTGACTCCCATTGGAAACAATGGTGAGAGCTCTTGTGTTGGCTAGGGGCATGCATTAACGGCCACTAAGTCAACAACTTCTTGCTATGTTCGACACCGACACATTTATTCACATAGTAATATTTGTGCCATCGAGCATTGAAGACTTGAAGACCCATAATTTTTAACAGATGAAGCAGATTTCCTTTCATTGTTTTTCCATTTGTCATGACTTGAGGACAAGTCAATAAATAAGGCTAGGGGGGATGTAACTTCTATATTTTGTATACCTTCCAAGCCTTATACATTTTCAGCCATATTCAGTAGACTCATCAGATTCATTAGACTATCCAGTAGTAGATACGACAATACAGATCCATCTTTCATCCACAACTTGCAAAAGAAGCTTCAGACCAGAATTGCAGCAGCTGAACATGCATGATTCATCCACTTCTTTAGGTAAGTAAGGTATGATGTTTTCTAACCTTTAATCTTGAAATTCTTTTTAGATGCTAAAATGATGATATTTGGAAAATATTCCACTATTTCACTATTCCCTTTCTCATTAAAAATTTCCAGAAACCATCAGTTGGGGGGGAATTGCACACTTCATTTCTTTCTCTCATTCATATTACATCTTAACCCACATAGTCTTCCCACAATAAAAACTACTAAAAAATGATGAGCATATTAAATGAATTCTTAAAAATGATTGATCTCAACAAAGGAAATAATGATTGTAACACAAGAACCAGTCATTAAAAAGAGATCTCAACAAAGGAAATAATGATTGTAACACAAGAACCAGTCATTAAAAAGAGATCTCAACAAAGGAAATAACGATTGTAACACAAGAACCAATCATTCAAAGATGCAAATGCTTTGCAAAAATAAAAGTTATCAAACGATGTGCAAAGTTAAAATGAAGTCCATGATTGAAAGATGATTGTTACACAAGAACCAAACATCTTGTAAAAGGAAGCTCATCTAAGAATCAAATCAAATAAGTCATTGTAGTAGCTTGCACGAGGACATGCAAGAGCTTCAGTTGGGGGGTATGTTGGGCTTCAAAATGTCATACAAATATCACTCATTACCATACATTTTTCACCTATGCTTCCATTATATCACTCATTATTCACTACCATGTCACTTCATTTTCCCTATTGTTCATCATTAATGGGTCTCATTTATATCTTCCAAATATTATTTATTTTCAAACATTTTTAAGAGAAATTCTTGATTAAACATTAGAAAATAATATATTTTACTTCATATATGGAAGTGGATTGTTTTTGTGACATGTGTATGTACAAAGGAAGCTTCCAAGACACCTTTATGTGGCCTTGGATGATCAAATTCGAATTTGATAAGATAAGCCTCATGGAGAAGATCATGATCTCATGGAGAAGATCAAGGAAAAAAGGGGGTTATATGTCTAGATGGTTGAGAGATGTATGAAACTAACTAGAGATTAGTGGATCATCATTATGAGTTTGTTATCTCATCCCATTGTATAAATAGGAGTACAATCTCCTTCATTTGTAATCTTAGAATCTTCATTTGTAATTTAGAGTTCCATTTGTAATCTTAAAGTTGGTTTGTACATCATGATGGAGATTTTGAAATAAAGAATAATACTTTGATTTTGTTGCTTCTACATTTGAGTCTCCTTTGAAGTGGTGTGCTTGTGGATTTATGGAGGGCCCCCATGGCCTCACTTGCATGCTTATTTTAGGTATAATTTAATTTATGTTTTTATTTCATTTTAGCTTTTAAGTTTTTTTTAAATGTTCTAATATTGGAGGGGATCCTAAAATTCATGTGTTCTTGTAAGAGAACCATAGGATCTTGACGAATGTTAGATTTAAGTTTGTTTAGTTTTTGAAAGAGATCTTAACGAATGTGTTCTTGTAAGAGAACCAATAGATCTCGGACAAATTAGGAATCTCTCTAGTTTGTTTAGTTATTGGAAGAGATCTTGTCGAATGTGTTCTTGTAAGAGAACCAATAGATCTCAGACAAATTAGAAATCTTTCTAGACCTATAGGTGGTACTTCTAAGTTTACCTTCCTGGGTTGACATTAATTGAACTCTGATTTGCATCCGCATTTTAGACTAAACACCCTCATCGCATGCATGGTTTCATCAATGGTGGGTTGTGTTTGGTACCTAGACAGTGGAGCCTCATTCCACATGATCGGCAATAAGAGTTTATTTAGTACCTTGGAGGAGAAAGACCTCAAGATGCGCATAGAGATGGGCGATGATGGAAAGTACCGTGTTTTAGGTGAAGGCACGGTTGTGTTTCAGAGGGAGCATGGAGCTCCTCTCGCCCTGATTGATGTAAAGTATGTGCCTGGACTGAAGAAGAACTTGGTATCGGTCGCAATGTTGGAAGACAAAGGCTATGATGTAGTCTTCAATAAAGAAAAGGCATTCCCGAGACACATAACCACGGGTCAGACCAAGAGGATTGGGATTCGAGTAAAGAATCTCTACAAGCTGGAGGTAGATGACTGTGCTACATTGAGTTTGAAAGAAAAATTGGTGCAAAGCCAAGACATTGGTGAGTTATGGCATAGGCGATTGGGCCACTTGCACCATGGGGCCTTGAAGATAATGCAACCGATTTCTACCGGACTTCCCAAAGGTAAACTTGAGCAAGTGGACACATGCAAAGGTTGCACCTTGGGAAAGTACGCCAAGTCTTCCTTTCATGATCGAGACACTCAAGCTGAAGCAATCTTGGAGTGAGTTCATATAGATGTGTTTGGACCATTCTCGACAGCCTCCACCGCGAAACAAAGGTATTATGTGATTTTGATTGATGCTTTTTCTCGTAAATGCTGGATCTATTTCATGCAGAAGAAGGATCAAACCTTCTCAAAGTTTTGTGAGTTCAAAGCTTTGGTTGAGAAAGAATTAGGAAATAAGATCAAGGCCTTAAGAAGCGACAATGGTGGAGAGTATGTCTCTCAAGAGTTTAAGGACTTCTGTGTAGTGGAAGGAATTAAACAGGAGTTGACGGCACCTCATAACCCACAGCAGAATGGGGTGGCCAAGAGGAAGAACAAAACGATTGTGGGGGAAGCTTGGGCGATGCTGCATGACCAAGGCCTACCACTTCATTTGTGGGCTGAGGCATGCAACACAACTGTCTATTTGTAGAATAGAAACTTGCATCACATACTTGGGATGAAGACACCAGAGGAAGCTTTCTTCAGGAAGAGACGAGATGTGGGTCACTTCAGGATCTTTAGCTCATCGGTATATTTCCATGTGACCAAGGATGCCCGGAAGAAGCTTGAGCTGACAACCGAGTTGGGGATACTTGTGGGGTACACTGATACACCCCATAACTATCGGGTGTACTTTCCTACCAGTCGAAGGACAATGGTTCGAAGAGATCTTAAGTTTGATGAGAAGAGCATGTGAGTTTCCCTTGAGAGGGAGCTCCAACTACAAGTTGTGGAGGAAATTTTGGTTCCTAAGGAGGAGGAGCCTCAGAATGATGCCGAGTAGTCACATGCAGAGGTTCTAGGAGTGGAGACATCCACTCAAGTAGAGTCTTCAAAGATGGGCATAAGTGCACGAGAGAAGATGACCGATTATTGTCGGATGTGAGAGAGAATGTGGGAGAACCATATTCTCAGCGCAGACAGAGGAGGTCCCCTGATAGGTACACTGGATACATGGCCCTTATTGGGGAATGTGTTGAGATTGAGCCATCTTCCTTTGAGGAAGCAATGCAGCAGTTGATTTGTGTTGATGCTATGGTGGAGGAGTATGACTCCATAGTTCGGAATAGTGTTTGGGATGTGGTTACAAGGCCGGAGAACAAGTCAGTTGTGAGTTCCCGTTGGCTTTACAAGGTAAAGCAAGTTGCTGATGGTAACGTGGAGAAACATAAGGCAAGATTTGTTGCCAGTGGTTTCTCACAAGTCGAGGGGATCGACTATGATGAGACCTTTGCTCCTGTAGCAAGGTACTCATCTATCAGATCGATGTTGGCACTATCAACACAGATGGGTTGGAAGATCCATCAGATGGATGTGAAGATTGCATTCCTCAAAGGAAAGATTGAGGAGGAGGTGTACATAGTGTAGCCAGAAGGTTTTGAGACCTTCGATCATGAGCCGCATGTGTGCCGACTCAAGAGAGCTTTGTACGGGCTGAAGCAAGCACCTCGTGCTTGGTACACCAGGATCGACAACTACTTCATTGGGTTGGGCTTCACAAAGAGTGAAGCGGATGCGAACCTGTACCACATCATGGTAGAAGGTAAGTAGTTGATCATTGTTCTTTATGTTGATGATCTCATATTGACAGGTGATGATCAGTTGATCATGTCTTGCAAGGAGGACCTTGCAAGAGAATTCGAGATGAAAGACATGGGTCTCATGCACTACTTCCTTGGCATGGAAGTGTGGCAGAAGGATGGGGAGTTGTTTGTGTCTCAAGGCAAGTATGCCAATGAGATACTTAGGAGATTCCACATGGAGAAGTGCAAGCCCATGCAGACTCCTTTAGTAGGTAACTGGAGGAAGGAGGATACTACTTCTAGAGAATTAGTAGAGGCTACTGTGTATCAATAGCTTGTGGGTTCACTGATTTACTTAGTGAACACACGACCAGATTTGTTCTATACAGTGAACCAACTGAGTCAAGCTATGGTTCAGCCTACCAAGATGTTTTGGAAGGCAGCTAACCATGTTTTGAGATACCTCAGAGGCACATCTCAATATGGATTATGGTACAAACGGACAGAGGGAGTGAAGCTGCAAGGCTTCACAGATGTAGATTAGGCAGGGAGTCCATTAGATCGGAAGAGCACATGAGGAAGAATTTTCAACCTTGGTTCAGCTGCAGTTTCTTGGTACAACAGGAAATAGAGGTCAGTTGCACTCAGCTCAGCAGAGGCTGAATACATGGCTGCAAGTCAGGCAGCATGTGAGGCCATTTGGATGTGGAAAATTCTAGTTGGTTTGTTTGATCAGAGGATGGATCCAACTGTGATCTATTGTGATAATCAGAGTTGTATCAAACTCTATGAGAATCCAGTATTTCATGACAGGTCCAAACACATCGACATTCGATATCATCATATTAGAGACTGTGTGGCGAGGAGGATCATGTTGTTGCAGTATATTTCGACCGAGGAGCAAGATGCTGACATTTTGACTAAGGCATTGTCAAAGTGTAAATTTGAGTTCCATAGAGACAGGATCGAGGTGGTAGATAATCCCTTTCTTGTTGAGAGGGAGTGTTGAAATTTGGCAATAAGAATATTACAATTTTAATTTGTCCTTGAATTAAAATTCGAATTTAGTCTCACTAGCTGTGTGAAAAATCATCAATTAATTCATCTTGAGTTAATTAGTTGGAGAAATTCAAACATGAAGTCTTTGTGAAGTCATGCAACAATTATCCCTTTGATTGAGGAAGTTATCCCTTAATTAAGGAGATAAGGATGAGTTGTATTTGAGTTGTAATTAGTTAGCTCAGTTAAGTCTAGTTAAATTAGTTCCAAATAGTTTGTGGAACTAATTGTGAGTTCAGTCAGTTAATGCATGCATGCATGAAACTAGTGTACTCTAGATAACTGAATATTCTCTCATACATAACTCATGCATGTGAGTTCAGTTCATGCATGCATGAAACTAGTGTAAGATAACTGCTCTCATACATAACTCATGCATGTCAGTTCAAACAAAGGCCTAGTTGAGATTAAAGGCAGGGACAATGTACTATTAGTTGCAAGAATTTTCCTATAAGAAAATCTCTTGCATGTAGAAGGAATTCATTCCTTGAGATTTGCGCAGTTTTACAGTGTGTTGGAGTAGTGTGTGAGATCAGTGTCACACAAGGTTACAGCTGGAGCACCCAGGGAAAACAGTGCAAGGAAATAGGAGGCTTGGAGGACAGAGGGAAAGGCATATGAGTTGTCTAGTCTGTCTATGAGCAGTGAGAGGGATTGTACTGAGAGATGGATAGCTGTGAGAGCTAAAGATTTGTGTAATACTGAGATATTTCCACTTGTATGATAATACAGATAGTGGGGTTTTTAGCTGAGGCTTTCCCCAGAGTATTCTTCTGTGTTTCATGTGTGATTGATTCTTCTTCTCTGTTATATGTGTTCTATTTGATCTTGCTTAAATTGATTAAGCTTCCGCGAGTTTGATTGTAGAAGTAGATTAAGTATTTTTCTTTAGTACATTGCATAATCAGATTAATCTACAGTGAAAATTTCTACAAGATCCATCTGTTGACCAAATAACCCAACAAGGATCTTCGTCATCTAGATAGCCTCACAAGTTGCTTGAATAGCAGCCATGTACTTTGATTATAATAAACTGAGTGCAACCGTGCTTCCTATTGTACCAATAAAATGTTCCTATCCCAATACTGAAGATTCCCCTTGATGTTCTCTTCCTTTCTGATGGACTCCTTCCCCAATCTGCATCTATGAAGCCTTGAAGCTTCACTTCCTCTGTCCATCTGTACCTAAGACCAAACTGAGTGGTGTCTCTGAGGTATCTCAACAAATGTTTGGTTGCCTTCTAATACAATTTGGTTGGATTAACCATTGCTTGACTAAGATGGTTAACTGCATAAATCATGTCTGGTAGTGTATTCACCAAGTACATAAGTGAACACACAATATGTCTATAAATGGTAGTCTTTACCACTTCGCCTGAAGTAGCATCTTCCTTCCTCAAATTATTAGCTAGAGGAGTCTCCATGGGTTTGCTACTCTCTATGTGGAACTTCTTCAATATCTCATTGGCATACTTTCCCTAAGAGACAAACAATTCCCCATCTCCTTTCCATACTTACATAACAAGGAAATAATGCATGAACCCCAGGTCCTTCATCTCTAATTCTCTTTCAAGATCCTCTTTGCAAGATTTGACCAACTTCTAATCACATATTAGAATTAAATCATTGACATATAATACTATATTCAATAATTTACCTTTAACCACAATATGGTAAAGGTTTGCATGTGTTTCACTTTTGGTGAAGTCCAACCTGGTGAAATAACTGTCGATCCCGGTGTACCAAGCAGAGGGTGCTTGTTTCAATCCATACAATGCTCACTTGAGTCTGCACACATGTGACTCTTTGTCGAAGGTCTCAAATCCTTATGGCTGCTCTATGTACATCTCTTCCTCAATCACTCTGTTGAGGAAGGATATCTTCACATCCATTTGATGTACATTTCATCCCTTCTACGATGAAAGGGTTAGAATATATCTAATCGAAGAGTACCTTGATACTGGAGAAAAGGTATCATTGTAATCAATTCCCTCCACCCAAGAGAACCCATTGGCAATAAATATGGCCTTGTCTTTCTCGACACTCACATATGCTACTTGCTTCACCTTGTAGATCCACTTGGAACCTACCACTGACTTGTCCTCTGGCCTTAGGAAAAATTCCCAAGCACTCTTCCTGATAATGGAGTCATAATATACTTCCATGGCATCAACCCATATTGATTGTTGCACTGCTTCTTCAAATGAGGATGGCTCACTGCCTGCGTTATGATGTGGGTGCTCCCAAATTCTCTCTAGCATCATGCATCAATTTTTCAACTTCTCTAGTGCACTTCCTTCCATCTCTGGATGTCTCTGCATGAGTGGGTGGTTCCACCCTCTGCTCCTCTATTTGTGGCTGCTCCAAAACATCCTAAGGTTCTTCCTTTGGAGCCAAAAGCTCCTCATATTCATGTAACTGAATCTCCTTCTCAAGGGAACATCTCATGGCCTTCTCTTCATCAAACTTCACATCTCTATGAATGACTACCATCCTGTTAGATGGCAGGTACAATCGATAGTTGTGAGGTGTATTACTGTACCCCACAAATATGCCCAACTTAGCTGTCAGCTCTAGCGTTTTCCTTTATCATGACAATAAATTGATGAACCAAAGATCTTAAAGTGTGACACATCTGGTTTCTTCCCTGAAAAAAAATCTTTTGGTTTACTCATCCTGAGAATCCGATGAGGACACATGTTCTACACATATACAACTATGTTACATGCTTCATCCTGCAAGTGCAATGACATACCCTGATCATGTAATATCACCCATGAAACTCCCACAATATTTATGTACTTCCTGTTAGCAACCCTATTTTTCTATGGGTTATGGGGTGCTATTAACTCCCTTTGAATGCGTTCTGATGCACATAAGTTATTGAACTCATTTGACACATAGTCACCACTGTTATCGCTCTTGAGAACCTTCACTTTCCTGCCAGTGTATTTCTCAACAAGTGCTTTAAATTCACAAAATTTTGAGAATGTCTAGTCTTTCTTCTGCATGAGGAATATCCATCACTTACGTGAGACATCATCTACAAATATCACATAATACCTGTGCTTGGCCGTGGAGGTTGTAGAGAATGGTCCAGACACATTTGAGTGAACTCTTTAAAGGATCACTTGCACTCGATTGTCCTTATCATGAAAGGTGGATTTGGTGTACTTCCCCAATGTACACCCTTTGCATGTATCTCACTGCTCTAATGCACCCTTGGGAAGTCTTGTATAAATATGTTGCACAATCTTCATAGCTGCATGGTGAAAATGGCCCAATATTCTATGCCATAATTCACCGATGTCTCATATCTGCACCTTCTATGCTTTCTTGCTCAAAGCTGCACACTCTTCTACATCTAATTTGTAGAGGTTCTTCACCTAAGACCCAATCCACTTCACTTTTCCTGTGGCTATGTGACAAAGGAAAGCATTTCCTTTGCTAAATATCACATCGTAGCCACATTATTCCAACATAGAAACTAATACTAAATTCTTCTTTAGACCCGAAACATACATGACATCTTTTAATGTGAGAGGAGAACCGAACTCCCTCTGAAAAGAAATAGTACCGATGCTGGTCACGCTATACCTTCCATCATCTCCCATCTCAATGTGCATCTAGAGGTCCTTCTCCTCTAAGTCACTGAAAAATTATTTGTTGCACATCATATGGAATGAGGCTCCACTATCCACACACTACCCCTCACTGATGTCACCGTGCATGCAATGAGCGTGAAATCCAACTCGAATTATGAAGCTAGAGCTTCACTTGCTACTCCTCTTAAGGGCTTCTTGTGCGGACACTTTGTGGTATAGTGTCCCAACTCATGAAAGTGAAAACAATTAATCTTTGAAAAGGCCTTATTCTTGCCACCCTGACTATAATCCCCTATGGATTGTGATTTCTTCCCTTTCCCTTTCTTTTCCTTTCCAACCAAGGCACAATTGTCCTCATCATCATGCTTGGATGAGGTTCCATCTCTGGTGTTCCACCTTATCTCTTCTTACACCAAGTTAGACCAAAAACGCTCCCACTTTGGTATGTTGAGAAATCAATGCTAGTAGAGTAAGGGTTAGATTTCTCTTTCTTGATAATTACTTGTGAATTAAGTTGGCTTCTTTTACTTATTTGCTATATTATGTTTCATCAAGCAATTACCAAATTATGTATGTATGAAGATCACAAAAACACGAGACAAAAGATGTAGGAACTTTGCTAGGGAAAACCCCTATCTATGGGAAAACCAGTCAAAATATCTTCCTTCAATAGTTTTCTTGAGATAATCCAAGACTCTTCAACCTAGACACTTACCTCCTCCAACCACTAAGTCAACCTCTCCTTCCAGCAACTTCGACCTAGATCTTTGACCTTGCAGCAGCAACACTTCAACCCAACAAATCCAGAATTCGACCTTCTAGTAGCAAAATCTTCAGACCACCACTTTCAGAATTTTGACCCTTCCAATAGTGAAACTTCAATCCAACAATTGACCCAATAACTTCACATAAGAGAGAGAAAGAGAGAGCCCAAAACCTTCAACCTTGATCCTTCCATGACTTCTTCTCTTCTTGGAATTTCACACTTTTTCTGCCTTCTTCACTTGGATATCAGACTTGTGAGATATATACCACCAAATGAATTTGAACTGCTTGTATTTATAGGCTTTAGGTGAGGTCGAATTTCCTAGTTTGAGGTCGACTTTGTGTGGAGGTGTCAAATACCTTATCTGACTCAATAATAAACCTTTTTACATGATTCAAAAGCCCAAGAAGGGTCTCATAAAATGTAAAATGACTCTAATGACTCAATATTAATCCTAGGAGTCCACAATGGGGACTTTGGATAATAAAATATGACTTAAGAATGAAACCCATGCATTAATAATTCATTGTAACAATAATACAAATTTTCTTTGTCATCTTTTGATAAGTACATTACATAATGACTCAAATACATTTATGAAGACTACACCTAGTTACATTCTTCAACACTCCCTCTTAAGTAGGGAGGTATTCATAATAACATATACAAGTACAAGGAAGATCTCAAAACATATGAACTATGAAGAGTTTAGGCACCACAATGCCATGGACTAGATTCCTGACTAGGGAAATCTATCAAGGTGGGACTAAGATGGACTAAAGATTTTAGCCTCTTTAGGTACAATCAGACTTTCTTTCTAACCATCAACCTAGGGATCCAAGTGCGTATCCGATGTTAGAGATCTATAACCAACACCACCCTCCCTACTTCTTCGGGATCTTGACATTAACACATAGTGTCAACTGGATGTCCTCCCAGGCAATGTGTCTCACACATAAATCCTCAACAAATATCTTCCAAACTTTTATCGTTATCAACAAGATAAAAAATATGTACTAAACCAAGCATGTTTATAAGATATTCAAATTTCTTATTAGGAAGAGACTTTGTTAGTATATCAGCTACCTGATCATCGGTTGAGACATGTTAGAAAATCAGAAAGGAAGAAATATTTTCTTATATAGATAATTACTTGTGATTATTTTATATTTATGTTTTCCTTTTATCTTTTAGTTCATCAAGAAATTACCAAAACAATAACACAAGGACAAAATATGTAGGCGGACAACCAGGGAAAAACCCCTATCTAGGGGAAAACCCAGTCAACAATTCTTCCTTCAATAGTTTCTCGAGATAATCCAAGACTCTTTGACCTAGACAAAGACTTCATACACACCAAGTCAGCCCTCAATCCTTCTTACATATGATAACCCTTCAAAAGCAACTTTGACATAGCAACATCAACATGCAATAGCAACTTCGACCTAGTAGCAACAACAACAACAACCTCGACTAGACTAGAAAAACTTCAATCTCCCTTGATACACCTCAGAAGTGACAGAGAGTTAACCCAAAATTTCGGTCTTGGTGTCTTCTATATTCCTTCAAAAACTTGCATTCTTTTCCAGTTCTTTTTCTAGCCTTTTTCCAACTTCACACTTCCCAACTTCCATCTTCAGAAATCAAATTATGTGTGAGAGAGTGAATTCCTCCAAATGAATACGAATTGCCTTATATATATAACCTTCCAGTGAGGTCGAATTACCCTTCTTGATGCCGACTTAGTATTCTTGAGGTCAACTTTCTGTGGGGGAGACTAAATTAATTGCTGGCTCAAAAATAATTCTTTTTACATGATTTGAAAGCACAAGAAGGGTCTCTTTTAATGTACAAGAACTCTAATGACTCAAAATAAATCCTAGAAGTCCTCACTGGGGACTTTGAACTAAACATGATGACCCAATCATGAAACCCATGATTTAATAAGTCATAATAATAATAATAATAATATTTTCTTCATTCTTTTGATAAGTACATTTCATTGTTACTCATATATATTTATGAAGACCGAACGTAGTTACATATTTAAACACCACCTCTTAACTAGGGATGTATTCACAAGTACAAGGAAGATCTCAAAACACATGAACCATGAAGAATTTAGGCACTGCAATGCCATGGACTAGATTATTGACCAGGGAAATCTATCCAACGTCCTCCAACAATTTAGGCATTGCAATGCCATGGACTAGATTCTTGACTAGGGAAATCTATCCAAGTGGGACTAAGATGGACTAATGCTTTCAACCTCTCTAAGTACCATTAGAATTACTTACTAACCATCAACCCAGGGATCTAGGTGCATATCTAAGGTCAAATCTTCATGACTAATGCCACCCTCCCTACTTCAGGAACTAGAAATCAACACAAATTTTCGACCATATGTCCACCTAGGCAATGTGTCTCACACACAAAGCCTCAAATTCCCAATTACAACAATCGGTAACAAATTACCCCCGATGGAATAGATCAGTAACAACAAATATCTCCCAATCAAACTGATTGATAACTCTAAGCATGTAAAACATGCTATCAAACCTTTGAGAGATTTACCTGTACAAACATAACCCAAATCAGTAACAAATTTCCAAATGTACATAAATAAACAAAAACCTACGGTGTATTTTAGACATCTTGATGTTGCTTCTAAACTTTTCACAGTAGGACTTAGAGATTTCCAAATGAATCTTGACAGAACATTCTTCAACCATACAAATTCCTTTCCTACTTTCCATGCAACAACATATTATACAAATAGATCCAACTCTTTTTATCTCAGCAACCCTTCAAAATACACTCTCCAATTTCTTTCAAGGTTTTCAACATGACTATTATACGCCCTCCCTCTCAACTTAGGGAGATAAATTTTATCCAAGCTCCCTCTTAACTTAGGGAGTTCCTAATTCTTTTTTACGACATTGGAGAATCCTTCATGGCTTCCATCCTTCTTATCAGAGTTATCATTACCATCATCATACATTATGCTTATCATTTTATTTTATGAACATCTTCACCATCTTGAAGATTATGTACCTACACAACTTAGATAAAAAGTACAAACAAATCTATAGAAGCATGAAGTTAAACATATCAAAATCATGGAAGCATTCAAATTTAGACATAAAATACTCAAACTTAGTTACACATACTTTTCAACTTCTTGCTAGGGTTTTTGTCACAAACCCTAGATTATATCATCAAGACTTTGATCATTTTATAAAATTCTTTATTACATATAGGGTTTCAATGTTTCTTCTAGAGGTATGACATGCCCTACTACAAACCATCAAATCCTATAAGAAATTCAAATAAATATAGGTCTATAATGCATCTAATAACTTTCAAGATTCATATGTTAGACTTCCACTAGGATTTAGTGCAAAACCCTAGATTTCATACATGAGCTTTAACAATCAAGATCAACCATGACTCAATTCAAAGTATCAACATGACAAGTTTCCCATAGGATTTGTTGTAAACCCTATATTCTACTAATTCTCAACAATCATAACTAAAATTTAGATTTAAACATTCTTACACAAATCTCAAGTTATCACACTGTCATCATATATCAAAGATTTGGACTTCTACCAAGGTTTAGTTACAAAACCCTAAAATTCACAAATACTATCATCCTTCGACTAGGGCTTAGTTCCAAAATTTATGACTCATGACCATTAAGAATTAGGTCAACTCATACATCTAGGATTTCATCATCATGCACAAGTATATCATAACTTGTGTTAGTCAAACGCAAAGACATACATATCAATAAAAGTTAGACATAAAACAAAATTGATCAGACTAGGGTTTGATTGGAAAACACACACATGCCAAGGATTTCATTTCTAGGACATTATAAGGGTATTTCTTATACAACCTACCAAACCCTCATGATCTAGGGTTTCAATACAAAACATATCAAACCTTAAATTACCAATACTTCAAATGTTCGGGATTTCAGACATTACCGTTGAACCCTAACAATTTAGGGTTTCCATAACCATACCAAAACCCCAAACATGACATAATCAAAGCATAAAACATTTTCTTTTGACTTCAACAATAACCCTAAGTAGGCTAGGGTTTCACACATTATCATCGACATACTCTTAAGTTAGGGTTTTCACAACAAACCTTTTTAGGGTTCCACAAGAGTAATCAAAGATATGAGGAGGGTAGATTTATTTAATGATGAATCACCAAATCAAGAATCTTTAAGATTAAAGAAAGATAGACACAATGATGTTAGTAATAGTTTATCAAGAATGAATATAAAGAGAGAAAAAACTTGTAGTTCAAAACATACCTCTTGTTTCTCAACAAACCTGGTAATTCCAATGCTTTTTATTGTCAGGCCTTCTTCCTTGAGTATTCAATAAGTTTTTCCTGAATAAGGAAAATATGAGTAGAAATGATTATTATTTAATGCAAACAAAACTAGATAAGGAAAACTAAAAATGAAAAAGATAATAAGATACTTATCTTTGAAGGTTGGTGAGGGATACCTCCAACCTTGAGGGTACCTATAACCTTAAGAACAAAATAAAAATGTTTTTTCCAAAATATGTTAAATCTACAAATACTAAAAATAAAAAAATAAAATAACTAAAGCCTAGAGCAAAGGACTCAGTGGTGTGAGTCCCTTATATCTAGTTCTTCAGGGTTATTCTTCTTTGGAGATCCTTCTTCATCAACATTGGCATGGTCTCTACTTCTTTTACTGTTCTTCATATTGTCAGGAAAATCACTTCTATAGTGACCCATTTTGTGGCATTGGTAGCATTCTATCTTGGACATATCGACCTTCCTTCTTGGCCCTCTTGACTTCTTGGAGTTTCCTTTCTTGTGAGAAGCGAAGTATGCATTTGAAACCTTTTATTATTCATTTTTGGATACTAATGAGATTCTCATTTCTTCTTGGGTGCAAGCATTCCATAATTTCTCAAAGGCAGTAGCTTTTTTCCAACTGTTGAGACCTAAAGCAAAAGAACTCCAAGTAGTTCATAATCCCAATAATGCGGTGATTACTAGCTCCTTTTTCGATACAATTTCATATATGGCTTGAAGTTCATATCTAATTCTATATATCCTCACAAAGAAGGAAGCCAAAGTATCATCCTTTTTCATTTTTGTAGTCCTTAACTCATTCTTCAAACTTGCTACTTGATCGATGTTCTTGATAGTGAATAATTTTGACAAAGCTTCATACATTTCTTGAGCATGGTCTATATTGGAAATGTATGGGACAAGATTTTCCTTTATGCTTTCTACCATCAGTGTCATAGCCAATATATCTGACTCTCTATACTTCACCTTGTTTGCATCACTGGATTCTTCGGTAGGTCTCTTCACCTTTCCTTTGACCAAATCCAAGACCTTGTTCTTTTCAAGAATGAGGTCAATTCTCTTCTTCCAAGACCTGTAGTTTGATGCTCCTTCCAATTTTTTCTCACTCTTTATTGTGTTAGACATTTTCCTTGAAGATAGTGAGCTTCTTCTCTTATAAGAGCTCCTTATATGATCCCTTGATCAATCCTTTAGATTCCTTCCAGTAGATACTCAAAAATGCCTTTTTCCTCCTTCACCTTAGCTCTGATACCATGTTAGAAAATTTGAAAGGCATAAATATTTTCTTATATAGATAATTAATTGTGATTATTTTATCTTTATGTTTTCCTTTTATTTTTTTAGTTAATCAAGCAATTACCAAAACACAACATAAGGACAATAGTTGTAGGCAAACAACCAGGGAAAACCCCTATCTAGGGGAAGACCCAATCAATAATTCTTCCTTCAATAGTTTCTTGAAATAATCTAAGACTCTTTCACCCAAACAAAGATTTCCTCCACACCAAGTCATCCCTCAATCCTTCTTGCAGATGATAACCCTTCAAAAGCAAGTTCGACCTAGCAGCATCAACATGCAGTAGCAACTTCGACCTAGCAGCATCAACATGTAGTAGCAACTTCGACTTAGTCAAAGCAGTGGTAGCAGCTTCGATTAGACTAGAAAAACTTTGATCTCCCTTGATACACCTCAAAACTGAGAGAGAGTTGACCCAGAATTTTGATCTTCGTGTCTTCTATCTTCATCCAAAAACTTGCACTACTTTCTAGCTCTTTTCCCAATCTTTTTACAACTTTGCAATTCCCATCTTCCAGCATCAAAAATCAAATTATGTGTGAGAGAGTGAATTCCTCCAAATGAATTCTAACTTATTTGTATATATAGCCTTCTAGTGAGGTCGAATTACCCTTCTTGAAGCCGAATTTGTCTTCTTGAGGCCAACTTGGTGTGGAGGAGACTAAATTCATTTTTGACGCAAAATAAATTATTTTACATGATTTGAAAGCCTAAGAAGGGTCTCTTTTAATGTACAATAACTCTAATGAATCAGAATAAATCCTGGAAGTCCTCAATGGGGACTTTGACCTAAAACATGATTACTCAAGCATGAAACCCATGCTTTAATAAGTCATTATAACAAAAATAAAATTATTTTATTCATTCTTTTGATAAGTACATTTCATTATGACTCAAATATATTTATGAACACCGAACCTAGTTACATAGTTCAACAAGACACACTGTAGCTTCAAAATCCCATCCTTCACCAAGTTCCTAATGTAGTGGAACTTATTGTTGATATTCCTCATCCTAGCATGAAACATGAGATCTTCAAACACATTGATGCATATTCGATTATCATGTTTATCACACTAGGACCCAAAGATTTCTTGAACAAATCTGTCAGAATATTCCTCAACCATACAACCTCCTTTCCTACTTCACATGAAACAACATACTTTGCTTCAACACTAATCAATGCAACAAGATCTTGCTATATACTAATCCATGAGATCATGGCAGATCTGAAGCTAAAGAATTCACCTGTAGTGCTTCTTCCATTGGTCTCACTGCCACCCCAATTAGAATCTGTGAAGCTAATCAACTTGATTTCATTGCTATCGTACTTTAGCTAGTGGTGTATAGTTCCTTGAAGATATCTAAATATATGATTGGAAATTATGCAGTGATCATGATGAGGCTCCAACTGAAACTTACTAAGCATATTCACAAGAAAACGTATATCCGTCCTAATATTTACCAGATACATGAGAGAACCCACTAACTTACGATAGGAGGTAGGATCTATGAGACTTGAGTTAGAGCTCCTCAAATTCTTTAGATTGGTGATTCTAGGAGTATTCATGGGTTTGGAATCAATCATCCCAAATTTATGGAACAACTTGATGATATACTTTCCTTTCCCTAGATATATTGTTGAACAGGTTGTCATTGATGTCAAAGTGGGAGTAGTTGTAAGATGATTGAGCAGGTGCACAAAAGGTCATTGATGTCAAAGCAAGAGCAGGTGCATGTATCAGATAGATGACAGGTTGCAAGAACGAAACCCTAGCCCAAGGGTTTGAGTTCCTTGGATGATGAAGATATGATGTCTTTGTTGACATTTTTGGACCAACAAATTAATGTTCTTGCCTCAGAAGTCCTCGCCATCATATTCTACTCATCAAAATGATTCTAATGGTATGTGGAGCACTTCTTAGGCCCTCATGGTTAGTGAGATATGCATGATCAAAGTCAAAGCTCCAGTTTGTGGTTCAAAACCCCATAGGGTTGTTGAGGTAGCATTAAATTAATGGTTGAATGATGTGGCAAGTCTTCTATGGTCTCAAGGATGTCTATGCGATGATGTGGCAATCAAGTAAAAACCCCAAATTAAATAATAATGTGCCAAACAGCTCATGGGTCAAAAGGAATCTTTTTGACCAAAACATTTGGTTAAAAAATTTAAATTTAAATTAAGGACTGTGGCTAAAGTAATTTGATGAAGGATTTCAAATTAAATTAAATTGGCATCTATATCAAGTGGGCCTCTCTCTCAAATAAAAAAAGGGGAAAAAGAAATGTCAAATTCGGATTCCACCCAAAGCTTCAAGTCGGTTATTCTATGAGCCCATCCTATCATCTATATAAATGAACTCAGATATTTCTTTATCGATGGGTGTCATGCGAAAATCAAAAGGAAATTCACTTAAATACTCTTGAGGTTCGAAGTGTTCTAGGGCTCTGGCGTAATTTGTTTTGGGAAGAAGGGGTGATCGAAGTTTCCTCCGTGGCCAAGATCGAATTTATGTTTGTTTGGTCTGGGTCTTAGATTTTTTTGCAACTGGAAGGCTCATGCATATCTGGCTCCGTATAAGGCAATATCCTGAAAATTTTCCGCTCCTCTAGGAACAATAAGAAAAGGAACTCGCTATTATTTCTTCTGCGGCAGGAACCGTACTGGGTTCGAGTGTTTTTCTTTATTCTTTGGAACAAGGGTTTTCGCTTGTGATTTCCATTGCAGGTATCAAGGAATTCCGGATCAGGGTTTCATATATTTGAGAATGTCGGGCGTTTCATTTCAACCAAGGAAGTCTGTGCAGTTTCTGTACAAACTTGGTTCGACCCTTATGTATACACCTGTATATTATGCATTGGGTATTCGACCATTTCACCAGTGCTATAAAAATTGGTTTTTTGTTGACTCCTGTAGATCGCGCGACAACCTCCAGATCAGATGAAATCACAATAGATAGGATGGTTACTATCTAATGGGATGAAAACAACTTGATCTCCGATTTTTTTTTTTCGGTCCTATGAAATATTTACGAGAAGTCTGTTTCGTTTGGGGTCTATTCAAGGGATTCAAATTGGTTATTTTGTGTTATGAATTTGGGTGTTTTCACTGGCACTATTTCTTATTGCAGGAAATTGCTCGGTCTCTTGTCTTCTCTTGGACATCTACAAGAGCATTTGAAGGAACAAGTCTACGGCTAGGGCACCTCTGAATGCACATCAAAGGAATCTTGCTTTTTGTACAGTGCAATTTTTGGAAATCATCTTGAGGACCTCAGAAAAATTTGCTACCCCTTTGCACTAGAATGAGAGGCACTGATCTGTCATCTGTGACATTTTTTTTGGAACGAGTGGGTGATGGTTCACTGAGTAGATTTCGTTAGTTCTGTGGAAAATTTGCTGTGTATGAAATCCTCTAAATCGAACCCTGAAGTGTGTACTCACTGGAGCATTGCGACCTAGTGAATCCTTCTGGACATAAAGAACTGAACTAAGACGGAGAATATTTTTTGTTTGTATCCGTGCAAATGATCTGTCAAATATGAAATATTCATAACTATATTAGAATGCAAAGATCTGCTGTTCAATCAATCGAATATACACAATAACCAAGTGCAAATTTTTTCTTCTTGAAGTATTTTGATCTGATCTAATGCATTATGGATCATGATAATCTACCAGTGCAATGTTGAAAAGGCATTTTTCTGGTGTAATTTAATGTATATTCTAACACAGATGAAGATGGCACGTTGTGTATAAAAAAGTGTAACAATGATCCCAAAATTTTGTTCAAGCATCTTCTCTATGACCAATGAAGAAGTCGTCTAACTGCTGGCCTTTGGGTACCTAAATGATTTCTACAGTGACCTAATACTTGCAGTGCCTACATGAGTTTCTTAAGCATATACATATTCATTATAATTCGACCTCTGTGCAGTCTTGCGCTTGATGGAAATTCAGTGTTCATTGGAAATTGTAGAACTGAGCCCTTGATACAGGGAGGCCGCCTTTTGAATGTTAAAAAAGTGCATTGGAGATTGTATATACATCACAATAAGACTTGGCAGGAGGCTTGAGGATGTATGAGCAACATATATAACTTGATGCTAGGGTATGTACCACAATAAAAACGACGACACATATTTAACACTGCAGGAAGATTGTCATAACACTGAACGTACAAAATATAAGTTTGTGAAGCCAGGGTTGATCTAATCATTACATTGTAAGTTGTTTTGTTGGACAATATGTTCTAGCAGGTGTAGTGATAACAGTAGTAGTGGCAGCTGGTAGTTGTGAAACAATGAAGTGCAAAGGTAGCAATAGTGTGGTGCAGTGAGCAACATAAGCAGAGGAGTTAAGACAACAACATTAAAGTTACTGAAGCAGTGAAAGCAGTTACAATGTTTGTGATGGTAACAGAGGCAAAGAAGTGGATAGTTTTAGTGTGGTAGCAGTCAAGCAGATGTAATAGTGGCAACAATTGAAGTAGACGTGACAGTGCCAGCAAGAGAAGCACGTGTTTGTATCAACAATATAATGTGCAACAACGACATCAGTGAGAAGTAGTGGCAGCAACAATATGTGTACAACAACAACATCAGTGGGCAACAGTGAGCATCAGAGGTGATAGTGGCTGTAGCAGTGAACAACAATTGTACTTGGGCCATTATCTCTGATATGGGAGACCAACCTTCAGGGAGCATTTTGCTTCCTTTCAGATTGCTGGAAAACACTTGGGAGTATTTCACTTCCTTCCAGGTTCTCCTGCAAATTATTGTATGTACATTGTACAGTACATAATACAACGCTTGTTAAATATAAATCCCTTGTGTACTTCTCTTAATGTGATGTGTTTTATGGTTTAATAATAATGCTCTGAATTGTCTTTAAGAATTAACCAATTATGAAAAATAATAGGAAACACTTACTCACCCCCTTCTTAGTATTTCCAACATATATCTCCCCTGGTTTCTACCATACTTCTAGACCTAGGTAATAGTGCATCAGTCCCAGATCCTTCATCTCAAATTCAGTTTCCAACATCTTCTTGCATTCTTGTATCCTTCACTCCACACTTGTAATGAATAAATCATCTGCATATAGTACAATATTGACTGGCTCATTACCCAAAACCTTGAGGTAGATATTTGGATCAATAGTACTTTTCATGAACCCAATTGTTAGAAGATATATATTAATTCTTGCATACCATGCCATAAGAGCTTGCTTCAAACCATATAAGGCCTTCTTGAGTCTACAAACGTGAGTGTATTTTCTATTTGCTTCAAAATCTTTGGGTTGTTCAATGTATACTTCCTCATTGATGGTCCCATTCAAAAATGTTGTCTTTACATCCATTTGATGGATATTCAATCCCATTGTAACATCCAATGAAACCAAAGATCTAATGGTAGTATACCTTGCAGTGGGTGCAAAGGTTTCCTCATAATCAATGATAGGGATATCTTTGGATATTTTGTAGGCATGATTTTCATCAAATATAACGTCCCTGCTTACTTAAATATGTCTTCCTTCCTTGATGTATTTTCTGTATGCTTTTTAGGAGAGACTAGAGCTAATGAAAACCGCTTTGATGCTTGTAGAATCTAACTTCTTTTGATTTTCCTTTGAAACATGGATATAGGCAGGACTCCCAAAGATCCAGAGATGGTCCACGCTTGGCTTCTTCCTTGTGAATGCTTCCTTAGGTGTCATATTATCAAAAATTCTATGAGGACTTCTATTTTGAATATATAATGATGTCATTTCTGCTTCTCCCCATATAAATTTTGGTAAGTCTTGATCAAGGAGCATTGTTTGTATACCTTCTTTAATTCTCCTATTCTTTCTTTTAGCCACTCCATTTTCTTCGGGATAGTAGGGAACAATGAGATCCTTCTTAATTCCTGCTTCTTTACAATACACAATTAATTCTTTAGAAGTGTATTCCCCACCATTGTCAGATCTCAAAGTCTTTATTTTATTTTGGTTAGGGTTTCCACTTCAGATCTAAACTCCTTAGGGTTTCCAAGTGATTTTTCAGACATAGGCCCACACACATTAGAATGAATGAGGTCTAATATTTCTTTAGACCTTGTTTCACTATTTGTAAATGGTTTTCTTGTATGTTTACCTAAAGAACATCCCTTGCAAATTCCTTCACAATCTCCTATGATATTGGGGATTCCATGAACCAGTTGATTAAGAGTGGGAATGACCTTGTAGTGTAGATGACCATATATTCTATGCCATAGCTCAATAAGATTGATTTCCATATGAACTAGAGCTTGAGGAGATGGTGTTATGACTCTACATAGGCTTCCTTCACGAAATCCAATAACCCTAGCTTTATCAATACTTGAATCTTTTCCCTAAACCTTGTAGTGTCCATGAACATAATTCTATCCCCTTTATCTTTTAAGAAATAAATTGAAAGCAAATTCTTTTTCAAACTTGGAACATATAGTATATTGTTGAGATGTAGCTTAGTTCCATTATGTAGCTTCAAATATGTTGACCCCAAGCCTATAACAACATAATTTTTGTTGTCTCCAAATTCCACTGCATGAGAAGATGGTTATTTTGATAGAGTGTGAAGTTGTTTACTCTCCCCTGTTATATGTCTTGATGCTCCATTGTCAATAATCCTTGCATTATCATCATTAAGTGAACCTGTAAGTGCAGCCAAGAACCCTTGACTTTTGACCTTGTTGAATAAGTAGTAGAATATCTTCTTGATCCAACTTCATGCAGTATTGAATCCCATTATCATATAACTTATCATAGAGGGAGTAACCATTTCCTTCAAGCCAACAAAGTGATCTTCAATATTCCTTGACCTTAGCTTTGATACCATGTTGAGAAATCAGTGTTAGTGGAGTTAGGGTTGGATTTATCTTTCCTGATAATTACTTGTGAATTAAGTTGGCTTCTTTTACTCCTTTGTTATATTTTCTTTCATCAAGAAATTACAAAATTATGTGTGTATGAAGATCACAAAAATATGAGACACAAGATGTTGGCACTCTGCCAGGGAAAAACTTATATCTAGGGGAAAACCCAGTCAAAATCTCTTCCTTCAATAGTTTTCTTGAGATAATCCAACACTTTTCAACCGAAACACATAACTGCTCCAACCACCAAGTCAACCTCTCCATCTAGCAACTTCAACCTAGATCTTCGACCTTGTAGCAGCAACACTTTGACCCAACAAATCTAGAATTTTGACCTTCTAGCAACATAATCCTTGACCCAAAACTTTAAGAATTTTGACCCTTCCAGTCGTAAAAATTTGAACAAACAATTGACCCATTAACTTCACATAAGAGAGAGAAAGAGATAGCCCAAAACCTTTGACCTTGATCCTTCTAGCACTTCTTCTTCTCTTCTTGGAATTTTGTACTTTGTCTGGCTCCTTCACTTGGATATCGAACTTGTGAGAGATATGCCACCAAATGAATTCAAAATTCTTGTATTTATAAGCTTTATGTGAGGTTGAATTGCCCAGTTTGAGGTTGACTTGATCTCTTTGACGCTGACTTGGTGTGGAGGTGTAAAATACCTTATTTGACTCAATAGTAAAACTTTTTACATGATTCAAAAGCCCAATAAGGGTCTCATAAAATTTACAATGACTCTAATGACTCAATATAAACCCTAGGAGTCCACAATGGGGACTTTGACTAATAAAATATAACCCAAGCATGAAACACATGCTATAATAAGTCATTGTAGCAATAATAACAAATTTATTTTTCATTATTTTGATAAGTACATTACATAATGACTCAAATACATTTATGAAGACCAAACCTAGTTATATTTTTAAACATGCTAGCTCCTCCCTCCCATTTGTATGTTGTGACTGTCATCAGTGGACTGATCCACCATGCATGTCCTTTGAGCTTGACTGATCCACCATGCATGTCCTTTGTGTGGTTTGTCTCCTCAGCCGAGTTGGGACTGATCCTTCTTTCACACCTGGCCAACTCACCCTTCATCTTCCCATCTCCATTCTTCGAAGTGTCTGGAAGGTCTGCATGAACATTATTGATTTTTGGTAGAATTTCTGTGACTTATAGTTTCAAGCTCTTAGGAGCTAGCTAAAGTTCACTTATTCCCGGGACTGGTTCGAGTACTGTCTTAAGAGATTTTCCTGTCCCACGAGAAAGCTTGATGTCAAGCCTCGCTCAACCTTCTTCTTTGATGGAATTGCACAATCCCAAGTGGGAGAAGGCACTATCTCAATGGACTATCTGCCTCCCTCTCATTCAATAGTTCCACCATCGCCTTGTGATGTTGAGGATCATGTTCGCACATATGTTCACCCTTCACACCCTCCCAACATCGCTCCACTGAGTTTTTGTACAGAGTTAGTTGTGAGGCCTTCGAGTTCCCATATGCATTCTTTTCTTCGACCTCCATCTTTTCACTCAGGCGTTACTCTGAATGATGTTGTCTTGTGTTTGTCCATTCCAGAATCTTCACTTGTTGTGAATGAGGAACAACCCACTGACAGAGTTGGTGTTGCACAACCAACATGCGTTGTCATTCATGCAGAGTATGAGTGGGAACTTGAACCTCAACACTCGGAAAATGATGACTCCCTTCCATACAAGTCCCCTTTGTTCTTTCCTAGCTTCTTTGGTGAACCTACCATCTATGATTTTGTATGTTTGTCTTCATCCACGGATGCACCCATTGTTGATCACTCGCAGGACTCACCGAATGTCAGTCTATCATTCAACAACAGAGAGGATTAATTATTCATTGAAGATCCACTTGATCCTTCTTCCGTCTCTTCCAAAAACACAGAGGATGAGTTCGTTCACTTTTCATCATCCCCTTTGTTTGACTCATTTTCTCATGAGGATGTCAAAGAATTCATTGATTTTTCTGATCATGGCGGCCGTGATCCATTTGCTTCCAATTTTGATCACGATCACGAATCTATGACAATTGATTTTTCAAAGCCACCGGTGTATGATGATCTACCTGATGATGAAGTTGAGACACCTAAGACTGTCGAGGCACTTCAGCTCGAGCTGATGGTTATGTCAGGCCCTTGCTCTCTTGAGGTTAGTCTCACTTCCAATCATGTGTTGTAGCTCTAACCCAGAAATACTATAGATCTGATATGAAAATACAAATATACCCAATAAGAACAAGATCAAATAGATAGAAATGATTCTTTATTAATATCAAGACCCTTAAGGTAGGGCAACACCATACATTCACTCCTTAAGGAAGGAGAACACTCCACAAGCCATATGCCTGTTCATACAATAATCATTTTCTCTCTCCACATGGAGTCTCTAGCCTCTATATAGGCCTCATACATACAATACCATGGGTCATTACCATGGTTCCCTCATACCATCAACTAATACCATGGGCCCATTACTTGTGGTCCCTTACATGACATGGGTTAACCACCTTATTTATTACTATGGCCCATCCCATTATTACATTATTACCTTGGGTACCTCCCTTGGTACCCCATATTATCCCCCCTAGGTATATAACATTCCACCCCCCTAAGCATGTTTCGTCCCCGAAACATGGGAAGAAGATAAATAATAAGATCTACTCAAAAGAGTAGTCCACTGATACCATGCACGTGCATCTAACCATCCAAGAGAAAGGTGAACCCTCGATCTCGCTGGTGCCTCGCTCGCTTGAGATGGAAGTTGACCGTGGCAGCTCTTCTGTGTTGATGTGTAGTGGGTGGATCTTCTCTCCTCGCTATCCGTCATGTGACTACTTGGTTTCCATCTTGATGGTTGTCTTGCGGGGTGATGTGGGTGATGATATGTTGAAGTTTAAACTCACGATGTCTTTTTCTTTAATTCACCCTGCTGTGGTGCCTTCTTTTCTAATATGACTTCAACCACTGAACCCTCATCAGATGTGTCAACACCTGTTACCTTTTCGGCTTCAGCCTCTGTTTGTGTTTGATTATCGACCAACAACTGCTCATCATATGATATGTCAGTCCTTGTAACATCTTTTGCTTCAACCTCCTTGGACTCTACCTGCTTATTAATGGAAATATCCTGTAACGTAATTTTCTTCTTTTTGTACCAGAGCTTCAGGAATTTCTTCTGCACATTAATATTTATAGTACCCACTAATTCCATCCAAGGGTATCCCAAAACAACATCCATGTTATCCATATCTGAAGCATAAAAATCACCATGAAACACATACTTATCCATAGAAAGTTTCAAATCCTTATAAATTTGAACAACCTCATCATTAACTTGTGTATTTTCAATTTGTTTTGCTGGAACTTGCAATTTGTTTGCCAAATTAACATTGATGAAATTATGCTTGCAACTAGAATTTATAGAAACAATGATTTTCTCCTTCTGAATCAATCCATGAACCTGCAATAAGGATATACTAGTAGGAAATAACCCCACATGTTTCCCCTTATCTTGTTTTCTATTCTGAGACCATTTGTCCATAAGGAGTTTTTCCATTTCTTCATTCGAGAATTTGGACAAGGCTATAATGCCCAGTGAGTTCCACCATATGGCGGCCTCTTCTTTCAAAAAAAGTGGTACCATAAACTTCCATCTCTCCTCAAATGTTTTCTTTATGTTTTGTATGAATTCTTCAATAATAGGGCTATCATCTTTTCGAGTAAAATATTCCATGAAGAGGGTTTGAAAAAATTTCACTTGGCGAAAATTTGAAATTGTCACAGTTTCGTCAATATTGCTCAGAATCTCTATTATAACCTGTTTTTAGAAATGGAACAATCATTCTGCATCTGCTCATGTGGTAGAAATCTTGATCCCGGCACTTGAAATTTTAGATCTGTGCTGCTACTCTCCCGTCGTCACCAAAATTTCTGCAAAAAGAGCTGATTTTAAATCAGCGATATCTCCCTCATCCGGACTCCGATTCGACTGATTTTTTTTTTGAAATTGGGTATTTTTTCCCAAAGAATCCAGATCTGCAATTATTTTTGCAGATATTGTACTAGTACATCTAGATATGCGCCGCAAAATCGCTGCCCTGAAAATTGTCTGCAACCCCACTGATTTTTAGATCAGTGATATCTCCTTCATTCGGACTTTGATTCAACTGTTTTTTTTTTGAATTCGACTATTTTTGCACAAAGAATCCAGATCTGTAATTATATTTTACAGATCTTGCACCAAAATGTACAGATCTGACCTGCAAAGTCGCTGCCCCCGAAACCCTGCAAAAAATAAAAAAAATTTCTCCACTTTGGTGCCCAAGAAAGTGCTCTGATACCAATTGTTGTAGCTCTAACCCAGAAATACTATAGATCTGATATGAAAATACAAATATACCCAATAAGAACAAGATCAAATAGATAGAAATGATTCTTTATTAATATCAAGACCCTTAAGGTAGGGCAACACCATACATTCACTCCTTAAGGAAGGAGAACACTCCACAAGCCATATGCATGTTCATACAATAATCCTTTTCTCTCTCCACGTGGAGTCTCTAGCCTCTATATAGGCCTCATACATACAATACCATGGGTCACTACCATGGTTCCCTCATACCATCAACTAATACCATGGGCCCATTACTTGTGGTCCCTTACATGACATGGGTTAACCACCTTATTTATTACTATGGCCCATCCCATTATTACATTATTACCTTGGGTACCTCCCTTGGTACCCCATATTACCCCCCCTAGGTATATAACATCATGAAACTGTTCAATCACCTAAGGCTCCTCATTACTTGTCTATATTCATTGAAGATCCATATCACTCACACTTCCTCCACTCGAACTGCACGATACCATTGCTCAGGAATTCGAGGAGTCTTACATTACAAGCACTCATCTGCAACACAATTTATCTTTGCTTCTTTCATTTGATTGCAAGTCTCAGTCAAGAGTGTGCTTTTGCTTCAAAGTTGCACATAGTGTCACACAACACCATGATAAGTCCACAGACTATCCGTCATGCAGATGCACTCACTTATGTCCCATGGGCACTTTGAAACACAAAGCGTGGATGTCTTCACTGTTATATATTTCTTGTATGCTGGTCTGCACGACTGGGTTACTCGTGGACCAAGCCTTCACCCACATGGTTCTACTAATGAGGCAGTGGTTGCATTGGAAGTATCACTTCGTGTGATTAGGCCCATGCACCGTTAATGTAGGAGTAGGAGTAGTGTTTTCTTTCAGTTGTTTTATTGCATGCTTGTTTTCTTTCATGCTTTGATTGCTTGTTTGTTTGCTTGCTTTGCTCTCATTTTTTCTTTTACTTTTTCTTGGATTTTTTGTTAGTTCGTTCACTTGTTTCATTCATAGATTAGTTCATATGAAACCATGTGTGACTCATGAAACGAGCTAGGTAAAGTATAAGAGGGTTTGTACAGCTATTGCTAGCTGGTTATCTGTCATCTTGCCTTTATATGATGAACTTGTTACTCTTAGTCCATGATACGTCGAAGGAAAATATGTATTGTTCGAAGTGAACCTTGGTGTAAACACAATGCTTGCGCGCTAACTAGTGTCACCTTCTCTAGTCGATTGTTTTTGGGTTAACCCTTGTCAGCCCAGTCAAGTAGAGTAAGGTGAGGGGGAAAACCTTAACAGGCATGTAAAAGATAGAACAACCTCTTCTACTCTCAACATGTCGGGATCCCTCTTCCACCTGTGAAATGAATAAGTGCTATGCATAGTGAAAATGAAAAAAAAATAAAAATGAAAAGTCAAAAAATTCAAAATGAAAAATGAATAAGGTGAAAGAAGAGAGAGGCATCCTGTGCAGGGAGGTGATGCTTGTGTTCCTATGTGACTCCAGTAGGGTACTGTCCAGACCTGCTAGCAATGGAGAAACACCAGAGATGAAACTAAGACTTTGAATACTATACTACTTCTACACCTATATACCCCTCAACCCCAATTAAAACAGTTGTGTTGCCTTGGCTTGGAATGTGTGTCAATTGATAGATGCTACATTTACATCAAGCTAGTGTGAAGCCAAGATTGCATGCAGATACCCCGTGTTCCTATGCACGGACATGATTCAATAGATCGTCTCTCACACTGACCTCGAGACCATGACCTTGAGCAGTGCTAGTGGGATGAAGCTTGCAATCTTCTAGGCACGATGATATGATGAGATGTATTAGATGACCGAGCCCATGACTATCATGAGTGCCCCATTCAGCTTTCCCAACAACATAGGCCACTCTAGAGACATTCTAAAGGATTGGGTAAAGGAGCCAGCTCATTTCAGGATGACACCCAATCAAATCTACAAGACTCAGATATTGAGGAAGGCATACCAATACTTGGTCATATTCTCATGTTGATTGAGTGACCAAGCGAGCATTGAGACCTTCGCTCAGATTTGGGTGGTCACGCTGGACCAAATGGCTAGAGAAGGAAGACCATGCAACTGGTCTGGCATATTGGCTCATTAGCTTAAGGAGAAAGTCACGAAGGCTCGACAGTCACCTGAAGGCATGCATGCAGAGATTTACATGTCTGCCTACATTCTAGATCAATTCTATGCCCGACATGAGTTCTCGGGCTTAGAATTGGCATGGTCACCAACGAAGACTATTGTGAGCACATATTTCAAGTTATTGTCCAAGTACAGCTTTAGAGGAGTGATCATATGACTGTCCGACCATCTTGTTACCCGAGTGTACAGGTTAATATTTGAACAGGATCCACCCTGCATGTTAGAAGAAGCGATGAATGCATTGTTAGGCATTACAGATTGGTATGCCTCACCGAAAGAAACGTTCATCAGAATGTTCAATGCAGAGAATCCTCCACATGTTCTGTCAAAGTTTTCTTTGGACGTGCTTGTTGTGTAGGAAGTAGTGTATCATATCTTAGCCGGATTAATAGCCAGGTCGCAGCAGAAGAAGAAGGCACCTTCTCCACTCCTCCATTGTGAATTGGGTTATACGAGATCGAGAGAATCAAGAAAGCGGATGTCAAAGCTAAATAGATGAAGAATTACCCGTTCGACCTCCAAAGCTTCGAACTGTATGACCCACATTGCATTGTGAAGGATCACTGCATGAGAGTTTAGTTTAATTGGATCCATGGGGCATGTCATTGGGCCGAGGAGTAATCATGGAGGTATTGCTTCAATTCCTCCAGACCCAATGAACAGGTCGGTTTCGGCGTAGAGTGGTTAGCACAGCAGCATGAAGCAACATCATGGAAAACACCAGTAGTAACAGAAACAACAGAGGTAGCAGAGCCAAGCATACCTATGCGCGACAAAGGGAAGAGAAATATCATCAGCCACATGGAGGAGGAACAAAGCTACAAGTTTTGAGCAGATCCACTTCCAAAAAAAGCAGCTATGGCTATTCAACAGAAGAAGCAATAGTGCAACAACCGAATCGTGCGAAGGAAGAGGGATAAGAAGAGAATATAAGAAGTAGAGAAGGAGTTGCATGAGCTGAGGGAGCAACTCTGGAAAGAACATGATCTGTGCCAACATGAGAAGGAAGCGCAACAGTAGTAGATTCATGAGCGGGTGCATCACGTGCAGACAAATGAAGCAACGCCCATACAAGTTGTTGATTCTTCTAAACAGATGGCATCAAGCGAACAAGGTGAACCTTCGCAGGGGCAAGACTTTCCTCATAAGATAGAATAGGCTCTTGAATAGTTGGATGCAGACATGGAGTAACCATAGTTGGAACAGGACATTGACCTCATGCCTTACCAAAGAGAGGTTGACTCACCAACTTCAATGCACCCAGATAGTGAGCAAGTTTTGGATGACCAAGGAGCCACTAAGATACTTGGTGGTTAAGTGAAAGAAGAGATGCACAACATCTCCTTTAATGA
The DNA here is from genome assembly GCA_031772625.1 of Pinus tabuliformis. Lineage (NCBI taxonomy): Eukaryota > Viridiplantae > Streptophyta > Pinopsida > Pinales > Pinaceae > Pinus > Pinus tabuliformis. Next base: position 794,514,901 of record CM062815.1, on the reverse strand, counting down.
ATCTCATCACAGAGTTGTGCAGTCTCAGAGAGTACTGAATCCAGAAGACCAAACATCCCCTGCGCAATTTGAAGAGCAAGCGATCGTGACTAATGTACAGAGGCATCCAACTACATTGGCCGATGCAACTAGAGTGTATGTCGAAGCCACTATCTCAAGTGTTCATTTTCTCATAGCTGAGAATGAGAGAATGGAGAAGGAACTATAGGTGGCCAAGTAGGGAGGAGACTTGGTGACAGTGTCTGCCTGAGCTAAACTGAAGAAGGAAATACTGGATGAAGTGTTGTCCTTGGACCTGCTTATTCGAGCATTGTACTCCAAGTTTGGTACCTTGTATCAAGCATGCGTTCATCTCCATGGATGGCAGCAACGATGTGCAAGAAGAATACGCATCTTGAAGAACGTACATACAGTTGTTGATAACATGTGAGCATGGACGATGAAGTACAAGGGAGCTTCACTTCACTTTCCAAAGATGATGAAGGCCAATGCGGTCGAGATGCAAGCACGTATCCGAAACTATGAATACCTACTGCAACTCATCACTAGCATATAGGCTTCCCATGCATGAGTATTCAAAATCATGGAGGTTATAGTGCAAACTCATACAATCCCATCACTTGGGACCCTTAGGCAAAGACCAAGAAGCAGGTCCAGCATTAGCTTGACTCATACTTCAACGAGTTGATGTGCACTGCCACTAGCCTATACTTCCCTATAAGTGCAGAAATCATGCACACATTCGTTGCTAGTCCAACTACACTAAAGACAATGATGTGCATGCTCACAGGTGGGTTGGAAAAAGGAGCCCGAGTATTGTACCCAGATGCTATGGAGGCAAGGTTCAGGTTTCAGACAGATGTCACAGCAGAACACACAGACATTCTCAAGGACTACCAATCTTGGTATCAATATGTCACTATTGATCAACATGAGGATGTCGAGCAGTTGGACTTCTATGGTTGTCTAAGTCTGAATGATGTCTAGTTTGGCTTGTCCAAGCCATTGTTCACATGGGTACATGTGCATTGTAATGTTGAGTCATGTCAAGTGTAAGTCTTGTCTAGAGTGGAAGTAATAGTCATAGAGTAGGTGAGGAGTCATGAAGGTAGTTGAATGGAAGGAAAGGGGAATGTCAAGGGTCACCCCAACCATTGCTATAAATAGTCCCTCATAACTCATTGTATGGTACTTTGGTCAGCCAAGCTTCTACTAAGACTATCTTGAAGAAGGCTTGGACAATATTGTAACGCACCTTGGCTTCTCCACTCCACAGACCTAGTACATCGCTTTGGAGGAGCAGGCAGATGTGGTTGTAACATTCCACTTTTGGGGCTTGCAGGTTTACATGGATGTATTCTATGATTGTGACTTACACTTCTTTATATAATAAGAGACAACACATTTTCATGCATATGTTGGTATTGTAGGTGGACTGTTCCGGTTTCCTTAATGATATATGTTGTTTAACTTACGTACTTGTGAATGAACTGATTTGTATGCAATTATATGAATCTTGTTCTTAATGTGTTGCATATGTTATTAATGTTATCACCGTTAGTGTCGACAACTCTGTTGGACATTAGACAGACCTTTCTCATGAACCTTGCTATATCAACCGTCACACTCATCTCAGACTAATCTGTGAGTGTTGTTCATGTTATATTACCTTGTATGTTGTGACTGTCGCATTCGAGTGGACTGCTCCACCAAAAGTTGTGCATGTCCTTTGTGTGGTGTGTTCCTAGCTGAGTTGGGACTAGTCCCTTTCAACCTGGAACTCACCTTCACCTCCCTCTCCCTTTTAAGTGTTGGAACCTCTTGTACACATTCCTTGACTCTCTGCATCAACGACACCCTTGCTACTAACAGAGTTATCTTACTTTCCTCTGTGCGACATCGCGGTCAAGGCATTACCTTACAACCCACTGTCGGGACTCCTACACCAAATGGTTTGAGGTCTAATTGGGACTTCTTACCGAGGAGATTCCAATGACATGTTGGCGGGTCCAACACCATCGACATAGTGACAATGAGCAGACCCATCACATTTACTCGTGTATACAGAACTGTCACCTCCAAGTTTGTATGAACCTTGGGTTGATAAAGTAAATTTGGTATCCCCAGGAGTTGTAGCATTCTTGCTACAACAGTGGTGCTCATCACTTTTTGGCACTATTGTCAGGGAGGTGTCTGAGTAAGATGTGATTTCTGCTTTATTTCTTCCATTTCTTATCTCTGACATTCTGCTCTTAGCTTCATTTATGCAAAATTAATTGTAAGTTAGTTTACTTTCCTTTCCATTTTGCAAGTGAGATTTCATTCAAGCAGTTAGTTTTCATGTAGTCAGTTATTTTCCATTCAGTTTTTGATTTCAATTCTGCAATTATTTTCATAGCTTGAAAAAACACAAAACAAAACAAAATCACTTCTTTCATGCCTCGTAGGAATAGGGATAACTTAGGAAAATTTCTACCAAATACCCCCACCACTTCAAACAACCAACCTTCCCTCTTCTTTGGCGGTTGTGAGTTGGAGGAACACTTAGATGAACAACCAGAGATATTTTAAGAGCCTACAAGGAAAGAAGAAGAAGGAGAACCCATTCCAACTGACCTAATGGCTGAAAATAGAAATGACAGAGGGGATAGAGAAAGAATTGAGGGTGCCTTTCCCATAAGAGAAACTAATGGGGATACCAATATGAAGAATATAAGCCCCTCTTCTCTTCCTGATTTCCATGGCCTAACCTCAGAAGATCCAGACACTTTCTTTTTTGATTTTGCTGTCATATGCATAACTTATGATTACACCAATGCTGAGCAGAAGTTGAAACTATTCCTGTCCACTCTAAGGGATGCATCTTTCTGTTGGTTCATGGGTTTACATGGGGATATCATCACAACCTAGGATCAGAAGCAGCAAGCCTTCAACAACAAGTATCGAGACTATTGTAGGTCTAAAGACACTAAAGAATAAATTTTTAGGATAACCTTTGGGCATGATGAATCCCTAGATGATTATGAAGAAATATTCCAGCTTAGCTACAAAAGGGCCAGGTGCACACTTGATCCTAAGTCACTGAAGCTAGTCCTCCTCAGAGGGGTAAGGAAGATCTTCTGGATACCCTAAACCTGCTAGCAGGAGGGGACATTTACTAGCTACCTTATGAAGATATCATGACTATATTTAGGAACCATTCTAGGGAAGCTAGGAAAAAGGGTAGGGGTAGTCAACCAATGGCAAGTCCATCCTATTCCAATACATCCATCAAAGGTGAAATTCGAAATATGCTGGAAGCTATGTTTCACGGGTACTCACACCCGGGGGTGGGGTTCTCGAACCCGTCACGGGTTCCTGCACCCAAGTACCAGATTCGGGTACGGGTTCTTCCCAGACGAACCCAGAAGGACCGAGTTCTTCAAAAAAAAAATTGGGTTCTTTTCCTTTAACGGGTTCTTGGGTTCTTCGGGTTCTTCGGGTTGGGTTCTTTGCGTTCTTCATAAGAAAAACTATGTTAAAAATTTAATTTTCAAATAAATTTTTTTATTGAAATTTAAAAAATAACTTATAACAAAGGTAAAAAACTTAAAAAACCCTAAATATTTAAGACTTTAACTCTTTATGAACGCACACAAGCAAATATCTGATACGTGATTACTAATTTCATTTAACTTTTATGTTTTTTCCATTTGGTTTAGGCTTGAGCCGTCCCCGTTTACCATTTCCGGCGGCAGTGGGCAGCTTCAGCAGCAGTGGGCAGCTTCAGCGGCAGTGGATAGAGCAGCTTCAGCGACAATGGTATTTACAAGTTTTCGTTTTCAATTTTATTATTCCATGAAAAAGTTTCACAAGACCCGCGTGTGAAAAATATAGGTGCATTATATTACACATTTGAACAATGAACACCCACAGGTGCTCAACTACATTAAGCAGAATTGCTGGAACAAATGTCACAATTTCTTGTTGTTTCAGACTGTCTGCAACATGAGCCACAACTGTCAGTCCACTTTTATACACTCAATTTGCCTCCTACAGCTGCGGCATAGTCCCTCCTCCTTGTTGTTATCAAACGCTGAGCTGTAGGGCTTGATTCATGCCACTGTTTACACAAAACAACTCACTGTTCACTAAGGAACAGACCTCGGCCTCCCTATGCAGACTCCTGTACCCAACCGAAGCCCTAAACAGAGATGACAATGCCACAAACTTACCTCTACTCAGCCCAGACTTGTTAAATTTTTAATTTTTTATACTATATACTATAATATGAGAAGTATACGTTTCAGTTCTTTTAACCTGAAATAGTTGCAATTAGATTAATAAAGTGCAAAAAATCTTCATCATTTTTGCATTAATGAATGGCATTACATAATTGCATTCATACACTGAATATAGCTTTGTGCTATTCTTTACAATATAAACCGTTCAGTGAGAATGTATTTCAAATTTTCAACTCAATCATCTACACAACATTCAAGCCAGTTCATTATCTACCCTCTAACAATGGTGTTGCTTGCCCTTGCAATGTAATTTCAACATGGATCAACAAAATCCAATTAAATGGTTCAGAATTTGTTCAGGAAAAACAGTTCATAGTATATATATTTTAATTTTTGAAAAATTGAATCATTACATTTTTCATTAACATATAAATTCTGTGGTTTTTTTTTAGGCTTGTGGCTACATTAAAGTATAAATTATGGCTGCTGACAGCGTATATTTCACTGCTGTCCCACCAAACACACAAGGCAGCCCAATAAAATAAAGTTTAAAATGTTGAGTCTTTGAGAACTCAGAATACTTTAGGATTTTTGAGCGTACTCCTGAGTTTGTAGGAAACTTGGCTAGTGTATCTCAGTCAGCTGTGTGTGACAAAATCTGTCCCATTTAAATGATTATCATTAAATTTTTCTTGTTTAAAGTTGAAAAAATATACAAATTCAAATTTCATATATATTATTAATTATAAATTTATAATTTATAAAATATAATTTATAAAATTTAATATTATTATATTACCTAACGAACCCACGCACCCTGTTTCCAAAAATGCCGTCCCCGACCCCGTCCCCACACCCACGTTTCCTGGCAACATAGGCTGGAAGATTTCAAGAGTGAAATGTTGCAAACACTTTCCCTACAAATGGACCCTATGCACATCAAGAGAAAATAGGAGGAAGCAGAGAGAGCCTTAGCCATTTTCTGCCCTAGATGCATAAGGAGGCACCCTAGGAATGAATTTCCATTGAATCTGATTGAAGTCAACTCAGTCTGTGAAGAAAACCACTCCACAGATAAGTTCCCTTCTCTACCTGGACTAAAAAATGTGTATTAGGGAACTGAAGGGGTGACTGAACAAATCTACTACATAAATCAAATGAGACCTCATAGGCCTCAACCATACCAACAAGCATTCAAGGGTCATCCCATACCTATTACAACCCTACCCATACCACATACATTCCATCTTGGGGGGGCCCTGTTGATCCTTCATAGTCTACACCTCCTCCTTGGTATTTTCCACCTCAATACCATTCCCAACCGACCAACTAGTCATTTCAGCCATATGCTCTGCCATAGCCTCAATGGAATTCACCACCCCAAGGGTGGAGGCTCCCATACAAAATGCTCTAGCTTTATTGCCTTCACCCCCTACTCAACCAAACCTTTTACACCCTGCTCCACCTAAACAACCTCAGATGCCTGCCCAGCCAAATCTAAACCCAAACAACAAATAGGCACAATAGGTGTACAATGGAGAGATAGCATATCTTGCTTATGCTGTGGATATTCAAGAAATCAGCCTGAGATCTGGGAGAGTACTCCTGGACAACCAAAATCGATGTCCACCTAGGGAGAGTGAGGAGGAAAGAGAGGAAAGCATGCCTAGAGTAAATCCACCACCCTTTCCTAAGAGATTAACTCATCTGGTCCAGCCTACTCCAAAAGAGAATGAACTTCTGGGTGAATTGAAAAATATGTGTTAAAATTCCACTTCTCCAGGCCATAAAGGATGTACCTATTTACAAAAATTTAATTAAGGAGAAGTGCTTCAAACATCCAAGGAGGTAAAAAAGAGACACCCCTACAATTAATGTTATTGGAAATCTGTCTGAATCAATACTAGGGCAGCTAATTTTCCCAAAGCACTTGGACCTTGGAAGCCCTGTAGTAGATGTGCACATCGATGGCACCATTGTCCCACACACTTTGATTGACCTTGGGGCTACCATTAATGTAATGTCTAAGGACACCATGCTCAAGCTCAATCTCCAAGGTTCATTGAGAAAGACCACAACAATCTTGCAACTTGCAGACCATTCCACAGTAACCCCCGAGGAGATTGTGGAGTATGTGATGGTCTCCATTGACTCTTGGGAGTACCCTGCAGACTTCCTAGTTCTCCAGCCTAAGTCCAAGTTTATTGGTTATCTTCTCATCCTTGGGAGGTCCTGGTTAGCCAATGCCAATTCCTACATCAGTTGCAGCGCATGAAATATGACTATAAAAAATGGGCATATGTCCAAGTAGTTAGTCCTGTACCCTCCTGTTCAGCCATTTCTAGAACATGACTTACCTTTATGGCTAGAAGAGGAGGATGAAGATGAAGTCTACTCAGCCCAACACTATACCTTAGAAAGATCCATGGGAGGAGGACAATGGAATGAAGATGATTTGATTGAACACATACTCCAAAGTCCAATTCCCAACACCTTGTCCTTAGAAGAAAGTAGTAAAGGAAACCCAGAACAACCATCAGATTGATCTATACTTAGCTAATTCAAAACCTACCCGTTTCAAAACCACAGAATTTGGCCCAAAGAGAACTTTTAAAATCAACCCATCTCTTTCTGTACACCTTGAAGAAAAGTTGTGCAACATGCTAAAGGAACATCTGTATGCCCTTGCTTGGAGTTACAAGGAAATTAAGGGAGTGCACCCCTCCATGTGTACTCACCACGTTTATATCAAAGAGGGTTTTAAACCAACCTGACAACCCGAAAGGAGAATGAATCCAACTCTTAAGGGTATAGTCCAAGAAGAACTGAAAAATCTGTTAGATGGAGGATTCATTTACCCTATCTCGGATAGTGAGTGGGTCTCTCCTTTGGTGTTGGTTCTAAAGAAAAATGGGAAGTGGAGGATTTTTGTCGATTACAAAGAGTTAAACAAAGAAGGAGCATTTCCCTCTACCTTTGATTAACCAAGTGCTAGATGGCCTAGCAGGGAAAAAGTATTTCTCTTTCCTAGACCAGGATAAAACCACCTTCACTTGTCCTTGGGGTACTTTCGCCTATAGGGTCCTTCCTCTTTGCCTATGCAATTCCCATGCCACTTTCCAGAGAGAAGTCCTTAGTATCTTTGCCGAGCTAGTCCATGATGCAGTAGAAATTTATATAGATGATTTCACACCCTATGGGTGTGATTTCTAGGAGGCTCTGTCCAACTTACGTAAGGTGATGAAAAAATGCATTGAAATGAACTTGTCCCTTAGTCCCGAAAATTGTGAGTTCTTGATTATTGCAGGGACTGTTCTAGGTCATTCGATATCGCAAAAAGGACTACAGGTGGATCCAAATAAGATAACCATCATCCAAAGGGTCCCACCTCCACAAAAACAAAGAGATGTTAGAAGTTTTCTAGGTTTACCTGGATACTATTGGAGGTTTATAAAAGACTTCAACAAGTTAGCTTCTCCTTTATTTGGGTTATTGGTGAATGACTCTAAATTTTTATGGTCAAAAAGCTGCCAAGAGGCCTTGGACACCCTGAATGACAAGCTGACTACTACACCTATCCTCTAAGGCCCAAATACGGCCCTTCCTTTCCATATACATGCTGATGCCTCTCACAAAGCCATAGGAGCAGCTCTAGGCCAGTTAGATGACGAGTTACCTTGTGCCATTTACTTCATCAGTAAGAATATGTTAAAAGCCCAAACTAAAATACACAGTGACTGAAAAGGAACTCCCTAAACTATACAGTGACTGAAAAGGAGCTCATAGTTGTTGTGCATTCATTGAACAAATTTAGGCATTACATTATACATTACCAAACATTTGTACATACTGACCATGCTACAGTTAAATACTTGATGAATAAACCTAATGTGAATGCTCAGATTATTAGATGGTTACTTTTATTACAACATTTTGATCTAACTTTTATTAATAAGCCTGGCAAGGAGAATGTTGCTGTAGATTTTTTATCCAAGTTAACTTTGTCTATAGGGGAGGAAGGAATGGTTGATGATCATTTACCAGATGAACACTTATTTGCCATTTTAGTTCTCTCTCCATGGTTTGCTGACATAGAAAACTACTTGGTGTCTACATAGTTCCCACAAAATTTTTCCTCCGAAGAGAAAAGCAAGATTGTGAGGAAGAGTGCCCCATTCACTTGGATTGGGGGCAACCTCTTCAAACTAGTCCCAAATCAAATTTTAAGAAGAGGTGTCAAGGAGGAGGAAGTCTTTGACATCCTTCTGACCTATCATGATGGGCCCTATGGAGGTCACTTTGCAGCCAAGAGGATAGAATTCAAGCTATTACAAGCTGGTTATTACTGGCCCACTCTTCATTAGGATGTGAGAAGGTATACTAGTCAGTGTGATCTATGCCAGAGGATGGGAAATCCTACTCCAAGGGATGAAATGCCTCTGCAACCTTAAGTGACTTTCGAGCCATTTGACAAGTGGGACATGTATTTCATTGGACCTATTGACCTTCCATCCAGGCAAAAGCAGTACATCATTCTATGCACTAACTATTTGACCAAATGGGCTGAAACCAAGGAAATGAATGCAACAAAAGAGGAGAAATTGGTTGAGTTCTTAAGGAAAAATGTATTTTATAATTTTTTGTGCCCTAGAGAACTAGTCACTGATCAAGGCAGCTAATTTACATCTCACATGATTGAAGACTTCTTAAGCCAGCACAAGATCAAGCATAAAACATCCACTCCTTATCACCCACAAGCTAATGGGCAAGTGGAGGTGACAAACAGAATGCTCGAGGGTACTCTGACCAAAGTGATTAGTAGCAGCAGAAAAGATTGGGTTGATAGATTAGTTGAGGCCACTTGGGCCTACAACACCACTTGGAAGACCACCACTGAATTCACACCTTATGAGTTGGTCTATGGGAAGAAGGCCCTATTTTCCATTGAATTTGAGTACAACACATTAAGAATGGCAGCACAATTATATCTACATCTCACAAGTGCACAGTTAGTTCCTTACACACGTGGAAGTAGTCAAGTCGGGAGAAAGGAGAGATTAGGTTGAAAGTGATTAAGTTACGGATGCCCGAAGTGGGAAATGATTACAAGGAAGGGAGGAACGATGATGTGGTAGTGGGACCAATGGTCAAAAAATGGGTACTCGTACCTCGGTTTCCAGCACACAATCCCACTCAAATCACCCTTATGAGGAAATAAAATGTTGATTCCCATGCATAGGAGGCATTCACAATCTCGAGGCTACACCAATGCAAAGTTTCTCGCAGCCCCTAAAGCAGTCTATAGGAAAGACACTGAGTAGTTTTTCCAGTGCAGGAGCACCCACATCATCCTACAGGAAAACCTATAGGATACAAAACAATCACCTACAGGATTGGCAGTGAGAATTTTGAAAGGGAAAGACCAAAGGTTGGCTTCATGAGGTAGTGACAAGGAGGTAGGAGCTATACTTTCCCACATTTTCCAAGTAAAAATAATATAGAAAATCCTTCTATTTTGTTGAAAAGATTGCAGTCTAGAGGAATTATACACAGAATTTTCATTTAAAAATTCCTCGTCCATTATAATTTGGTATCAGACATATAAAACCCTCCACATCCATCAGAAAATTGACAGGGGGATTTAACAAGAGGGAACCTGTTGGACACAGATTGTCATTGATGTCAATATGGCAATATTCAAGAGGAGGAGATAGAGCATATCAGAGCCAAGAGGAGCAGACCAAGCCAGAGGAGCCACATTGGAGCAGAGAGGAGCCATATCGGAGGAGCTATCGGAGCAAACAGAGCCAAGAGGTGCAGACTAAGCAAGAGGAACCACATATGTATATGTCATATCGGAGCCAAAGAGGAGGAGCTGCAGGAGCAAACAGAGTGGACCGAGAGGAGTAGATGGAGCAAGAGGAGCCAAGAGGAGACATATATATATATTACAAGCAAATAGGGCCATCGGAGTCATCGGGGAGCCATATCAGAGCAAGAGGAACGTTGCTTGTAATATATGCCAAAAACAGAGCTATCAGAGCGATAGAGGAAGCAGAACTCATATACAGCCACAGATAACACCTATCAGGAGTGGAGGAAAAGCTGGGTTAACTAAAGTCCGAGAGCAGAGAAGCTATTAACATAGAGAATCGACGCCAAAAACCCTTAGCGGAGCACTGGCGGACTTGAAACCATATTAAATTTGCCTATGGAGCTTATCGGGTTCGATAATACCATCGCATCGGGATATCGGCGATATCGTATCGGAACCCTTAGGGATGAGAATGGACGCGATATAATATATATCGGGTTAAAATGCCAAATCGGGTCTGGTTTTGTATCGGCGGATGCATACAGATATAACCCGCGACGAGCGATCGCCGATTGCCGACGAATTACCATTGGGCGGAGGCGGATGTGATAAAATATAAACTGTGGTGCATTGCATATCGGGTCCGCGGAGGACTTGTATCATTTCGGAGGTAGCGATCAGCAAAATCGCCGAATCATCCGGAGCCGATATTATATAGAGGATGGTTGAATGGGAGATCGGGTCTGCAAACCCGTTCTGTTATAACAATCCCGCCGATACGAACCCGCCGATATGACGGATCCGAAACCGATATAGAAGGGAGTTAATGGGTCGATCGGGTCTGCTAAACCTTCGCGTTACAAATCCGCCGAAGCGAACCTACGATATCCCGGACCCGAATTCAATATAGAGACGGGAGTCTAAAAGGGTGTCGGGTCCGCACCTCATCGGAGGTTAGGGCTTAAGGGTTTATTGAGACCGCCAAAATCCGGACCCGCCGAAATTTGTAAAGGCGAAATTATAAAGATTTGGAATCCGAGCATTGGAAGTAGAGCGGGGATTATATGGCTTCCGTGTATTGATATATTATATGATATATGACCGCAGGCGTTAAGGCTTGCGGGCTTTAAAGCGCTTGGGTGGTGGCTTCCAATGGGTGATTAAAACGCTCGGGTGGTGGCTTCCGATGCGTGATTAAAACGCTCGGGTGGTGGCTTCCGATGGTTGATTAAAACGCTCAGGTGGTGGCTTCTGATGGGTGATTAAAAGCACCGATAAAGCCTATAAGAAAAAAAAAAAAAGCAAAGAAATGGAAGCCGAAGTGTCAAGCGATCAAGTGAGGAGGAAGCCAAAGAGCCAGCATGTAAGAGGAAACGAATGGACAGGGGCATGGAGCATATAAAAGCAGCAAAAACAGAGAACTGTAGTGGTTGTTCGTGAACGGTATAACCTGAGCATGAGATAGTGAAAGCAACAGAAGAAAAGGGGGCAGCAGAAGCAGTGGAAGCTGAAAAGAGCGCAACAGCACACCAGTGTATACCAAAGAGGTTGGAGCCTCAGAATTGAACAGGATTGAAGTCCTTGGGAGTTGGTGCTCCTAAGTGCAAGATTGGTGTATTGGCAAAATAGAGTTGGTGCTCAGGAGGTTGGAGCCTCACCAAAGTCCAAGTTGGAGCTTGGCAACCAATTGTGACAATCTATTTATTGTATTTATTTTACTGCACAGTTATATTAATAAAAGCATTTATTCCTGCTGTTCATTTTGTGTTCTGAACATATATGTTTTAACTAGTAAAACAATAGTGAGAAAAAGAAATACTGATTCACCCCCCTCTCAGTATTTCCAACAATTGGTATCAGAGCCGGCTTCTTCATTCTAGCCTAACAGCTTGAAGAAGGATCAACAACCATGATGAGAAATCATGAAGCATCAGGAAAACCTCCTCTGTTTGATGGCACTAACTTTGGGTTTTGGAAGAAAAGAATGACTTACTATTTAATGTCCCTTGGACCTGAAGTCTGGCATTTTTGTCAAACTGAATACCGAGCGACTTCCACTCTTCCAACAGACCAAGACGAGAGGAAAGCCTACATTGCAAATGCAAAATCCATGAACTCTATCACCAGTGGAATCACTGATTCCGAGTTTACAAAAATCATGCACTGTAACTCTGCCAGAGAAATGTGGGAGAAGCTAGTTAGCTTGTACGATGGAGACTCAAAAGTCAAAAAGGCAAAGCTTCAAACTCACAGAAGACAATTTGAAAGTTTGAAGATGGAAGAGGAAGAAGATATTGCAACATACCTCCTCTGAGTAGCTGAAGTGGTAAATTCCCTAAAAGGATTGGACGAAAAGGTTGAAGAAAGTACTATTGTACAAAAGGTATTGAGGTCCCTTCCAGATAGATTTGACTCCAAAATAAGTGCTATAGAAGAATCAAAGGATCTTGACACCCTCAAAATGGATGAACTCCATGGAATTCTCACTGCTTATGAAATGAGGAAAGGTGGACCTAGCTCCAAAGATGCAGCATTCAAGGCCTCAAAGTCAAAGAAAGGGAAAGAAAGGGAAAGAAAGGAATGACTGTAGTGATGAGTCAGATGTGGAATCCGAATTGGCTCAATATGTACGAAAGCTAAAGAGAGGATCTAAGCTTAAAGGCAAGTATCCTCTTATCTGTTTTAAATGTGGTAAAATAGGTCATTATGCAGCAAAATGTCCTCATAAACAAGACAGTAATGATGAAAGAAATTCTAAAAGAATGACATACAAAAAGAAAGGGTTCAATAAGAAAAACCTTCTCTCCAAGCAAGGTGAGTCTGATGAGGATGAGTTTTTGGTCATCAAAAAGAAATCAAATGAGGAAAGCGATCATGATGAAAGCCAAGAAGCATTATTCATGGCACTCACAGATGATGATGACTCGGGGCCAGAAGGAAATGTGGATGAACTATTAATAAGTGCCATTGAAGAGAACGAGAAACTGCGGAACAAAATTATCTCTCTCAAAGTGGAAAACGAGGAAATAAGAAGGAGAGAAGATCTCTTGGAAACAAAGATTAAGGAAAAAGAAGAGACTTGTGAAGATCGTGAGGCCGAAGTAGTATCTCTGAGAAAGGAGTTGGAGCAAATTAAAAAGGGTTGTAAAAGCTCTCAAATACTTGATACTATTCTGAAAAATCAAAAACCTCAATATGATAAATCTGGAATAGGTTTCAAGGGAGAATCCTCAAGCACTAAGAATAGTGCGAAAAGCTATGCCGATGCACTTTCCTGCAACCCAAAAGATGAAAAAGTATCTTATCAAAAGTGCATCCCAGATTCCAAGAATAAAGAAAGAGTTACTCCAAAGAAGAATGTGGAGTCGAATCATGGACACTACAGCAAATACAAATCTATACCCCACCAAGGGCCCATCAAAAATCCAAAGGACGAGGGAGGAGTAATTCTCAGAAAGGAAAGCGAATTAAACCGTGGTTACTTCAAAACCATATTTCTTGGACACTGTTTTCACTGTAAAAACTTCGATCACCAAGCTAGACATTGTATGGCTCGCAGAAGTGAGAAGACAACGCAAAAGGACCGAGTAATCAACTCATATGCTCCCAAAAGACAGTGACAAATCAAAACCTTCAATTCATTTGATCCCTTGAATAAATTTGATCTGACTTGCTCTTTTTGCTACAATAATGGACACTATGAACAAAACTGCCCACTCAAAGGAAGAAAGACGATCAGCAAGATCTCTACGATGGACAAATGTGGCCTGGCTCTATTTGCGCAAAATAATGGAAACCAGTGGTTTGTGGATAGTGGGTGCTCCAGACACATGACAGGAGACAGAAGGAAATTTATCTCACTGAGCAAAAAGGAAGGGAATGTGTCCTTTGGAAGCGGAATTGGAAAGATTGCAGGAAGAGGAATAGTTACTCTGATCAATGGAAAAGGAAAAGCTCAAGATGCTCTGCTGGTTGACGGACTCAAACACAACCTTCTGAGTGTCAGCCAAATTTGTGATCAAGGACATAAGGTTGTTTTCAGCACCAAAGACTGTGAAATAAGGAACTCTGCCTCAGGGAAACTTGTGGCAAAAGGAGTGAGAACACCAGACAACATTTACATTCTGAACAAGATTCAGGAAAAAAAATGCTACTTGAGTCAAGCAGATGAGAGTTGGTTGTGGCACAAGAGACTTGGACATACCAGCTTCGAAAATCTGGTCAATATCAGCAAGATCAAAGCTGTACAAGACATCCCAAGGTTGTCCAAACCAAATCAAGCAGTGTGTGGTCCATGTCAACATGGAAAACAGACCAGAACCAGCCACAAGACAAAGGAACACTATACATCAAAGCCCTTGGAGATCATACATGCTGATGTGTGTGGGCCAACTAGAAATCAAGCACTCCAAGGAGAAAGCCCTTGTAGAAAATGAAAAAGATTCAAAAATTAAGTGTCTCAGAACAGACCGAGGAGGAGAATTCACATCAAACGAGTTCAGAGAGTTCTGCAATATTCATGGAATTCGAAGGGAATACTCGGTTGCCAGAACACCTCAGCAAAATGGGGTAGTTGAAAGACGAAACCGAACTGTCCAAGAAATGGCAAGAACCATGTTGTTAGCAGCAAACCTACAACCTAAATTCTGGAGGGAAGCAGTAGGGACAGCTGTCTATACATTGAATTGGACTCAATTGAGACCAAATTGTGACAAAACTCCTTATGAGCTATGGAAAGGGAGACCTGCTTCAGTGAAGTATTTCAAAATATTTGGAAGCAAGTGCTTCATAAAAATAAATGATGGTTCACCTGGAAAATTTGATTCTCGGGTTGATGAGGGGATATTTCTTGGATATTCTCCACGGAGCAAGGCTTACAAGTGCTACAATTTTCGACTGAAGAAAATAGTGGAAAGCATCGATGTAAAGGTTGATGAAGATCTTCCAGAAAAGGAAATTGAAGAACAAGAAGATGACTTTCTCATTGAGGAAGATGAAAGAGAACCACCTCATACCCCTTCAAAGATGAAGTATGTAGAAATATATCATCCAGAAGAACAGATCATTAGCGATAAAGATGAAGGTGTGCAGACCAGAAGAAGGATAACAACCTCACCCAAGAGAAAAGCCATTGCCCTCCTATCTATGATAGAACCAGAAACATTCATAGAAGCAAGTAAGGATCCTCATTGGGTAAAAGCAATGGAAGAAGAAATGTCCCAAATTGAGAAGAACAAGACATGGGAGCTGGTATCTCATCCAAAGGACAAAAACATAATAGGAACCAAATGGGTGTTCAAAAATAAAATGAATGAGGAAGGACAGGTTATCAGAAACAAGGCAAGACTTGTCTGCAAAGGCTATTCACAAATTGAAGGAGTTGACTTTGAAGAGACATTTGCACCAGTGGCCCGTATGGAAGCTATCAGGATGTTCTTAGCATTTGCTTGCTCGAAAGGATTCAAAATCTATCAAATGGACGTGAAATCAGCATTTCTAAATGGCGAACTCAAGGAGGAAGTCTACATGGAGCAGCCAGAAGGTTTTGATCTGACAGCAGGAAAGGACCTAGTCTGTAAGTTGAAAAAGGCTTTGTATGGGTTGAAACAAGCTCCTAGAGCTTGGTATGCAAGACTGGATAACTATCTCCAACAACAAGGCTTCAAAAAGGGAGTGGCTGGAAGCAATCTATACATAAAGACAGATCAAGGTAAGTTACTAGTTGCTCTTGTTTATGTCGATGATCTGATTTTTGCTAGTAATAATGATGAAATGAGCCATGAATTTTCTCAAGGCATGGCAAAAGAATTTGAGATGTCAATGATAGGTGAACTGTCCCACTTCCTTGGACTTCAAGTATCTCAAACCAGAGCAGGATTGTGTATATCTCAAGCCAAATATCTAAAAGACATGCTCAAAAAATATGGAATGGAGGACTGTGCACCCATGAGCACTCCCATGACCACAAACTGCAAACTGAGCAAAGATGATGACTCCCCTCTAGTAGATGCAACTCATTACAGGTCAATGATTGGAGCCCTCCTATACATAACAGCTACACGACCGGACATAATGCAAGCAGTAGGAATGGTGGGAAGATTTCAATCGGCTCCCAAACAATCCCATTTATTAGCCGTAAAAAGAATTCTCAGATATTTGAAGGGAACCTCTGATTTTGGTCTCTGGTACCCAAAGAGTTCAACATTGACTGTAACTGCATACACCGATGCTGATTGGGCTGGAAACATAGATGATCGGAAAAGTACTAGTGGGAATGCATTCTTCCTAGGAGACTGTTTGGTATCCTGGCTCAGTAAAAAACAGTCATCCATATCATTATCCACAACCGAAGCCGAGTATATTGCTACAGCAGATTGTTTCTCTCAGATACTTTGGATGAAGGAAGCGCTAAAAGATCTCGACATATGTACAAATCAACCGATTATTGTCTATTGTGACAACACTAGTGCTATCAGTCTCAGCAAAAATCCAATGATGCACTCAAGAACCAAACACATACCAATCAAGTATCATTTCCTCCGTGAGCAAGTAGCTGAACAAAACATCGCTCTGGAATATATCAGTACTAAGGAGCAGGTAGCTGATATTTTCACAAAACCTCTTCCTCAGGAAGCATTCGAACATCTGCGACAAAAGATGGGGGTTATTTCTTTATCATCACTCAAGTTCATTCATAAAGATGCAGCAGGACAGGGGGAGCAGTTCGATAGGGGGAGTTCGTATGCATTCCTTTTCCATTGATGTCAAAGGGGGAGAAAGCAGAAGAATATTTCCATCAATAACAAAGGAGGAGATTGTTGGACACAGATTGTCATTGATGTCAATATGGAAATATTCAAGAGGAGGAGACAGAGCATATCGGAGCCAAGAGGAGCAGACCAAGCCAGAGGAGCCACATTGGAGCAGAGAGGAGCCATATCAGAGGAGCTATCGGAGCAAACAGAGCCAAGAGGTGCAGACTAAGCAAGAGGAACCACATATGTATATGTCATATCGGAGCCAAAGAGGAGGAGCTACAGGAGCAAACAGAGTGGACCGAGAGGAGTAGATGGAGCAAGAGGAGCCAAGAGGAGACATATATATATTACAAGCAAATAGGGCCATCGGAGTCATCGGGGAGCCATATCAGAGCAAGAGGAACGTTGCTTGTAATATATGCCAAAAATAGAGCTATCGGAGCGATAGAGGAAGCAAAACTCATATACAGCCACAGATAACACCTATCGGGAGTGGAGGCAAAGCTGGGTTAACTAAAGTCCGAGAGCAGAGAAGCTATTAACATAGAGAATCGACGCCAAAAACCCTTAGCGGAGCACTGGCGGACTTGAAACCATATTAAATTTTCCTGTGGAGCTTATCGGGTTCGATAATACCATCGCATCGGGATATCGGCGATATCGCAGCGATATCGTATCGGAACCCTTAGGGATGAGAATGGACGCGATATAATATATATCGGGTTAAAATGCCAAATCGGGTCCGGTTTTGTATCGGCGGATGCATACAGATATAACCCGTGACGAGCGATCACCGATCGCCGACGAATTACCATTGGGCGGAGGTGGATGCGATAAAATATAAACTGTGGTGCATTGCATATCGGGTCGGTGGAGGACTTGTATCATTTCGGAGGTAGCGATCAGCGAAATCGCCGAATCATCCGGAGCCGAAATTATATAGAGGATGGTTGAATGGGAGATCAAGTCCGCAAACCCGTTCTGTTATAACAATCCCGTCGATACGAATCCGCCGATATGACGGATCCGAAACCGATATAGAAGGGAGTTAATGGGTCGATCGGGTCCGCTAAACCTTCGCGTTACAAATCCGCCGAAGCGAACCTGCCGATATCGCGGACCCGAATTCAATATAGAGACGGGAGTCCAAAAGGGCGTCGGGTCTGCACCTCGTCGGAGGTCAGGGCTTAAGGGTTTATTGAGACCGCCGAAATCCGGACCCGCCGAAATTTATAAAGGCGAAATTATAAAGATTTGGAATCCGAGCATTGGAAGTAGAGCGGGGATTATATGGCTTCTGTGTATTGATATATTATATGATATATGACCGCAGGGGTTAAGGCTTGCGGGCTTTAAAGCACTCGGGTGGTGGCTTCCGATGGGTGATTAAAATGCTCGGGTGGTGGCTTCCGATGCGTGATTAAAACGCTCGGGTGGTGGCTTCCGATGGTTGATTAAAATGCTCAGGTGGTGGCTTCCGATGGGTGATTAAAAGCACCGATAAAGCCTGTAAGAAAAAAAAAGAAAGCAAAGAAATGGAAGCCGAAGTGTCAAGCGATCAAGTGAGGAGGAAGCCAAAGAGCCAGCATGTAAGAGGAAACGAATGGACAGGGGCATGAAGCATATAAAAGCAGCAAAAACAGAGAACTGTAGTGGTTGTTCGTGAACGGTATAACCTGAGCATGAGATAGTGAAAGCAACAGAAGAAAAGGGGGCAGCAGAAGCAGTGGAAGCTGAAAAGAGCGCAGCAGCACACCAGTGTATACCAAAGAGGTTGGAGCTTCAGAATTGAACAGGATTGAAGTCCTTGGGAGTTGGTGCTCCTAAGTCCAAGATTGGTGTCTTGGCAAAATAGAGTTGGTGCTCAGGAGGTTGGAGCCTCACCAAAGTCCAAGTTGGAGCTTGGCAACCAATTGTGACAATCTATTTATTGTATTTATTTTACTGCACAGTTATATTAATAAAAGCATTTATTCCTGCTGTTCATTTTGTGTTCTGAACATATATGTTTTAACTAGTAAAACAATAGTGAGAAAAAGAAATACTAATTCACCCCCCTCTCAGTATTTCCAACAGAACCCACCAACACAGTGAGGATTCATCACCACCCTCCTATAGTAGGGATATTCACAAGGCACAATTGGATGGGTTTCTTTGAAAAATTGAGGGGATATGATGATGAAGTAGCCAAAGACTTTGCTCTATCCATCATACCACTAACTAGGACCCATGCAACTACTGTAGAACTCACCCCTGAAATCATAGGAAAAATCTCCATAGATCCTTTAGGGTTGCCTTGGAGAAAGAAGGATAAGGGTAACAACCAAATTGCAAAGAAGAAATTCTTTTTGGAAGGAGAGGAGGAAATGGAAGACAAAAATGGGGTCAAAAGAGCAAGCCTGCCATATCCTTGGAATGAAATTAGCTACCACCTCATTAAGAACATATCACGTGAAGGTAGGTACAATGTGGTATATGGGTACCATTTTAGGCTTCTCCAAGAGCCGAGGTTTGGAGTAGACACACCTCCTCACGACAGACTAAGAATACTCTGCTTTCTTCTTCAATCAGTGATATATATGAGCATTAAGGTGCATGGAGGAAACCATCAACAACTAGCCCATCATGGGTTAAATATACGTATAATAGAAGATGCCCTCCAAAACCTAAGACTCCTTATCGCATGGGAAACTTTCAGAGACATGCAAACAGAGGAAGACGTAAAAGCCCTTGAATATGACAAAATCCCCACTTCCAGTGAAAGGGATGAAGATTAAATAGAGAGGGATGAAGAAGAAACAGAGAGGGGTGAAGAGTAAATAAAGGAGGAAGAATAGGAATAAAAGGATAAGGACAGTGGTGAAGAAACATAAGAATATTCAAAGAAAGAAATTGATGAACAAAGTGAGGAACTAGAGGGAGAAGAAGAGGCGAAAGACACGGATGAGAAGGAGAATGGAAAAGGGGAAACAAAAGACAATGAAGAACATAGGTCTACAATGTAAATAAAAGAAGAGGAGGAATCACCCAGGGTATCTCCAAAACCCACTGAGAAAGAGGCAGCAACTACCCTCACTGCCTTAAGTTCCCCTATCAAGCAAAAATGGAAGAGACAAAGAAAATCTCCATTATACTTTAGGACAAGAAAATGTACAAGGACCAGGCAAGGAAAACCTCAAACACCCACCAAGGTTCCTATTGTCATTGAAGACTCCCCAAAACAACAGGAAAAGATAGCTCCTCTTGTGAAAAATCAAGGGGAAGGATCATCGGGACAAGCCTCCCCAAAGTGTCCTATCACTTATTTTAGTAGGCTAGTCATCAGATCTACCTCATCCAAAGGAAAAGGCCTCCTATAGGAGACACAAAAGGACCTACAAGAAGCAGAGGCCATCCTACAGGAAACTATGCTAAACGTACATGAAACTCATAATTTGGACAAAGAAGGGATCAAGCAGCAAGAAACAAAGAAGGAGGATCCAGAATTGAGGTAACCCAGTCCTCAACCCAACCTTGACTCTTACTACAGGTTCATTGAAGGGGGTAGGGTCATTCCACAGAAATTTTCCATCCCCTTATTCTTTGAGCTTGAGAAAGAAAGGGCAAGAACACATAGGTGGATGCAAATTTCCAAATCCAAAGGAGTGGAGGATATAGGCCACATGGAGGAGAAAGTAAAGGAGATGGGTAGAGAACTGAGTAGCCTAAGGGACAGAGAGGTAATGATAAAATCTCAGTTGGAAGAAGAGAATGCATGGTTAAGGGGACAACTATAAGAAAACAAGAGTCAATTGGCAACCATGGCCAATATATCCTTAGAGGCAATCTAGTGTAGGATGCCAACAAATTCCTATGCATTATATCTTAAGAAATAGTGGCTACAGTTCCAAATCAAAGCTTTAGTATAGAGAGGCACTATGGCCTTCAAGACTATAGACAATTCATTGATCTCTGTGATCAAATCTCATTAGTGGATAGAGCTAAAATATCTAAGTTTTACCTCCACAACTTGGCCTTCACTAATCTAAATGTGTGGGATCCAAATTCAAAACTAGAGGACCTGCAATTGATGGCTTTGGCATCATGGATGAATCATGAGGAAGAAAGGGCTACAAAAATGAAGAAAGTAATCGTAAGAGAAGAAACATAACCCCTCATGATAAGAGCTGATCAATCAAATCCAATGGTTTTCATTAGCACCCATAACTTGATTGCAAATGACCCTCAACTTGCACCTAGGTACCTTGCTACCCAAGAGCAAGCAATCACACACTTTGAAGACATGTTCATGCTTCTAGGGAATGAACTCATGCAATCTTTCCAAAGGAGATGGAACACTTTGCCCTACAGATTGAAAATCAGAGAGTACCATGCTCCCCAGAGAATGAGAGAAGAACTAAACATAAAACCCATGTACAAGCAAGCTCTCCAAAGACTCAAAGTCAATTGAATTGGCTTGAGACTCAGTCCAGTACTTCTCTTAGGAATGTTGGAAGGAAGGAAGGAAGAGGAAGAAAGAAAGCAGTGGGAGGAGATAGAGAGGAAGGCGGGCTTTGACGCACAGGAAGAGGAAACTACAACAGAAGCATGGGATGTTAGCAAGGCTTCTAGAGAAATGAAAGACATGGATATAGATTGAGTTGGTCAGAGGATGAGCAACACTTTCAGTAGGGGGTGATGATGAGCCTTATCATTGGGTAACTATATGGACCTTAATAAAACTCATAGATTATTCAAATAAACTCTTCTCATAATTTCTTACATATTTTGATTACATTTTTCTTAATGAGATGAGTAAAAGTGAGATATTATGCCTAGTGGACTAATTGGCATTGATTGCAGGTTTTTGAGAGAAAATCATGGAAATTTTGGCTAATTAAGGGCTGAAACTTGAATGAGATAAGGAGGAGATATTGTAGTGGATAGATCCTCCTTGTTTACTCCTCACCCATTCGAATATTCCTCCATAAATCACACTAGCTTGGAGTTACAAGCAACCAAGTCATGAATATCAAAAGGAAACCAAGCGAGTGATATTTAAAGAGCCAGTTCATCTTGAGTTTGGGAGCCGAACCTCCCTAGATTTAAGGAAATTGTTGGAGACTTCAGTTGTATAAATAAGGAGGCATAAAGCCTTGTTAGGATTTGAATTTTTGACGTAAAAACACTAGGCATTTTCGAGTTCAAGACTTGTGGAATACATTGTTATGTAATTTTCTGATTTGATAATTAGAATGAGAATTTCCTTGATCTAGCACTGAGTTGACTCAGAGGGCTGAAGCTCTTGGGTTAGGGCCCAACCCTAGCAACAAAGGCTCCTCTTCTTGTATTTGTATTCTTAGTGATTTCATAGATTAATGGTTGAATTGTCTTTAGCATTATTTCATTGGAAGTAGTTGTGGATTTTATGAGTTTGCTTCCATTTGTGCATTACTTCAGTAGTAGCTTAGGAAGGTAAAGGAACATCAAAAGGCTGTCAGTAAGTGGATTTGACCTCAATCCTCCCTTCAAGGGCCATGTTGTCGCGCAGATTGACACGACATCGCTCAGACCGGGGGCTGTCACTCTGATCCCCGATCCCTCCGTTTAAGCCTGTCTCCCACAGCTAAGGGGGGTAGACCCTATAAGATGATGAAGACCAATTGCCAAACAGTTGGGTTGGGAGACACGAAGCACTAAAATGATCTTATTAATTTAACGGACCAGTGCCTTATGAAAGTGATGTTTAAATAATTACTTGCTAAATAATGTAAAATTATAAACCATGAACAACAATCATTTATCATCAAATAACCATAAAGATCGTGCAGTGACCAAATCTTAATAAACGATATCTAGTAATTGAGAAAATTTCGATTAGTGCTTTAAACAACCACTCAATTATAAATCATGAACCGGATGTTATATAAAGCAAAACTTTAATATGATCCTTCACGCGCAGACTTATCTAAAAATGATAAACATTCATTCCACATAATAAATTTGAATTTCAGCATAAAAATGTAACGTGATAATTTCCCGAGAACTGAATCTGACAAAAATTTCCAATTTTTTTTTTTTTTTATTATTATTATAAACTTTAAAACAAAGCCCTAAAACTTAACTAAGAAAAATTAAAACTAAGTCCTAAGCCTAAAGAAAATTTATAAATGAATCTTTTCTTTTTTATATTTTTTCTTTTTTATTTTTTATGATTAATTAATAAAATCCTAAGAGCTAATTAAAATTAAAAAAAAACTAAGCTAAATAAAAAAAAAATAAACTTTAAATAAAAACCCTTTTATACATCCCTTTTTTGTTTTTTATTTAAAAGCTAAATGCTAAAGTTTAAAACCTAAATCTAAAGAATTAATAAAACAAACCAAAACTTGAAACGCATATAATTCTAAATATGAAACAATTAAATCTAAAAAATATTAATACCCTAACTAAAATACGAAATGCAAAAGCCAAATATGTATGATATAACCAAAAACAATCAAAATTCGATTACCTGTTACGCAAAAATTCGATTACCTGTTACCGTGCGTGAATGAGAATTATATATCGACGAATTTTGGGTTGGCGCCCACGCTGAAGCCGCTGTTTGTCTGCGTGAAGGAAGACTGGGCACGATTCCGCTTGTTAACCAAAGGAATTTCGACGGCGATAAAGATCTTGCAGGCCCACGAAAATTTTCCAGTGGTAGCTACACGCTACGACTTCGCACAATGCCACTGATCCGCAGGTTTTCGCAGGGTCAGTCACCAGGCGGCTTGATGCCTTGATCGTTGCCCTCTCAGTTTTAGCTATTTTCTTTTTTTGTGCAGTGAAGTTAAATCGATTTTCCTCTTACCACTGTCCACGTACACGTCAGAGCTTTACACCATTTTTTGAAACCAGCAACCAGACGACAGAGAAATAAACGCGTGGGTATGAGTAATACGCTGCGGTGACAACAGCTATAGAATGGCAAATGATCAATTGATACGTTAAAAAAAAATTGAGTTTGCGTGGCAAGTATGTGCGGGTGAGGGGAAGTATGGAGACGGCTGAGCAAGTGGAGGCAGCCAGTGCAGAAGTAGTGTGGG
The DNA here is from genome assembly GCA_031772625.1 of Pinus tabuliformis. NCBI lineage: Eukaryota > Viridiplantae > Streptophyta > Pinopsida > Pinales > Pinaceae > Pinus > Pinus tabuliformis. Next base: position 794,491,035 of record CM062815.1, on the reverse strand, counting down.
TAGAAAGCGCGTGAACAGGAGCAGAGAAACACGCTGGTTGGTAGCAAATCTGTATGCGGGCAGCTTAGTGTGAAATCAATTGTGGAATGGGGAACAACGTGGAGGATCAGAGAGCAGAAGTGAAACAACTTGCTCTGTAAAAATTCTTCCTTCCTGCAAATCACCTCTGGGCAGCAAAAAAGATTTCAGATCTGCAAAACCCTGGACGGCAAAATGATAACCCTGCAGAAAATTGATTTTTCCTTCAGATCTTATCTCAGGCCTGTAACCTGCCAGAAAGAAAACAAAGCCCGGCAGATATATGCAAAGTTTTAAGACAAAACCCTTCAAAATCAGCTTAGAATCACAAAAATTTTGCAGCTCTAGAAAAAGCCAGATTTGGCGATAACAGCTTTAAATTTTTCAGAATTTTAGAAACTTCGAATTTGCTGTGAAAAGGCTTAGAAAAATCTCTCATGCAAACCAGAAAAGTAATTTAAATGATTAACCCAGGGTAAAATCAGCTGGGCTCTGCAAGGAAGAGCCTGTGGGAGTTGGCTGGTTCAGCCTAGAACTTCCCCAAACGCCCACCAATCTTCTTCAGTAAGGGTTTTCTGCACAGCTCAAAACAACCATCAGTAAAGAGGGCAAAAATGCTGCTATATCGCAAAAAGTAATGGAGATACCTGCCATTACTTCAGAAACCCTAACATCATTCAAACCCTAGCAAGTGAACAAGATACCTGTGCTCACAATACTCTAAAAATAAGCTGTTATTATTGGCTGAAAAATAAAATATGCAGAAAAAACATCTCACAGCACTTCCAGAGAGTAACACCAGCAAGATTTGAACCCCAAAGTCTTCTTTTATTAACCAGAAAACAGATTACAAGAGAGCTTTTTTAGTACAAGACTCACAGATCCAATCTGATCTCAACTGACCCCTAGCACCCTATTTAAAGGAAATGATCCCAATGGCTAGTTCGAGTGATCCATGTCGAAATGATCTCGACCATTGATGAGAATCAAGACATCTCTTAATCTCATCTGTCGATTTATTAAAAAATGATATTTTGCATGCATTCACTCAAAGTATTATTATTTTATTATTTTAGGGTTTTTGCTTTATTTTATAATTTTTTTTTTTTATTTTTTATTTTTTTTTATTTTTTTAATTTTATTATTTTTTATTATTATTTTTAATTTTTAATTTTTTTATTCATTTTAAAATGGATCCTCGAACTTAGCCTTTGGAAAAATCACCTAGGACCTAGGACTTAGGACTCATGAGGGGATTAAAACATTTTCTAACCCTCAAGACACTTTACATCATGACTTTTACAGCTTTACATCTTAAGGGGGAAAACCCCTTTATCATAGACCCTCATAAACCACCCAGTTCTGCGACACAACTATAATCTAGTAGATTAACACACTAGGATTCATCTAAAATTCTAATGACAAAATCCATCCCGGCTTTGGGGTCAGGCTGAAGGAAAACTCTGCCGATCATGGATCGGTGAGACGAAAAACCTTCCGGGACGTAGATTACCATTAGAAAGTTAGGTCCACCTAGGCAATTTACATACACGACTCATATATGCTAAGATTATTTACAATTCATACATGCAGACTAGGTTTACAATTAAAATGATCAAGCTGCTGATGACTGCAGGATGGCACGGACACGTCGATCAGGTGCTACCCCTTTTTGCAAAGAAAAATGGGGTGTACTGCATGGGTAGTTGAATGGTAGTGGTCAACAGGCCATTTTTAGGAAAGAGCTCCTATGCAACCCCAAAAGGATAGAATTCTGTTTTCTCATGGAATTTAGGGTTCTCTATTACTTAGGTCAACATTTTACTAGTTTTCAAGAATAGGATTTAATTGTCATTTCTTCTATCTTCAGCCTTACATTAGATCTCATCAAGGTTTCGTATTATTCTGCAAGTTTTCCCATGCTTGAAAGAGGCAACTAGCTCATGAAAATATGTTTTCCTTAGTTAAGTGGAATCCTTGTTTACATTATTTATGGATAAATGTCAATGGTTGATGCAGTGCAGGAGTTTCAACAGTATATAGAGATTTCATGATCAGCAACCCCATCCTAACCTCATCCATCCATGGGTATCACTTTCTTTCACTAAATCCCTCACTAAATTCATCATTCCATAAGAATACTTCTGCAAGCTTGTTGAGAAAATCCAACCATCTCACAACTTTTGAGCTCTAAAGGAGTCCTAGGCACTCCCTTGCCTCATTTCACCCACCATCCACCTTCCCTAAGCCTTACATCACCTTCCAAATCCCTCCTCTTTCTCTTGGTTGTATCTTGTAGGAATACAAGGGATCATGTAGGAGCACTAGGACATCCTGTAGGACGCATTAGGACATCCTCTAGGTTGACTTGTAGTGGCTTGTTATGAGGCCAAATTGTGGAAAAAGCACCTAGGAAGTTAGAACAAGACCCCTACTTGTCTCCCAAGCCATCTAACCATCCATGATCATCCCTAATCCACCTACCACATCACCAAAGGAAGTTAGCATTCACACTTTCACACAAAAAAGATAAAAAAGAAAAAAGTTATTTTCATGCACGACAGTAGAATGTTTGATGTTTAAAATTACATGCCTAGGACAGTAGGATTGTACATAGGTTAACTTAGAATTCTCTTGAAGCAAAGCCTCTTAGCAATTAGATTAGATGAATGGTGTGTTTAAGCATTTGATTTCAATATTTTCCTTACTGCAGTAGACAAGATTTATTTTAGTATAGATCTCCCCTTTTTCTCATTGGTAATCAAGCTTCTTCTGAATCAATAGAATGTTGGTTTGAGAAACCATAATGGTTCATCGCCATATTAAAAGTGACAATGAGCGAACCGATCACATTTACTTGTGTATACAACACTGTCACCTCCAAGTTTGTATGAACCCTGGGTTGATAAAGTAAAGTTGGTAGCCCTAGGTGTTACAACATTCTTGTTGTAATATTGGTGCTCATCACTAAGGATGTGGTTGATAATTTTTTTATCCCATCGACTTGATCAGCTATGATGGTTTATAATTTCATGAGTATAAAAGAATGATGGAGGTAGTGTTATTGTGCTAATATTTTTGGTTAGAAACAGGATCATATTAGCTTATTTAGCTAATAAATGTGGCTTAACTACCCTATAAATTATGCAAGTTCTTAGTTTGATAGCCCCATTGGCTTATGGGATTACTAGATTAAATTCCTTTAAACTTGCAGGTGTAGACTCATGAATGAAGGAATTGTAGTATAGGAAAGTGGTTTCTATTTTTTTGTTTACCTATGATGGAGATGAAGCAAAATAGTGTGCAGTGATTCCCAATAAGAGGATCTAAATTGGTGTTGCAAGAATAATGGTTGTAGGTTCGAATAGGGAATCATTGTGAGAACTAAAAATGTGTTTCATAGTGGATGAAGAGTGCTAATTATAGAAATTTCATTCGTATCTTCCCAAATATTCTAAAAAAGCAAGAGAATTAAATGGTGATTTCTTGGTTTTTATAAGGGGATTGAAGCATTTTAGTCTTCATAGAACATCTAAAATAAAGTTTAGATGCAAATGGAATATGGAGAACATAAATATCTCATATATTGAGCTCGAATACTAACCTTGGGTTCTTGGCCTTGATTTGGGTAGTTGGATTCCATTTAGAGTTGAAAGTTCGAAAGCCATTTTATGTACAGCTACTAAGTAAGACCTAATAAGAAGGACTAGAGGATAATTTCCCCTTAGGTTGTATTCCGTCTACAATTACTAAATAAGAATTAATAAGAAAGAGTAGATCCTAAATTACATTGGGGTTGTCCTCCATGTACAATTACTAAATAAAAACCAACAACTACTAAGTAAAAACCGATAAGAATGGCTAGAGGATAATTTCCACTTGGGTTTCCTTCCATGATTTCTCGAGATATACACCTATGGATCAACTGTTCAAAAATTTGGAAGGAACCCCTTCCAACACTTTCCTGGGAATTCTAAGGCATACAGGTGTTGGAGAACAGATATTAGTGATCTCTTTAAATTATTATTGCATGAGTATAAAATAATTATGGAGGTATTGCCATTGTGCTAATATGTTTGGTTAAAAGTTGTTGGAATTGTAGTGTTGGCATTGATGTCATAGGGTCCTGGTACTATTCATCATATACCTTGTGTCAACATGATGATGTTAATAGTCCTCTTGATGTGTGATGAGTGTTTGGATTGTTGGTATTGTTGGATGGCATTGATGTAAACATGGTTATGACATGACCAAGTGTAGCAACTAGTGAAAAAATGGGAGGTTGAGTAGAGATGGCTTCAAGAAATGTTGTGTTGGTTTGTTATAAGAGATACTGCTATATGTGTTGGAGGTTCCTCTATAGGTATGGGAGGTGGTTGGATGACTTGATGTTGCTTCTACAGGTATCAGAGATGTTGCTGCAGGTGCTGGAGATGTTACTGTAGGTGCTGGAGGTGTTTGGACAGGTGGTTGTTTCGTCTTGAGGAGCTGGAGGTGTTAACCTAGATGAGGAGTTTGGAATACTAAGGTTTGCATGTCAATGAATTTTTGCAAAGGTTCTTGGCATATGTCATTAGTTTCGAACTTGTCACAGAGGTTTGGAGGTGTGATTTGGAGTTGATGAAGGTGTACCTGAAGTTTGGTAGAGCTCTGAGCTGATTTTGATTGAGTTTTTTCCATCCTCTACCCTAACCACATGGAGACAATCTCATGCATGTAGTTGGAAGGCTCCAACCATTGTCAGACAGTATGGTGAGTGCAGTTACAACCTAAATTTACCAGTTTGTGGGTGTGGTTAAGGTCTAATGCGTGTTTTTCTCCGAATTCCTCACACATCTTAGCTAAAATAAGTGTTTTGGTGATGGTTCATGTTGAGAAATTTTATGAAAAAGGTTAGGAAGCCTTAACCATGTTCTAAAAAGTGATTAAGGTTGAAAATATTCTTTAGGAATTGGAGTTAGTGGCTTGATCAATTTAATGATCTAAATCCTTAGCAAATCAAGCATATGAATAGAGTTTGTAGAGCTCAATAGTTCTTGGTAATTATTGAGTTAAGCTCCTTGGTTCATCCATATATTGGAGGAATCTCAATGATAGTATGGTTGGTTCTTTTGATGTGTTTAGTAAGCGTGAGAGTGATGAAGAGTTTGCAAGCAGTGTGAGGGTTATGTTGTAGATTCTATGAAGGAGTTTGTAGTTGTAGCAATAGATAACACGAATATGTTTTAACCAAAATTTTGTGCAGTGAACGAGAATATGAAGTATGGATTGGTAGAAGGTATTTTTGTTGTGTGATTGCAGGTGTATTTGGAGATTTTTTTCTCCTAGTATATTCTCCAGCTTATTGTTGGCTGCAACATTCAGTTGTGAGCAGTTTTATTTGTTGCAGAGACGATTTTAATTGATGTGTTGATCCTATTATTTTATGTAGTGTTTGGTGAGGTTGTGATGAACTTTTTGGTGTAGTTTTGGATTTTGATTGAGTTCCTTGAAGATATATTGGTGTGGTGATCATGTTGAGCAATTCTCGGTTCTATGTTGAAAATATATGAAACAAGAACCACATAGAGGAGTGGACTTAGAGGACTTCAGTGAAATCCATATAAGTGAGAAGTTTTCTCAATCCAATGGTAGTTGGATAGCTCAGAAGAAATTGGGTGAGGCTCATTCATCGTGGTGGCTTCCAACAAGAAGGAGTTTGTAGAGTCATTTGATAGTTCAGGAGTAATCGAGAAAGGATCGTTGGTCATGATGGTTTCCAATGGATGGTAGTCTATATATCTGCATGAGAAAGAGATCTCCATTTGATAATATGAAACTAAATATCTATCTAAATAATTTTATTATCATAATAAAATTTATTGAGCAGTGCAAGAGAAACCAGGGTGGTTTTTGACCCAAGAGGAGGGTTTTCCACCAAAAATATTTGTGTCTCTTTTGTTTAATGATTGCATGGTTTTACTTGTGTTTGATGTTCAATATTTTCTTATTTATTTAGTTTATGCATGGTATAAGGGTTTAATTAATTGAAGAAAAATATATAAGTGCCTTCATTAATGGTTCACCCCCTCTCTCAGTAGTGATCTAGTTTCAAACAAAAGGGGGTCATGTTAGCTAATTTAGCTAATAGCCTTGGCTTAAATACCCTCTAAATTATCCAAGGTCTTGGGTTGATAGCCCCATTGGATTATGGTATTACTATATTAAACACCTTTAAACTTATGTGGTTACACTCATGAATGAATGTAGTTGCAATGTGCAAAGTGGTTTCTATTATTTTGTTTACTTCTGATGGAGATGAAGAAAAATATTGTAGTGATTTCCTATAAGTGGATTTAAATTGATTTATTAAGAATAATGGTTGTCAGTTCCAATTTGGTTTCACTGTGAGAGTTGCAAATGTGTTTCATAGTGGATGCATCGTGCTAACTGTAGAAATTGCAGTCATCCCAAAACAATCATCCCAAGTCTTCTACAAAACCAATACAATTGAATGGTGATTTCATAATGTTTATAAGGGGATTGAGGTCTTTCAATCTTCACAAAACATCTAAAATAAATCTTATATGCATACAAAATATGAAATGAACATAACTCTCTCTTATATATTAAACTTGAAGACTAGACTTGGGCTCTTGGGCTTCATTTGGGTAGTTGGCTTTCTCTTAGAGGTGAAAGTCATTTTTATCTATAATTAATAAGTAAGAACCAACAATAAGGACTAGAAGATAATTTCCCCTTGGGTTGTCTTCCAGGTACAATTACTAAGTAAGAACCGATAAGAAATACTAGAGGCTAAATTTCCCTTGGGTTTTCTTCCATGTACAATTGCTACGTAAGAATCAACAAGAAGGACTAGAGGATAATTTTCCCTTGGGTTGTCTTCCATGATTTCTCGAGATATATATATATATACATATATCTATGGATCAAATGTTTTGAAATCTAGAAAGCATTTCTTCCAACACTTTTCTAAGAATGTGGGGGCATATGGTTGTTGGAAAACAAATTTTAGTGCTCTCTTTTCAGTAGAATATGGGTTCATGTACTTCGTGTGATTCGTTAGGGGAATTTTGAGGTCTAAAATGCGACTCCTAAGGAAATTATAAAATAATAGGGGAAATAATAAAATAATAGTGGAAATAATAAAATAATATTAGATTACATCATCAAATTGTAGAGAGAAAAAAATTAAAAGCTATTTTTTCAACTCATATTTTCAACTTATCTCCCCAAGGCTTTACTCAAATTTTGAGTGGGAGTACTCGTTGGATGCAAAATTTAATTTCGCATCCAAGGAGTACCTATGTTGCATACTTTCGATGGACCCTGCTACATGAAAATGAGAAATACATGAAAAACGTGATTGCAATCACATTTTTTCATGTATTTCTAATTTTTTGTGTAGCAGGGCCCATCGAAAGTATGCAACATCGGTACTCCTTGGATGAGGAATTTACTTTTTCATCCAACGAGTACTCCATCTCGAAATTTGAATAAAACCTTAGGGAGACAAGTTGAAAAAATAGTTTTATTATTTTTTATTATTTTTACTTTTTTATTCCAAAAATGGTGAATCATCCCCCATGGTTGAAATCATCATCTTGAATCCTATTAGTTCTTATAAAGTTTATTTTGGTTGTACATTTTTCTTAGGAGGTTGATTTTAGACCTCAAAATTCCCCTAATGGAATTTTCCGTAGCATGGAGCTTCTCCATGACTATATGTATATACTTGTTATGACACGTGGATAGGTTGACCTATAAGAAAAAATGAACAGGTTAATTGTGGATGAGATGTGTAAGTTGGATCACTGGCATACTATAATTATGGTTCTAAACTATTAATTTGTGACTTAATTCATTTATAAGCTAGTGCCTTAGTCTATCCTTTCCTTAGGAGAAATAATCAATCATCCACTAACTCAAGTGGAAATCAATCTGTCACTCAATTAGTCTATCAGAATCCCCATGGGCACTTGATGTTTTTTAATTCTACTACTCAATTATTTTTGTCAAATATTGCTACCCATCAACCCTTTTGGCAGAGGGTTGTTTCCTTGTCAGCAGGATGGGTTGAAGAGCGAGAGTTATCAATTATTGGGTCAAGAACATGTAATCGTATTGATGATTAGGATGAATATTAGCTTGGCATAGGCGTTATGAGCTAAGAAAATTGTTGGAAAGGAAGAGGAGGAAGGCATAAAAATACACACAACATGTGAGCTACTGCTCAATTACCTTATTAACCACAAACTTTCTCCTCTCATATACATCCACTGAGCTACTCCTTGTCTCTCTTCTTGCTCTATATTCCAATGACCCAACCACGGGTATATAAACACCAAAATTACTAAATATGGAATCACACAAACTCTAACTAGACTTGAATTTTCTTCAGTTAACTACTTCATGCAAACTCACACTTGATTTAACTTCTAATATTGAACTCAATGTAACTTTCTTAACTTAACTCAACTCTTCACACATTGCATGCAAGAGTAATTACTATTTCTAACACTCCCCCTTAATTACAACCGTATGACTCAACCTTAACTTAATCATAATTCAACATAACTTAAACATGCCTACTAGTCTAAGTCAGTTAGGCTTACAATGACTGAAAAACATTTTACAGTGTTGGATTTTATTTTTCGTTTATTCCAAATTCTATACCCTCCAAACAACTTCATTCTTAGTTGTGCTTTCTTTTTGTAAGCTCCATGTTTCTTCACTCATTGTTGCTGCAATTTTTTCTCTTATACTTGTTTTGAGCCTATCTTCTACAACTTCCTCTTCAAAGATTTGTTCACTCACAGACTGCTACCACAACTCTTCATATTCAAACTGTGAGCTTTGCTCTGCTACTTACACTTCATGTTCATGATCTTCTTTCTGCCATATTTCTTGATAACATAATTTGATCTCTTCTTGACTCCATTGCTGAAAGGTTGTTCCAATGCTTTCTTATTCGTATTCAAAAACTTCAATGTCATTATTTTTCCATATTTTTCTTCATATTCTCTTTCAGCTATAACTATAACTGGACTGTTGTCCTATTTACCTACACACTCAAAAATAATATTAAAAAAATCGTCATTATGCTCTACAGTGAGAGATTTCTCCTCTTCCTCTTCCTTCTCTTCCTATGTCATTGAATCATAATCTTCATTTTCCACTTCTTTACCAACCTTTTCTACTACAAATAGGTTGTCTTCCACTTGGCTTCTAGATATAAGTACGCTTCTCTCACCAAATAATAATATATCAATGATATCTTTCTATTACATCATGTGGAACCACTCATCACTAGTTAATTTTTCATCATCAAACTTAATGTCAACATAATTTTCATCCACTCTATGGTGGCACATCTAAGCATGCATGTGTTCATTAACAATTTCAACTTCACAAAATCCATCAGTTGTTGCTGAATTTATGAGAGATGCGCTCTAAACTACTTAAATTCATCGGTTGCTGTTGAAAACAACACTTCATTTGAAAAATTATCTTTGTCATTCTCAAACTTAAATGTATCAACTTGTGATGCAAAGAGGTCATCATCAACTACAATCTTACCATCATCAACAAGGTCTATTGCTGGTTTCACCAATTTACAACTCACTTTGTAGTCATCATCCACATTTGTCTCATCACAGTGGGATTCACCATCATCTACACCATCGACATTACAATGGAGTTCTCGAGCATCTATATGATATTTCTCTGCTTTACACACATAGGCTTCAACTTCTTTCTCTGCAATCTTTGTTGCATCTTCTTCATGCATATGCATGTTTGCATAATGGGTTTTACTTTTAGAATATTCATGACCATCATCCACATTTGAGTGGGATTCTACAAGCTCTATTGTCCTTCTAGAGTCTTTCTCATTTACCCTCGGTCCCGCTGTTGAATTCTCTGTTGATTCTTCAATAGACTGTGACACAACTTGTTGTTGCATGTCACTTTCCTTTGTACCAAATTCTACTTCTAGGATCTTCCATGCTTCATAGGAAGATGTAGTTGTTGCTACATTTCACAAAAAATCTCATCCAATGTCTATTTCATAAGATCTAATATTAAAGCATTGCATAGTTCATCATATGGGTTATTAGATCTTTCCTCAATCAACTCTTTACATCAAAGAAAAGTTTCCATCATAACAAGCTAGATCTCAAAGTTCTTACCAAAAAACATAGGAGCTTGTAGCAGATCCACGGTACATCAATCAAACTCCATCTATTATTTGTCTTTTGCTATAATTCTTAGTTCCTTGGCTTGAATCCCTATAAACAAGGCAACAATCTCTGCTTCTTCTTTTGATCTGCTTGAGTTGTTCTTTCTGACCCATCACTGCCATCTCTCGCTTATCATTCATCTTCTACTTTCTGGTTTCTTTCCTTATTACATGAGACTTCTCTCTATTTGCCCCCAAAAAGAAATATGGTTTTTAATAAACACCTTCACCATACAAAATCTTCACTGAATTTGCATACCTTATCATATATAAAAAAATTTCCAAACCTAAAGCACCTTCATGCTTAATAAAAAAAACTTTACAAACAAACACACTTTTTCAAAACCCTAAATTATCATTTAAATAAAATTCTATTTTTTTAAGCCTCTTTTAATAAAAATAAATAAAAAATCACTTCATACAACTCTCCCCAAAAAAATCTTATTAATGATAAACCTCCTTTTCAAATAATCCCTTTAATTTTTCAATACAATAACAATTATTTTCAATAGGGGCTCTCACGAATTAAAAAAAAAAAACTTTAATATTACTCAACCCTAAAAAAAACTCGTACTTTATAAAATCTCCATATAACACTTTCAACCCATAAAAAGGAACTCGAAACCATTAAATTTGTCCACGTGACTTTAAAATCTCTCAAACCTAATGAAAAACCTTTCATTAAGTCTCTTTTTCAATATCTCAAATGACTATTTTAATATCTTTCCACCTTTAAAAAAAAACTTTCCCTTCGAATAAAAAAATTTCAAAGCCATTAAACGTGCTTCATAAAATCTCCATCCAATCGTGCCTTCCAAAAGATTTCGGGTATCTTTTTAAAACCTTATGATTTTTATAACCAATCACCTTTTAAACACATGACGTTGAACGAGTTCAAAAACTTTGAACACTATCTCGTAGTAGACTTTCCTTCTTTAACGAGTCTTGGATATAGTCGGTTGCATCAGCACTAATGATTTTTTTTGCATGAGGACTAATGATTTTTTGCATGAGGACTAATGATTTTTTTTTTTGCACTTTTAACTCATGGAAAATTTTAGGGGTTAATATTTGCAGGTAGATTAATTTTTCTTCATTTTTCCAAAAAAGAGTCACCAATTTTTATTTTTTTTTAAAAATGATTTACCCAAATTTTACAACATAAAATTATTTTACCTTAAAAATCACCAATATTATATACAAAATATATATAAAATCATTATAAAATTCAATAATTTTATAAATATATCAATAAACATTTTATAGTTTTCATATTAGGGACTATTGAGATTCATCAATGTTTTTAGACTTCAACATAATTTTCCATCCTTAAAATTATACTTGCCCTAACACCTTATAATGCAGGTACTATAAAGTTTGGGATGCATTACTGTCATCATCTCCTAATTTTTTTATTTTTTCCTACTTAGACTATAACTGTTGATTCGCAAAAATCCTAGCTCTTTCTTGGTTCTTCGAAACCTTGCTTTGATACCAATTTATTGGAAAGATAGAGGAAGAAAGCACAAAAATATACACAAAATGTGAGATGACGCATCATTATTTTATTAACCATAAACTTGATCTTTTCATATACATCCACCAAGTTGTAGCATGTGTCTCTTCTTGCTTAAATTTACAATAACCCAACCACAAATATATAAACACCAAACTTACTAAATATGGAATCATAAAAATATAATTAAACTTAACTTTTCTTTCTCTAACTACATACAAATTCACACTTGACTTGACTTTTAGAAAGGAGTAATTATGATTTCTAACCCAAAAAAATACGCATGAGAAAAACGGGCCAAACATAAGCTTCTCTTGGTGCTTCAAGGTCAAGGGACGAGCCAATAAGTGTCGGAATTTGGTTTATAGGACAAGTCATTGACAATTAGGCAAGGGTATGCTCTGGGTGATCATGAAAATCCCTTATTAGTGGTTTTAGCCCAAAGTCCTCATAATTCTCCGTAGTTTCAACCAATGCATTTCCTCTCCATTGGAATGGGCCAATGAAACCTTGGCATGAGAACTTGTGCCAAGACACTCCCATCCATATTGATGATTTTGCTAATGGATGTGTCATCGAATTTTCGTCAATGATTTTCGCTCTCGATAGAATAGGGGTAATGGTGCATTTTGTTTTCATAACTTTAATTTTCCAACAATGTTTCCTTCTCATTGGTGATTCAAGTTGATGGTTCATACCATTTCTCATGGCCTTTATCATAAAAGCACAATAATGTAATCAAACCTAATTACGAGACATTGTGTTATCATGACAGTGTGTGGCAATCAAAAATAGGTGGATGCATTCATTTTCACACCACTCTTTCTTTGCTTTGATTAGATGGGTGTATGTGGTCATATACTAATCAAGCTCATGCTCACTTCTCAATAGAGATCCTTTATCTAGAGATCCTTTATCCCTGGTCCATTAAAAATGTGCATAACAACTTTCTAGAATAAATTGGAGATTGGGTTTCAAGGAGGTTTCTTAGGCGATGACACATAATATGACAATAAACAAAGATGATAAAGAAACATAAAAAATATTTAGTTTTATAAATGATTTATGTTTCTTGATTAGTTATGGCCCAAGAAACTATTGGTATAACATATGAAAGAAATAAGACTACATGGAATATTAGAAAAGAGGATTAAGGAAATGGTTAATACAACATAGGCTTCTCAATTTAAGGAGGAAAATGGCCAACCTGTTTGTCCAACCATGATTTGGGGCTTTTATTAAAAGTTTATCTAAGGTGGTATTCCTCTAACATAATTTCAGCAAGATGTGAACTTTACCTCACTGTTTTCATTTACATTTTGAGGTGAAATTCCAGTGAGACAATTTATGTAAGATGTCGACTATGTTTCTGTCTAATCAATTTAAATTCGTAGAAGTGCACATTTGAAGTTATATGCATCCTTTAGTTGCCTCTTTTGTCATTATAAAAAATGACCTATTTCATTAGATGGGTTATTCGAGAAAGTTTAAATTTGTAGAAGTGCACATTCTAAGTTATATGCATCCTTTAGTTGCCTCTTTTGTCATTATAAAAAATGACCTATTTCATTAGATGGGTCATTCGAGAAAGTATTTGGATGGGTTATTCGAGAAAGTCTTTGGATCTCATGTTGTTAGATCCAATGCTTAGATTTATTTTTAATGGTATTTTAAATTTAATTATTAAGGTAAGAGTTTTATCTAATTCAAGTTGATGAAAGGTTGAATTAATTTCATTTTGAAATCAACTCAATATGTAAATTATATAACTTTCACCAACTGGTAGGAAATTCAAATTTATTAAATTGATTTTTAAGTACTTAACCTCAAGTTAGTTTATTAGTGAGGAGGTATCCAATTGGTTTAAATTATTTAATATTTTAGAATTCTTTTAGAATAATTATCTATCGATCTTATGGTGTACAATTCTAAGAATGGTAAGATTTTCTAAGGTTAAATAAGAAAAAAGATTTCATGGAAGTAAATTTATGTTTTAATAATTTGTAAATGAAAATCATATGCACCTAAAAAATCACATAGTTACAGGTTAGGTAAATTTTCTTAAGATTTAATAGGTCAGCTCATGTATTCTTCCAATTTTTTAGTTTTAGTATGATATTTTTTTTCCCCTAGGAAAAATCGTAATTTTATTAATAATAACAAAATTACATTTTGTAGATGCTGAGGCGCATATGCATATAGCAAATCAAAAGACTGCTGTCAAAAAAGAAAAAAACCCAGAAAGAAGAACGGGAAGAAATAATGTACATATGGGGAGGAAATTATGTTTTTCTCCCTTTTTTCTTCTCAACCTTTCGCCACTCCCCTTGAGTCTGTGAGGACGAAAAAAGTACGAGAGAAGTGTCCTCCACAGGGCGAGGATTGTCCTTGTCTGAATCAGAGTGATCTGGAGAATGCTGTCTTTTGGCTCCACTGGTGTCCACTGTATCTGGTATCTTCTCCGGCAAAGAGTCCATCAGTTCCTGTGCTGCAAATTTCTCAGTTCCTGGCGACTTGTGTGTCTGATTGTTTGCTATGGGGATGGTTGCCGTGGCTTCTTCCTCAATAGGAACATCATCAGGATCTGGTGGAGGGATAGTTGCCTCCTCATCCTCTGCTACTTCATGTTGGTTCACTGTGTGTTGCCAGCCTCTTGGTTTTTGTGCTTGTTTCTTGTTTCTTCTGGTTTCTTTTTTGGCTTGTGGGCAGTTACTAAGAAGGTGACCTGTTTGTTGACAACCACGACACCTGAAGGTTGTGTTCTCATAATCTAGTGGTTGTTTCCACTGTGAGTTGTTATGGATCAGAATTATGCTATCAGGTAGCCCTTGACTAAGATCTACCTCAACACAAATTCTGGCAAAAGTATGTATGCCTCTTGAAATTCTTTCCACGTCTTGCTTGAGGTATTTTCCTATCGCATTCCCCATTGCTTCGAAAACTTTGGGTAGCCAGAAGTGTAGCGGGAGGTTGTGTAGCCTGACCCATACCGGCATTTTGGAAACCACCATAGTGGTGGGGTCAAAACCCGAGAACCAGGGGGTCATGAAGAGTCCTGCATTGCCCCAGAACCATGGCCCCTCATGGAGGACATATTCTTTTTCCTTGACCGTGTCGAAACTGACGATAAAAAAGCCTTTGGAGCATAAATGGATATCACAATTTGTTGTCCATGTGGAGAAGATCCATTGTTGTAATGCATCTATTTTGGGCCAAAAGCCATTAAATCTGCATATGACAGCCTTTGTAGAGAAATTAGTATAAAAATTGTTTACCTCAGGCAGAGCGATTGTCAGTACTGGAGTCTGCGATCTTTGCTCCACAATATAGGGTCCAGGTAGTTCTTGTGTTGGTGTTGGCTTGTTGGTGGCTTCCCCCTTCCCTTTGACGACATCCTTGAAAGAACCTGTGCCCTTTGAGCTAGATCCAAAGCTTCCACCTCTCAGCCTCGTGTTTAGGATGATGGTTGAGTCTGGTACAATTCCATAGTCCTGCACTGTACATTGGTCCTGTAAGATTTGGCCTGCATATATCAAACTTTGCATGTTTGCTGATATGCCTGTGAGTGCTTGTATTTCATACTTTATATCTTCTATCAGCTTCCCCGTCCAAGTTCGCTTGCATATCGTTTTTCCTGACAGGGTTCTGATAAATATTTGTATCAGTTCCTGTCCGGAGTCCTTGGTGGGTGATGTTGTTTTTTGCCAGGATCCATCTGCTATTTGGGCCGCTGTAGCTGTAGGATCTGAGCACTCCAGTTTATGAAAATTACCTTGCAGCTGCTGTGGAGTGACCACTTTGTGTGTGTTCCTTATCCCCTCCTTGTCTGCAGCCACATAGATACTGCCTTGTATAGGTCTAGATTCAGCATTCAGGCTGCCCTCGGGCCATACGGCTTCCTCAGAGATCTGAGGACTTGGGTCGAAGAGTTTTGCCTGGATTTCCTTCTTTAAATCATGAAAGCTCATCTCCTTTCTAAACCGTATGCTGTAATATCTGCCCTTTATCGCTCTGATAAATAGTTTTTGCAGCTGTCTCCCTATTGGGTGGAAACCCCTCTTTTATGCCTCGATCTGTTGGATTGGGATTTTTCTCTGTGAGCCCAAGAGCCCCACCAAGCTGTTGAGTCTGTCCGCAGCATGATTTCTCCAGATCGGTCTTGCTGAGGGCGCTTTCCAGGGATCCAACTGCCATGTCCAGGCAACCGGCTATTTTCAAGAGTGCCTGAACCTCTAATCGCATGACGGGTTGGACTAGATCCGCCGCAATGCCCATCCTCGCTGACCGTTTGGTAATATAAGCCCTCGCCAGACCGAAGGAGCCCCGAGCCTCATCAGTCCGCACAGCCCATATCCAAGCTTGCATAACCCCCTCTTGCCGGACGACATCTCCCTGGTCTTTGCGCCTGTGGGTTGCAGATCTATGGACGTCTAGGTATTCCTGATTGTCATCTGGCTGATCCGCACGGTGGATGGGGGAGCATACCTCTGATCTGAGTAAGAAATGCTCTTCCACAGAAACCCCATCTCTGGAACACTGAATGGAAGCGGTGCTATTCTTTGTTCAGAAACCTCGGAGAGCTTGAGCACACCGAACTCTGCTGGCCTAAACCGAATCCACATGGGAGAATAGTTGGGAAAGCTCAAGCCTGAACCTGCCCTTCCATTCGAGGGACAACCCAGTACTTCATGGCTGATCTTCAATGACAGAGTATCCATCTTCCAGGGTTTCAAAGCGTAACTATGAGATGATTTAAACTCTATTTTGTAGCCCTTTCAATTTTATTTTTCTAGTAGTACAATCCTAGTATGATATTGACTTGAAGAACTAGTAATCAGCCAAACCATCAATCATTTATGAACCAATAAAGCATATTCTTATAATTGCAACCTCAGTGTAACAAAAATAATTTCCAATTGTATACCATGGATGTGATTTAAAAATATAATGATATTAACTAAATGTGATTTCAAAATACTTTATATCAAGTTTGACCAACAAAAGATATTTAAACAATGAGTTCATAATAAGATAAGTGGAAAATATATAAATATTTTACTATGTAGCCATACTATACGTTAACTACAATGAGTTCATGAATAAGATAAGTGAATAGTAAATAAATATTTTATTATGTAGCCATACTTACCTTAGATAAATGAACTTGTCTAAAAATGCCATTATGTATCTTATTTAAAAAAATCCCTAATATGAAAAAATACACTTTAAGCAACTTATAAAAAACCAAAAAGTGTAATAAGAGACAAAAAAAAAAAACAAAGAAAAAACCAAAAGAAATAGATAAGAAAGACCAAAAAGTGTAATAAGAGAAAAAAAAAAAAACAAAGAAAAAAACTAAAAAAAAATAGATAACAAAGACTTACTCAATCTTTTAATTGAGATGCACAAAATGACATTAAGAAATAAAAAGTTCATAAATTTTCCCATTTATAGAAAAATGACATTTCCTAGAGAAAACAATGTCTTCAATTTTTTTTTTATAGAAAAATGACATTTCCTAGAGAAAACAATGTCTTCAATTTTTTTTTATAGAGTATACAAGTAGGAAATAGTAAGTCAATACTAGTAACAATGTACATAATTATTATGATAGTTTTTCTTCCTTCCTAACACAGGCTTGATAAAAAAAATTATTTTTTCATAATTATAGAAGAGCTAAAGTTTATTTAGATGGGGTTGCTATCTCTAATTTCTTACCATGTCACAATTGGCAAAGGGAAAAAAAACTTTAGATGGGGTTGCCATCTCTAATTTCTTACCACGTCACAATTGGAAAAGAAAAAAAACTCTTATTCTACAAAGTTGGATAAATAAATAGTAAGCCTTTTGAAAACAAGAAATGTGAACGTGAGGAAAAGCCATATAAGTTTTGTTTGGGCAACACCTTGAAATCCCAAACAACTACATGCACTCCTTTTAACACTATTCTTTCTTTGTGTTGATTAAATGGGTAGTGGTGGTCAAATAACGATCCCGATCAGGCTAATACTCACCTCTAGTTTAAAATATTTATCCCCCAACCTATAAAATGACACACATAAAGCGAATTAGTCCATGCTATTTGCGGATTCTAAAGAAATACATAGTACAACAATTTTTTACAATTAAATTACATAATAAGTTTCAAGTAGTTTTTCTAAGTGTTACTGTAAATTATGGAAATAAACAAGGATTACTGTAAATTATGGAAATAAACAAGGATTAAGTAAGAATCCTTTAGAAGTTGAGTTTCCTCGATATCATGTGTTCGTTGTAGTATAAAGAAATGGAATAACCGAGAATAATTATATTTTCAACTACAACAATAAAGGATTTGTAATCAGTAAATATATAAAGAATGTTAGTAAAAAAAAATATTTTTAATAATGATTATGTTAGTATTTCTATTAAAAAAATTATCTCTAAAAATTTAGTAAACAAAATATAAAATAGTGTTTTTGGTTTACATATGCTCAGCAATAACCATCACATTACATAACATTAAAAGCTAAGCATATTAAGTTGTGCATGGTTGGATTACAATTTTAGTTTTCATTTATTGTAATTGAAATAAATATTTATGAATGATAGAAAATTTGAAGAAAGATATATATTTTTAAAAATTTGATCTTTCAAAAAATAAAATGGTAGAGTTTTTTTTTTTTGTAAGCTCCGGTAGTACTCATTCTATTTCTGAAAATTTTTAACAAAAGATACATCGTTCAAACCATAGATGCCCGCCCTCAAGGGGAAACCGGGTAAACCCATCTATAATTTTTCAATCCAGCCCAAAAGTAATAGGCTCTCCGTCTAACCAAAGTAGCCAGCACAGCATAACTGTTTTGAAATTTACAGTAAACCCTATTCAGAACTATGTTATTATATCTACTATTCATTTAAAACGCTATAAACAAAATCGGGACCATCAGTAGTCAAACTAAACATATCTGTCTTCATGCATTTGCCGTGTCCACCGGGCGGTCGTCTCCTTGCGCGGGGTGCTCCACACCATCTTCCTGAACCGGGTCTTGACGCTCGCCCTTCAGTAGGCAGAGTATCTCGTCCAGTTTCTCCTCTTGCTGTGACTGGGTTCTGCGAATATGGGTTAGCTCCCTGCTCATCTCTGGTTTTTTCTGGAGCAGATCCGCCATTTCTTTGGCTACCTGTTCCAGGGCCTTCGCCATCAGGCCTTTCATAACCCAATACATATGGAGGGATTGTTTAAACAGGGTCCTGCGCCCACGAGTATGTCCCGGGTCATGGAGGATTGAAGCCCACTCCTCCATTTCGTCTGCTGATTGTTCTTGGATGGCCTCCTCCTCCAAAAATTGCATAATTTTGCGAATATCGGGGTCTGCATTGTTCTGAAACGCCCTTTCTGCCATTCGTATCTGGTGCATGACAGTCCTTTTCTGCTTTGTTTGTCGCTGTTGCCGTCTGCCCGAGTTTTCGCCAACCTCAAACTCGGTCTTTCCGCAGTCTCCCTCCTCCTTCCTCGTTCTGCTTTGTCCGCTGCTCGGTGGTCGACCCCTCTTCCGGAGCCCCGAGCGTTTTTCCTCAGAAACTGGCTGCCTGGGCGGTTTCATCTCCGTTTGGGGCGTACCGCCCTGATAACTCCTCCTTTGTGTTTCCTTGGGTCTTTTTCCAGAGCCGCCTTCGTCATCTCCGTCTGAGTCATCCTCTGTATCCCAAATTGTGATTGGGGGATCCCGATTTAGGAGGCCTTTGCCCCTTCCTTGCTCCCGTTCTTCCTCAATTTCCTTCCGCTCCCTTGCTTCGCGGCCTCTCGGACGGGGCTCCATCTCTCTTACAGCTTCGCCGCTCCTTCTTCTCATAATACTTCCTTTCTTCGACTGCCTCCGATGGAGACTCTGCAGACAATTCCGAATTATCCCGTAAAGGTGGTTGTTTCCCTGACTCCCGTTCTCTATAATTTGCCTGTTTCTATTGTGGTGAATATATAATGGTGTCCAGATTTGGGTTCTCGGCCTCGCCCTAGCTGGATCCCGTACTCCACTATCGCCAAACGTTCCATCTATACTCATATTTGCTTCTCTGTGTCCGGGCACCTCGTTAATTTCTCCGTTCATCCAATGCGTCTTAATGACCGCATCGACTGCGAATTCCTTGGTACTCATCCCCTCTGCCGCCACTGTACCTTCTTTCACATCGTGCTTCATCATTGTGTGTATTGGTATGCCATTTAGCACCTGATGTAATCGAGCTTTGGTCATGGTTCGATCATAACTTTGCCAATTGGTCCTATCTTGCATTAATTGAAGAGTGTTCCCCGATAACACCGTCACCTTCAGCAATCGAACTTCGGCTGTAGTTCGATCGTGTCTCTGCCGTTTACTGATGTCCTTCATTAATCTGAGTGTAATCCCCGATGGCGCTATCATGATCGGCCTTAATGAGCGTGTTTAGATCTTTCCATTCCCTGTTAGCCGCCGAATTCCTCCATTGGCTATCAATCTTGCTCTGTTGTCCTTTGCTGCCCCAGTTGGCCAGCCAGTCGGCGGGTTGATTACCATTTCTTCGGACATGCTTGAAGATGCAGTAATCTATTCTTTTGATCATACCCTCTATCTCCTGAACGATACCTGCTGTGCGCCAGCTCTTAGTCACCTTGTCCCATCCTTTGCCATTCCTGAGCTTCTTGACCATTTCAATGGCAATTTGGGAATCCCCCGAAATTTCTAAGTTAAAGTACCCATTTCTGATAGCTATTCTCAATCCAGTGTGGAGCGCCCAGAATTCTGCCTCATTGTTAGTCATATTGCCTCCCCAGTCGGCATATATCCATCTTACTTGTTTGCTACTGTCACGGAATATACCCCCAAACCCTGCATCTCCAGGATTACCCTTAGAGGTCCCATCGAAATTTAGCTTGACGAATTGATCCCTGGGATAAGTGAACTTGTCTGGGCTTTTAGTCTGCATGTTCTGCCCTTTTCTGAATTGGTGTTGCACCATTTCCAATTTCAGATTTAGTCTGCGTAAAATTTCCTGTTCTTCTAAATCTGCTTTCCAATCTTCATCCTGCCATCTCTCTACTAGAATGGTTTCTCGTAGAGCCTCTGTCACCTGGTCCCAAATTTTCGCTGGCTCTTTATTAATGCTTTTAAAGATTCTAGCATTACGTTCCTTCCATACCAGCCATATTCCAAAACCTGAAGCAAGATTCCAAGCTCTCTGTATGACTCTGCATTTGAATGTTTCCTCTTTCCAATGAAGAACCAGTTCGTTGAAATCGCTAATCTCCACCCCATGTTTATTAAAGGTATGTTTGACGCAAGACCATAGATGTTTGATAAACGGGCATTGAATCATGATATGATCTCTACTTTCTTCTTGTTTGTTACACAGGTAGCAGCGCGACGGTCCCGAGAATCCCCGTTTCCGGATGCAGTCCCAAGTAAGAATTTTATTTTTCAAAGCGATCCAAGCAAAAATGGTTACTTTGGGCCACCAGTTTAGGTCCCAAATTTTCCTCCATCCCTGATGTCCGTCATTGATATTGAGGGGATTTGCGAGATAGTAGGCTTCCTTTACTGAGAAAAGTCCTTTCATGGTGTTACCCCAGCGTAGTATATCTTTTCCTTCCCTTACCCTGATTTTCCGTGAATCCATTTCCTTTTTGAAAGCTATCTGTAGGTCTGGATTGAGGCTTTGATCCCACTCTGTGGGATCCTGCCATGATCTCCAACAGTCATTCATGGTGACAGGTTTCCAATAATCCTTGACACTTGATCTATTCCCCTCAATACTATCCCTAATTGATTGAAGGCTCTGTATATTTGTCAATCTTTCCCTTTGCTGCCATTTGTCATCCCAGAAGTGAGCCTCATTGCCTCCTCTGATTTCCCAGAAAGCATGTTGCTTAACAATGTCTCTATTCTGGCTGGCCAGCTCCCACACCGCAGATCCGCGAGGCATTTCCTCTTGCCTTAGAATATCTAACTGAGAGTCTGACATTCTATATTTTGTTCTCCATATTGATTTCCAGAGGTCGTTTCCCCCTTGTACCCACCTCCACCAGAGTTTAGCTCCCAGGGTTTGATTAAGCAGTTCTGGGTCTTTTAATCCCAATCCACCTTTCTCTTTTCTCTCTGTAATTTGATTCCAGGCCACCAGGGCCCATTTCCTTTTTTCCTCCGACCCTCGCCAAATGAAATTTCTGATGATTTCTCTTATCTTCCCATAAACTCCTTTCGGGGCCGCCATTATTGATAGGGGGTAAATAGGTATAGCCTGTAATACTGATTTAGCTAAAACAATTCTGCCCGCAATATTCAGGACCCTGAAAGCCCAGCTCGAGACTTTTTTCCTCATTTTGTCTAAGATTCCTTGCCAGTTTTTCAATCTTTTTGTCGTGAAGTCTAACATGTTCCCCAAATACTTGGTAGGGAGTTCACCCTTTTTGAAGCCAAGAATTCTGATGAGATGAGTCTTCACTTGATCCACCGTGTTGAAGATAAAAACACATGATTTCTCCCTGTTAATTTCTAGTCCCGATGCTTCAGCAAACAGGTCAAGGATTTTCTTCAGATGTCTGACTTCCCTAACAGTTGGCTCCCCAAAGAGCATTATATCGTCAACAAATTGTTGATGCGTGAGGGGGAGTCTGTCTCCCCATAAGCGAAGGCCTTTTAATCTGTTGGCTACTTTTTCCTTAGTAATATACCTTCCTAGACCCTCTGCTGCCACAATGAATAGGAAAGGAGACAGTGGATCCCCTTGACGAATACCTCTGGAGGCATTAAACGTATTCGATGGGTTTCCATTGACTAAAATTGAAAAGTTTGGAGACGAGATGAGATTATGGATCCAAGTAATCCATCTCTTGTGGAAGCCGAAACATGCAAGCACTCTCTCAAGATATCTCCAGTTGAGCCTATCATAGGCTTTGGATAAATCAAGCTTAATCATCATTCCTTTCCGTTTTTTATCTTTGAGGGAGTGGATGACTTCTTGAGAGACAACTAAACCATCCAAGATCTGTCTCCCCTCCACAAAACCAGTTTGCTCCGCCGATATTAAGCTCCCTAGCAAGGGTTTTAATCGTCTGGCAATAAGAGAAGTTATGATCTTATATATTACATTGCAGAGAGCTATTGGTCTAAAGCCATTAGCATCCTCCATGTTTTCACCCTTAGGAATTAGAGTAAAGAAGGTTGAGTTAAGAGCTGGCCATACCTTCTGTTGCACCCTTGATTCTTCTACCAACTCTAGTATTTCCTTCCCAAGAAAATGCCAGCCAGCTTGGTAAAAATCGACTGTAAAGCCGTCCGGGCCTGGCGCTGTACCTTTCCGCATTGATTTCACTGTCTCCTCCAGTTCCTCCAGGGTAACCATTCTCATTAAGGCTTTGTTCTGATCCTCCGTAACTAGTCTGGGAATAGCAGTGCAGATTTCCTGTATAGCTCTCTCTCTATCTACTTGGGGTTCGGAGAGAATTCCTCTATGATGCTCGACTAAAGTTTGCTCGATTTCCTTTTGTTCTACAACCCTTGTACCATTATTCCTTTTAATGGAGAGAATTCTATTCCCCTGTCTGTGCTTAACCATTGCCTGATGAAAAAACTTCGTGTTTCTTTCCCCTTCGCGCAGCCACTTAACTCTAGATTTCTGCCTCCATAGGATTTCCTCTTGTTTTCTTCTTTCCTCCATTTTGCCCAGTAGAGCCCCTTCTGTGGCGATGCTTTCCTCAGTCCTGCCTTCCACAATTATTTTCTGTTAAATAAAATGGTAGAGTTAATATTGATCTTAATTAAGTATTTGAATGAGATTACTAGGTGAATGTGTAATTCTTTAAAAAAGCTCTTCATATATCAAATGTGACATCTGTTTTCTATTATTATCATCATTAATCTTAAATTAAAATAATAATAAAAAACAAATCCATTTTAATTCAAAATCTTCCCAAAAAAAAATCAAAACAATTACTATATATATAATGTTTTTTTATTTTTTCTTCTATATTTTTTAAAAAATTTATTTTTTTCCCAAAATATAAAATTAAAATTAAAAAATATAGAAATTTATTTTTTTCCCAAAATATAAAATTAAAAATAATCTATAATAAAACAATGTAAAATTTAAAAAAATGCTTAACGTATCTTTGAAACATTACAAATTTGAAACATTACAAATTGGGAAGGTAGGATAGTTTTTATCTATATCTTAAAGTCCATTAAGAGGATTTCTAATAACTATTAGATTCAATTATATAAAATAAAGGTGTGTAGGGTTAGATTATAACCTTTTTTTAACGATAGGAATCCATTAATATAAGTATTTAATATATATATTAAATATTATATATATGTAATGATTTTTTTTAATATTTTATTATTATTATTTTTGTTTCAATTTAATATAATGGTTTAAAAATCATAATTATTTAATTTATAATTGAATATATGTATATTTTTTTAAATGTTAAAATTCATTTAAAAATTCAAAAATATATTCTAAACAACCATTGCGAAATACTAACTAACCAAAAACTGCAGGTCATTAACGGTATAAGATGGTGACATCTCCAGCGAAATTAATTTGTAAACCTTTTATACTCCGCATGCGAATGATTTATCATTTAATCCATACGAATTTGTGTCCCGTCAGTTTCGATCATATGGGAATCGCAGGCGCTACCTGTTTGGAGAAATTGAAGGCTCCAACACCATCTATTATGTCAATCTGCCATTACTTTTACTAGTTGTGTGGGCTAGTGTCAGAGGTTTGTGCTTTCGCCCAGACCAGCACCATTTGAAAGAAGCTTTCCGCAGGTTCAATTTCATACCGGAGAATTCAAGGGTTCAGTCATGACCTCGGAAGATTCTTTTGATAACCCATGTAAGAAATCTTATATCAAGGCCGGATATGCCATAACTTGCGCAATCACGTTAATGGGCGTAATTGTTATACTCATGAGCTCGGAAGATACTTTTGATAACCCGGGTGAGGAATCTTTTAACGAGGCCGGATATGTCATAACTTTCGCAATCACGTTAATGGCCATAATTTTTCTACTTCTTCTTCATGTGGTTAGGTTCGCCTTTTCCCTGCACGTTTGTGCTAGATTTCCCAGACGGAGACGGTGGAGATCAGCTCCTCGGCGTCTTCGGCGTCTTCGGCTTCGTCGGATTCATTTTACACGACAAGAACTGCCGAGGCGGCGGAATATGTTTGTCTATAAATCGCAGAATTTCAGAGATGGTGTGGTGTGTGGAGTCTGCCAATGTGCCTTACAGGAGAACGAGATTGCCCGGACTCTGCCCAATTGCAAACATAGTTTTCATATGGACTGTATCGACAAGTGGTTTCTTTCAAATTCCACTTGCCCCTTTCGCACCAGCGCCCAGCCAGAAGAGCAAGTTTTAAAATCTGCAAGGGTAGAACAGGTTTCGGCTACAATGTCGGAATCAATTACTTCAGGGAGCCACGATAATTTGAATTCGGAGCGGGAGCAAAGGCAGAGCGCAAGTTCTTGTGGTAGGGAGAAGCAGATGAGTGCAGAGAAGGATGGCGGAGCCTCTGGAGGAACATTAATGCCGCTTAACATTTATGGCTTCTCGTCTCCCGTCGAAGCCCATGAGCCTTGTTCACCAAATGGCTCGCAGTCATCTTCAAGATCTCCCCTGGCTCGCCATATAAGTTTACCTACGACGATAGTTAGCAGAGACACAGAGAGGATTCCGGTCATCCCATCTGATCACCCAGCTGAATGTAATGACGAAAATAATGATTTGTAGAGTTCAATAGTGTACAGATACAGACAGCTATAATTTCACAGGCCTTATAAATAACAAACAATTTATCAAGATTGAGATGTATCGTCCGCTTTCTTCTGTTGGGATAAAATGTATATTCAGAAAAGGAACAGAGACAGGTACCCAAACCTTTGTATTAATACTTTCTTTGTTTTTGTTTTTATGTGATATCTTTTTGTTTCTATGTGGTTTCTTGATTCTTGATTTTCTTTTGCTTTCTTGATTCAAGATTTTTTCTTTTGGATGGAACCAAGTTCATTAACCAAATTGCAACCCAATGCACACAGTCCTCATTCGCAGCTATATCCCATTTCTAATGAGTATCCTTTGTTTTATTAATAAACAATATGACACTGTCTCTCCTTAATAAAACTCGCCATAACTGTGACGTTTCTTTTTAATTTTCGCATGTGGACTGGATTCTTGATGGGCGTTCGATAAACCGCATTCCATTACCATATTCAGCTGAATTTTGTAGATGAAAATTGTTTAAATATCAAGATGAAAATTGTTCAATTGGTTGTTGAAATCAAAATTGTTTAAATATTTTGATGAAAATTGTTCAATTGGTTGTTGAAATCAAAATTGTTTAAATATTTTGATGAGAATGGTTCAATTGGTCGTTTCAAAATTGTTTAAATATTTTGATGAGAATGGTTTAATTGGTCGTGGAAATCAAAATTGTTTAAATATTTTGATGAAAATTGTTCTCCTTGAAATTGTTGTTGAAATGGTAATGGTTTGAAGAGTTTCTCTATAACTTAGTTCAGTATAAAAGGAAGATGTGTAAATGTAATGTAATAAAATTTATCAATTTAATATGTTATTATATTTTTTTATTTTAAAATTTTGTGATTCATATTAATTATAAGATTGTTTTTAGGATTAATGATATTGTTGTTAAGTTATGATCAATTTTTCCAACTATCTAATATGGTTCATTTTCACTACAAAAATTTTAAAGATGATCATAATTTAATGATTTCATAATATTATTATATATGAATATTTGAAAGGCAAAAAAAAATTAATAAATTATCTCATAATATTATTATATATGAATATTTGAAAGGCAAAAAAAAATATTAATTATGCCACATTGTATATTGGAATTGGGTTGATAAACAAATAAGTAAAAAAAAACAATTGATTTGGAAAAAAAAATATATATATAGGTCTAATACATTAAAACCAATTTTCAATCACAAATAAAAAAATAACCCATTTAATTTAAAAACATTTATTTCAGCATATTAAACATGTTGGAACCAGGGTGTAACTAACAGCCATAGCCATAGCCATAAATAGGCACTTACCTCCGTTGGGTAGTTCTTGCAACGAAAACAATCAATAGTATGCCACAATATTGCGTTGTAGTTTCTGGCTGCAATTCGAAGGCCTTGGAACTATATGCGGAATCTCCACATTTGGACGTAGCCACCACTCCCATAAAACAAATATTTATTAATTAATTATGATGTTTGCACTAGATAATGTAATCCGCAATGTAAATAGCTTCTCATGTACACCTACCAAAGAAAATACTAACCATGGCAAGGCCCCAAGTAGATTGATTGACATGTAATTCTTGATTTGATTTGATTGAGATGTAATTCTTTAACTTTCAAATTTATAGACCATATTTTTTGAAAAATAAAAAATTACATTAATTTAAATTAATTATTTTAAAGAATAAAAACATTATTTTTACCAAAAAAAGTAAACGGCATGCATGTATTCTAATTCTCATTCTCACATTAGTGCTTTTAATGCATTGAAATCCAAGATTAACAAAGTTGATAGACTGTTTCATTATACATTCAAATAACCTAAAACCTACCAGCATTATGCTAGTATATTTACAATTCAAACTCCAGCATTATTCAGTCATATTAATATGTGAAACGTAAAAGCTACTAATATTAATATATTTATAATTCAAACTCAAGCATTATTCGGTGAGGACGAACTGGAACCACTGCGAGTGCAACATACGAACTGAGTTTATAAAATTCCTCGGCTCCCATGAGAAATTTTCAATGGATTCTGCGTCCGGGCCAACATACGCACTGCGTTTATAGAATTGTATCGCTCCCCTAACAATTTTTCAATGAATTCTGCGTCCAGCACAACATACGCACTGTGCCTATGGAGTTTTTCCTCTCCTGTCCGAAATTTTCAGTGGATTCACGATCCTGGACAAATTACTTATTGGCGTTATAAATTGTTCCGTTCCCTTAATTATTATGTTTTAAATAATTTAGATAATTATTTGATAATAAATATAAAGGGTTGATATTGTAATGATAATATTTTGATAATGTATAATTATTGATTTTTATTATTATTTTTTATTGAAAAATTTATTAAGTGTGTAATATAATAGAATAATTATATCTATAATATATATGTTGATTTAATGAAAATTAATATATTTTAGAAAATGTGTAGTTAAATAAACTATTATTGTATAGATGTTATTTTAATATTCAAATGTTCTCAATAATAATAATAATTTATTTTTTTGATTCTATGATATTCAATGAGCTACTATCGAGGGTAGGAGATGGGAGCTGAACGAAAGATGGTAGAAGAACTAGGTTTTGAGCTAGGGTTTGGTGTTGTCAACCATGGAGGATCGTGGAGGAGGGAGTTTGGCTCCCTCCTACAGTCACATAACTACGAACAGAAGCAAGGAAAAGGATTTATACAATGTCAAGAAACCAGCGGAGGCGATAAATGAGGATACCAATACAGGAAATATCAAAAATCATGAATAGAGAGGCAACCATGAGGAAGATCGCAGGGAGAAGAGGAAAGAAGGGGGCAGTTGAAAAGATGAACCCCAAAGGGCGACAGGGATCTGCAAACCCAAAACGACCATCACTCCTAGGGTTGTTTTGAGTGACCCAACGCTTCAAGTTCACAGAGATCACATGACAGAACATGCGATCATATGCAAATTCATGGGGATCTGGCCAACGGAGAAAGCTTTACATGCATGGATAAGAAACCAATGGAAACCCAAAGGGGACATAACCCTGCACCTTGGATCCAAGGGCTTTTTTACGGTGGTGTTTACAAGCTTAGAAGATAAAGAAAGAGTGTTCGAGAGAGGACCATACTTCTACGTTGCTACAGGCCTTTACGTGCAACATGGGTGATCAATTTTGTCCCAGAACGAGAAACGTTCACCTCAGTACTGGTATGGATAAGACTATACTCCCTTCCTTTAGATTATTGGATGCCAGAGTCCTTGAAAGCTATTGGCAATAAACTAGGTCATTTTATTAAGACATCAGATGTGACATTGAGAGGCAAATACACTTCTTTCACCCGAATCTGTGTGGAAATGGACCTATCTGGAGCACTCCCAGACAAGATCATTTTAGAAGTTTATGATGAAGAATGGGAACAAACGGTAGACTATGAGCACGTACCATTTCGATGCCGCAAATGCCATGAACACGGACACCTTTACAGGGACTGCCCAACAAACAAGGTGGAAAACAACAAAAAAACCACCACAAGTAAAGATCCTGAGGGTTTTACCAAGGTAGCGGGAAAAGGAAAAGGAGGAAAACAGAATCCAAAGAAAATCAATGAGGATAGACAGCGGAGCCACAATAGTTTCAAAATCCTAGAAGAAGATACAGGAAATAAAGAGGAAAACTAGGAATCAGAAACAAAAACGGATGAGAAGGACAGGGACACTAGTATGGAGGACATACCAGAGGACAGCCAGCCACAAAATGACATATCAAGAGTCATGGAGCTCAACAGGAATCATGAAATGACCCCAAGTGAGGTAGGAACGGAGGACCATGAACTACAAGATCTGGAAAAAATTCTGGAACAGGGTATTACCAAAGGAGTTGACTCCCTACCAAAGGAAGAGTTTAACAGGGTTCAAAAACTCTTCCTATGGCGCTCACAGACAAAGAATTCTGGAATCAAAAGAAACCATGATAGCTAGGAAAATAAAGGGATGAAGATTATGGAAGAAACACAGGGACAATCCTCCAAGAACCCAGGTAGGAAAAGAGGAAGGAAAAACAGAAGGAGCTGCTGACAGAATGTGGAAAACTCATGATCAACTCAGGTAAGATGAAAGATCTCACCAGTTACTCTTTTACAAACCTATCTTAATGAAGTTTACAACATGGAATATAAGGGGTCTAGGAAGTAAAAGGAAGCAAAGAAATCTTAGCAGTAGAATAAAAGAAGAAAAACCAGACATGGTGTTCATTCAGGAAACCAAGTGCTCGATGGAAAAAATCAAAGGTGTCCATAGTAATTGGTTAAGTAGGTTTGAATATCTAGAAGTTAAAGTAGACAGCTCGGCGGGTGGGATTCTAACGCTTTGGAACCCCCAAAAACTTAGCATCGTGGATGCAGAAGCATCCAAGAACTATCTTTCAATGGTTATACAGCCAGTGGGTGATAAGGAACATTACATGATGACAAATGTCTACGGACCTCAAATACCAAAAGACAAACTCAGGTTTCTCACCTCCTTGGAGGAGCTAAGAGGAAGACATCCCGATCTACCCTGGATTCTGGCAGGTGATCTCAATATGATCAAATCTCTTACAGAGAAGAAAGGTGGCACTAGAACACTAGGAAGAGACTCTACAACCTTTCAGAACTTCATAGATAACATGAGATTAGTGGATGTTGAAACAATAAATGATCTGATAATCACCCTATGAGTGATCTCAATTGAAGATTTATTAAACAAAAGGTATTACAGACTCATGTGATGGTGTGTGTGTTCTGTGTTATTTAAGCAACGGATCAATCAGATTGCCAATACACAGAAAATAAGTGGAAAGACAGGAGAGAAATACAGTAATCAACACAAAGACACAAACAGTTTTTAATAAGGAGTTCACCCTATTCTCCAGGGCTATGTCCCCGGTCCAGCTTCAGTGGTGGCCTTGTTTTATTGTGTCTTTTAGGAGAGAAATTACAATACCGGGACTCTATGAGTTCTCCTGAAGCAAATTTTGCTTGGCAGGGTGGTTCTTGGATTCCCCAAGCCACTCGGAGTTCACACTCTTGTTCTTCCTACCAGCTCTGTGACCCTTTGTCTACAGTGGAAAGAGCCAACTATGATGCTCAATCTGGATAGATTCCTCTATGGGAAGGCTTGATTCTTCAAGCTCTATGGTGCTCAATGTTGCCTGTGGTCAGCTTGGCCCTCTGTCTCCTTTGCTTGGATTTACTACTCTTTGTGCTCAGTCCTCCCCTCTGGGTTCATTATTCACTGTCTCTCTTGGTCGCTTGGACTCCTCTCTATTCCCCCCTCTCTGAATCTCCATTCAACTGGTTCTGTTCATGGCTTTAGCCATTCGATCTCCATGCCTGTTCAGTTCCTCTCCCACCTACGTCGATTCGCCTACTGCCTGTGTGCTTGGAGTTCCCTGTTCAGCGTCAGCATGAACGCTCTAGAAGCAACCACGTGTCTCCATCGGAATAGTGCCAGCCTGTTCGTCGATTCGTTTCTTCGGTTATGTCGTGGATACGTTCTTTCTTCATCGTGGCAGTCAACGGATTCCAAATCCCCTTAAATCACGGCTTAATTCCCCGTTGATTCCACTTCTGTCTATTGGGCGGAATCTCAGCCATCTGATTTGGGCTCCTCCAGATCCAACGTCATATGCACGTCAAGTGCGATTGACTTGCTCGACCGATAATGCGCGATCATGGCGGTTTTTCTCTCACCTCCGCTGCCACGCATTGATCGCTGAGTGGGATCACTTCGCTCTCCTCCAAAACCTCTTACCGTTCAAGGGCGCCCCGATCAATGCCGTTGATTTCTAGGTCATGGGTCCCACCTTCGTATGTTGGCACTTTTCGTTTCTCTGCCCGCGATTCTCCGGCTCCCAACATGACCAAGGGCTTAAGGCCCCTACATTTTGGCCCTATTTTCCCAGAAATGCGTGATTAGCGCTATGCGCTAATCGCGCATTGAAAATCAGCTCCTTTTCCCCTTCCGAGGCTCCCAGGGGCTACATCGACCTCCTGCGCAGTCTCCATGGGCCTCGGTCAGTGTGCTTTGACTGAGGTCCTCGTCGTTCCACGCCAGCTGCCATGGCCACTAGTTCAGGGTGTTTCGATTGTTGTTTTGGATTCTTCAAGGATTTGTTTCGTCTCGATACAGTCAAGGTTCTTTGACAGTTGTTTGTTGATCCGATTTGGATCACGGCCTCCCTACTGAAAAGCTTTTGGACCACCAAAAGTTGGTTTTCTTCAAGCATCAACTAAGTGAGGAAACTATTGTCTCACTTGTCCAATCTCAATCCACTTCGCACTGCTCGGCTTTGAACCTTTAAGCCCAATCCTGAGGTATTCCACCTGTCCACTGCGCATCGTCCTTACCTTCCTGTCCAACACGTTATCTTCTTGCAACTCATTAAGATATTCAGGTAGTAGGTCATCTACAGAAGGAAATTGACTTTGCTCTTCAAGGTCCTCAATCATTGAGGGTTCAAACAACCTCAAGCAATCTGCATTCACGACCGAGTAGATGTGCATGTAAGCTGGCATATCAAGGCAAAAAGCATTTTCACCAATATTCTTAAGTATCCTGAAGGGTCCATACCTAATAGGTTTTAGATTCTTACCTTCACCTTACATCCTGTCCTTGCTGATATACATCCAAACTTGGTATCCAACTTGAAAACTATGCTCCATCCGATGCTTATCATGCCTAGCCTTGTGCTTGGCCTGGCTCTTTTCCAGTTGTTCTTGTACTTCCTAGTGGATCTCCTGGATTTGTTCAATGAACCTAGTTGCCCTATCCACATCACTGTGTCCATCAACCATGGTATCTTTACCAAATACAAAATCCAAGGGAGACCTTGGTACGAAACCAAAGCAGGTCTTAAAAGGAGATCTCTGGGTAAAAGAGTGTTTGGCTTTGTTGTAAGCTTGCTGCACATAACACAAGTGTTCATCCCAAAGCTTAGGGTGTTCCTTGTAATATCCTCTCAGTAACTGGATGACTGTCCTGTTAACTACTTCTGTCTAGCCATCTGTTTATGGATGAAAAGTTGTGCTTTTCTTTAATTGTGTGTCCATTAGTTCCCACAGACTGGACCAAAAATTTCCCACGAATCGGGTGTCTCGATCAGATATAATAGAAGTGGGTAATCCAAAATGAACCCATACATGTTCAAATAATAATTTTTCAGTTTGTTCAGCTGTAATCTGTTTACTACAGGGTATCAAAATACACATTTTGGTGAACCTATCCACAACAACATATAGATAATCATGAACTTTCCTAGATTTAGGTAGTCCTCCCATGAAATCCATGGAAATGCTTTCCCAATGGTGAGAAGGAACTGAGAAGGGAGTGTATAAGCCTAGTTTTTTGTTGCTAGGCTTGCTTTTAGCACACATAGCACACCCCTTTACATATCTACAAATTGTTTCATTCATTTTCAGCCAATATCAAAACCTTTGCAGTTGTGCAACTGTTTTACTTACCCCAAAGTGACCTGATGTCAGAGAAGTGTGTGCTTCCCTAACTATCTTTGCTCTCTCAGTTTGTGGAATGCAGAGTTTCCCACAATGATATAAGATTCGGTCCTTCACATGATAGTCCAATTCTTCTACTCTTTTGCCTTGACTCAAAGTTGCATATACATATTTAAAGTCCATGTCTTGAGCATATTGTTCTATGTAGCTTTCATGCAGCACAAAATTATGCTAAAGTATGGTAGATGCATTTATAATGGGTCTAGATAACATGTCTGCAACCTTGTTATGTATGCCCTTTTTATATTTGATGACTAAATGAAACTGTTGTAGAAAACCCATCCATCTGTAATGTCTTGACTGCTGCAACTTAGTTTGGGAGTAGAGATATTGAAGTGGCTGATGATCAGTATGTATTATTGTTTCTTTGCCCATTAAGTAATGTTTGCACTTTTTCACACTCTGAACTAATGCATACAATTCCTTATCATAGGTAGGATAGTTAACTACTGCAGGGTTAAAAGTCTCAGAATGATAACATATGGGTTTACCATGCTGTGTCAACACTGCTCCCATGGCATAGTCACTGGCATCAGTTTGGATCTCAAATGGTCTTTGTAGATTTGGCAGTGCTAGTACAAGTGTTGTACTAATATTTTCTTTCAAGGTGTCGAAGGCTTTCTGCTGTTCGCCTCCCCATTGAAACACCTTGTTGAATCCTGTCAAAGCATGTAAGGGAGCTGCGATTGAGGAAAAATTTGAAATGAACTTCCTCCAATACTGTGTTGCTCCTAAGAAGCTTCTCACTTCTGTAGCAGACTTGGGTTTAGGCTAGTTTATGATGACTGCCACTTTAGAGGGATCTATTTTCAATTCACCTCCCCCTACTATATGACCCAAATAATTTAGAGAGGTTTTGCCAAATTCACATTTGGAGAGTTTAACATAAAGTTTTTCTCTTTTCAAAACATCTAATGTCTTCTTAACATGCTTTAAATGTTCTTCCCACGTTTTACTAAAAATCAGAATGTCATCCAGATACACAATAACAAAATCATTAAGAAAAGGTCTGAGTACATCATTCATTAATCTCATGAAAGTAGCAGGGGCATTGGTCAAGCCAAAAGGAATAACCAGCCATTCATACAATCCCTGCTTTGTTTTGAAAGTAGTCTTCCATGCATATTGCTCTGCAACTCTAACCTGATGGTATCCACTGTGCAAATCTAGCTTGGTAAAATAAACAGCTTCCTTCAATTGATCTAAAACATCATCTATGCAAGGGAGGGGATAACAATTTTTTGTTGTTATTTTATTCAGTGCTCGGTAGTCAATGCACATTCTCCATGAGCCATCTTTCTTTCTCACCAAAACGATTGGTGACCCACATGGTGATGTGCTAGGCCTGATGAACCCTTTCTCGAGCAACTCCTGCACCTGCTTCTTGATTTCAGCATTCTCTAAAACAGATAACCTGTACATCCCAGTGTTAGGCAAAGGAACATCTTGATGCAAAATAATATCATATACTATTCCCTTTTTGGCTGGCAAACCTTGAGGTTCTTGAAACAAGACATCATACTCTGAAACAATCCTTTCTATATCAGCTTTCTGATCAGAATTACAACCCTCAAATACATTGGTTTTATCAATTTTCCTTTCCTTTACAACCATTAGTAAGAATTGTTTGCATGAATTTATCATTCTTTTCATCTATCCTGAGTTTATGAGAGTATAATTATTCTTGAGCTTATGAGCTCTTACAAAGTATTCGATTCCCTCTTTAACAAGTAGATACTTGTTCTCATCTACATAGAAAATAGCCTTTCTATCATACAAGTAAGGACTTCCTAAAACAATTCCACATATATCCAAAGGAAATACATCTAACTCAACCTCATCTACAAATGTTGACCCAAAAGAAAACTTGAGTTCGCACTATCTAGTCACTTGTAGTTGTGCTTTATCATTCAACCATCCTAATGGGTATCGTTTCTTATGAGGTGTAGTTGCTAATCCCAATTTCTTTACAATTGCTTCAGAAATCAGATTTACTTGTGAGCCACTATCAAACAAAGTATTAATCTTTTGATTTTTTGAAACAACTTGAATATGGAAAATCTCATGTATTTTTCTCTCATGTTCTTCATCAATAACAGATTGAGCACAAATACTAGTAGATGCTTCAGAATTCTTACCTTTTATACCTGTGGCTGCAATGATTGTTTCATCTCCTGAGTTTGACCCCAAATCTTTCTGAATAGCTACAACAATCTTCTTCTTCTTGCCCTCGGACTTCTTAGGTCTCAACTCTAGATGCAGAATCCAACAGTTCTCATCATCATGCCCCTCCTTTTTACAGTGAGTGCATGAAGCTTTTCCTTTTTGTGTAGTGTTAACCTTCCTCGCTTTCCACTTCTGCTTTCTTTTCTCCTTGCTCTTGCTTGTAGTGGGTTGGGATGGTCCCCCAACTTCCAGATTTCCATTCTTTCCTCTGGCTTCTAGATGAGTAGCTTGTACAGATACCTCATCTATAGTAGTGGGATTAAACATGAGGATGGCATGCCTCATGTAGCTATGTAGACCACCAATGTACTTCAAAAGAGTTTTTGGTGAGTCTAATGAAATACCCAACATCAATTCTCTCTTTCTGAATTCTTGAGTATACCCTTGTACACTTTACCCTTTCAACTGCCGAAGAGTTTGCCAACTCATCATGGCTTGTTGCATGTAGGCCAATGGATAGAACTGATTTTTGATTGCAGTAACAAATTCACTCCAGACAGAGATGGTCTTACCGTGCTTCCTCATATCAGCTTGGGTTCTGCCTTCCCACCAAACCAAGGCAGTGCCCCCTAGGCAAGGGCTTGCCAGCTGAATCTTGCTCTTGTCCGATTCTATATTTTGTACTCTGCAATACACATCAATTTGTCTAATCCAATTGTCCAACTTTTCAACATTTAGCTCTCCATCATATATAGGCAAATCAAATTTAACATCTAACTTAATCAAAGATGCCTTCTTATTATGCACAGGGCTGCTAGGAGGTGTAGGGAAGCTTTCCTCTTTCCCCTTTCCTTTGGAGTGGTCATGGGAATGAGATTCATCTTCTTCTTTATCTTGCTTAGAGCCTTATGAATCTTCACCCTTATGCTTTCTAAAGTCCCTATACATTTCTTCTACCATAGAATTTATAGCTAGGAAACTTTTTATGAATTGAGGGTCTGGCCCTATAGAACCTTCCTCTGACATTGTCTTCCGAGAATAAACTCTCCCAATTTCAGGATTAGTTTCCACCAACTCTCCTTCTCCTAATTTGAGCTTTGATCTAGTGAGCATTCACAGCTAAACCAACATAAGCTTGTCTAACCTTACAGCCTAGAGCTCCGATACCACTTGATCTAATAATCACCCTATGAGTGACCTCCGTTGAAGATTTATTAAACAAAAGGTATTACAGACTCATGTGATGGTGTGTGTGTTCTGTGTTATTTAAGCAACGGATCGACCAGATTGCCAATACACAGAAAATAAGCGGAAAGACAGCAGAGAAATACAGTAAGCAACACAAAGACAAACAATTTTTAATAAGAAGTTCACCCTATTCTCGAGGGCTACGTCTTCGGTCTAGCTTCAGTGGTGGCCTTGTTTTATTGTGTCTTTCAGCAGAGAAATTACAATACAGGGACTCAATATGAGTTCTCCTGAAGCAGATTTTGCTTGGCAGGGTGGTTCTTGGATTCCCTAAACCACTCGGAGTTCACAGACTCTTGTTCTTCCTACCAGCTCTGTGACCCTTGGTCTACAGTGGAAAGAGCCAACTATGATGCTCAATCCAGAAAGATTCCTCTATGGGAAGGCTTGATTCTTCAAGCTCTCTGGTGCTCGATGCTGCTTGTGGTCAGCTCAACCCTCTGTCTCCTCTGCTTGGCTTTAGTACTCTATGTGCTCAGTCCTCCCCTCTGGGTTCACTGTTCACTGTCTCTCTTGGCCGCTTGGACACCTCTCTATTCCCCCCTATCTGAATATCCATTCGACTGTCTCTGTTCATGGCTTTAGCCATTTGATCTCCATGCCTGTTCAATTCCTCTCCCGCTGATCCAGACTTAAATAGGAACAACACATTACCGAGATAACCATAAAGAAAAATATACATCGGAAATAATACTTCATTTCATTACTGTAAAATACTGAAATATGCTTACAAATAGAAATGGAAATAACCCAGCTAGGGCGATGGTAGCTTATCTCTGAGAAGAGATGTGTCGGCTACATGCCTCTGAACTGTTCTCCAAAAAACTGTGTTACAATGAGGCTTGATGGCCTATTTATTGTTGAGAAACAATGGAAAACCCTTCACATTCCAAAACCTAACCCTAGAAGATGAAACGCCAAATTGTGGGCCCCGTTTTTGGGTAAGTTGGTACATCAAATTCCCGGGGTCGCGGATTGGTCATACTATCTCCGTTTGACGTGCATGATAGCCCGTTGGAAAGATCTCTCTGAGGAATACAACGGAAAAGATGATTTTTAAGCAGTAAAATTGCTGGCAGTGGATTTCCCAAAAAACGTCGTTTAGGGCCTCAAAACGGCTCCGGAAGTTTAGGACCCGAAAAACTGCTAAAAATAGTAAACTGTGCTATAATTAAGGAAACAAAAAAACTAAAAGAGACAATTGTGAGGGTCTAAATGGGATAGGTGGGTGGCCACCAACATCCACCTGGATCATTCCTCCCACCTTAGGAAGCAATGGTCCCCATTGCGTTGAGTTCCTCCCTGAGATGAGGAAGCTTCTACTGAGCTGGGTCTCTGGTGAGTTGTTCTGCAATCTCTGATGTGTCCAGAAATGGTGGGGAGCATGGTCGGTGACGGTCCACATTGAACACTCGGTGAAAGCGAAGGAATGGAGGAATGTTGTGCTTCAAAGCATTGTTTCATGTAGCCTTGTTACTGGTGTAAGGACCATGTCGAAGTGGTCTGAGTTTCTGATGGGTTCTGGTAAGGCGCTCCCTCTGCAAATGTAACCAAACTTTGTCGTCCACCTGAAACTTGTGTGGTACCCCTCCGAGTAAGGAGAAGTTGTTCCTGTGTTCTATCACGACTGTATCCCTCTGTTGCTACTGCTGTGTGGAGGAACCCTTCGCAGGGGTCATGGATGTAGCAACGATCTTCCCCTTACTTTAGGAGCGAACCAGACAGAAAATAAATTTCTTAGTCTGTGAGATGAGCTTGCTGCCTTTCTTAGCAGTGATCAAAGAGGTGGTGGTAGGTGGGGCTACCTCTGGTATCATGTATAATGAATTATCCAAAGAAATGATGACAGCGCGAGGCCTTGACTCATATACAACATGTCGCCTCCACAAGTATGGCTGGCCTAATAGTACATCACAAACATCCAGAGGTGTAACATCACACAATACCTCATCTGTGAAGGGCTTGATGTTGTAAGGAACGCAGCACTGCTGGCGAACTTTGAGATCTTGTCCTTCGTGAAGCCAACCGATGCTGTACGGTTGTGGGTGTGGTGTAGTTGGTAGGCCCAACCGCTTCACGACCTCCGCTGAAATGAGGTTCTTTTGGCTGCCACTGTCGACAATGAATTGTAGTGGCGAACCCTTCACCCACATCTATGAGTGGAAAAGACGTTCCCCCTCCTCTGGATCTTCGGGTTCATTTTTCTGGATCTTGGCAGAGCAATAGTGAAGCTAGGATCTGCATCAATGATCTGCTTCCCTTTGTCATTCCCCTTGTCGGGTTCTGACTCAGAGTCGGAACATGCATCTGATTCGGAAGCCTTCAACTCAGCCACCAGCGACTGCTTGGTCCGACAATCACTTGTGTTATGAGTGGGACTCCTGTGGAACTCACACCACTTTCCTGTGTCCTTCTTCAGCTTCGTGGTGTTGTTATTTTCTTGCGGCTTTGACGAGTTGCCTTGGGTCACCCCGCCTTGGCTTTGTCCTTTGGGCTTTGGATTTGCAGATCCAAAGTCTCGCTTCTTCTGTTTGAAATTTTGCTCGATTTTGACAACATATCGGTATGCTGTGCCGAGTGAGGAGATGTTCAAGAACTCCATCTCTTCTTGGATGTATCTGTGTAGGCAGTCGCAGTATTTGAGTACCAGATGCAGCTCAGAATCTTTGTTACCCAATTGTGTGCAAAGGGTATGAAAAATGTTTATGAACTCCGGCACATCTTGGTCTCGTCCCTGCCGCAGTGTCGTCCATTTGATGTATTTGTCCTCATAGCTTTTGACAGGGTAGTACTGCTCCTTGATAGAATCCCGGAAGTCATTCAAAGTGGGTGCGGCTAAAAACAGTGAGCCTGTACTTTCATCCTTCTATTCGCAGTAGGTTTCCCACCAGTCCTTAATGTGGGGGGCTGCTTTGAGAAGAGCGAAAACAATCTTTTCCCGACTTGAAAATTCATGAACAGAAAAGTACCCATCGAGCAGATTTAACCATTTATCTACGGCATCTGCATCTATTTGACCCTCTAAGATGGGGATTTCAAAATTAATTTGTACCTTAAACGGTGTGGAATTTCCAGAGTAGTTGTTGGAAGCCGATGCATCGCCTCTAGGTAGCCGCTGAAGGATTTGGGCAAAGCTGTCCATCATCGCGTTCCTTTGTCGCTCGAGGGCTTCTTCAAGCAATATTTTGATAGGATCTCCTGCCTCCTCGTTTTTCTTCTCATCCGCCATGAGAGGTCATCGAGATTTGCGAGGCTGGTCTTGCAAAGGTTCGACCAGTTCCAGACCTAACTCCTTATATCCCGACCTCGTTGGGGACATGTAAAGAAAAACAGAGAAAAAGCAGACTGCTCTAATACCACTGATCCAGACTTAAATATGAACACAACAAATTACCGAGATAACCATAAAGACAAATATGTAGTGGAAATAATACTTCATTTCATTACTGTAAAATACTGAAATATGCTTACAAATAGAAATGGAAATAACCCAGCCAGGGCGATGGTAGCTTATCTCTGAGAAGAGATGTGTCGGCTACATGCCTCTGAACTGTTCTCCAAAAAACTGTGTTACAATGAGGCTCGAGGGCCTATTTATTGTTGAGAAACAATGGAAAACCCTTCACATTCCAAAACCTAACCCTAGAAGATGAAACGCCAAATTGTGGGCCCCGTTTTTGGGTAAGTTGGTACATCAACTTCCCGGGGTCGCGAATTGGTTGTACTATCTCTGTTTGATGCGCATGATAGCCCATTGGAAAGATTTCTCCGAGGACTACGACAAAAAAGACAATTTTTAGACAAAAAATTGCTCGCAGTGGATTTCCCAAAAAACGTCGTTTAGGGCCTCAAAATGGCTCCAAAAGTTTAGGACCCGAAAAACTGCTAAAAATAGTAAACTTTGCTATAATTAAGGAAACATAAAAACTGAAAGAGACAGTTGTGGGGGTCCAAATGGGATAGGTGGGTGGCCACCAACATCCACCTGGATCACCCACCTACGTCGATTCGCCTATCACTCGTGTGCTTGGAGTTCCCTGTTTGGCGTCAGCATGAACGCTTGGGAAGCAGCCACGTGTATCCATCGGAGCAACACCAGCCTATTCGTCGATTCGTTTCTTCGGTTATGTTGTGTATACGTTCTTTCTCCATCGTGGCAGTCAACAGATTCCAAATCCCCTTAAATCACAGCTTAATTCCCTATTGATTCCGCTTCTATCTATTGGGGGCAATCTCAGCCATCCGATATGGGCTCCTCCAGATCCAACGTCATACGCACGTCGAGCGCAGTTGACTTGCTTGACCGATAACGCGTGATCACAACGGGTTTTCTCTCACCTCCGTTGCCACGCGTTGATCGCTGAGTGGGATTGCTCCGCTCTCCTCCAAAACCTCTTACCATTCAAGGGCGCCCCGATCAATACCACCGGTTTCCAGGTCATGGGTCCCACCTTCATACGTTGGCGCTTTTTATTTCTCCACTCGTGGTTCTCCAGCTCCCAACGTGACCAAGGGCTTAAGGCCCCTCCATTTCGGCCTTATTTACCCAGTGCATTTTCGATGCGTGATTAGCGCCTAGCGCTAGTCGCGCATCAAACATCAGCTCCTTTTCTCGTTTCGGGGCTCCCAAGGGCTACATTGACCTCCTGCACAGTCTCCATGGGCCTCGGTCAGCGCGCTTTGACTGAGGTCCTCGTCGTTCCACGCCGGTTGCCATGGCCACTGGTTCAGGGTGTTTTGATTGCTGTTTTGGATTCTTCAAGGATTTGTTTTGTCCCGATACAGTCAGGGTTCTTTGACAGTCGTTTGTGGATCTGATTTGGATCAATAAATGGCATCTTCACCTGGAACAACAAGAGAGGGGGAGCTTCTCAAGTTGCCTCCAAACTGGATAGATTCTTAATCTCAGAAGACCTTTTTCTCACAGGCCCTGACATGTCAGCTGTTATCCTTCCATATGGAGGATCAGACCACTGGTCGGTCCAGCTTGAAGCCATGTTTATTGGCTCGCCAAGGAACAGACCTTTCAGATTTGAAAATGTCTGGCTCTCTCACCCTGAATTCACTAGCAACATTGAGAAATGGTGGAGGGAAAAGTTGCCCTATCAAGGCACTAAAATGTACATGCTACAACAAAGAATCAAATACATCAAATTCAAACTCAAAGAGTGGAATAAAAAGCAGTTTGGTAACATTTTCAAGGCCAAAAAAGAACTTGAACGACAAATCCAAGGGATCAATCAGATTATGATCACAGATGGCTTCACAGAGGAGAGGAATTCACAATCTACTATTCTTCAGAAGGAATGGGATGATAGATGCAGGTAAGAGGAGATTTTCTGGAGACAAAAATCAAGAGTTCAATGGATCAAAGAAGGGGAAAGAAACACAAAATTCTTTCACAAGTCAACTCTAAGTCACAGGTCACATAACAGAATTTTGAAACTCAGAGATTCACAAGGAAAAGAGCTGGTTACTCACAAAGAAATGGAGTCTACACTAGTGCAACACTTCCTTAGCATAGCAACGGAGCTGATCTTAGACAGGTCACAGTTTATTAAGAAATTCACAAAGTACATCCCCAAGCTTGTAACGAGGGAAGACAATCACAATCTCAATCGACCAATATCAGAAGATGAGGTCAGGGAAGTTATCAATGAGATGCAAAATGGGAAAGCCCCTGGCCCAGATGGCTTTAATGTAGATTTTTTCAAAGCCTGCTGGGAAACAATCAAACAAGACATCCTGGACGTAGTGGAAGACTCAAGAAGATCCAAATCGGTCCTGAAGGCTATCAATGCCTCCTTCATTGCTTTAATTCTGAAGCAAGAAAAAGCCACCACACTAGACAAATTCAGACCCATAGCTCTATGTAATGTGGTGTACAAGATCATTTCCAAAGTGATCGCTAATAGACTCAAGCCACTCCTCCCAACTCTCATTTCTAAGGAGCAAACTAGTTACATGGAAGGAAGACAAATTCTCAACAATATCATACAAGCACATAAGATGGTCCACTCCTTGAAAATCAAAAAACAAGCTAGAATAATCATATAGCTTGACCTAGATAAAGCTTATGATAAGCTACACTAGTCTTATATCAAAGAAATGTTGAAAGCCT
Organism: Pinus tabuliformis; assembly: GCA_031772625.1. Taxonomy (NCBI): domain Eukaryota; kingdom Viridiplantae; phylum Streptophyta; class Pinopsida; order Pinales; family Pinaceae; genus Pinus; species Pinus tabuliformis. Next base: position 794,448,400 of record CM062815.1, on the reverse strand, counting down.
ATGGCTTTGACCACAATTGGATCAGATGGGTCATGGCCCTGGTATCATCAACTAGTTTCTCAATCTTGCTTAATGGTTTGCCCTCAAGTACTTTCATACCTTCCAGGGGACTAAGACAAGGTGATCTGCTCTCCCCCTTCCTCTTTGTGCTCATGATGGAAGGACTAGGAAGAGGGATAAAAATGGCAAATTTTGAGGGAAGAATCCAAGGCTTAAAATTCACCACTAATGGAAAGGCTTCAACTCACCCACAGTTTGTGGATGACACTATGATGTAGGGAATTCCCACGGTCAAGGAAGCCAAAGCTTTTAAACAAATCTTGAATGACTTTGTCGTGGCTGCTGGTACAGAGGTAAGTCTGGACAAATCTAGAGTTTTCCTTTTTAACACTGACATTGCTATTTAAAGAAACCTCACCAGAATTCTAGGGTTTCAAAGGGATCAGTTACCCTCTAAATATCTTGGTATCCCCCTCACTGACAAACCCCTGAGCAGGGAAGTGTGGGAGTTGGTTGTTAACAAACTTCAGGACAGAATAAGGAAGTGGACATGCAGATCTCTGAATTTAGTAGGGCGCCTTGTACTTACAAAAGCTGTCCTACAGGCCATACCTATCTTCATGATGTCAGTGCTGCCTACCCCAAAAGGAGTTATGCAGAAGATCAGGAACATACAAAGAGATTTTCTTTGGGGAAAAGGGGAGGAGAAAAAGAAGTGGGCATTGGTAGCTTGGGATAAGCTCTGCAAACCCAAAACCCATGGTGGTTTGGGGCTTCATGACCCTGAAACCCTTAGCAGAGTCTCAGGTGCAAAACTTTGGTGGAGATGGCTAAAGGAATCAGCATCCCCTTGGGCAAAGGTTTGGAAACAAAAATATGCACAAAATTGGCTAGAGAAGGATCATATTCGAATGTCTGGGGTTATCAAGGGCTCCCACATCTAGAATCATGCTTGGGAAAATAGAAGCATTATTCAGAAGCATAGTTTTTGGGAGATCTGGGATGGGAGCTTGGCAAGATTCTGGGAGGATAACTGGCAGCAAGAACCAAACCTATTTAGGGAAGAGCTAACCGGTCTCAAGAATGACACTGACAACAAAGGTTTATATCTGGTTAAGGATTTCTGGGATCAGGAAAGGAGCAATGACAAATGGAGAACCTGGAAGGATCTAGGCTATCAAGAAGAGAGCCCTTTGAAAGCTCAAGCAAACTCTTTGGCTATGGAGTTGGAACAAAGGAGGATTCTGGTGTCCAATTCGCTTGATCAACTTAGATGGGGAAGGAACATAGAAGGTAACTTTAACCTCAAAGAAGCCAAGCAGATAGACACAGGGTGTGCTTATCAGCACCCAAATGAGACCTGGAAGAACCTTTGGCAGAACCCGCATTGGATGAAAATTAAGATATTCATATGGCTGGTTCAACAAAAGAAAATTCTCACTTGGGACCATCTTCTAAAGAAAGGTTTTGTCAGTCCATCCAAATGCTATTTGTGTGGTACACAGGAGGAGACGATGGAACACCTACTCAACCTTTTCCCTTTCACCTCTACATTGTGGGACTGGGTGGCCTCAGTTTTCAAACAAACTGACAGGGATGGCCTCAGCATTGCAAACACTCTGAGTGGGTGGAGAAGAAACTTCTCTAGCAATGAGCTCATAAACAATGCCTGGACTCTGGCTCCAGGCTTCCTAATCTGGAATGTCTGGAAAGAACGAAATAGTAGGATTTTCAAAAGAAAATCTGAATCAACCCAAAACATTATTGCACAGATTTTAAGACAGATCAAAGAAAATATTGGGGCCATGTTAGGGGGACCTACTAAGGGGCCGACTCAGGCCCATGAGCATAGTATAATGCTGCGATTGGGTCTCTAGTCACTTGTTCCCCAGAGCACACACAAGGATGTTAGACAGATAAATGTTAGTAAGGTTTGTTGGCAACCTCCACCTCAGGGTTTCTTGAAAATCAACATAGATGGAGCCTCTAAAGGTAACCCAGGGATGGCTAGTTTTGGCGGGGCTATCAGAGATGAGCAAGGGTGTATAAAGGACATCTTTCATAGTCATCTGGGCATAGCCACAAACAACATGGCAGAGCTTATGGCCTTAGAATAATGCCTGGAAATACTGATAAAGAAGAATTCTCATAACGCCATTATTGAAGCTGACTCGGAATTGGTTATTAAAGCGATCAAGCAATTCTGCAACAGAAAAGCACCCGAAAAGGTTTCCACATAGTGGTAGCTTTTGCAGGTTTTTCAGTGCATACATGCCCACCTACAAACCCTAAGACCAGCCAAACTCGTTCATGTGCGCAGAAAAGAAAATAAGCTCACTGATCATCTGGCGAATGAAGGAGTGGTATGCAAAGACAGTTACAAAAGATATGAGTGGGATTCAATACCCTTTGGAAAACTGTGGGAAGATTGTCAAAGACTGGAAAACTGCAGGAAGATTGTCAAAGACAGGCAGATAAAGACATGGAAGAACTCCACACCACCAGGTCTGAACATGAAGGAAGACCAGAGGAAACTGGAGAAAGCGGAAGAATAAGCCTTTCGTAGGCGGAGAAAGAAGAAATTGGTGCGAAAAAGAGCTCACTATAGGAGAAAAGCTCTGGTTAAACAACGGGCACCTTAACCGCACGCTGACCAATTGTTTGGATTTCGGGTGGAAAAGTAAACGGAGGATAACCGCCTTTTCGGACCCGAAACTTTATAGACTGATGGGCCCTATTCCTTTTTGGGTCCGATTTGAAATTAAAGAATGTGCATCTTTTTGCTCCGAAATGAAGGAGAAGCGTCAGATCTTAAGGGGCTGGATCAGATGGGTTTCAGGTGCACTGGATAAACAGCAGGCACCTTCGTCGGGAGTTGACCGTGGATCACCTTTGCCTGTGCAATCACATGGATTTCAGGTGGAAAAGTAAGCGGAGGATAACCGCCTTTTCGGACCCGAAACTTTATAGACTGTTGGGCTTTATTCTTTTTCGGGTCCGATTGGATTTTTAAAGGACGTGCAGCTTTCCACTCCAAAATGTTGGAGATGCGTCAGATCTTCAGGGGACAGATCAGACGAGTTTTGGGTGCGCTAGATAAACAAAAGGCACCTTAGCCGGGCGCTGACCGTGGATCTCAATGGCCTGCGCATTTGTTTAGTTTTTGGGTGGAAAAGGAAGCAGAGGATAACCACCTTTTTAGACCTAAATTTTTTTGTTTGATGGTATTTTTCTTCTTTGGGTCCGTTTAGAAATCTAAAGGACTTGCAACTATTCACCCTGATTTGCTGGTGGTGCGTCAGTTCTTCAAGGGCTGGTTCTTGCAAAAGTGCTAGAAACTTTAGTGTAATCTTTCTGATAGTTTATGACCGTCAGATTTCACGTTTTTTTTGGATGGGTTTTTGTAAGCCTCCTGTTGAGCGCTTCGAGTCATCTGCGTTTGGTTTAGCTGGTTAACTCCTTAAAACTGTGTTAGACTGTTCTGGTCCTTACCATGTAAGGCCTTGTATATTATGTAATCTATCTTGCGGTTAATAGAAGGTTCCACTCTTATTTGACAAAAAAAATATATTTTTAAGTTAACTAAATATCACATAGTATGTGAAGGTTTACATGTTATTACTTAAAACCCATAGTTTATGAGATAAGAGATATATCCTTAGATATCAATTATAATTATTGAAGTAAAAGAATCTAAAAATTTGTTTAAATAAATTATAAATATTATGTAATTATTATTATTAAAAATTAAATTATAAAAAAATTATTCGTTGAAATGATTGTAAATTAATAATTATTATTAGTAAATTAAAAAATAGAAAAAAATTGAAAAAAATTAATAAATAAACTATGAGTTTTGTGAGTTATTGCATAAGGAAACAAAAATTTATGATATTATAATATAATTTATAAGTTGTTTATATTTTTGAATGTAGAATTTAAAAATTAGTTCAATTTATTATAATCAGATTCATAAATTAAAAATAATATAATATTTTAAAAGGTATTAACTTAATTATATAGTTTTTGAATTATTTTATATAAAAAAAATGTATTATCATTATATATATATATATAAAATAAAGAAATATTATAATTAATAAAATTATAGAAAAATGTATGATTAAATAAAATAATTAGACAAAATTGAAAAAGAGAAATAAGGTTACTTATAAGGTATATTAATGTCTTCTTCTAAAGTGGCTTTCATCCTCAATCCCTCCCCACGAGGTTTGCAACCTTGGAGACGACTAAACCCCATTGAGACCAACTGGTTGGTTTACACCTCATGCTTTTTTCTTGTACTACCTTTCCAAAAATCGAATGGTAAGTAGTTGTGGAATCACATAAGTCATGTGCGGAAAATGAAATAAACTATGTAGACTAATGAGAAAACACCTTGCATAAAGTGTATGAAGAAATGTTGTGAGAAATTCTATAATGAGACATTAAGAAGGATTATGCACAATTGAAAAATAAGTGAGAATCCACTAAGGGAACTCATGTGAAGACGATGGCTTGAAAAGTGTCAATGGGGCCATTAGAATCATGTGTCCACATGAATGTTCGCTTGTTCTGAGGAATGCACATTTATTCCTAGGTGTCTAGGCCTAGCAAGGCCCAAGATATCAACCACGATGGTATCTTGGTGTGCATTAGAAGAATGTGTGCATTCTTAGGAAACCTCATTATGAAATTTAAAAACCCTACTTTTGTGCAATATAAATACCTTAGCTTTTTGTAATTTGAAAACCCTACTTTTGTGCAATATAAATACCTTAGCTTTGTGGGATTTGAAAACCGTAATAATGTGGAATGTGGAAACTCAAATATAGTGACTTGAAATTTGAATGCATCATTAGAAAATGTAAGCCAACATATGGCATATTGACTATGCATCACAAGTTGGAAATGTTGTTCGATGAATATTATGTGGGATTTGAAAACCATACTAATGTGGAATTTGATTGAATGGAAAATTTGTATATGTGGAATTGTTGTTTATACCATTGTGACTAACTTATACCCAACACTCTTTATCTTTCTATTTTAGTTTACATATTGGTTTCTGTTTCTCTCTTCTACCTCCCTCTCTCATTTTCCCACACAAAAATCATCAACTCTCATTTAGATAGTTCTATGATATCCCTCTCTCATTTTCCCATAAAAATTTCGTCAACTCTCATTTAAATAGTTCTATGATCTTTCTTTTTTATCGATGAAACCATTTTCCTCAAAATAGTGAATATTTTATGTGTGATAAATATATTATATTTTAGTGTGTGAATAACATTATAAAAAGTATTTGTAATGAATCTTTCTATTGCATCATGTGCAACCACTCATCACTATTTAATATGTCTTCATCAAAGTTAACAACAATATAATTTTTATCCACTCTATGGTGGGATATCTAAGCACGCATATTCTCATTAACAATTTCAACTTCACCAAATTCATTGATTGCTGCTAAATTTATGAGAGATGCACTCTAATCTACTTAAATTCATTGGTTGTTGCTGAAAACATTACTTCACATGACAAATTCTCTTCATCATTCTCAAACTTAAATGTCTCAACCTATGATGCAAAGAGATCATGGTCAATTACAATCTTACTATCATCAACAAGGTCTATTGCTAGTTTCACCAATTTACAACTCACTTTGTAGTCATCATCCACATTTGTCTCGTCACAGTGGGATTCACCATCATCTACACCATCCACATTACAATGGAGTTCTCAAGCATCTATATGATCTTTCTCTGCTTTACACACAGAGGCTTCAAATTCTCTCTCTAAAATATTTGTTGCATCTTCTTCATCCATATGCATGTCTACATAATGAGTTTTACTTTTACAATATTGATGACCATCATCCACATTTGAGTGGGATTCTACAAGCTTTGTTCTCCTTCCAGAGTCTTGCTCATTTACCCTCAATCCTGCTGTTGAATTCTCTATTGATTCTTCAATAGATTGTGATACAACTTGCTGCTGCATGTGACTTTCCTTTGTGCCAAATTCTACTCCTAGGATCTTCCATGCTTCTTGGAAAGATGTAGCTTTTGCTACATTTCACAAAGAATTCTCATCCAATGTCTATTTTAAAAGATACAATACTAAAGAATTGCATACTTCCCATATGGGTTATTAGATCGGTCCTCAATCATCTCTTTACATCAAAGAAAAGTTTCCATATTAACAAACTAGATCTCAAAGTTCTTACAAAAAAACATGGGAGTTTGTAGTAGATCCTTGGTACACCAATCAACCTCCATATATTCTTTGTATTTTGCTATAATTCTTAGTTCCCCGTCTTGAATCCATCTAAACATGGCAACCATCTCTGTTTCTTCTTTTGATCTGCTTGAGTGTTCTTTCTGACCCATCACTATCCTATCTCGTTTATCATTCACCTTCTACTTTTTGGTTTCTTTTATTATTGCATAAAACTTCTCTCCATTCACCTCCCAAAAAAATATGGTTTTTAATATATGCCTCCATAATATAAAATATTCATATTAAATTCGCATATCCTTATCAAACAAAAAGATTTTTCTTAACCTAAAACAACATCATGCTTAATAAAACAGTTCTTTTTTAGAGACAAACACACTTTTTCAAAGCCCTAAACTTTCATTAAATAAAGCTCCATTTTTTAAAATTCCCTTTTAATTAAAAAAAATAAAAAAATTACTTCACACAACTCTCCCAAAAAAACACTTTTTAATGATAAACCTCCTTTTTAAATAATCCCTTTAATTTTTAACACAATAAAGAGGGGCTCTCACGAATTAAAAAAATAAAAAAACTTTAATATTCCTCAACCTTAAAAAACCTCGCACTTCATAAAATCTCCCTATAACACTTTCAACCTATAAAAAGAACTCGAAACCTAATGAAAAACCTTTCAATAACTATCTTTTTTAATATCTCCAATGACTATTTTAATATCTTTCAACCTTTAAAAAAAACCTTTCGAATAAAATAATTTCAAATCCATTAAACGTGCTTCATAAAATCTCTGAAAACTAATGAAAAACCTTCCAATAACTATCCTTTTTAATATCTCCAATGACTATTTTAATATCTTTCAACCTTTAAAAAAAGACCTTTTCGAATAAATAATTTCAAATCCACTAAACGTGCTTCATAAAATCTTTAGAATATCTTTTTAAAACCCTCACTTTTTAACCAATCACATTTTAAACATATGACGTTGAATGAGTTAAAAAATTTTGAACACTATCTCGTAGTAGACATTGCGTCACTAACGAGTTTGCGATATAGTGGGGTCGCGTTAGTGGCAACGGGCTCTCTCTGCACCTGTAACACCTTATAACGCAGGTACTATAACTTTTAGGGTGCGTTACTGCGGTTGTATTTTCAAAAAAAATGCTTTTGAAAAAATTATTTATTTTGACGCAGACTATAAGTGTTGATTCACAAAAATCTTCGCTCTTCTTTGGTTTTTTGAAATCTCGCTTTGATATCAATTTGTTGGAAATACACCTAATGTGAAATTAAGTTGGAAATTCACACTTCACTTGATTTTTAGACATGGATAATTACTATTTCTCAAAAAAAAATTACATGTCAACAAAATGTGCCAAAAATAAGTTTCTCATCGTGTTTCAAGGTCAAGGAACAAGCCAATAAGTGTCGGAATTTGGTAAGGGTAAGGGTATGCTCTGGGTAATCATGAAAATCCGTTATCAGTGATTTTAGCCCGACGTAGTGTCATATTGGTGAAATGTGTCAAACTCCTCATTATTCTCTGTAGTTTCAACCAATGCATTTCCACTCCGTTGGAATGGCCCAATGAAACCTTGGCATGAGAAATTGTGCCAAGCCAGTGCCATCCATATTGATGATTATTTCTCATGCCAAGACAGTGTCATCCATCGACATTTTCGTCAATGATTTTCGCTCTCAATAAAATAGGGGTAATGGTGCATTTTGTTTGCATAACATTAATTTTCCAACCATGTTTCCTTCTCATTGGTGATTCAGGTCGATGATTCATACCATGCTCATTGCCTTTATGATAAAAGTAGAATAATGTAAATAAAACTAATTACGAGACATTGTGTTATCATGACAGTGTGTGACATTCCAAAATAGGTGGATGCATTCATTTTCACGCCACTCTTTCTTTGCCTTGATTAGATGGGTGTAGGTGGTCATATACTAATCAAGATCATTGTCACTTCTCAATAGAGAGCCTTTATCCCTGGTGTGCATAACAACTTTCTATAATAAATTGGAGATTGGGTTTCAAGAAGGTTTCTTAGGGGGTGACACATTATACGACAATAAACACTGATGATCAAGAAACATGAAAAATATATTTAGTTTTCTCAATGATTTATGTTTTTCTCAATGATTTATGTTTCTTGATTATTTATGGCCCAAGAAACTGTTAGTATAACATATGAAAGAAATAAGGCTACATGGAATATTAGAAAGGAGGATTAAGACAATGGTTAATTCAACAAGGCTTCTCATTTTAAGGAGGAAAATGGCCAACCTTTTTGTCCAACTTTGATTTGGAGCTTTTTTTTTAAATTTTATCTAAGATGGTATTCCTCTAACATAATTTCCTCAAGATATGAACTTTACCTCACTGTTTTCATTTAAATTTTGAGGTGAAATTCCAGTGAGACAATTTATGCAAGATGTAGACTATTCTTCTGTCCAACCAATTTTAATTTCGTACAAGTGCACATTCTAAGTTATATGCATCCTTTAGTTGCCTTTTTTGTCATTATAAAAAATAACCAATTTCGTTAGATGGGTTATTCGAGAAAGTATTTGGATGGGTTATTTGAGAAAGTCTTTGGATCTCATGTTGTTAGATCCAATGCTTAGATATAATTTTAATGGTATTTTAAATTTAATTATTAAGGTAAGAGTTTTAGCTAATTCAGGTTCATGAGAGGTTAAATTAATTTCATTTTGAAATCAACTCAATACGTAAATTATATAACTTTCACCAACTCACAGGAAATTCGAATTTATTAGATTCATTTTTAGGTACTAAACCTCATGATTTTTTATTAGTGAGGAGGTATAAAATTGGTTTAAATTATTTAATATTTTAGAATTCTTTTAGAATAATTTTCTATAGATCTTATAGTGTACAATTCTAAGAATGGTAAGATTTTCCAAGGTTAAATAAGAAAAAATATTTCATGTAAGTAAGTTTATGTTGCAATAACTTGTAAATGAAAATCACATGCACCTAAAAAATCACATAGTTACAAGTTAGGTAAATTTTCTTAAGATTTCCACGAATTATAAATAGATTTAATATGTAAGCTCATGTATTTTTCCAATTTTTGAGTTTTAATATGATATTGACTTGAAGGAAAATATAATTACATGTTAGTAATCAATCAAAACATGAATCATTTACGAACCAATAAATCATATTCCTATAATTGCAACCTCAATATAAGAAAATAATTTCCTATTGTATACTATGGATGCGATTTCAAAAAAAATTTATATCAACTAAATGTGATTTCAAAATACTTTGTGTCAAGTTTGACTAATGAAGATGATCCAGATTTAAACAGGAATGCAAAAAATTATAGATATAACCAAAAATACAAAGATGCAGTAGAAATAACACTTCATTTCATTAATATCAAATAATGAAATATGCTTACAAACAGAATGGAAATAAGACTAGCTCGGGCGATGGTAGCTTATCTCTGAGAAGAATTGTGGTGGCTACATGCCTCTGAACTGTGTTACAATGAGGCTCAAGGGCCTTTTTATTATTAAACAATAAGAGAAAACCCTAAAAAACCAAAACCCTAACCCGAGGAGATGTAACGCCAAGATTTTATGGGCCCCGTTGGGGTTAGTTGGACAACCAACTTCGGGGGTCGCAATAATCATATTATCTTCGTTTGACGCGCATGATACCCCGTTAGAAAGATATCTTTGAGGACTACGTCGAAAGGGATGATTTTTTCATTAGATCGCTGGTGGTATATTGCCAAAAAAACGTCATTTATAGCCTCAAAATGGCTCCAGAGGTTTAGGACCGGAAAAACTACTAAAAATAGCAAATTGTGCTACAATTAAGGAAACTGAAAAACTGAAAGAAACAATGGTGGGGGTCCAAGTGGAATTGGTGGGTGGCCACCAATATCCACTTGGATCATCCCTCCCCCCCCAAGGAAGCAATGATCCCCATTGCGTTGAGTTCCTCCATGAGATGAGGAAACTTCTGCTGAACTTGGTCCTTGGTGAGCCACTTGCTGTGGTGAAGGAGTTGGGATGCTTTGACAACTCGATACAATTGGATCTTATGTTGGCAAGTGTGATTTATTTTCATGTCCATGATCTGATCAGTTGCGGCTTGTTCCATGAAATCTGGATTTAACTCTGAGGGTGTGAGATGTTTTGCAATGTTTGATGTGTCTAGCAATGGTGGGAAGTATGGTCGAAGGCAGTCCACATTGAACGCTGGGTGTAGGCCAAGGAATGGGGGAATGCTGAGCTCAAATGATTTGTCTCCCACAGCCTTGGTAATGGTGTAAGGACCATATCGGAGTGGTCTGAGTTTCCAATAGGCTCCAGTAAGTCATTCCTTTTGCAAATGCAACCAGACTTTATCACCCACCTGCAACTTGTGTGGCACCCGATGTTGATCATATCGCTACTTGTACTTGATATTTGATTTCTCCAGAATGTCGTGGACCTGTTGTCGTATATGTTGGATGTCCTCAATGAAGCTGTTTTCATTATTGGTTTTGGAGTAGGCATGAGCCGAATCTACCTGAGTAGCTGCAAATGGCATGGCCACATCAATGGGACATAGTGGCTAGAATCCCAAGACCACCTAAAAAGGGTTGTGGCTAGTCGAGTTGTGGAGAGTTCGGTTATAGCTGTGTTGGACATAGGGGAGGCTCTCATCCCATGTGCATGGATGATTTGAGTTGTACATGCATAGAATGTATACGATCATCCTGTTGACAACCTCTGTCTGACCATCAGTTTGGGGATGGAAAGTTGTGGACTTAGTGAGCTTGGTGTCCAACATCGACAAGAGATTGGACCAAAATGTACTGAGGAACCTCCTGTCCTAATCTGAGATGATAGACTGTGGGATCCCAAAGTGTACCCACACTCATTCAAAGAAGAGTTTAGCAGTGGCATCGGTTGTGATATTCTTCTTGCAGGCAGCCATAACGGCCATCTTTGAGAATCTGTCGATGACCACAAAAACATAGTCATTTCCATGCTTAGTAGAAGGAAGAACCGACATGTAATCCATGGAGATGGATTCCCAAGGTCGAATAGGGGTAGGTAGCAGAGTATAGAGGCCTGCTTCTAGATGGTCGGTTTGGAAATGGTGTAGGCAGTGCAAGATCTGATGTACTTCCCAACATCTTGTCGAAGATTCGACCAATAGAAATAATTCTACAGTACTGCCACCATTTTCTTGACCCCAAAATGCCTAGCGGCCTGACTATAGTGTGCTTCCAAAATCATCTTGACACACTCAGTTGAAGGAACACAAAGGTGTCCCAGGTGGCATAATAGGGCAGCTTGGAGGTGAAAATATGGAACTTGCTGACCCTACAAGAGCGTCTAGTATGTGTGGCCAAATTCTGGGTCGTTTTTGTAGAGAAGTGGCCAATCAGAAGCCCGGTGCCAACAAGAGTTGAGCACGGTGGTTAATGCCATGATTGGTGGTCGGTTGAGGGAATTTTCAACATTATTGGTGCTGCCCTTCATATACTTGATATTCAAATGGAACTATTGCAGATATGTGGACCACCTGTGATGGCGATCATTCTGAAACTTCCCTTGCATCTCTATGAACTGCAAGGGTCAGTGGTCTATGTAGATGACTATTTCCTTCCCCAAAATTTAATGCTTCCATTGTTGGCAGGCCTGCACAATGGAATAAATCTCTTTCCATAAGTGGGATACTTCTGGACTGTGCTGAAAGTGTCTCACTGTGATATGCCACTGGATGCCCCTGTTGAGTAAGGACTGCCCCAATAGCATAGTCAGAGGCATCTGTCTCGATCTCAAATGGTTGTTGCATGTCTAGTAATGTGAGCACTGGTGCAGAGTAGAGGCGATGCTTGAACTCTGTGAATGCCTTTCGTTGAGATTTAGACCAAAATAATTTTTCTTTTTCTCCTCCCTTGGTGACTTGACTCAAGGGCCAAGTGATATGAGAGAATCCCAACATGAACCTACGGTAGAAATTGGCGAGACCTAGAAAGTTACGTAGCTCTGTTAGAGTGGTTGGAGCTGGCCAATCTCGAATGACTTGGATCGTGGCTGGATCCACATGCAACCCCCGTTCATCAATAATGTATCCCAGATACTAAAGCTGGGTCATGCGAAAAGTTCATTTCTCCAAATTGGCACATAGCTTATGTTGTCGCGGTGTTTAGAGAACCTGTCGGATGTGGTGTAGGTGCTCTTCCCAACTCTGGCTAAAGATCAAGATGTCATCCAAGTATACCACTACAAATGAGTTGGTGAATGGCCGAAAGTTGTCATCCATTAGCCCCATGAAGGTTGCAGGAGCATTCGTTAACTCGAAAGGCATAACAAACCATTCGAAAAGGCCCTCCTTGGCTTTGAAGGCAGTCTTCCACACATGGGAGGGTTTGATTGATACCTAGTAATATTGTGATCTGAAGTTGATCTTGCTGAAATATTTTCCGCCCTTAAGTTGGTCCAAAAGGTCATCAATCCATGGGATCGTGTACCTATTCCAGACAGTGATCTTGTTCAGCGCACGATAGTCAATACAGAGTCTCCAAGTCACATCCTTCTTTTGTACCAACACGATCGGACTCCCACATGACGGTGAACTCAGACGAATATGACCTTTCTGCAACAGTTCCTGAATATGCCTCTTGATTTCGTCATTCTCCAGAATGGAGTGCCGATAGATTGGTCCATTGGGAAGTGGCGCACCTAGGGTCAGATCGATGGAGTGCTTGTCGTGACAGTGCAGAGGCACCCTTGCGAGGGAGGTAAAGATGTCCTCGTACTCCTCCACAACCTTTTCCATCTACTGTTGTCATGTAGAGGGGCCCTGTCTAGAGGTTGTGGCCACCGTCTTCTTCTTTCCCTGAGGACGTATCATCACGAAAACAAATTTCCCGGTTTTGGAAATGAGCTTACTGCATTATTTTGAAGTAACCAAAGAGATGGCGGCAGGCGGTGCTACCTTCAGTATCCTATACAACTTATTTCCCAAAGTAACAATAATAGCACAAGGCCTTGACTCATACACAACATGTCGCTTCCATAAGTATGGTTGGCCTAATAATACATCACAAACATCAAGGGGAGAAATGTCACATAGTACCTCATCCGTGAAGGGCTTATGTTGTATGGAAGGTGAAACTGCTAGCTCACGCAAAGATCCCATCACTGGTGAAGGCACTTGATGGTGTACGGTTGTGGATGTGTTGTGGTTGGTAAGACCAACTGCTTCACGACCTCTGTTGAAATGAGGTTCTTTTGGCTCCTACTATCGACACTGAACTGTAGTGGGGAACCCTTTACCCACATCTGGGAGTGGAAGAGGCGCTCCTCCTCGTCTGGATCTTTGGGTTCCTTCTTCTCGATCTTCATGGTGGAAACGGTGACATTGGGCTCTGCATCGATAATCTACTTCCCTTTTTCATTCCCCTTGTCGGGTTCTGACTCATAGTCGGAACATGCATCTAATTCCGAAGTCTTTAGCTTGGCCACCAATGACTGCTTAGCCCGACACTCACTTGTGTTGTGAGTGGACCTCTTATGGAACTCACACTTTCTCCTGTCCTTCTTTGGCTTCGCGGTGTTGTTCTTTGCTTGTGGCTTTGGCGGGTTGTCCTGGGCCGCCCTGCATATGCTTTGTCCTTTGTTGCGTGGTTTGGGGGCACCTTTGCCTTGCTTCAGATTCAAAGATCTAAAGTCTCGCTTATTCTGTTTAAACTTCTGCTCGATCTTGACAGCATATTGGTATGCCACACTGAGTGAGGAGATGTCCAAGAATTCCATCTCGTCCTGGATGTACTTGTGCAGGCAACTACGGTACTTGAGAACCAAATGCTTTTTAAGTATTAGGGGTTTACGTAGTGCATTATATTAGATACCGTTTTTGGGATTCAACTGCGTTAAGTAAGTCATTAACATATGACCATTTCCATGAGAGGTAGTCGTAACTGACCAATTTCTCATGATTTTTGAATTGTTCACTTAGCACTCATTGCATCGGGTGATGCTCACAGGGGTGAAGAAGTGGGATTGAAACTAGTGAAATGAATCACATAACGTCATACCCAACTTTGTGTGAAGGGTATGAAAAACATTGGCAAACTCAGGCACATCTTAGTCCCTTCCTTGTCGCAGCGTTGTCTACTTTATGTATTTATCCTCATAGGTCCCGATAGGGTAGTATTGCTCCTTGATGGAATCCCGCAACGAGTTCCAAGTGGGTGTAGCTGAAAACAATGAGTTTGTAATTTCATCCTTCTTCTCACAGTAGGTTTCCCACCAGTCCTTGACGTGGGCTGCTGCTTTGAGAAGTGCAAAGTGATCTTTTCCCGGCTGGAAAAATCATGAATGGAAAAATATCCTTCTAGCAGATTTAACCATTTATCTACAGCATTTGCATCTATCTAACCCTCAAATATGGGAACGTCAAAGTTAACTTGTACCTTAAAGGGTGTCGCGCTTCCATAGTAGCTACCAGAAGTAGATGCTTTGTACTTGGGTAGCCTCTCAAGGATATGGGCAAAGTTGTCCATCATCATGTTTCTTTGTCGCTCGGGGGCTTCTTCGAGCAAGCTTTTGATAGGATCTCCTGCCCCCTCATCTTTCTTTTCATCTTCCATGGGAGGCCGTCGGGATTTGTGAGGCTTGTCTTGCAAAGGTTCAACTATTTCAAGCCCTAACTCCTTATCTCCCAACCTTGTTGGGGACATGCAAAGAGAAACAGAGAAAGATCAAACCGCTTTGATGTCATTGATCTAGATTTAAATAGGAACACAAAAAATTACAGATATAGCCATAAATACAAAGATGCAGTAGAAATAACACTTCATTTCATTAATATCAAATACTGAAATATGCTTACAAACAGAATGGAAATAAGACTAGCTCGGGTTATGGTAGCTTATCTCTGAGTAGAGATGTGGCAGCTACATGCCTCTGAACTATGTTACAATGAGGCTCAAGGGCCTTTTTATTATTGAACAATAAGAGCAAACCCTAAACAACCAAAACCTTAACCCGAGGAGATGTAACGCTAAGAGTTTATGGGTCTCGTTGGGATTATTTGGACAGTCAACTTCTCGAGGTCGCGACTTGGTCATATTATCTCTATTTGATGTGGATGATACCCCATTAGAAAGATCTCTTCGATGACTATGATGTAAAATATGTTTTTATGAAAAAATTGTTGGCGATAGATTGCCAAAAAAATGTCGTTTAAGGCCTCAAAACGGCCCTGGAAGTTTAGGACCCGAAAAACTGCTAAAAATAGTAGACTATGTTACAATTAAGGAAACTGAAAAATTGAAAGAAACAATGGTGGGGTCCAAGTGGAATTGGCGGGTGGCCACCAATATCCACCTGGATCAGAAGATATTTAAACAATGAGTTCATGAATAAGATAAGTGGACAATAAATATTTTACTATGTAGCCATACTATACATTAACTTAGATAAATGAACTTGTCTAAAAATGCCATTATGTATCTTATTATAAAATATCCTTAGTATAATAAATACAATTTAAGCAACTTATAAAAACCCAAAATGTGTAATAAAAGACCAAAGAAACAAAGAAAAAAATGGAAAGAAATAGATCTTCTTGGATCTCTTAATTGGGATACACAAAATAACATTAAGAAATAAGGAGTCCATACATTTTCTCATTTATAGAAAAATGACATTTCTTAAAGAAAATAATGTGCCTTGAGTTCTTTTTATAGAGTATACATATGGAAAATAGTAAGTCAATACTAGTGACAATATACATAATTATTATGATAGTTTTTCTTCCTTCCTCACACAAGCTTGATAAAAAGATCTCCTCTCATAATCATGAGAAACCTGGAGTTTATTTAAATGGAGCTGCTATCTCTAATTTCTTACGCATTTAACAATTGGCAAAGAAAAAAAACTCTAAATAAATAGTAAGCGAAATTATGAGGCTTTTGAAAACAAGAAATGTGAACATGACGAAAGGAAAAATAAGTTTTGTCTCGGCAACACCTAGAAATCCCCAACAACTACATGCACTCATTTTAACACTATTTTTTTCTTTGTGTTGATTAGATGGTTAGTGGTGGTCATATAACTATCCGGATCAAGTTAATACTCACCTCTAGTTTAAAATATTTATCTCCCAACCTATTAAAAAAGAGGCACACATGTAGTGAATTAGTCCATGCTATCTCTCGATTTCTAAAGAAAGATATAGTATAACAATTTTTTTAGAATTAAATTACATAATAAGTTTCAAGTAGTTTTTATAAGTGTTAATGTAAATTGTGGAAATAAACAAGGATTAAGTAAGAATCCTATAGAAGGATTGAGTTTCGTAGACATGATTTGTTCGTTGGTTATAAGTAGGTGAAGCATAAAGAAATGGGATAACAAAGGTATTGAGAATAATTATATTCTTAAATTGGAAGATTTTTATTAAGAAATGTACATATATAAAGAATGTTAGTCAAAAGAAATATTTTTAATATTTTAACATCTCTATCAAAGAAACCATTTCTAAAAATCTATTAAACAAAATATATAACATTAAATGCTATGCATATTAAAATATTTTAAATATGGTTCAATTGGTCAATTGTCTAAATATTTTGATGAAAATTGTTTGGTTGAAATTGTAATGGTTTGAAGAGGTTCTTCATAACTCAACTTAATACAAGAGGAAGTATAGGAGGGAGATGTGTAAATGTAATGTAATAAAATTTATCAATCTAATATGTTATTATATTTTTTATCTTAGAATCTTGTGATTTATATTGATTATGAGATTGTTTTTAGGATTAATAGCATTGTTGTTAAGTTATGGTCAATCTTTTCAACTATCTAATATGGTTCATTCTCACTATAGAAATTCTAAAAATAAGCATAACTTAATGATCTAATTAACCTAAAAAACAATTTCATAATGTTATTATATATGAATATTTGAAAGGCAAAAAATATTAATATTAATTATGCCACAGTGGAATTAGGTTGAAATTTTTTTATTTTTAACAAAAAAAAAAAATGATTTGAAAACTTTTATATATATATATATATATATATATATAAACAAATTTTCAATTAAAAAAAAATAACCAATTTAATTTAAAAAGCATTTAACCATGGTGTAACTAACAGTCGTAGCCATAAATAGGCACTTACCTCCGTCGGGTAGTTCTCGCAACGAAAACAATGAATAGTATACCACAATATTGCGTTGTAGTTTCTGGCTGCAATTCGAAGGCCTTGGAACTATATGCGGAATCTCCACCTTTGGACCTAGCGACCACCCCCATAAAACAAAGATTTATTAACTAATTATGATGTTTACACTGGACAATGTAAATAGCTTCTCATGTACACCTTCCAAAAAATTACTAACCATGGCAAGGCCCCAAGTTAATTCTTGCATGTTTTAACTTTCAAATTTGTCAATTTATATGACCATATTTTTTGAAAAACTATGTTCATTTATATTAATTGTTTTAAAGAATTAAAAAAAATAAAATTATTTCAAAAACTATGTTCATTTATATTAATTATTTTCAATGAATTCTGCGTCCAGGACAACATACAACATGCCTATAGAGGTGTTCCTCTCCTGTCAGAAATTTTCAGTGGATTCAGCATTCTGAACAAATTACTCTATGGCGTTATAAAATTGTTCCGTTCCCTTAATTATTATGTTTTAAATAATTTAGATAATTATTTAATATTAAATATAAAGTGTTGATATTGTAATGATAATATTTTGATAATGTATAATTATATTTTATTATCGTTATGTTTATTGAAAATTTTATTTAGAGTCTAATATAATAGAATACTTATATCTATAATATATATGTTGATTTAGTGAAAACTAATATATTTTAGAAAATGTATAGTTAAATAAATTATTATTTTATGTTATCAATTACAACTATTAAAGTAAAAGAATTTAAAAATTTGTTTAAATAAATTATAAATATTATTTAATTATTATTTATTAAAAATCTGTTCCTTTAAATTATTGCAAATTAATAATTATTATTACTAAATTAAAAGTTAATATATAAAATATGAGTTTTTGTGAGTTATTGCATATAGAAACAAATATTTATAATATTATAATATAACTTAAAGTTTAGTTTTTTTTATTTCTTTGAATGTAGAATTTAAAAATTAGTTCAATTTATTATAATTAGATTCATCAATTAAAAATAATATAATATTTTAAAAGGTATTAACTTAATTATATATATTTTTTGAATTATTTCATATAAAGTTAAAAAAAATGTATTATCATTATATATATATATATAAGAAAGAAATATTATAATTAATAAAATTATAAAAAAATGTATGATTAAATAAAATAATTAGACAAAATTGAGAAAGAGAAATAAAGTTACTTATAACGTATACTAATATCTTCTTCTAAAGTGATTTTCATCCTCAATCCCTCCTCATGAGGTTTGAACGACAACCTTGGAGATGACTAAACCCCATTGAGACCCACTGGTTGGTTTACATCTCATGTTTTTTCTTGTACTACCTTTCCACAAATCAAATGGTAAGTAGTTGTGTAATCACATAAGTCATGTGCGGAAAATGAAATAAACTATGTAGACTAATGAGAAAACACCTTGCATAAAGTGTATGAAGAAATGTTGTGAGAAATTTTATAATCAGACCTTAAGAAGGATTATGCACAATTGAAAAATAAGTGAGAATCCACTAAGGGAACTCATATGAAGACGATGGCCCGAAAAGTGGCAATGGGGCCATTAGAATCATGTGTCCATATGAATGTTCATTTGTTCCGATGAATGCACATGTATTCCTAGGTGTCTAGGCTCAGCAAGGCCCAAGATACCAACCACGATGCTATCTTGGTATGCCTTAGAAGGATGTGTGCATTCTTAGGAAACCTCATTATGCAATTTGAAAACCCCACTTTTGTGCAATATAAATACCTTAGCTTTGTCGAATTTGAAAACCCAACTTCTGTGAAATATAAATACCTTAGCTTTGTGGGATTTGAAAACCATAGTAATGTGGAATGTGGAAACTCCAATATAGTGACTTGAAATTTGAATGCATCATTAAAACATGTAAGCCAACACATGTCATATTGACTATGCATCACAAGTTGGAAATGTTGTTCGATGAATATTTGTGGGATTTGAAAAAAATACTAATGTGGAATTTATTGAACGGAAAATTTGTATAGGTGGAATTGTTGTTTATACCATTGTGACTAACTTATACCCAACACTCTTTATCTTTCTATTTTAGTTTACATATTGGTTTGTGTTTCTCTCTTCTACCTCCCTCTCTCATTTTCCCACAAAAAATCATCAACTCCCATTTAAATAGTTCTATGATCTCCCTCTCTCATTTTCCAATAAAAATTTCATTAGCTCTCATTTAAATAGTTCTATGATATTTTTTATCGATGGAACCATTTCCCTCAAAATAGTGAATAGTTTATGTGTGATAAATATATTATATTTTAGTGTGTGAATAACATTATAAAAAGTATTTGTAATGAATCTTTCTATTGCATCATGTGCAACCACTCATCACTAGTTAATATTTATTCATCAAAGTTAACATCAACATAATTTTCATCCACTCTATGGTGGGATATCTAAGCACGCATGTGCTCATTAACAATTTAAACTTCACCAAATTTATTGATTGCTGCTAAATTTATGAGAGATGCACTCTAATCTACTTAAATTCATCGGTTGTTGCTAAAAACATTACTTCACATGACAAATTCTCTTCGTCATTCTCAAACTTAAATGTCTCAACCTATGATGCAAAGATGTCATCATCAACTACAATCTTACCATCATCAACAAAGTTTATTGCTGGTTTCACCAATTTACAACTCACTTTGTAGTCATCATCCACATTTGTCTCATCACAATGGGATTCACCATCATCTACACCATCCACATTACAATGGAGTTCTCAAGCATCTATATGATCTTTCTCTACTTTACACACAGAGGCTTCAACTTCTCTCTCTACAATATTTGTTGCATCTTCTTCATCCATATTCATGTCTACATAATGATTTTTACTTTTACAATATTTTATGACCATCATCCACATTTGAGTGGGATTCTACAAGCTCTATTGTCCTTCTAGAGTCTTGCTCATTTACCCTCAGTCCCGTTGTTGAATTCTCTATTGATTCTTCAATACACTGTGATACAACTTGCTGCTTCATGTCACTTTCCTTTGTGCCAAATTCTACTTCTAGAATTTTCCATGCTTCTTAGAAAGATATAGCTTTTGCTACATTTCACACAAAATCTCATCCAAAGTATATTTTATAATATACAATACTAAAGCATTGAATACTTCCCATATGGATTATTAGATCGGTCCTCACTCATCTCTTTACATCAAAAAAAAATTTCCATATTAACAAACTATATCTCAAAGTTCTTAAAAAAAGACATAAAAATTTGTGGTAGATCCATGGTACACAAATTTCAAATAATTTCAAATCCATTAAACGTGCTTCATAAAAGCTTTGGAATATCTTTTTAAAACCATGACTTTTTAACCAATCACATTTTAAACATATATATGACGTTGAATGAGTTAAACAAATTTGAACACTATCTCGTAGTAGACTTTCCGTTGCTAATGTGTCTTGCGATATAGTGGGGTCCCGTTAGTGCTAACGAGCTCTCTCCAACACCTTATAATGCACGTACTATAACTTTTTGGGTATGTTATTGCCGCAGTCTTTTCAAAAATTTCTTTCTTTCAAAAAATTATTCATTTTGATGCAGACTATAAGGGTTGATTCACAAAAATCTTTTCTTTTTCTTTGGTTTTTTGAAATCTCGTTTTGATATCAATTCGTTGGAAATACACACAAAATGTGAAATGAGGCATTATTACTTTATTAACCACAAACTTGATCTTTTTATATACATAAATACTAAACTTACTAAATATAGAATCATAAAAACTGTAAAAATTTTTCTTTGTCTAACTACTTCATACAAATTCACACTTGATTTGATTTTTAGACAGGGATAATTACTATTTCTAACCCGAAAAAATTACACGTCAGCAAAATGTGCCAAAAATAAGCTGCTCGTAGTGTTTCAAGGTCAAGGGACAAGCCAATAAGTGTCGAAATTTGGTAAGGTTAAGGGTATGCTTTAGGTGATCATGAAAATCTCTTATCAACGATTTTAGCCCAATGTAGGGTCATGTTGTTGAAATGTGTCAAACTCCTCATAATTTTATGTAGTTTCAACCAATGCATTTCCACTCCATTGGAATGGCCCAATGAAACCTTGGCATGAGAAAGTGCGCCAAGATAGTGCCATCCATATTGATGATTTGGCTATTGGATGTGCATCAACATTTTCATCAATGATTTTTGTTCTCGATAGAATATGGGTAATGGTGCATTTTGTTTGCATAACATTAATTCAGGTCGATGGTTCATACCATTGCTCATTGTGTTTATCATAAAAGCAAAATAATGTAAGTAAAACTAATTACGAGACATTATGTTATCATGACAGTGTGTGACAATCCAAAATAGGTGGATGCATTTATTTTCATGCCACTCTTTCTTATAGGTGTACTTGGTCATATACTAATCAAGCTCATGTTCACTTCTCAATAGAGAGCCTTTATCCTTTGTCCAATAAAAATGTGCATAACAACTTTCTAGAATAAATTGGAGATTGGGTTTCAAGGAGGTTTCTTAGGGGTGACACATAATACGACAATAAACAAAGATGGTCAAGAAACATAAAAAACATTAAGTTTTCTCAACAATTTATGTTTCCTTAGGGGTGACACATAATACGACAATAAACAAAGATGGTCAAGAAACATAAAAAACATTAAGTTTTCTCAACAATTTATGTTTCTTGATTATTTATGGCCCAAGAAACTCTTGGTATAACATATGAAAGAAATAATACTACATGGAATATTAGAAAGGAGGATTAAGGAAATGGTTAATCCAACATAGGCTTCTCAATTTAAGGAGGAAAATGGCCAACCTCTTTGTCCAACTCTGATTTGGTTTTTTCTTTTAAATTTTATCTAAGGTGGATTCCTCCAACATAGTTTCCGCAAGATGTGAACTTTACCTCACTGTTTTCATTTAAATTTTGAGGTGAAATTTGAGTGAGACAATTTATGTAAGATGTAGACTATGCTTCTGTCCAACCAATTTTAAATTCATAGAAGTGCACATTCTAAGTTATATGCATCCTTTAGTTGCCTTTTTTGTCATTATAAAAAAGACCGATTTTGTTACAAGGGTTATTTGAGAAAGTATTTGGATGGGTTATTTGAGAATGTATTTGGATCTCATGTTGTTAGATCCAATGCTTAGATTTAATTTTAATGGTATTTTAAATTTGATTATTAAGGTAGGATTTTTAGCTAATTAAGTTCATGAGAGGTTGAATTAATTTCATTTTGAAATCAACTCAATATGTAAATTATATAACTTTCACCGACTCGTAGGAAATTAAAATTTATTAAATTCATTTTTAGGTACTTAACCTCATGTTTTTTTATTAGTGAGGAGGTATAAAATTGGTTTAAATTATTTAATATTTTAGAATTCTTTTAAAATAATTTTCTATAGATCTTATGGTGTACAATTCTAAGAATGGTAAGATTTGTCAAGGTTAAATAAGAAAAAATATTTCATGTAAGTAAATTTATGTTGTAATAACTTGTCAATGAAAATCACATGCACCTAAAAACTCGCTTAGTTATAGGTTAGGTAAATTTTCTTAAGATTTCCACAAATTATAAATGGATTTAATAGGTAAGCTCATGTATTTTTCCAATTTTTGAGTTTTAGCATGATATTGACTTGAAGGACAATATAATTACATGTAAGTAATCAACCAAACCATGAACCATCTATGCACCAATAAAGAATATTCCTATAATTTCAATCTCAACATAACAAAATAATTTCCTATTGTATACCATGGATGTGATTTCAAAAGAAATTATATCAACTAAATGTGATTTCAAAATATTTTATATGAAGTTTGACTAATGAAGATGATTCGGATTTAAACAGGAACGCAAAAAATTACATATATAACCATAAATACAAATATGTAGTAGAAATAACATTTCATTTCATTAATATCAAATACTGAAATATGATTACAAACAGAATGGGAATAAGACTAGCTTGGGCGATGGTAGCTTATTTCTGAGAAGAGATGTGGTGGCTACATGCCTCTAAACTGTGTAACAATGAGGCTCAAGGGCCTTTTTATTATTGAAAAATAGGAGTAAACCCTAAACAACCAAAACCCTAACCCAAGGAGATGTAATGCCAAGAGTTTATGGGCTCCATTGGGGTTAGTTGGACAACCAAATTCCTGGGGTCGCGACTTGGTCATATTATCTCTGTTTGACACACATGATACCCCGTTAGAAAGATCTCTCTGAGGAATAAGACCGAAAATATGATATTGTCAAAAAATAATTGGTGGTAGATTGCCAAAAAAACGTCGTTTAGGGCCTCAAAACAGCTCCAGAGGTTTAGGACCAGAAAAACTGCTAAAAATAGTAAACTATGCTACAATTAAGGAAACTGAAAAACTGAAAGAAACAATGGGGGGGGGCCATGTGGAATTGGTAGATGGCCACCAATATCCACCTGGAACATTCCTCCCCCCTTAGGAAGCAATGGTGCCCATTGCGTTGAGTTCCTCCATGAGATGAGGAAACTTTTGCCGAACTTGGTCCCTGGTGAGCCACTTGCCATGGTGAAGGAGTTGGCCTGCTTTGACAACTCGATACATTTGGATCTTCTATTGGTGAGTGTTCTTTATCTGCGTGTCCGTGATCCAATCAGTTGTGGCTTGTTCCATGCAATCTGGATTTAACTCTGAAGGTGTGAGATGTTTTGCAATGTCTGATGTGTCTAGCAATGGTGGGAAGTATGGTCAAAGGCGGTCCACATTGAACACTGGGTGTAGGGAAAGGAATGGGGGAATGTTGAGCTCAAATGAATTGTCTCCCATAACCTTGGTAATGGTGTAAGTACCATATCGGAGTGGTCTGAGTTTTCGATGGGCTCCAATAAGGAGTTTCTTTTGCAAATGCAACCAAATTTTATTGCCCACCTGGAACTTGTGTGGCACCCGATGTTGATCGTGTTGCTACTTGTACTTGATATTTGATTTCTCCATAAGGTTGTGGACCTATTATCGTATAGGTTGGATGTACTCAATGAAGTTGTTTTCCTTATTGGTTTCGGACTAGACATCAATCGAATTTTCCTGAGTAGCTACAAATGGCGTGGCCACATCAATGGGACATAGTGGCTGGAATTCGAAGCCCACATAAAAAGGGTTGTGGCCAGTCGAGCTGTGGAAAGTTGAATTATAGCTGTGTGGGACATAGGGGAGGTTCTCATCTCATGTGCATGGATGCTTTGAGTTTTACATGTGTAGAATGTGTACTGTAGGTTTTAACCCTGTATAGGAATTACTTGCATACGAATTCTAAAACATTGAAAATAAACAATGCGAGAGAATAACACATAAAACACATATACACAAATACTTTCCCCTGGATCCCAAAACCGAGACTACTAGCTTGATTTTTCATTATGTTCCTTTCAATGTTACAATACATATTTATACATGCCGAAGCATCCAATACCATGGAAAGAAAACCATCACATCCAAAACCATGGACCGAAAACCATCGTGTCCAAAACCATGTGCGAAAATCATGCACAAAACCATAGGTAGGTCTGCCCAACCTAACATAGGGTCCAAAACCCAAATTTTCCGGGGTGTTTCCCTAGGCCCCATAGAGTGGGGTTACTTGCTCCCCTCAAACCCCCTGTGACTCCCCCCGCTATGCAATCAGCTCCAGCCCCCTTCTAACCCCCTTGTTAACTACGTGGGACTAGTTGTGAAAAGAATATAACACAACCCAACATTCTCCCACTTGTTGTTTTCTTTCCACAGGGGGCCACAAGAGATCTTAGTCATTTATCCAACCCTATAATGCCCATTGTTTATCTACACCAAGAGCACTTCTCAGAGCTCACAGATTTTGTCAATGCATCTGTAGTATTCTTCAAAGTGTCAACCTTTACCGGCAACACCTTTTTGTCTTCTATCATATCCCTCACAAAGTGATACTAAACATCAATGTGGTTTGTCTTTAAATGGTAAGTAGGGTTCTTTGCCAAGAAAATTGCACTTTGGCTGTCACAGTCTATCCTTATAGCTCCCTGTACTAACCCCATACTTGAACACAATATCTGCAACCAAAGTGCTTCCTTGCTTGCATGAGTGGCTGCCATGTATTCTACCTATGTAGTTGATAGTGCCACTACAGATTGTTTCTTACTCATCCAACTGACTGCACCTCCAAATAGTTTAAACACATACCCACTTGTAGATCTTCTCTGATCCAGATCTCCAACCCAGTCTGCATCAACAAAGCCACGGATATCCAAAACCATGTCCAATCCTAGTCTTCCTTGGTAGAAAAACCTGTAATCGCTAGTGCCACACAAATACCTGAAAACCCGCTTCATTGTTGTCCAATGCTCCTTCCCTGGTTTTGACATAAACCTGCTCAATACTCCCACTGCATGTGCAATGTCTGGTCTAGTACATACGATCGCATACATCAGGCTACCAACTTCACTTGCATATGGAACACGGGACATATCCTATTCCTCTTCTTGTGTATTGGGAAACTATTCAACAGATAAATTTACACCTACAGGAATAGGAACCTTCACCAGTTTACTATCCTGCATATTAAACCTCTGCAATATTATCTCAACATACTTCCTCTTTGCTTGATCTCTTCTAATTTCCATGCCCAAAAAATAGTTTGCAGCATCAAGATATTTCATTTTAAATTTAGAGGACAATTGGGTCTTCAAATCCTGGATAATTTCTTTGTCATTTCCAACCAGCAACATATCATCCAAATACAAGACCAGATAAATAGCACGGTCACCAATTAATTTAAAATACACAGAATGATATTCTTTGCTTCTGGTGAAGCCAAGTTCCCATATAAATGTATCAAATTTCAGATACCACATCCTTCGTGACTGTTTTAACCCATAAAAAGACTTCTTTAACTTGCATACCAGTTCTTTCTTACCCTTCACCACAAAGCCTTCAGATTGCTTCATGTAGATCTCCTCTTCCAGATCCCTGTGAAGAAATGTTTTCTTCACATCCATTTGTTCTACCTCAAAATCAAAAGCAGTAGCAATAGATAAAAGTAATCTAATAGAAGCTACCGTCGCAACAGGAGATAAAATATCACCAAAATCAATTCCCTACACCTAGGAATAACCTTTTGCTACCAACCGAACTTTGTATTTCTCCACCTTTCATTCTGCATTTGTCTTCTTCTTCAACACCCATTTGTTGCCAATGGGTTTCCTTCCAGCCGAGAACTCCACTAGATCCCAAGCCTCATTTTTGTGCAAGGATGTCATTTCATCAACCATGGCCTCTTTCTAGAGTTTTCCATCCTCTGAATCTATTTCTTCCTTCACAGTCCTGGGATCATCATCAATAATAGATAAAGCAAAATTTGATCAGAAAGTAGATGGACTATACCTTTTTGGCTGCCTTCTTTCTCAAACTGATCTTCTCACACCCGGAGTGTGTGGCTCTTCATCTTTTGATTCTTCCTCTGCTGTAGAGTTTGATTCTTGCTCCTTAAGCTCAAACTCTATCTTCTCAGGTTCCTTTGGTTGGACTTCATGTTTAATAACATCTTTCACCTCTCTCAACACCACATCTCGGCTATACATAACCTCCCTTGTTACTGGGTTCCAAAGCTTATAACCCTTTAAACCATCCTTATACCCAATAAAGATGCACTTTTCAGATTTACTATCCAACTTGGTTCGTTTCTCATTTGGAACATGTACATATGCATCACATCCAAATACCCTCAGATGTGAAAGAGAGGGTTTCTTAACAGTCCATACCTCTTGTGGAGTCTTATCCTCCAACGCTGATGAAGGTGATCTGTTGACCAGGTAACATGCTATCTCCACCACCTTTGCTCATAATTCCCATCCTAACCCGACACTACTAAGCATGCTTCTTTCCCTTACAATCAACGTCTTGTTCATTCTCTCTGCAACTCCATTTTTCTGAGGTGTATATGGAGTAGTATTTTGCCGTGATACACCACACTTCTTATAGAATTCTTCAAATTCTTTACTACAAAACTCTCCACCGTTATCTGTCCTCAACACTTTTATCTTCTTCTCTGTCTGGTTTTCCACCAGAGCCTTAAATTCTTTAAACCTCTCAAAGACTTCAGATTTCTTCTTAAGGAAATATATCCATGTATTCCTTGAGAAGTCTTCTATAAAGGATACATAGTACACATAATTACCCAGTGATGGAACCTTCACAGGTCCAAACACATCACTGTGCACAAGCTCTAATATCTGTTTCACCCTCTTACCACCAGAGGGGAAACTCACTCGATTCTGCTCCCCATACACACAATTTCATAGAAATCAAAATCCAGAGAGCTATTACTCATACCTTCTACCATACCTTTACCATGAAGCATTCGAAGGCCCTTCTCTCCAATATGTCCAAGCCTTTGATGCCACAACATGGTCTTCTCTCCAGAGACCACTAGATTTTCTGCTCCACTTTCAGGAACCACATAACTATTGCACCCATCAACAATAGTGCTACCTTGCAGCATGTACAAAGTTCCAATCCAAACTCCCCGCATCAATACCAGTGCTCCCCAACCATCTTGAAGTTATCCTTCTCAAACACTATTTTTACACTTGCATCATGCAGCTTGCTTACAAAAATCAGATTTCTGGCCAATGTAGGAATATGTAGAACACTTAGAAGTGTTCTAACCCTTCCACCTTGCAACTTCAACTTTACTTTTCTGCAACCAATGATTCTAGCCTTCCTATCATCCCCTAAGACGACATCACCACCATCGTATTTCTCATACTCGCAGAACCACTCTCTATGGGGAGTGAAGTGAAAGGATGCACCTAAGTCAATCAACCATGCCTCATGATCTACATGTGTACTTGAAGAAGCCAAGTACACATCCCCACCTTCATCTGAGGTGGTTTTCACCTCTAGAAAAGGAGCATCATCAAAATCCTTTCCTTTGTTAGGAGCTTTTGATTTACAATCCCTTCCATAGTGCCCTTCCTTTCCACATTTCTAGCACACCACCTTTATAGGTTTTCCTGGAGATTTAGATCTCCCTTTAGATTTAGATCTCATATTTCATGACTTATTTTTGTTTCTGTTCTAGGACCATCCTTGTACAGACAAGGCATCACCATTATATCTATCCATATTTTTCCGTCTCATCTCCTCCGTCAGCAAGGATGGGACTATTTCATCAAACTTCAAGGTAGTTGCATTGCTACCTATTGCAATAACCAGACTATCTGACGAATTTGGTAGAGAACACAACAAAATAATGCACTTATCTTCATCTGAAATTTTGATATCAACAGGCAATAACTGACTTACCACAATATTAAACGCATTGAGATGCTATGTCACAGAGTCTCCATCTTTCATCCTCAAGTTATACAACTTTTTCCATAGGAAAAATTTATTCACCAAAGACTTAGATTGGTACAGAGTCAGTAACTTATCCCACAAAGCCTTCGCTATAGCTTCCCCTGATACATTCAACAATACTGAATCTAAGACACACAATCGTATTGTGCTCTTTCCCTTCCGATCCAACTTCTTCAATTCTTCATCAGACACTCCCGCTGGTTTAGTACCCTGATCTACCATGATCCACTGATCTTTATCCACCAACAAATCCTCCATCTTGAGTTTCCACAACTCAAAACTTTGACCATTAAATTTCTCGATCTCTATATTTCCACTTCTCACCATCTTCCTTCACCACCAGAATCGATTCTACAGATCTCCCACTGAACGGGGTCTACCACAGGCCCGAGTGAAACCACTCAGCAAAAAAGGTGTCCCCTTGGAGCCAAAACAACTTTGATACCAAATGTAGGTTTTAACCCCATACAGAAATTACCTACATACGAATTCTAAAACAGAGAAAATAAACAATGCGAGAGCATAACACATAAAACACATATACACAGAAATTTTCCCTTAGATCTCAAAACCAGGACTACCAGCTTGATTATTCATTATGTTCCTTTCAATGTTACAATACATATTATACATGCCAAAGCATCCAATACCATGGACCGAAAACCATCGCGTCCAAAACCATGGACCGAAAACCATCTCGTCCAAAACCATGTGCGAAAATTATGCATAAAACCATAGGTAGGTCCACCTGACCTAACATAGGGTCCAAAACCAAAATTTTCCGGGGTGCTGCCCCGGGCCCCATAGAGTGGGGCTACCTGCACCCATCAAACCCTTGTGATTCCCCCCGCTACGCAATCAGCACAATAATGGGGGGGCTCCGCCTCCCTTCTAACCCCCTGGTTAACTACGTGGGCTAGTCGTGGAAAGAATATAAGCCAACCCAACATGTAGGATCATCCTGTTGACGAACTCTCTCTGGCCTTCCACTTGGGGATGGAAATTTGTGGACTTAGTGAGCTTGGTGTCTAGCATCGACCAGAGATCGGACCAAAATGTACTGAGGAACCTTCTGTCCTGACCTGAGATGATAGACTATGGGATCCTAAAGTGTACCCACACTCATTCAAAAAAGCGTTTAGGAGTGGCTTTCATTGTGATATTCTTCTTGCAGGCAGTTGTAATGGCCATCTCCAAGAATCTGTCGACGCCCACAAAAACACAGTCATTATCATGCTTAGTAGAAGGAAGGCCCAACATGTAATCCATGGAGATGGATTCCCAAGGTCGACTAGGGGTAGGCATCGAAGTATAGAGGCCTTGCTTCTAGATGGTCAGTTTGGCAATGGCGTAGACAGTGCAGGATCTAATGTACTTCCCAACATCCTATTGAAAATTCGACCAATAGAAATACTTCTACGGTACTGCCACCATTTTCTCAACCCCGAAATTCCTAGTGGCCCGACTATAGTGTGTTTCCTAAATCATCTTGGCACGCTTGCTTGAAGGAACACAAAGGTGTCCTAGGTGGCATAATAGGGAATCCTAGAGGTGAAAATATGGAAATTTCTAACCCTCTAAGAGCGTCTGGTATGTGTGGCCAAATTCTGGGTCTCTTTTGTAGAGAAGTGGCCAATCAGAAGTCTCGTGCCCACAAGAGTTGAGCACGGTTGTTAACGCCATAATTGGTGGTTGGTTGAGGCAATCTGTAACATTATTGGTGATTTCCTTCTTACACTTGATATTCAAATGGAATTGTTCCAGGTATGTGGACAACATCTGATGGCGATCATTCTACAACTTCCGTTGCATTTGTATGAACTGCAGGGGTCGGTGGTCCGTGTGGATGACCGTTTCCTTCCCCAAAATTTAATGCTTCCATTGTCGGTAGGCCTGCACAATGGAGTACATCTCTTTCTCATAAGTGGGATACTTGCGGACTGTGCTGAAAGTGTCTCACTGTGATATTGCCACTGGATGCCCCTGTTGAGTAAGGACTGCCTCAATAGCATAGCTAGAGCCATCTGTCTCGATCTCAAATGGTTGTTGCAAGTCTGGTAATGTGAGAACTGGTGTAGAGCAGAGGCGATGTTTCAGCTTTGTGAATGCCTTCTATTGAGATTCAAACCAAAAGAATTTTGCTTTTTCTCCTCCCTTGGTGACTTGATTTAAGGGCCAAGTGATATGAGAGAATCCCAACATGAATGTGCAGTAGAAATTGGCAAGAACCAGAAATATACGGAGCTATGTCAGAGTGGTTGGAGCTAGTCGATCCCGAATGAATTGGATCTTGGCCAGATCCACATGCACCTCTGTTCATCAATAATTCATCCTAGATACTAAACCTGGGTCATGTCAAAAGTGCATTTCTCCAAATTGGAACATAGATTGGGTTGACGTAGTGTTTGGAGAACCTATCGGATGTGGTGGAGGTGCTCTTCCCAAATCTGGCTGAAGATCAGGATGTAATCCAAGTACACCATTACAAATGAGTTGGTGAATGGCCGCAAGATGTCATCCATTAGCCTCATGAAGGGTGCAAGAGCATTCACCAACCCGAAAGGCATAACCAACCATTTGAAAAGGCCCTCCTTGGCATTGAAGGCAGTCTTCCACACATTGGAGGGTTCAATTGGTACCTGATCGTGATCTCAAGTCGACCTTGTTGAAATATTTCCCCCCCTTCAGTTGGTCCAAAAGGTCATCAACCCGTGGGATTGGGTACCTATTCTGGACAGTGATCTTTTTTAGATCCCGATAGTCAATACAGAGTCTCCAAGTCCCATCCTTCTTCTATACCAACACGATCAGGCTCCCACAATGTCACGCCCCCAATTCTTTTTTCGTTAAATTGGCCAAGTGCGTCACCGCCTAAGTTAATAACTTTATCCATCATTAATTAACTTTATGAGCTATGCCTTCAACAATTCATAATAATCATGAATTGACATTATTAATGTGCGAAATCGATCAATAATACAAGATCAATAATAATAACCCAATAATATAAGAGAAGTAATCTTTTTATTATATAAGAGAAAGATTACAATGACCAGGAGAGAATGCTCCACCGGCGTTTATAAACAAGGCGGGCGCCTGCCCGTGCAAGAGCGCACGACGGTCTTGCCTCAACCTTAACCGAATACAAAATACAAGTTATAACCGGGTGGGCGCGCCCGTGCATGACCCACACTACACACATAACTCTTTGCCGATGGGCGGGCGCACCCGTGCACAACCGTGCCCGTTACAACCAAGCTTCGTGCCAACAACCGGCGGGCGGGCACCGTGGTGCACCCTCCACCCGCACTACAACCCGAGCAGCACAAGTTCGTGTCCCCTTGCCTGACTCGGTGGGCGCATCCCCAACACACTCCAAACTGCGGCTAAGTGTAATCCTCGCACCTCTTATCCACACTTATTTCTTGTGTGAAGAGCTATGCAAAGTGCGTTATTCAAATGAATGCTTCATCCATGTGTTTATACCCTTGTTTGTGTGGCGACCATCTCCACGGTCGACCCTCTAATCTTCAACACCACCGCCCCACCATCATGTCTCCAAACGTCGTCTCACCCACGTTTCATCATGTCTTGGTCGGCTTCAAGTGTAGGGTGAGCTGCCAACTTGCCCTTATAAACGTGTAAACTCTCTCCCATATCCGCACGCACGATATGACTGCGCCTTTGCTATTTGAGTGCTCGCACTCTCCATGACTTAGTCATTTTTCGCGATGGGAGGGGCGCACTCCCGTGCACGCAACCGCAGGGCCATCCTCCCCCACTGGAAATCATTGTCACCCTCGAAAATCTTGCTCACCTCATCAGCTTCCTGTTGTACTTCTCGATCTTGTCCTTCCATCTCTAAAGTGAGTCCTCTGATTCCCAACTTTCTTCCTTTGGTGCATTCTTCCATCTGAAAAGAAATTCCCTTCTCATGTGGCAACCAACCCCTGTAGTTCTGAGTCTCAAAATATTCTCCAACTCTAGTCCTGGCTTGTCCACAATCCCGGCTGGTCCTCTCGGTGGTTCAACTCTCTCTGGATGGTCTGAATCAAGTCTACATCTCTCCAACTGACTCACATGAAAAACTAGGTGCTTCATGTGCATATGGCGCGGAAGCTCTAGCTCGTAAGCAACTTCCCCCACTCTCTTCTTCACTCGGAATGGTCCCTCATACTTTCGTGTCAGTTTTCTTGTAGTCCCCTTGGCTGGCTGAAACTGCTCCCTGGTAATCCTAAGAAACACCATATCTCCCACACTGAAGTGTGCCTCCCGTCTCCCATGATCAGCATACCTTTTCATCCTCCTTGCAACATCATGCAAGCGTAACCGTGCTAACTCCAAGGTCTCCTCCCAAGCCTTCATGAACTTCTTCACATGAGGACTCCTCAAGAAGCCTCTCGTCACTACGGTATGTGGTGCAACCGGCATCTGTCCATTTACCAACTCAAATGGACTATACCCTGTTGCAGAACTCTTTTGAATATTGTAGCTAAACTGAGCAATATCCAAGAGTTCAGGCCAATTCTTCTGATCAGCTGTCACATAATGTCTCAAGTAGTTCTCCAGCAATGCGTTGATCCTCTTGGTCTTCCCATCTGTCTGTGGATGGTAACTCGAACTCATCAACAACTCTGTCTCGACTAACTTGAACAATGTGGTCCAAAATCTGCCTGTAAATCGCGGATCTCTATCCAACACAATGCTCAATGGCATCCCCCAATACTTCACTATGTTCTTAAAGAACAACTCCTCAGTCCGCTCGGCTCCACAAGGTATCTTTGTTGGAACAAAGATAGAATACTTGGAAAAACGATCAACCACGACCATAATCCCATTATACCCCTGAACCTGTGGTAATTGAGTGATGAAGTCCATCGAGACACTCATTCATGGTCTCTCAGGAATTGGTAAAGGCTACAACAGTCCTCCTTGCCTCTGAGTATCCGATTTGTCCTGCTGAAAAATGATGCACGTATGTACATACTCCTCTACATCCTCCTGCATCTTCTCCCAAAAGAATCCTCTCTCCAACAATGCCAAAGAACGACGTATCCCTGGGTGGCCAGCCCATGGCGAGTCGTGGCACTCCTTCAAAAGGTGCCTCCTGAGTCCAGATGACTTTGGAACATAGAGTCGGTTTCCAAAGAACAAGAACCCATCTCGTAGAAAGAACTTTCATGTCTTCCCCTCCTTTATCTGCTTCACTATATTCTGCGCCAAAGTATCAGTTTCAACACTTTCCTTGATCTTATTCTGCATCTCTTTTGACATCTGAACTCGAATCCTACTCCTAGCTACCCGGTCTTCTCCCTCCAATGTTGCAAGTTGTCCCTTCCTGCTAAGGGCATCTACTACCGCATTGTGCCTTCCCGGTCTATACTCGATAGTCATGTCGAATTCTACCAAGAAGTCCTGCCAACGAGCTTGCTTCACAGAAAGCTTCAGTTGTGATGCAAAATAACTTGCTGCAACGTTGTCAGTCTTGACAACAAACGGCTTCCCAATAAGGTAATGACTCCACACATGAAGACAATGAATGAACGTAGTCATCTTCTTCTCATGAACCAGATACCTTCGTTCTCTATCCTGCAACTTCCGACTCTCGTACGCCACCGGATGCCCATCCTGCATAAGAACCACTCCTATGGAAAAATCTAAAGCATCAATGTGTACCTCAAATGGTCTCTCAAAGTCAGGCAACTTGAGTGTCGGTGCTGTAACCATCCTCTTCTTCAAGTCATCAAATGCCTCTTGACATTTGTTCGTCCAACTCCACCTCTTGTCATTCTTCAATAGGTCTGTCAGTGCCGATGTCACCTTGGAGTACCCATCTACAAACTTCCGTTGGTAGTTGGTCATGCCCAAGAACACCCTCATCTCATCGACATTCTTCGGTTCAACCCAGTCCTCAATCACCTTCACTCTGCTTG
Organism: Pinus tabuliformis; assembly: GCA_031772625.1. NCBI lineage: Eukaryota > Viridiplantae > Streptophyta > Pinopsida > Pinales > Pinaceae > Pinus > Pinus tabuliformis. The sequence continues at coordinate 794,413,605 of CM062815.1, read as the reverse complement.
GCTCCATCCGTATGTATCCTTGTCCAACAATATGCCCAAGGAACGGAATCTCAGTCTGAGTGAACACACACTTAGACTTCTTCAAGAACAACAGATTTTCCCTCAATGCCTTGATCACCATCGCCAAGTGCTTCTTATGATCCTCCATGCTGTCACTGAACACCACTATATCGTCCAAGTACACTACTACGAACGAATCCAAGTATGGTCGTAGGACATCATTCATCAAAGTGAAAAACATAGCAGGAGTGTTGCACAATCCGAATGGCATAACAGGGAACTCAAAGCTACCATACCTTGTTACTATCGCGGTCCTCTTTTCGTCTCCTTTAACTATCCGCACCTGACAATACCCATGCCTCAAGTCCAGCTTGGAAAACGCTCGGGCTTTCGCAAGCTTATCAAAGAAATCAACAACTAATGGCAAAGGATACCTGTTCCTTACCATCCGCTTATTCAATGCACGGTAATCACAGCACATCCATAGCTCATTCGAATCGTTCTTCCGCTGGAACAATACCAGAGCTCCATAAGGGGACCTTGAAGGTCTAATGAAACCTGCATCAGTTAACTCCTTTAACTGTTGTTTCAATTCCTCCAACTCAGGTCCTGACAACCGATAAGGTGATCCAGATTTAAACAGGAACGCAACAAATTACAGAGATAACCATATACACAAAGATGCAGCGGAAGAAATACTTCATTTCATTAATGGAAAATACTGAAATATGCTTACAACCAGAAATGGAAATAAAACCAGCTGGGGCGATGGTAGCTTATCTCTGAGAAGAGATGTGGTGGCTACATGCCTCTGAACTGTGTTACAATGAGGTTCGAAGGCCTATTTATTGTTGAGAAACAATGAAAAACCCTTAACATTCCAAAACCTAACCCTAGGAGATGAAACGCCAAAACTGTGGGCCTCATTTGGGGTAAATTGGTACATCAACTTCCCGGGGGCGTAACTTTAGCATATGATCTCCGTTTGATGCATACAATAGCTCGTTAGAAAGATCTATCCGAGCACTACCATTTTTGGAACGGGCAACATCGGTCCATCCCATGGACCCATGTTGCCCTCGGATTCCCCAAAAAACGTCGTTTAGGGCCTCAAAACGGCTCCGGAAGTTTAGGACCCGAAAAGCTGCTAAAAATAGTAAGTTGTGCTACAATTAAGGAAACTGAAAATGCTGAGAAAGACAATGGTGGGGGTCCAGGTGGACTTGGCAGGTGGCCACCAATATCCACCTGGATCATTCCTCCCCCCTTAGGAAGCAATGGTCCCCATTGCGTTGAGCTCTCCATGAGATGAGGAAACTTTTTCTGAACTTGTTCCCTGCTGAGCCACTTGCCCTGCTGAAGGAGTTGGCCTGCTTTGACAACTCAATACAGTTGGATATTCTGTTGGCGAGTGTTCTTGATCTGTGTGTCCAGGATCCGATCAGTTGCAGCTTGTTCCATGCAATCTGGATTTAATTCTGTGGGTTTGAGCTGTTCAGCAATGTCGGATGTGTCTAGCAATGGTGGAAAGTATGGCTGAAGGCGGTCCACATTGAACACTGGGTGCAGGCCAAGGAATGGGGGAATGCTGAGATCAAATGCATTGTCTCCCATAGCCTTAGTAATGGTGTAAGGACCATATCGGAGTGGTCTCAATTTCCGATAGGCTCCAGTAAGGCGTTCCTTTTGCAAATGCAACCAGACTTTGTCGCCCACCTGAAACTTGTGTGGCACCCGATGTTGATCATGTCGCTGCTTGTACTTGGCATTTGATTTCTCAAGAATGTCATGGACCTGCTGGCGAATATGTTGGATGCGCTCAATGAAGCTGGTGGCCTTATCTGTTTCGGACTGGACATGAGCTGAATTCATGTGAGTAGCTGCAAGTGGCATGGCCACATCAATGGGGCATAGTGGCTGGAATCCCAAACCCACCTAAAAAGGGCTATGGCCATTGGAGCTGTGAAGAGCTCGGTTGTAGCTATGCTGAACATAGGGGAGGCTCTCGTCCCATGTGCGTGGATGCTTTGAGTTATACATGCGCAAAATGTGCACAATCATCCTATTGACAACCTCTGTCTGGCCATCAGTTTGAGGATGGAAGGCTGTGGACTTCGTGAGTTTGGTGTCCAGCATTGACCAGAGACTGGACCAAAATGTGCTAAGAAACCGACTGTCCCGATTTGAGATGATAGACTGTGGGATCCCAAAGTGCACCCACACTCGTTCAAAGAAGAGTTTAGCAGTGGCTTCTGCTGTGATATTCTTCTTGCAGGCCACCATAATGGCCATCTTCGAGAACCTGTCGACGACCACAAAAACACAGTCATTTCCATGCTTAGTGGAAGGAAGGCCTGACATGTAATCCATGGAGATGGATTCCCAAGGTCGACTAGGGGTAGGCAACGGGGTATAGAGGCCGTGCTTCTTAATGGCCGGTTTGGCAATGGCACAGGCAGTACATGATCGGATGTACTTCCCAACATCCTGTCGAAGATTCGGCCAATAGAAATAATTTTGCAGTACTGCCACTGTTTTCTCGACCCCGAAATGCCCAGCAGCCCGACTGTAGTGTGCTTCCCAAATCATCTTGGCACGCTCGCTTGAAGGAACACAAAGGTGACCGAGGTGGCATAATAGGGCATCCTAGAGGTGAAAATCTGCAACATGCCGACCCTCCAAGAGTGTCTGGTATGTGTGGCCGAATTCTGGGTCGCTTTTGTAGAGAAGTGGCCAATCAGAACTCTCGTGCCCACAAGAGTTGAGCACGGTGGTTAACGCCATGATCGGTGGTCGACTGAGGCAATCCACAACATTATTGGTGCTGCCCTTCTTATACTTGATATTCAAGTGGAACTGTTGCAGGTATGTAGACCACTTCTGATGGCGATCATTCTGCAATTTCCCTTGGGTCTGTATGAACTGCAGGGGTCGGTGGTCTGTGTGGATGACCGTTTCCTTCCCCAAAATGTAATGCTTCCATTGTCGGCAGGCCTGTACAATGGAATACATCTCTTTATCATAAGTGGGGTACTTCCGGACTGTGTCTAAAAGTGTTTCACTGTGATATGCCACTGGATGTCCATGTTGAGTAAGGACTGCCCCAATAGCATAGTCAGAGGCATCTGTCTCAACCTCAAATGGTTGTTGTAAATCTGGTAACGCGAGCACTGGTGCCGTGCAGAGGCGATCCTTCAACTCCCTGAAGGCCTTCTGTTGAGATTCAGACCAAAATAATTTTGCTTTCGCCCCCCCCCCCTGGTGACTTGACTCAAGGGCCAAGAAATATGAGAAAATCCCAACACAAACCTGCGGTAGAAGTTGGCAAGACCTAGAAAGCTGCGGAGCTCTGTTAGAGTGGTTGGAGAGGGCCAATCCCGAATGACTTGGATCTTGGCTGGATCGACATGCACCCCCTGTTCATCAATGATGTATCCCAGATACTGAACCTGGGTCATGCCAAAAGTGCATTTCTCCAAATTGGCACATAGCTTGTGTTGCCGCAGTGTTTGGAGAACCTGTCGGATGTGGTGGAGGTGCTCTTCCCAACTTTGGCTGAAGATCAGAATGTCATCCAAGTATACTACTACAAAGGAGTTGGTGAATGGCCGCAAGATGTCATCCATTAGCCTCATAAAGGTTGCAGGAGCATTCGTCAATCCGAAAGGCATGACCAACCATTCGAAGAGGCCCTCCTTGGATTTGAAGGTAGTCTTCCACACATCAGAGGGTTCGATTGGTACCTGGTGATATCCTGACTTCAGATCGATCTTGCTGAAATATTTCGCCCCCTTTAGTTGGTCTAGGAGGTCATCAATCCGCGGGATCGGGTACCTATTACGGACAGTGATCTTGTTCAGCACCTGATAGTCAATACAGAGTCTCCACGTCCCATCCTTCTTCTGTACCAACACGATCGGGCTCCCACAGGGCAATGAACTCGGACGGATGTGACCTTTCTGCAGGAGCTCCTGAATCTGCCTCTTGATTTCATCGTTCTCCAGAACGGAGCGCCGATAAATTGGTCCATTGGGTAGCAGCGCACCTGTGGTCAGATCGATGGAGTGCTTGACTTGACAATGTAGAGGAAACCCTACCGGGGAGGTGAAGATGTCCCCGTACTCCTCCACAATCTTGTCCATCTATAGTTGTCGTGCAGAGGGACCCCATTTGGAGGCCGCAACCACTGTCTTCTTCTTTCCTTGAGGGTGTATCATCAGGAAACAAATTTCCTGGTTTTAGAAATGATCTTACTGCATTGTTTTGCAGTAATCAAAGAGATGGCGGCAGGTGGTGCTACCTCTGGTATCCTGAACAACTTATTTCCCAATGTAATAATAACAGCACGGGGCCTTGATTCATACACAGCATGTCGCTTCCACAAGTATGGTTGTCCTAGTAATACATCACAAACTTCAAGGGGAGCAATGTCACACAATACCTCATCCGTGAAGGGCTTGATGTTGTATGGAAGGCGACACTGCTGGCTCACGCGAAGATCTCATCCTTGGTGAAGCCACCCAATGGTGTATGGTTGTGGATGTGCCGTGGTCGGTAAGCCCAACCGCTTCACGACCTCTACCGAAATGAGGTTCTTTTGACTCTCGCTATCAACAATGAACTGTATCGGGGAGCCCTTTACCCACATCTGGGAGTGGAAGAGACGCTCCTCCTCCTCTGGATCTTCGGGTTCATTTTTTTGGATCTTTGCAGTAGCAACAGTGGCGTTGGGATCTGCATCAATGATCTGCTTCCCTTTTTCATACCCCTTATCGGGTTCTGACTCAGAGTAGGAACATGCATCTGATTTTGAAACCTTTAGCTCAGCCACCAGTGACTGCTTGGCCTGACACTCACTTTCGTTGTGAGTGGAGCTCTTATGGAACTCACACCATTTTCCAGTGTCCTTTCTTGGCTTCGCGGCGCTGTTCTTTGCTTGCAGCTTCGGCTGGTTGTCTTGGGCTGTCCCGCCTTGGCCTTGTCCTTTGTTCTGTGGTTTAGGGGCACCTTTCCCCTGCTTTGGATTCGCAGATCCAAAGTCTCGCTTCTTTTGTTTAAACTTCTGCTCGACCTTGACGGCATATCGGTATGCTGCGCCGAGCGAGGGGATGTTTAGGAATTGTATTTCTTCCTGGATGTACTTGTGCAGGCAGCCACGGTATTTGAGTATCAAATGTTGCTCCGAATCCTTGATACCAAACTTTGTGCGAAGGGTATGGAAAAGATTGGTGAACTCTGGCACGTCTTGGTCCCTTCCCTGCCGCAGCGTGGTCCACTTTATGTATTCATCCTCATAGCTTCCAACAGGGTAGTACTGCTCCTTGATGGCATCCCGGAACGAATCCCAGGTGGGTGCGGCTGAAAATAGTGAGCCAGTACTTTCATCCTTCTGCTCGCAGTAGGTTTCCCACCAGTCCTTGACGTGGGGGGCTGCTTTGAGAAGAGCAAAAACAATCTTTTCCCGACTTGAAAATTCATGAACAGAAAAATAACCCTCTAGCAGATTTAACCATTTATCTACGGCATCTGCATCTATCTGACCCTCGAATATGGGGATTTCAAAATTAACTTGTACCTTAAAGGGTGTGGCGTTTCCAGAGTAGCTGCTGGAAGCCGATGCATTGCTTCTGGGTAGCCGCTGAAAGATATGGGAAAAGCTGTCCATCATCGTGTTCCGTTGTCGCTCGAGGGCTTCTTCGAGCAAGATTTTGATGGGATCTCTTGCCCCCTCGTCTTTCTTCTCGTCCGCCATGGGAGGCCGTCGGGATTTGCGAGGCTAGTCTTGCAAAGGTTCAACCAGTTCAAGCCCTAACTCCTTATATCCCGACCTTGTTGGGGACATGCAAAGAAAAACAGAGAAAAAGCAGACCGCTCTGATACCACTGATCCGGATTTAAACAGGAACACAACAAATTACAGAGATAACCATATACACAAAGATGCAGTGGAAATAATACTTCATTTCATTAATGGAAAATACTGAAATATGCTTACAACCAGAAATGGAAATAAAACCAGCTAGGGCGATGGTAGCTTATCTCTGAGAAGAGATGTGGTGGCTACATGCCTCTGAACTGTGTTACAATGAGGTTCGAAGGCCTATTTATTGTTGAGGAACAATGAAAAACCCTTAACATTCCAAAACCTAACCCTAGGAGATGAAACGCCAAAACTGTGGGCCCCGTTTGGGGTAAATTGGTACATCAACTTCCCGGGGGCGTAACTTTAGCATATGATCTCCGTTTGACGCATACAATAGCTCGTTAGAAAGATCTATCCGAGCAATACCATTGTTGGAACAAGCAACATCGGTCCATTCCATGGACCCATGTTGCCCTCGGATTCCCCAAAAAACGTCGTTTAGGGCCTCAAAACGGCTCCGGAAGTTCAGGACCCGAAAAGCTGCTAAAAGTAGTAAGTTGTGCTACAATTAAGGAAACTGAAAATGCTGAGAAAGACAACGGTGGGGGTCCAGGTGGACTTGGCAGGTGGCCACCAATATCCACCTGGATCATAAGGTGCTTTAGCCGGGGTTTCTTTCCTGGCTCAAGCTCAATGCTATGGTCCACTACATGCCTTGGTGGAAGTTTCTTCGGAAGCTCATCAGGCATCAAATCCGCATATTTGGTCAGTAACTCGGAAATCTCGGCTGGAACAGGCGTCCCCACTCCATCACCTTCGACATACTTGAACGTCACTGCATATGTCTCCATATTTGACTCCTTCATAGCCTTCTCCAAACTCAGTGTCGAAACATGCTGCACCTTGACTTCCTTCCTTTGCCTATGAGTGGGCAAAGTCCAAGTTTGTGTCTGTCCAACCAGCACCACCTCATCACAGAAGGGGACAACAATAGCCTTGTTGCCATTCAAGAAATCTTGTCCGAGTATCATATCAAAGTCGTTCATCTCCATCACTGTGAAGTCCAACTGACCCATCCAATCTTTTATCTGCACAGGTACTTCGTGTACCAAACCCGCCACTTTATCTCTAGAGTTCACTGCCTTGACTTCCACATTTGATGGGAAGATCATCAGTCCAACCTCTTTTTCCAACCGTGTTGTCATGAAGTTATGAGTGGCCCCCGTGTCCACCAGAGCTTGAATGGTCTTGCCATGAACCATCAAGTCCACGAAACCCAAATTGTTCATTCACGATTTCTCTATAACGTTTCCCTGCATACATGTCTATTCTCTGTGTTCATCATCAAGCAACGGCTTCACTCCCTGTGAACCTGCTCTGATACCAACTGTCATGCCCCCAATTCTTTTTTCATTAAATTGGCCGGGTGCGGCACCGCCTAAGTTAATAACTTTATCCATCGTTAATTAACTTTACGAACTACGCCTTCAAAAATTCATAATAATCATGAATTAACATTATTAATGTGCGAAATCCATCAATAATACAATATCAATAATAATAACCCAATAATATAAGAGAAGTAATCTTTTTATTATATAAGAGAAAGATAGAGCGAATGCTCCACCGGCATTTATAAACAAGGCGGGCGCCCGCCCATGTAAGAGCGCACGGCGGTGTTGCCTCAATCTTAACCGAATACACAATACAAGTTATAACCGGGTGGGCGTGCCCATGTATGACCCGCACTACACACACAACTCTTTGCCGACGGGCGGGCGCACCCGTGCACACCCGTGCCCGTTACAACCAAGCTTCGTGCCAACAACCGATGGGCAGGCGCCCTGGTGTACCCTCCACCCGCACTACAACCCGTGCAGCACAAGTTTGTGTCGCCTTGCCCGAATTGGCGGGCGCATCCCCAACACACTCCAAACTGTGACTAAGTGTAATCCTCGCACCTCTTATACGCACTTATTTCTTGTGCGAAGAGCTATGCGAGGTGCGTTATTCAAATGAGCACTTCATCCATGTGTTTATACCCTTGTTTGTGTGGCGACCATCTCCACGGCCGACCCTCCAATCTTCAACACCACCGCCCCACCATCATGTCTCCAAACGTCAGCTCGCCCACGTTTCATCATGACTTGGTCAGCTTCAAGTGTAGGGCAAGCTGCTAACTCGCCCTTATAAACGTGTGAATGCTCTCCCATATCCGCGCGCATGATATCACTGTGCCTTCGCTGTTTGAGCACTCGCACTCTCCATGACTTAGTCATTTTTCGCGATGGGAGGGGTGCGCGTCCGTGCACGCAACTGCAGGGCGTTACAAACAGGGTGGTGAACTCAGATGGATATGACCTTTCTCCAACATCTCCTGAATCTACCTCTTGATTTCATCGTTCTCCAGAATAGAGCGCTGATATATTGGTCCATTGGGCAGTGGCACACTTGGGGTCAGATCGATGGAGTGCTTGACCTGAAGGTACAGAGGCACCCCTACGGGGGAGGTAAATATGTCCTGATACTCCTCCATGACCTTATCCATCTATTTTTGTCATGCGGAGGGGACCTGTCTGGAGGTCGTGGCCATCATCTTCTTCTTTCCCTGAGGGCGTATCATCAGCAAAACAAATTTCCCGGTTTTGGAAATGAGCTTACTACATTTTTTTGCAGTAACAAAAGAGATGGCGATAGGCGGTGCTATCTTCGGTATCCTATACAACTTATTTCCCAAAGTAACAATAACAACACAAGGCCTAGACTCATACACAACATGTTGCTTCCATAAGTATGGTTTGCCTAATAATACATCACAAACATCAAGGGGAGAAATGTCACATAATATCTCATCCGTGAAGGGCTTGATATTGTATGGAAGGAGGCACTGCTGGCTCACGCGAAGATCCCATCCTTAGTGAAGCCACCTGATGATGTATGGTTGTGGATGTGTTGTGGTTGGTAAGCCCAACCATTTCATGACCTCTGCCAAAATGAGGTTCTTTTGGCTCCCGCTATCGACAATGAACTGTAGTGCGGAACCCTTTACCCACATTTGAGAGTGGAAGAGGCGCTCCTCCTACTCTGGATCTTTGGGTTCCTCCTTTTGGATCTTCATGGTGGCAACGATGGCATTCGGCTCCGCATCAATAAGATACTTCCGTTTGTCATTCCCATTGTCGGGTTCTGACTCATAGTCGGAACATGCATCTGATTCCGAAGCCTTTAGCTCGACCACCAGTGACTGCTTAGCCTGAAACTCACTTGTGTTGTGAGTGGAGTTCTTATGGAACTCACACCACTTTCCCATCTCCTTCTTTGGCTTCGCGGTGTTTTTCTTTGCTTGCGGCTTTGGAGGGTTGTCCTGGGCTACCCCGCCTTGGCTTTGTCCTTTGCTCTGCAGTTTGGGGGCACCTTTCCTTTGCTTTGGATTCACAGATCCAAAGTCTCGCTTATTCTGTTTAAACTTTTGCTCGATCTTGATGACATATTGGTATGCCATGTCGAGTGAGGAGATGTCTAGGAATTCCATCTCATCTTGGATGCACCTATGTAGGTAGCCGCAGTACTTGAGAACCAAATGCTTCTAAGAATCCTTGATATCCAACTTCGTATGAAGGGTATGAAAAACATTGGTAAACTCTGGCACATCTTGGTCCCTTTTCTATTGCAGCATTGTCTACTTTATGTATTTACCCTCATAGCTCCCGACAGGGTAGTATTTCTCCTTAATGGCATCCTAGAATGAGTTCCAAGTGGGTGTGGCTGAAAACAATGAGTTCGTACTTTCCTCCTTCTGCTCACAGTAGGTTTCCCTACCAGTCCTTGAGGTGGGGGGCTACTTTGAGAAGTGCAAAAGTGATCTTTTCTCCGCTGGAAAACTCATGAATGGAAAAATATCCTTCTAGTAGATTTAACCATTTACCTATAGCGTCTGCATCTATCTGACCCTCAAATATGGTAATGTCAAAGTTAACTTCTACCTTAAAGGGTGTGGCGCTTCTTGAGTATCTATCGGAAGTAGATGCGTCGCCCTTGGGTAGCCATTGAAGGATTTGGGCAAAGTTTCCATCATCGCGTTCCTTTGTCCCTAAAGGGCTTCTTTAAGGAATATTTTGAGAGGATCTCCTACCCCCTCGTATTTATTTTCATCCACCATGGGAGGTCATCAGGATTTGCAAAGCTAGTCTTGGAAAGGTTGGACTAGTTCGAGCCCTAACTCCTTATATCCTGACGTCATTGGGGACATGCAAAGAAAAACACAGAAAGAGCAGACCGCTTCGATACCACTGATCCGGATTTAAATAGGAATACAAAAAGTTACAGATATAACCATAAATACAAAGATGCAGTAGAAATAACAGTTCATTTCATTAATATCAAATACTGAAATATGCTTACAAACAGAATGGAAATAAGACTAGCTCGGGTGATGGTAGCATATCTTTGAGAAGAGATGTGGTGGCTACAAGCCTCTGAACTATGTTATAATGAAGCTCAAGGGTCTTTTTATTATGGAACAATAAGAGCAAACCCTAAACAACCAAAACCCTAATTCGAGGAGATGTAATGCCAAGAGTTTATGGGCCCCGTTGGGGTTAGTTGGACAACCAACTTCTTGAGGCCATGACTTGGTCATATAATCTCCGTTTGACGCAAATGATACCCCGTTAGAAATATCTCTTCGAGGACTACGATGAAAAAGGTTAATTTATGAACAAATCATTAGTGGTAGATTGCCAAAAAACATCGTTTAGGGCCTCAAAAACGCTCTGGAACTTTAGGACTTGAAAAAATGCTAAAAATAGTAAACTATGCTACAATTAAGGAAACTGAAAAATTGAAAAAAACAATGGTGGGGTCCAAGTGGAATTGGTGGATGGTCACCAATATCCACCTGGATCAGAAGATATTTAAACAATGAGTTCATGAATAAGATAAGTAGACAATAAATAAATACTTTACTATGTAGCCATACTATACGTTAAATTAGATAAATCAACCTGTCTAAAAATTCCATTATGTATCTTATTTTAAAATAACCTTAATATAATAAATACACTTTAAGCAACTTATAAAAACCCAAAATATGTAATAAGAGACCAAAGAAACAAATAAAAAAACAAAAATAAATAGATAAAGCCAACTTCCTGGATCTCTTAATTTGGATACACAAAATAACATAAAAAAAAAAAAAGTTCCATACATTTTCTCATTTTTAGAAAAAAAACATTTCTTAGAGAAAACAATGTGTCTTGAGTTCTTTTTATAGAGTATACAGGAAATAGTAAGTCAATACTAGTGACAATATACATAATTATTATGATAGTTTTTCTTCCTTCCTAACACAAACGTGATAAAAAAATCTCTTCTTTCATAATCATGAAAGACTTGGATTTTATTTAGATGGAGCTGGTGTCTCTAATTTCTTACCTATTTAACAATTGGGCAAAAAAAAAAAAAAAACTCTAAATAAATAGTAAACCTAATTATGAGGCTTTTGAAAACAAGAAATGTGAACCTGAGGAAAAGAAAGATGAGTTTTGTTTGGGCAACACCTAGAACTCCCAAACAACTACATACACTCATTTTAACACTATTCTTTCATTTAAGAGGATTTCTAATAACTGTTAGATTCAATTATATAAAATAAAGGTGTGTATGGTTAGATTATAACTTTTTTTTTAACTATAGGAATCCATTAATATAAATATTTAATATATATGTTAAATATTATATATGTAATGATTTTTTTAATATTTTATTTTTATTTTAAGTTTAATATAATTGTTTAAAAATCATAATTATTTAATTTATAATTGAATATATGTATATTTTTTTAAATGTTAAAATTCATTTAGAAATTCAAAAATATATTCTAAACCACCATTGCTAAATACTAACTAACCAAAAACTGCAGGTCATTAACGGTATAAGTATACTAACTAACCAAAAACTGCAGGTCATTAACGGTATAAGTAAGATGGTGACATCTCCAGCGAAATTAATTTGTAAACCTTTTATAGTCCGCATGCGAATGATTTATCATTTAATCCATAAGAATTTGTGTCCCGTCAGTTTCGATCATATGGGATCGCAGGCGCTACCTGTTTGGAGAAATTGAAGGCTCCAACACCATCTATTATGTGAATCTGCCATTACTTGTACCAGTTGTGTGGGCTAGTGTCAGAGGTTTGTGCTTTCGCCCAGACCAGAACCATTTGAAAGAAGCTTTCCGCAGGTTCAATTTCATACCGGAGAATTCAAGGGTTCAGTCATGAGCTCGGAAGATTCTTTTGATATATCTTATATCAAGGCCACATGTGCCATAACTTTCGCAATCACGTTAATGGCCGTAATTGTTACCATCATCAGCCCGGAAGATGCTTTTGTTAACCCGTGTGAGGAATCTTTTAAGGAGGAGGCAGATCTCATAATTTTCGCAATCACGTTAATGGCCACAATGGTGATACTTCTTCTTCATGGGGTTATAGTCACGAGCTCGGAAGATTCTTTTGATAACCCGTGTCAGAAATATTATATCGAGGCCAAATATGCCATAATTTGCGCAATCACGTCAATGGCAACAATTGTTACAGTTGCTGATTCAGTCAAGAGCTTGGTAGATACTTTTAACGATGCCGGATATGCCATAACTTCCGCAATCACGTTAATGCCCATAGTTATAGTTTGTGCCACATGGTTTTGGAGACAGCCTGCTGCTAGATTTCCCAGACCGAGACGGTGGAGATCAGGTCCTCGGCGTATTCGGCGTCTTCGGATTCTTCGGCTTCATTTTACACGACAAGAACTGCCGAGGCGGCGGAATATAGGGTTGGATTCTGCGATTTTAACATCTATACCCGTGTTTGTCTATAAATCGCAGAATTTCAGAGATGGTTTGGTGTGCGGAGTCTGCCAATGCGCCTTACAGGAGAATGAGAATGCCCGGACTCTGCCCAATTGCAAACATAGCTTTCATGTGGACTGTATCGACATGTGGTTTCTTTCAAATTCCACTTGTCCCTTTCGCACCAGCGCCCAGCCAGAAGAGCAAGTTTTAAAATCCGCAAGGGTAGAACAGGTTTCGGCTACAATGTCGGAATCAATTACTTCAGGGAGCCACGACAATTTCAATTCGGAGCGGGAGCAAAGGCAGAGCTCAAGTTCTTGTGGTAGGGAGAAGCAGATGAGTGCAGAGAAGGATGGAGGAGCCTCTGGAGGAAGAACATTAATGCCGCTTAACATTTATGAACAACCCAGGAGGCTCGATGGGTTCTCGTCTCCCGTCGAAGCCCATGAGCCTTGTTCACCAACTGGATCGCAGTCATCTTCAAGATCTCCCGTTGCTCGCCATATAAGTTTATCTACGATGATTGTTGGCAGAGACACAGAGGGTTCCAGTCATCCCATCTGATCATCCAGCTGAATGTAATGACGAAAATAATGATCAGTAGAGTTTGGCAACCATGTTCAATAGTGTACAGATACAGACACCTATACTTTCACAGAATTTATCAAGATTGAGATGTATCGTCCGTTTTTTTCTGTTGGGATAAAATGTATATTCAGAAAAGGAATAGAGACAGGTACCCAAACCTTTGTACATAATACTTTCTTTGTTTTTGTTTTTATGTGGTATCTTTTTGTTTCTATGTGGTTTCTTGATTCTTGATTTTCTTTTGGTTTCTTGATTCTTGATTTTCTTTTGGATGGGAAGCAAGTTCATTAATCAAATTGCAGCCCAATACATGTTTGCAACTTCACCTGCATAATCGAAATGCAGTATTATTATTAACTGATAAGTATAATTTCACCTTCATAATTTAAGTGTACTGTACGATTTGAATGAATAAAATGTTCACATCTATGTTCATATATTGCTTCGTCTGGTTATGTCAATTCATCGTTTATCATACTCCTGGTTATGTCAATTCATCGTTTATCATACTCCTGCCTGCTTAGATTTCTGGGAAACTTCTGGTATGTGACATTTGATCTAATCTCTTTTTGTCTGGTCACATGGGAATTCTTTGGTGTCTTGTAGCTCAATGAGCTTCATCTATTTGAGCTCAGGTATTGAAGCTACGTTCAATGTACACCGTCCTCATTCGCAGCTATATCCCATTTCTAATGAGTATACTTTGTTTTATTAATAAACAATATGACACTGTCTCTCCTTAATAAAATTCGCCATAACTGTGACGTTTCCTTTTAATTTTGGCATGATGGACTGGATTTTTGATGGCGTTCGATAAGCCGCATTCCATTACAATATCCAGGCTAATCTCGCAGATGAAAATTTGTTTAAATATCAAGATGAATGTTCAATGGGCTGTGGAAATCAAAATTAAAATTGTTCAATGGTTCGTTGAAATCAAAATTGTTCAAATATTTTGATGAAAATTGTTCAATTAGTTATTGAAATTGTAATGGTTTGATAAAGATGTGTAAATGTAATGTAATAAAATTTTTCAATTAATATGTTATTTTATATTAGAGAAAGATTTTTCAGGTAAAATTTATATGGAATATCATTTGTCGAAGCTTTTCGAACCAACTAGTGTGGTTCATCTTTAGTATTGTTATTTTATATTATATATTAGTATAAGGTTATTATATTGTTTGATTTTAGATTTTTGTGATTTATATTGATTATGAGATTGTTTTTAATATTATTTTGATTGTTAATTTATATTTAATGTTTCAAATTATCTAATGTAATTAATTTATGGTTAATATTTTTATCTTTAGTTTTATATATTAGTATAATATGTTATTATATTGTTTGATTTTAGATTTTTGTGATTCATATTAATTATAAAATTATTTTTAAGATTAATCAAATCATTAATTTATAATTAATATTTTGAACTATCCCATATAGTTAATTTATGGTTAATATTTAAAACCATCTAATATAATTTATGCTAAAATATTTATAATTCAAACTCCAACATTATTCAAACATATTAATATGTGAATGTAAAAGAAACCAATATTAATATATTTATAATTCGAACTCAAGCATCATTCCGTGAGGATGAACTGAACCACTGCGAGGGCAACATGCGCACTGAGTTTATAGAATTCTTCAGCTCCCGTGAGAGCTTTTCAATGGATTCTGCGTCCCGGCCAACATACGCACTGCGTTTATAGAATTGTTTCGCTCCCCTAAGAAATTTTCAATGAATTCTGCGTCCAGGACAACATACCCACTGTGCCTATAGAGTTGTTCCTATCCTGTCAGAAATTTTCAGTGGATTCAGCATCCTGGACAAATTACTCACTGGCGTTAGAAAATTGTTCCGCTCCCCTAATACCAATAATTTTGCCAATGTGACCGTTAAATATATATATATATATATATATATATATATATATATATATATATAAAATAATTAATTAATTAATGTTAAATTTTGTTAAATTTTATATTAAGTTTTTTTTCAGAGAAAAAAAAACTTAATATATTATATGAGGAATATAAAATAACTGAGATACATCCGCAGATTCAGATCTGTATTCCACAAATAGTCTTGAGCAAAAGACCTATGATCTATAGAGAAAAACATAATGTCTATGAAACCAAACTGAAAATATCTGTATCAAAATCTCTGTATATAGTGACTATCATGCAAAACAGAGCACTAAAAGTCTGGTAAGGCAAAATCATTGATCTGATAAGTGGAATCATCCGATACTATCTCAAGATGCCAGAATCCAGGAGAGGAAGAAAGACCCATTTTAGAAAGTGCGTCGGCTGTTGAGTTTTTGTCCCTGTTGATGTGCTGAATAGTGCAATTCTCCATGCGGTTCCAGTAGAAGTTGATCCTGTCTCTCCATCCGGTCAGATGCTGTGCCAAAATGGAATTTTTCCTGTTTACCGAATCTACCAATAGCTTCGAATCGCCAAAGATAGCCACCTGCTGAATGTCTAGGAATATACAAAATTTTAAAAGACCTGTGAGGGCTATGGCTTCAGCCAGATTGTTGGAACCCTGACCACCGTGCCAGAAAGAAGAGAAATGAGACTTTTCAGATATCTTTATGTGGAATCCACATCCACATTGACCCTTTTGAGCTGCCCCGTCGAAAAATGCTGTCGGCTGAGGAAGATGAGCAGGAGAAGACCTGGCTAGGGATTTGTATAGGTTCTTAATTTTCTTCTGAGGGAGTGATTCCAAATAAGCAGAGATAGAATCAAAAGCTTTAGCAGAAGAAAATTTCGAGTGGTTGAAGATACAGTTGTTGCGCCATTTCCAGATAAACCACATGGTTAAGATGCAAATTCTACGCCATAGGATATGTCTCTTGCTGCATTCTATGAACCATACCTGGATCGAAACTTGCATATCTAGCTTGAAACCATAGACTCTTTCTAATTCCTGCCATATGAGATATGTTTGCTTGCATTTGAGAAATATATGTAAGTTTGATTCCTCGTCTTCTCTGCATAAAGAACAAATGTTAGGTCCATTCCATCCCCTCTTCAATAAGTTCTCCCAGGTCAGGTTTCGATTGTGAAATGCGAGCCATGAGAAGAGAATCATCTTCAAAGGGCAGCCATCTTTCCAGAAGATTAGTGGAAAAATCGGGGATCCAGTAGAATGTTGTCCGATCAATTTTTGATATATTCCTTTTACTGATATATTTTCCGCCTCATTTGGGATGTTCCAGGTTAAGAAATCTGAATCTCTTGTTCTGGTGAGACCACCATTCTGTAGCCTCATTTTTATGCTATGCCACTGCTGCGCAGACTCTTGGGGGATGTTCAAATCTGTTGTATCTTTCCATCGCGGAATGGGGCCATTCCAATCAGCTATCAATTTGTCCCAATAAAAGATGCCACTTCTATGGAAGTGATGAAGAAGTGAATCAGGGATATCAATATCATCTGTCCCGCATTTGAAAAGATCTCTGCCTATAATGATGTTATTCCCCGATTGAAAGCGCCAGATCAGATGCTTCAGGCAGATCGCCTCAATTCTTCGAAAACTACGCCATATGGGGGATCCATATGCTGCTCCAATAGAGCCTCTACGATACCAGAAGTGGAAATTCTTTTTGGCTAGATATTTCGATCTTATCAGTTGACTCCACGGGCCATCACCTTGAATAGCTCTCCAGAAAGACTTGCACAGGAGAGCTCTACCAAAGATTCTTAAACTTGTTAAACCCCAGCCGCCCATCGACTTAGGAAGTGAGATACCAGACAGTTTAATAAGATGATATTTACGCTTATCAGCATGACCCCCCCATATGAAATTAGCAGAAAGACTGTTCATATTGTTGATAATACTCACTGGAAGATGGTATAGGTGCGCCCAATAAACAGAGAGTTGATTCAGTATGGATTGTACTAAAATAACTCTCCCATCCAAAGAAAGACAACGATATTCCCATCCGGAGATTCTCCTATAGAATCTGTCCACCAGCCAGTTCCAATCGGCTCTCGAGTAACCATTCGCTTTGATTCAGAACCCCAAATATTTAATGCCACTGCTGATATGATGAGCTTTTATACCAAATAGCTCAGATAGCCAAATTACATCTTCCAGCTTGAGATCAGAATGGTATATAGAAGATTTATCCAGATTTACCTGAAGTCCCGTAGCCCTTTGAAAATTTTCCATTATCATATGAAAGCGCATCCAAGTGGACCTGCAAAACATGGCAAATAATAATATGTCGTCTACAAATAAGTTATGAGACAGAGATATGTCCCTGCAAATTTTGAGTGGACGCCATGCTTGCTCTTTAACTGCCTTATGGATATGTAAGCTGAGAGAGTCTATAGCCAGAATAAATAATAAAGGGGAGAGAGAACATCCTTGGCGCAGCCCCCTCTCTGCACTGAAGAAGGGAGTAGGAGAGCCGTTTATGATAATAGCATAATCCACAGGATCGACACAAGCCATGATCCAGTTGATCATGTTGCTCCTCAACCCGATTCTAGCCAATAAACACCTGATATATGCCCAATCAATACAATCGTAAGCCTTTCTAAGGTCTACTTTGAGTAAGACCGCTTCTCTTTTCTTAGAGTGTATAGAAAATAATGCCTCCTGAGTAACAGCTACCGCGTCATGGATGCTTCGTCCTTTGAGAAAACCATACTGTTCTTTTGATATTGATTCTGATAATACTCCTTTCAGCCTTTCTGCAATGATCTTTGATATTATTTTGAAGGTGGTATTACATAATGAAATTGGCCGATAGTCCATAAAAGTCTGAGCTTCCTTTTTTTTGGGAATGAGGGCTATATATGTGGAGCTCAACTGCCTGCTGATATTCCCCTTTATTCTGATCTCTTCCAGCATCTTTAATAGATCGTCCTTAATATGATCATAGAAATGTATAAAAAATTCTATAGACCAGCCGTCTGGTCCGGGGCTCTTGTCCCTACTGAAAGATTTCATTGTCGCCAATAATTCTTCCTCTGATATAGGCTGGAAAAGCTGGTCATTCTCTTCTTCATTAAACATCACCGAGTAAACTTCAATACCCCACAATATATCCTGGTTGCTTTGCAATGTCTTGCTGAGTGACTAGATATGCTCCATTCTCGTCCTTAATTTTCCATATAGCATTTTTGAGTCTTCTGGCATTTGCATACCTCTGGAAAAACTTCGAATTTTTATCGCCTTCTTTCATCCATAAGGCCCTGCTTTTCAGGCGCCAAAATATTTCTTCCTTCTTCAGATATAGCAGCTTCTTTTTATGGAGATTCTTGAAGAGTCGTCTCCTTTCGAAGGATAAAGAATTATAATCTGTAGAGTTTGCCAACTTCTCTAATTCCTCTTGGATGTCTTGAAGTTCTTTTCTGTTTGTTCTTCTTTTCATATTCTGCCATTCTTTAACCACTTTCCGGATATTAATCATCTTATCCATAAAATTTTCCTGATGTGTTACAGATCCGCTATTTGCATATTTGCGCCATGCTTTAACAACTATATCATTAAAATCAGGTTCCTCAAGGCATTGTCTGTTGAATTTAAAAGGGATTCCTTTTCTGATGCCCAAGGACGTCCATCCCATAACAATCGGCCGATGATCCGATATGAAGGAGTTTTCAACCACAGAGAAAGGCATGCCGAGGATATCTACCAGGGAGGCATGAATAAGGAATCTGTCTATCCGCTTAGCAATGTAAGCCTCTTCGCATCTTCCATTGTCCCAGGTGGGAAGAATAGTGGACGGAAGAATGTCAATGAAGTTTCTCATAAGAAATTCATTTCGAATCATAGATGCGATTGGGTCCATTTTCTTACCCTTCCCCCATATTTCATCTGAGGAGAAAGTTATATTCAGATCACCTGCAACCAACAGAGAGTCAATATCAAAAACTTCCGATGCAAATAGGCGTTCCCAGTATTCAGATCTGTTCCGGAATGGAGCATATATGTTCAGGATGTTGATGCGGCATCTAAGACCTCTAACATGTGCAGAGATGAGAATACCAGCAAGGCAGCTGTATGCCTTCGCACTAATCCACAGAGGGTCCCACAAAACAGCTAGACCTCCAGATAGACCTACGACATCAATTGCAGAGATGTGCCAATTAGGGAGCATTTTCCGAAAATATGATATTGTGATATGAACCGGGTGCATAGTTTCCTGGATTAAAATAATTTTAGGACACTTTGACAAAAAAAGGTTTCTTAAGGCCAAGAACTTCATGTCTGCTCCCAGGCCTCGAATATTTACAGAAAGGATAAAATTCATTTTGAAGGAAGATCGGCCTTTCCAGCTCTAAGAGGCCTGTCAACTGAGACATCAGTGATGGGAACATCCACCAGAGATAAATTCCTGAAACAACAATCAGATACAATACCCCTCCCCCTGAAATGCCTACTTCCCCTTTTGTTCTTCCTTCTAACAGTGATATTCATAGCAGAAGAAGGGCTGATCCTAGGAGAAGTAGGAGATGATGGCTTATGTACAGTGAGAGGAACAAGATCCAGAGATTTCTTGGATAACAAAAAGTCTAAGTCGCTACCAATCGAATTGATAGGCGATTTAGACGGAGAGTTTACAGGAGTGGGAGCAATCAATGGATCGGAGCCATTTTCTTCAGGAGAGGAAACAATAATGTGAGGAGATAGCTTACTGCGATGGGAACAGGGATCAATTTTGACAGAAGAGAGAGGGATAGCTGGCAATATCGGGACATTTTGATCTCCGGAAGGTTCCGCAGGATGATTCGGTGGATGGGGAAACTCATACTCTGAGGCAGTCTCCAACTCCGGCATCGATGGCGATACCCGGAATAAAGGGTCAGGATCAATAGGTTGATAGGAAGTATTCTCATGACATCCAATCGGAGAATCAGAACTGAGGGGGTGAGGAGAGATATCGGGAGAAAGAGAATTATTAGGAATTTTAATAGGATCTTTAGAGGTAAAAGGAATTTCAGAAAATTTAGTAAGGCGATGATGTTTTCTACCCAATGCTCGCCTTCTCGGGAAATTCATAATGAGATGTCCAGTATGGTGACATGCAGCGCACCGAAACGGCACACCCCAGAAATCCAATCTCTGTCTGATTGACAAATCTCTCCAGCAGATGTCGATATGCTCCGGGAAACCGCCTCTGAAGGATCTTTCAATCAGAATCCAGGCGATACGTTTGTCTTTCTCACCCCGACACCAGGGATCAACATAAACACTTCTACCGACAGCATTACCAATCTCGGAAAGAATCTCAGGAGACCAGAATTCAAGAGGAAGACCCGGAAGTTTCAACCAAATAAGGTTATTAGAAGGGGTATTGCTAAGGGGATTGAATCCCAGATACCATCTATGCAGAGAAAGAAAACTGCGGCCACATACCCACTGGTGTTTTAAGATGGCTTCCCGATCCCCTGCATTTAAAAAATGGAAACAAAACCATTCTTTCAAGAGCTTTGCAATAATCGGGGTGTACCCGATTATGGGTTTCCACTGAGCTTCGAGCCAGTCTCTCATCTGATTATCATTCAGGACCGGGAAATGCCACCTCCCAATTAAGGCTTTATCTTGAAGACTATCAATACGCTCCGTCAACTGTGAGCTGTCAATCCGAATAGCACCTGGAGGATGAGAAGTCTTAGCCGGCTTATAACACTTGCGAGATCGATCCCCAGATGGAAATTTGCCTTGATGACTTTTATCATCATGAGATGTATGAGTAGGGATCGATGGCTGAACCAGCAAGTCATCCAAGGTGGAGGGCCAGTCAGAAGACGGTCTGGCTTTACCATGGAGAGATTCAGCCTGTATGGCCGCGAAGACCATAGCCTCCGTGGCTGATGAGTCAGATTTTAATTCCATCATATTAAAGGGCCTGACACATGGCGCCCAAAAAAACCAAGGAAAGACTAAAAAAAAGGATATAGCCGTTTATCGCTATCTGAAAAGGAAGGAGGCTAATAAAAGAGAAGGACAGGAGCAGATAGGATCAATCCTAAAGGATCTGCAGACGGTACATTCAAAGTACACCTCCCACAAGGAAAGCATTAACTCAGATGGAAAGTCAGGAATAAAAAACATGCCAGTCACCCTCATAGATTAATGCAAGATATAGGAAGATACAGTAGAACGGATTTCCCAAAACAATCGATGGCGAGATAGACCAAAACTCCTAAATATCGGTCCTATACCTGACAGGAGTAGATGATGGAATTTAATACAACAGGTCCCAAGGTGGTAAATTTTAAATTCCAGACGATCCGAAAAAACCACTAGACCAGAGATCTAAAACCAGATACAGGAATCAGAGGAGACCGAAATCCGATAATCCAGAGGAGAAAGGCTATAGATAAAGGAACGAAATCAAGTGAATTCAGTCTGGCAAGTGAAGCAGCAGCAGAAACATAACACACATTTGCACCACCATGGACCCAGTTTACACCGGAAGTCTGTACATGGTTTAGAAATGAAACAGCCACTCTGAAATCTGAAACAATTAATCCAAGACCAGCATAAACTCTTGAATTTATACATAAAAAAGTCCATAGAAATCATTTAAGAAAAGCTATAAGCCTCCACAGATTGGAAAAATGGATAATATTATAGAAGCATGCTATAATGAACCTGAAGACCGACCCTACGATGCCAATAACCTGTGCAGAAAATATCCAACGCTTATAACCCAAAAGACGCAGAGTAAGAGTTAGGAGTCATATGTTAACGTACCTGGTAATGCCGACAGATCGTATGTGGGGTGCTTACAGGTGAAGATTGAAGCCACAAGTAGCCTGTCATGCAGACTTGGACGTGCAGAAAAATGGAAGAGAGGAATTGTAAAAAGGATGATTTTCAGCCATAAGGTGGCATCAGAGGATATGGGGATATCAAAAAATGCAGCAGATAGCAGGAAAATGGAGTGATAAGCAAAGAAACTAAAACAGACGGAAGCGAGGTGAATATATAGTTAAAACTGCATGCCAGATGGAAGGAGAGATCTCCAGGTGTCAAAGGTCTCCGCAGAAGGCAGCAAGTGGAGCGAACGATTAGAGCTATGTGAAATTATCTGCATGTAAGATGATAGGATAGAACTCCAGGTGTCATTGCACTCACCTGAGAGACTTCTGGCTTACTGGCAGATGATTAGCAGATGGCCTGAATTCTGTGGCAGGCACCCCATTCGATCGTTGCGCACTACCAGGCTGTAACATCGAGCACAACAATTTCAAAGAAATTCATCCTTCGAATAGAGCGGGAGCTGCTTGCAACCGGCAGCCCAATTGCTGTCCTAAATCGTCTGAGCAGGCCGACCTCTTAAGGCATATACTATTTTGTTTGGTAACTCTTATGGCGCAATGAATATTATTGACTATGTTTTTGGGGAGTCGTTTTTCTGTGATTTTTTAGATTTTTCTTTTGGGAAAAATTTGAGATGAAATGTTGATTTGTTTTATTTAAATTGGTTTTTTTGATTGTATATATGGATTTAGTACTTCGAAATTTTGATTTGTTTTATTTAAACTGGTTTTTTTGACTTTATATGGATTTAGCACCTTGAAAAATCTTTAGGGCACTTCAATTGTGTAAGTGTTACCATCAAATTTGTGATTTCAATAAATTCCTGCCGAGTCCAAAAAAAATTATACCAGAAAACCCCACTAAAAAATTTCTAAAACCAGGAAAAAACAACTCACTTTTTTGAACATATCATAGATGAATGTCACGTTTTTTAATTTTGTCATGTCTCCGTAAATAGTTTGACGGCCATGGACATATTTAGGGTGTGCCATTGTGATTTCAACTTTCCAAGCGCAGAGACTCTCCAATTCTAACGTCACTGACCATTTAAAAGAAACATAAAAAAACATTTAAGATAAAATTGTAATTGATTTATTTTGGGATATTAAAGTGAGATTGTGTTACATTATTCAGCTCTATGAGGTGAGTGGGAATGTATCATATGAACATCGTAAAACACAATTTCTGGATATTATTTTGAATCTTTAAGGAAACAAAAATAAAGAAATATAAAGTGGTTTGAATGAAGATGTAACACAGTACATGAGAGGAAACATATTTATATTTTTTTTTTCAGATATATAAGGATAGGTTTACATTTAAATAAATTAAAAACATTTGAAATATTTCTTAATATACATTTAGGAAAAATTATTAAAAAAATAAAATATAAAAGAAATAGAAATTTATATATATTTATTTTAATAAATTTAATAAAAAAATAATAATTATATCACTCTAAATTCATCTTAACTGAGGATTTACTCAGATTTCAAAGACATTTACACTAAAAAAAAATGATCTCTCAAAACTTTTAAATATCAAATTAAAATAAATCTAAAATAACTTCAGATATACATATAAATTCTAAACAAATAAAATTATAATTTATAAATAAATTAAAAAAACTATTTTTTTAATAAGCAAAATGATATTATAATGCAAATCCCACATATTTATTTTCTTTTCTAATAAACATAGTGATATTACGACGCTCCCTTTTCATTCATTCAGATAGTAAAACATTACATACAAAGTTGCAATTTTTTTTGTACATCTATAAAGACACTTTGAATTGTAATAAACTTCAAAACATTTTGATTTTTCTAAATAGTTGGTAATTATATTGAGTAATTTTTAATTATTAAAAAATATAATTATTTATTTGATTAGTTAAAAGTATAATATAATTAATTCATTATTTTTATTAAATTAAAAGTTAATTAATTAATTAAAAAATATTAGTGAAGGTTTTTATATTTAGATTTAGATTGTGACTTTTTAAATAATTAATATTATATTTAGTAATTTTAATTATTAAAATATATAATTATTTATTTGATTCGTTAAATGTATAATATAATTAATTTCTTATTTAAACAAAGTTTTTCCGTAAAAATCATATGATCACATAAACTTGAATACTTGAAAGCTTGAATACACTGATGGTGGAGTCTCTGAAGGTTTTGATATTTACATTTAGATTATGTATTAGCCATATCAATCACTTCTAATTATAGCATCGAAGTGGTGTTAAGTTTAGTTATAGTCTAGTCCTTTGTATTTTGAATGATTGAGTTATTCATAGTTTAAAGTTTATATATAGATTATTTATTAGTTGTGCATTTTAATTATGTATTCATTATTTAGTATTATAGATTTATTATTTAGTATTATAGTGTTTATTGATTTATTTAGTATTATGATTTCTAATTAATATTGATTTTAATTATGGTATATTAGTTACATGTTTTTAATATTGAATGTTATATCTTGTGACAATATATGTAATTCATTTTGATTATTATTATTTTATTGTATTTTAGTGTTAATAAAAAAACTTAAATAGTTTGTTACGAAGATTTGATATTTTATTATTATTGAGGATTTGGTTTATTATTTCAACATGTAATATTTTACTATATATTGTTAACGAATATTTTTTTTAGCTTCTAAGTTAAGTATTATGTTTGTTGTGGTACTGTCTTTTGCTAAATTGTAAAGGTATCTCATATTTGAGTGTGGGATTTTTGTTGAAAATTGGTGCTCTCATACTGTGTTTTTCTAATTTGTTTGATTTAGACTTGTATATATCAACTTGTTGAAGTTTATTTGAGTTTGGCTTAGATATTTTAATTTGTTAGAGCTTTAGCTAGTGTTGGTAGGAAAATTTCCCTAAAGTAAGGGTTGACAACCTCCATAGAGCATAACAAGATAATTAACAAAGAGAAATCAAGCAAGCATGCCAAACATATGAATTACTAAATGTGGATTTGGAAACATACCCAGAGGTCCTACATTTAATGATGTTCCCATAAGATCCAAATCCTCTGCTTTCTCCAAAATGAGCAGGCCTACAAGTCAATTCACAAAAGAATATACATGATATATAATTCAATGTACATACATAAAAGATATGTTAGATCATCATATATAAGTGTAGAAATTACTACTAATAAGACAATAACATATCAGGAACAAGACATGAGCTTCTTATTGGTTAACAATAATAGGTACAGGAAATGTACAACTTGATCCAAGCCAAAGCACTAATGAAGCCTTCCTCTCGAT
The DNA here is from genome assembly GCA_031772625.1 of Pinus tabuliformis. NCBI lineage: Eukaryota > Viridiplantae > Streptophyta > Pinopsida > Pinales > Pinaceae > Pinus > Pinus tabuliformis. The sequence continues at coordinate 794,388,205 of CM062815.1, read as the reverse complement.
CCGTCTAGCCTGAGCCACGAAGAGAACCTCTCGAAAAAGTGCAAGGAGATGTTATAAATATGGTTTCCATAAAGACTGGGAGTGCAGGAGGCATGAGAAAAATGGGTATAATGTCGATAGCCCTTCTCCTATATTTTTTAGGCCTAGCAAAGGGGTGTATATATACAACCAAAAATTAGTTAATCGAGTCGTGCTATGAACTCTTGTAGGTGGAATATACGTAAAACTCATGGACCCCACCCAAAAAATATCATATTATTTTATTTTTTCATATTTTAAAAGGTATATGCGGGTATAGAGTTATAGGACCCACGTATGTACACAATTTAGTGTGAGTACAGTCATAGAATTTGATAGCACATACCCGACAATCCTGGAAGGTAAGCAAGTTCCAAATTTTCACCTCTAGGATGCACTGTTATGCCACTTGGGACACATGTGTGTTATTTTAAGTGAGCGTGGAAAGATGATTGGGAGGAACATTGCACTCGGCATTTCAGGATAGAGAAAACAATGATAGTACTGCAAAAGTATTTTTATTGGCGAATATTTGTGAGGATGTTGGGAGGTACATTAAATCTTGCATTGCTTGTGCCATTGCCAAACCAACCATCAAGAAGAAATACCTATATACTCCTCTTACTACTCTTAGTTGACCTTGGGAATCCATCTCCATGCATTACATGTCAGACCTTCCTTCTTCTAAGCATGGCAATGACTATGTTTTCATGGTCGTCGACAGATTCTCCAAGATGACCATTATGGTGCTTTGCAAGAAGAGTATCACAACAAATTCCATTACTAAACTCTTCTTTGAGCGAGTGTGGGTACACTTCGGAATCCTACAACCCATTGTATCAGATTGGGACAACAGATTCCTCATTCCATTTTGATCAAGCCTCTGGTCAATGTTGGATACCAAACTTACTAAGTCCATAGATTTCCATCCCCAAACTAATTGCCAAACATAGGTTGTCAAGAGGATGATCATACACATTCTGTGCAAGTACAACTCAAAGCATCCACACACATGAGATGAATGCCTCCCTAGGTTATGTCAAACAAAACTATAACAAATATCTCCACAGCTCAACGAACCACAACCCCTTTCATGTAGGGCTGGGATTTCAACCATTGTGTCCCATTATGTGGCCATGCTATTCACATCTACTCAAGCATATTTGGCTCATTTCCAATCTGGAGCTGATAGGGCTAACAAATTCATTGTGCGCATTCAACACATCTGCCAACAGGTCCATGATATATTGGATAGAGGCAATGCTAAGTACAAACAACGCCATGATCAGAATGAGGTTCGACATAAGTTCCAGGTGAAAGTTTGGTTACATTTGCAGAAGGAGCACCTCATTGGACCCCACACAAAAGCTTCACCTGCTCTGATATGGGCCATACACCATCACCAAGGTTGTGGGGGACAATTCCTTTGAGCTTAACATTCCAATGTTGCTTGGTTTGAACCTAGTGGTCAATGTAGAACACCTTTGGCCATACTTTCCACCATTGTTGGACACATCCGACATTACAGAATAACTCACACCAACTGAGCTGAACCTAGACTATATGGAACATGCCATAACTGATCAGATCATGGATACGTAGATCAACAACACTCACCGACAGAGCATCCAACTTAATCAATCTATCAAATTATGCCAACTCCTTCACCAGGGAAAGTAGTTCACAAGGTACCAGGTTCAACAGAAATTTCCTCACCTCATGGAGGCTCTGTACGCAATGGGGAAAATTGCTTCCTACTTATCCAGACTTAAACATGAACGCAAAAAATTACAGATATAATCATAATTATAGAGATGCAAAAGAAATAACACTTCATTTCATTAATATAAAAATATTCAACTATGCATACAAAAATAATGGAAATAAACTAGCTCGGGCGATGATAGCTTATCTCTGAGAAGAGATGTGGTGCTTACATGCCTCTGAGTTATGTTACAATGAGGCCCAAGGGTCCATTTATTATTGAAAAAGAAGAGAAAACCATAAACAACAAAAACCTTATCCCGAGGAGATGTAATGTTAAGAGTTTGTGGGCCCTATTGGGGTTAGTTGGGCAATCAACTTCCTAGGGTCATAACTTGGTGATATTATCTTTGTTTGGTGCAAACAATACCTTGTTGGAAAGGTATCTTTGATTAATCTAAAATTTGTGGAAAACCCCTTCCTATGGATATGGACCTACAACACACCTAAAAAAAAGTCATTTAGGGGGTTAAAACTACTTCGGAAGTTGAGGACCCGAAAAAATGCTAAAAATAGTAAATCCTGAAATAAACAAGGAAATAGATGAAACCAATTGGAGGTCTAGGTGGAATAGGTGGGCTGCCACCAATATCCACCTAGATCAAGGAGACTTGTATCTCTACTACAACTATATAGAACATTCAAATCTATGAGTTTGAGCTTCCTCCCTATAGATTACCAGTATTTGTACCAGTGAGGATTTTCCCCTTGGAGTACATTAGACATATTCTAAACATGGATGAAGTATATTTTGAATCAATTAAAAAGAAGGCACAATTTAAATTGAAGGCACATATTGGGCCTTATATTGTAAATACCAAAGAAACAACAAAAGAAGTGGATGAAATACTAAACCAAATGAAATTTAAGCTAAGCTTCACATGGTCTTATGATCCATTAGGTATAATTTCAAGACTAAGATTTGAGCAAAACACCACACCATATGCACACAAACCTAGGCCAAAGATAAAGAAATGTGGGAATCAGGATCAGTCGATAGAGAACACACTACAAGAAGCTAAAGAGAAAATTGTTAGTCAATCATCTCTACAAACTCCTATTCCAAAGGACAAAGAAATCGAGAGATTAAGGGAAAGTATGTCCCCTACAGATTCAAAATCTCAAGCTGCATACTTTCATGTTTTCAAGAGGATAAAGAAGGAGCCAAAGACTAATACTAAGATGGATACTAAAAGGTGATACTTAGATAATGAATATTCAAGAGGAAACCTCATAAGAAAGGGGCCCATAGGAGTAAACCACAATGGTTTCTATAGGTATTCCCACAAATTCATTCCCAAGTGTTGAGGAGACAACAAAGTCACCTATGCCTTCTACATCTCAGTTTCCAACACAACAAAACATTTTTTCTAGATACATGGAGATCAAGAAGAAGAATGAAGCATTGAAGGCTACAACATATTCATCGTTTTGGAATAAAAATGCTACTACTCATTAGAGGTTGTTGGCTACACTTGACATTGAGAAAGGGAAGCTCCAATTAGCGTTCTTGGAACCCATAATTCCTATCACCAAAAGTACAGAAGACTAGAAAGCTTTAACATTTTCTTTTCATACTGAAAAGGTCCATGTAATTGATCAAATTGATTTGAATAAACATGCAGGTGAAATGATCTATTCAACATAGACAAGTTCAACCATTGTTGCCTCAAAATTGTAGGCCTCATTAAATAATATGCATTTGCATCTAAAGAAAAAGTGAATGTCATATTTGGTTAAGGACACTAGAACCAAATATTTGGAGGATTTAGTGATAAAAATAGGATATGATCCTAGTAACATTAAATCAACTAAGGAGATAAATAGAAATAAAGATGAAGATATTCAAGCTCTGAGGAAACAACTAAAGCTTCCAGCCATAGAGCACCCTCAGGCTAAAGAAGTAACTAACCCGAAGATAGAAAATGAAAAGCTGTTCAAAATAATAATTGAATAAAACACTCCAATTTAGAAAATGGAGGAAGACATGGAGGTTCTGTTAAAATACGAGGAAAATTAATAGTTACAGGTACATCAACATAGCAGGAAGTACAACAAGCAATAGGGAAATCCACTGTAGATTCTTCTGAAAAGCTAGTAAAATATTTAGGAGAAATGTCAATAACAAATAGGGAAAATGAGAAGTTACTAACAACACTGACAAAGATGGAGGGAAAAAAATTAAAGATGATAATGCATATCCAGTAGAGGTGCAGAGAACTTTCATACTGACTAAGAAAGTTGTGAAATATAAAAACCAATCTCTAACAACTCAAATGTTGGCAGAGGCCAAGAAAAGTATATGGCATAACATCAATTCCAATATTATAGAATTGTGGCCATCATTTAAAATTATTTTTGAGTAGGAGGAGATAGTACAAAGGGTCAAAACAATAGCTGAGCAAACAAAAGTTGAGATTGAGCATAGACTAGGGCAAGGACACAAAATTATTAAAATGCCAAATTCCAAGACTAGGGATGATCTCGAAGAAGTCCAGATTCAAGATATAACATGCAAAATTATGGAAGTGAAGAAAGTTTTGACAAAGAAGAACCTCATGATACAGATAGAGAAAAATTGCAATGAGTTGGAGTTATAAGTAAAATGATTTAACATAAAATTTAGTGTATTGCAAGAAAAAGGACTTCCCGCTTTGAAAGCCTCTAATGGAAAATTGATTCCATTATAGAACTATCAATACTGGTTATGCAACATAGCTACAAATGTTTCCAAATTCACCAAGGTAGAAGGAATGATAACTGTAGAGGCTTTCTTTGAAGGAATACAATATGACCTCTACATTCAACATGAAGTCCACCATTTTTTTCTTAATAAGTCGACTTTCCAGACATATATAGAGGTAGGTGAGAAATTACGGAGCATGGTCAATTTCTCCATTCCTAGTGGAGAGGGGTGGGATAAATTGCTAGAGCTCGTTGAATAAGGGTAAACAATAATCCTACAAATTGCGAAGGAGGAAAGAAAAAGCACAAAAGTAGCTATAAGTTAGCAACAATTCTCCTCAAATTCTGAATAGAGCATAAAAAATAGTCCATGTTTCCTATTACTTAGTTCTATTTTTGAAATATCTACATTATTTCAGTAGATATTGCTTGTAATAAATTTTATTTTTAAGTTCGAATTAATTCAAGACAGTCTGTATATATTTTGTAAAAAGATTTAGAAAGGGTTGGATTATGTAAAAGAGAAGATCTCTTCTTTGATTGTAAGAAGCAAAATATATTTTGTAGTAATCAATTTAGTAACATAGAGGCAATTTGGTTTCAGGATTCTTGTGTCAAGAAAATGGTGATGTTTCCCTCTTTGTAAATATGTTTTTCTTTCAATTTCCACATGGATTTTCCTTCTTGATTGTTGCAAGAATATTAAGAGTTGAATTTACTTATGGTACTCTGCCCTGGCTTGTTTAAACAATCTTATATATTTTCTTTCTGAGATTAAGTATAGAATTCATCTACGTATGCTCTATATTTAATTGATCCTAATTCTTATTCATCTCATCAACACCACAATAGCTCTATGAGATCCAAGAGTTTGCCTACCTCACCATGTTTCCTCTCCTCTATTTATTTTAAATTGATTACTGGAGATTTTATTGCTCCATGCCCAATGAATTTTTCTTTCATTTTACAATCAAAACTTAAAAAAAACTATCTTGAACTACCATAACTAGCATAATATCTAAAAAGTAAGATTAAAATCATACAGAGAGATCCCTCTCTGAAGCTAGAAGGGTTAGATCCCAAATTTAAACGTGGTTTGTGGTTACCTCTACAGTTTTGCTTTTCAACCTAGGAAAATTACAGAGTGATAACAAATGGTGCATACCATTTCACTTGGCCTTTATCACCAAAGCACAATTATGCAATTAAATCTAATTACTAGACATTGTGTTATCATGATAGTGTGTGGAAATAAAAAATAGGTGGATGCATTTTGCTAAATGATTTAGGTTTCTCTCAATAGAAGAGGGGAAATGGTGCATTTTGTTTTCAAAACATTATTTTTCCAACAATGTTCCCTTTTCATTGGTGATTCAAGTCGATGCTGCAAACCATTTCTCTTGGCCTTGATCACGAAAGAAAAATAATGTAATTAAATATAATTACTAGACATTGTGTTATCATGACGATGTGTGGAAATCCAAAATATGTGGGTGAATTCATTTTCACGCCACTTTATTTTCCTTGATTACATGGGTGGATGTGGTCATATTGATATACTAATAGGGTTCATGCTCACTTCTTAGTCGAGAGTCTTTATTCCTGGTCTATTAAAAATGCACATAAGAAGTGAATTACTCCATGTTATTTATAGTCTCATAAATAATGATATAGTTTAACAAATTTCTAGAATAAATTGCAGATTGAGTTTCAAGGAGATTTCTTAGGTGGTGACATTTAATATGACAATAAACAAAGATTATTAAGAAACATAAAAAAATATGTACTTTCTCAATGATTTATGTTTCTTGACTATTTATGACCCAATAAACTGTGGGTGTACCATATGAGAGAAATAAGACTACATGGAATATTATAAAGGAGGATTAAGGCAATGCTTAATCCAATGTAGGGTTCTCAATTCTGGGGGGGGGAATTTCCAACCTCTTTGTCCAACAATGCTTTGCAAGTTTCTTTCAGTTTTTTTTGTAAGGAGGAATTCCAATAAAATCATTTCTATAAGATGTGAAATTGTTTCATTTAAATTTTGAGGTGAAATTCCACTCAGAGCATTTATGTAAAAGGTAGACAATTTCTTCTACTTAAACAATTTTGAATTAGTAGAAATTCACATTCTAGGTTATATGCATCCTTTAGTTGCCTCTTTTGTCATGATAAAAAGTAGACCTATTTCATATATGGGTTATTCGAGAAAGTATTTGGATGGATTATTTGAGAAAGTATTTGGATCTGATGTTGTTATATCTAATGCTTAGATTTAATTTTAATAGTATTTTAGATTTAATTATTCAAGTAAGATTTTTAACTAATTCAAGTTTATGAGAGGTTGAATTAATTTCATTTTGAAATCAACTCAATATGTAAATTTATAACTTCCACGAACTTGTAGGAAATTCAAATTTATTAAATACGTCATTTTTAGATACTTAACTTCATATATTCTATTGTTGAGAAGGTATAACATTGGCTTAAATTATTTAATGTTTTAGAATTCTTTTAGAATAATTTTCTACTGTCTTATGGAAAATGGAAAGGTTTTCTAAAGTTAAAAAGGAAAAAGTATTTCATGTACTACGTAAAATGGAAAGGTTTTCTAAAGTTAAAAAAGAAAAAGTATTTCATGTACTAAGTAATTTTATGTTGTAATGGTTTATAAATGATGTTAAACACACATGGACAACAAACAATGTGAAAGATAAATCATGTAGTACATTTTTTTATTAACATCAGATATACATTTATAGTACATTATGTGACTCTTGGGTTTCAGATCCCAAGGTCTCTTGGACTGCTTAGTCTTTTCGGCTTCCACACTAACCCATTAGGATTAGGTGTCCAACATTCTCCCCCTTAATCCGAAGAGTTATGTATGAGTCCAAGAAGAGAGCTGTAATACAAAATGTGCAAAAAATGCATGGCAGCACTAGGCTGAATGTGCTCTATGAAATGTTGGCATAAAGGGCAGTGGTTTAAGGATGACCACCAACACTGGAATGCTTAGTGCAGTTCCCGGAACTCTTCCAAAACTGGCAAGAAACTGAAGTTTTCTGCTAGAGGAAGTGATCCTATTGTTTTAAAGAGGGAAACCTTCAACCATAAAAGGGAGGTCTCACCCTGCATAAAAGGTAAAACTTCAAGCTGAAAAGGGAAGTCTCAACCTGTGATGGTTTAAGGATAACCAACAACTCTGGAATGCTTAATGCAATTCCTGGTGTTGGAGAGGTAAATCCCCTCTATGGATAGAGGCGATCCCTACTAGCCCAGCAAGGGTCTAGCAACAATCAAACAATGCTGCTATGCATGTTCCTAATTACAATTAAACAAGAGGTAAAGAGCACCTACTTGGATTCCAGCGCTGTCGTTTGACGAAGAGATGTTGCCTTCGCTCCTTCGTCTTGGCTGATCACGATCCTCCGCGATCTCCGCGAATAGATACCTGCACACACGAAGAGGGAACAAACGCAAGCGTGAAATCTAGTAAAAGCAACCATACATCGGTCAGAAAAGATGTAATTCACATTTAACCATTGCAAGTACAAATGAGAATGGAACAATAATAGCAGTCATCTATTATTAATCAGAATAGAGAAGAGTACAACCAAATGTTCTGACGTCGGTAACCTTCTCAGGAGGGGCCAGTCAGCATGTATCTCAAGCATTCACCTTTGAGGATGATTCTCCCAAGACAAACAACTCTCTCTCTCACGCAAGCAACACAAAACAACCTTCCCTAAGCAATCAATCACTTCCACACCTAGCACACCAAATACCTATAGTAGCAGCAATCTGAGCACTATAAGCTCTATACAATCCAAGCTATGTCTAACTAGCTGCTCATGGTAATGGTGGAAGTATATGTAGGAGAAGGAGCCTCCTAAAAGGGTGGAAGGATGAGCTTATCTTCAAGGGAAGTGGTTGCAATGGGTCGAACAGACATGCCATAGAAGGGAGTCGACATTCACAAAGCTAACAACCAAGCCTGGAGTGATCTGGAAGGCTGGCTATTTGAACAAATTCGCCCAAACTGGATTAGCGCGGATTATGAGGCAACTGACGCGATGTCGCCGCGTGTACATAACTGGGACAGTCATGTCAGCGCGGAAGAACACGGGAAAGGCGCGCTGGCGACCAGCGCGGAAAAGTGATGTCCTTCCGAGCTGGCAGCGCACGGAATACACTATGGAGCGCCGGTCATCGCGGGTATTTTGCAAACAGACGCGCTGATGAATAAAACTTTAGGAAAATGGGTTTTTGGGCCAGTTCAGAAGGCATGAAGCTTAGTGATTGGCACAACAGGGTGACTGACAGGAAGGCAGTGACAAATTACTGTGTAATAGATGCCCCCTAAAGCATGAAGACCGAGAGAGTGGGAGGGGTGAAATGCTTTACAACACACGCCGAACTGGAACACCACCAGGAAGGACCGAAATATCTCTGATAATAAAGTACATGCAGTCTAGGCATGGGCACAGCCATCCAAAAAGACATGCGAAAAGGTCCGTGGAATGGACGCAGCCACCCAGCTAAAAAGACCATAATAATGATAAGGTATGGTCGCAGCCATCCATGACGACTCAGGTATGGGCGCAGCCATCCATCAATGAGTCATGTAATGATCATCCACAAAATCGCAACCTGGACCATAACAGACAAGGATCCAGGGTCTTGCGCTCCGTCCCGATCCGAACAAAGTAGAAGTTCAAGCATGTGAATATATGGGTTGAAGTCGAACATGCATGAACATCGTCTGATTACCAGTCAATGATGAAAACTGTTAACAGACGCGAGAGGTACCACCAATAATGACAATGGCCCTCAAGGTACTATAGGTACAATCCGCGGCATGTGAATCAATGAGCTGGTGTCGAACACCCACGGAATCATTCGATCGGAGGCCAATGATGTAAACCTCACGTCGAACACGAAGAACCTGCCATTGAGGCATGCAGGCTCTAAGGCACCTGAAGGGAGTCTCTAAGCCACCTTCCCGGATAATGAGCTGAAGTCGACAGGAAGTGCCCTTGATCGAAGGTGGGCCATAATGTTTCCCACATCATCGACGCGAGACAGAGAAAAAATTATTTGTGTGAGATAGCAGATGAGGTTGTATTATTGCAGAGGTCAACTTCTCTTGAACATATCGGCGGCACTGTAGCGGGTTTGGCAGTATTTGACATCAAATGAGCAAAGGGTATAGTGATGATGGCAATGAGCAGATGAGAGGTCGAATAAGATAACCCAAACCCACGGAGGCCAGTGAAAAACAAGATGAGATGGTCCCACCCAGACACGAAGCAGAAGAGTGCCATGTTCAAGAGCGACATACTGCCGACACGACTATGATTACAGTTCCATTTTCCCCACCATTTCTGGCAGGTACCCCGGTTATTTTTGGATGACAAGCTTGACGGGGATAGCATATGCTTGAAGAGTGTCATTTTGACAATGTCCGATGTCATCAAGTGTTTAACGAGCCTGACAAAGGAAAAACTCGGCGTCTTTTCTTGTTTAGAGAGCCTGAAAAGACAGCAGAAAAGAAGACTCCAGGGGGGTCCTTTTTCGTACAGTTGTGTCTCTCGAGCCCGAAAAAGTATAAAACAATGCTCGAAAGAACCGCCCGACCATTACGATCGAGGAGTACTTTTCGTAAATAGTAACTTCGACCCGAAAAAGTAAAAAAGCGGTCAGAAGTACGTCGTTTTGGAGCCAATAACGAGTGCGAAACGACAAAAACCCGACAATCTTTTTTAGTTTAAACGGTCGAAAAAAGAGCTTTAAATGCGACCGCCTCTCGTTCCTTTTAACAAGCCGAGAGGGGGACTCGGCAATCTTTTCGTCTTTAAACGGTCGGAAAAGAGCTGAAAGCAGACCTCCATTTTTATTCTCTTTAACGAGTCAAAAAGGGAAAAATACTCGGTAATCTTTTCACATTTTACGAGTCAGAAAAGAGCTTCAAGGTGACTCGTCCTAGAGGAACGAGTGGTATAAAAGGTAGCAACTGGTTCCGGAGATGGTGGAACTGCTCAAAACATGTAATGGTCAAGAGGCTGGCTAATCAAAACCACTCATCGCTGCGGTTCCTCAGGAAAGGATAAACAACCAAGTGAGAGCATATGATCGGCCAAAGAGATGGTAGCAATGGAATGAAACAACCAAGGCTCATCTAGCAGAATTCAGCGGATAAAAATGGCAATCACGAGATGTAAATCGGGTATGGGTTCATTTTTACACAAGCTTGAACCGTGGAGAACTTTGCTTGGATTCGATTTCATGTTTACACAAGCTTGAAACGAAAAACTATGCTTGTTATAAGTTCGCATGCCCCCAGCATAATAATGCAAATCGAGGTACATGCCCCCCAAGCTTCATTGCATTCGACAAAGTGGATGGAATGAAGGTTCACTTTCGAGATCTTGGAAAGACTCGACTGGGATTTTACAAGATCTTAATCAAAGACTCGATCTGAAAAGGGAGTTGTTTCATTTTTTTAATGAGGTTGACACAGTAAAAGAACTATCCTCATAACCCTTGTTTCATGTTTTAACGAGCTTGACACAAGATCAGGAACTATGCTCGAATACCTAGTTGCATTTTTTAAGGAGCTTGACACAGGAAAGCGAACTATGCTCCAACCAGACCCAGTTTCATTTTTTAAGGAGCTTGACACAAGATCAGGAACTATGCTCCAACCAGACCCAGTTTCATTTTTTAAGGAGCTTGACACCGGAAAAGAACTATGCTCCAACCAGACTTCATCATAATGAACGGGAAGTGGAAGCCCCCAAGAAAGTGGCTCTGGAGGGAAGGCCGACATCTTGGAAATCAAGACCTAATGCCCCCAGGACACTATGCACGATGGTGTCATCACTGGGTACGGGCACGGGGTAGGTGGCCACGTAGTTGATTTGCGGCGAGGCAGATGCAACTTGTGGATGAAAGCCAGGAGGGAAGGACGAGTGCGCCGGAGGGGCTTGTGGACGAACGAACGATAATTGATCGAACGTCACGATTCTTCCATCGTGTGGAAAACAAACCACACGGAAAAGTGAAGAAACAAGGGCTCCCATGGCATACACATAATCACGACCAAGGAGAAGACTGAAGTCTAAAGAACCTTGGGTAACCGAGACGTCTATATAGACGGTCTTGCCTCCCAAAGTAATAGGAAACTTCGGGAGGATCCCTAATGGCTGACTCGTTCCTCCATCAAACGCGGTGAGATGCGGTGCGACAGGTACAAGCGATGGGGAACCCAAAGCTCGCCAAGTAGTAACGGGCATGAGACTAACCGATGCTCCTTCATCTAACACAGTGCCGGGCAGCGCCTTATTGCAAGCATAGGCGGTGACCCAGAAAGGCACGTGGGATGGAAGGGGAGGGGTAGTCAAACGACTCCAATCAAAGGAAATGACCGAACTACTTGGTGGGGGAACCATATGGTTGCCCCCCTGCTCGGAAAGAACCGACTCTGAATCCTCGGGAGAGGTTGGGGTGGGAACACCATTATCAGGCTCCGGAGGATTTGCCGAGACGAGAAGAACATGAGAATTTTGCTCTTCCGAAATAGAGTGCTCGAGAGGGGGGGAACTCGAATCAACACTCTTTCCGACCAACGGCAGGTCTGGAACAGGCTGGGGACAGCCAGGTGCGGGAAGAGGAGCCTGGACAAGAGAGGAATCTGAAGCAATCTCTTTGTCAACAAGGGCACGATCTACAGTTGTAGAAAGACGTTGATAACCGGCGGGAAATGGATTCGGGGGAGCAGCAAGACTTTCCAACACAGCAGAGGCTTTATCCATGAGTGGACAAAGGTGAAGGGGATGTTTTCCTTCACAAAGTCGACAGGGGATTCAAAGCTTCCCTTTCTCCTTACCATTACCAACTGATGAGGTAGCATCGCCATGATCATCAGTGGACGATGAAGGGCGGGCCGGATCGTGAGACCAAACTTCTAATACCCTGGGAATGCCAGGACAATCACGAAGCAGATGGTCCTCCCTGCATAATCGACAAGGAAACTTAACCTTCCGCGGAGGAGTAGAAGGTGACCCGACTTCGGGTGTACTGGAGTGGATAGCTGGACTTGAGAGGGGACTGTGTGTGTAAGCTCTCCCTTATGAGACTTCTTCCTCTTGGTCTTCTTCTTCTTCTTCTTAGCCACCTGGTTACCCACATCGAGAGTTTCACCAGGCGAAGTACAAGAGGAAGACATAGAAGTAGGCGTCGAAGGGGAGAGAGCCACCTTAGGATCAACATGACGTTGTTCAGGTGGAGGGACTGATGGACTAACAGCCGATACGGTAGGGACCAAAGAGGTTGAAAACAACCACATAGGCAACCCGACAGTTAACCCTGGTAGGGACAACGTCGCCATATACGGAGCACCAACATTCCCAAGAGGAGGGAATTGTCCTGGGTTCCCATCAGAGGGGGAACTTGGGTTAGTGAATCCTGGAAAAGTTGCCATAGCAAACGAAAATGAAACCTACTCAAGCTAACGCACACAAGATCTAACCAGGTGATGTTATCGTGGCCGAATAAACTTTAAGACACAGGAACCAAACTTGACCTTTTCATGTTTCAAGAGTCGAGAAAAGGACGAAAAGATGACTCCAGTATCCTTCGAATGTTTAATGAGCACGAAGTGACAAGACGCTCACAGGCACCTTTTCATTTAGGGAGTCCGAAAAGGATCAAAAGTGACTGCTCTGGAGATTCTAGGTAAAAGGTGTGCCAGACTTTTCGCAAAACCACAGAATACTTTTTAGGGTATGGGTGGTCAATCTTCGTGAATGCTGTGTTCACTGCATTGCGAATCGTAAAGCGGCAGACTCGGCTTCCTATGGATAAAGGATAAAAGCCTAGTGGGGTCTCCCTATATACACGACGGTACGTGGGAGCGCAGTCCGTGTTAGACCACTATCGAGTCACAGAAGGAGGAATCACCCAACCTAATGTGAAACAACAGTGACTATGTTTAAAGACGCCGGAACACGTCTCTAACCTAGACCTCTAGATGCTTGCGTTTAGTTCCAATGCGTTTTTAGATTCATTCGGTTCATTTTATAGTTGATCTTGAGATTAAGTTTCGATTTCAGGCTCTATCGTATGTTCTCTCACAATTACCTAGATGCCAACTACATGCCAAAGAATTTCATTTTGTTCGATGAATTCTAGCTATGAGAGGGTAAAGAATTTTGATCAAACAAAACAAATACAAGCAAACGAGCAACCTAATGCAACTAAAAGCGAGGAAAGGAAACTTTTTCTTTTGAAAATGCAAATCAACGAAACATTCTTTTCCTTTTCAATTTTTTTTTTAAAAGCAAAGCCACTAGTTTGATTTTCTTTCAGTGACACAAAGCATCTAAAATAATTTGGAGGAACCAGAACACCAAGCAAAATGCAATTGCCTAATGAAAGCACACAAAGTTCCCAAAACACTCAACAAAGATTTCCAAGTCAACGAGAAAATCAAGTTCCGCACGAGCTATGTCATCTAAGCTCAGCAAGTCAAGCAAGGATTGCAAGCAAGGAGAAAGCGAAAAACACTCGGAAACACAACCCAAAGCACTTCAACAATCACTGAACAAGTGCACAAATGAATCTGAAGTTGGCTGGTCAAACAAGCAAACAAGATCCCTACGGAAGGCTTGAGACACACACGGCCACTAGATACCCTAGGGCTAGAGTGCAAAAATCAACAGAAAAGGGCAAACACCCGAAGGATGAGAGTTACAACTAGTCAATTAGAGACTCAAAACCATTCAGCAATCGAAAAAGTGACGGTGTAAACACAAACGAAGTAGCGAAAGCAAAAGGGAAGGTGTTCGCAAAACCAAAAACTAAGCAAAAAACGGAACCCTATGGATCCAGACTTCGCAATCAAGGAGTTCAGAGTTCAGACAGTGAAAAGCCAGTCACAAAGCAGGTGGAGAGAAGAAGGGATAGTCAAAGCAAGAGGTTCAGGGAGCTAATTTGGTCAAAAATGAACTTTACAGGACCAGCGCGGGTAGCCTTCAGCAACTCGGCGCTGACAGGAGGATCCCTGTAGCAACTTTGCGACGTCAGCGCGGAAGGACAAGGATAAAGCGCGCTGTCTCAGAAAAACGAGGTCAGCGCGGAAAGAAACCACACAGACGCGATGACACAGATCACAAAGAAGCGGGGACGCGATGCCAGCGCGGAAGGACACGAATAAAGCGCGCTGTCTCAAAAAACGAGGTCAGCGCGACTGTTATACGTAATGGCGCGATGAAAAGGATACCAAAGGAACAGGGGCGCGATGTCAGCGCGACTGTTCTGAATTAAAACGCGCTGAGGATAAAAACAAGCAAAGCCAAAGCAAAAACTTCCCAAACCAAAAGCAAAAACCTCCTAATAATCAAGACACTTCCCAGATGTACCCAGAAAGTTTATAAGCAGAGAGACAATCCCAGAATCTCAGAGAAAGAGACCAATCAAAGTCAAACACAAAAGTGGACTCAAGAGACAAAAAGGCTGATCCCCAGCGGAGTCGCCAAATTGTTGGAGAGGTAAATCCCCTCTACGGATAGAGGCGATCCCTACTAGCCCAGCAAGGGTCTAGCAACAATCAAACAATGCTGCTATGCATGTTCCTAATTACAATTAAACAAGAGGTAAAGAGCACCTACTTGGATTCCAGCGCTGTCGTTTGACGAAGAGATGTTGCCTTCGCTCCTTCGTCTTGGCTGATCACGATCCTCCGCGATCTCCGCGAATAGATACCTGCACACACGAAGAGGGAACAAACGCAAGCGTGAAATCTAGTAAAAGCAACCATACATCGGTCAGAAAAGATGTAATTCACATTTAACCATTGCAAGTACAAATGAGAATGGAACAATAATAGCAGTCATCTATTATTAATCAGAATAGAGAAGAGTACAACCAAATGTTCTGACGTCGGTAACCTTCTCAGGAGGGGCCAGTCAGCATGTATCTCAAGCATTCACCTTTGAGGATGATTCTCCCAAGACAAACAACTCTCTCTCTCATGCAAGCAACACAAAACAACCTTCCCTAAGCAATCAATCACTTCCACACCTAGCACACCAAATACCTATAGTAGCAGCAATCTGAGCACTATAAGCTCTATACAATCCAAGCTATGTCTAACTAGCTGCTCATGGTAATGGTGGAAGTATATGTAGGAGAAGGAGCCTCCTAAAAGGGTGGAAGGATGAGCTTATCTTCAAGGGAAGTGGTTGCAATGGGTCGAACAGACATGCCATAGAAGGGAGTCGACATTCACAAAGCTAACAACCAAGCCTGGAGTGATCTGGAAGGCTGGCTGTTTGAACAAATTCGCCCAAACTGGATCAGTGCGGATTATGAGGCAACTGACGCGATGTCGCCGCGTGTACATAACTGGGACAGTCATGTCAGCGCGGAAGAACACGGGAAAGGCGCGCTGGCGACCAGCGCGGAAAAGTGATGTCCTTCCGAGCTGGCAGCGCACAGAATACACTATGGAGCGCCGATCATCGCGGGTATTTTGCAAACAGACGCGCTGATGAATAAAACTTTAGGAAAATGGGTTTTTGGGCCAGTTCAGAAGGCATGAAGCTTAGTGATTGGCACAACAGGGTGACTGACAGGAAGGCAGTGACAAATTACTGTGTAACACCTGGAACTCTTCCAAAACTGGCAAGAAGCTGGAGTCTTCTGCTAGAGGAAGTGTTCTCAATCTGTGATGGTTTAAGGATGACCAACAACTCTGGAATGCTTAATGCAATTCCTGGAACTCTTCCAAAACTGGCAAGAAGCTGGAGTCTTCTGCTAGAGGAAGTGTTCTCAATCTGTTCATGGGCATCTTTGTCTCTGGCTACAACTCTGAAACTGGTGTGGCAGGTTGTGGCTCAGGCTCGCTTGATGTGACTTTGAAGCTTGTAGATGACCATCATTTCCCCCCCTGTCAGATACAAGGTGAGAAGATGGAGAAAACTCAACTTCAAGACTGTTCAATACTCTGGAACAAGTTTTGACATGTGTTTGGAATATCTTCTTGGCTGTTGATGCCCATTGCCAAGAAGCGATCCATCCAAGATGAATCTTTGTTCTTGCAGGATGTTTGTTTTTGAAGCATCTGTTTGAAGAATGAGTGGTTTTATGACAATGCTTACATGGATGAAGATCAAAACAGTGATCTTTCAAATGGCCAACTCGGTCACAGTGTTGGCATTTCACGATCTGTTGTTTTTGTTGTTGTTGTTGCTGTGAAAGAGGGGCAGAATCTGGAACAGCTGGAGGTGAGCTGTCATGAGGAGCAAGTGAACTGTTATGAATGAATCCAGCACTCTGAAACTGAATGGGCTTGGCATAGTCTGGAATATGAAAGTAGAAGTCCTTGTCATATCCAAGACCAGTTCTGTGCTTGTTGTGGACAAGCTGTTCCCAAGGTCTTATGATGGGCTTCGGAAGTGCAAACTGAGTTTCTGCATCTGCATGTACAATTGCTGCTTTATTGGGTACTAGATCTGAATGAACTTGATCAATATTGACTTGCTGTTTATGGGAGTCTGCTTCATTGTTTTGAACAGAAACAGGTTCAGAATGATGACTCCACTGCTGTAATTCTTCCTGCTGCAGTTGTGATTCAAGCTGCAAAAACTCTATCTTTTCTTGTGCATATTGCAGACATGTTTGAATGTCTGAAAGAGAGGCTTTGTTAATTTTGACTGTGCTGTTAGAAGTGGACATGATTAGAGTTCTCAATAACTCTAATATTCTTTCAAGCTTAGCCATTTTTCTACACCTTAAAAAAACTCCAAATCCCACAGAAAAATGTAAGCTGCTAAATATCTTCAAGTTACACAAGAAAGCCCTATAGCTTAAAGGGAAAAATCTACCAGAGATATCTTGAAACTGTCAAAATTATACAAATATCACCAGACTTTCAGAGATTCTGTTCTTTAAATTCTGTAGAAATTTCACGTTTGACTAGACCTTTTTTTTTTAAATTACGTAGCTGATTCCTTCAAACTTTATAGAACTTGCCTCTATATCCCTTCTGGAAGCTCAGGAATGCAAAAAGAATAAAAAATCCGCGAATACCAGCAATGGAGACACGGCTCAAACTCCACCTTTGCAAAATCTTGAAGTCCTCTGCGATTCTCCCAGCATTAAAGCCACAAAATGCCGAAACCACCACAAAACAAGCGATGAAAAACGCCAATCTGCAACGGCCCTGGCATCAAAATGCTCAAAGGTTTTTAACAAGGCACCTGCCAGCTCGCCGTCTGTCAAGCACTTGATCCGCCACAAACGAAACTAAAGATTTATCCCTATCCAGCTGCAATCCTCAAGCAGCCAGATATTGCTGCAACGTATATCGGCAACTATAAATGCAGCATTGCTTTGGCCCACGGATTAAAGAAAAATGCACACAACTACACCTTCCCTTAAAGCACAGGAGCGTCTAAATGTCAACAGAAATCTTCAAGAATCATTTCCTAAAAAAATTGCTGGATCTGAAGAATAACCTGAAAAGAATTAACTGCTCTGAAGATCTTTTGCAAGGCAATTCAACAGAAGCCTCGGATCATTAAATCTTTAGCCGAATCAAGAAATTTGACGCCCTGGCGCTTAGTGAAATAAGCAAGCAGAGCCGTTTTACCTCAATATAAAAGTTTACGATGAGCAGATGCGAAGTTTATTTGGGATTGGTTTTGGTTCTGCTTTTGACGTTGCAATCCACAGCCAAGAAGAATAACGAAATTGAATGGAGAAATGAGCAGGCCACTAACAGAATCACTGAACTCCCTGGTCAGCCTTCAGATGCGAACTTTGCCCAATATTCTGGATATATAACTGCAGACAATAACGTCGGCAGAGCCCTTTTCTACCAGCGATACAAGGGGCACATAAAATTGCAAACCCTCAAGATGTTAAAACTCAGACGACAATTTGGCACATGCCTTTCAATAACGCATTCAACTGAAACCATATAAATGTCGATACTAGGAGCAGCGTAACAGTAGGAAATACCAAGCGTTCATCAAAACGGTTCTGACACCATAACGTTCTTCTGGGCGTTCATCATACGGTTCTGTTACCAATGGGCAGCGTAACGCACCGTTCAACCCACGTATGCAGGGGTTACACTCATGAATGCCTCTGCGAATTCAAGTGCGCCTTTACTTCAATCAAGCTTGATTAACGCCTTATGTGCTAGCAACTATGAACGTTGCACACACACCAGTCTCAACAGCGTGCTGCCACTGTTTTAACGCTGGTTTTTATACTTGTTGAACGCCCTTCAACGCACAATACCACTGCAGACTCAATCTTAAATGCAGTCTTTGTTTCCGTGTGCACAACCTCAATGCTTTTATTGAATAGTCGTTGTCATGTTTCCAGATATAAATTCCGCCTCCTTCGTGCTTTAGGTTGTGACAAAATTGCTCAGTCGATCTAATGTAGTGTGCATTGTTTCTTGTTGCTCCAAACAAACATTCCGGCTGCCACCAGTTCAGGTGTAGGAATAATTGGCGAGCAATTTATTCTCTTATAATCCGTCCAACTTGGTGTCAACCCAATTGATGCTCAGACCACTGTAGATGTGGTCGCCCTGCTAGATCAGTGTCGCATTGCCACTGACAACCATGCCTTCAAAGACGTCAACAATGCATTATCACTCCAACCCACAACATGTAAATTTACCTTGCACTCTGCTACACGTTGTCTCCCTCCTGATTTAATGCCAATTATCGCGCACCGATATTCTTCAACGATCTGAGCCCAACATACTCCCTCAAATCGCACTTGATCAGTTCGGCAACCATGATAGGCATAGCCGGGATCATTTGTTCGCACAGGAAACCTTTGAAACGGTGGCTCTGATCCCTTTCTTGTCCACAGCTTGCGTCATATTAGCAAACGTCCTCCATCAATTCTTCAGGTAATGAATCCTCATAGGAATTGAATTCAGCTCCTCTTCGATCCTTCAATCGCTCTTCCACGAGGACAAATCAAGCCCACATTGCTGTCTAATCCAACGTGCCAACACCAATTCCACTTAAAACTTCCTTACGCATCTCCTAATTCAGTTCTTTCTTCTACAATTTTAATTGAAACTGCCTATTAAATCAATTTGATGCTATGATTTCTCCTACGTGCAAAATAGCATTAATATTCAACAAATCAATTCTTCAAAAATCAAACTCAAAAGGCCATCATCCATGGCTGGCTATCCACTGCAATTAACCACCATTTCGCAAGTCAGACCAGCGATATTCACTGAGCATAATGGTTGGAGGGCGGCCTATTCAGAAAATAAAACGTATACTGACACCATCTGCATCGAGCAGGCTTCAGGCAACAGCAGCGTATTATATGGGAAACTAAATCGGTATGGGCAGCGTATTATATGTGTACCAGCAGCATACCAGCAATGTACATATGTCAAAGCAGATACCACAGTGTACCAGCAACGTATTATATGTCAGAGCAGAGCAGAGGAGCAGCGCTTTTATATGCAGGTGAATAATAGACAGAGAGCAGTGTTTTGTATGCAAGTGGAGCAGCGTTCAGGCCAATGGAAGTGTCAGAGCAGGAGAATAATGTCAGAATTTTCTATTTGGGGAATGTGCGCAGAGAAAGCAGCTAAAATACTGCTGATAAAACATTCATGAAATGCAGAACTGACTTGCACAGAAAAGCCATAAAACAAATGGCTGAAATTGGAGCAGGACCAGCAATCGCCCGCTCTGATACCATGTTAAACACACATGGACAACAAACAATGTGAAAGATAAATCATGTAGTACATTTTTTCATTAACATCAGATATACATTTATAGTACATTATGTGACTCTTGGGTTTCAGATCCCAAGGTCTCTTGGACTGCTTAGTCTTTTCGGCTTCCACACTAACCCATTAGGATTAGGTGTCCAACAAATGAAAACCATACACATAAAAAAATAACATATTCACAGGTTGGTAAATTTTCTGAAGGTTATGAAAAATTATAAATAGATTTAATAGGTAAGCTCATGTATTCTTCCTATCTTTGAGTTTTTGTATGATAATTATTTAAAGGACAATACAATTACATGTCAATAATCAATCAAGCGATCAATCACTTACTAACCAATAAATCTTATCCCTATGATTGCAACCTCAACATAACAAAAATAAATTCCTATTGTATACCATGGATGCGATTTAAAAAGACTTTATATCAACATTGAATAATAGAAAATATGTAAACAATGAGTTCATGAATAAGATAAGTCGACGATATAAAAATATTTTACCATGTAACCATACTATAACATAAGTTAGATAAATAAACATATCTAAAAATGCCATTATGTATCCTATTTTAAAAAATCCTTAATCTCAAAAATATACTTTAAGTAACTTAAAAAAACCCAAAATGAGTTATAAGAAACAAAAAGAAAAGAAGATGAAATAAATAGATGATGGGAACTTAGTGGATCTCTTTAAACATTCTTGACCTCATGAGTGAACCAATGCCCCATTGGTAGGAAAGACATACTTCATGGGATTAATATGAGAATTGGGTCACACAAAATGTTGGAAATAATACTGAGAGGGGGGGTGAATCAGTATTATCAGATCAATCAAACTTTTTCTATTTCATACTCAGAAACATATACGCTACTTCAATTAAGTGAACCCGCGTGTACACGCTACTGTGTCTAATGAAACTCGCGTATATCCAGAGATCTTATAATTCAGTTAGCTTAATCTTCAGTAAATGCATCAGATCATTATTAAGCATATTAACAGTAAACAGGTGCAGAATAACAGAACAGAACATCACACAAGAGCCACACACATGAACACAAAGATATAAGGTGGAAACCCAATGTGGGTGAAAACCACCTGCTGCAAGTCATCTCAATCTTCTTCTTAATAAGAAAATCCTTTTACAATATTTGTACTGGTGCAGTCTTATACCAGTACGGGAGCTACAACCCCCTTTGCTCTTGTACTAGCCGATCCATTTACTAGTACGCAGGCTGCTACCTGCTACAATGCTCCAAAGATCTCCTTTAGCTTTTGTACTAGCTTAGATACTAGTACGTAGGTGCTTGCCTACAATCTTCTCACCTCCAGGTACCACGTTTCATCAATTTTCAGACTGGATACACTGAAGCACAACACATAATCTGTAAGGCCACTTTTCATCCAATTTTCATACTGGACCCATAACTATCATTGAAGCTCAAAACAATCATCAAACCCTGAATCACTGAAACCCTGTTAACAACAGTCACCAGAACACAGAGCAGACACAGAACTCTGTAATAACCATCAGATCCATCTGCAACTTCAAATATTAAGATTTACAATGTATACGCTACTTCGATGAATCAAACCCGCGTGTATACGCGCTTTTATCAAAGCCAACCTGCGTACAGATCTAAAAATAATTTCTCATAACTTGCAGCTGTACCAGACATCAGTCATACTCATAACACTTATAGAACAATACATGCGTCAGTATGTAGATCTAGAATAAGCATCATAAAGATAGTTCATTTCAAACCATTTGATCCCGATCTCTCCTTAGATCTAGTTCTCCATCAACAGGTGAGATCTCTCCTTAGCTCAGATCAAGCAATGCATCATCAACCCATAACCCTGCATCCTGGATCTAATGCTTCATCAGATATTCAAGACATTTCAGATGCACTTGCTTAATGATTTCCTTCTCCTTATATATCCTTAGGCCTTGTTCAATACCAAGGGCCACAACCATAGAAATCCAATACCATCAACTTTAAAACTAGGGATCAACACGTCCGTCGAGACACAAAGGTCCAAAACCATAGGCACAACTTCCAAGGACTAACCGCCATGGACCAAAATGAGTTTTCCACATACACGCGCTTTTAATGAAGCCAACCTGCGTGTACACGTGACTTGGGCTTAACGAACCTGCGTGTATGAACTTTCTCTTCTTCTTATAGTCTGATCATCAATTCCTTGCTGCTGACCTTCTGTACTATAATTTCTCATCAGTGTGGTTTGCCATCAAGGACAACACTTGTCTCATAATGCCAACAATCTCCCCCTTTGGACTTGATGGCAAAGCTAACTTGTCACACTTAGAACTATCATCTGATTCCTTTGAGCCGTCTTCCATCAGTCACATCTGATATCTCTTCTGAAGATTCATCCAGTTATACATAAGTGAGATATTCTTCTATGAGAGGGTTGCCATCAAGTACAACACATGCATCATAATGCCAACAATCTCCCCCTTTGGACTTGATGGCAACAACACCAAATCACTCTCCCCCTTTGACATCAAGGGCAAAGGGTGGACCAAGATATTCTCTTCCTTTGCTGAATCATTCCACTGTCCATACTCCCCCTGAGTACCAGCTGAAATCTCTGAATAATCTCCCCCTTTGTATATGCCAAGGTGTACCAATCTGTCCATGCTCCCTCTGAGTACATGCTGAATCTCTGTGCCGCTGAAGTGTGCTGTTCATGCTCTTCCTGACTGTAGGCAAGATCTACAAAAGATGTTCTTCAAGAAGAACATGACTCTATACATCATAAAAGACCTTCCTATCACCAAAGACTCATACATACATCCATCTCTCAACTAAGTGAGGATATACAAACATTGACTCATCCACCCAACCAAGTGGGAATACATCAAAAGTTTACATATGACAACCAATCATATTGCATCAATCATCCCAGGCATAGTGGGGAAACCAAAATAGGCCGTTACATGACCTTGACACCATGAAAGAGATACCACAAATGAGATACATGACATAGCGACAATAGATCTAGACCAAGACTTATGAAAGTCACAAATAACTGATATCACCAGCATCTTGTCAATCAGCATTCAGATCAGCAACCAAGAGATCCTTCTGTTCTCCTTTCGCCTTTGTTCCATCTGAAACCAACAACAAAAGTGAACCAGAACCAAAAACTTTAAGATAATGCCAACAATGCATCATTGGAAGATTATCTGCTCCCCCTGAGCCTGTGCCAGATGATCTCTGTCAGACCCATATCAGACTTTCTGCAACCAACATCTGTCCCTGCTGATTTTCTTAAAAACTCCATATACGCGTTTGTATACACATAAGCAAGCGTATATACGCGGATATCCCTTACGAAACACGCGTATACCATATACGCGACTATCCTCTTGTAAAACCGCGTATGCACGCGAATATCCTTTAAACAGCACGCGTACACAAATTTCCATATCAACAACCTGTAAATGTCCTGTAGAGAATAGGTCATCAACCTATAACAAGGTATGTCTGCATCAATTCATCCCTTTGAACAGAATTCAGAGTCATTCACATTGTATCATGTGTGAAACCATCATAGCCATTTCATCAAGCTCTACATGATCCAAGTATCATTACTTGGGAACATCTGCATCAATTAACATATGTAAGGATCAACCTATCATCATATAGATAAGAACTCATCACCATGTCTCCAATAAAGCAACTTTGAGTAGTCATCCATGTATCAGCAACAATCCTTATCCACAAGAGTGCCTGCATCATAACTGTATGATCTTTATGCATATGACAACAGCAGTATATAAGTGACTCATCATCAAGTGAGGAAGATATGTATTCAAGCTTTGTACTTTTCCTTGTTCTTATGAAGATCACCATGTAAGCACCATACATGCATCATCAAAGAATCAACCATAAATCTGATCTGAACATCTTCTATGTAACTTCAAGAATCATATGAGAGTTTATCATAGACAACTCACAACATCTTATCATAGCAAGATACATCATTTATCCATATAAGAATCATCACCAAGGATTATTAACCATAATGCCAACAATGAATTACTAAAGGCATATGCTCCCCCTCAACCAGTGCCATCTGTTAGATCTGATCATGCATATATCAGCAATAAGCATCAAAACATCATCATCCTCAAGTTAGGATCAAAAACACTTCTAGACATCATACAAGTAACAAAACATTTCCACACATCCTCAGCAGACTGTAGCTATTAACCAATAGAGCAAATAATGGACTGAATCATATCAGATGCCTTTTCTGAGCCTGTCCCCACTGCTTTTCTTCAGACTGACATATACGCAACTTTGCAGTGTCGAACTCGCGTATATACGCGACTTTTCTTTAAGGAACTTGCGTATGAGATTCAGGATACTGAAGGTTTATACTTTCAGCTCCCCCTGAGTCTGATATGTCTGTGCTGTGCTGTGTCTCAGTACATTGTGCTGACTGTACTTCCTTCTTCCTCCATATCTTCAAGTGTGATGAGGTTTTCTCCTTTCGGTGAGATGTCCATCCTTTGTTCCTGCATTCCTTTGCTATATGTCCAAGCTTGTTACATGCATAACATCTAACATGTTTCATGTTCCTTCTGTAGCAATCAGCAGCTTTGTGACCATACATATTGCAAGTAAAGCAATATCCATTAAAGTACCTTGATTGAGATGACCTGTCCGCGTAATAGTCTTGAACTCTTCTTCTTCTACATCTAGCTGCAACATGTCCAAGATTATGACATACATAACATTCAACATTATTCATAGGAGGAGTAAAAGATTTTCTTTGAGGAGTCTCTTTCCTTGATTGTTGATGGGGTTGACCTATCATCTCCTTGTTGATCATTTTAGATTTCTCTTTAGAGTTCCTTGCCTCACCTTGTGAACTAGATTCACCTTCAACAGATTCATGAAAACCAAGACTAGTCTTGATAGCAGGAGACCTTTGACTACTAAGAATATCATCCAAGGCTTTAGTACTATCTTGAAATCTCAAAAGTTTATCCTTTTCTTCTAATTTCCCTTTCAAGATATTTACCTCAGCTTGAAGTTGTTCCTCCTTTTCTAGACATTGCTTCTTCATGTCTTCTCCATCTTTCCTTCCTTCTTCCAACTGATGCCTCAATTTGAGAATCTCCTTTTCTTGTTCTTCATTCAGATCCTGCTGCATTTCACGAACTCGGAAAGCACATTCTAGTTGAGATTTTAAGCTGGTGACTTCATTTTCTTGTTTTGCAATAGCTTGGAGTAGATCTGTATTCTGCTTCTTTGATTCTTCAAGATCTCCTTTTAGTGAGGGGATTGTAGCTTCAAGATTTTCATAGTAGCTGGATCTATCTTTGAGTTTCTTGATGGTTGTGCTTCTTTCGTTGACTTCTTTTCTTAATGATGTCACTTCATGATGCAATTTTTGACATTGGTCTTCCTTGTCCTTGAGAAGCTTTCTTACCTTGTTTCCTTCTTCTAGTTGGGCCTTTAGTTCGGTAACTTCTTCTTTGAAGGCACATTCCCTTTTTTTCAATAGATCTTGTTGATCTTTAACTTTGTCTGTAAGCCTTCTAAATAATGCCTCTATTTGATACTTTTCTTGCTCACCCATAAAAGCATGTTCAGTAGTTTCACTATCACTTCCATCACTTTCACAAGGAAATATAGCAGGAACATCAGAGGATAACACATTCATACCTGATAATGATTCTGAATCTGATTCTGAATCTAAAGAGCTTCTTATACCTAATCCCCAATCGACTCTCCCACTGTCATAGTCCTTCTGAGATGTCTTCTTCTTCTTATGAGCTTTCTTCTTAAGCTTCTTTCCCATTGTTCCACGGATCTCCTTCAAGCGATCAAGCTTCTACCAAAGGACCTGCTCTGATACCAATTGTTGGAAATAATACTGAGAGGGGGGGTGAATCAGTATTATCAGATCAATCAAACTTTTTCTATTTCATACTCAGAAACATATACGCTACTTCAATTAAGTGAACCCGCGTGTACACGCTACTGTGTCTAATGAAACTCGCGTATATCCAGAGATCTTATAATTCAGTTAGCTTAATCTTCAGTAAATGCATCAGATCATTATTAAGCATATTAACAGTAAACAGGTGCAGAATAACAGAACAGAACATCACACAAGAGCCACACACATGAACACAAAGATATAAGGTGGAAACCCAATGTGGGTGAAAACCACCTGCTGCAAGTCATCTCAATCTTCTTCTTAATAAGAAAATCCTTTTACAATATTTGTACTGGTGCAGTCTTATACCAGTACGGGAGCTACAACCCCCTTTGCTCTTGTACTAGCCGATCCATTTACTAGTACGCAGGCTGCTACCTGCTACAATGCTCCAAAGATCTCCTTTAGCTTTTGTACTAGCTTAGATACTAGTACGTAGGTGCTTGCCTACAATCTTCTCACCTCCAGGTACCACGTTTCATCAATTTTCAGACTGGATACACTGAAGCACAACACATAATCTGTAAGGCCACTTTTCATCCAATTTTCATACTGGACCCATAACTATCATTGAAGCTCAAAACAATCATCAAACCCTGAATCACTGAAACCCTGTTAACAACAGTCACCAGAACACAGAGCAGACACAGAACTCTGTAATAACCATCAGATCCATCTGCAACTTCAAATATTAAGATTTACAATGTATACGCTACTTCGATGAATCAAACCCGCGTGTATACGCGCTTTTATCAAAGCCAACCCGCGTACAGATCTAAAAATAATTTCTCATAACTTGCAGCTGTACCAGACATCAGTCATACTCATAACACTTATAGAACAATACATGCGTCAGTATGTAGATCTAGAATAAGCATCATAAAGATAGTTCATTTCAAACCATTTGATCCCGATCTCTCCTTAGATCTAGTTCTCCATCAACAGGTGAGATCTCTCCTTAGCTCAGATCAAGCAATGCATCATCAACCCATAACCCTGCATCCTGGATCTAATGCTTCATCAGATATTCAAGACATTTCAGATGCACTTGCTTAATGATTTCCTTCTCCTTATATATCCTTAGGCCTTGTTCAATACCAAGGGCCACAACCATAGAAATCCAATACCATCAACTTTAAAACTAGGGATCAACACGTCCGTCGAGACACAAAGGTCCAAAACCATAGGCACAACTTCCAAGGACTAACCGCCATGGACCAAAATGAGTTTTCCACATACACGCGCTTTTAATGAAGCCAACCTGCGTGTACACGCGACTTGGGCTTAACGAACCTGCGTGTATGAACTTTCTCTTCTTCTTATAGTCTGATCATCAATTCCTTGCTGCTGACCTTCTGTACTATAATTTCTCATCAGTGTGGTTTGCCATCAAGGACAACACTTGTCTCATAATGCCAACAATCTCCCCCTTTGGACTTGATGGCAAAGCTAACTTGTCACACTTAGAACTATCATCTGATTCCTTTGAGCCGTCTTCCATCAGTCACATCTGATATCTCTTCTGAAGATTCATCCAGTTATACATAAGTGAGATATTCTTCTATGAGAGGGTTGCCATCAAGTACAACACATGCATCATAATGCCAACACAAAATGACATTAAGAAATAAAGAGTCCATGAATTTTCTCATTTATAAAAATTTGACATCTCTTAGAGAAAACAATGTGCCTTGAGTTTTCCTTATAGGGTATACAAGTGGGATATAATAAGTCAATACTCTTTGACAATGCAGATAATTATTGTGATAGTTTTTCTTCCTTCCTAACACAAGCTTGCTAAAAAATGTTCTTCTCCCATAGTCATGGAAGATCTCATGTTTATTTAGATGAGATGGCTATTTCTAATTCTTAATCCTAATTATGGGGCTTTTGAAAACAAGAAATGTGAACGTGAGGAAAAGCAAGGTAAATTTTATCTTCACGATGCCTAGAAATCCCAAGCAACTACATGCACTCATTTTAACACTAATGTTTCTGTGTTTTAATTAGATGGGTCAAGGTGGTCATATAAATATCGAGATAAGGCTAATACTCACCTCCTATTTTAAAATATTTATCCCCAACATATCAAAAAGGCACACATGAAATGAATTAGTCTATAATAAAGTCCATACTATTATAGTGCGACAATTTTTAAGAATTAAATTGCGTAACGAGTTTCACGTAGTTTTGTTGGGTGTTGATGTAAATTATGGAAACAAACAAGGATTGAGTAAGAATGCTAAAGAAGGATTGAGTTTCCTCAGGATGAGGTGTTCCTTGGTTATATGTAACACAGGTATAAAGAAATGGAATGGAAAAGGTATTGAGAATAATTATATTCCACAACTACAACTTTAAAACATTTTTAATAAGAAATGTACATACATAGAGAAGGTTAGTCAAAAAGAAATATTTTTAATAATGATTATGTTAATAGTTCTATTAAAGAAGCCACCTATAAACATTGAAATAACAAAGTACATAATATTAAATGTTATACCTTATACATATTTAGAAGTTGATTGTTGGGTTACATATGTTTAAATATGAATCACATTACATAACATAAAATCTATGCATATTAATGTAGAAATTTTCTATAAATTGCAACTGCTTAAGATTTGAAACTAGAAAACAAGAGATAAAATTTTACAATATAGATTTGCGGAGTAGAAATCACAATTTAGAACAACATGCACAAACATGCAACAAGTAAAACAAAAGGTACACAATGATGTCTATGGGAACCCAACTAGGAAAAGCCCCTCATGCCTTTTTCACATTAATAAATTCAAGAAATAAATTATTACAATTACATGCTTCATCTCTGAGCACCATCTGCAAAGGTAAAACTATTCTCCCTACTGAATGAGGACATCTGACCAACACTTATCTACTTTATGACTCATCCATCTTCCTATTTCCTTGCACAAATTTGAGCTAATTCAAGCTCCTAAGCAATAGGTAAGTCCCTATTTCTTTGTGCAATTCCCAAGGATTGATCAACTACATGCCTGCAAAATTTTGTACACTCAACTAGTATACAAATAATTTTACATTAGCCTTAATTCCTCCACTCTAGCTAACGAATTCAAATTCCATGCATGCATGAGCTATTTTGGGTTGATTGATCAGTTAACTGATAGATCTCTGAGTTAGATTGTTGTCTTACTACACAAATTACCTTCAACTAACTTTATTAATTATTAGAGGTCAGTGAACTAAGTACAACTAAAAATAATTGAACTAGATTGCTAAAATTTAGCAATCAACACATGCATGACTGAACTCCAAGCCTAAAACTTGAATTTTTTGAGTTAATTGAGTGACAAGAGCCATGAAACTCTAGTTAAATTCCTCCAAGTTGACTTGCTAATGTGGAAATTTGATTTACTCAATTTGACTAAGGCCAAAGTCAAATTGAGCCTTTCTTGCTGGAAATTCTAACACTCCCTATTAGAAATAAAGGGATTTTGCACCACCCCTTTCCAACACCTATGGAATGTACTATAGCACTACCTCTCATTGTTTTTGTAGGTACTTAAATAAATGCAACTGAGAAGCATTAAAAAAAACATTTAATCAACTATGTCTCTGCAATTGTCTACACGAAAGACTACACTGATGTTGATTCTACATTGTGTCTCCTTCATTGCCATCAACACTCCTTTGTACTCCTTAGCATATAAATGCACCAATTGACACTGATCCTCCTACTATTGAACACTGAGGGCCCCTCTAGTAGGGTAATGATCCATGAGGAAGACACCTCAATGGACCCTGCCCAAATTCCTTTCAACTCCGGGGCTAAGGCTCTACATCACACCACCTCACTCCTAGAGGTACGTCTACTCTTTCTCCCTCTTCCAACTTCGATCGAACTCTTCTTCTATTGGAGATATATGGTTGGTCCTCATTATCATCATCCTGTCGATCATCCCAACCACCAACTGACCGAGGATCCATATTGAGAGGTCTATCGTGCTCCCTCTCAACCACTACATCTCTAATCTTTTCCTTGGTCCTCAAGGCTACATATATATCTTCCTATAATTTGTAGAGGTTCTCGATCCTGACACCAATTTTCTTGATCTGACCTATAGCAAAATGATTGAGGTAGTCATTTCCATTTCAGAAGGCTACCTCATACCCTCTATCTTCAATCCTTAATTTGTTCATCAAACCAAGTTTTCTGGCACCACTACTATTTTGAAATAACTCAATGAGGGTCTTCCACATAACAAAGGGAGTCTCCTTGTCATGTAATTTCAAGACTATTTGGTCTCTCACACCCTCCAAGATGATCCTCTTGGTTCTAGCAACATCCTTCTTCCATTGGGATAACTGTTGTGCATCCAACTCTAGAAGTTTTCCAATATCAATATGACGTGTTCTAATACACCATTATCATCAACAACTGCTTCCATTTGGTAATTCCATGCTATAAAATTCAAGATACCCTCTAGGGCATACTACAATATTAGTCTGTTGAAATCCATTCTCCCGAATGTGAAGAAAAAATTGATACACTGAAAGTGTGGTTCGAGATTTCTAAAGAACAAATTTGAAATAATGGTCTCTAATGTGGTTTCAGGGATGTGATACCATGTAGAAATTTCAATTGGTGGAGATTTAAAACTGAAAAACAAGAGGCAATATTCTACTCTACTAATCTATGGAATAGAAATCACAATTTAGAACAACATGCATAGCCATGCAACATACACCACAAGTAAACATTGATTTGTAAGGGAACCCAACTGGTAAAAACCCCTCAAGCCTTTTTTCATTAATTATTTGAATAGAGAAACTATTACAATTGAATGCTCTAGCTCTGAGCACCACTTGCAAAGGTAAAACTATTCTCCCTATTGAATGAGGACCTGTCGCCAACGCTTAGCCACTTTATGCCTCCTCGAGCCTCCTATATCCTTGCGCAAATATGAGCTAATTTGAGCTCCTAAACAATAGGGAATTCCCTATTTCCTTGTGAAATTACCAATGATTGATCAACTACCTGCCTACAAAGTTTTGTACACTCCACTAATATACAAATAATTTTACATTAGGCTTAGTTCCTCCACTCCAACTAAGGAATTTGAATTCTATGCATGCATGAGCTATTTTGAGTTGATTGATTAGTTAAGTGACATTTTTATGAGTTAAATTGTTGTCTCACTACACAACTTACCTTCAACTAACTCTATTAATTGTTAAAAGTTTGTTAACTATGTAGAACTAAAAATAACTAAAGTAGGTTAGTTAATTGAGTGACAAGAGCCATGTCACACTAGTTAAGTGCCTCCAATTTGTCCCCCTAATGTCGAAATTTGATTTATTCAATTTGACTACGGCTAAAGTCAAATTGAGCCTTTCTTGCTCTACTTTCTAACAATTAAGTTGCGCATTGTTGGATTACAAATTTATTTTAATATAGTCATGCACGAAACAACATCTTCAATTATTATTTATTTTCTTCATTGACATTGGAATAAATATTTATGAAGGATACAAAATTTAAGGAAAAGTTTGTATTTTGAGCAGTGTTGTTAAAATTGTGATAAGATCGCGATAATTTCCCTACGCCGATATTATCCTGAGTTTTTTTATTTTATTTTTATTCTAGGTAAGGGCTACTTCTATTAAAAAAGTGAAAAATATATGTACAGAGAGGTCATGACCTCAGAGGGGGATGAAGCCATCCCTCAACCAGATAACCTGATAAACATAAATCCCCGTGACAACAATCCCGGGATTGAGAAAACTTAAGACATATTTTTCAAATCCCTTACAGACAAAAGTGTGAACCAGAGCTGTGATCATCACTGCAAAACTATCGAAGACTATGGCTTTACTGATAATCATTCTGCCTTGATAGCCATATACAAAATTTGACAAAAACAATAGCTTTCTGAGCCATGACCTGATACAATTCATTATACTATAATGGCGAGTATCGTTACCAAACCAGGAGTTGAAAAAAAACAGAATTACCATTATCCAGAGAAGCATAACAGAAAGATAAAAAGACCAGAAGAGAGACTGCCAGCAGTGTGCATTGTACCGAAGACATCAAGCATGTTTCTGAGAGTCCAGAGCGTCCCTTTCCACCTGGCTAGGAGAGCCCATCCACGTGACGACAGCGTTGTCTTCATCTCCCATGTCGCCGCCACCTGGAGGAGTTTCCAAATTCAGAATGCCACCGGGAGGGTGCTCCGGCTCGACCGCAGGCAAATTGCGCTGTGTAGAGTCCACTGGAGGCTGAGGAGCTTCAGGCGCATTCCCCTCTTCCTGCACATTGTCACCATTGAACACGACACCAGCCACGTCTCCCTGAAGAATGCTATCGTCCTGAGACTGAGACGTAGTGGTATGAACAGAGCTGCTGGGCTTATCCTCCTCCTCAGCTAGGATCACTGTAATGCTGGCTGACAGAACGGGTTTATTGAGGCTACTGGGAAATTTGAAACGGGTGGTTTGGAAGGAATTGTGCGGGAAGGGCTTGCCATGATCAAAATATGGAGAGGACGGGGAGGCTGAAGCCAGTGGAACTATATGCTGGGGGGCAGACTAAGAAGCGCGGCCGTGATTGCCACTGGTTCCTCCATGGCGAGAACACCACGACGTCGCACCATTTTCAAACTAACAGAGAGACCTGGGAAGGATATTAAGCAGGACCAGATAGAATAGGGCCGAGAGTGGGCGAACCAGGCCGAAACCAGATTCCGGATGAACTTCCAAGCGGCCAGAACGAAAGAGGGGTGCGGGATAAAAAGCAGACGGACATGGAGGGAGCCGAGGAGAGCAATAGCAGAAGCCAGACGCCGAGCCATGGATAAAACAACCTACGCGGGATCCCGAACTGGGTGTGCATTCATTGTCGAATGCTTAACCATCATTCTGTACCCCTTAGCATTCATATCAGTTGCTGTGGGTTTGTGGGAGCTGTGCCCGATTTCTAGGTGCAGAGACAGCTGCCGGCGGAGGGTTAATCCGCCTTACATGAACCTCGAGGACACCCGCATCCGGGTGATATTATCGCGAGTTTTATTCGATATTACCACCGATATTTTTTTTTACCCAATTTTTTGGAAAATATACCGATTTTTTCCAAAAAATCGTGATAATTTCCGATTTTATCGCGGACAATCAGGGCAACGAGGTTTTATAATGAATTTTTGGTTTTTTTTACAATTCATTTGCACAGTCAGGCACACGGAGGGCAGAGGAGCGTTGGAGAGAGCTGGGAGACATTGCTTGGAGAGGGTTTGAAGATTTTTCAAGTGCTTAGAGGAGAAAATCAAGAGGAGGAGATCGATTATCTCCATAGAAACGATATGGTGACCAATTTTTTTTTTTTTGTTTTCATTGTTTTTGAACATTGTTTTTGGTTGGGTAACTTGGTATGGGCACCAACGTTTTTTTGTTTTCATTGTTTTTAAACATTTTTTTTGTCTTTTTTTCATTGTTTTTGGTTGGGTAACTTGGGTTTGTAATAGGGTTTATGAAATTTGCCCAATGTAATTCTTTTTTTTTTGTTTTTCTCGGTTGGGTTTGGATTCTGGAATGGGGTTTCTTGAAATGTATGTAATTTATTTAGGTTTTGTACAATGTAAAAATTAAAATACTAAATTGTAAATTTGTAACTTGTAAATACTAAATTGTAATCCTTATTTTCCCATAGGTTCACAACTTCACCGAAACACCATTCAAGTTTTCAACTTCAAGGTTCAAAAACAAACATGCCAAGGAAATTGGATCCTTTCTGGGAATATGGTGAACCTAAAGTTCCGAATGATAGACTAAACTTGACTTGCAAGTTGTGTGGCCACCCTATGTCCTGGGGGGTGTACAGATTGAAGTATCACCTTGCACAAATCCCTGGATTTGATGTGGGGCCTTGTTCAAATACAAATCATGAACTCATCCAAAGAACCCTGAAAGCATTGGAAGTTTTAGACGAAAATAGAGAGGCCAAAGAAGAATTGAAAAGGAAACTAAAAAAGTCAGCTGAAGCAAGTGGCACTGGTTCTACTGCAGCATCAACCATTCCAGTAGCTGCCACATCATTTTTTGTTCATCGAACCACACCTGGTTCACAAACCATCTATCAGTTCAATGCTAAAAAGAACTGAGAAGAGATGATAGCTCGGGCGATGATAGCTTATCTCTGAGAACAGATGTGGTGCCTACGTGCCTCTGAGTTATGTTACAATGAGGCCCAAGGGTCCATTTATTATTGAAAAAGAAGAGAAAACCATAAACAACAAAAACCTTATCCCGAGGAGATGTAATGTTAAGAGTTTGTGGGCCCTATTGGGGTTAGTTGGGCAATAAACTTCCTAGGGTCATAACTTGGTGATATTATCTTCGTTTGGTGCAAACAATACCTTGTTGGAAAGGTATCTTTGATTAATATAGGATTTGTGGAAAACCCCTTCCTATGGATATGGACCTACAACACACCTAAAAAAAAGTCATTTAGGGGGTTAAAACTACTTCGGAAGTTGAGGACCCGAAAAAATGCTAAAAATAGTAAATCCTGAAATAAACAAGGAAATAGATGAAACCGATTAGAGGTCTAGGTGGAATAGGTGGGCTGCCACCAATATCCACCTAGATCATGGAGACTTGTATCTCTACTACAACTATATAGAACATTCAAATCTATGAGTTTGAGCTTCCTCCCTATAGATTACCAGTATTTGTACCAGTGAGGATTTTTCCCTTGGAGTACATTAGACATATTCTAAACATGGATGACGTATATTTTGAATCAATTAAAAAGAAGGCACAATTTAAATTGAAGGCACATATTGGGCCTTATATTGTAAATACCAAAGAAACAACAAAAGAAGTGGATGAAATACTAAACCAAATGAAATTTAAGCTAAGCTTCACATGGTCTTATGATCCATTAGGTATAATTTCAAGACTAAGATTTGAGCAAAACACCACACCATATGCACACAAACCTAGGCCAAAGATAAAGAAATGTGGGAATCAGGATCAGTCGATAGAGAACACATTACAAGAGGCTAAAGAGAAAATTGTTAGTCAACCATCTCTACAAACTCCTATTCCAAAGGACAAAGAAATCGAGAGATTAAGGGAAAGTATGTCCCCTACAGATTCAAAATCTCAAGCTGCATACTTTCATGTTTTCAAGAGGATAAAAAAGGAGCCAAAGACTAATACTAAGATGGATCTAAAGGTGATACTTAGATAATGAATATTTAAGAGGAATCCTCATAAGAAATGGGCCTATAGGAGTAAACCACAATGGTTTCTATAGGTATTCCCACAAATTCATTCCCAAGTGTTGAGGAGACAACAAAGTCACCTATGCCTTCTACATCTCAGTTTCCAACACAACAAAACATTTTTCTAGATACATGGAGATCAAGAAGAAGAATGAAGCATTGAAGGCTACAACATATTCAACGTTTTGGAAGAAAAATGCTACTACTCATTAGAGGTTGTTGGCTACACTTGACATTGAGAAAGGGAAGTTCCAATTAGCGTTCTTGGAACCCATAATTCCTATCACCAAAAGTACAGAAGACTAGAAAGCTTTAACATTTTCTTTTCATACTGAAAAGGTCCATGTAATTGATCAAATTGATTTGAATAAACATGCAGGTGAAATGATCTATTCAACATAGACAAGTTCAACCATTTTTGCCTCAAAATTGTAGGCCTCATTAAATAATATGCATTTGTATCTAAAGAAAAAGTGAATGTCATATTTGGTTAAGGACACTAGAACCAAATATTTGGAGGGTTTAGTGATAAAAATATGATATGATCCTAGTAACATTAAATCAACTAAGGAGATAAATAGAAATAAAGATGAAGATATTCAAGCTCTGAGGAAACAACTAAAGCTTCCAGCCATAGAGGACCCTCAGGCTAAAGAAGTAACTAACTCGAAGATAGAAAATGAAAAGCTGTTCAAACTAATAATTGAACAAAACACTCCAATTTAGAAAATGGAGGCAGACATGGAGGTTCTGTTAAAATACGAGGAGAATTAATAGTTACAGGTACATCAACATAGCAGGAAGTACAACAAGCAATAGGGAAATCCATTGTAGATTCTTCTGAAAAGCTAGTAAAAGATTTAGGAGAAATGTCAATAACAAATAGGGAAAATGAGAAGTTACTAACAACACTGACAAAGATGGAGGGAAAAAAATTAAAGTTGATAATGCATATCTAGTGGAGGTGCAGAGAAATTTCATACTGACTAAGAAAGTTGTGAAATATAAAAACCAATCTCTAACAACTCAAATGTTGGCAGAGGCCAAGAAAAGTATATGGCATAACATCAATTCCAATATTATAGAATTGTGGCCATCATTTAAAATTATTTTTGAGTAGGAGGAGATAGCACAAAATTTAGTGTGTTGCAAGAAAAAGGACTTCCCGCTTTGAAAGCCTCTAATGGAAAATTGATTCCATTATAGAACTATCAATACTAGTTATGCAACATAGCTACAAATGCTTCCAAATTCACCAAGGTAGAAGGAATGATAACTGTAGAGGCTTTCTTTGAAGGAATACAATATGACCTCTACATTCAACATGAAGTCCACCATTTTTTTCTTAATAAGTCGACTTTCCAGACATATATAGAGGTAGGTGAGAAATTACGGAGCATGGTCAATTTCTCCATTCCTAGTGAAGAGGGGTGGGATAAATTGCTAGAGCTCGTTGAATAAGGGTAAACAATAATCCTACAAATTGCGAAGGAGGCAAGCAAAAGAAGCACAAAAGTAGCTATAAGTTAGCAACAATTCTCCTCAAAGTCTGAATAGAGCATAAAAAATAGTCCATGTTTCCTATTACTTAATTCTATTTTTGAAATATCTACATTATTTCAGTAGATATTGCTTGTAATAAATTTTATTTTTAAGTTCAAATTAATTCAAGACAGTCTCTATATATTTTGTAAAAAGATTTAGAAAGGGTTGGATTATGTAAAAGAGAAGATCTCTTCTTTGATTGTAAGAAGCAAAATATATTTTGTAGTAATCAATTCAGTAACACAGAGGCAATTTGGTTTCAGGATTCTTGTGTCAAGAAAATGGTGATGTTTCCCTCTTTGTAAATATGTTTTTCTTTCAATTCCCACATGGATTTTCCTTCTTGATTGTTGCAAGAATATTAAGAGTTGAATTTACTTATGGTACTCTGCCCTGGCTTGTTTAAACAATCTTATATATTTTCTTTCTGAGATTAAGTATAGAATTCATTTGCGTATGCTCTATATTTAATTGATCCTAATTCTTATTCATCTCATCAACACCACAATAGCTCTATGAGATCCAAGAGTTTGCCTACCTCACCATGTTTCCTCTCCTCTATTTATTTTAAATTGATTACTGGAGATTTTATTGCTCCATGCCCAATGCATTTTTCTTTCATTTTACAATCAAAACTTAAAAAAAACTATCTTGAACTATCATAACTAGCATAATATCTAAAAAATAAGATTAAAATCATACAGAGAGAGCCCTCTCTGAAGCTAGAAGGGTTAGATCCCAAATTTAAAAGTGGTTTGTGGTTAACTCTATAGTTTTGCTTTTCAACCTAGGAAAATTACAGAGTGCTAACAAATGGTGCATACCACTTCACTTGGCCTTTATCACCAAAGCACAATTATGCAATTAAATCTAATTACTAGACATTGTGTTATCATGATAGTGTGTGGAAATAAAAAATAGGTGGATTCATTTTGCTAAATGATTTAGGTTTCTCTCAATAGAAGAGGGGAAATGGTGCATTTTGTTTTCAAAACATTATTTTTCCAACTATGTTCCCTTTTCATTGGTGATTCAAGTCAATGCTGCATACCATTTCTCTTGGCCTTGATCACGAAAGCAAAATAATGTAATTAAATATAATTACTAGACATTGTGTTATCATGACGATGTGTGGAAACCCAAAATATGTGGGTGAATTCATTTTCACGCCACTCTTTCTTTTCCTTGATTACATGGGTGGATGTGGTCATATTGATATACTAATAGGGCGCATGCTCACTTCTCAGTCGAGAGTCTTTATTCCTGGTCTATTAAAAATGCACATAAGGAGTGAATTACTCCATGTTATTTATAGTCTCATAAATAATGATATAGTTTAACAAATTTCTAGAATAAATTGCAGATTGAGTTTCAAGGAGATTTCTTAGGTGGTGACATTTAATATGACAATAAACAAAGATAATTAAGAAGCATAAAAAAATATGTACTTTCTCAATGATTTATGTTTCTTGACTATTTATGACCCAATAAACTGTGGGTGTACCATATGAGAGAAATAAGACTACATGGAATATTATAAAGGAGGATTAATGCAATGGTTAATCCAATGTAGGGTTCCCAATTCTGGGGGGGGGGGAATTTCCAACCTCTTTGTCCAACAATGCTTTGCAAGTTTCTTTCAGTTTTTTTTGTAAGGAGGAATTCCAATAAAATCATTTCTATAAGATGTGAAATTGTTTCATTTAAATTTTGAGGTGAAATTCCACTCAGACCATTTATGTAAAATGTAGACTTTGCTTCTACTCAAACAATTTTGAATTAGTAGAAATTCACATTCTAGGTTATATGCATCCTTTAGTTGCCTCTTTTGTCATGATAAAAAGTAGACCTATTTCATATATGGGTTATTCGAGAAAGTATTTGGATGGATTATTTGAGAAAGTATTTGGATCTGATGTTGTTATATCTAATGCTTAGATTTAATTTTAATAGTATTTTAAATTTAATTATTCAGGTAAGATTTTTAGCTAATTCAAGTTTATGAGAGGTTGAACTAATTTCATTTTGAAATCAACTCAATATGTAAATTTATAACTTCCACGAACTTGTAGGAAATTCAAATTTATTAAATACGTCATTTTTAGATACTTA
The DNA here is from genome assembly GCA_031772625.1 of Pinus tabuliformis. Classification (NCBI taxonomy): domain Eukaryota; kingdom Viridiplantae; phylum Streptophyta; class Pinopsida; order Pinales; family Pinaceae; genus Pinus; species Pinus tabuliformis. The sequence goes on along the minus strand of CM062815.1, from coordinate 794,349,031 downwards.
ACTTCATATATTCTATTGTTGAGAAGGTATAACATTGGCTTAAATTATTTAATGTTTTAGAATTCTTTTAGAATAATTTTCTATTGTCTTATGGAAAATGGAAAGGTTTTCTAAAGTTAAAAAAGAAAAAGTATTTCATGTACTAAGTAAAATGGAAAGGTTTTCTAAAGTTAAAAAAGAAAAAGTATTTCATGTACTAAGTAATTTTATGTTGTAATGGTTTATAAATGAAAATCATACACATAAAAAAATAACATATTCAGAGGTTGGTAAATTTTCTTAAGGTTATGAAAAATTATAAATAGATTTAATAGGTAAGCTCATGTATTCTTCTTATCTTTGAGTTTTAGTATAATAATTATTTCAAGGACAATATAATTACATGTCAATAATCAATCAAGCGATCAATCACTTACTAACAAATAGATCTTATCCCTATGATTGCAACCTAAACATAACAAAAATAGTTTCCTATTGTATACCATTGATGCGATTTAAAAAGACTTTATATCAACATTGAATAATAGAAAATATGTAAACAATGAGTTCATGAATAAGATAAGTTGACGATATATAAATATTTTATCATCTAGCCATACTATAATATAAGTGAGATAAATAAACATATCTAAAAATGCCATTATGTATCCTATTTTAAAAAATCCTTAATCTCAAAAATATACTTTAAGCAACTTAAAAAAACCCAAAATGAATTATAAGAAACAAAAGAAACAAAAAGAAAAGAAGATGAAATAAATAGATGATGGAAACTTAGTGGATCTCTTAAAACATTCTTGACCTCATTAGTGAACCAATGCCCCATTGGTAGGAAGACATACTTCATGGGATTAATATGAGAATTGGGTCACACAAAATGACATTAAGAAATAAAGAGTCCATGAATTTTCTCATTTATAAAAATTTGACATCTCTTAGAGAAAACAATGTGCCTTGAGTGTTCCTTATAAGGTATATAAGTGGGATATAATAAGTCAATACTGTTTGACAATGCAGATAATTATTGTGATAGTTTTTCTTCCTTCCTAACACAAGCTTGATAAAAAATGTTCTTCTCCCATAGTCATGGAAGATCTCATGTTTATTTAGATGAGATGGCTATTTCTAATTCTTAATCCTAATTATGGGGCTTTTGAAAACAAGAAATGTGAACGTGAGGAAAAGCAAGGTAAATTTTATCTTCACGATGCCTAGAAATCCCAACCAACTACATGCACTCATTTTAACACTAATGTTTCTGTGTTTTGATTAGATGGGTCAAGGTGATATCCCGATGAGGCTAATACTCACCTCCTATTTTAAAATATTTATCCCCAACATATCAAAAAGGCACACATGAAATGAATTAGTCTACAATAAAGTCCATACTATTATAGTGCGACAATTTTTAAGAATTAAATTGCGTAACGAGTTTCACGTAGTTTTGTTGGGTGTTGATGTAAATTATGGAAATAAACCAGGATTGAGTAAGAATGCTAAAGAAGGATTGAGTTTCCTCAAGATGAGGTGTTCCTTGGTTATATGTAACACAGGTATAAAGAAATGGAATGGAAAAGGTATTGAGAATAATTATATTCCAAAAGTACAACATTAAACTATTTTTAATAAGAAATGTACATACATAGAGAAGGTTAGTCAAAAAGAAATATTTTTAATAATGATTATGTTAATAGTTCTATTAAAAAAGCCACCTATAAAAATTGAAATAACAAAGTACATAATATTAAATGTTATACATTATAAATATTTAGATGTTGATTGTTGGGTTACATATGTTTAGAAATATGAATCACATTACATAACATAAAATCTATTCATATTAATGTAGAAATTTTTTATAAATTGCAACTGCTTAAGATTTGAAACTAGAAAATAAGAGATAAAATTCTACAATATAGATTTGCGGAGTAGAAATCACAATTTAGAACAACACGCACAAACATGCAACAAGTAAAACAAAAGGTACACAATGATATCTATGGGAACCCAACTAGGAAAAGCCCCTCATGCCTTTTTCACATTAATAAATTCAAGAAATAAATTATTACAATTACATGCTTCATCTCTGAGCACCATCTGCAAAGGTAAAACTATTCTCCCTACTGAATGAGGACATCTGGCCAACACTTATCTACTTTATGACTCATCCATCTTCCTATTTCCTTGCACAATTTTGAGGTAATTCAAGCTCCTAAGAAATAGGTAAGTCCCTATTTCCTTGTGCAATTCCCAAGGATTGATCAACTGCTTGCATGCAAAATTTTGTACACTCCACTAGTATACAAATAATTTTACATTAGCCTTAATTCCTCCACTCTAGCTAAGGAATTCAAATTCCATGCATGCATGAGCTATTTTGGGTTGATTGATCAGTTAACTGATAGATCTCTGAGTTAGATTGTTGTCTCACTACACAACTGACCTTCAACTAACTCTATTAATTGTTAGAGGTCAGTTAACTAAGTACAACTAAAAATAATTGAACTAGATTGCTAAAATTTAGCAATCAACACATGCATGACTGAACTCCAAGCCTAAAACTTGAATTTTTTGAGTTAATTGAGTGACAAGAGCCATGAAACTCTAGTTAAATTCCTCCAAGTTGACTTGCTAATGTGGAAATTTGATTTACTCAATTTGACTAAGGCCAAAGTCAAATTGAGCCTTTCTTGCTAGAATTTCTAACACTCCCTATTAGAAATAAAGGGATTTTGCACCACCCCTTTCCAACACCTATGGAATGTACTATAGTGCTACCTCTCATTGTTTTTGTAGGTACTTAAATAAATGCAACTAAGAAGCATTAAAAAAAACATTTAAGCAACGATGTCTCTGCAATTGTCTGCACGAAAGACTACACTGATGTTGATTCTGCATTGTGTCTCCTTCACTGCCATCAACACTCCTTTGTACTCCTTAGCATCTAAATGCACCAATTGACACTGATCCTCCTACTATTGAACATTGAGGCCCCCTCTAGGAGGGTAATGATCCATGAGGAGGACACCTCAATGGACCCTGCCCAAATTCCTTTCAACTCCGGGGCTAAGGCTCTAGATCACGCCACCTCACTCCTAGAGGTACGTCTACTCTTACTCCCTCTTCTCACTTCGATCGAACTCTTCTTCTATTGGAGATATATGGTTGGTCCTCATTATCATCATCCTGTCGATCAACCCAACTACCAACTGACTGAGGATCCATATTGAGAGGTCTATCGTGCTCCCTCTCAACCACTACATCTCTAATCTTTTCCTTGGTCCTCAAGGCTACATATATATATATATATATATATATATATATATATATATATATATATATATATATATATATATATATATATATATATATATATATATATTCCTATAATCTGTAGAGGCTCTCGATCCTGACACCAATTTTCTTGATCTGACCTATAGCAAAATGATTGAGGTAGGCATTTCCATTTCAGAAGGCTACCTCATACCCTCTATCTTCAATCCTTAATTTGTTCATCAAACCAAGTTTTGTGGCACTACTACTATTTTGAAATAACTCAATGAGGGTCTTCCACATAACAAAGGGAGTCTCCTTGACATGTAATTTCAAGACTATTTGGTCTCTCACACCCTCCAATATGATCCTCTTGGTTCTAGCAACATCTTTCTTCCATTGGGATAACTGTTGTGCATCCAACTCTAGAAGTTTTCCAATATCAATATAATGTGTTCTAATACACCATTATCATCAACAACTGCTTCCATTTGGTCATTCCATGCTACAAAATTCAAGATACCCTCTAGGGCATACTACAATATTAGTCTGTTGAAATCCATTCTCCCGAATGTGAAGAAAAAATTGATACATTGAAAGTGTGATTCAAGATTTCTAAAGAACAAATTCGAATTAATGCTCTCTAATGTGGTTTCAGGGATGTGATACCATGTAGAAATTGCAATTGGTGGAGATTTAAAACTGAAAAACAAGAGGCAATATTCTACTCTACTAATCTATGGAATAGAAATCACAATTTAGAACAACATGCATAGCCATGCAACATACACCACAAGTAAACATTGATTTGTAAGGGAACCCAACTGGTAAAAACCCCTCAAGCCTTTTTTCATTAATTATTTGAATAGAGAAACTATTACAATTGAATGCTCTAGCTCTGAGCACCACTTGCAATGGTAAAACTATTCTCCCTATTGAATGAGGACCTGTCGCCAACGCTTAGCCACTTTATGCCTCCTCGAGCCTCCTATATCCTTGCGCAAATATGAGCTAATTTGAGCTCCTAAACAATAGGGAATTCCCTATTTCCTTGTGAAATTACCAATGATTGATCAATTTCCTGCCTACAAAGTTTTGTACACTCCACTAATATACAAGTAATTTTACATTAGCCTTAGTTCCTCCACTCCAACTAAGGAATTTGAATTCTATGCATGCATGAGCTATTTTGGGTTGATTGATTAGTTAAGTGACATATTTATGAGTTAAATTGTTGTCTCACTACACAACTTACCTTTGACTAACTCTATTAATTGTTAAAAGTTTGTTAACTATGTAGAACTAAAAATAACTGAAGTAGGTTAGTTAATTGAGTGACAAGAGCCATGTCACACTAGTTAAGTGCCTCCAATTTGTCCCCCTGATGTCCAAATTTGATTTATTCAATTTGACTACGGCTAAAGTCAAATTGAGCCTTTCTTGCTCTACTTTCTAACAATTAAGTTGCGCATTGTTGGATTACAAATTTATTTTAATCTAGTCATGCACGAAACAACATCTTCAATTATTATTTATTTCCTTCATTGACATTGGAATAAATATTTATGAAGGATACAAAATTTAAGGAAAAGTTTGTATTTTGAGCAGTGTTGTTAAAATTGTGATAAGATCGCGATAATTTCCCTACGCCGATATTATCGCGAGTTTTTTTTTTTGTTTTTCTGCGTAAAGGCTACTTCTATTAAAAAAGAGAAAAATATATGTACAGAGAGGTCATGACCTCAGAGGGGGCTGAAGCCATCCCTCAACCAGATATCCTGATAAACATAAACCCCTGTGACAACAATCCAGGGATTGAGAAACTTAAGACATATTTTTCAAATCCCTTACAGACAAAAGTGTGAACCAGAGCTGTGATCATCACTGCAAAACTATTGAAGACTATGGCTTTACTGATAATCATTCTGCCTTGATAGCCATATACAAAATTTGACAAAAATAATAGCTTTCTGAGCCATGACCTGATACAATTCATTATACTATAATGGCGAGTATCGTTACCAAACCAGGAGTTGAAACAAAATAGAATTACCATTATCCAGAGAAGCATAACAGAAAGATAAAAAGACCAGAAGAGAGACTGCCAGCAGTGTGCATTGTACCGAAGACATCAAGCATGTTTCTGAGAGTCCAGAGCGTCCCTTTCCACCTGGCTAGGAGAGCCCATCCACGTGACGACAACGTTGTCTTCATCTCCCATGTCGCCGCCACCTGGAGGAGTTTCCAAATTCAGAATGCCACTGGGAGGGTGCTTTGGCTCGACCGCAGGAAAATTGCGCTGTGTAGAGTCCACTGGAGGATGAGGAGCTTCAGGCGCATTCCCCTCTTCTTGCACATTGTCACCATTGAACATGACACCAGCCACGTCTCCATGAAGAATGCTATCGTCCTGAGACTGAGACGTAGTGGTATGAGCAAAGCTGCTGGGCTTATCCTCCTCCTTAGCTAGGATCACTATAATGCTGGCTGACCGAACGGGTTTATTGAGCCTACTGTGAAATTTGAAACTGGAGGTTTGGAAGGAATTGTGTGGGAAGGGCCTGCCATGATCAGAAGGTGGAGAGGACGGGGAGGCTGAAGCCATTGGAACTATATGCTGGGGGGTAGACTGAGAAGCGTGGCCATGATTTCCACTGGTGCCTCCACGGCGAGAAACACCTTGATGTCGCACTATTTTCAAACTAACAGAGAGACCTGGGAAGGGTATTAAGCAGGACCAGATAGAATAGGGCCGAGAGTGGGCGAACCAGGCCGAAACTAGATTTCGGATGAACCTCCAAGCGGCCAGAACGAAACAGGGGTGCGGGATAAAATGCAGACGGACATGGAAGGAGCCGAGGAGAGTGATAGCAGAAGCCAGACGCCGAGCCATGGATAAAACAACATGCGCGGGTTCTCGAACTGGGTGTGCATTCATTATCGAATGCTTAACATCATTCTGTACCCCTTAGCATTCATATCATTTGCGGTGGGTTTGCGGGAGCTGCGCCCGATTGCTAGGTGCAGAGACAGCTGCCGGTGGAGGGTTAATCTGCCTTAAATGAACCTCGAGGACACCCGCATCCAGGTGATATTATCGTGAGTTTTATTCGATATTACCACCTATATTTTTTTTACCCAATTTTTTGGAAATTATCACGATTTTTTCATAAAAACGTGATAATTTCCGATTTTATCGCGGGCAATCAGGGCAGTGAGGTTTTATAATGAATTTTTGGTTTTTTTTGCAATTCATTTGCACAGTCAGGCACACGGAGGGCAGAGGAGCGTTGGAGAGATATGGGAGACATTGCTTGGAGAGGGTTTGAAGATTTTTCAAGTGCTTAGAGGAGAAAATCAAGAAGAGGAGATCAATTATCTCGATAGAAACGATATGGGGACCAATTTTTTTTTTGTTTTCATTGTTTTTAAACATTGTTTTTGTATTTTTTCATTGTTTTTGGTTGGGTAACTTGGTATGGGCACCAACTTTTTTTTGTTTTCATTGTTTTTAAACATTGTTTTTGTTTTTTTTCATTGTTTTTGGTTGGGTAACTTGGGTTTGGAATGGAGTTTATGAAATTTTCCCAATGTAATTTTTTTTTTTTGTTTTTCTCAGTTGGGTTTGGATTCTAGAATGGGCTTTTTTAAAATGTATGTAATTTATTTATTTTTTGTACAATGTAAAAATTAAAATACTAAATTGTAAATTTGTAACTTGTAAATACTAAATTGTAATCCTTAATTTCCCATAGGTTCACAAGTTCACCAAAACACCATTCAAGTTTTCAACTTCAATGTTCAAAAACAAACATGCCAAGGAAATTGGATCCTTTCTGGGAATATGGTGAACCTAAAGTTCCGAATGATAGACTAAACTTGACTTTCAAATTGTGTGGCCACCCTATGTCCGGGGGGGTGTACAGATTGAAGTATCACCTTGCACAAATCCCTGGATTTGATGTGGGGCCTTGTTCAAATACAAATCATGAACTCATCCAAGGAACCCTGAAAGCATTGGAAGTTTTAGACCAAAATAGAGAGGCCAAAGAAGAAATGAAAAGGCAACTAAAAAAGTCAGCTGAAGCAAGTGGCACTGGTTCTACTGTAGCATCAACCATTCCAGTAGCTGCCACATCATTTTTTGTTCATTGAACCACACCAAGTTCACAAACCATCTATCAGTTCAATGCTAAAAAGAACTGAGAAAGAACAAGTTGACAAGTTGCTGGCAAAATTTATCCTCTGGAGTGATATTCCTTTCAGCATTGTAAGGAATAATCCATTTTTCCAACTTGCTGTTGATGCTATTGCAAGTGTTGGCCCAGGATACAAAATCCCTTTTTATCATGATTTCAGAGGTCGGATTCTTCAAAATGAAAATCTTGAATGCACCTAAAGATTGGAGGATTTTAGGGCATCATGGGCACAAACATGATGCACTGTTATGTTAGATGGTTGGACAGATCAAAAGGGGAGAACCCTTACAAACTTCTTGGTTAGTTGTCCCAAGGGGACTATGTTTATCAAATCTGTTGATGCATCTGCACAAATCAAAGATGCAAGAACTTTATGTGATTTGCTAGATGTGTTTATTTTGGAGGTGGGTGCAGAAAATGTTGTTCAAGTCATAACAGAAAATGCTGCAAATTATGTTGCTACCGGCATGATGCTTATGGATAGGAATCCTACTTTATTTTAGACACCTTGTGCTACACACTGTATTGATTTGATGTTGGAGGACATAGGGAAAATTCCCTTTGTCAAAGATATTGTTGATTCATCCAAAAGTATTACAAAATTTATACGTAACCATACATCTGTGCTTAGCTTGATGAGAAGATTCACCAACAACAAGGAGTTGGTGCACCCCACCATTACACGGTTTGCCATGAGTTTCATATATGTTAAATTCCTCTTGAATTCTATGTGGGATGTGAAGAGAATGTTTCTTTTAGAGCAGTGGCATGCTTTGCCAATGAGCCGCAAACCAGAGGGAGAGGCCACATGTAGACTAGTTTCATACCAAGAAGACTTCTGGGTGGGAGTGCAGGAGGTGTGTGTCGTTATTGAACCTTTGGTAAAGGTTCTTCGGTTGGTTGATGGTGAGAAGCCCGCAATGGGCTATTTGTATGAGGCCATGGACAAGACCAAATAAGCCATTCAGGCCTACTATGATGATAAGGGAGATGATGGGTTTCAGAGACAACTCCTCCTATGGGGAGTGATTGATCAGCGATGGAACTACACACTCCATCGTCCCCTTCATGCTGTTGGGCTTTTCCTAAACCCCGCATTTTCTTACGCATGTGGGTTTGTATTTGATGCTAAGATCATGGATGGATTCTTATCCCATGTCTAGAAGATGGTGTGATCTCCAGAACAATGTATAGAGATCTCTAAAGAAATTGAGATATATAGTATGACAGGTGGCACATTTGGCTTTGAGATGGCTTTCATTGATAGGACGATTAAAATGCCAGGTATTTTTTACTTGTAACTTTGTTTCAAATTTCATTGTCTCTTCAAATTCCATTTTTTTCTTATGTTTATTTAAAATTTTATTTGTAATTTTTTTGTAGATGCATGGTGGAGAATGTATGGTGGCAGGTACCCCTTCTGCAAAAGCTTGCCATTCGCATCCTTAGCTAAACATGAGGCTCCTCAGGATGTGAGCGCAACTGGTGTGTATTTGAAAAAAGACACAACAAGAAGCGCAATAGGTTAGCACTTCAACATTTAAAATATTGAAAATTTCGAAATAAACTTTTGAATTAATTAAACAATATTTTTTTTAAAATTATTAATTATTATTTCATGATCTTTGTACAGGTTGGAGTCCCAACGACTTAATGACATGGTCTATGTCTACTACAATCATCGATTGTGGGTGAGACAACTTGAGAGGACACCTGATGTGGAGGCCATCTCATTGGATGGGATTGACACCACTGCTGCATGGAGGGTTGAGGTCGAGAGGCCTCTCATGGAGTCTGTTGATGATTGGTTAGTGCAGGATGTAGTGGAGGGGGAGGAAGAGGAGAAGCAGGAGGAGGAGGTGACACCACCTGCTCGGGCTACCCCTGTCACTAGTAGAGGACGTGGTCTACCTCCTATAGCTCCTACTTCTAGTTCTTTAGCTTCTAGAGCACATCAGACTCCACTTCCAGCTCCACTAGCACGACCACCAACATCTACATCTAGACGGAAAGGGAAAGCTGTGGCATTTTCTCGCAAGAGGGGCAGAGGAAATAAATAGGATTAGTCTTTAGTTATTTTCTTCATTCTATTGTATATGACATTATGGCATGATGAGATACATTATTATATTTTTTGTTGATATTTTGAGGTTGAGTTGGGACTCAGGAGTCAGGACTTACTATTCAGGACATGATTCAATGTTATGTGTAATTTTAGCACTAGAAATGATCTTAAACATCTTATATATTATTTCTTTTATCATATTTATGTGTCAATGTATTTATTTTATGTTGTAGATGGTTTAGATATTCGAAAAATTGAAAAAAAATAAAAAAAATTAAATATTTTTGTACCAAACGATTATTTCCCAATTATCTCCGATTATTTCTTGATAATTACGATTTTTTCAAATTTTTTCCTCGTGCCGATATTATCTCGATAAAGATTAATGCAATATTGATTTTGAGAAATTTGGTTTCTCAAAAGATAATAGCTTTCTTAAGATTGATCTTAATTAAAATATTTAAATAAGATTATGAGGTAAAAGCTTAATGCTTAATTTGTTAAAAAAATATTTGTATATCAAATGTGGCAACCTGTTTTCGATTATGATCATTAATCTTAGATTAAAATAATAATCAAAGCAAATTCAAATCCATCTTAATTCAAAATCTTTCCAAAAGACTCAAATCAATTGTTGAATTGAGACTTTTGTGATCGATAACAGTTATAAGAAGAGCTTCGGCGTAAATCACATATAAAAAGACCTTTGTCGACGCATTTTGAGCCAGCAAGTGTGGCTCATCCTCAGGACAAGTTGAAGAAACAGATCCAACTTTGCGTGTTAAATAGTCTGAGCAGGACCTCCAATAGCTATCTAGATTAACGGCTAGCTTTGACTTAAGGACAATCAAAAAGTCAAATTGATTATTTAAAGGATGATAGTTAATGACCATACCTATATATAAATATATAATTATATAAATGAAATAATTTTAGACGGGGTTTACGTCAATAATTAGTTAAAATGTATAATTTAATAATTAAATTTTTTTATTAAATGGGAATTAGTTAAATTGAAGACCTAACTTATTTATAAATAAGGTAAATGTAATTAAATAAAATAAATAATAATACAAATCAGCAAATAAATAAATAATAATAATATATATTTGTTAGATAAATAAATAAATAGATAAGAATATATATATATAATAAAAATAATATATATATAAATTAGTTATGAAAGAAATAATAAAGTAAATAATAATAAGAAAATAAAAATGATAATAATACTAATATATATTCGTTAATAAATAAATAAATTACCAATAATAACAATATATAAAAATTAGTTACGAAAAAATAATAAAATAGATAATAATAATAATAATAATATATATTCATTAATAGATAAATAAATAAATTAATTAAAATATATAATAAAATATATATAAAAAATAATAATATATATAAAAATTAGTTACGAAGAATTAATAAAATAAATAAATAAATAATATGATAATGATGATGATGATGGTTAACGTTCGCTGAGACCAAATAATGGTCTATCAGACCTAAAGAAACAAATTATCTATTTTGATTTAAGATTTTATTCCTATGCTCAAAAAGCTTGGAGAGAAGCCTTCCGAGCTCACTATAATTTTGACATTGTAAAAGGCTAGGAAGGTCAGTATTGTAACAAAGATTGTGAAACTGAGATCTAATGTGGTTATATGCGGGGCACTCTAAGAGGAAGTGGTTTTCATCCTCGATGTTCCTATTCTCACATATATGGCAGATCCTTTCCGTCCATGGCGTTTTAGGAACTGCCCAACGACCTGTTTCATTATGGAGTTCATGAGAATTCGTTCTAATCTTTGCTATATTAATTTTCTTCTTTGAGCTAGTTAAAATAGAGAGATACTTTTGATCTTCTAGGGTGGGGTTGATGACCTTCTTATAATAACTTAATTTTCTTTTAGCCGCTAAGTCTTTCTCACACATTTTTTCTTTGAACTTAGAAGTAACAATATCTTTAATGTTATTTATGTTTTTCAATGCATCATTTTTGTTGATCTCCCAATAGTTTAACCAGGCCCTTGTGTCTTTATGCCACCCTCGATTGAGCCTTAGGTGGTTTTGGCTAGAATTTAAAGCTAGCTTAGGAAGTCTATGATCGTCTATGTTACTGATTTTGTGCTTGTACAACAGAAACCTAAGCATAACTAGGCTCTCAATAGGGAAAAGACCTGCTTCTATAAGGAGAATAGGATAGGGTGTATTACTTTTAATTTTCACGTTATAAGTTATAAAATGCTTCTGGATTTGCTCAATCTTTCTCCATGATTCTCTGGAGATGCTGCAACCCCAAACCTCACAGCCATATAAGATAACAGGAGTGACTAAAGTTTCAAAGAGGAACTTCTTTTTATCCCACATTACAAGGTTTTCTATTTTACAATTATTTTCAAGACCAAAGTAAGCTTTCCACCCCCCATTAATCCTTTTCTCAATGCTATGGTTCTAGTTGAGCTTGTGATGAATATCAATTCCTAGGTACTTGTAAGAATACACTTCCTCCAAGTTATTATTGTCATATATAAAATTAGCGTAAGTGTCCTTCTTGGATTTGATAATCATAACTTTTGTTTTGTCAGTGTTAACAGTCATACCCATGGTAGAGCAGAAATCCTTAAGAAGCCTGAGTTGCTTATTAAGATCGGATGGGCACCTTGCCAAAAGAACAATATCGTCAGCATAAAGAAGAAGGATGACGACTATCCCAACTAAGATCGTGCCATCACATCCTGCTTCCTCTAAATAGCCTTCGATCTTATCGATGTAAATGCCAAATAGGGTAGGGGAGAGGGGGCAACCTTGTTTAACTCCGATGTTACACTTAATATCTTTCGACCACCCTTCATTGCTCTTTAGCTTGGCAATTACATTCTCATATAACCTTATAGCGGCAGCTCTCAACTCGAGAGGAACCTTTAGCTCTTCTAATCTATTCCAAAGGTTGTATCTAGGAACCGTATCGAAAGCCTTTCTAAAGTTCACAAAGCAACAAAATAAATTGGATTTATCATTACGACATTCCTCTACAATGATCCTAAGCGTAACAAGGTGGTCTGTTGTTGAGTGATGCCTTCTGAAACCTGCTTGGCCTTTAGCCCGCTTACCTTCACTTTCAAGCCATATGCTTAACTTCTTTTCCAAAATACTACCATATAACTTAGCTAAGAGAGAGCTGATCACAATTGTTCGATAATTAGAGGGGTTATTTGTATCCCCACTTTTAAAAATAGGGATAATGAGGCTCTCAGTCCAAGGTTTAGGGAACCCTTGCTTGACTGCTTGATTAAAAAGCTTGTGGATGTGGGGGATGAGGACAGGACCTCCAATTTTTAAGATTTCCGCTTGGTAACCTTCAATGTCCTTAGCTTTCCCATTAGCAAGGCGATTAACCCCAAACTTAATGTCTTCTAAAGAGAAAACTTCTTTCGTTGTGAGAAGGGTTTCCAAATTATCCACGACATTTGGAGATTCATAAAGCTTTTTAAGATAGGAATTCCAATCGTGAAGAGCAATTTTATTATTATCCTTAGTCTTCCTAGTTAGAAATCTGCCTCCAAAATTTCTTAGGAGCTACCTTAGAGAGGTGTAAGAGATTCTCCTGTCTTTGACGAATGTACTGCCTCTTTTTCCTTTTAGTTAGGGCTTTGTATATTTTTATCTTGTCCATTTTAAGAGATTCATCAACAACTTCCTTAATTTCTCTCCTTGCACTTTTACAATCTTTATCATACCATGGATTGGTTTTGCTATTTCTTTTATTATTTGAAACTTAAATTGAGAACTTGTTAATAGAATATGAGAGGGTTGTAGTAAAATTATGATAGAGGTCTTCTATGGTGTCTATATTAGATAAAGGAAGCAAATTAGTTTTTAATTTATTTAGAAAGAGATCATTTTTATTTCTATCAACTATTAAGTTCTTTTGGCTATAAGTATTATTTTCTATGGGAACTCTATGCATGACAAAATTGAGAGTTATAAGTAAAGGCCTATGATCAGAGTCAGGTTCGTGGTCGTTTAAGATGTCAAAATTTATTATTTCGTTGTATAATGGGAGATCGGAAAAAACGTAGTCTACCACGCTGCTACCAAGTCCATGGATGCAGGTCATCTTGCTAGAATTGGGCCACTTCTTTAGACCGTTGCAAATTATGAGATCCTGAGCACTACAGAGCTTGACTAGCTCCGACCCAAACAAATTTTCCCCGAGATCTTCAGAGTTCCTTTCGTACCTGCTAGCCAGAGTAGGGTCTTCGTCTAACCAAAGAGGATTAGGGTTGGAATGATTGCTTACAATAATAGCTTGGTTGTTTGAAGTTCGAGCATTAAAGTCACCTATTAAAAGGATATTACCGTCATTCCTTAGGCTAGAAATATCATTCTCTAAACCATTGTAAGGGTTAGTTTTATCTAGATTCTTCTTCTTATAGAAGTTAGAATTAATGGGGGGAAAATAACATATTTTTTTTTTGCTTGTTAAGACTAACCTACGCACCCACGGGGATTTGAACCGGTGACCTATCGCAAGGAGTGCCTTAACAACGCACCCATTCACCGTCAATCCAAAGCCCCGTGGGCGGGGGAAAATAACATATTGCTATGTAGGACTTTTTATTATTAATGTCTTTGATCTCTATCCAACTATATTGGTTGTGAGGGTCGTTTTTATAAATCCTAACATGGGGGGAGATGTTCTTCTTAATGTGACAAGCTATTCCCCCAATGCCTCTACGGGAGGATCGCTTGTTCCAGGTAGACCATAGCGTAAAGCCATTTATGTTAGGGACCTTAGATTCTTCGTGCTCCCAAGTTTCAACAAGCAAAATAATATCAACATCATTTGAAATCCAACTTAGCTTGGGGCCTTTGTTCCATGGGAAGCCCCGACAATTCCAAGAAAGGATCCGGAGCATGTTTAATTGCTATTGATTACTATCTTTTTGGTTTCTATCTCGAATGAAGGCTTTTCTATTTGTGATTATTGCCCATTTTCCTTCCTTTCTAGCTTCTTTTACCTTTTGAACCTCCTTTCTTAATTCTGCTTGGTCTTCTGGAATGAGATCTTCATTTATGAATATTCCCATTCCTTTTAGACTTGAGGTTTTACTAAGTATGTTGTGCTTATGATGAGTGGAGCTCACCTTTATGCGGATTAGTCTTCCTTTATTCTCGGTTAATTTCCCCAACCTTGTTGCTTATGTGAGACACATTGTTTCAATTTGTAATCTATTATGTAGTTCTGTCTGGGCTAAGGCTAAAATATCCTCATCTACTTTCTCTTTTAACACTTATATAAATTATATTTAAATTATTATTAACTTAATATTAAATAAAAACACAATCTTCTCACATATATATAGACACACACTCCATGGGAGTGTGAGATTGCACAAAACCATCCTATGTATAGTGATCAAGTGTCGGATTACAAAAGTCAACAAGATGGGAAATTGGATAGGTGCCCTAAAACTGTAGGCAGTGAAGGCCAAATGATTAACGGTATAAGTTAGATGGTCAGATCTCCAGCGAAATTAATTTGTAAAACCTTTTATAGTCCGCATGCAAAATTGGTTTAAGTCAAGCGAATGATTTGATCCATAAGTATTTGTGTCCCTTCAGTTTCGACCATTTGAGAACCGGTCCGCATGGTGCTCTTCATCGGAATTCAAAACGTTTCTGTCATTTCTGGAATTCAAAACGAGTTCTGTCATTTCTGAATTCAAAACGGCTTCTGCCATTTCCGGAATCCTATGGGCATCGCAGGCACTACCTATTGGGAGAAATTGAAGGCTCCAACACCATCTAATATGTGAATCTGCTATTATTTTGATAGGAGTTGTGTGGGCTAGCTGGATCAGAAGTTTGTACTTTTGCCTAGACTGCACCATTTCAAAGAAAATTCCTGCAGGTTCAATTTCATACAGGAGAATTGGAGGATTGAGCCATGAGCTCGGAAGATCCTTTTGATCACCCGGGTGAGGAATCTTATGACGAGCCCAGATATGCCATAACTGGCGCAATCATGGTAACGACCATAATTGTTATAGTTCTTGTTCTTGTGGTTTGGTTCGACTTTTTCCTGTACGTTTGTGCCACGTGGTTTTGGAGACAGCCTGCTAGATTTCCCAGACGGAGACGGTCGAGATCACCTCCTGGGCGTCTCCGGCGTCGTCAGGTTCATTTTACACGACAAGAACGGCCGAGGCTGCGGAAGGTGGGGTTGGCCTCTGCGATAGTAGGAACTATGCCCGTCTTTGTCTATAAATCGCAGAATTTCAAAGATCATGGTGTGGTGTGCGGAGTCTGCCAATATGCATTACAGGAGAATGATAATGCCCTGACTCTGCCCAATTGCAAACATAGTTTTCATGTGGACTGTATCCACTTCTGGTTTCTTTGGCATTCCACTTGTCCCTTTTGCAGAACCAGCGCACACCCAGGACATGAAGTTTTAAAATCCGCAAGAGTAGAACAGGTTTCGACTACAATCTCGGAACCAATTACTTCAGGGAGCCACGACATTTTGAATTCGGAGGAAAGGCAGAGCGCAAGTTCTTCGGGTAGGCAGAAGCGGATGAGTGCAGAGATGGACGAGGAGGGAACCTCCGGAGGAAGAGAATTAATGGCACTTAGAATTGAACAACCCAGGAGGCCCGATGGCTTTTCGTCTTCCGTCGAAGCCCGGGAGCCTTGTTCACCAAATGGCTCGCAGTCGTCTTCAAGATCTCCCGTTGCTCGCCATAGTTCACCAACTTCACCTCCATAATCGAAATGCAGTGTTATTATCTGATAACTATAATTTCGCCGTCATAATTTAAGCGAAGTGTATGGTTTGAATGAATAAAATGTTCAGAACTATGTTGGTTGGGTAACGTTACTAAGCCCTTAATTCTGAAACAATGAAAGGTTCCTTTAGATAATTTGATAGAGCATATTCGAGAAACGAAAACATTGTCGAAAATTTTAAATTAATTGCAGGAGAATAGGTCATTTTGTTTCTATATATTCACATTAAATTTGGATAGTTACATGGCTAATAATATAAAGACACATTGTCGAAAATTTTAAATTAATTGCAGGAGAATAGGTCATTTTGTTTCTATATATTCACATTAAATTTGGATAGTTACATGGCTAATAATATAAAGATATGATTTTTTCTATAAAGGAAAGATATCTCAATAAGTATATAAAGCTAAATATGCATTAGAGATATAAGTATATAAAACTAAATATGCATTAGAGTGATAAAACCTAATGGCTGATTCTTATATAGATAACTCCTCTTTTCACCGATATTTGGAATAATAATGCTAAACTTTCCCAAGGAAAAAAGAGATTTAATATATTTTTTAAGATTTTTTTCAATAGTTATTTTCAATTTACTTTTCAGTTTCATCTTAAGAAGCGGCTTACGATATTTGCTTAAAATATTTGGAACTTGTTTCCAAATGGTTTTCTATATAATTTTTCTCCAGATTAATAAAAAATGTGTTCAGTTATTTTCAATTTAATTTTAAGGGTGACCTGAAGAAACAACTTATAATATTTAAAACAAAATTTCTGTACCGTTATAGTTTTTGTCCAAATTAATAAAATACGACATTTAAAACAATTTTTTTGAAACCATATAATTTTTCTCCAAATTAATAAAGCGTGCGTTCAATTTTTTTATTAGATTACATGTAAGACAATCATATTAATTTTCTTCAAATTAATAAAACATGTATTCAATTGTTTTATTAAATTACATAGGAAACACTCGCATCTTAAATTTCATTAGAATTCAGCACTCCATCTTTCTATTTTTTTCACTTAATTTATTTGCAATTTTATCTTTTTTCTGTACAATCTCATTCAATGTTACTCCTTTCTATGATTTATTTTAATATTTATGTACAATGTCATTCAATGTTACCCTTTTCTATGATTTTTTTAATAATTGTAATATTTTATTCAGGTTATAATTATAAATATATTTATAATTTTTAATAATAATAATAATAAGTTTTTATTATATGGATTCATTTGATTAATTTGTTGTCTTTGAAATAACTTTTTTTAGCAAAAGTTTTAGTATTGAGGTTTTTTTATAATAAAAAATATTAAAAAAAAAATATTACATAAACTATATAACTTTTTTATAATAATAAAACAATCAATACATAATTAATAAAAATAATTAAAATAACTACATAATAACTATAATAACTACATAATTACAATTAAAATAAAAAATAATATCTATAAAAACTACATAATTAAAATAACTATATAAATTAATAATATAATAATTATATAATTACAATTAAAATAATAAATAATATCTATAAAACATACATAATTAAAATAATGCAATCAATTAATAAAAAACTATTAAAATTACCACTTTCATTATAACTATTTAAATTAATGAAAAAAACCACTAAAGCTAAAAATAGAATAAACATATAAATCAATAAAAATGTTTAATAATTTAAAAATTAAAAATAACTACACGAAAAAACAGTATTGTTTCATAACTTCAAAATTAAGATTGACTACATTAATTCTATGGTTTAAATGGTTTATACTGAATTATAAATTATAATTTCTTTTTAATTTTCTTTTCCTAAATTATTATAATTTTTTAATAATAATAATGGGTGTTCATTATATTATAATTTTTTTAATAATAATAATAGGTTTTCATTCCCGGATCCGGGTGGCAATACGCTGTATACAGCTTCCCATGCATGAATTTATTACCCAGTACTGCCAGTTGCAGAGCAGCGTGGCCTTCCGGGATAATACCTCATGCGAGCAGCTACTGCGCATTAATACAATCTCGGGTGAAGGTTTGGCAATTAATGTCTGCATTGATCAGCACAATATGTCTTTGGTTATAATCATGTCGATTCAAGGTTTATTCTCCACGCCTGGTGCATTGCATTACGGTGACAGAACTTGGTCTGCGGGAGCTGCGGTTGATGGTGTAGATCGGGCGCATTGCGGCAAGTTTGAACCATTCCGTCCCAAGGGTAATCTCTTCCCAGTTCTGATTTCGCATTCACTGTCTTTGTTGGATATTTCTGTTGCTGGGTATACGCTCTGTCATTCTGTTGTCTCAGTCAATAGCTCTGGTGGGCAACCCTCTTGCTTCTCCCAATTCGGTCCTGCTGATCTCTCTGCCCATAACCCCTTTGATTTCTTCTTCCACTCTCTCATCATGGTGCGTTCCGGAAAGCGACATCACTCTGGGGAGCATCGTGATACCAGTCTGCACCCTCCTGTTGCTCTGGCTGTGGAATCTGCATCCTCCCTTGTCCATGAAGTTGGTCCCTCAATTGACTCTGGCAAAAAGCCTAAACCAAACAGTGCATTTCAAACGATGCACTTCAAGTTCCAAAGCAATCTGCACAGACCCCTGATTACTACCCACATCACCCTCATTATATCGGAAGAGGAAAATCTGGTCCCCCCCTTAGCTTGTATTTCCCCTGACCTGTCTCTAGGCAACGAGAACTCCTTGGGCGATGACAGCATGGAAAATGGGGAAAAAGGAAAAGAGGATCAGGAAGTTTTTCTCAAAATTCCTCCTCTACACGAAGACCCAGAGCCTGAAGCTAAGAACAGGACTCACGAGGCAGCAACGCACGTAATTGTCATCCCTGACAGTACTCCAAGCGGAAGTGAAAGTTTGAAGAAAAGCGATACTGCTCAGCCTGAGAAGAAGGACAATGAACCAACAGAGGAGAAGTAATGCATTGGGGCACTATCTATTTTTGCTTCTGCTCCGGTCTCAAGCTTATGGTCAGGTTTCTATGAAATCTTCCTACAGTTTTTTTTCCTTTGGCTCCCAGGCGGAATCTGATGACTTTTCATATACTGGGTTGGAAAATTTTTGTATCATTGTCTCAGCTCGGGCCTTCTTCATGGCTACGAACGTCTATCTATATGTTTAATGTCTGTTCTCTCGCACAATGTAACTAGTATCCCCAGCTCTTGTCTGTAATGGGGCAGCTTGTTTCTGACGAGGGATGTTTTCCAGTTAATAGAATTAGTATTTGCACAGAAAAAAAAATAATAGGTTTTCATTATATGGATTCATTTCATTAATTTGTTAAGTCCCAGAAATAAATTTTTTAGAAAAAGGTTTTAGTATTAATGTTTTTTTATAAAAAAAAATTATTATTATTATTTTTATTTTTCGAAAAAAGACATATTACATAATCTATATAACTTCCTTATAATAATAAAAAAATCACTACATAATTAATAAAATTATTAAAAATAACTATATAATAAAAATAACTATATAAATTAATAAAAATAATAAATAATAACTACATAATTACAATTAAAATAAAAAATAATATCTATAAAAACTGCATAATTAAAATACCTATATAAATTAATAAATAATAACTACATAATTACAATTAAAATAAAAAAATAATATCTATAAAAACTACATAATTAAGATAACTATATAAATTAACAAAATAATAATTATATAATTACAATTACAATTAAAATAATAAATAATATCTATAAAAAATACATAATTAAAATAATGGTATAAATTAATAAAAAACTATTAAAATTACCACTTTAATAGTAATTACTTAAATTAATGAAAAAAACCACTAAAATTAAAAATAAAATAGCCATATAAATTAATAAAAATGTTTAACCATTTAAAAATTAAAAATTACTACATCAAAAAAAACATTATTGTTTCATAACTTCAAAATTAAAATCAACTACATTAATTCTATGGTTTAAATGGTTTCTACTTAATTATAAATTATAATTTCTTTTTAATTTTTTTTCTAAATTATTATAATTATTTATTAATTATAATAATTAAAAATAAAAAAAATAAAGATAAAAATAATTAACATTACTTATTTAATAATTAAAAAAATAAATTATTCAAATAATTTAGTAATTATATAACTATAACTATTAAATGGTGATGGTGGTGGTGGTGGTGTCAAGCTTTGGTCTATTGGACCTAAAGAAACAAATTATTTAGTTTGATTTAATATTTTATTCCTATGCTCAAAAAGCTTGGAGAGAAGCCTCTCGAGTTCACTGTAATTTTGACAACGTAAAAGGCTGGGAAGGTTATCTAATGTGGTTGTACGCGGGGCAGTCTAAGAGGAAGTGATTTTCATCCTTGATGTTCGTATTCTCATAGAGATGGCAGAACCTTTCCATCCATGGTGTTTTAGGAACTGCCCAACGACCCGTTTCACTATGGAGCTCATGAGAGTTCGTTCTAATCTTGGCTATATTAATTTTCTTCTTTGAGATAGTTAAAACAGAGAGATACTTTTGATCTTCTAAGGTGGGGTCGATGACCTCTTTATAATATCTTAATTTTCTTTTAGTTGCTAAATCTTTCTGACACCACATTTTTTCTTTGAACTTAGAAGTAACAATATTTTTAATGTTATTAATATTTTGCAATGCAACATTCTTGTCGATCTCCCAATGGTTTAACCAGGTCATGGTGTCTTTATACCAACCTCGTTTGAGCCTTAGGTGGTTTTGGCTGGAATTTAAAGCTAGCTTAGGAAGTCGATGGTCTCCTATGTTATTGAGTTTGTGCTTGTACAACAGAAGCCTAGTCATAGCTAGGCTCTCAATAGGGGGAAGACTCACTTCTATAAGGAGAATAGGATAGGGTGTGTTGCTTTTAATTTTGATGAATATGTTATAAAATGCTTCTAGATTTGCTCAATATTTCTCCAAGATTCTCTAGAGATGCTACAACCTGAAACCTCACATCCATATAAGATAATTAGAGTAAGTAAAGTTTCAAAGAGGAGCTTCATTCTATTCCACATTACGAGGTTTGCCATTTTACAATTATTTTCAAGACCAGAATAAGCTTTCCATCCCATCAAATAAAATATATAAATTATTTAATAAATTACTTAATTGAAATAAATTATATATTTAAAGAAAGATATTAAATAAATTTATATCATTTATATTATAAATACATATATAATTATAATAATTTTATTATTATTATATTATAATTATGAGAATGATAATAGTTATAACCATTTAAAAATAAGATAATATTATTTATATTACTAATAATATAATAAATCCAAGGGATTATTGATATTATTAAATAAACACAGTACTACTATTAAGAACGAAATGAACTATAAACT
Source organism: Pinus tabuliformis (assembly GCA_031772625.1). Lineage (NCBI taxonomy): Eukaryota > Viridiplantae > Streptophyta > Pinopsida > Pinales > Pinaceae > Pinus > Pinus tabuliformis. The sequence continues at coordinate 794,327,303 of CM062815.1, read as the reverse complement.
CTAAAGAATAATATTAAATTTAGAAGATTAATACTATACACCTAAGAGATTAATAAATCTAAAGGAATATGTTTATAAAGTCAATGGATTCATAAACCTAATGGATTATTATTGAAAACCCAAGGGATTAATATTGAAAACCCAAGGGATTAAACCCTATGATTAAGATTTTAAATCTTATGAATAATATTATACCATAGGAATATGAACCTTTAGATTAATAGAGGCAAGGGATTGATATTATAAACCCAAAGGACTAACAAGCTCAAGGGATTAATAGTAAAAATCCAATGGATTATAAACCCAAGGGATTAATATTATAATCGCAAGGATATAAACCGTAAGGTAAATATTCTAAACATTATAATAAACATTAAACCCTAAGATTAATGTTATAAACCTTGGTATTAATATTATAAACCCAAGGGATGAATATTCTATCAATATGAAAATCAACCATGATCAATCAAAGACAACCATGTTCAATTATGGTGAACCATGGTCCAATGTCAACCCTTAATATCAAAATCAACCATGGTCAACCCTAGTCGAATGTCACATTATGACAAATATTGTCTCAATATGAAAATCAATCACGGTCAACCATGGTCCAACGTTGAATTGTGATGAGGATTGTCTCAATTTGAATATAAACCATGGTCAGCCATGGCAAACCATGTTTATTTTAGGCTTTATAATATTTATCTTAAGGTTTATATATCTTGGGTTTATAATATTAGCCCCTTAGGTTTAATATTATTCCCTTGGGTTTCTAATATCAATTCTTTGGGTTTATTCCTAAGGTTTAATATTTTTCCCTTGTTTTTGCAATCCCTTGGGATTTTAGTATTAATCTCTTGAGTTTATAATATCAATTTTGGTCAATCATGTTTAAACATGGTCAACCATGTTTTGTAAAATCAACCATCGAAAATCATGGTCAACCATAGTTCAACGTTGCATTGTGAGAAAGATTGTCTCAATATGAAAATCAACCATGATCCAATGTGACATTGTGATAAAGATTGTCTTGATATGAAAATTATTCATGCTCACGTTGGTCAACCATGGTCTAATGTCGCATTGTGACAAGGATTGTCTCAATATGAAAATCAACCACGGTTAACCATGTTTATTTTAGGATTTATAATATTTATCTTAGGGTTTATATACCTTTAGTTTATAATATTAATTCCTTGGGTTTAATATTATTCCCTTAGGTTCATAATCCCTTGGGGTTTTAGTATTAATCTCATTTGCAAGAGAATAATAATAAAAATCCATTGGGTTTATTAATATAAGGGTTCAACAATGGTCAAACATAGTCCAAAGTTGCATTGTGACAAAGATTGCCTCAGAATGAAAATCAACCATGACCAACCATGGTCAACCATGTTTATTTAAGGGTTTATAATATTTATCGTAGGGTTTATATTATTCCCCTGGGTCTAATATTACTCCTTTGGGTTTATAATCTCTTGGTTTCTAGTATTAAGCGCTTGGGTTTTTAATATCAATCATGATCAACCATGGTGAATCATGGTCAAACATGGTCAATGATGGTCAATCCTAGTCAACCATGGTCAATCTTGGTCAACCATGGTCAACATTTAAAAAAAAAATCAATCATGGTTAGCCATGGTCCACCGTCGCATTATGAAAAGTATTGTATCGATATGAAAATCAACCCTTGGGTTAATATGGTCCAACATTGCATTGTGACAAAGACTGTCTCGATATCAAAATTAATCATGGTCAACCATGGTCAACCATGTTCCTACGTCATATTTTCATAAGGATTGTCTCGATATTGAAAGAAACCATGGTCAACCATATTTATTTAGGGTTTATAGTATTTATCATAGGGTTTATATACATTGACTGCATAATATTCATCCCTTGGGTTTAATATTATTCTCTTGGATTCATAAGCCCTTGCAATTTTTGTATTTATCCCTTGGGTTTATTATTGCATTGGGTTTATAATATCAATTCCTTAGTTTTATTAATGTAATGGTTCAATAATGGTTGATCATGGTCCAACATTGCATTTTTACACAGATTACCTCAATCTGAAAATCAACCATGGTCAACCATGTTCATTTAAGGGTTCATAATATTTATCTTTGGGATTATATACCTTGGGTTTATATTATTCCCTTTGGTTTAATATTATTCTCTTGGGTTTAATATTATTCACTTGGCTTTATGATCCCTTCGGTTTTTATTATTGACCCCTTGGGTTTATAATATCAATCATGGTCAACAATGGTCAATCATGGTGAACCATGGTCAACTGTGGTCAATCACAGTTTACCACTTATAAAATCAATTGTGGTCAACCGCGGTCCATCATCGCATTGTGAAAAAGATTGTCTCAATATAAAAATCAACCATGGTCCAACGTCACTTTGTGACAGAGATTGTCCCAATATGAAATTCAATCATGGTCAACCGTGGTCCAACGTCTCATTGCGACAAATATTTTCTCAATATGAAAATCAAACCTTGGCTTAATATGGTTCCACATCGCATTGTGACAAATATTGTCTCGATATGAAAATCTGTCATGGTCAGCCATGGCCGTACATCACATTCGGGCATGGATTGCCTCAATATGAAAACCAAACATGGTCAACCATTGTCAAACATGTTTATTTTAGGGTTTATATACATTGGCTTTATAATATTCATCCATTGGGTTTAATATTATTCTCTTGGGTTCATACTCCCTTGGGGTTTTAGAATTTATCCCTTGGGTTTATTAATCTAAGGGTTCAACTATGGTCGATCATGGTCCAATGTCGCATTGTGACAAAGGTTTTCTCCATATGAAAATAAACCATGGTCAACCATATTCATTTAAGGTTTTATAATATTTATCTTTGGGTTTATATACCTTGGATTTATATTATTCCCTTGGGTTTAATATTATTTCCTTGGGTTTATGATCTCTTGGGTTTTTAGTATTGATCCCTTGGGTTTATTATTCGTGTAGGTTTCTAATATCAATCATCGTCAATAGTGGTCAACCATGGTCAACTATGGTCAATCATGGTTTACCATGGTTAACCATTTTACAAAATCAATCGTGGTTAACCACGGTCCAATGTCACATTGTGAGAAAGATTGTCTCAATATGAAAATCAAACATGGTTAACCACGGTATAATTTACTTTGTGAAAAATATTTTCTCGATATGAAAATCAATCAAGGTCAAGCATGGCCACCCATGGTCCTATATTGCATTGTGACAAAGATTGTCTCAATATGAAAATCAAACATGGTCAACCATGTTTATTTTAGGGTTTATAATATTTATCTCGGGGTTTATATACCTTGGGTTTATAATATTAATCCCTTGGCTTTAATATTATTCCCTTGGGTTCATAATATCTTAGGGTTTTAGTATTAATCCTTGGGTTTATATATCAATTCCTTGTATTTTTAGTATTAATCCCTTGTATTTGTAACATTAATCATGCTCAACCATGGTTAACCATGGTGAACGGTGGTCAACAGTGTTTTGTAAAATTAATTATGGTCAATCATGGTCAACCATGGCCCAACTTGACATTGTGACAAATATTGTCTCAATATGAAAATCAACCATAGTCAACCATGTTTATTTAAGGGTTTATAAGATTTATTGTAGGGTTTACATAACTTGGGTTTATAATATTAATTCCTTGGGTTTAATATTATTCCCTTGGGTTCATAAACCCTTGGGGTTTTAATGTTAATATCGTGGGTTTATTATTCCCAAGTAAATAAATCCTTTGAGTTTATTAATCTAAGGGTTCAACAATGTTCAAGCATGGTTAACCCTAAATGTTCATATTCCTAAACCATGGTCAAACATGTTTATTTTAGGGCTTATATACCCTGGATTTATAATATTAATCCCTTGGGTTTAATATTATTTCCTTGGGTTTATTAATCTAAGTGTTCATATTCCTAGGGTAAATTATTATTTGTAGGGTTTATAATATTAATCCTTGGGTTCAACATAAATCCCTTGGGTTTATAATCATGGTCAACCATGAATCCTTCGGTTTATTAATCTAGTGGTTTATTCCTATAATATATTATTATTCATAGGGCTTATAATAATAATCCTTGGGTTTAATATAAATCCCTTGGGTTTATAATCATGATCAACCATGGTCAACCATGGTCAAACATCACATTGTGACAAAGATTGTCTGAATATCAAAATCAACCATGAAAAACCATTGTCAACCATCGTCAACCATGGTTAATCATAGTCAACTATGGTCTAACGTCACATTGTGACAAAGATTACCTCAATATGAAAATCAACCATGGTTAGCCATGGACAACCATGGACCAACGTTGCATTATGAGAAATATTGTCTCAAAATGAAAATAAATCACGCACAGCCATGTTGAATGACATATTGTGACAAACATTGTCTCAATATGATGGTCAACCATGTTTATTTTAACATTTATAATATTTATTACTCGGTCGATATACCTTTGTTTATAATATTTATCATAGGGTTTATATACCTTGGTTTATAATATTTATTATAGGCTATATCCATAGGGGATTCACTATGAGAGAAATACCATACCACGTGCATTCATATTGGGGGATATATAATGAGCAAAAAATGACATAATATATTGAGCATATGATAGGGGGTAAAGGGTTTTTATATTGACAAGTATAAAAAATGGAGCTCAAAGTTAATAAAAAATATAAAGGGGAAAAAAATATCAATGAAAAAATGGATCCCACAATATCTAGTGAAAGTAGGGGTTTTTCTAGATTGGGAAGGTGTATTGGGTTGATATTGGTAGGGGCTTAAATAACATGACTTTTAGAGGTATTTTCTAATATGTACTCAAATTCCGGGTATTGTTTAATATGCCATGAACACACGTGATATGTTAGAGGTTCATTGAGTGAACCCTTCGGCATATATCATAGTGTTTACTTGATATGAAAATTAATCATGGTTAATAACCTTGGTCAAATTGTGACTAATATTGTCTCATCATCCAACGTCGCATTGTTACAACCATGGTTAATGATGGTCCAACATCGCATTATTACAAAAATTGTGTCAATATGAAAATCAACCATGGTAAACTATGGTCAGTCATGTTTATTATATGGTTTAAATATTTATCTTAGGGTTTATATCATTGTACTTGTAATATTAATTAAAATTTATTTCCTTGAGTTTATAATCCCTTAAATTCTTAGTATTAATCCCTTGGATTTATTATTCCCTTTTATTTATAATATTAATCCTTAAATTTATTACTCTATGCGCTCATATTCCTAAAATATAATATTATTCATAGAGTTTATAATTTAATAATTACAATTTACATTATAAGTATTATTATAATATAATTATTATTATAAAATAATATAATTATTATTATAGTGTTAAATAAGTATAATTATAACTATAATTGTATTTCTAATTATGTAACTATATAATTATATTTATTTTAATATTTTTAAAATTATATAATTATTATAATAAATATAATTAAATATGACCATCAAGAAGCCTACAGGAAAGAGGTAGAATCCAGGAAAATTAGAGCACGCACTGGAAAGGATATCCTCAGGTGGGGGAATTCTATGAAAGGTTCTTTCACCACCAAAGAGGCTTACTACTTAACTGATACCCAAACCAGAGGTGAAGAGAATTTAGACTGGAAAATTATATGGGAAAGTAACTGGTGGCCGAAAGTCTCCATATTCATATGGCTTGCATCTAAGAATAAGATTTTAACCTGGGACCGAATTCAAAAAAAAGGCTTCAGTGGCCCATCGAGGTGCTGTCTATGTAACAATGAAGTGGAGACCAGAAATCACCTTCTGATTAACTATCCGTTTGCAAAGAATCTGTGGATGAACACTAAACGAATATTTGGCAAATCCGAGATAGCCCCCAGTGAATTCAATGAAATGATTTTCCAATGGAATAAAGAAGTTTTTCAATGTAAAGTGGTCAGAAGAGCGTGGAATCTCATCTTAGGGTTCGTGCTTTGGATGATATGGAAGGAGAGGAATCGCAGAGTATTCCAGAATAAATCAAAGGATCCGGAAGTAATTTGGGGACGAGCAGTCAAGTTAATGCGGGAAACAATCCTGGTTGAAAAGTGGGATGGGGAGGATTGGAAGGCAAACCAGGTTGAGGAGGGAATCCTGAACAATTTAAATCTAAAGTTTGAGATGGTCCATCACAAGCAGAACTCCCGACATGATATGCGGACCCAAAGCCCCGATAAATTCAGCTATCCCAGAGAAAACTTCATCAAATTAAACTTCGATGGGGCCTCGAAGGGGAACCCGGGCGAAGCTGGTTTTGGAGGCATTTTCCGAGATAGTAACAAGCAGGTAAGGTGGATTTTCGCAGACTGGGGTGGAGAAATGACAAACAACGAGGCAGAGTTTTGGGCTCTTCACCAGGGATTGCGAATCGCTGTAAGAAATGGTTACACCAATTTAGAAATTGCTGGAGACTCTCAGATTGCGGTTGAAATGCTGAAGAAGCTCAGTAATGGACGAGACTGGGAGAAGGTCACAAACAGCTGGCGTACGGCTGGAATTGTCCAGGAAATCGCAGACCTATTGAAAAGAATCGAATACAAAATAATAAATCACGTTAGAAGGAAGGGGAATCAGGCGGCCGATTTCATGGCGAACTGGGGATGTAGAGGTCGTGGCAGCACAGTGGATAATCAATGGAGAGCGGTGTGCGGGAATAGGGAGTGGAAGGACCTGACAAAAATAATTAATGCAGACCATGATCAAGCTACAAGCGGAAACACGAGGATCAATGAGCTGGAGCAATGAGAGGACGTGGAGGTCCCGAGTAATGAACCTAGATCAGTCGGGGCAGAGTAGAGATATGATCATAGGATACAGGGCAGTACAGTGGCGACATGCGTGGAGAACGACCCAGGATCACATCCAAGGTGAAGCAATAAATGATCGAGATCTTAGAGGAGGGTGGAGCGGTCTGTCAGACCTCTTGACAGCAGATATTAATCAAGGAATGATGGCCAAAGGAAACGTCACCCCGGAAAGCAACCGGCGGCAAACGAATTTTGATCCAAAGGTGTACGATGAGGACAGAAATCTGATATATACCCAAACGGGGAAGGAAGAACAGTCATTTAGCTGTTTCCTAATTTGGAGAGGTGCGGACATTTCTGCTGAGAGACAACATTTTAAGATAAAGTTTTCCGGGCACCAGAGATTTCTCTGCGACAGATCCGTGGGCAACATGGAAACAAGGCAGAGAACCAGGGAGGCTGAGGAGCAGCATAATTCAATTGGTGAGAATAAGAGCCGGAAAGGAAAGGAAATTATGAATGAAGATCAACCAAATGAGATCTGGGAGATTGAGGACGAGTCTGAGGAGGAGTTGCCCCGAGGCGAGGGGAATGAGCGGTCTTTTTTTCAGAACGGGTTAGCAGGCGAGGAGTATCATCAGATGGAAAATGACCACCCTGCTCCGCAGGAGGTGAAGGTTCGTCGTTATGGCATGAGAAAACGAGAGAGGGGCCCCGGCAGCAGTGCGGACTCGAGCAGGAAAAGGGGCCGGGGACAGAGTAGGAGGATGCATGAGGAAGGAGAGAACTCCAGGCAGGACACGAAACCTGTTAAAAAGACAAGAAGGACGGTGAATCACAGAGTCCGGCGGGCAGAAAGGGCCTATCAGCGAAACACCAACCCAACAGTTAGAAGAATTATGCAGTACCTGGAGGAGGAGTCTCTCCAGGACCAATCTGAAGACGAAATGGAGGATTGGGAGTTCCTGCTACATGATCCAGGACATACCAGGGGAAGAATGTCCTTGTTTAAACAATCTTTGCACATATACTGGGTTATGAAGAGGCTGCTGGCAAAGGCCCTAGAGCAAGTTGCTAAGGAGATGGTCGAGATTGCCCAGGGAGGCCCTGATATGCGCAGAGAATTAAGTTTCATCCGCATTGCCATGGAGAGGCAAGAGGAGAAGTTGGACGCAATTCATCAGCTGCTGAAGGGAGACCAACAAGATGCAGAGAGAGGAGCAAGTCAGCAACCAGCAATGGACAATGTTTGACATGAGATATGTTCAGGAAAACTCATAGTCTTTCTAGTTACAGTTTTTTGCATGATTTAGATAGAGATATATATTTCTTGCAGACTAGTAGTATTAGAAAATCTCAAGACTGCCTTGTCTATTTGGCTAAGATTATCAGACTTTGGGCCTTTTACTTTTGGGCGGCCATCAAAAACTATAGATGGATTAATCACCCGGTTTCCCCATGTGGGCGGGTCTACAATATTTTTGATACTATGTAATGTTTTATTTTCTATCCAGTAATAGAAAAAGTTCCACCTCAGCTTACAAAAAAAAATAAAAATATATATATATATAATTAAATATTTTTTTATATAGTGATTTTTTTAATGAAATTACGGTTATTGTTTCTCACTATAAATTTTAATATTAATATACATTATTAATGCTTATTGGTGAATCTAACTATAATTACTAATCATATTTACTAACATAGTTATGTATATAGTTGATATATAGAAACTTATTTCAACCATATTTATTAATTAATGAGATTATGCTAATATATTTATAATTCAAACTCAAACATTATTAAATCATATTAATATGTGAAACCTAAATGATATTAATATTCATACACTTATAATTCAAACTCGAGCATTATTCTGCCGGGATGAACTGGAACCACGGTTTAGCGTTTCAACTGCGGTCAGAAAAGCAAAAACCAGTGAGGGCATCATACGCACTGAGTTTATAGAATTCTTCCGCTCCCGTGAGAAATTTTCAATGGATTCTGCGTCCCGGCCAACATACGCACTGCGTTTATAACATTATTTCAACAACGTGCGGTGAATGGGAATGTATCATATGAACATCGTAGACTATCATTTTTTAATGTATCATACGGACATCGTAAAACACAATTTTCGGTTATTATTTTGAATGTATAACAAAATAAAAATAAATAAATATAAAATGGTTTGCATGAAGATGTAACACATCATATTGTAGGAATATGAACATGTAATATAGTAACATGTATACATATTTTGCTTTACGAGAAATATTAAGGATGGGTTTACATTTTAAATTAATAAGAAATATGATATATATATATATATATATAAAGTTTTTTGTTTTTCTAAAAAAATTAAATATAAAATGGACTGAAATTTATAGGTACATATAGTAATAGGTTTATTAAAAATTAATAATTAAAATAATTTAGCTTTATCATAATTTCGGATGGAAGGATTAAAAGAGATCAATTTTTTTTTCATTTCACTATATAAAAGGTAGGTTTGTATCTCACTTTTCAAAATTTTATAAATCCCGAATTAAGTTGGAAACTTATAATCATTTTTTGTTTCATCATTAATTTACAAACAATTTTTTCCCTTATCCTCAAGCTTTGTGCTCTAATAATATTTTTCCCCTTCTCACTTCTGTATATAGTCTTTTTGTATATAGTCTTTTTGGCTATTGCAAGTGCATTGCCTATTTGAGCACCACCTTCATGGTTTAATGAGAATATGTCTTCTTTGTTGGCATAAGCTTGATAAATTTTTTTTGCTCTTGTATACATGGAAGATTTTGAGTTGTTTATGTTGGGATGCATATCTCTAATTTCTTACACATTTTACACTTTGCAAAGAAAGCATAAAACTCATCATAAAAAGTTTGCATAGTAAATGGTACACATAACTACGGGGATTCATAAAATAAGAAATGTGATTGTGAGGAAAAGAACAATAATATAATTAATTATGGTTGCTAGAAAATGATTTTTCTTAGTAATGTTTCAAAATCCCAAATAGTTGTATGTAGTCATTTTAACAAAGCTCTTTCTTTTCCTTGATTTGATGGGAAGGTGTGTTCATATTAAGACACTGATGGAGATCATACTCACCTATCAATTGAAAATATTTATCCTTGGATTGTCAAAAAGGAACACATGGAGTGAATTAGTCCATGTTATTTTCGGACTTGTAAAGAACTAGATATGGTTCAACTCATTTCTAGAATTAAATCGCAGATTGAGTTTCAAGGAGGTTCTTGTAACATCTTCATTTTAAATTGCATTTTTAAGCTATAATTATTATGTTTGGCGCTTTCGCATGAATATATTATTATGCCAATTTGAATTGGATAAATTAAAAGCACCATAAATGTAGATTTAATATAATGTACATGCCAAACAATTGATTGAGGCATGAGTTCCTAGCGGAACCATGATACCATGAGTGGGGAATAATTATCTGGGAAATAAGGGGTTGATTATGTCTAATGACCTATAGCCACCTTTGGCGATTATTTTTTTCCTAAATAAAATTGTGAGAACAATACTTCATTACCCTTGATTGATATGATAAGCCAATATTTGAATGCAATGGATGGAAGAACCACCTTCCACATCATGAGAGAATGGGCCGAGTACCACGAGGAAGAATATTTGGGTAAAATAACTCTTCTACAAGCTTCATCTCAAACTTGGAAATGAGTGCCCTAGAATATGTGCCCATGAAATAAAAGGGAAAGTGCATGGATGCGCATTGAATTGAGAGAGTGATGTTGCATGTTGGAGGCAAGAGCTTGAACAACAGTGCATTTAATTTAGAGAAATGGTGCATTGCATATGGGGGTGCAAGGATAGGCTCTAAATTAATACAGACATATAAATAGAGAAACATGAGCAGGTAAAATAGAAGAATGTATGCACACACAATAGAAAAATTGGTTGTAAAACCATTCATCTTGATTCCTGTTTAATATTTAATCAACTATATTAATTAGGTTGTATTACTTGTGTCTAGATGAATAGGTCACTATTGTGATAAGATGAATTGGACGAATTCCAAAACAATGTATATATGAAGACATCAAGGCACAACTTATTGGGAAAACTAGGTAGTTGGAACAATTGTCATAATAATTATCGGAGTTGTGGTGTGAGATGAAAAAATGTTAATAAAATTAATGGAAGCATGGGTGAGAGCAACAGTTCATAGGTGACCAAGTATTTCCTTAGAAAATGTGGTGAAATGGAAATTCCTCTAGTAATAGTGAGCAAAGAAAGAGAGAGGGGAGCACCCATGGGGAAGAAAGAGAGACATTTAAGTAGAGACCCACAAATAGAAAACAAAATAATTTTTATGTGTAGATAATAAAGGGTGAAATAGTGCCTAGAGAAGATAATTCATGAGCAGAGGGTTATTTTTCCTAAGTGGAATTATTGCTAAATATTTCTAGGAAACTATAACTTGAAGTAGTTACTTAATTATGTCTAGAAAAATACAATTCCTGAAATGAATCAATGTTGTAGCATTTCGAGTGATGAGAACTCAATCTGGTTGCTCAAATACATAATGAAAAGTATCACTCATGGATTAGGTAATTTTACAATTTTGGGCTTACTAAGACCAATTTTCACTTGTTAAATATGTACATGAGAGTCTCAAGACATCGTTAAGTTTACAGGGTCATGATTTGATGTGTGTTGGGTGAAAATAGGAAGTAAGAGGCTAAGAAACCACTAAGGGACTGCTGAGTAGCAAATGGCTTTCCTCATTTCCTTTGCAAGGAAGCTAAGATGCATCGAGAGATAAGAAATACCTCAATCTCAATAAGGAAGAAGAGCTCCTTGATTATCTTATGTACGAGAAGGGGGGTCTCCTTCACCCACCCAAATTCCTAGGCATGAAAAATTCCATTGGTGGTATCATAACCTGGCTAAGGGGTGGTTAGTTGTAGAAAGCCAATGTGTAGCTAAGCCTATAGCTAAGTGGAAAATAGATCATTTCCAATTAGTTTGGTAGCTCAATTTTTAGATAAGTGATTCTTGTCGCATAACCTAAATAAGTGCATACGTGATTGGTGTTTACTACTTCATTGTTCAAAGGAAGTAGATGTATTTATTGTGACCAACCCTCTTGAATGAATTTAAATCTAAATTCCATTGGGTAGTGATAATTGGTTAGACCGCATGAGAAGGGATTTGTTGTACATGAATATCATAAATGAGCATGATGTGATTGTGATAAGTTGGAATTCTTACAGAATGTAGACCCATATGGGTAGAAAAATCTATTTTCATGGCCTTCGAATGGTGAACCCCTTTTGCATGTGTAATGTGTGATGACATGACATGCTCTTCAATCATGGTGGAAAAATAGAAAGGCAGAATTTCAGGTGGCATAACATTTGCATATAAAATTAATTTGATGTCTTTCTTGGAATGTTGCAAAGGTTTGTGAGTGTGGAACAATGCCAGGGGTTCTTTCATAAGCGATAGTTTTCAGACATGATTTTTTTTTTTTTAATTATTTAATTCCTTTGCTAAACGCAAAAAATTGAAGAGAATACTTAAATAAGGCATGTGATGCATTCTTCATTCATAAGATACACATAAATACATCATTTTATGACTTTTAGTTTCATATTCCAAGATGTCTCTTCGACTCTTGATGGATGTTCATGTTCACTTGTGCCTTTTTTCCATCCCCTTGAGTGAATAATATAATCTCACATAATTCATAAGTCTTGACACCTACTCTTTAGGGATTAGGGAAACATTGTGAATATTATAAATAAGAAAATGAGAAGATGAAGAGACACTAGAATATAAATTCCAAGGGTCTCCCTTTCAATGTATATATCAATAATTTCTCTTAATGAAAATGCATCATTTGTGGAGTTATCAATGTGTGTCCTAACATGGTATCAAAGCTTGGGTTTTAAACTTGGCTCTCTACCCTAGTAACTCCTGTTACTTTTCTCAAATCTACCCTTGATCTATCATTGTTGTTACTTTGTTCCTCTGTGTTTGAACAATGCATCAATTCTCTATTGAGTTCTCTACGTTTGAACTATGATTTAATTACACGTCTCTATGCACTAGCGTGCATTGAGGTAGTCTTTTTGTTCATCATTAAAAACACAGAACAATGCATCAATTCTCTATTGAGTTCTCTACGTTTGAACTATGATTTAATTACACGTCTCTATGCACTAGAGTGCATTGAGGTAGTCTTTTTGTTCATCATTAAAGAATTTAATGAAGCGCTAGCATAGTGGTGTTGTGGTTCACATATGCCTTTGTGTTGAATAGATTAAATGCATGGTACTAAACATTGATTCTTAAATTTATTGAATGTTGGTCTGCTGATGAGAATGCTAGTGCTCCTTATATCTTGTGTGATTCTCTGTGTTGGTCACTCTCTACACTGAATACATCAGTTATATGTAGCATTACATCTTCGTGCGTTGATATTTTGTTGGTATGATTGCATGTATTGGTTGATTGCTTTATTATCCCTGCCACAGGGCAGGTATTACGCATTCAAATTCTTTTTGACTATTAATTAGTTTCATTTTGACTAAAAATTGAAATAGATTTGTCAAAGTTAACGTTTGAAAACTAATTTAATTTATTTTTTAAAAATAAATTATTTTAATTTCCTTGCATCTAAGTGGCTATTGGACTTGCCCTCTTATTGAGTAATCATCATAGATTGTATGGCTGACAGGAAGTTGTCGGGCTCACAGTCTGTATATTTATCTTTTGGAGTAATTTCATACTCATGACAGGTTGCTCGAGATGAGGGATTATATTTTATATTTTATTTTTTATTTGGTGCACACAATAAAAAATAGATACGAGTAGTGACTTCCAAACGTGTTAATACACTTTATTTACTTCAATTAAATTTGTGACGAGAAGTGAATTTATGTGAAGGGACATGCTTATATCTCGATGCTCAGTTGTCAATTCCCGATATCGTGCATATTATTGTTCAAAAGGTGTAAGTATTTGTTATTTATTTAAAAGGATTGAGGTGAGAAGTGAATTTATTGTTGAAGTGAACTCAGATTACCATTATTGCTGAAGTGAACTCAGATCTGGATTTAGATTTTGTGAATAGACACAAATCATGGATGGATTATATTCATTTTGTGTCTATTTTAATATATCATTCAAATTAGCTTTCTCAGATAACATTGGAATTTGAAATATTTAATGGAATTGAAGTACAACGAAACACAGATTAGAGAATAAAAAAATTTGAAAATTTTAATGAGGTTGAAGTACAATATAAGATAGCATTTGTCTGTCAAATTTTTCTTTACTCGTAACCAAGTCCGACAAGATGCGATCCGTTCAATTTGAGATTTTTTCTGATAAAACATTTATTGTTTCATTAAATGGACTTACAACGCTCCAACAAACTCTTATCCATGATTTCTTTTCCCAGAAAACATTTATTGTTTCATTAAATTGATTTACAATGCTCTAACAAACTCTTCTTGGATGACTAATGTACGCATGTACAAATCATGAACAATCTCCAATATGCCCTGCCTGCACAATAAATTCAACGAACATTAGCAACAATAGTTAGACAAAATTAAATTTTATCCAAAAATTTGAAATCAATTTAATGGAGAAATCTGAAATCAATTTAACGGTGAAGTCTTATTCGCGGAAATCTGGGGTTCTGTTGGCAAGAGGTTGTCCTGCTCACTCCAGCTCACCGTATGTAGCGAAGACAATCTAGTAGAAGTACAAAGAGTTGAACAAAATTATTAAATAAATATTTAGATTTATTTATTTTAATTTTTATGAATTTAATTGGCTCCTCTACGCATTATTAAATAAATATTTAGATTTATTTATTTTAATTTTTATAAGTTTAATTGGCTCCTCTGTGCTTTAATAGTTCAATTTTTTTCTTTTTTTCACCATATTTTTCTTTTTAATAATCCTCACACAATTAGTGAAATAAATTATATAAAATGAAATTGACATTATTTTTTTATATAAATAAACTTTTACCCTAATTCAAAATTTAAGTAAATCAAAAACTAAAACTAATAAAATAAATCACCAAATTTTAATTTCTTATGTATATATAAACGAAACGAATTATATATATATATATATATATATATAACACTCTTAATTCTTTACAATAGCTGCTTATCCTCTCCCGCATCGCATAGGAGAGCTTTTCATTCCAATGTGGAGTGAAGCAATTGTAAATTCTACGTTCATCCCATTGAGACATACTTACGCTAAAGTCAATTTTCCTTATTAAAAAACTTAACATCCTTGTTATATTTTATGTTAAATGCATGTGAACGGGTAGATAGGTTTACGCGGTGACAAAATGCATGTATTCTTTAATGGTACCTAGTATATAAATACACTTACGGTTTTGCCTTAATTGAACATAGTATTTAAGCATATATATGGTTTTGTTCATCATTCTTAACATATTTTGGTGTGCAATGTGTGTTAAGTGGGCTCCACTTGCTATTGAGGTCAAGAAACCACATCTTGGTCACTAACCATATTGCATTTGTATCCAATATACATAATTCTTCATGTGTTTTATGATGCAGATCCAGAGTTAGTGAATATTTTTTTGGAAAGATTTTATTAGACGGGATCGGGATAAATAAAATTTATTTTCTTTATCTTATACATTAAAAGACATCTAATTTGCTAACTTTCAAATCCAATAATCGAAACAAATGGTAGGGAATGCTAGCTATGTAGCCTTGTCTAAATATGCATGTCATGCTTTAGTCGGTTAAAAACCATTTATGTTCGTTTACACACTCCATAAGGTTTGTTGGTATTATATGGTGACTGTGAACTATATGCATGGATGTCATTGGTTCATATACACGTTGGTGATTGGTTTGTATATGTGATGGTATATGCGAAATGAAGTGCTATATGTCGATTATAGGGTATATGGTATGAAGGTCGTGCGAATGGTATATGGTGTGTGAAGATTCATTTATATGTTGGATGGCATATGTTACATGTGTTGATGCAAGCGTTTAGTTTTATGCTAGTTGGAAGTCATATATGTTATTGGAATTGGTTCATGTAGGTAGTGGTATATATGTGATAGTTTATGGATGTATTTTGATGAGTCATATCTATCTATATATATATATTCCTTTATTGTAACATTTCTTTTTAAGTTATTTTGAAGAAAATTGTAGAGACATATGATATTTTTGTTGCAAGTATTGTGATTATTTAAATCTCAATTTAGAATTTCATAATGTATTTTCTCATCTCTATAGTTGGAGTAGTTCTTTCTAGGCAAAGAGAACTACCATGAATGGTCCAAAAAGATAAGTCTCATTTTTAATGAATTGTGGGAAGGGGTTTGCCAAGGAGAAGTTGGTAATCCACTTGAAAAACCCACATCTGATAAAGAACTCGCCATATGGAAAAACAATAACAACAAGGTTTATGCCTTGATTGCAAAAATAATCAATTAAGAGGTGAGTCATCACATAACACCATTTACAAATTCCTCTATAGCTTTAAGCAAGTTGAACGACTTATATGACTCACACTCTAATCTTGAAGTAGTCCAATTAATGATCAAATTGTTCAACCTTGAATTGGAAAACGATGATCCCCTTAACATAGCCTCTGAAATTAGAGATATTATGCATGATATATAAGGTAGTAGAGTTAAAATATATATTCCTCTAATAGCTTTTATCAAGGCACTATATCCCACATATTATGTTTTTCTTGAGTCATTATAAGCTAGTGGAAAACTTAAGGAGTTTTCCTTTGACTCTCTTGTGGAGAACTTTGTTGAAAGAGAGAAAGATTTTGGGAAGAAGAAGACAGTTGCTCAAGCTTCTGAAGAAGTGTATGCCTTGCACATAAAGAGAAAAATCAGGCACATGATTCTTCGAGAGGAGGAGGTGGTAGAAGAGGATGTGGAAACAAGAATAATAGAGGTTGGGGGGCGGGGGCAACATTATCAAGGAGGAAGACTTGATATTCATTCTATATGGTGCAATAGAAATGGACATGATGCTTCCACGTGCAAGATCTCTTGGGATAGAATTAGAAAAGAAAGGAATGAAGAGAAAGGAAAATCACCAAATCGAGGGAGAGGTAAATCACCTGAATTTTCTCATTATATTGTGGAACATTCAAATATTGGAGTAACTGAAGACTTATTTATTGCTTCACTTGCTTCGTAGAAAGATGCATGGTTGCTTGATTCAAGAGGCACCTACCACCTTACCTTTCAGAAAGATTTTTTTAATTCATTGACAATATAGATGAAGCAATCTACTTTGCAAATAAGTCAAAACTCAAGCCATCAGGTCTTGGTGCCATTAGGCTCAAACTACTTGGTCTCCCTAGATTTCTTCTGCATGATGTTCTTTACCTCCTAGAGTTGTGGAGGAACTTGTTGTCCTTGGTTCACATATTCCAGCAAGGGCACTCCATTCACATGTTTGATGGAAAGGTTGAGGTGAGAAAATCATCAAACAAGTCACTTATCTTGACTAGGATAGAAGAATAAAGAATTTTGAAGCTGCAAGGAATATCTGCTCGTGCAAAAAGAAAATCATACACTTCTCAATATAATGAGGGTACACTACCATCGAGTCTCTTATGACATGCTAAAGATCATGCTAGCATATACAATTCACGATAGTTCACAATTTCCCAACAAACCCTAGAAGGACAATTAAATGAACAATATTTTGGATTTCTCTCTAAGTAATTAGAAAGGTAATTAAATGCCATTGTTAGCTATCATGCTATGCATATGTCCCAAAGAATCCAAGTTACTCTTGATGTATTTGGGTGGTCTAAATAGTCATTTTTTAAAACAAGTGATGATCTGTCATATCAAATCAATTGATGGGGCTTGTTTGCAAGGGTAGTATCCTAAAAATATAACTCCCAAGAAATGAAATACAAGTGGTTCCAAGTAGAAAGAGCGTGAAGATGTTGACAAGGAAGGAATGAAGCAGTAGAAATGAAAAGAAAAGAAGATAACAACCAATGCACATCAATGAAAGGATCCAAGTAACCACTATAGCTATTATAATATCAATGGGAACACTGAAAAAAAAATTGTTAAATGATACATGTATATTTGAACCCTAAGAACCATAAGAGGGATGCATAGAAAAATAAAATCCTTGCCATGGATTCAAGAAAT